>CAVNZK010000006.1:2994220-4491331 GCA_963693345.1 Pieris melete | reverse complement strand
CACTTCTTTCTTCGGGGCTCTGAAACAAGCATAGACAACTTATTGCATACAATTAAGTACAGAAGACTATAGTAGGTGAAATATGCATTGCCACAGACGATACATAAAGTATCTATAATATTATACCAAATTTGGTTCTATAATTAAGATATAATTCGTAATTGGTACGAGTAGAGTATATACAAAGAACCATCAACATTTATTACTATTGATCTACTAAAGAACAAAACATTTACTCCACAGAAGTATGGGTAGAAATAATAGATGGTACATTAAAATTTTGTTGTTCCTCATCGATGTTGCTGCTCCATCATTACCAAATAGCGATGATAAGGCGCTGGTTTACAGAAGGCACAACGTCAAATAAGCAGTTAAGTACAATAAATATAAAAAGAAGAAGAAAGAACAAAGAAACTACTACTCGTAACAATAACAATTGATATTGATCTCGGGCCAGGCCAAAACTTGTCTCAACGCATAATTCACAGGAAAACGTGCATCGTATGGATTTTGCTAGCTTAAATATTTATACAAATACCGAGTGTAAAATAGCTTGTGAAAAAGACTAAATGGGCAAGATTTTTGGTGTATGTGAAAAATAGCAGGTATAGCGAAATCATTGGTTTCAATCTACTATGGTTTAATTATATCCATGCATTTAATTTTATCTTCAGCTTTAAAAATACCTCTTTATTCTGTACGTGTACTTGCCGTACAGTACCAACGTTTTTCAAAAAGAACTGAGATTTTCAGCGGTGAAAAGAACAAAGGTACTATAGATAATTTTATGATGTTTCGGACATACCGTTATGAGCTTAGGAATTCATAAGATGTGTAACATTCTAACCCAAACAAGATGCTACAAGTGTTGTTAGTATAGTGGGGACTGGGAAGCGTTACCATAGCATTCTTAGCATTTTTCATGCATCAAAGTGATATAAATAAAAGAGTCTCCAGCTTTAACGATTCTTTTGTTTTTTTAGGTTGGTTCGCATAAAACTGTTTGTTTTAACTAAATAATGTTAGCATACTAATGATGTGAAGAATCCTGTTAAATATCTCATGGATTCTGATAAGTATATCAGTACTCTGTAACTCTCAACAGCGATTTCAAGTCACAATTGGTAGAATACAGCCTTGCGATTCTGTAACTCATATTTCGAACTCGCACAGCGGTTTTCGCAGCGGCGGTCGCGCTCAAATCAGTGGTATAGCAGTAATTTTACAATTTGGCATTCTGATAAGGAGGGAGCTTGTAGTTTATTGTTTATCAGAATGCCAAATCGAAATCGCCGCTGTGAAAACCGCTGTGTGAGTTCGAAAAGTGAGTTACAGAATCGCAAGGCAGTATCCCTAATTGCATTACACTAATTTAAAACAGATGGACACCGATGTGTCAAGTTCGCTTATGCTAACCATAGATGGCATGGTTTGCAAAGAAACCTTATTCTTATCCAAGATTGGCTATTTTTTGCCAATTATAAGTTCATTATTGATAGTAACAGTACGACCCGGCCCCTAGTCAAAAATACTTTGCGACTGCCGCAGCCTGCTGAATTTTATGATCACAAGACAAGCTAAAGTTATGTCCATTCGTTGCAATTTCGGTAATTAAATAAGAAAATAGTCTTAATTCTCATCGCTGAAGAATAGTCCAGTCAGTCAAAACAATTAATTCATTATAATTCCAAAAGTTTTCAAATTTTGATGTAAGGTCGGGAGTGGTATTAAAACAAACTATAAAATTTTGCAACCTGCTCTGCGGTCCGGAACATTGTTAAAAATGCAATAAATGATAATTTGCTCAGTTCTTGAGACCAAAATTCTAAAAGTTCTGCAAAGTTGGAGTGGTGTTAAATATATTATTTTACATCACGTGTCAAATTTGCAACCAATTTAAGTGTACGGAACATTTTTTGTTATTAAAAATTAATGTTTTTCTTTATTAAACTAAAGGAAAACGTTCCAAAAGTTCTGCAAATTTGACAGATATATCGAAAATAAAATAAGTAACAAAAAATGTTCCGTACACTTAGGTTGGTTGCAAATTTTATACGTGATATGAAATATTATATCGAAAACTTCCCCAAGTTTGCAGAACTTTTGGAATTTTTTCACGACCATACAGCAAAAATTAATTTAATTGCAATTTTAACAATGTTCCGGACTGCGGACAAGGTTGCAAAATGAGATTTATTGTCGTCCCAATGTACCATTCACTTGACCGAAGTTTGAAAACTTTTGGAATTATTATCAAATTTTCGATTTCGAATGTCTATAATGACTGGTCTAGAATGGGAAAGTTGTGAGATTTCAGTGCCCAACTAACAAGACTTCTTGAATATAAACATTCATAACCAACTGTATATAGAACAGCACTGAAATCTCACAAGAAAAGAAAGAAACATCATAACTTCAGTGTTCTACTCACCAGGATGCCTCCAAACAAGTTTACAAATCGAAAAGGCCTTAAGTTATTTACCTCCTCCTTGGAGCATTGAAAAGAGAATACATAGCGATCAGTTAGTGATGTTTCCGAATCATAGTTTCCTACACAGCGATGATTGCGATAACCTAAAGTTTATATTATAATAAACAAATTTCGGGCATAAATAAGGCTTTACTTACCGACACAGCCTTGATCTCAGCTACACGATTGGTCACTTGCTTGAAGTACTGTTCTGGGGTTATCGTGTTCAAGTCGTTGTATACTATGCGTCTGTTAAAAAAATAAATGTTTACGAACGTATTAACGGGCGATTTTCTCGGATTTTCTAAATATCGGAACCAAGGGATGTCAAATGATTGGATAGTTTTATTTAGGGGGACGAGAATGTACGACAGAACTAATATTATGAAGCATCATCTAATGTGTCAACGCGTATTGGACAAGAGATGATGTTAACCATTCACTATTAAACGGAACGAGCCGTCGTTTCGTCATATATTCTCGCCTCTATATTAAATGTAAAATCATTAATAAAAATAACACCTAAATTCAAAATCCGGCCACGACATTAACCATTCATTACCGACATTCTACGCCTGTTCAGACATATTATAAATTCCCTATTTATTGCTCATAACAATTGTACCATTACCTTCTTATAGAAGTAAGGAAATCATTGGTTAGACGCAAAAGACCTTCTTTGCGCTAAATAATAATTAAACAGAAAATAAGGGACAGTGAATTAATGAAGAACTAATCCATGCGAGCAATTTCTGAGTTAATGACGGATTTAAGTCTTCACCACAAAACGTTTTTCCATTCATCATGGATTTTCAATAAGCATTCTCTAATGCGTGGAAGTTATTAAAATGTGCACTTTTAAGCTTTTAACAAACTTTTTTCACACAGGCATCGAACCCTGAATGTCTCGTTGTATTTGTGTCAGACTGCACCAGCGATGTTGATACTGTCGTAGGGCTATGCACAAAATACGTATCGTAATGTAAAAAAATATTCTTTCACATAAATCATTTTATATCATATTTTATTGTAATCTGTAGTTTAAAAATAAAGTATTGTATATTAGTGTATAGTTGGGTTACACAAAGTATTTCTGTGTTTTTTTTTAAATTTACTATTTTCGCCGTTACCCTCGTATGGGGTATTTATTGTATAGCGCCTGTAGTTTATTGATTTGTAGGAAATGATGCCAAATTTTTTTTTTGCTAAATCACTATGAAAATTACAAAACAATTTTTTTCAATGATTTTTTTATATGTAATATTAAAATTTGACGAATATGTGACAAGCTTTTGCGAGCTTTCGCACATATATGTACGTTTCTCATTCCTGAGGTTGTTAAGTTCGAACCCCTGTGCGAAACCCAATCCTGTTAAAAATAAATTAAAAAAAAAACACTTTTTAATTGAGCATACGATTACGAGTAAGACCGTAGATAGGAATCTTTATAATCTTTCGAACAATCTTGACTAAGGTACTTCATATTACGCCGTGTGTAAAATTTCAGATAAAAAAAGATAAGTTTTATCACGTTTATCTATATGGGTAGTGACGCCTTCCATTGACATTGGAATTCTTAAAGGTCATCAGAGGTGAATGAATGATAATATTTGACAAAAAAATCTAGTATGTACCGAGGATTATGTACTCATTAATATTGAATTTCATAAATATTGAAAGTACATAGCATACACATACATACCTACATACATTTGTAAGAATGATTTGTTCATATATCTATACAAAAACAAGTTGCGCTGCAACCTTTAAGGTCCGCAATATAGTAACATGTAAAATGTAAGATCATTAGTGCGACAAACGACTTTTTGAGTCTAAGCCCTAAGGCATGCTTCGGTTTCCTTACGATGTTTTCCTTCACCGTAGGAGTACGTGATCGTAGCGTGATATATATATATATATATAAATGTACATATCAAGTCATGTTACTCGGTTATAAGTTGATGAAGCAACAATTTTAAAATGAGGGTATTTTCAGCACCACGGGTTTTTTTATCTACAATCAATGATAGCGAAGGACCAATAATTGTAAAACGGGATTTATTATTTTTTGCAGCTTCTTAAGCTTGGTTATACGCGCTATCATTACGTCACTACGACGCAATCAACGGTAAAACAGCAATGCACAGCTAGCAATCTATATAGTTTGAAAGACATTCCATGTCTCCTATAATAGTTTAATTCAATAATTATTAAAGGTAAGTGTTTATCACGAACGATTTTTTATTGTTGCTTATTCTAAGCCTACACATGGCGTATTGCAATTTTTGTTACTTATTGTGCCGATCGTTTTGCGCCTCCGTCGCCATTCATGCTTTTTACATTGGTATTTCTGATTAGGTTAAACTCCTAATTTATAGAATAGATAAAGATATGGGTTAGATTTTAAACATGTTTATTGTTACTTCATTATCATATTATCGTTAAATTACCATATTATCGTAACTTATGATAAAGGCACTTATTAGTTATACACAGTTTAAAACATAGTGTTTTTGTGATTTGGGATTTAATCTAATCAAAGTAACGTATCATATTAAACATTATAATGCTGTTGTCCTGTCAATTATATATACTTTAACAGAGTCAAACACGTCATTTGATAGCAACCCCTCCCCCCCTTCTTGTCAGCAAAAGTAAGCAAAGCTCTAAAAAATAATAGTACATAAACGTATTGATTTTTGTAGGAATCGAAAAATGCATTTCGCTATTAAGCATAGACACAAGTGGGTAATATGTGTGACAAGTAAATAATTACTGTTGACGAAACTACATAAGAAAATCAAAGAACCCTTATAGAATCATTATACCGTTGTATAGTCAAGTACAATACGAGATTATTTCAAATCATTTTTGTTTTATTGATCTAAAATTAACTCACCCATTGCTATGATGTATCAGGTCACACAAGGTGAACAATATATCTACTTCTAGAGGTGTGATCTGGCTCATCATTTGTGCTGAATGAAGAAACTCCTCCTTCGTAACTTCCAAAGTTCGATGTCCGTTCGTTGCGTTCAAGTACACTCGTTTGATCAGTTCCATGTTGTTAAGAAGGGAATTGAATGCCATGTAATATGGAAAACTGATTTTTCTCTCGCCTTGAGGAAAGCCTGACGCCTGGAATGTATACGATATTATGAATTTTAACAAAAATGGCGGAAAAGTTTTATAGTAGACATGATCACTTAATTTATACTTTCGTATTAAGTGAAGTAAACTCAAATGTTCCATATCATATATTTTCTATTGTTATTTTATCCATATTTGAAATTTTAAAGAAAACAAATGATAAACCGGTGCATTTTCTTGTTAGTGATCTGTTGAACAACTTTCTGTTCTAGAATTTAATATAAAGGTTATAGGTAAGTGCGGCAACGTCACATCTATTCAAGATAAATAGCGTATATGTATTAGATATTATAGTGGCTTCAGTCGAGTTCGTAGGTTTGAACCCCAGCTGTGCATCAATGGACTTTCTATGTGCGTCTTTAACATTCGTACGGGAAAGGAAAACGTGAGGAAACCGATATGCTTTACACTGAAGCCGATGGTGTGTGTCAGGCACAAATAACTGAACACCTCAGTAGGCAAGTACTTATTATACTTAATCTTATCTTCTCGTTAAAAAAATTACATAGAGTTAGCACAAGAGTCATGTGCGGATAGTTAGCTTTTTCCTTAATTTATATCCTAATCCTACAGCTACTATAAATTATATATTAAAAAAAAATTATACAAAGTTATAACCAAAGATCGATACATGATATATATACTAAGGTTTATATATTAACGTAAGGAAAAAATCAATACATTTAACCAAGTAATACCTATTCGGATGTGTTCTTTAAAATAATCTTATCTGCCTAAATAATTGATTCTTACAATTGAATATCATTCGCTATCAGTAGAAATACAAAATGTAATCTAACCAGTTAAAACCAGTCACGATCAATAATGACATAAATTGCCCGTAGTCCTGAAAATGTTTGAATTGTCGTAGTAGTAAATGTATTTTTACTTTGAATTATGACGTTTTTCGTTTATATATATGATGTGCAAATTTACGTATTACTAGGTATTACAGAAATATGTAAGAATTAAAATACATATCTAAATGTAAGATTCGAATACTCGCTTAAGTATCTGAAAAACGTGCTGACAGCGGGAAGTGACATAATTTTACACTATGTATCAATAAATGAATTTATATAATAGATAACATTTTGATATCAAATATATGATAAAAGTTATGACTTCGAGTTATATTTTATTGCTGTAACATGACAATAGAATAAAAACCGCTAATTCACACTTTGTTTGATTATTATAGAAACACATAGAAATACATTTAATATTTAAATAAGTATAAAGTGTTATGCTACAAATGCTTAGACAAACTATTTTTTTTTTAAATTTAGGCTTGTTATATTTAAAAAGTTTTTATAAGTGATAATTTAAGATTGTCAATAAACATAATTTTAATTAATCTGTGCCACATTAACGAGACCTGATAAATTTAGTTCAATAATCTTAACGAATTGTTTTCTATACTTTCTAGAAAAAGAACTGAAATAAAAGTCAGCTTAAAGTGTGTCTGCGCTAAATGGTATATTCATCAGGCGTGATTCACCCAGCATCTATCCATAAATTAATGCAAAATTGGATACATTTGGATAACACTAAATACATTTAAGAAGCTTACCCAAAGTTCCTATAAAATTTAAAGAAATCATAAGATCAACCGAGCTATCAGCTAACAACAAGCAATTTTCATACTAA
This sequence comes from Pieris melete, assembly GCA_963693345.1. NCBI lineage: Eukaryota > Metazoa > Arthropoda > Insecta > Lepidoptera > Pieridae > Pieris > Pieris melete. The sequence continues at coordinate 4,484,061 of CAVNZK010000006.1, read as the reverse complement.
TCAGCGCCATCTAAATCTTAAACGTTAGGTCAAAAGAACCATTCGCTCACATACCTCAATAACTTTAGTTTTCATCTCCTTGGTGAGAAGATGGTTTTTGACCGACAGCATGATATCCTTGAAGTCTCCAGCGCTGATGAATCCGCTGCCATTGATATCGCGTTTCTTGAACGCTTCCACGCCATACTCCTCGTGGAAGTCGTGAAGGAACTGACTGAACTCAGGGTACGTTACTAGGCGCTTCTTGTCCTGGAATATTCAATATTGGTGTGCTGTATTTACTGAGGACTGTTTAAAGAGATATCTAAAAATCTATATAAACTATGGCGTAATTACGACGGAAGAAATATTTATTAATATTTACAATATAGCATTTGTTGCTACGAAAGTACTACACTAATGCAAATTAATTACATTATTAACTCGTTTCGAGTGCATGTAGTGGTTTTTTTAAATTCGCCTAATTAAAATTGTAAATTTAAGGGTTTGCCATTTGTTTCATTTTTTTTTCATATAATCGTTAAACATATATTTTTTGATGTTATCTATAAAGCTGTATTTCAATAATTATCATATTTTTTCATAAGATTAGCTCATTTATTAACAATAGGCTGGCTCTCCTAAAATCCTTATGACTTCATTAAAAGACAATCTAATCGCTGTGGCACAGTCTGCTCCTCAGCATAATGCTGAGCAAGGGCCAATTACAACCACAGCACGTGTGTGCTTTAAGACGTACCTCTAATCTTCTTTATAAGTAAAAAATCGTTATCTCTCATCTTTTTTTCTTTGATTATTGTTATTTTGTTTCTGTGTGTGTGTGTTTTGTTAGTAATAATAATAATAATCAAAATAGTTCTTCGATATCTATCTGTATCACTTTAAATTAACCTGAAAGACGCTGTCGCGTATAAAATTAAACATTTTTGAATAAAGATAAATGGAGTGATATTTCGTAAAATTTGATAATAGCGGCAATGGCACAGGAAATTAGAGTAGACTTCCACACGATTTCGCGCGCGTAATATGTAATTTTTTTCTACGACACACGTTCAAGCAATATAACGTATATTATGGTAATAATATTAATCATAAACTGTAAATTATAATAGTGTTATTCGACATTTTACGGTAAGTGAACAATATGTGTAATGTATTAGATAAAGTTAATGTTTATTGATATTAATTAACAAAAGGTATATCAAACACTAGTTTTTTAAATTGAAATACTGGATATCAGCAAAAACGTGTCTAAAAATCCACATATTCAAGGTTTTTGTCGTAAGCATATACTATTAAAAGCGATTCAGCAGTTTAGGACTGACAGCGTTATATATCGGTGGCCGCGGATGCTGTTTTAATGTTTTCTCATTTTTGGCTTCGAGAGTTTTCGCAAACACATTTTTTTTTAAACCCGAGGATATCTTTATTCTACGTAAATTATAAATTTTTACCTTTCCAAAGTACAGTCGTACGAAAGTGCTCTCCATATTGAAGGGCAATTTCTTATACAAAGCCGTCTTTTTCATGACATCAGCAAACTCATCTGAAAATAACAGTAAAAAATTATTGAAGAAAAAAAATACAAACTGAATGGAAATGGACCTTTACTCTAATTGTGTTATATTATTGTTTTGACGTGATAACGTCTTTAAAATCGTTTTAGTCGGGTGACATGTTCAGAAACTTGTGTCACACCAAAACCTCACGAGCGCGATCGCAGGTATAACGAGAGAGAGACGGACCGATCTCCCGTCCCATCTCACTCTAGCGGCATACAAACGAATGGAGATTTTCTCGTGCGGTTAAGTTTTGTAAGAAAAATGTATATCATAGTCGAATAAGTAAACTTGTCATTTTACACCCGAAATTTATCATCAAAAGTGTGAATAAAACGATAGATGTAATTTAAAATTTGAAAAAATTGTTATCTTCATTAATTCCTTACTTCCCAAAAACTTATATCACCAATAAGACGTTATCACGTAAACATCTCGATCGTAAACCTACTTTACAAACCAATATTTTTTTCTAAATATGTAGTAATTTTCGAGTTATATAGTAATTGTTTTAAAGTTATAGTGAAATAAAAGCAATTATTTATGGTAATAACTTAACTTAAATAAATAACTTTAATATTTTGGCGGTGTTCCTTAAGGAATGGGCATATTATAATGGGCTAAACTCAATTATGTATTTTAAATTATTTCAACATAATAAAATACATATTACAAAGTGTACAGTATAATAGTTAAGATCAAGCTGTTGTACGCTAACACAAATAGAAATATTTGTTTTAGCGAATTATTAGCCCCTTCCATACACTTCAGTGATTAGATTGCACAAAACAACTTCTTACCAAATGTAACGAGGCCATTTCCATTAGTATCAAAAAGTTGAAAGGCAGTTTTGTACAGTGCATCGGGAACACATAATAGTCCCTCAAATGCCTGGAACTCGGAGAATGAGATGAAGCCATCCTTGTCCATATCCACAATGCCAGCAATGAGCTGGACTGACTCTTTGTTGTAGTCATCTAGAAAATATTGCAATTATAAATTTAAATCCAATGAAAGAATTTAATGAAAATAATATCCATTTGATAACATACAATATATTGATATATTAAAACCTATTTTAACTGACTATTACAAGTGTATAGAGGTGACATTTATTCCTGCTTACTGGCATCCAAACATTGATTTTATGTGAGCTTCACTTGATATATACAGAGCCATAGAAAAAATACATAAAATACAAGGTACAAAATATAAAATTCAAGTACCAACTTGAAACACATACAAATTAATACAGCGGAAACATGACAAAGTCAATAAATATTATGAAATACTATAAACTACATATTAAATGGCTAAATAAAAAGTAAGCTAAAGACTTCTCTACCAATTTAAGGTTCTATTAAAAATTTACATTATATATTTACCTTCATTGAAGAGTCCAAGGAATTTCCTGACAAAATCTTCACTGGTGATATATTTTTCACCATTTTTATCTACACTGGCATATTTCAAGAAAATCTCTCGAAGACGATCTGAATCGGCTCTTTTCAAATACCCAGCCCCCTGTAACAAGCATTAAGATTAATTAATTGTAGCATAACAAAATTTCACAAAAACATAGAAAATAATTAAAAGTTTTTCAGCAGTACCATCTTAAATAATAAACATAAGCGTATAGACTTGAACGAGCTTGGCTTTAAAAGTTATCTTAGCAATTAATGACTATAATTAGCATATCTTGTATAAATACTGTTATTATAAAAACATAATACAACTTATAATATCTACCATTCTAAATTTAAATTTTGATATTGTAACCATTCCAAATTGCTGTTAACTGTGAGTATTACATTAATAATATTATACATATTCAGGAATTGTGTCATACATTATTAGTAGCTTATTAATGCTAATTATAGTTACTTTGATAATATATGAATGATGAAAGAAAAATCCACTTTTAAATAGAAACATTCATAATATTGCAGGAAAAGTTTTACCAACTAAATCTCTACATAGTGTATTGTGTATAAATGTATTGTGATGTGGATTGAACAATAAGCAATTAATGCAATGTTTTTTGCCCTTTATGTTACATAGAAACATCAAACAGGGTCACTGATAACCTATCAGTCACTGTGTCTTCACATGATCATAACCATACAAAAAATAAAAATATTTAGAATCAAGGCAATTGTAATGTAACTCAGTAAAATCAATCGCAATTTTAAATGCAACTCTTTGTCCCACAACAATGACTCTGCTAAACAAATTATACCAAACACTACTTGATATTTATTAATTACATATTATTATTCATGGATTTTAATTATTAAAAGCTATGAAAGAAGAAATACACTCGAACACAACCATTCTTTTTTTAGAAGAAGATAAGTTTTTGTGGGAAACTGTACCAAAATATAAAAACGCAATACTTTGAACATAACCGCATAACTTGATATTTATGTTTCACAAGTTCAACACATGACAATATTATTTTAAAACCACTAAGATATTCATTATTCGTCACATACAAAAATTAAATATGGCAATAACGCAATAATTTTAAAAACTTTACCCGACGTGACGACATTTTGAAGTAAAAACTTGAATCAGACTAAAGTTATCTTTTAAATAAATTAACGTAAGAGATAAGAATTATTATCAAGTTTACTTCAGAAAAATACACAGATATCGAATATTTTCATCATTCATGGAGATTGATTTGAAGTAAATAAAAAAACTGATAGTTAATTTTTCGTTTCATCGAAAAAATTATGTTTAATTAATTTAGTAACAAATAACTTTGCTAAGTCTTTTAAATTTCGAACAACGCATCAATAGATTTATTGCATGTCTAAGGTCATAAAGGTTAGGATGTATTATCTAATAACAACTACTTAGTGGAATAGCACTGTGTTTAATTTATTAATCAAATAATACAAATAGTATACTATATATATACTGCACGACTGCTCATAATTTACATGAAATAGGCAACCAGTGAGTGCCAACATTTGCCGACAGACAGACAATTTCAAGGGCAAACTACCAAGGACAATGTTTCTGTAAATGGAAACTAATTCCTTAATAAATTGTATGTAAAAAGATCCACCAAACAGAAGTTCATTTTTATAGAAAAATCCGCAAAATTAAAATAAACTTACCCACCTCTTGACAGCTGGCCTGCGTAATCAAGGAATTAGACAAAAATTTAAACATTACAGTGATTTTTGTCACTACACAATAATTCTTGGGTTTCGATAGAAAATATTATAACTTAGTATCGGTGTAAAGTTCGTTTGCCTTGATATTACGTCACAACAACAGAAAATAATACGAATCTATTTTAGTTGTTCACGCAGTATACTCATGATCAAACACCGACCGCCGGGTGTTGCAAAATCCAGAAATGCAAAATGCCAAATTGAAACTACTCGCAAGTAGTGTTGTGCAACAACACAAAATTATCGATTAATTAATAGCAATGTTAACTTGTCGATAGTTAAAATAAAAATATCGACTTAGTACTTTCACTGTTGCATCGGGCTTTTTGTTCTCCATTAATATTAATTAAGATTTGTTTTCACATTTATTTGCGCTTTCACCTGCCAGATCTAACGTCGTTCATAATATTTATTCTTTAGCTCGTGGTATATATTTTTTTACCAATGACAGTGGACTCAACCCTCCATTTTCTGATTAATTTAACCTGGATCTGATGAACATGTACTTATTTACAGAATGTTTGAATGTTTGAATTCATTAAAACCTAAGTTAACTTCAAGTAATAAATTATAGATTTTACTTTATTTCAGGCTGTCAATTAAATTTACAATTATGTTTATGTATCAATAGTCATTAGTCACTTGACATGTCGAAACTTGCTCAAAATCCTTAAATCCTGTATTTTATAAGTGGCAACACTAAACGCGAAACATCTAGTTCAACATATTGTTCGTTCATACGAAATATAGTATGTAGTATGGAAATTCAAAGTATAGCGACACCAACCGATATATAGGCCGTAAAACAGAAAAAAAAGGCAATCTGTCTGTGTCTTGCATTTTATCCGAGGTGAAGTCTAGCGAATGTGAATGACCGACCTTATTTTTGTTAATCTTAACTACGATAGGTACTTAGTTCTTAATAGCAGATTGAAAATAGATTATCACTTTGAATATCATTAATATGATCTCATTTTATTCGACCCTATTACACTTAGTTAATCTGACTAGTGTGATATACATTAATAATATGTCACAGTTTTAAGATCGTTTATAAGATTTCTACAGATTATATTTTTAAATGAATGGTTCACTTTCAATTTAAAAAAATTAAATAGACGGTAATGTTGAGACGAATAAATATATATTAAAATTATTGAAATAAGGATTGGTAAATTATTATAATATTCAAACCTGAATAAAAATATAAGTACGTTCCAGTAATTATAATCAAAAATAAAATAGGTAGGTACTTTATGAATTAATAAAAAAATTGTTAACAAATCAAAGTTTAGTGTGAATTATATTACTTAATTGTGTATTAAACATTATGGTCGATTATAAAATTAAGGTATATATTAATAATATGTTACTGCTTTTACAGTTGTATATATATTTTAAAAATATTATAACTAAGTGTGAAAAATTTGACTACAATTTTGATTATTTATTTTTATTAAAATTTTTCCGTTTTCAATTAATTTAATAGAATCAACTTCCCGTAACTATAACTCTTGTAATAATTTAATTAATGCTATTTGTAAACTTTAAATTAACGTCGTATTTTTTATTAGGGTAAGGTTTTAAAAAAGTATTTTATGCATTGTATATTTGTATACCACGTCATATTTTACTAGAAACTGGCATAAAGTTAAAACCATTGCCATAATAAATATATACCTATACCACGTCATTATCATTTAAAGTAATAGTACTAGGATGATTAGCGCGGCCGAGGACTACGAATGTGACAACAATATGGTTGTTGTCACAGTCTACTTTTCTAGTGGTTCATTCATTTTTTAACAGATGGCGTTGCTTATATCTTAGCAAAACATATTTTTATGTTTGAAGTATCCAAATAATATGACTGTTTTTAATATTTATATTTATAAATATTAGAGTATGGTGCAAAGTATAAAATGTACCTGAAACGTTTAAATTTTAATTTATATTGTCAGTTTCACATTATATTATTGTGTATGTAAGAACTAGTATGCAAGTATGTTGAATGTGTGTGAGGTCGTGGGTTCGATTCCCGGCTGTGCACCAATGGACTTTCTTTCTATGTGTGCATATAACATTCGCTCGAACGGTGAAGGGATACATCGTGAGACCATCTTAGACCCAAAGAAAAGTCAACGGTGTGTGTGACGGCACAGGAGGCTGATTACGTACTTGCCGATTAGATTGACAAATGATCATGTAACAGATACTAAAATCTGAATAATTTTTTATTTTTATTAATTTCTAGTTATACGTTTATTTTTACCTTATGTTGGAATATGGAAGGCAGGTGATTTTTTTTAATTTTTTCCTATAAGTTAGTTGATATTTACTCATATATTAGAGATAGTATTTAATGTAGAATTTTGATTATTAATTCGATTGTTACAGAGTGAAGGAGACATGGACGTAAGTGTTATGGCACCAAATGCCATGGTGGTTACACCACATCACCTGGCTACTCAAACTGCCATAATGATATTACGTCAGGGCGGGACAGCTATTGAAGCAATGGTTGCCGCTGCAGCGACAATATCCGTTGTGTACCCTCATATGAATAGTATAGGAGGTGATAGTTTCTGGCTGATTATCCCACCAAATGGTGACCCTGTAGCTATTGATGCGTCTGGTCCGGCAGGAAGTCTAGCTGATCTGAACTTTTTTCAAGGTATTAATAAAATTCCAGACAAAGGTCCAAAGTCTGCAATTACAGTAGCAGGAACAGTTGCAGGCTGGGAAGCGGCATTGAGATATCTAACAGAATCTGGTTATCAACCGATGCCTACCGCTAATCTTCTATCAGACGCCATAGCCTACTCTGAACACGGTTTTCCAATTTCATCAAGCCAGGCAAAAGCAAATGAAATATTTAAGACGAGGCTAACAAATTTTACTCAAGACTTCAAAGATGTATTTTATCCTGATGGTAGAGTTTTAAAAACTGGGGATCTTTTGTATCAGAAAAACTTAGCAAACACTTTTAAAGATCTTGCAAATAACGGATTGGATAGTTTCTATCGTGGCACTGTAGCTCAATCAATAGTCGAAGATATGCAAACTCTCGGTATGCCTATAACAGAATCCGACCTTTTTAATTATAATACTACACGATGTAGACCTTTGAGGCTGAAACATTCTTATGGTGAGTTATTAAACTTGCCACCACCCACACAAGGGATACTTTCGCTATCCATACTTGGTATGTTAGACGACTTACACATTGATGGAGAACATGAAGGTGAATTTATTCATGCCGCTGTTGAAGCGACAAAGCAGGCATTTCAATTGCGTGATACATACGTAACTGATCCTAGATATATGACTGTTTCTGCTCAATCATTGCTTTCGAAAAGTAATATCTCTGAAATGGCAAGTCGCATAGATCTAGAACGGGCTTCATCCGAAGGAAATGGAGATGGACCAGGTGACACAATTTGGATGGGTATTATGGATAAAGAAGGATTTTCAGTCTCTTTTATACAAAGTATATTCCACGAATATGGAAGTGGCGTAGTGCTACCTAAGACTGGTATTTTGTGGCATAATAGAGGTGTTTCATTTAATTTAAATCCGGGCAGTTTAAGATTTATAGAACCGGGAAAAAAACCTTTTCACACCCTTAACCCAGCTGCTGCAATACTGAACGATGGAAGAGTTATGCTATACGGAACTCGTGGTGGAGATGGCCAACCCCAAACTCAAACAGCAATTTTTCACAGATATGTGGTTCAAGGAAAGAATTTACAACAATCTGTTTACGACCCACGATGGGCATATGGACCACTTACTATGGATCCTACGAGTATATTGCGTCTTGAAAATAGATTTTCACAAGAAACCATAAATTATTTAAAGGATAGAGGTCATGTTATGGCAATGTTGCCTGCGTTTACTGAAATGGTGGGACAAGCTGGTGCTCTAGTTCGACATACAAATGGTGTATTAGAAGGAGCCTGGGATGTGCGGAGTAACGGATTTGCTGCTGGTTTCTAGTCTAGGAATAATATAAACATTGTTATATTTGAAAGTTTTTATTAAAAATGTAAATTATAATTGTCGTTTTCAACCCTTATACCAAACTTACCTGAATTGCAGATTCCCATAAAAGTCGTTTCAGGGTTCATGCTCCGATATCACAGACCCAAAACTGTCAAACAACGTAACTAGGAAACTGTCAAGTGACCCTAAAGTTCGCGGACGACTTAATATGTATCTAATAAGCCGTGAATCCTCAAATGAAGACGAATGCGTCCACTTCATTATTCCGAGAGTTTAATTTAGCGCTCTCTCAGACCATTCATCCGCATTAGCGCCAGTCGGTGACAAATTAAAGGATTTATAGCCTTTTTATACAATATACTGTGCTTATATGTTTCGCAATTCCCTCGATACCTACTTATATAAAATGATAGCCTTCGCGGTGAGCGGTTAGTGCAATTCTCAACCCTGAGAATTGGTGCGTTGGAACCTTGCGCATTAGGGATTATTTCTTCCATTTTTATATTTATTAATACGCTTCGATTCCCGATTTTCAAAAGCGTATTGGAACCATACTTAGTGGTAAGAGTCGCGTGAATATCGGCGGCGTTCAGGCATTAGGTGAATATGCAGTATAAGAAAATCGATAGTAAATAATACTATCATATAGTGTTTCCTAGTGGCCTCAGCGTGCGACTGTCATCCCTGAGGTCGTAGGTTCGATCCTCGGCTGTGCACTAATGGACTTTCTTTCTATGTGCGCATTTAACATTGGCTCGACCGGTGAAGAGTGAACGCGAGGTGAAACATCGCGAGGAAACCGGCTTGCCTGGTCAGGCACACAAGGCCCTCACCTACTTACCTATTAGATTAACAAATGATCATGAAACAAATACAGAAATCTGAGGCGCAGACCTAAAAAGGTCTGAATAATATTAATATACTTACCAGTGTTCAGTTTCCAGAAACACAACGCATAATTGATTAAACCACATTATTAATATGACAAAAATATCAATAAACAATACTTGTTTAATAAATTATTTCAATCGTCATAATTTATTTCATTTCATCGCGTGGGAGAAAAATAACAATAAATTCATAGCTCATTTCGTGAAATAAACCGCAACATGATTTACTATGTGATTTCTGTTCATATTATAGTTTTTGGAATATTATAATGTAACAATAATTTTTTGATTTACGTCACAAACGTTCTTTGTTCGTACCTTATCGTTCCAATAAATGTGAGTTATGTTCGACCACAGCGTATATTTCAAAAAGATTCTCTAATTTAAAGTGTTCATTTGAAGATCGCTATAATTTCTTTTCTATTTTCTCGATTCATCTAACAAAGGCTTCGATAATAATGAGTTTTATGAAAGAAGTTTTTAACTTTTCTGTGGAATTGACAGTCGTAAGTTTAGCCTTATGACTGGAATTTCAGAACTCTCGCGAATTTTAGTTCATAACGGAATTTTTGATTTATATCTATCTTTTAAAATTTGTTCAAGAAACTTAAATAAATCCGTGTGATTTGAAAATTTATTCAAAATAACATAACAATATCCATATTAAATTCATTTTAAATGGCCAGCCATTTTTTTATTTATTTAACTCTGTGTCGGTTATAATTGAGTCAGATCTTAAAACGGAACATAGGCAGTATCAAATTTTACAACAGTAAAACGTCGCTACATAAATCATCAAAAAAATACTTTTTCTATTGTCTACGCCCTGAATTGTAAATAACGTAAACTAGCCTTTTAGTCACCGCCGCTGCCATAAAATTACTACTATTAAACATACCACCTATATCTTTACCTAAAGTATTTACAAAACAATTTAAGTGCAGCTAGTGAGTAGGTATTAATATGTAGCCATCGATCCATCTTAGAGCACTTAGTATGCTACTTAGTGCCTAAGCAGCTACGAAGCGAAACACGTTAACTTCAATTAGCCATGTTGACGTTGACAAGTGCCTAGATTCTAGAATAATATCAACTCTAAAACGAGGGAAAACTTTTTAACAAAATTATAGATAAAACTTTCTCATTATAATGGCTAGTGCATGTGCTTTATAGTGAGTTTCAATTATTTTGTATAAGTCTAAAAAGTGATTTTAATATGACATATTAACGATTATTTTATTTTAGTTACGATTTGTTAATCTTTCGCGGCATCAAAGAGATTGAGAGTGGTAATCTAGAATAATTATGTCCTGTGGCACTGTAGCTATCTGTGAAGAACACTACATGTAAAATTTGGCTTAGATTAGGCTTAGATGGTATGACAGAGGTTTTGGGTTCGAACTTCGAACCCAGCCTGCTAATGTTCGAAAGCATAGAACCCACTTATAATTTATAGAAACAGATCATTAGTTTTACGTTTAAATAAATGTCTCTGTCTATTTGCTTACAACAGCTATTAGTTTAATATTATGTAATATTAAACTATTTTTTAAAGTAAAAAAATCCTTTTGAATAAAAAATCTTACAGTTTGAAATTATTTGTCATATGAATATTCGACACAGATGTGTTTCATAATGACGTTTAATTAATAAAAAAATCACGGTAATTTCTTTGAGCAATATTTAGTTTCGTTTCGTTTAACGATACTTGGTTGCAAATTTATCGTATGACGACATCACTATACACAAACCAATTCTTTATAGTTTATTCACGGCCAGAGACAATAGACTTAAATAAAAGCGGAATTGCTTAGACCATTTATTAATATGGCAGTTGGATGTATAAAGTTAGTTCAGACTTAAGTACACGATTCAAGTTTCCCTGTGACTTCTGTAAGTGGACGACAAGTTTTGTTTATTCTTGGTAGAGCCTTAGAAGTTACGATACGATCCAGTATCTAAACAGATATATGTATATAGATGAACTTCTAATGAATGTGTTCATTTGCACTATATAATTAACAACTATTTTGACAAGAAAAAAAGAACAGTAACTTTGAAAATTTTAATTTGTCTGAAATTATTTCAAACAATGATTGGTGTGCTTAACAGTAAGCAGGTATAGTTTCATTACGTATAGATCATTATAATGTGGTTTTACGATGTTATTAAATAATTGTGCATGTACTGCTAGAAAAGTGTTATGGAGTGCATATTTACAATAGATGTATAGTTTAATTTCTAAAGTTTCTACCTTTAGAATGTAAGTACAAAATGTAATTGTTTTTCCGTCAAATAAAGTTATTCTTATTTTATTTTTTGATTCTCTATTCGAAAATTAATGATTTATTTTCAGTTCTTTGCATACATCAGCATAAGTTATAATAATTAAACAATAAGACAACGGGTGGCATCACCGCTTTCAAACGATCTCTTTCAGGCAACTTTTAAGGACAATTTAAATTATATTAAAGAAATTACCCATGTTATAACGTACGTTGTAAAGTCGTGCACTTCGCGAGTATAGGGAAGCTCTCACAAAGTTTCTATCTCCACAGTATTGTTTTAAACTTGAAACTTTGAGTTAAGGTTAAGCTGTGACATTTCATAATTTACGGAAGATATGCTAAGTTTGTATGAGTCTGACAGGCTTTTGCTCTTAATTTTTTCGCGAGACACCTTAGGAAATATTCTGTGTTTCCAGCATCCCCGAAATCGTTGCGTACATACGTACGCTGCGTGTTATAACTTACATGTAGAAACTATAACTGGTCTACAAAGATTAAATATTTTTTTGAATAAAATTGTGAACATAAATTCGTAGAAAACCGGGGTATTACAAAGAAATGGGATAAACGGTAGAATTTATTTTTTCAAAGGACACAAGTTCAAGAGTGAGTGGTCACAATGTACTTCATAACAAAGGACACGGTAAAAAGTTTTACCTTTTCTTAGTATAAGACTATTTTTAGGTCACATGAAAATAGCTGAGCCAGATTCCATTTAGTTTCTCAAAGGCATACTTTTAGATTCAACTTGCCGGCTTAAATACCGTGCCTTTCTAGAATATCTGCAAATTTTAATGAGCCACGAAATTTAGGAGTTTTCTCTCATTGGAACGTTTTACCCATACATCTCACTAAAACTCTTTAAAATGCTTAAAACTTATTGCATATAATGTTATGTGTGAGTTATATAAGCTGGGTTGTGTATTAATGTGGATCAATTGACCAGTCTATAACTCGCTTATAGTAGGCTCCGCAACCAGATTGTCGATCGTCTTTCTATATCCAGCCAGTCACCTTCATCTGTTTATTTTCACATAAGTCACGAGATTGTCATTTGTCATCGAAGGCAACTTAACTAATTTTGCCGCGCAGGGTGTGCAAAATGTCATTGTTACGCTTGAATTAGATTGTTTAATTTTTAAAGTTATACTTCTTTAGGCGCGTTATGAAAAATTGATGAGAGTGAAATTTTACGATGCGCGCGTACCGTGACACAAAATTTATTTATTTTATTTATTCCATATCCTTATTCTATCTTAAAAAATTAACAGAATGAAGTTGCCCACGGAAGATGCTACGGCATTGGACATAATTTAAAAACAACATTCGAATAATAATAGAATTTATGTTACACTTAATGTAAGAGAATAATAATAAATATTTATTTATTTTATTTTCAAATGTAAACTGAACTGATGACTCCTTTTCCAGTCTTTGATTATTTAATTGAAATTAATTATTTGCATGCAATCAAAAAGTATTTTTAATAATGACAAAGAAGTGTAACTTCTTACGCGCGTACATAAGTACACGCACCCTTTTTTGGTTACTTTTCGTGTATTAATGTACATAGATACATAGTTTACAACAAGAAAACGTTTTAGAATTACTGCTTATATTGATACAAATTTCGAGAAAAGAGTACACAAACTTAGTTATTATTCATAATTTCAAGATGTCATGTGGCAAGCATCTAGTAAAACAAAAAAAGTTTCCTAATATACTTTCTGCCGCGCACCCGACTATGTGGAACCAGCTGCCCCTCAAGCTGTTTTAACCCACCGCCAAACCAATACGCCCGTTCCGTCAAAAAAATAGGGCACCGCTTGAAAGCCGGTGAAACTCGTGAGTGTAGAATAAGAGTGTCCATGGATTGTGGTATGAGTTAACATCAGACTTGCCCCAGAGGGCATCAAACTTTTAAAGTGAAACTTTTATTACATCGTTTCAAACTATTTCGTCTGTGTGTTGCATGTCACGCGACGGTCGGCCGCGGAGTAGGGATAAAGTGAAAGACGCTCCTCGTAGCAGGCATGGCCAATATGGCGGCGCCTATAGTTCGCAGCAGCTGACCGTGTAGTGTATAGATAATTTTTTTAATGTAAATCATTGTTAAGTATTATGTATGTCGTACTCTCTAAGACACAGAGTTCAATAAAAATATTAGTCGGAGACTTAGTCTACTTTTATTATTTCCCATTATCATTCCAATTTTCCAGTATAAAATTAATTTATACTGGAAAATTGCGATTTTTATACCCTTAAAATGGAAAATTATTTCATTTTTTTTAGTTAAATGTCTATAATGTAAAAAAAGTTTAACTTTTACCGTGGTTTCATAAAACCACACAATCCTTTTTTTTATAAAACTGATTTTATGAAATTGCCAATTCTTCTCGTCTGTTTTAGGTCATGTAAATCTGTGTCATGTACCTATTTTTTTAATTCTTAACCATACAATGTGTTACCTATGAATAAATAACAATGCTATTGTAAGCAAGGGTAAACTTTATTCAGAGTGACGCGTCACAGTAACAATACAGATTTAAGTTGAGATTATATTTAGTTCTAAGCATTTACAAGCAAAGAAATGTCTTTTGTACTTCAAATGTAAGGTTGAAGCAACATATAACTTATGTATTCAAGAAGGTTAACAAAGGCATGGAGATACGACTTACCTACACGCTAGGAATATTACAGTAAATTTCCACTTTTTATTTCAATGTAAAAATAGTTTTCATTTAGGTTTTATTACGCATTTTAGATTTTTGTTCGATCACCGAGACTATTGAGATGTACTTGAAACATCGTACCTGTTTTATAAGTTTAAGAAAAAAATATATGCTCGATAACTGAAACAAAAATTAATGTTATACATTAAATTAATGTTGAAAATTTGGTGGTATTGATAAATCTAAGTGATTTTGTAGTGATACCAAATCGTTCGTTCAAACGCACGCACGCACGACCTCTATCGATGATTTAATAAATTAGATAAGGTAAGCAAGAAGTGAAAAAATACATAATATATATAGTTATTAAGGCAAAACTAAACGAACAAAAAAACACTAATAAAAAGGATACATGAACAATAAAAAGTGCACATGAATCACGATAATTTTAGACCGATATCTATATCGGAATTATCTAAAAGAGTGGTGAAGAATTCTTCTTGTCCTTTCCACGCGCTTAGACCATTGACATAGACTTGATCAGATAAATCCGAGACCTACTCACTAATAACTCTAAAACAATTGGATATACTTACAAAAATTCACTAATAATTAGGCTAATGCTTAAGTTACTTCAAAATGTATGATTTTCTATTACAAGCTTTCTTAACAGAGGCACAGTAATAGGTGAAGTTATAAAATGAGCGTGCAAAAGCTGCGGTCCTAACTTTACAAAAACAGGTGTTTGTTTAACTCAGGGTCTGAGATTTATTGAACTACCTCACGACTCATTAGCTAAGTGATACGAGTATTGTGCTCAACTTTTAGAAAATCGAACTAACTTTTAAGTTCTTTTGATTAAATGAGTTTGCCCTGTGGTTATTTTCGTTTTATTTATTTATTATATTAAGTAATCATGTTATAGATTCTAATTGTGTAAGTACGAACACGAAAGATCTACAGAACTCCATTTATCCATTATCATCGATGGTCGCAAAACGCGGACTGCAGACAGTCCAAAGACAAGTGACAAAAATGACAAAGCGACTTCTAAGCCTCAACAGAACTTATCTCAAAACGATAGGGACAATTACGGGGCATTATCTCCTTTAAACATCTTTTTGTCCTAGGCGCGACAGACATCCCCATGTACAGAGGCTGTTTCAGCGCAAAGGAGTCAGTCACCTAC
The DNA here is from genome assembly GCA_963693345.1 of Pieris melete. NCBI lineage: Eukaryota > Metazoa > Arthropoda > Insecta > Lepidoptera > Pieridae > Pieris > Pieris melete. The sequence goes on along the minus strand of CAVNZK010000006.1, from coordinate 4,468,270 downwards.
GTATTCCTGTCCTGGCTGTGGCTAAACGAGGTACAGAAATCCTCGGAGAACTGAGGTCGCTCCGTGAAGCCTACGTGTCCAAGAGACTTCTGTTTATCTGGAAGGAACTAGGCTGGCTTAATTAGCCAGGACTTTACGCACAACGGACCTAGTGAGAGTGTAAGTGCGGAAACTGAGTCCACCAACCATTAACCTTTTCTAGATTCTAATTAAGTAGAAATAAAAGTAGATATTAAAATACTTTAAATGCCAAATAAATAATTTTATTTGAATATATAATTCTACCCAGATATGAAACTTAAGCTCGACTAACGAAAGGAGCATCGGGCATTGATGGTACTTTTAGCTTTTAAATTGATATAATGTGAAAAAAAAAGGGTGCGTGTACTTACATATGTACGCGCGTAAGAAGTTATACTTCTTTGGCATTATTATAAATAGTTTTTGGAAAAGAAAACAATTATTATTCTCTTACATTAAGTGTAAGAGAATAATAATAAATTCTATTAAGTTAAAATATATTATAAATATAAATTATATTATTATATATTTAGAACATCTCTACCAAACACTAAGATGTATGTTGTAGCTTTGGCAGTATTGCACAGTATAACCATTGATTTAAAAGAGGAACTTATCTCTGATGATGATGAAGAGACCCTGCCCTCACTACCAACAGTGCCCTCATCTCAAAATACACTGCGTGAAGCAGCAGTGAGAGCCATTTTTATTGATGAAAATTTTTATTGTATGTATTTCGGTCTGTAATTTTAAATTAATCATTACTTCTTCATACATACATTCTTGGCATACGAACTTCACGCATATTCTATTTATTTTTACTTGTAGATTGTCTTATTCCTATCTCGCTCGCGCACGCTATAATCACACTCACAATTTTGTGTCACAGGTGCGCGCGCATCGTAAAATTTCACTCTCATAAATTTTTCATAACGCGCCTAAAGAAGTATAACTTCAAAAATGTTTTGTTAGTTAATAACTTATCTGTTTAGTAACTTAATTTAGTACGGTTATTTACATTAATGATTTTTAATGTACAAAACTGACTTACATAGAATGGCATCCAAATAAATCATATAACTATAATTTATGTCAATAAATAACGAAGGAAAAACAAAGGAAAATTAATGCTTTATTTAATTAAAAGTTAAGGTAAAATAGAAAGTATTCAATACATAGGAGGTCGTACAGAAAATCAGGTAAAAAAGTGATTAGAACGTGTTTAAATACAATGGTGTTTAACAATTTATTATTTTACGTTTACACATTTTGAGTGTTCGTACATTTAAATGCAAATAAGTATTTCCAGCCATTTAACTGGTTAACCATGATTCCTTGTCATGTGTTTGAACTCAAAGAATTCCAATTACGGTAAGTTTCGGTCATAGTCTCGCTAAGATAATCTAGTTTGGTTTTTGCGATACGATGCCTCGACCCTGAGTCTCAGGATCTGACATCAAAACTTAAAACTTTTGAACTAAACTTAAAACTAAATCATAAGATTTACGCGAATACGAGATTTATTTAAATTGGCGATTGCGACAGATCTTATTCAGTTTCCTTTAAACGTGATGATGATACAATGAAACCGATGCAGAAATGCTAGGCCAAAGAAGGGTCACAGCAGTGTTGGCTTAGTGGTTCCAGCCTGCGACTTACGTCCCCGAAGTGTGCACCAATGGACTTTCTGTCTATAAATGCGCCCATTGCGCTCCCATCGTGAGAAAACCGGCCTGAGATCCAAAAAGCCGACGTCAAGTGTCAAGTACAAAAGGCTTATCCTAACTAACTTGACTATTAAGCAATCAGATCACAAAACTGATAAATCTGAAGGCCTGTCCGAAAAGGTTGTAGCGCCATTGGATAAAGAATACCTGTACGACTTATGTCATACTCAACAGTATGCATATTATCTAGTAAGGGTCTTCGAATATCTTTATGCGGTTTCTATTCAAAATCAATGCCAGTCATTATATTCAACGGTTTTCCGATGTCTGATTTCCAATTCCACGCATAAGCTAAACGACTTCGCAATCCTATGTGCATTATTATTGTCGTTTCATCTCTCTTTGTTTAACGATTCAATGAAATTGTTCAAATCAACTTTGTTTGGCAAAAGGATGACAAGAATTTTCCTCTAAATAGAAATGAAGAGATCCGTAGAAGAACTAAAGTCACTGTAAGCAAAAAGGACATCTAAGCTTGGCAATAGGCGGGGCACATTGCCCGAAAAACGGATGGCCGATAGGGCAAAAACCGGGGCCGAGGACCTGACGGCGAAGCATGGGATGGCCCCCCACAAGGTGGACAGATGACCTGGTGAGGGAAGGTGTTGGATGGAGAGCGTGGGGAACCGGTCGTACTGGAAATTTAGGGGAGAGGCCTATGTACAGCTGTGAATGTCGACAGGCTGAAACAACCGATACATTACTATTTCGTTGGTAATTAACTGTAAACAGTAGTTGTAAAAAAAAATAGTCAGACTAGTGTATATTTATATGACAAAAGTGGTGGCCTAGTAATATTGCGACTCGCAACCCTGATCGTGTGTTAGAATTAAGGATGTACACCAATGAATTTTTGATTCTTTGTGCGCATCTAACATCGTGAGGAAACTGATATGACTCTGACCCAAACATCGAGGATATAGTGCTGATCATCTACGTAAAAAAGAAAATAATTATAGTTATTAATATGTATTTTTATATTCGTCAGACGATAAAATGCTTGAATAATGTTAGAGACGTATCGGCTTCAGTATCGATATTAGCCTGTTACGAATTTAATTCCAGACGAAAACCACAGTCTACTATTCGTTTTTATGGGGAGCCGTTGGCCACTGGTTATTGTTATTACCGCCGATTCGAAATGGCCCCTGTGCTCCAATGCACTTATTATGAGATGTAATTTTCCTAGTTTTCACGCTATTTTGTGGAATGCCTTTTATTATGTGATTTTTTAGTAATGCTTTTATACTAACACTTTTATTTTTTTCACCTGCTGATTTTTATATTTTACCTAGAAATGTATATTTTTATTATTAAATAAATTATACACAGTATGTATTCACAGTTTCCTTTTAGATTACTGCTGGGTAAAGGCACTGATATGCTTCAGTGCCTCTAGTCAAGAGCGATATGAAGAATGGAATAGATCATATAAAAAATGGGTAAGAAATCATTTAGCGCCGTCAAATTTTAACAACTCCATCCGGCACCGGACTTGCGAACCCTCTGGCATTGAAAGTGTCCATGGGTGGCGGTTTGATTTAACGTCAGATGTCAAAGTCAAAGTCAAAGTCCCCTGTGCTATAAAAAAATGTTGGTGGTTGTTGGAGGGATAGTCAAATGCATGTAAAATGAAACTCTTTATTTAAAGCTGGGTGTCAACTGGTTTTGATCGATCAAAACTTGATCTAACATAAAATAAGGGGTAGTGGGCGACGCTAGACTAAGAAAAAACTACCTTGGCTGATTTAAGGGTTCTTAAATCTAAGTGACACTTAATTATAAGTGTAGTCGGACCTATTAATGTCCAATAGGAAATGAGAATGTTACAATTTATGAGTTTGGGAAAAACTAAAGGGCACATTAATTACTTAGCTAACGTTTTACAATTTATTGGCTACAATTGTACGATGATTGCGAACATTTCGTTTGCGCTTCTAATTAATAACTACAACATATACTTTACTAATGATTGGTTACATAACTACCATCAGGCGAGAAATAGTTGCGTATTTATTTAAATATTACACACTATTTAGTGACAGTATTATTCTTAAGTCTTAATATTATAGACTAACTAGCTGACCCGGCAAACGATTGTTTTGCCATGTATTTTTAGTTCAATAAAAATAACTATCTACAATAATAAAAAATAGAGGTTGATCATACAGAGCTGAAATTTAAGGGTTGTATGTATTTTTGTATGCTGTATCATAAAAGAAATCTAAAACATAAAAAGTAAATTTGGATAGGGCACCCCTTGTTAACTAGGAGGTTTAAAAGTAGATAATAGCCGATTCTTATATTTACTGAATATGCACAAAAAGTTTCATAAGAATCGGTTGAGCCGTTTCGGAGTAGTATGGAAAAGAACATTGTGACACGAGGATGTTATATATAAGACATGGGCTGACCGTATGAGTCAATAGTTCTCATCAATTTATGTTAACAAACATTGTTAACAAGTATTGGACTGTATTATTGAGGAATAAATTTGGTGTTTTATTATTACTTTAACAAACAAAACAGTTGAAACTCGCAATGCTAATTAAATTAATCAAAGCTGCACTGTTTATAATTGAAACAAGAATCCTTTCTAGAAAATAGTACTATAAAGTAATTTCAACACTCAACTAGTATTCTACGAAACTTTTAGTTTTTATAATTAAAATATAATATTTATTAAAAATTATGTCAGACAGACGAGAGGGCAATAAAAGTGTATAAAAATGTTTAGTTCATTAAATTTAAGCTCGGATTAGAAGTGTTATTTTTTCTTAAAAAAATTCTTATTTATTAAATATTTTATTTGAAATAGAAACAATTTTCTTCAAGTACTGCTGTCTGAAGAGATGTTTCAAAAGAGGTATGGCAACGTACTTTTAAGTACGTAATCGCTTTGTGGATGTTTATGTACGTGTCATTAAACATTTTCTTCTTCAGTAGCACTCTTCGTTTCTGAAGGTCGTGTAAGTAGCGCCGCACAACTTTCTCCACTCTACACTGTCTTCGGCAAGCCTCTGCGCCTGGATGATGGTAAGAAGTGTAAGGCCCTTTCTACACTGATCCGGTCCGACGTCGGATACCGGAATGAGTCATGAGAAAAATATCGGAAGGCTTCTCCACTATATCCGATCCGACAATAATCGATACCTGTATATTTATCATGCAACATTTATATTAACTAAAACCCATATATTTGTTTTATTTATAAAACGTTCTAAATACTGAAAATTTATTGCCCTGGCAAGTTTATTACTTTTTTTATATTGTCTATCTTGAAATATTATAGGTAATCTTTGAAGTACAAAGTAGATTGCAACAGAATTTCCTTAGATAAGTTATAATAGGTTGGTTATAGTCGAGATTCATTTAAATGAATCTCGACTTTATACGACGTATTCACTTTTGAATAACTAAAAATTAAACAATTGGATCCTCTTATTTTGAATAAGTTATGGTTTAAACACAGTTGAAGTCACCTATAATAATTCTGTCCCGTAGGTATATATTTGCATTTATCTAAAATGTATCCTCAATTTGTTGTATGGGAAAACGGGAAATTATTAGTTATTTACATATAAATTGAAATTTTTCAATAATATTAATGTAATACCTATGTAATGAGGTATTACAAGAAAATGTCCATGATGCTTATCTGCTAAAATACTTCAATAAAAGTTATCTCGCCACAAACCAACTTGTTTCTTTAACTTACTGTATAAGTTTTATGTGGGTTTACACATCTGTCATAAGCTTGAAGTTGCAAAAGCTCACTATAAAAGCTGCAAACACTGTCTGAACTTATGCTGTATGGGACAGTCTGCGGTCTCAATGGCTAAACAACTTTTCGGCTTTAAGTTACCCTTTATTTATAATAAATATTAAAAGTGTTAGAACCACATTGTGCTTTGTGGCTGTGCGCTAATAAAGTTTTCTTTCTGTGCGCTCAAATCTAATATATAAAATTCTCGTGTCGCGGTGTTTGTGGTTAAACTCATCCGAAACGGCCTGACCGATTCTCATGAAATTTTGTGTGCATATTGGGTATGTCTGAGAATCGGACAACATCTATTTTTCATCCCCCTAAATGTCCATACCGATTTTTTAATTTTAAGATAGTTTAATTTTGTTATGATACAGCATTAAAAAATACATACAACCCTAAATTTTCAACCCTCTTCGATCTCTCTACCCTATTTTTTATTATAGTAGATAGTTATTTTTATTGAACTAAAATATTGTTCCCTAGAAATAATATTCATGGCAAAACGATGTTTGCCGGATCAGCTAGTAAACTATAAAAATCTATTGGTGCACTACGCGAGCCGGCGAATAGCTTTATGTAATCATTAGAGGTACCGTCATAGGTTTTCTTTGCAACAACCTATTTGAATCCGAGACCGTGATTTGCATCTAACTATTCGACCAATAAGGAAATTAATACACCATAAATTTATTACAAATAAATAACATGTCATAGTTAAACTGAGGTTTTATCTCGTAGTAATATTTAATGCCTGCAAATAGTAAAACATAAATGAACGTAATAATTAAAAATTAATACCAACCACCGATTAATAACGTTGCGATGCGTATTTTCACATGCCTTCCATAAAGGTGTTTCATATTTTGTAAATACTGAAATTAATATGGTAATTAATTTTTCATTTCTCTACATTTATTTTGTTAAGTCGAAACAGTTATCAAACAATTTTAAATTATTTTCCATGACTCAAAGAAATCTGGAGGGATGTGGATTTTTATTATATTGTATTATAGTGCCTTGCTGTATTATAGATCAAGGTTCGTCCAATTGTAATATTCCTATTCTTGTTATATTGATAAAACTAACAACTTTGTTTTTGTAATAATTGTGTACATTGTTTATATTTGTTATAAATGGGCTTTGAATTGTACTCGTAGTTCTTGCAGACACTCTGTAGTGCCAGTTGTGGCTGGTACATATAATTTGCTTTGAATAAAACCAAAAATAATATATATACCCGACTTGCTGTTGTTTGCAAGTTCAAAGTCAGTTCTGTCCCCCGAACATTACTCAATGATTAACAGTCTGATTTATTCTAATTAAGAATCTGTAGGCCGGAATATCAGGCTTTGAGACCTAAAATAAATTTTACAAATACTTCAAAATTTAAGACACACCTTAAGAGTTTTGAGAGTGACTCATGCATTTCAAAAACAATATAAAATCGACGATAAGACCACAGATGTATAACGCACGAGCAGTGGCGTAGCTAGGCAACCAAGGGCCCTGGGGCAAATTGAAAAATGGGGCCCCCTGTTTTGTAAACTGATTAGGTTTTATCAAATAAAAATATACAATTACTTTAAAAATGCTAAGCTACTGGATAAGCAACCTGTCATATTTATTTTGAAAATGGCAGAAATTTCCAAAATTTCAGTTCGATCGAGATTTCTGGATTGTAAGGATTTGAGGGCCCCCTGAGCTTGAGGGCCTCGGGGCACTGCCCCGCCTAGCCCCTAGGTAGCTACGCCACTGCGCACGAGTTATACTTCTTTTAGTGCAGAAGTGGATTAAAGCTTCAATAAATGTTGTATTATTTCAGTGTGAAATGTAATTTTAGCTAGTAATTCTGTTAGGCACGAGCTGTTCCATTGATTATTCATTCGCTTCATCTTCTAGTCTTCGTAATAAAATCAATTAGGTCTTCGTCTTCAAATTGAGAATCAAATAATATGGAGCTTGCAATTTAAACTGTATAAATAATAGGAATTAACTTGGGAAGGCAGATAAGACGATAGTCTGAAATTGCTTCTTCGAGACGAGATCTAATAAAATTCATGCATCACTAATTGCAACTTAACTTCTAATTTACATTGATAGAATTCTAGGGCATTGATGAATATTCAGTATTTTCTAATTACGCTTTATTGAAATTAATTGATATAATTTCATTTTGTGATTGAAATTTTTCAATAACATCTTGTCATATTTAGATTTATGTATTTAACGGCCTTGCTAAGGATAAAGGTATTTTTGATATACGAGTACATTGGCTTATGGTAAAACTTGCTGTTATATAAAGCTCACATGATTTGTGTGAGATACTTTTTATAGTAATAACCAAAAATAATTTACTATATATGCTAAACTTACTTGCAATATGTATACATGATTTAAAATTGATTGATTAATGAGTTTTTTTAATAAGTAGTAGCAGAAAGCCACAAGAGAAATGTCAATCTCGACACGCCAAAGAAACGATAAAATAGTCGAAAATAAAATTCGGAAATTAAAAATGGGAAAGCGAAGTCCGCATTAGTCTCACAATGAACGAAAGCTGTTATACGTTTGTAATATTGTTATAAACCTTCTCACAGACAATTCGAAACTGTGCCGTCTGCAGTTGATTGTAGTTTAAATTAAAAATATTTTATACAAGAACGTCAAGAATGTTCTTTTGTTGTTTCAATTGTTAGATGCTGCTTATTGTTTCTGTAAATAATTTTATATGAATAGTCCAGGATATATATAGTAGACGGGCAATTTATTATAGCAAACGTTATGCTCTAGTTAACTGAATGTTGTTTATCTGTTTCAGCGATGTACGAGGAATTTTCTTTCAAATATAAATAGGATTGCTGGATATGCAATTATGAGATTGCAACACTATCAATAATGAAAACAGATCACGTTAAAATACAAATGAACAATATTATTTTAAAGGTGCGATTATTTTATTTCAAAATTTAATTTATTATTTTGTATTTTAATTGCACTTCATTCCACAATCTGACCAATACTTAGTTTGTATCTTATTTCAATGTAATGATTTAAATAAGTTTCATTGACTACTAAGGTAACGGTACTGCCCTGCGATTCTGTAACTCACTTCACGAACTCACACACTCACTCTGAAAAGGTGGAAGCTTGTAGTTTATTGTTTATCTGAATGCCAAATCATAAAATGACTGCTTCACGACTGATTTGAGAGCGACCGCCGATGCGAAAACCGCTGTGTGAGTTCGTGAAGTGAGTTACAGAATCGCAGGGCTGTATTTTAAAATAATTTCTTGATCCAAAAAAACAAATGAGAGATTTTTTTAATCGATTTTCATTCAATAAGTCTTTTAAATAATCTGTCAAACAACTAACTTGATCAAACTTAATGTCCTATAACCACTAGATAGGGCAAAGGGTGGCCACAGTGAGTCTCCATCGCGTTCGGTCTTAAGCCTCGTATTTCACCTCGCTCCAAGTCTTTCTGGCTTTCTTTGCCACTTCTGCAACTGTACGGCGCTAGGTTTGCCTGGGACGGCCACACTACCGCTTTCCTTGCGGGTTCCAATCAAGCGCCAGCTTGGGAATATGATTGGGATACCTTCGTGTATGGCCTATTCATTTCCATTTGTGTCGCGGTTCTCGGCTGCCAATATCAAACCGAATTACTACTACTTATTGTACGCTGTAGGCATGTGAATACTCGCCAACGTATTACATAAATATTAAGTATGAAAAACATTCACATTTTAAAACGAAAGAAAATAACGAAACGCACCGTCAAGGATAATCAATGTGCATCGCCGAGTGTTTTACAATTCAATCGACCATTACCGGTCAGTTGTTAATTTTAAACCGTTTTAATGAATATCAATTGACCATGGAAGAGTGGAGTTTTAAACACTTTAAATAACACATGACGTTAAAATATTAACGTACGTGGCTGTACTCCATAATTTCAGATGAAGGTTTTGTTTTCATAATTTATTTCAATAACAGTAGCACTAATGTCCTTGATATCCCGCGTTACAAACCCCACCAATGAATCAATAGCCACCGCTTTTGGGAGTTACAGGGTACCGGCACCGGCTTCTTTATTTCAGATTTCTATATCTCATCAGTGTCAGTTGCTTGATCACTTATCAAAAAGATCAAAAGGTCAGACTATTTTAATATTGAACATAAGTAATGTGTCCTCTCCATTAGATCTATTTTAAATTACGTCTTAAAAATTAAATTCATTTCTTTTTTCGTCTTCATAAACTTGTTCGAATTTTAAATTTTATTTTGAATCTGTTTCTATTCTATAAAACATATAAAATTCTAGGGTAAAATTAAAAGTCATTGCACATAATATGGTCACTAATTGTGAGCTAATAAAAAAGAATTGTAAAAAATTTCTTGTATATATTTATTTACATTATATATTTGGATAGCAGCTCCTGTGGGTTTCCCTATTATTTGAATAAATAATACAACTGTATTTATATTTTTAGGTGTAAAACTACAAGGCTTTTATTACACCAAGTTTCTGGGTATTATTTAAATATACAAACCGTAGCATCATTAGACATTAGTCTACAGAGGCACTGGTTCATTGTAAATAGGTAATTGTATCATTAGTTGACTTGAACATAGTACATACAAATGGGAAAGGTATGTAGTTTAGTCAATCAATTCAATTTCAACAGCCTTTGACTAACGGGCAGCCGATTGTCTCGCCATCTGAAACACAATACAAGATTACTAACTACTAACTAGCGAACCTTGCTATATTACTTGCTATATTCTAGACCATTTCAATATACACAGTGTTGGGAAGTTGAAACCAAATTGTCCGGATATTCACTTCCAAACTCCTTACATTAAGGAATACAGGACAAATGAGTACTGGTCTATGTAATTATATCGCGTTAAATGTTTATTAAAATTTTTTTGTTGAAATATTAGATAAGACAAATATTATTATTATTAGTTTTTTTTATACATGTGTCTTTACTAAGACATCATGGAACCTTACAATCTAGCCTAACTTAAGACTAATAAGTAATTAAAGTCTAACCTAATTTACCACTAAGGATTTTTACATAAGAAAGTGTCCAATAACACTACTTACAGTCTCTATTAAGGGGAAGACACTCTGTTCTTGTGTCCTATTTTTTTCTTTCACTCACTGTGTATTTAGTACTGACGTGCACTAACACTAATTCACTAGTTTAAATGGTTTTGTCCTTTTAAGTCTTCTCACTAGGCCCGTGGTGTCAAGAAGTTGAATAGCCTCGACATTCACGTGATGTTGGAGCCTATGTTCGTGGGCTCCAGCAGTCTTTTTTATTATTGTGGCGACGTCCTCTATATTATGGTCCCGATGGAGGTCGTTATTGCTAATATACCAGGAAGCATTGACTATTCCCCTGAACACTTTGTTTATTATTATTAGATAATATTATTTAAGGATATTATTATTATTTAAGATATATTACGCTGTTTATTAATTTAATTTAAATATCTCAGATGTTAGATCACTTTGTAAAAATATATTTTTTTAAGAATGGTATAATACAGCTAAATATGTAATTTGTCTGATTTAAATAGATTGTACGAAACGTGCGTCTCCCTGAGGTCGTAGATTCCATCCCCGGCTGACCACCAATGAGCTTTCTGTCCATGTGCGCATAAGACACTCGCCCGGTGAAGGAAAACATGGCGAGGTGACCGGCATGCCTACAGCGTGTGTCAGGGGTGTGCCTATCAGAAAAAGCAAATGATCACGAAAAAGATACATAATTTGAATTAATAATGTATGGGTGAGGTTAAATGAACGTTTAACTTTTGTCGGATATTATTATTTCACACGTACAAATGTCGCGCGAATACTCCGTACTTAGGTTTTTGGATACCTGGTTTTTCACAATAATACCATAGCGACAAACAAGTATAAAGGAAAATACTGTTGAAACTCGCTAGTCCCACTCATGAAAGGATAATCACTGCAATGAAATAAACAGTGATGGCAATCCCTAGAAAGCAGGGAATGGGCGTGGATCGCGCTCGACTAATGAGAAAAATAATGGTGGCCTTTATCTGGCTCGTATTGAGTGCTCAGTGGAGGGACGGAGTTATCTTCAAACGCAGTTCCGGTAACTCCTGGCGTGATAATGAGTAATTCCTCCTTCGTTAAGGAAAATAACAATAGCCATTCCTCCAATCAGTTGCAATGTTATTTTCTGAGTTTGTATTTTTTTCTGGTTAACATTAACATAACGTAGATCAGAATATTATATATATCGGATCGATTTCAACTTCAAATCTAGAGTGGCTTAAACTGAATGAAAATAGAAAAAAACATTGTTTTTAACGATACGAGGATTTGTGAAGCTTTAAAAATGTATATAAAAAGTATCAAACGAATAGAAGCACAATAACGAACATGCCAAAAACAAAAGGATTGGATTCTGTATCCGGCATATCTAGCTGAAGTTTTAACTGAAATATTAAATTGAAAACTACACATTTTTTACAATGCAACGGTCAAAAATGGTTAATCTTATGTGCCTGAATCAAAATCAGCATACAAACTTTTGAAGGACAGTTCATGGTTTATTTCACGCATTCAGGGTTCTGGAGCTCATTTTAACAAAAATAATATTAAGTAGAAGAAGCTTTGTAAATTTGGGACCTGTATTATGGAATAATTATACGGAATTGAATCGGAAAATAATAAGCGGCAAAAATATGAGTTCCTCCAACTTTGATTTCGTTCCCCTCTTGTGACGTGGGGTTCAAGTGCACAGGCGCTTATTAAAGATTTAAGTTGGCGACTAGTAGATAGTACCGGTGACCCCAAAGCTTGTGCTTTCCTCGCTCAACAAATTATTATCGCAACACAGTGAGTAAAAGCCTTAAAAGTAGGTACACTGCTACAGGGACTTTTTAAATTTGTTCAATCAAACTCCTATAGCTAACATAAATTATATACAACAAAAAACAATTATACTAAACATTTAGCCAAAGGTGGAATACATTATTTTATAAACAAAAATGTTCAAATATTAACGAAAGGAAAAAATATTAAATACATAATACCTAATTGTGATGTGCTGTATGATGGTGTGAAAGTAAGGGTGTGTATGTGGGGTGTGCTCTATGGATATTGTTAATACTTCTTTTAAGCATATTTCACCATAGCTTAAACAAGTCAAGGCTTAAATATTGGTTACTGTATGTCCAGGCTTTTTTTCTATTTGTGATTTTTTAATTATTATTATTATATTTAAACTTTAAAATATACATTAAATGTAAAATGCCTTCCTCTGCTACACGACGCTTACGCTGCGATGCTAAAATTGGTGGTATTATAGTATAAAAATTTCAGTTTTAAATTTAACTAATAGAATACGCAAAAGTTATATGTAAGATCAGATATATATTCACTATTCAGATATATAGTCACTATATACGTAAATTTAATATAACTTATAACCTTTTATTTGTTTTTTTGTTATTAGTGTCAGAAATTTATATAAATATAAATGAAAATTTATAATTATTATAAAAAATATAACGTGTTAAACAATATTATTCTTCGTCGCTCTGTTTAATGGAAGAGGCGACGTCGCTAGATTTATTAATTAAGGAATAAAAATCACACAACGCTTGAATCCTTGAATTTGTCCTGTAGAAGTCTTAGAGAATTAAAAGAATAATTATTTTTATTTCTCTAATTACGTAATAATAACAATAAATTTAATTGATTTTACGTACACCGTAAAAATACAATACCGTATACACAATACATATTACTTGTACTCGCAGGACGTTATCTCGAACAAAGACGTTATGCGATGATAAAACCTGCGAATATTATTCACATCACGTGGCTGTCGTCCCATTTTTCTGATCCTCAAATACGTATACGTATCGTACATGATAAGCCTAGGGCATTTTGTTACATTAGTGTAGATTGATATGGTTTCATACGTACCAAACATTTATCAACGCTTTTGATATTCACTTTGCAATATAACAATGTGAGAGTAGAATTAAAAGTCGTTCCACAACTGAGCGTTTCTTAAGGCAGATTCAGCGCACCATTACTATGTGGAACCAGCCCACTGAAGTATTTCCGAACCAATTCGACTTTTTTCTTCAAGAAAAGAGCGTACCAATTTTCAAAAGGCCGTCAACGCACTCGCGAGCCTTCTGACAATGTGAGTGTCCATGGGCGGTATCACTTAACATCAGATAAGCCTCCTGCCCGTTTGCCTGCCTGTCACATTAAGAATATATATATATTGCCTCAGATTTATGTATATGCTTCAAGATGTGTCAGTACGCCCCAAGCTGACTTGTAGACAGATGGTAGTTAAGATTCTGCCTACTTCAATTGATCATTAATATATTTAATCTTTCTTTTTTATAACCACTTTCTTTAAAACAAAATTTTCACTTAAGATTCAAAACTATATACATTCACTAATCTTAAGCAACAGCTTCTCCTATCCTTTGCTGAAACGGAAAGTATTGGTCTAGACTCTAGTGCAACAGTAGTTTCATTAAAAAAATATTAATATTGTTTTAGAAATTATTACATCCAGTACCGTTACTACGTCAAATGGAATAGACTAGCTACTCACGACTCAAGGACTTTATATTTTAACTAAACATACTTTTTTATTATGTGTAATAAAGTAATAAGTAATAATTACGTTTTTCTTTCTTGTCTCTTTTTTATATTTTTAATAGCAGGTGGTACTTGATTATTATTAAGATAAGTGTAGGTTACTTGAAGTCAACGATTAATGAATAAGGATCATGAATTGTTGGAAGATCGATTCCCAGTGCAGAATAAAATAAATAGTATATTTTTTTCTTCTTTATTAAAAAACCTAACAAGTTTAACATCATGCGATTAAAGTGAAGGTTTGAGTATTAGGATTAAGACAAGAGAACCTACCGGATTTTCAAGATCTATCCAGCGATAGAAAAAAAAGAAGAACGTAGAACAAAGTAATGTAGGAGTGAAAACAAATGAATGACACATGGTAAAGGAAAGCAGGTGAGGCGTTAGGAGGACGAGCTGATGAGTGGCAATAATATGTAGTAAAAAATTCCCTAATTTAAGCTAAAAAAAGAGAATTTATTATTATTATTCAAAAGCTGGCAATCAGGGCCCATAGCGCAATCATTAATATGAGATTAATAATGTCTAAACTAAAAGATTATTTTCGTAAACGTTCGTTTATTAAGATTTATTGAGAGAAAATCTTTTGTCAGAACAACGAAGCATGTTTTGGTCCGTAGGTTCACGGTTCGTCGGTCGTTTATCGGTACTTATTAACATGATCCTTAGATAAATGCTCGAATAAAGCTTAATCCGTCCATCAGTTCACCACCTAGCTCCTAACGAGGAGGTTCGATTAAGATGAGTTCATACAATTCACTAAATAATAATATGTAACAATGACATTTGGCAAATATTTATGACGATATTTCATGTGTATAAAAGTAATAATTATCACCTAGCGTTTTTATAACTTTGTTAATTATTTAATTTACTGACTTTATTCAATACTATATAATTGTATTTATAAAGTGTTCCACATTATTTTCTGTCAATAAAATTATTAAAATCCAACCTACTTATACTTTAATAATGCAAATCCAAACCAAAAACGTTTTAAAAACCCGTCCTATTATACATTTCCAGGTAGTATTTGCAAAGAAATGTCGGACATTAAGTTGCCTTTATGAATACATCTTTAGAATTCCTCATCATCTTTAATCGTAGCAGACAGGTCTCTCCTAATGAGAAAAATAATGAGCGCCTACGGGGACTCAAAGCTGGCCTTAATCAACACCTCCACCTATCAGAGAAAACTCTACCTTTTTACTAAAACTATTTGGATAGCAAAATAGTTACTTCAATATTTCTTTCAGTAATATTTATGTATTCAATGTATAATTGTATACAAAACGTATAACAAAAAACTTCAAATATCCATTTAGGTACATTAAGCGAATATTCACGCAGGCATTAATACTAATTAGCGCTCAAATCTATATTTACATCCATTTTGGAAGTAAAAAAAAGTATTTTTTGACAAAATTGTTAAAAAGTGAAATAATATGGCAATAATGTACCTTTGTTCTGCTTGAGCTTTCATCTTTGAAGTCTTTGGATTTTATTCATGGTGCAAGAGAAAGGCTGAGCGCAACATCACATATATAAGAGCAGGCTAAGTTTCTTCCTGTATGCCTTAATCAATTTTAGAAATAAATAAACCATTACTACTTCTTACGTACACAGCAAATATACAAAAAAAAATTAACTACTTAACTATCCCTAAATTATACAATTAATAAAATTCACTGACTACTCAAGATCTCGCACGGGAAGGGGTATATTTAAAAAAAAATATAAATAGTAAGTAGTAAATGTATATATAGTTAAACTATCAAAAGGTTTCGAGAGCCTTTGGTGATGATGCTTCTGTATTGTTTCAATTTTGTTCACTGTGAAATGTGGTGGATGAAGTTAGGGGATTACACTAGCCGACCAGGATAGAGAAAGTAATTCATCAAAAGAAGGCTATAGATTAAGTTCTTCACTTTAACTGAGTGAACTCGGATGCGAATGCTAGATCCGTTCTAGGATATATCGATATCTATGGATGTCCGTCCGCTCTTGGGTAGTTAAGCCCAGTTGGTTTTAGAATTTCCAAATTTGTTACAACTTTTTCATATTTTGCAAATATCTCATAGATTAAAGAGAAATTTCCTCAATATATTTTCAGTAACAGGTTAATTAATACTGTAGCAGTCACACGGAACAACATTTTAAAGATCAATTGTAATTTCTACGAAAGATTAGGTGGTGTGATCGCAAGACTGCGCCATGGAAAAGAAAAAAAAAGACCAGTTTTCTTAGTTCCCTCGTACTTGGTTCATAAATTTCACTTATGACTTGGAGAATAATTCTCAGGCGTTAGTTCGAGGTCAAAAGGAACATGCGAATCCCGTCAGTAAATCTCGTAAAAGGAAAATCCCCTTGTATCCAAGCCGATTTACTACCACAACACCGCTTCATACAGTATGTTCCAATATGACGAAAACTTATAATTAGTTGTAATTTGAAGACCTGAAACTCGTAATTTGTCAAATTAATTAAAATAAAAAAAACATTTGCTTATTTGATTTGACAATGTTGCTGGATCTATAAATTAACGACTATTCAATCGATGGTCGATAATAATAATGATTCCATAGGCGTTATTATCAAAAGTAATTAATAATTACTATTAACCATTTTAACTTAAAGTCACTCGTTCCTATGACTGCCGTTTGACTCTGTAGTCGAACGTTCGGTTTGGTTGCGGAAGGAGTACACGAATTGTCACCGAAATTGTTTATCGCCAATACAAGTGCGGCGCTAGATTCGAATAAGCAGTCAAACAAGCCTTTAAAAAGTAGACTCTGATGTCGAAATCAAACGGATGCTGCCGACAAACTAATTTATGGCGTCAGTAACGTTATAATCTTCAATAATTTATCTGCGGATCGATTTTTTGTCAAAGTTCTGGTCGTGCTTTCTCGTTCTTCTGCTTAGTTCTCATTACCCGTCCACTTTGTCTGTTTTACCTCTAACTCACTCGGTCACACATATAACTCATCTTCATAGCAGATAACTGATATCAAATTTAAGCCAACACCATGTATATCTATGTAGTTTTTGCGCTAACGTGAGTAACATTTGATATTTTACGGTCCAGATATTCTTTAGAATTGAACGTCACGATCCTGTCTTTGGGTTCAAGCAATTTATCTGTCGTAAGCTAAATGCGATTTAAGAGCAATCGTTTTACAATTCTGTCATTATTGTGGTATCACTGACTGAATTTATGAAATATCCTGGTATATATAATATTAAAAACAAGATTATTTAAAAAAAATAGTGGCGCTACAACCTCTTTAGCTCTGGGCCACAGATATGTAAATCGGTTTCATTATCATTTTTCAATCTAATAGGCAAGTAGGTGATCTGTGCCTGACACACGCCGGCGACTTTTTGGGTCTAAGGCAAGCCGGTTTCCTCACGATGTTTTCCTTCACCGTTTGAATCAATGTTAAATGCGCACATAGAAAGAAAGTTCATTGGTGCACTGCCGGGGTCGAACCTACGACCTCAGGGATGAGAGTCGCACGCTGAAGCTACGAGGAAAACACTGTTCAAGATTAGTTAAAATTATTGGAAAATCGTATATTATCTTCTATTATATTCCTAACTGTTAAATAGTTAGGAATGTTTCGATCTCGGTTTTGAGTTGGTAGATGTGCCGCTCCACTACTCACATAATCTACTTAGTTAAATCATTAATTAATTTATGTATGTCCTAAACAGATCCCCCGTGAGGCTTTGACAAGGAAAAGTAAATCATGAAAAGATGTATCGTTTTAGGTTAAGTTAAGTTAAACATTATAAATTAGATTAATTTAGTACTTAATTTTCGACTGGAGATAAAATATTTATTTAGTATTCTAAAGAGTGCGTCAGCCTTTATGGGTATGAGCATGATATTTTGGAAGGTCTGCATAATCATTCTTTATTGGCACGGTAATTTCGAACCATCAGATAGATGGAAAAATCGAATCCTAGCTGTGGTTCAATCCTACAACCAAAAGATAATTGCTGCTACGCTGATTACTTAAGTATAATTTTAATTGGCACAGCCAGTGGGTAGCAGACTTATTGATATTGTCTCATATTTTTGTTGGACATAATTGTATTTTTTGAAGCGTATTATTTCAGATATTTAACACTGTTTATTTCTTGCGTGATCTTTTGGGAAATTCTCTATATTTTTGTGTGCTAAAATTAGATCATAAATAGATTGACTCATTGACATATTCCTTCAGTATACGATTTCTATGTATGAAGCATGTCAGGTGACGTGGGAGCAAGGCGCCATTTCCATTACTATATTTGCTAAGCAAGCAAAATAGCTACTTGCTTCGGGCGACTCGAAGCCGTAATGGATTTCTGACGTACGAATAAATGATAGATTACTTGATACAAACATTGACGCGTTTTAAATATCTACTTTTAGCTTTACACTTTTACTATGCTTCAATCGAGTTATTTTTTAACATATTCTAATGTCTTGTAGATATATGAAATATATCTTTTATTTTGACAAATTGTGTAGTTTAATTTTATTATTGATAAACTTAACGAACACAAATAATCGTTATTAAATATTAAATGTATTTCTTATTATTTTGTATTGCATCGCAATTCATGAAGCCGTGAGATTAGCGTTTTAGTTTTTATTTTATAGCAATAGCATAATTCGTTTTATAGTTTTTTTATTTACTAGGGTCGCCTGGAATAGATCCTTGTTAGAGATAAGGTCGCCCGTTGCATCCTTTTTTTTTAATTCTGTTATTTGTTATTTGTTTTTCTATAAATGTAACGAAAAGTAAATTAATAAATAAATGAAGCAGTAAAACTTCATTATATATGTATAGGCATTATACACACCTAAAGTTGGAAGGTCTAGGTTTGTTTCCCAGGCTAGGCCAATTATGGATAGTAATAATCCAAATACAACATGTATACAAGAAAATGTAGATGAAAAATAGTCCCTGGACACCAGGGCATACTCCCTTATATACTATGACTAATTGTTTGTACCGTTAGCGATCATTGATTAAAATTTGAATGTCAAATAATGAAAATCTAAAAGTAATGAATTTGACATCGTATATAGGGGACGAATTGTATAAGTTTTTCCTAATATTCCCTATCATTTATAACTTGGCACAGAAAGCTATAAATCGCTGAAATTGGATGAATGTACTAATAGTGAGTGAAAGTTATCAAGGTTCCCCGTAACGTGTAGCACGTGACGCCAAGTGACAAAGACTGAGTAGGGTTACCACATACAAATTTTAATGTGTCCGGCTATTTATTAAAATATAGCATTCTAATGTCACTAACTAAACAATTGATTCAAAAGTGTTTTGTAAAATGTTTACTTTGACATTTGTTTCTTGGATATAAGCCATTATTTACTAAGTACGTTGAAAGGGCAGCGAGAGACTGTTTATACTATCACACACAATAAAAGTAATTAATATTGTATTATGTTTTGCTATTATTGTATTTTGTATGCAAAAGTTATGACAAAAATTGTGTTTATATCCGTTACAGAAAACGGAAGAGAATAACATTTGGTTTAAGATTACTAAAAAAAAGTTTGTTTTCTACGAAAAAAATAACGTTTTATACATCCAAATGCGAAATGTTTAATATTTTTGAAGTGAAACTTTTTTATCGGGGTTGGAAAAAAATTTAGTGTAACATTTTTTCGTTACGCGTCACATTTTTCGGTTACGCGTCACATGTTTCGGTTACGCGTCAGTGTCACATTTGACCGTTAGGCGCGTCTTTTTCTTGTCCCTACCACGGTTGATTCAAAGAGATTCTAAACCATTAATAACAAAAATGTATAATAACGCAAATGTATAACAAAAGCAAAAACTCGAAAAGCTGTCGGAGCTGATAATATACCAACAGAGATTATAAAAGAAATTGAGGAATATAACTTAGATTATATCACAACCCTTTTTAATGGTATATACGACTCAGGAACCATTCCTTCTGACTGGCTTAAGTCAACATTTATCACTATTCCGAAAACAAGGAATCCCAAAAAATGCAACGACTATCGGACTATCTCACTTATGAGCCATGTTCTGAAACTCTTTCTGAAAGTGATACATAATAGGATATACTCTAAATATGAATCAACACTATCCTGCACCCAATTTGGATTTCGAAGCGGTTTAGGAACGAGAGACGCTCTCTTTGGCTATCAAGTGTTGATACAGAGATGCTTGGACATGAACAGGGATCTTTTCGTCTGTTTTGTCGATTATGAGAAGGCTTTTGATAATGTACGACATGGTAAAATTATGGAAATACTCCAGAGAATTGGCTTAGATTATAAGGATTGCTGTTTCATTAAAAACCTATATTGGAAGCAAAGTGCTAATATAAGGGTAAACAGCAAACCTTCTTCATATATCGAGATTCAGAGAGGTGTGCGTCAAGGTTGCATTTTATCACCTTTGCTATTTAACTTGTATGCCGATGCAATATTTTCAGAAGCCCTAGATAATTGTCAACATGGCATAGCAATTAATGGCAAACTGCTGAATAACTTGAGATACGCTGATGACACGATCTTAATCGCAGAGAGCCTCGATGGTCTACAAAATTTAGTCAATTCAGTTGCCGCCGTGAGTTCTGAATTTGGTATTAGCATCAATGCGAAAAAGTCAAAATATATGACAATAAGCCGAACACCGGAGCTTTTCACGCAACATATATACCTCAACAATCAGACCTTGGAACGTGTCTCGAAAATACGATATCTAGGCACAGTGATTGATGAAAAGGGTGACCACAGCATCGAAATCCGCTGCAGAATTGAACAAGCTCGGAACGCCTTTTCAAAACTAAAAAAAGTACTTTGTGACAAGCGCCTAAATTTACAGCTTAGAACTCGCATTGCGCGATGTTACGTCTTCTCTGTGCTGCTCTACGGCGTAGAATCTTGGACGCTGACAGAGACTATGTCCAAAAAACTGGAAGCGTTTGAGATGTGGGTTTATCGACGTATGCTTAAAATATCTTGGACAGACCGCATACGAAATACAACCGTGCTGGACAGAATGCAGAAGAACAAAGAAGTGCTTATGACGGTTAAGAAAAGGAAACTTGAGTATTTCGGACACGTTTTACGCAACTCCAAAAAATATAAGCTCCTTCAACTAATCATACAAGGCAAAGTGGCAGGTAGAAGGAGACCTGGCCGCAGACGTACGTCCTGGTTGAAAAACTTGAGACAATGGTTTGGTCAAAGCACCAAGTCATTGTTTAGAAGCGCGGCATCCAAAATTAAAATAGCCATGATGATCGCCAACCTTCGCAAGGAGATGGCACTATAAGAAGAAGAAGTATAATAACGATAACAATGATACTAAAAATTCTATTACAATTTATGAAATTCTGTAATAATCTTAGTGGTAATAAGGTAAAATGAAATAATTGTATTATTTGATTTCAAGTCTGTGATATTAAAAGCCTTTTGTTAAACTTTATCTAATTTACCTTTATTTAACCAATTGCTGTAAAGTTGCATATAGATAATTTTTCGAAAAATAAGGTCATAAAGAAGTTTCACTTCTTACGTGTGTACACTAGTACACGCACTATATTTTTTTTTTAAATATTCTTACTCATAATAGACATATTACGCATATTTGTAAATAGCCTGCACATTACGGGCAGACATATTTCAGAGCCACTAAAGCGGAGATATTATAAAATCGTGCTAAAAACATACAGTGTGGTAATCCTATTAGGAGAGAATGGGTTGATGGCTTGCGTAATAACCTCTTACCCGGCGACTTTATGACTGTCATTTGTAATAGTAGTGTCACAGTTGATCTTGAAACTTTGTTTATGAGACCTTAGATGTTGTCACAAACAAATGTTGTATTCACTACATACAATTTACGCTTTTAAGACTTTTTTCTGCGCACCATCGCGTCGTTGTCTCAAATGCCAGTCTAAGACTTGCCAACCAATTCAAGGCGAAAGGTCCTTCAAGAACGTACCAATTTTTAAACGGCCGGTAACGCACTCGCGTGCCCTCTGGTGTTTACCATGGGCGGCGGTATTACTTAACAGCGAGTGAGACTACTGCCGGTTCCCTGTTCTATTTAAACAAAAGTATTTCATAATGAATATGACTTAGTAGTATGTATGTAAATGAGTCCTTGAACTAAAATTCTTAAAAGGAAACGTATTCGCAAGGTTAATGGTTGTGTTCATGGATACTCACCATATATGTCATATTTTCTTCTTATTAACTATATTCGTAAAAACTACTTAATGAAATATGTAACCTATGCAATATGCATATTAGCGAAAACGAATTTATTTGATACAAAGAATATTTATTTATAAAATTGTATTATGTAGCTAAAATTTTTGCACAGACAAAACTTATTCTGATAACAATTTAGTCACAAATTGATAACTATGGCAAAGTTAATTGAACAAATTTGGAGAGTCTGCGATGATGGCTCTCGACATATTGTTATTACATTTATTGGCGTATTCAAATTATTTAATTAAACATCAATTAAGGGCTTAGAGTCATTATTTAATGATAGAAAATGTAATAGAATAGCCCCCGTCTGATCATAAAAAATATCTTCTGTCCCATAAATAAATAATATAATGGAATATCCTAAGGGCAGGAGAACAACATCATATTGTTTCTTGTCTCTTGTCTATTGTCAACCACTTAAAAATACCACTGACAAACCCGGAACATGAAGAGAAAAAAACTGTGAAGCATTTTTAAAAAGCCTATTTAGATTTTCTTGTGATATAACTCCGCCTACATCGTCTTAAGATGAATATCTGAATTAATCATGGGCCTCGAGAGCGATGTATTCAAACGAGCCATTCATAATAGAAGTCATTCACAGCTGTTATTTCAACGGGCAATAAATTGGGAAATCAAATTATTCATATTTACGATCTTGACGACAATCAGTCTTTAACGAATTTGATTAAAGATTACATTCTATTGAGATTTATATTAACGTTAATTTTAATATTCAAATAACTTTTACTATCAAATAAATTACAGGAATTGTACAGGTTTTTTAAGAATTAAACTAAACACAGACTATTAAAATCTAAACGCATCTCTCAAGACTAAGCGTACTTGATAGATTTTGCATATTATTATCTGTTAACTTATACTTTTCAGAAAACTTTATAAATTAATTTGTCTATTAATTAGTCTAATTAGAGAGCAGTGTTGACCTATATCGGCCATACAATACGCAGAGGCGATGAGAACTTGGAGAAACTGATCGTGGTTGGTAGCACAGAAGGCAAAAAATCACGTGGCCGTTCACCAACCACATGGACCGAACAAGTGATAGACTCATCATCTTCAAAACTGTACACTGTCATATGAGAGGCGCTGGACAGAAACCGGTGGAAGCAGATAGTCCGCTCTAGGTACTTCGTTGCTGACCGCGACGTTCAGTTATGAGCTGCCGATTAAAAAGAGAGAGTTGACCTACTACATAGCTAGAGTGCGACTCTCATCCCTGAGGTCGTAGGTTCGATCCCCTGCTGTGCGCCAACAGACTTTCTGTCCATGAGCGCAACGAACACTCGCTCGTACTGTGAAGGAAAACACCGAGACCGACATGTGTCAGACAGAAGGCTGATCACCTAGTCGTCTATAAAATAAAAATGATCAAAGACAAGGATGTAAGCCGATGCGAAGTCCTATACGAGGTTGTAGCGTCACTAGATTATTATAATGAATTAGTATATTGGAAATATTATCCTCTAAGATAGAGCGTCGTTGAATTAGTAAAACTAATATTGCGAAAGTAATATCAACATTAACAAAGTGCTTGCAAATAAGCAGTCTGTCAATCAACAAAGTATGGGTAAGTGATACTCACTTTATGAGTTAACGACACTGTAAAGTTGAAAGTAATGAAAGTTTAAGCGCTTTCCTTCCCCTTATATCCTGTGTTATGTACTGATTATATTCCCTCTTAGCGTTAAATGAAACTTTTATAATGCAATTTCGTTGATGTAATAAAAATTCCAATACTTTTACTTCCCAATAAAAAATACGAGGAATCTTTACGAATATTGTGGGCCAAAAATTATAACTTACCCACTGGGTTAAAATCCAACAGTGAAAGTAGAAACAACCGATGGCGTTTTGTAAAAGTCAAAAATCACGTATTCATATACGTCATTTCATTGTTATGAACGTCAAAAAAGAAATATACTTTAAATGCTTCTAATTTTACATTTACTGCTAGTTCACAAATCAAGGGCGTAGAACGGAAGAGAAGAACTGGCAATAAACTCTCCGCCACTCTTTTTAATCGCTTCTATTCACTGAGCCGGTGTGTCTTCTTAGTGTTTCATAATTTTTAGGCAGGGCAGTTTTAGAATTTCATTTATTTACGCAAAAAAAATTAAAAATTAGCTTCCTAATCGGTACGATGCCACATTTCTGCGACTCTTCCATGTCTAATAACTTACCTAAAAAAAGTGAATCAGTGGCGCTACAACCTCTTTTAGGTCTGGTCATGATATTTTTTTTTTATCTAATAGGCAAGTAGGTGATCAGCCTCCTGTGCTTGACACACGCCGTCGACTGTTTTTTGGGTCGAAGACATGTCGGTAACTAACCTAAACGTAACGTAAATACCTGTTAATATGTATAAAATATTCTTTCGTCAGAAACAAAAAACGGGCGTTTTCACTAAGCCACGAAGTTTCCACATATTATATCATTTTTATTATATTAATAAAGTACGTGTGAATCCGGACCGCTTGTTATAAATCGACAATAATAAAAACGTAAGCAAGACTTAAACTAAGGTCCTAATCTATATTTCATTTAACACACCAGTAAACATAAACAAAACAGTGTTTGCCTAGTGGCTTCAGCGTGCGACTCTCATCCCTGAGGTCGTAACTTCGATCCCCGGCTGTGCACCAATGAACTTTCTTTCTATGTGCGCATTTAACATTTGCTCGAACGGTGAAAGAAAACATCGTGAGGAAACCGACTTGTCGAAGACCCAAAAAGTCGACGGCGTGTGTCAGGCACTGGATCATCTACTTGCCTATTAGATTTAAAAATGATCATGAAACAGATTCAGAAATCTGAGGCCAAGACCTAAAGAGGCGCCACTGATTTATTTTTTTAGTTAACATAAACATTGTTTAAAGGATCGTACAAACAAATTACCTTCCCATTAAATTCAATACGTTATTAATGCTCGTGCAAAACAAACTAATCTAAAATTACACCGGTTTACTATTTGCGACGAAATTTAAATGGTGGTGTGGCTTTCGCGGTAACACTGTAGAAGTTAGTTAATTTGGACATTCAAATAATCACAAATAGATAGGAATATTAAGCGTGTACCAAATGAGGATAATTTAGGTTGTTCGGTTAAATTTGTATCGCACTGTTTAATTGTCCCCGGACTCATTCACGTTAATGATCGTTGTATGTAGTTTTTGGCAGATTTGTAATATTGCGCAATGGTTTTTAATTGCTGTATATTGCTTGCGATTTATATAGTTTTCACGACTTGCCCTACCCTAATGTTAAATAACGTTTTATTTTATTAATGTAATTTAATCCGTATGTACGGCAACGACCGTACTGTGTATTACGTTGGTTGATATATATCTAACATATAAAATTATCGTGTCATAATGTTCGTTCCCATAGTCCTCCGAAACCGTTCGACCGATTCTAATGAATTTTTTATGCATATTCAGTAAGTCTGAGAATCGGCTACTATCGATCTTTTAAATCCCTAAATGTTAAGGGTGGTCCACCCCTAAATTTTTATTTTTATTTTTTTATGATACAACATACAAAAATACATATAACCCTTAATTTTCAAACCCCTCTACGATCAACCCCTATTTTCTATTTGTTAATATAAGGTTTATATAGAAAAATTCACAGAAATCCCCAAAAAAGTTTTCATTCCGGAAAACCGAACAGTCTCTAGGGTAGAATAGCAAAATCTTCCATGTTGGTATGTACTAAAAAGGTAGGCTTAGTAAAATCACATTAAGGAGAAACGAAGTTAGAAGAGGTAACTAATTTTTATATATAAACTGAATCTTAATTCTCTCCCTGTTTATTTTTTAAGTAGAAAGTAATATTTATTACGGTAACACGAATTTCTAACAAACAGTTTTACATTATTTATTACATATAATGTAAATTGGATTAATACATATTTTTAAAGACTAAGATTTGTTCAACAAAGTGAAGAATGTTCCAAAAATAATTGTTTCATTCGCCATGTTCAATTTCGTAATTCTCATCATTGGGAGAATGGATTTTCTTTGACGCACCCTACTTTTTATCATTCAATAGGTGAAAATGAATTATTCGCGTTGTTCTTTTAAGCTGTCTCCTTCATCAATTTTATAAGGAAAATGTGTTTTATATTACAATGGAAATAAAATTTCCTTTTTAAAGAGCTTTTTATACGGGTAGCAACCCGCCCTGACATCGCGGGTTATGTACAAAAGTGCTATTTGAGGAAAAATAATAAAATACAAAAAGAACTGTCAAACTGATTTGGTATTATCGAAGTTAACTGAGATTTTTATCAATATTTATCAAAAAAAATTCTTTGACTTTTTCCTTTGATGTTCTAATCTGTTTAATACCTCGTCCAAATAACTGGTACTTGTAATGAAAAGCTTCGCAATATGAGGAATTTCCTATTAGACAGAGTCATTTAACGTAGCGTTCTCTCAAGCTTGGTACTAGCTCTGATAAGCTTTTATCTAGGTCTGATTAGGTCCCTTGTCTTGAACGCCTTGGTGAACCCTGAGGGCTCATCTTAAGGGCTTATCTGTTTTTAGTGGGTAGGATCTCGGTACCTTTCTGAATATCCGAGCACTTTAGACAAGACCAAGCCCCACAGTCCAGTTGCGTTCAGCCCGACATACGGGCCTGCGTAAGCGCATTTTCCTTTAAAAAATCTGAGAGTTTGTTTGTTTGGCTTAGAAACTACTGCTACATACTTAAAAAAATGTGTTAGATTAACCAAGAGAGGTTATATAAACATCACGGTATTACCGAATTAACGTTGGCGAAACAGCAAGGCACTGATAAAATTTAAATAAAACTTATTTAACTTAATATCTCGCTCACAATTACTCCTGAAAAGCATTTGAAACGTTTAGTGACTCCCGTCAACGAAATTAATAACTTAAATGAAAAATGTGTGTATACTGTTTTCAGTATACTATTCTGAATCCCGAAAAAAAGTTAGACCGCTAATATCTCATATAAAATGTGTCTTTGTTAACTAATTACAGGAAACTCAATGAAATTTATTATTCATATTTCATGCAAAAATCAAGGATCATTTCAGTAAAGTAATGAAAACATTCAATTGTGGGGTATTTTTCACTTCGAAATGAATTCACAAAAGTAGTTTTATGTGCAGTTTTTTAATCAAAACGTTTTTTCACAAAACGCTTTCATTCATTCGAGGCTTTGATGCAATTCAGGCTTAAGTGGCATATTTCTATATAATAATAATAATTGTTCGCTTGTTGTATATTTTTTTATTTTTCGGAATTCATGCAATTAACAAAAAATATAAGTGTTTGGCAAATAATGTTTTTTTCAAATTTTTACAGCGCTGAAAATTCCGTAAAATGAAGCCAAAGTTAATGGTATTTTATGCTTATATTTAAATTTCTTAATAAGTTTAGTTTTTTCTTTTGAAATAAATAATATTTTACAAACGTAATAATCTCTATATTTATTGTTAGTTTTTCTTTGCCGTAAGAGCTACTTGTTTAAAAATTTCGAGTAAAAATCTGTTTTAGAGGTAGGTCTGGAGACTACACTCGCCTAAATTACTACCTAATTTATGTCATGTAAAATATTATGCCTATAATTTATTATAAAGAAAATAATAAATGTTGTCTTTGTCTAATAAAACTAGGACCTGGACTTAGCTATCCTTAATAGCAAGACACTATTGAAGTATTAAGTTTTTCGGGCACCGTATAGCCTTAATATTACCATTTCAATCTCGTTTGACATAAGTAAAATGTTAAGTGTATTGCTATTTAATATATAATTACATGCATTATAGTTGCGGTGTTTACCTTAAATGTTATCTACATACTATAGTAAAATGTCTAATTAGGATCTCAAAACTAATTAAAGAAATTCCTTAGAGGGATTCAATAATAGAGCGCAATTAAAAATTTCTTCTATTTTCAGAAAATGTTGCCATACTAGAAATGTCAGTTGGACAGATGAAAAAGTTCATTGAAAAGTAGTTTTTAATCCAGTGTCAGTGTAGTGTGCGAGTCACAGAGCGGACGATTTAGTTCGATTTGGATCGGATCCCGTGAGCAATACCGAGGAATGCTTTACGATCATTGCCACCCGGAGCATTTACGGCGAGTTTAAAATTCTCGCAATTCTAGCTTTACTTAACCAATACTATTGGAAAAGAAAATGTGGTTTTAACCTATTATTTCCTATTGTCCTCGCCGCGCGACACTCGCGTAAAAATGGGAGACGCAATAGCACAAAAAGAAATAATATTTTAATCATCAATATATATAGCGGAATGTTAGCTACATACATTGGTTTTCAAATCTGTAGTTTCAGAGATAACATCTAAAAACTAAATAAAATTTACGATAATTTGTACATAGAAGAATATGAATATAACCAGGATTTATATTAGAAAATAATATGTGCAAAACTTACAGTTTATAAGGTCAGAGTGCTTATGTAACATTGACAAAGTCAAAGTTTCAAAAGGTGAACAGCTTGGACAACGCAAAACTTCTGTTTCTAAATTTATGAAATAATTATAATGTATTAAAAAACTATTTTATTTCTATTTTGCAGAATATTATATAAACGTCGATCCGGGATTGAATTTAAGAGAAGAAACATTACTCTTAACGTCATTAACTTTACGGTACTTCACGATTTTGAAATATTACAATAGTAGGGGCAAAGAAATAATCCCGAGAGTACTAGCGGTAATTCAACTCTTTTCCAGCTGAATGCTAGAGGGCGCCACCACTACATGTGTGATGATTAAACGGGGGGACGTGGCTCCCAATGGACGCCGGGAATTTGTGAACTTAAAAAGAATTCATTTTTGAACTTTCGATGAATTCCATTTTTCCAATGCCACTCGCGTTGAGAATTTTAATTGTGACATGTATGAGATGCTAAATAATCAAAAGTTGGAGACTAATATTTTAAAATTATGTCTCAAGATTTTATGGTAAACTAGTTGTGCTATCCCCGATGTTCCAAATGTTTTCCAATATACTTCCACAGACAATCTGTGTTCAAAATCCTAATTTATATTGTCTTTGGTCAACGATTTTATCATAGACTAAAGCATTACCACAGATTGTTAAAAAGCACTGAGTGTGTGTAAATTGTGGAATAAATTTTATTTTATGTCCGTTAAAGTACACTATGAATAATACGTAAACAAAAGACAATACAGCTTCACACGTCATAACGAAGGCGAAAATACGCCTTTGTAAATACAAAACTCACGGAATATATTTATTTCATTCATGTCAGTGAAACAATAAGCTTCTTATGCTCACCTGGCAAATTCAGTCTGTAAACGCTATGTTGAAAGGCGATTAAGTAGCGATTAAATGTAATCCTTATTGATTTTAGTTTTAACGATCTATTCTCGAATCACGATTGGGCTTAGAGCGCTCTAAATGCTGTTAAAATTGTGTTTTGTAATTACGTGGAGATGAGGAATTTAATCTGATGTAAAATTAATTGTTTAACAAACACTTCACTTCGTATATTATGTTAAGAATTTAAGATCCAAGCGCTAGTGTAAACAACTTCAGTATCACTACATCATAATATTTATTTAAGATTTCTATGTACAAATTAAGTAGAGGGTGAGGTAATTACTCCACGTACCAATAAGCCACGAGCTGATGGTTACTTATTTGGGGTTTAATCTAAAGGTCTAGGACTTGATTCCCGGTAAAGCAATAATTGTTTCAGGTTCTTAGATACTACAACCATCTATTAACGAATGACGAGAAGTTGGGATTTGTACAATCCAGCGAAATAATGAAGAACTTTCTGGAAATAGATGGCGTTGATATGTACCATTTCAATCGATGTCAACCAGAACCAACTTGATGTCTTTTTAGTGTGTATGGTGTCTACGATTGCTATGAAGCAATGAGAAACGACATATACGAGTAATGTTCACGTTTATATCCTTCAAAGGAGTTTCATTTCAAAAAATAAATTATAGTTCAATATTAAAATACTACTAAGTAATTATTCACTAACTTCAAACCTTATGAGGTTTATGTACTGAAAAATTTTATAAACTCGGAAAATAATTAAGTTAGTTTGTCTAAAAATGTAAAGACAAATTATGGGCAATAGTAAAATGACATTTAAAAAAGTCGGTACATTAACAATTTAAAAGTGACTACGAGAATAAAACTTTTATCCACACGAAAAATTATGATCTTAATAATAAAAAATGGATCAGCATATTTTACTCTGACATTTTTATATGAATACCTAACGCAATTCATCCACGTTGTACGTATGTAGTATTTTCGTGCTTATAACCTAAATCATATTTATTATTCAGATTAAGTAATTATTTAATGTAAATTAATATTGTCGCTGCGAAAATTATGTTTTCATTTCGACGTCAAGCTATTGAGGTAGGTGCCGGTGAAATATTTGCGGCAAATCTCACCATATTCCGAAGATTAAATTCAAGACAAGTCTCCGTGAATCTTAGAACACACTGTGCTTGGCAACGTCAGATTTTACTGCTCATAAAGAAGCTTTTAGGTTACATGTAAAACTGGTCTAATAGCTCGTTAGCTAATAACGACTCTAGATTAGGTCTGGGCCGCAGATTTCTGTATCTGTTTCGTGATCATTTGCTTTTCCTTATAGGTTGATGAATAGCCTTCTATGGCTGACAGACACTTATCACGTCTAAGGGTTCTAGTTTCCTCGCCATGTTTTCACTTTACGAGCGGTTGGTAAACGCACATAAAGTCCATTGGTGCATAGGCGAGGTTCGCACTTACGACCCCAGGAATGAGAGACCCACTCTGAAGCCACTAGGACAACACCACTAGTCCATAATATTTACAACTGCAACGTGTCTCTGACCACAATCTTTAATTGTGAAAGTTTCAGTACAAAAAACTCCAAATATTATAACCTTGGTACATCATGAATATAATTAAATTATTTTACAACGTACTCTCAGGGCAACTTGGGAAACGTTTGACAAGCTATTTTTATTCCTACCAATGATTCCGGCTCGGCGACTGTGCCGTTAGCTTGCAAATAGTAATGATAAAGTCAAAGTCAAAATCATTTATTCATTTAGGTAACGAAATGTACACTTATGATCGTCAAAAAAATATATACGTTAAATGCTTTTAATTTTACATTTACTGCCAGTTCTCAAATCAAGGGCGTAGAACGGAAGAAAAGGACTGGCAATAAACTCTAAAGATAAATATTGTAGGCGTACATTTTGAATTTAAATTACTTACTGCGTCTACTTGCACAGTGAGTGCACTACAAATCCTCCACCGACAAGCGTCAACATTTATCAATGTCTCGGCAAACGACAGCAATTAACATTCTCGACCATTGTTAGCGTCGAGACGATCTTCTGCTGCACCCATTGTTGGCTGAGCTTTGTTGAGTGACGGCTCGGCTAATGTACCTGCATACTATTCGGACACTAACACCCATATTCTAAGCAAAAGATTTATGAACTATTCTTACAAGGCAATTTCAGTATCGTGACAATTGAATTTGGCTTGAGTTGGCCCATCAGCACTAAGTTAAATGAGGTATCTGATAGATGTTTTATGAAATATATATTTGTACTATCTTCTACAAAAATGCAAATTTTCTTGTAAGGAACGCGGCCGGTTTGCGTATTTAAGATATTATTTATAAAATCTAAATTAGCTTATGTGTACTCTCTTATGTATAATATTCTTTATTTTTATATCTTACCTTTTATTACATTTATTATTTCTTTTGTTTTAGTCTAAAGTGTGTAATTATTTATTTATATCCGCACCAACAAGGCCACAAAGAGAGAAAGAAGAAGAGTTAAACAAATTAGCCGCGGTCGGCATGCTGAAACATAATTCTTGTAACATGTTATATAAGTTATTAAACTTATATATTATATAAGTTATTAAACTTATATATTATATAAGTTATTAAACTTATAATGTCATTTACAATATTTTTTACTAACATAGTTACAATAATAATTAAAAATTAAAACGTTTGGTCCCTGTGGCAGTGTTACTTTAACGCTGGCATTAGTTAAAAAACTAATTTATTTTGTATAAATAAGGGGTTGATCCTCCTGAAGTATACATTTAATACCTGTTTAATTGTCCAAAACCTCTTCATTTTTTAAAATCCAAGTATAAGTCATAGAGCTTGTGTAAAAAACAAAATTCACTTCAAATAAAGTAACGAATTTACGATAAACGAAGTTGGGCGGGTGAACGTGTGACGTATCCAAAATCGCATGTTATAAGTGTTTAGACGCGATAAAAGGTACTCGAGGTATGCCACTTGGGAAAGTTTTTTAGCTCTTTCACCTTCTTTTTACCTGAAGCGGTGGTTTAGTGAGGAGCGGAGGTGTAGTGGCGCATAGACCAGAAGATGATGTATAGTTTCGATAAGTTCGGCTTACAAGAGTGAGTAAAAGACAAAGGTGTAGGTTCAGATGTCGTTTCTATAAAAAAAAACAGTACAAGCAAGCGAAAACAGTCCGAGAGGCAGTTATGATTTTAATATTTTTTAATATCTAATGTTACGATTCTATGAATTATATTAAATATATAATGTTATTGCTTTATTCAAGCAGAAAATCATTATATTACGGACGATTTCTGCTAGTAACATATGAAACAGACTTCGAAGAAATTTAATATAAATCCCAGTTACGTAGCCTAAATGTAAACATTTTACCAGTAAAACTACTTAAATCATAATCTTAATCCGCACCTAAGCTGTATCTCGGACTAAGTGTTTTATGTGCCGCGTCAAGGGGTTGAATTTTCCCAAAACTCTACGCTTTAGGGCAACCCGTACAAGGGAACTCCATTACTTTGTCCCTTTGCAAACCTTCGTCTAAATTCTGTTTTTTATGCACAGGGGATATTAGCGCTCATAAATCATTATTTACTTCATTTAGATTGTTTATTGACATCGACAAGGTGAAATTTTTTCCCTGTTGAATGTTGATGCCTCAACTTCCCTTTAATAATTATTAACGTTATATTTCTTTCGTAGTTTTTTTCCACAGTCTTTTATAAACGTATTTTTATATATTTAATAGTAAATTGAAAACTACGATGGTATTGGGGTCCCAGCCAGGATATAAAGTATAGTGAAGTATCATTTCCCCAAGCGGGGCATACATTACTGCGCCATTTTCTTTATTACTTTTCTAAACTGACAATGAAGCCTTTAAAATGTATTATGGCTGTGTTAAGACTTCGAACTAAAACGAAACGAAACTTTATGTTGAGCTATTGTTATACAATAACCTTGTTAAATAGTAAAATTATTATTCATTATAATTGGCGCCTGGTAGATAGAAAAAAAAACATAGCGATTAAAAAGAGTGCCGGAGAGTTTATTGGCAGTTCTTCGCTTCCGTTCTACGCCCTTGATTTGAGAACTGGCCCTAAATGTAAAGTTAGAAGCATTTCATATACATTTCTTTTTTTGACGTTCATAAGTGTACACTATGTTACCTATATGATCTTTACATTGGTACCGGTGACCGGGACCAAACTTTAAAAAAATATTTTAATTTTATATTTATAAATTTTTTATTATTATTAATATTATTATTACTATCTAGATTAAGAATATTCTAAATATATTATTAAATTAATTTGAGTTATACCTTTATTTATTAGTAATCATAAAAATGAAATATACAGTATTTACAATATATGTAGGGGAAGGTCGGGACCCTTCGTACGGTTTTCACATTTTATTTTTTTCTTTTTTTCTTTTTCCATGAATTAATCACCTGATAGCTTAAATTTATAGTCTAACTATCTGAGATTCATATAAAAAAATTACAAATGATTTCATCTGATGGTTCAACGATAATTATGATTTAAACTAAATCTGGAAAACGTACGAATCTGCCCCATCAACGGGGCACCTTCGTACACTGTTGGGGGTACCTTCGTACGCTGTGGGGTACTTCCGTACGTGCTATTAAAACGACACACATAAATCAAAATTCATTTATTAGCTATGAAATTAAACAGAAATATAAAGATTTAATTTCTATTGAACAAAAATAAAATAAAAATAAATAGCAACACAGGACAAAGTAAATGCAAAAATTAGCAATTAGCACACTAACACAATCGTACCTACCTGCCAGAGGGTTTAGTCAAGATGCCTTAACAGTAGTATGTAGAAAGTTAAAAACTTAATTTGTATCAAAATGACAGTTCCTGTCGACAAATTTAGTAGTACAATTCGTTCAAATGTGCCCCATCTAGTGCTGTCCGAAAGTACCCCACTAAATGAACAACAACAAAATATAACTTATTTAAATAGTAATAGGAAAACGTCATAAATTAAGTATTGGAGACGTATCTTAAGTATATTTCGCAAGTTCTGATAGAATACTCTACTCGAAAACTTATTTTATCTACGGAAACAAGAGACAAAAACATTGATCAAAAAATTACTTACCGAGCGCGAAAACACGTCCACGCCTGTAACTTCACTCTCATCGGTGCGAATTTCGCGAAACTTCGTTGATGTATAGTTGGTACCTCGACTCATACACACATACAAAAACAAGACTGTACTTTGTTTCGTTCAAGTTTTATTTTGACTGTATGAATGTGCCCCGCGTACGAAGGGTAACGATCTTCCCCTATATGTATTTACAATTTTCTTAACCTTCATTTGAGTAATTATATTTTGACATTTTGACTTTGACTACTATACATCTTATGTACTTTCTGCTAATAAATTATTAATCTGCAATTCTTCTATCTCTAATTAAGATTTTTAAATGTGTTTGTGGCGAACCACTAATACCACTCCTCTTTTCCACCGCGTCGGTGATTTTACCGCTATGTGTGACGACACGGGCGCGGTGGGTTGAGCCTGCAGCCAGTGGGCAGTGGCAGCGCGACCAGCGCAAAGTGCGAGAACTCTCCAACGTGAAACCTGTGCGCGCGTATTACGAATTCTCCCTTAGTAACTTATAATTAATTATTTCTTGTCTAAACGCTTTCTCTTATTGTGCTTTCGACTCTTTTCGTTTATTAACTTTGTTTCTTCGGTGTAAACTTTAATATACATATTTAAGACGTGAAGAAGTTTACTTTGTCTTCCTACTACCTAGCCCAGAAACTATTATATGGTGCTCGTCTCACCCGCACCTTAGATAGTTAGATAACATAATGTCTGGTGTCTATATACGAAATATAAATCATTATTGCTACAAACTATAAATTATTTGGACATCGGATCGAATGTCAAACACGCATTCTTTAAAGTTCTACGACTATTAGCAATAATATATATACGAGTAGAATCCGCTTGAGGTTTATGTGTGGACAAAATACATTCGTATTATATTTTAAAATATTACAAGGATATGCAATAAATAATCTTAAAAGAGATTTAAATGCCGTACCATGAAATATCAATTCCAGATTATGTCCTTTGTACTCGGGAGCGTTCCATATTTAACCGTATTCTGTACATTATAAACTGAAATGTTAGTTTCTCGAAAAGGGGTTTAATATGGGTCTGGTTATAAATTAAACAATAGACAATATCTCAAGTCTTCATTATAGAATCGCTAACTTTGACGATACTCAAATCCATTAACCGCGTTTCGGTCAATTTGATCGGTCGTTTAAACTAAAAGCTGGCGTTACGGCCATATTCTCCCATTGCGTTGAAATTTGGCCGCTATTTTAAGTAATTAGGAAATTATTGTTATTGTGAATTTTATTAATTATTATTTGTACTGAACATATTATTCAGATTTGATTCATTTATTGATAAAAAAGGGAAAATGAACAAAATACAGTACTGGAAGTTCTTCAAATGTTAAATGCCACAGCGGTCCCATTGACACTTACAGGCACTCGTGCGCGTTTGTTTTTTTTTTGGTTATTTACGCTCCTCTCGTACGTGAGTAAGGGCATACACACGACACGAGGAAAGCAACTATAAGATCATTAAATATGTGGTCTGGTACTAAAACGTCGTAAATAACAAGTTTCCCTAATGTAAAATTTTCTTAATGGTCTTTGGTTATTAATTCACATAGCTTGTGAACCTAGTCCTTTAGTTGATTCCCGGTAAAACAATAACTGTCTGCCTTCATACTTACCTGTCAAAGAAACAAAGGTAGAAACGTGGCTCTCTTTTGCCCTATAGGGTTTACAGGACAAAACATATACATGAAAGAGAAACAATTAACAATAATTTATATAGGCCTTAGCGAGAGGTTTCTTAAAAGTTTGTTTTACATACAAATATTTATTTTTTGTGAATAAAATTACCAACCTTAACTTTGAACTTGAATCGCTCGTTGATTTACACATAATATTTATTTACAAATTGCGAATACAAGATAGAATATTTTGAATTACATTAAATCGAATTGAATAAATCAGAACAATTTTCAAGTTTCACAATAAACTTGGTAAACGTTCAATATTTGGTACAACTTTCTTAACGCTAATTTGATTTTGGAAAATTTATAAGGTTTCATAAAATTTGTGTGTATTGAGGTTTACAATGCCGTGATTATCATTAGTTCATTAACTTTGTGAGTAGCAATTTGCGACTTTAATATCCAATATCTTTTTTTAAATTCATAATTTACCTCTCGTTCGAATTCTTCGCGATTTTAACAAATTGAACACAGCTTATCCGGAGCTGGATATATTCGGTAGTGGGCTGATCGATTTTAGAGAAAGCATTGTGGGGTGCCTTTCTCGAACCTAATTTCGCTGTTTTGCTGATGATTTTTCTTTTTTTTCTGCTCTAAGTTTCTGTAATGTTTAATCAGAACATTAAGTTATAAGCCATCCGTTTTCTAATACAATTACAACTTTGGCATTTATAAAGACAAACAATAATTTAATAGGAATATGCCAATATTTTAAATACTGCTCGATATTAAGTAATACTTATACTAAACATGTATTATCTAAATTTACTTAAACTATTGTTATTGTAACGTCCAAATGTGGGGCAGGCTACTACGTCGTTGTTAGTGACGTATTTTCGCCTACGAACTAACGAAGCTACTGGTGATAGGGGCTTAGCGTCAATTATTATTATGATTAATTGCTTCCAGATATCAGATAAAGCAATGTAATGGTTACAGCTCTTTACAAGCATCTTATAAAATAAAAACATCGCGATTAATTTTAAATTGAGTTTGAAAATAAAATTTATTCTCATCCATTCTGTACCCTTCTGAACTGTCAATAAATATATATTTAGAACCATTAAGTTTACGCACGTTAATAGGAGTACATTGTTTTGCCTAAATGAACAAATTGTATTTTATTTTTGTGTCATTTTATTTAAAACGCCGGCAACGCACACGGCAGCCCTCTGGCATTGAGAGTGTATATGGGCGGCGATATCACTTGAGCCTCCTGCCCGTGTGCTCCCTGTTCTATAGAAAACATATTTTATCTAAGTAAAAGCATTTTATGTCCCCAGGTTTTGAAAACAGAATAAACGATTATTCTGTTACGAAGCAGGTATTATACTTGAATAGCTAGTGTAACTAGTGTAATAGCAAAGTGTATAATTTATCTAGTTAGAACATAAATGTTAAGAGCCTGACGTAGGCTGAATTATGACTAGCCCAAACAACTGTACTTAGCCACTTAAAACGTAACATAATTATTTAAGAGCGTACTTATGGTAAACGGAATTTACAACATTAGGTAATCATATAAAACTACAATGGCTTAGTTGGTAATGAATATTTTGTATGACGCAAAATTTGTATAGCGGCAAAATTTTTACGTGTTTAAAATTGGATGGATCTAGGTTTTTTTTCGTGGTTTATTTATTTATTAAAGTTTACCACATACATAGTACTAAATCTACGGCATATTTTACTAAATCTAAAATGTATGACAGTTGAAGTAAACATAAGTGTTACAAAAAAAATTATTAATAAAATACAATTAAAATAAATATAAGATAAAATAAGCATACAATAAAGTTACAAGAAATTTTGGTAAAGCAGTAAAAAAAAATATCATCAGCAAAACAGCGAATTAGGTTCGAGATAGGGACCCAACAATGCTTTCTCTAAAACTGATCAGCTTTCAAAGAAAGTTAATATACCACAACCCACTCATAAGGTCCTTCCCCCTATGGGCGAATGTTTAAAGCGTTCGACGAATAAAGCCCATTGGTGCACAAGCCGGTTTCAAACGGACGGCCTCAGAGTCAATCGTGCCTAACCATTAATCCATACTGAGTCGTAATCGTTAGCACCATGTCAGTATATTATATTACTAGCAGACCGGCCAAACGTCGCTGTGGCTAAGGTTTTTGTTATATTACATAGCAGTAAACTATTCAAGGGAAACGGTAGGAGAACTTATGTGAAAGGTAGATAAAATATGTGAAACGTTGGTACTTTTAACACAGCGCCATCTGTTAGAATTGTATCAAAAAATAAACAAATATTTGCAATAAAATAATATTGCGGGTATAAATTGAGATGTAAGCTCTCCTATCTTTTAAGTTAGATCAAACCGCACACGGTGTGCAAATTTGATTGAAATCGGTTCAGTAGTTTAGGAGTCCATAGCGGACAAACAACGTGACACGTAATTTACATATATTAAGATTAGTCAATGGAGTATTCGCCAAATTAAACAAAGCATTGAGGTAGTGCAAACTGAAAGTTAGGTCCAGGGCATTCCTAACCGACTCCACCTATGCACCAACTAAAGTGCCTTCCATAAATTTTCCCTTGTAAGTTTAAGCGTCGAACGCAGATATACAGTACTAGAAGCAACATTTGTTTTACTTTATAACGTAGTCAAAATTTTTCGCCTACCTGTACAGGAATATTGATAACACAATACACAGTTGTTATTAAAAAAGTAAGCTATTCTGTATTTAATTGTATCAATTAATACAAAATTAAAAATAAAATTAAAAATACATTTAATCTAAAACATAAAACGATTTTTTTTTTAATCTGTTTTATATTTCTTACTATAAGTTATTGATACTACATTGGTAATTAGGTAGGTAAAGATAAAATAAAAAGCTTCGTTCAGTTACGAAACGAGCAAATCTTCTTGAATTAGCTCGTTTCCGGTAATGAAAATTAAGTAATTCGTATGTTTTATTCTAGTTTTAGTATTCATAATATCTACTATTCCGTTCTGCGTTAATAGTATATGTATGACGTATGTAAATGTTATATTAATGTCAATAAAATTCTATTAGGAATGTTTTAAGCCTATTAGTTTTTTGTTGGGAAGAGAGATTTTTTTTTCTCTTCTCTCACAGTGGTTGACCTGGAAGAGATCGCTCGAAAGCGATAATGCCGCCAGTCGCTCTCCTTTTTATTTATTTATGTCAATTGTACTATATTAATGTATATGCAATGAAGTGTTAATAAAAAATAATTTAAATTTACCATTGGTAAAAAAAACAAGTCTTGCTTATGATATAAACAATTTCTTTATAACATTTTTGATTTCAGATATTTTAAAACAGTTGCATGGCTAGCCGTAATTACAATACTATAAACATGAACCTTTAATCGTAGGTTAATGGCCAAATAACGATGTGAAAATTATTATCGAAACAAAAAATACGATATACTTACAATATTCTTAATGCTGTATTATATTATTTTTTCAACAAAAGACAATATCATCCCTATATCTATGAAAGTATAAGATTTTCATGTTTGTAACGCATAAACTTTGAAAGTACTGGGGCATTAGCCATTTTAAAAAACCTCAGCCCTCAAACAAGGTATTCCACCCAAGGGGCGTATCTGTCATAGGACCCAATCAACATCTATGGTCCCAGGCCCCTCAATAGCAGGTCCCCAGCCGTGAACTGCCGTCCAGTCATCATGAGAATTCTACTTTATCCCTGAGTAACCTTGGCAATATTTAATTCCAAAATACTACGATAAAATGTTTTTAAACATATAATTAATATTTTGTTACTTACATATAAATACACATTCGTAATTACACATTCCATGCATTGTATATCGTTGGAAAAACTTCTCCCGGAAGGCGTATATTTCTCTATACAGAGGTGTCTCGGCATCTAATAAAGTGGTCACAGTCGAAGCAAGATTAACAGCGTCACTTTATTATTGTTTGTTTAGGAGGCATGCATATAGCCTTATAGAACCTTTGAGCTTTGGAATGTCGGAATACGGTCTTAGGTCTATAAATCCAGTTCCAAATATACGGGAAACGTTATTGTTCTGTTGCTTGTAACTTTACACTAATTGCAAAGTGTGGACAGAAGAGCATTCAGGAAAGTGTAGTTGCCGTGGTATGTTTATTGATGTGTGGCTCTATATATTGAAAATTGCTATATATTTTCTTAAAATCATAATTTAATTATGAAACTAATTTACTCGAATTGCAGGCGGTTATAAAGACACAGCAACCCTTTGATTAATTTACCACTGTAGGAATATTATACCCTTTGCACCAAATATATGTTCACCAAAGAAATGTATAAGTTGGTAGAAATTTCTTTAACTTTAAATCGATCGAAGCAAAAATATCCTATGAAATAAATTACACA
Organism: Pieris melete; assembly: GCA_963693345.1. Taxonomy (NCBI): domain Eukaryota; kingdom Metazoa; phylum Arthropoda; class Insecta; order Lepidoptera; family Pieridae; genus Pieris; species Pieris melete. The sequence goes on along the minus strand of CAVNZK010000006.1, from coordinate 4,427,186 downwards.
AACTAATACTAATTTAAACTAAAACTAATCTGTTTTACTAAATACATATTTAATTATTACATTATTTTAATAAAATGAAAAAACTGAAAATTTGTTTTCAACACACATTGAAATACAATTATTTTAATAGAAAATGACGAAGTAATTAATATACTTTTTAATTTGTTGTCAAGTTGTATCACACAATAGCAAAGTCAAACGGTGTGCTACACCGATACTTGTTCACATAAATACTACTAAACGATTAAGCTCTATATGCCTAAATAATAAAGATACTTTATTGCTTTTAATGTTCAAAATTTAATTATACGAACCGTACTTGAGAGCCACATGGGAGGTCTTATTTAAATGAAGGCGACAATTTCTGAAATTTATCATCTAGTACGTGAGGCAACTCATATTGGCAGCATCTTCCTAACTTAATTTAGAGAAGCATTTGTTGTCAGTTTCAATTATAGCGTTACTTGTGACAGTCTTACGTTGCAGGAATAATAATTCACGATATCACCTTTACTCTACATACCACTTTTTTATTGAAAGATGTGGGATTCACAGACTAAGAAAAACCATAGAGAATACTGAAATACATATTAAATATAACGTGAACTTTTACCTACCTTTCAGCTACTCATCTCACTAATCACTTGACTTAAAGTGTTATGTCCTCCAAGTGGGCAGAGAGTGGTATATGGTGGATATTTCTGGTAGGTCTGTTTTGGGCGGCCACGTTTCCTTTAGCCTTGAGGATTCTTGGCAATGTGACTTGGATATCTTCGGAGTGTATGGCCCATTTTATAGACCTGCCCATTGGCACCTCATTGCATAGCTCCCATAGCTGATGATAAGAGATTTCACCTATGATCATTATTTGAGAAAATCTTTGCCATCCCAATCCATTAAAAGCTTCTTCTAATTGCAGACACCTAAGGCCCTTGGCAACTCATTCCCACAAAACCCAGCATCGGTCTAACCGGGTGCTTTGCTACAAGGTTTTGAGCTATGATCTCAGGGATGAGAGTCGCACGCTAAAGCAACCAGGCCCAACACTGCTGCATATATATATATATATATTATATATACATTAAACATTACATAAACATAATATATATACATTTGCCTGCATAGATTATGTATATTTCACGATATGTACGACATTTCGGTAAGGAATAAATTACTTACTTGCGTGTAAGCTTTAAAAAAAGTTAATCCAATACACAAAAATATCTATGAGCTACTTAAGGAACTTACCTTACAAAAAACATTTCAAAATGCCAAGTTAAATTAAACGTTATAAGATGCTAATTATAATTGACTTACTTAAATGAAAAAGGGCAAGATGCTTATTAGATGGAATAATTTTTGAATTTATAATATATTTTGTTCTGTAATCTATCGAAGTACTTTGCATTTAAAAGGAAATGTCTGGCAGCAACCTATAAATAGCTTGGCTTCATAGTTTATTAGTTTATACAAATTGATATTTTAAAGACAATAGCTGGAAGCGATTCTTTGTCGATTATATATTATGGAAATTTTCTTTCAAGAAATTTATTTGTTATTACAAAGCGGGATATTGATTATGGCGATGTTTAAAATTCTTTGTTCCTTTTGCCATTAAATTGCTATTTCCGTTATTATATTTATGAACGAATCATTTAACAACTGTAGTATCTTTCTCGTGATTTCAAATATGGGTTACATTCATATACTACTTTAGACTTCAAGAACATTCATAAGATAAATTTTACTAGTAAGTCAACCACAGACATGCGACTACATGGTATATGTGTAAACCAACTGTTGTAGGAACCAAATTATCACAGGTAAAATTAATTCCAATATTACAATCATTCAAATAATGATTAATTTTTTTATAGCATAGCTTTTATCGCGGGCTTTGAGCGCGGCGACCGAATCAAGAAACTCCGTACCGGAAAATGGTAGATTGATAGATGATAGAATGGTAGATTGAATTAATAACAAAGAAAAAAAACTGCATAAATAAACAATTATATTTACAAAAGTTGATAAAAAATGCTATGCAATAGCTTTAACGCAGCAGTCCCCGAGTGCCACACGTTTTTTTTTTAAATTGCGTTACTAGCATACATTCTACTACATAATATTTTGTACCCTGTTAGATACAAAATATTATGAGGTTTCATGGGCACTTGATCCCAGTAGGATCCAAATCTATTTTAATAAATAACAAGTACATTAACATTAAAACGGCAATTACGATAAAACAATTATGAGGCCTGCATTTGTCGGAATAAACGACTATTACTAGCGAAAGGTACAAATTTGTGGTTTTGCGGCATTCAGCCGCGCAATTTGATACCACTGTTTTATCTTGCTGTACTCATATTCGGTCTGGGTTGTGTGTTGGCTTAGTAGTTAAGCATGTGAATCTGTCAGAAATTGTGTATGAACCTGGCTGCGCCGATTTTTAAGTACGCAACTTACATTTTATTTATTTAATATAGTACTCCGCATTATATATAATTCATTTTCTACAGTATAGTACCAAGTATTCCTAAAGACATAGAAATTACGGTGAATTTAATTACCAATATGTTATAAAAATACACGTCCAAAATAGAGAGAAAAGAATTGATATACAAATTTTAGTATTTTTTTATTTAATTCGTACTCCTACAGTTAACTTAAATTATAACAAAAAACAATTATATTAAAGATATAAGTCAAGTAAATCAAACATTTTTGATGCTTAGAAAGGAAAACAGTAATAAAAATTATTCAATACATTTAACTAAGATAAATCTAATTCAGCTGTGTTATGTTATGGTGTGAAAGCGACGGTATGTAAGTAAGTGTATGTTCTTTTCTTTACTTAGTAATTACTGATTTAAAAATAATTCTACCCCTAATGCGGTACGCAATAAATACTAAACAACGCTTTTTTAAATTTATCAGCCCACTACCAAGCTACATTTACTGGCAGAGTGAAAGAAAACATCATGATGAAATATAACAATTGAGCTAATTATCTATTACTATTATTATTTATATTTATACTTAATATTACTGTTCAAACAATTACGAACAATCTTTTCCATTTCCCGCTGTAAAAGCGAGTAAAAGCGTAGCCAAAGTACGAGATTCTTTGCGCTTTTTTATTGTAAAGTCATATGATTTCTGTTTATAACCTGTAGCCAATTTCAATTACTACACAGAAAAACAAAAGCAAATAATCAGATTAAATTAATTAGCGCGATGTTTCTGAAGCAGCTATCAAAAGAGCTGATTACTATCAAGTGCCTGAAAAGATCTTCATAAATTATAGCTAAGAACCGTCCTGATTTAGGTTCCGGTCCGTTCACTTAGGAGCCATAATGCCATAGTCAGACTAGTCAAATTTATAATGTCCTTTTTTGCGTCGGGGGTCACAACTTGTTAACTATATCTTAACATATGACAGTCTTTTAAACTATCGCAATGTTGTTAGGGTTTTTCTTACTATGAAAACAATCGCTCTAGAACCATTACGAAAACGTAAGCGACATACAATTAATTGCCTCTTTCGATGAACTTCCTCCAGTCATGGCATTACAAGCGAAAAGTGCCAAACAATATTGTAGTTTCGTGCAAACTAACCATTGATGTTTAGAAGAAAAATAGTGTGTAAAAGTTTTGCCCGCAAGTGACCGGCCACTGACCGTAATGAAACACACGATACTGTCCCAAAAGTTCCCACATTCAGTGCAGATATAAGGAAATAACGAAGCAGAATGAATGTTTCTTGGAGGATCTTTCTTCTATATTCTAGTATATAGATAGATTAGACAAGCACTCAAATGGAATATCTGCTTGAATGAGCATGTCTTTATTCTTTGATTTTCTATAGCTTAAAATATTCACGGTATAATAATAGCTTTTATATGATTTACGTTATATCTGATTTTTAATTTCGATATGTAGTAGTTTGCTAGAGTTACAATTAGTATTGGTTATGATTAATCATTTTGAATTTATATAACGTAGATACTGTTTTATTATATGTACTTCATTACCTTATACAAAAAGTAGGTTTGATATTCAAAGATAAAAGTTTTTGGATCTATGCATTAGTATTTAATTCAATTAATAACATATTTTGTAGAGTTCTAATGTAAGTTCAAGAATGATATAACAGTAGAGACAACAAGCAGTTAACTGGTCTGCAATGGAAGTTGAGAGACGTATATTTGTCAATGTCTAGTGTCAAATAGCAACCATTAAGATCCGCTGACAAAGGAATTTTGTGACGATTCCACTGAGATACACTGATTCTGCGAATAGATAGTAAAAAGTTGTAAAAGTAACGTTACGTAAGTAATTTAATCATAGCGACATTCATAGAAACAGGAATATAAAGGACAAAAACTACAAAGTAGCGTATATGTATTTGTCTTGTGATCGTTCTATGACATTAACCAAGATATACGAGTAAATATGATGATAAGTAACCTTTTTTATCGAAATATGCTCAGGAAGTCTAAGAAACTTCGTTCTGCAACACATATTTTTTTGTAAGATTTGCATTGTAATACTTACCCCGCAGAGAGTTTCTAAACTGTTGAATAAAAACTTTCAGTACTATTGTCATGTGTTATTGCTTTTAAGTACCTACTTTAAAGTCTTTCTAATTTTATTTTGTCACGTTGTATTTACGCTGTGATGAAAAAAGACTGAATGATATTTTAGTTGTGTGGATGATTAATGTATGCTTCTTGGCTGTTATTGTAAGTAATTACTGTTAGAATGTATTTCGTTCTGATACAGTTCGTTCACACACATCCGTTTTCTAAATTTCCAGGCCGTGTGTCTCAACAAGCTATAACATGCGTAACTCTGGCGTAACTCCGCGTTATTTCGCCTCTGATCCCACTGGAATGATTGCGTCTTTATATAAAATTATGTGTTTGTTTGACATCGTAACTTACTTTTTGTGCTAGAAATTTCTAATCTCGCTTTCACCTTTCTTTCATTGTTAATATCATTTATCTTCGTTTTAGTGACAGAGGTAATATTTGATCATCAATTTCTGTGGACACAAAAAACGAAGTTCCTGAAGTAAACAGTGTTACTAGACATTTATATATTTTATAAATTTTTCACAAATTTACTTAAATCTCTGAAATTAGGCTAGATATTGTTACGAGCTAGGGGTTCGGATAGAAACGCCGTAGATCTCTTCAAGGGTTTATATTCAATTAAATCTACGAGGAATTTGTTACACAAAATAACTGGAAATTACGCACTAAAATTCACTGAATACACACAAAATACTGTCACTATTTACGTTAATTACACGCACTTCACACAGTACTTAATCACTTGTATTCACTATATTCGCACTTTGTCACTCCGATGTTTATCGCTTGATATCGCATTCGAAACTGAACTAACTGATCGCGTTTCGGCTCGCTTATATATCCCTGGGAATAGTCTTGCAAGTTCGAGAACTCTCTAGGCGGGAGCGCTATTGAGTAGCGATCGCACAATTCTAGAACGTGCGTGCTATCTCTCTCGCACATTGCTCCGTCCTTGTCTTACGGTGTTCTAGAGTGCTCGGTCTAGCTTCGAGAAGGTTCCGATCTTCCGTCTCTCTCTCGCATCATTCCGTCCTTGTCCCACACCTAGAAAATTCGTTCTAGACTATTCCTCCATCATAGGGGTATAACCAGGCCTGAAAACGCCTGAAAACGGGTTTCCTGAAAAGTGTATCACTCGACTGCACTTGTTCTGAAACGGCCTGAAAAAATGTTTCAGGCTCCTGAAAACTACGGTAACATTATGAGAATTACGAATTTCTAATATGTGATTGACCCTCTCCTGAAACGGTCAGAAATCACTTTTCAGCCTGCTGAAAACTTCTCTAACTAGTGGAAAAATCTAAAAACATTGCAGTCGACCCGTCTTCGTAACACTACCCCCTCCTTAGACATGCTCGTCCCGAGCATCATTACATCCTTTATAGGGAGCCAATCGATTTATGTGAACGACTTTCGGTTTGCTCCTTAAACCACTCATTTTCTTTATCCGGTAAGTAACGTCATTAATCTTCGTGACTATCGTGTATGGACCGTCCCAGTCAGCTTGAAGCTTTGGTGATTTGCCTTTGCGTTTTGTTGGGTTATGGAGCCATACTTGCGAGCCTTCTTTAAATTCTATGTGATTCGTCTTCCTGTCATACCTAATCTTCGTAGTCTCACTTATTTTGCTTTGTGATGCTCGTACGTGTTCATGAATTTCATACAGTCTATTACGCAGATCCGCAGCATATTCTGTAACACTCTCCGGAGTGTCAGGTGGTCGACCCGTTACAATGTCTGCTGGTAATCTAAGTTGTCTCCCAAACATGGCTAAAGCAGGTGTAACATTCGTGGTTTCATGAACCGCAGACCGGTATGACATTAAAAATAATGGAATATACTTGTCCCAGTCTTTTTGATGGCTGTCCACCAATTTTGCCAAGTGCCTTTCCAAGGTTTGATTAAAGCGTTCCACCATTCCATCTGACTGTGGGTGATATGGAGTAGTCCGCGTCTTATGAATTCCCATTAGTCGGCATACTTCTTGAAACAATAAAGACTCAAAATTTCTTCCCTGATCACTGTGAATCTCCAAGGGAACTCCGAATCTAGAGAGTACGTCATTTACAAGAATCTCAGCTACTGTAACTGCCTCTTGATTGGGAATAGCGAACACTTCGGGCCACTTCGTAAAGTAATCCATAACAACCATGATGTGCTTATTTCCTTTTTCTGTTAACGGAAATGGTCCAGCTATGTCAACGGCTATCCTCTCCCATGGAGCTCCGACATTGTATTGCTTCATACCAGCTCTAGTTCTCGTCTGTGGGCCTTTGACTGCTGCACAAGCTTTACATTTCCGAATCCAGTCTTCCACATCTTCACGGCAATGTATCCAATAAAATCTCTCTTTAATTTTCAGAAGAGTCCTTTTTACTCCTAAGTGTCCGCCCGATGAGCCATCATGAAACATTTCCAAGATGTTGCGAACCTTGGATCTTGGCACAACTAACTGTAGATGAGATGCATCCCCTCGAGTGTTTTCCCATTTGCGACATAATACTCCATTATGAAGAACTAAGCTATCCCATTGAGCCCAGTAACTCTTGGTCGTGGTGCTAGTAGATGCAACATCATTCCACCGCGGCTTGATAGCTGAAGATTTCATCCAGTCCAGAATTGGTTTAATGTCAGAATCTTGTTGTTGCTCTTCCTGAATTAATTTCCCACACCAATCCGGACTAATGGTGTCTGTCCTTAGTATCCTCACATGGGCTACCTCTCTACCTTCGTGTCTTGTACAATGTTTGCAATCCTCCTCACATGGCCTTCGAGACAATGCATCTGCGTTCCCGTGGGCTCTGCCCTTGCGATGTTCAGTAGCAAAGTCATACTCTTGCAGTTGTTCGATCCATCGAGCCACTTGTCCTTCCGGATTCTTGAACTGAAGTAGCCATTTTAATGCAGCATGATCTGTCCTAAGACGGAACTTGCGACCTAGCAAGTATTTACTGAAGTGCTGCAGCGTCTTCACAACAGCCAGTAGTTCCCTCCGAGTTACACAGTAGTTCCGTTCTGGTTTCGACAATGACTTACTGAAGTAGGCTATTACTTGCTCGTGCTCTCCTTTTACTTGTGATAGTACACCTCCAATGCCAATTCCACTGGCATCTGTATCTACCACATATTCGCCATCTTGATCCGGGTAGCCTAGTATTGGAGTCTCACACAGTCGGTTCTTGAGCTCATTAAACGCATCTTCACACTCTCCATCCCATGTGAATTTCCTCTTCTGTTCGGTGAGTCTGTGAAGTGGTTTTGCAATATCCGCGAAATTTTTCACAAATCTTCGGTAGTAAGAACACAAGCCTAAGAAAGCGCGGACTTCAGTTTTATCTTTAGGTACTGGCCAATCCTTCACCGCAACTATCTTCTCAGGGTCTGTTCGAACTCCGTCCTCTGATATAATGTGACCCAAGTAGCTCACTGCTCTTTTGAAAAATAAACATTTCTTTGCACTTAGTTTCAGGTTGGCTTTATGCAGTCTGGAGAGCACCCGTTGCAGATTCCGTATGTGATCATCAAAATCCTTCCCAATGATGACTACATCATCCAAGTAAACTAAGCAGGCTTCTCCTATCAGTCCTGACAGTACTTTTTCCATTAGTCTTTCAAAGGTGGCAGGTGCATTGCAAAGCCCAAACGGCATAACTTTAAACTGCCATAGTCCTTTACCAGTTGAGAACGCTGTTTTCTCTTTATGACTTGGGTCTATTTCCACTTGCCAGTACCCACTTTTCAAGTCTAAAGTTGTAAACCATTTTGCCCCACTCAAGGTATCCAAGGTGTCATCTATTCTAGGTAACGGATAACTGTCCTTCTTCGTGATGTCGTTAAGACGACGGTAGTCGACGCAGAACCTTAAACTGTTATCCTTTTTCTTGACTAAAACAACTGGAGAGCACCAAGGGCTGGAAGATGCTTCAATAACATTATGGTTTGACATTTCTGCAATCATCTTGTCTATATTCTTTTCATATGCGACAGGTACTCGTCGCGGTCTTAAACGTATAGGTGCTTCGGTTCCAGTCTCAATTCGATGTTTAACTACACCTGTCCTTCCTAGATCTCCATCGTGTGTAGCAAACATGTCAGAAAATGTTTTTAATAGTCCCTTTGCTTTCGACATTTCTTCCCTCGTCAAGGTTTCCTTACAGTCCTCCAGTATTGCTTGAACTATATCTCGTTGTTTACTAACTGTACCATCTTCAATGATAGCTCTATACATGTCGTACCCGTTCTTCATTGTGTTATCTTTTAGGGAAACTACTTCATCTCTACACTTGAATGTGCCGTTCTTCAGGTCAATCTTACAGTTGTAATGCTTCATGAAGTCTAAACCGATAATACAGTCATCCACGATGTCAGCAATAACCACCTTATGTCTGTATGTTCTTCCACCAATCTTGAAGGTAGCGATACCTTCTCCTCGAACGGTTATGTGCTGACCAGTAGCTGTAAGGAGCTGTACATTTCCACCAGAAAGGCTCTTGTAAAATGACTTCAGAAGTTGGTATCTGATTACTGTCCGGGAAGCTCCAGTATCAAGGGTTAACTCACACCTAGTGCCGTTAACTTCTCCGTCGATGACAATGGTATTCCCATCCTGAGTTTGAGAGATCATAACTTTTGGGGCCTTCCTTACAGAACCGGCCAGCACCCGCCCCGTGGTCCTGGCTTCTATTCGTTTCCCTGCCGCTGTTCAGCGGCAGTCACATCCACGTCATCGGGCTCCCCACGTCTTGTCTTCATTTCGCCTCGAGGATCTCTCTTAGGGCACGAAAACCTCATATGCCCTACTTCCCCGCAGAGGTAACAGGTGGGTCCACGTTGGGAACTACGTTTTTCCGAGACAGCCCTAATGCGGTTAGGTCGAGAATCCTTGCAAAATGCTTCCACTTCCAACGCATGAGCAAGAGCATTCTTGAGGTCCTTATGGTGACCTAGGTTTACAGCCATTCGAATTTCACGGTCTCGAATACCGTCGACGAAGGCTTGAACCAACATCTTGTCTGCAACGTCTGGTGAGGATGCGTAGGCTTTCCTAACCAGCTTCTCTATTTCAAATCCCCATTTTTGCAAACTTTCATTTGTCTGCTGAATTCTATCCTTTAATTGAGCCCTATAGACGTGCTCATAATGTGCGTCTCCGTACCGTGATTCCAGGGCATCCAGCAGTTGCTTCAACGTCACTTTACCTGTCTTGGTTTCTAATATGGTGAGGGCTTCATCTCGCAGTCCCATAATAAGGGCGGTGACAGCCTGATCGTTATTCCACCCGTTTGACTCTGCCATAGTCTCAAACTGTATTTTATACGCGCCCCAGGAAGATGTACCGTCAAAGGGAGGTACTTTCAGATTTCCAGATGGTGCTACAGTCGTTACGACACCTTTGGTCTTCAGGCACTGCATCTCTTGTTCTAATCCGAGAATACGTTTGTCCTGTTTCGAAAATTTACAGTCCATATCAGATTCCAAGTTCTCGATTTTTTTATCTACTTCTTGTTTTAGATCTCCTAATCTTTCTCCGATACGGCAAGCCTGTTCCTCCATCAAACGACGTGTCTGAGCCTGCTCTTCCACGATTTGGCGTGCCTGTTCCTCTTGACGGCGAGCCTGTTCCTCCATCAATCGCCGAACCTGTTCCTCCTGATGACGGGCCTGTTCCTCTTGACGTCGTGCCTGTTCCTCTTGACGTCGTGCCTGTTCCTCTTGACGTCGTGCCTGTTCCTCTTGACGTCGTGCCTGTTCTTCCATCATTCGACGCAGGGCAAGGAGGATGTTGCTATCGTTGCTTTCGCCCATCCCGCGGTTCGCATCGAAACTTTGTCGCCGGGCGGCGTCGCGTGCTGATTGTGCCCTCGTCTGCACTCCCTCCACAGCTGGAGACTCGGCCACAAACTCCTCTTGATTCTCCCTCGGAGTAATTGGCATTTTTCTATCCCACTTCTGACACCAAAATGTTACGAGCTAGGGGTTCGGATAGAAACGCCGTAGATCTCTTCAAGGGTTTATTTTCAATTAAATCTACGAGGAATTTGTTACACAAAATAACTGGAAATTACGCACTAAAATTCACTGAATACACACAAAATACTGTCACTATTTACGTTAATTACACGCACTTCACACAGTACTTAATCACTTGTATTCACTATATTCGCACTTTGTCACTCCGATGTTTATCGCTTGATATCGCATTCGAAACTGAACTAACTGATCGCGTTTCGGCTCGCTTATATATCCCTGGGAATAGTCTTGCAAGTTCGAGAACTCTCTAGGCGGGAGCGCTATTGAGTAGCGATCGCACAATTCTAGAACGTGCGTGCTATCTCTCTCGCACATTGCTCCGTCCTTGTCTTACGGTGTTCTAGAGTGCTCGGTCTAGCTTCGAGAAGGTTCCGATCTTCCGTCTCTCTCTCGCATCATTCCGTCCTTGTCCCACACCTAGAAAATTCGTTCTAGACTATTCCTCCATCATAGGGGTATAACCAGGCCTGAAAACGCCTGAAAACGGGTTTCCTGAAAAGTGTATCACTCGACTGCACTTGTTCTGAAACGGCCTGAAAAAATGTTTCAGGCGCCTGAAAACTACGGTAACATTATGAGAATTACGAATTTCTAATACGTGATTGACCCTCTCCTGAAACGGTCAGAAATCACTTTTCAGCCTGCTGAAAACTTCTCTAACTAGTGGAAAAATCTAAAAACATTGCAGTCGACCCGTCTTCGTAACAATATGTATCGTGAGACAAATTATATTAAAAAATGAACTAGTTTTCTCAAGAAGTTTTTCTTTAAATATTTTACTTGTTTTCAACGAAAATTATTAAATTAGAAGTACATTGTTTTGTTGTTATAAAAGCCTTTTAAGCTCTAAATTTAATATTTTCTAGTGTTATTATTTTCATTATGATCGGGAAGGCAGATTCTATGAAATGTTTCCATGAATAATATTGAACAAAATGAGAAATTAAAGTAAACTATTTTAAGATTCACTAAGTTTACCTCAAATAGTTTCCGCAGAACGTGAAATTTTTGAAGTCAAAAATTGGTACGAGTTTAAAGTTCATCGTTATGCGTTCAAGAGTTACAAAATTGTTTTTAAACTATACCTCAGCATTACGAACTCTTCCACTATTTTTTATTGTTACATCCAAGCCTTTTTGACAGATGATTTATTAAGTATGTAACTACGTAAGTGTGTTAGCAAAACATTTATTATTTTGTGTGCAACAAAAGTGACAATTATTTTTACTAGACAATATTGTAAATGGAATGAGTAGGGAAAAAGCTTAAAGACGAGTAGTAACAGGAACGGGGGAGCATCTTAATGGCGCAGGGAGGTCGACGACTACAAGTGGAGAAAGGAAGGTAGTAAATCAAAGGCAGTACTTGGAATTAATTAAATAAATATTGTTCTCTAACGACAGAAAGACAGAGACAGGGGCCTGAATTTCATCATCGGTCGTCAAGGCATAATACGAATTTCCACCCATATGACCACCACGTCCATCGTTTCACAACTTTTTTATTTTTTTATGTAATAGGAGGCAAATGGGCCTCACCTGATGTTAAGTAATACCCATGGAAACTCAAATTGCCAGAAGGCTCCCAAGTGCGTAGCCGGCCTTACAATAATTGGTACGCACTTTTCTTGAAGGGCCCTAAATCGAATTGAACTGAGCGTGGTAAGGCAGTTTTTGCCGCGCATCACCAATATATGTAGCCAGCTTCAGACAGCACCTTTCAGAAAAGAGTGTACTAATTCTTAAAAGCCCTTTGGCAAAGTTAGTGAGTGAGCAAAGTGAGGCGGAGGTATCAATTAACATCTGGCGCGCTTCCTTTTAATATTTAATTCAATAAACTTGCCCACATGTTAAGAAAAAGGACTGATTGTTGACAAATCAGCAAACGAGACCGACTACCAATGACTAGAAAGCACCACCTGAATATTAACAAAAATTGGACCCGCGGATAAATTTTGAAAGCTGGTGATGTCAACAATGCTTATGTCATATTTTGTTGCATAATACAGTCAACTTTGTTAAGACTTCTACTTGGATCGATCACTCAAGCCAACATTTTTTAAAATGGACTGTTTTGGTTGGCGTAGCTATGCTAGAAAGAGTACTACGAGGACTCGGATCTCAGTGTGGGCCGTCCGTGGGAGGTAAATTGCCTGAAGGGCAGGACGGAAGCTCACTGGAGTAAGCGAAGTAAGGTCAATAAGAGACCTTGCCTTCCCCGGTGAAGGTGGTTTTCTAATATCTACGTGCATGCTGTAAAAAAATATTAGCGATTTTCTTATACATACTTACTAATCAGTGTTTATAGTTAGGGCATAAGCATCTCTAGTCCCATCACACAAACACAATTCATCATTTCGTCATCAATGGTTTTGTCTTTTAACATTCTTACGGGACGCCCAAAATGGGCAGTAATCGCAACCCATGGACATTATAGTGGGTACGTTGCCGGGCTTTGTTTAGGGTAGTGAGGTGGTGAGAATGTAAAACGAAAATCACAAGATAAAATGAATGCTGCGTTCGATTTTGATGAACCAAATATACGTAATAATCCTACAATGTCACGTGTTAACGCGAACATAATATGCTTATTACGTATACACAATCGAACGGAGCCACGATCACTTCGTCGTTTGTAAACCCCCCCCCCATAAACGCCATACTTACTCTCTGTTTATACACGCCAAATGCACTCTTTAAGACTAAGTCTATGTAACAACACTAGGTGCACAGCGCACAATTAAAACTTATCTCATTAATAACTAGATTCAGGTCGCGCTGTACACTTGCTTGAGGGATTTGTGTTACTAAGTAAACTAACATGTAAACCTTTATTTAATTAGAATGATAAATGATATATAAATAGATCTATCTTCTTTTGCGAACTAGCGAACTGTGGAATCGATTCCCGGTGCGGGTCTTCCCTCAGAGATACGACCTCCAAATGTTTAAAGGGCGAGTATACTCATCCCTCAAAGGCCGGCAACGCACCCACTAAAATGGGTGTCTATGGGCTGCGAAGACTGCCCTTTTTGGTCGTCCCGCAAGCTCGTTTATATAATAAAAATCCAGTTTTAGTTTACAGCAATAGTAAATAACTAGTGATATAATATATAACCGTTTAGATTTAATTTTTAGATGAAATATATACATAAAATACATCAAATTTGTGAAAATAATTTGAAACCTAAAAATTATAATCTAGGATTTCATAATAATTCAATTTGTCTCAACTATCGAATGAAATTACATTTCTTGGTATAAGAAATTGAAATTAAGAAAGTTTAGAATTTATTCAATAAACTTTCTATTTGTCAAACGAGATTAAATATGACATTGAATGCTACTAATAAATAAATATAATTTTCATATTAGTACGAAAACCACTTATCTCGGTTTCAAATTTGATTTATTCTAAAAGATACGAAAACTGAAAGATAAATGAAAATGGCTTAACTAAAACATGGTCCCAAAATAACATTCTACAATGTACTCACTAGAATTTGCATAAGTATGTTTTGTTTCGTTCTAGGAAACTCTAAGCTTGATGATAATTAATAAATGAAATGTTTAATATCCGCTCTTCAAATATTAATTTAAATCTTTCGTATAATTTATATTTTTTAGATAATTTCACCACGTGAATGTCACGCAGTAATGAGTTGTAACTTTGTATTGAAGAAAAAGTAATCGAGTTTTTTTTTTTCACAAACATACTTTGACAGTAAGAGACAAAAGAGTGTATTTAAATGAGTTCAACTAGACTGTTTCAGTTATAAATAAGGTTCATCTTGGTCTTTGATGGTTTGAAAATTGAATTATTTTGCCAAATTTCTCTCAATTCGATTAATTTAATCGAAATTGTATTTATTACCTATGATTTGATAGTAGAGTTATTTTAACGTTATATATCTCCTAAGATATTTATTGAAATGAAATTAAGTTGAGGGCAATATTGTTTAAAAGAATACTGGTGACTAATAACTAGTATAATAATGGTACACTAGTGCGGTAGTGTGCAGCAGAAACCGCCTTAAAAAACGCTCAGTTGTCACTATGGACCGGTGGAATTTAGTATACTGCCTCGATGTTCGATAATGACACTCGGCTGCAAGTATTATTTGGAACAACTCCTCTCAACACCCCCCAATGGTAAATGCGGTAGAAGATGCAGAGTATATATAATATAGTAATTCAACCTTAAAAGATAGACTTGCTTATTTAGTATAGATAATGATATAAAGTCCCCCAAAGCATATTTGAGTGTTCATCTACATGAAAATTATAGTTTATATAGTTCAAAATTGTCTGTTAGTGCAAAATTCCATAATTATTATAGGGATGATATGTCATAAAAAGTATAAGAAACATTGCAATAGCACTTTTAATAGGAACTCGAGTAGAATTTATTTCATTAGTTGATTATAAATAGAAACTCCCACGGTGATATCCTTTGATAAAAGCGAAGCTTGCAGGCCAATTTTATTAAGGGTGTACTTTACGTCTATTATTTATTAAATTATATAAATCGCTGGTTCAAATTTAAGTAAGGTAACTTGTATGAAATCCCGTAGCAAAGGGACACAACAGTTCTAAGTGTGTTTCATTGAGATTAAGCTGTGCTTGTCATCTATTGATGGATCTCAGATACGGTTCCTCGTGATGTATTAATTTACCGAACAAGGGAGTGTCGATATATATAAAGAAAACTTACAAAGCATGGTTCGAACTTTAAATTAGTATGTTTTCTGAATAAACAAGATAATTTTCTAAACCATATCACCTGATCATACACCTGATCCTAAAACACCTGAAGCTTTTCCTGTAAACCTGAAAAGTATTAATTAAATAATTAAATTCGTATGTATGTTATGTCAATAGTACCAGGGTCACATAGGTTCTCTGGATAAGGTTCTTGTTAATAGTCCATTAAGTTGCCGCGGCACGTGGCGACGCGCTACGGATTGCCGGCTATTTACTGTCGAGCTCGAGGATTGGGCCACGACATGATCCATATATTATTTATGCTATCATGTTTAAGCGTACGCAATGTCTAAAAGTGAATTATTTTTAGAAATAATTAAGAGGTAATGAAACAATACAAAAAATATAGATTTTATATGTATTTAATGCGGAGTTACGAATATATTTCTATAGAAGTTCTATGTTCCTTGAATTTAATTCTGATATTATAATATACCTAAAGGGCATAAAAGGCATTTCTTTCTACATTTTTCGTATTTTTATTTAGAAGTTGAACATCTTTAAGGGTCATCTCGTTATCTCTAATAAATAGTACTCAATAACGATTGATTGAGCTAGGTTTTCCTGAATTCTGGAGTGATTCTCAAGCTTCAACAATGAATTTTTCTTTCTATGTTCGCAAGTAACAAATAGAAGGCTAACCCTTTAGTCTATAAAAAAAATGATTGTCTGTAAAGACGGTTTAACGTGACAACGTCATAACGAAACATTGATGAAATGATTGCATACTTTTATGAATAAAATAGAATAATTTTTATTAAATTATAAATATTTTGTATGGATGCAAAGAAGGAGTGAATCCTCGGACGCATAGGCCAATCGAGTGGAAGAGGGATAGATGCGGCGAAAGCGTACAATGAGCGTATCTGAACAATGCGCGTAACGGGACATTGAGTCATGATTTTTCGTGCGTGCAGACGGCGTTCATCGACTTATAGGACGTTGTCACGTCAAAAATAAAATGATAAAAATAAGCAGATGCATTATGGGGCCAAGATCATTATAAGGTTATTATTATTAGTACCTCAATAATTATAATTACATTAGATATGTATGACGGTGCATATCAGCTATTCTTCATTTGAATCTTACCGTCTTAAGTAACCGTTAATTCCTTTTTCTGAGTACGGTAACTTAGCAATTAATTAATAAATTTTAATGGCCCAACTAAGAAGATTTACGTCGCGCTCAAGCGTAGAGCATATTGACCTAGCAGAGTAGATGTGTGTATGTATGTATATGGATTGCATAAACAATGCGAACATGGTTTATCAAGTGTGGATTTAGTAAATGGTAGGACTGGTCATACTAATGAAGTGTATTACGTATAAAAGATAAATTGGTCTTAATGTTTGACAAAAATAATCACTCGTCTCTTTCCGACAAATTGTGTTTAAGATGTGATGAAAAGAGACAGATCAGCAACCGTACTTTGTACTTTGCTTCTTTAAATCCATGAAATTCATACAAGTTTTTTTTAATTATACCATTAAAAACAGTGGCAACAATTAAATTATAAATATTTCTGGAAGGTGTAAATTTTTTCAAGAAGGTCTATTTTAGTATATATTTTGTTTTTAAGATCATTAACAATAATATCTGTCATAATTAATACAAATTATTCTAGAACCGGTTAATTAAATTCGCTTTGAGAATCCAATCAAGCGTTCAACTAGAAGTTAATTTGTGTTTCGGTCCTATTAAATATCTGAAGGAAAAAAGATCTGATTTGCACTTTGACTGTTCAAATAAAAAGAAATTGAATATAATGAATTTTCTTTGCGTTCCAAAATTAAATTTTTAAATCACAAGAAAAACATTGTAGAATATTCACAGCGTGAATCTTGTAGATTACACGCAGTAAATTTTAAATAAATTATTAATTGTCAAGGGTTTTTAAATAATAATTATCATAAACACGTTATATACCTACAATAATTATAGCCACACTTGAAATATTCACAGATGAAATTTGTACGACTTAATTTGCAAAACAGTACTGTTAGAAAAACATTTAGCCAAAAACGTATGTGTTATGTCATTAATTTATACAAATAAACCCTCAGAATAAATTGAATCTTGTTCTTATATTACTTATTTTATAATAGTTATTTTTTAAGGCTGGAATCCACTTGCCAGTGTGGCAATATAATGGTCCACGGGTCCAAAAAAGAGGGCAGAAGGCTCGCAAGTGCGTTGACGGCCTTTTAAGAATTGGTACCCTCGTTTCTTAAAGGACATTAAGTCGAATTCGTTTGAAAATACTTCAGTAGGCAGCTGGTTCAACATAATGGTGGTGCGCGGTAAAAACTGCTCAAAGAAACGCTCAGTTAATGTACGAAGACGCCGAGGTGAAACGTGTGGTAATTTGTAAGCTGCATTGACGTCCGATTATGAAATTCAACTGCAGATATTAATCCGAACAACTACTCTTAACACTGTCTATGGTAAATACGGTAGAAGGTGCAGAGAGACCCCACATCTCTACGCAACGCCATTGGATCAGGCCACTGTGACTGGTCGTCGACGATTGAAATCGACAAGCCGAATGAGCTGTACTGTTGTACTGTTCTGTTCTATAAAACAAAGATGATCCACACTTGTGTATATATCAACCCAACTACGTAACGGTATGACGTAGAAAACTGTGCTTCATTAGTTTTTCTAGAAATCCATGCCAAAACCGGATAATTCGTTTATCGATAAAACGTTCGGTGTTGATGGTTTACGCTAAATTTACCAATGAGATAGCATATCGGATTCATGGCTTGTAAAACATGAAAGGAATAGAGCTTCTGGGCGTATTGAAAAATGATATTTCCCATTATCGAAATCATGTTTTAGCTTTAACGAAAATATTTATTATGAATGAGATGTTTATCTTGCTTCGAAGATTGGCTGTATAAATATAGCGAGAGTGATAAGACATGCTTTTAAAAAATTCTCCGAATACTTTAATGAAAAAAATGGTTGACAAAAAATTAAAGACTGCGTATTTTTGCACAATTCTTTTTGTAAATTACAATTTTTTGTGTAAAATAAAATAGCTCAAACATGTTCGAATCGACCCAATCGTCCCGACGAAAGATAAAAAATCTTCTAATTACGAACCTTTTTTTTTGAGTCTGTTAACGGATTTATGTTAATCACCAATTCCTGTAGGCTGCTGGACATGAATATCAAAACGAAATTAAGTAAATAATGAAACGTGAATATGGCAATTAGTAGATTCAGGTTGTTGTTACATTCTGTTATACCGTTTACCGCAAATTTATAACTCTTATTGCTACGTATTTATGGAATGATGCCTGTTTAATGTATTTATTCATGCTTATTAAAACATTATTTATTCATTGGTTAGCCTGTTTACACATTACACAGCTATACGTTGTTATAATCTTTTATTTTATGTGTCATTTAATCGGTCCTATAAAATAACATGACATTTATTAGTGTTGTAAATTCTCACTGTCATGTGTCAAATGTCAAAATTCCGTGCTAATTCTCTAATAGATGACGGACAATTCTAAGTCAAGTATTAAATCTCTAATTGTGTGAATTGAATTGATAAAAGCTTGATTTGTAATTTATATTACGAAACTGATTAATGCATTAATTTGATTATATTATAATTAACAAACTTGATGTGAAATAATTTGTGCACGCATTTTTTTTGAATTAAAAAATATTTTATCCTCCGATTTAATAACATAAGAGTGCGTTTTATCTAAATTTTTAATAAAAAAACTTGTGATAATGTTGCAATTTTAGAATAATGATGAATTATTGCGGATATTTTTTTATTATAATGCCTACTATACTATACTATACTATCTATCCATAGTGCAGTGAAAGCGTGAATTTTGGTTTTATATTTATTGAATATTGTGTCTAAAAATACTAGTATTCGTATTTCAAAGTCGACGCGTTGTTAAATTTCGACCGCTGAATATACCTAGCTACCGTGTAAAAGGGAAAAATATCAAAAAATAAAGTAAAACCAAGTGACAAACGCGCCACGGGAGTCGGTTCCGGCTACCATGAATTTGTTCGCTTTGGTTCCTGTTAATATTGTAGCTACATTTTATCGAAAGCTGAAAATTCTTTGAAATTACAGGAACTTTGTTTGTAAAACTTTAAATTAACTCACTCGTGTATTTGGTTGGGTATTTTTGTTAGTACCTTTGTTACAAGCAATATTGTGTATTCCGCTTGTCGTGTCTACATTTTACATATTATGAGTAAGGGTGTTTAATCGTGTAATAATTACACTGTAATTAGACTACAGTTTATTGGAATTAATGTTTGATGTTACATTTGTAACAGTCTCCACGTTCTAAACTGTAAATATAGTAAATATGTTGATTAATACATGTTACTCATCCATATTTGTCAAACACATTAAGAGACTATTGCTTTATAATCAAATCAAAATTACTATATATATTCAAAATTTTGCTTTAGAAATTAATACAAATTCATAACCAATGTTGGCTGACAGTCATAATAAAAAAATCTCGAACAATAATGAATAAAATTACGTACAAATAATTAATCATTCACACGTGATAATTAAATTATTCTGCCATTGAATTTCAGTATCCAAACCTTATTTAAAATATTGACAGGAATATGTTGTGTAAACTGTGTGTTTACAGATAATGTATGTATTTGCATGGTTCTGACGTTTGCGTTAACAATTTACAATGTAAGTAAAATTTTAAATTTATGCCCTTTAGTAATAAAGTTCACTAATACACCTTACCGATCGTTGACCTTTTCTACATCCGTTTCTTTATGATTTCTGTTTATAGTGATCAGCCTTTTCGTGTTGTCTTCGACGGGTCTCAAACTTATCCGTCATTTCCAACGTAATAAGTGAAGCTAAAAGTGGATTCGTGGAATAATGTACTATTTATAGCCATTAATATTCTGTACCTAATGACCACATGCATCGTGCGAGCCTTAGGTTTCCGCCCGAACCTAGCGAATATCAAGGACTGAATTTTCAGCTAGTGTGATCGATGTATTTGTCTCCACGTAGGAATTGAGGAACAGTGCATGTAGCAAAATAAAATAGAGCGAAAAGTAGGAATCATTTTTTAAAGTCTCAACTTGGCGGGTATTTTTTAATATAATAAAGACAAATCTAAAATCTCTTTATTAATCAGACAAGTACGAATGCTCTGCAAAATAGATAGCACCCTGAAAATCAATGCAGCGCAAAAAATCAAGCTAACCACAAACTACATTACGTACTTTCATTAACAATTAGTCGCCGCGTACGCCGGGTGGCGGCCAGCTAGCAGTATTCAGTGGGCATATTAAATTGCTCTGTAAAAGCGGATTGCCTTTGCTTTATTAGTCCACTAATTTGATTTTATGTCCAGCCACTGCGGTGCTCCCGTGTCTGGAAAAGTAAATAAAATATGCGTGCTTTGCAACGATTTAGCTACAGTTTATTCGTATTCCACTTTAAAAGATACGTCTGATGTTGTACAAACAGAAATACCTGGGGCTTGTTTGCTTTCAGAATGAAAAAATATACAATTCCGTTTTTAAAATAATGCTGCGGAAGGCAAGATAGCCTGTTAAATATGCTTGGAAACATTAGCTTATAAATGGTTTTTATTTATTAAGTTTAGCCAAATTAGTATATTATGTACATTATTAGGACTTTGATTGGATTTGTCACATATAATATAACACCGTAACAATCTTTATTAAACGCGAAATGATATATCTAAACAATTACACACGAAAAACTTAATTTTTTGTTTCCGTTTTCATAGTCTTACAGACCGTAATCTTAATAAACACTCCCAAGCTGTAAATCAGAATCATTTGTGCTAATAAAATGAACCAAAATTGCAAACCCGACCCCAGCTTAATAATTCTTTTTACATCCAATTCCACTGTTGTCGAGAAAAGGATAGAAAAAATCATAACAGATTAACATAATTTGCTCACGCCGTACGGAAAGTGCCTCGCGGGTCGTATGCCATTAATTTTGCAGCAAATTTAATTAGCACAAGGGGTCAGCCAAAATACGTAATATAATCAACGGGGCCACAGATACATTGTACTCTAATTAGATGTACATACCAAAGGACAAACACAAAGGTTTTATTCCTGTTGATGTGACTTGGAAGCCCATTAGGAATACAAAGGCGAAATAAATTCTCTTATTTTAGCTCTGTCGAGTATCATAATTTTATAAATTACCTTGTGGTGATGTCAAAAAGTAGGAAAACCTGTAAGTGACTTTGGATACCAGGGAAATTGATTGACGTCACGTCAGATTTTCCCTTAAGTGAGTAGCTCAAATTATCGTGAGATTGTTAATTTATAACACGAATTATTAAATAAAAACTGCAGACAACAATTTAAAATATTATCATATCATATACCCTTTGCAGAATAAATATGTAGTTTTTAGAAAAATTCTTGTCTTACTATAAATAGAGGTACATTTATATTTTTCTGTATAATTAAATCAAGTGCTTCGATGAGCGCGCGCAGCGCAGGTAAATTCAGTTTGTTGTTTATACCCAGTTTATTGAATTTGTAATTAAGAACGTACGAGATTTTTCATTAAAATAAAAATTGTAATAGAAGATTTCATTTTTAAATTGGTTTAGCGTTATATTTACTCTTTACTCATGAACATCAATAGGAAAATAATAAAAGAAAATGCTTCTAAATTTACATTTACTGGCATTTCTCAAATCAAGGCCGGTGAACAGAAGAGAATAATTGCCTATAAACATTCCGTCACTCTTTTAAATCGCCAATTTTTTTAGCAAAAAACGTAAGGAGCTGCAACCATTATCATGCTTCTTGTCGAATCTTAACGTAATAATAACAAAAACAAATGTTTTACCTTTATCAACAATAGCGAAATATGACCATGCACTGTTTCGGTCTTCATCTCCAAAGATATATGATATTATAATGTTGTTAGGTACTAAATAGTGTGTATTGATGATATTATTTTTATTACAAGTCATAAGTAAAGAATATAAAAAATTTCAAGAGATTTTGACGAATAATATAATCTACTAGTTACATCAGGTTCGTTCAAACCATCACGCATTGAACATGTATCAAAAGTTTTATGCCACTAATTATTTTATATCAAAATAAATATTGTGTGTATGCTTTGATCGCCTAGTTCTCCGATCGCCCGTTACACCTACTTTAAGTCGCTTGAAAACTTTTCGTCAATATCTGGTGTCAGCAAAATTCCTTGTATATATTATTCCCAATGCCCACAAAGAATTTCCAACTTTTATCCAGCCTTTTTTCACTTATCCATATTCCGATATGTGGGATAACGATTTTTGGCTATTTAGGAATGGTCTACGTATTTCCTGGGGTTCCATTGTAGATGTTCGAGTGTTGCAAATTCGAGGGGTCTAACAAAAATGGTTTTGAGAAAAGGTTACTATGACCTATTTCACAGCGTTATAAGGGCATCCGAATGATTAGTAACAGTAGCTTGCTTTTACAAATGTTGAATATATTTTGTGTCAGCATATTCGTAAGACTCCTATTGAAAAATGCCATAATATATTACTATTTTCTACTACAAAGCCAAAGGAAGAGATTGTGTCAATAGATATTATTGTACCAAAGAATATTTACGAAGAATTTTATACAAGGAGCACTAATAGTAAAATACTTCTTTCTATACTTTGATCCCTCTCTAAGTAGGTTTTTGAAGTTATACTTCTTTAGGCGGGTTAGGGAAAATGATGAGAGTAATTCTTTTCTAATGTTAGTGTCGTTTTTTCTACAAATCGTAGAACAAAATGTTTAAAAAGATTTTTATCTTGTTACGCCAAAGAAGTATAACTTCTAACAATAGAAAAAAAAGTGCAATAGGAATTAGGATCAAATTACTCTATATTATGAGGATTATTTTCTCAGAAGTGTAAGTGTTCTACGGAAAAGTTAACGATGAATTGGGTGAAAATAAAAAATAAAATACATAGTTCACAGCATTTTACTATATCAATTATACAGCTTGACTTAAAAATCTATATGTACATAATAGTCATATTATCACAATAAAATTATAGATAACAGCTAGAATCTTAATGTGTAAAATTATATATGGATACACTATGACTTTAAAGTATGATAATGTAAAATTTATATATATTCTATCTCTCAAGTCAAATAATACAA
Source organism: Pieris melete (assembly GCA_963693345.1). Lineage (NCBI taxonomy): Eukaryota > Metazoa > Arthropoda > Insecta > Lepidoptera > Pieridae > Pieris > Pieris melete. The sequence continues at coordinate 4,403,602 of CAVNZK010000006.1, read as the reverse complement.
ATGTAATCTTTAAATTAATTCTTGGTTTCTAAAGTCATAAAGGATTATAAAACTAAGGTCTTTGTGTTTTGTCTTAAGTACTTATGAGTTTCTGACAAATTATGTTTCTGCTGTGTTCAATTCAAATTAGTACCGTGAGACAATAGAGATCCCGATGTTTTATAACCAATTTTGATGACTCTCAATATCCGTATACAAATTTCGCGAACTTGATAGTGCGCGGTACTAAACTCAACAATGAAGTTCATCATTTAGTTAAACGTGCAAAGGTAGATTAATTTTTGACGTGATAACGTCTTTAAAATCGTTTTAGTCGGGTGACATGTTCAGAAACTTGTGTCACACCAAAACCTCACTAGCGCGATCGCAGGTATAATGAGAGAGAGACGGACCGATCTCCCGTCTCATCTCACTCTAGCGGCATACAAACGAATGGAGATTTTCTCGTGCGGTTTTGTAAGAAAAATGTATATCATAGTCGAATAAGTAAACTTGTCATTTTACACCCGAAATTTATCATCAAAAGTGTGAATAAAACGATAGATGTAATTTAAAATTTGAAAAAATTGTTATCTTCATTAATTCCTTACTTCCCAAAAACTTATATCACCAATAAGACGTTATCATGTAAACATCTCGATCGTAAACCTACTTTACAAACAACCAATATTTTTTTTATGATCTTACTCATATTTCAGGCTCAATTAGTAAAACTTAAATAAAGCTTCTTTAACTGATATGAATGCAGATTGTTTACATAATTAAGCTTTGCTTGCTTTCAGCCATTATCGTTTTTGGGTAATCTAAGAACAATGGTAAATAATGTTCATTTGTTTTCAGTATCACCGATCACGATTAAAATGAGAAAGGTACAACACATTTAATACTGGAGAGTATGTTTATTTATTATAGCGTTAGAATCAAATATATCTCATATTGATGCGACTTTCAACATGTAGTATAGGTATATTAAAACTAGTACAGTCAAACCTGGATAAGCGAGAGTTCCAGGGAGCACAATCTCATTCTCGCTTATGGAGGTTTCTCACTAACCCGAGTTTCTCGCTAATGCAGGTATATGGTAGCGTTTCTCTCTTATAGAGGTTAGGAGGAGCAAGTACGAATGTAGTAAATATGTAATATGATAAAGGTATGTACATAATGTGCACAACATATTATGTAGATATGTATTTTATTTTATTTAGAACTAATGAACACTTAAAAAAAACCGTAAATTTCGTTTGGGTTTCTGTTTTTGTATTTTGCTCTAGCTCATAAATTTTGTCGAATATTGCTTGATCAACAAGCGCCGCGCCGCGTATTTAAATTACTGATGGACCGTCTCCAACGCATTTAAAGTACATAATATAAATAAATAAAGCCCGACTGTCGCTTATAGAGGTAAAGATAAGTAGCAGTCTCACTTACGGAGGTGCATGAGGGAAAAACGACTCTCTCTTACAGAGGTTTCTGTTTCTCGCTAATAGAGGTTTTGGGAGCATAAAATGACGGGTCCCGGCTATTACTCTCACTTATAGAGTTTTCTCACTTATCCAGTTCTCCCTTACCCAGGTTTGACTGTACTTACTATTTTTATAACTATTATGTCTCTTTCTTTAACAGCAGAAACACAATTTGAAAGACAGAAACGAAAGGATTAAAACTCAATCCGTGTAATTAAAGTGAATAATTTATCATAAGAGCATAAAAACATAAGCCCTAAAACTTAATAAGAATTATCTTAGAGATTCAACATGTTTATAAAACCGTCAACGATGTTTATAAAACCGAGGAAAATTCTTATTATAAAATGCTTTAACATTACACTTTTTATGAAAACATTTAGCCTTTTTATGATGAAGCCAAATGTTGGGTTGTCGTTTTATGAACTCCAGGTAACTAATGAGATTTACTTTCGTTTTGGGACGAAATAATTCACCAGGAACCAAATTAAAATTCCGTACAATTAGTTTATACGGTATAGCGGGCGCCATACGTGAAGCATGATACATTTTTGTATAAATCTAAAGTCTCTAAAACAAAACTGTAGCAAGAAACTCGTCCGAATAGAATTCGTGTAGATAATTATACAAATCATAATATGAAAAATCAATACATTCGAGCTGTCAAAACCTACCAGTGTATTGACGTATATGACTTGAGGAAACTATAGTAAAGTTCGTGAAAACGCACGCGAGCCTTCCAGCAACCAAACCGGGAGATTTAACATAAGCTGTTTGCTAAAAAAATATTATACCGCGTCAAGCTTAGTTGAACCTGCACTAATTAGTTTTTGTGTTATGCATTCTGCAAATATAAATTTTTGCTTTACAATTTTGGAACCATTATGAGATGCAGGAATGTTTGACCACAGTAGCGGTTACTCATGACTCCAATGCATTGCTTGCGCTTGTCAACATTTTTGTAGATTAAATAGCCATATTTAATTCACCTCAAGGGCATCTCTTATAAGTCCTAAATTTTCGGGTTAACTATGTTTACATGCATATATAGATGGATTTTAAAACAACCACCCTTCACGAACTGCCTGATTTGATACGTTGCGTCTGTCAACACAATATTACAGAAAGCGAATAGTGGCATGCATTATTTTGTACATCCAGGTTTTTTTGACCAGTATCTTGTATAAGTTTCTTGTGTTTTACTCATGGTTAGAGGGAATTTAATGAAAAAATAATACCAGATAAATACGCACACTTAGTGCTTTATATTTTTAGAATAATAATTGCAATTATTTTTACACAATACATGATTTATTTGATATAATAAATCAGGTGGGATTAATGGGAATTAATACTTTCAATTAAACAATGTAAATATTTATTACTTGTCAATAAACCATTCGCATATTGATATATTTACATTCATACAGATGTGTTTGATTAATAACGTAGGGAGATAAAATAATCGCATCATAATTGAAAAAAAAAACTATTTATATTAGGATTTATATTTTCTTAAATTTTTTACATACTAACTGTTATTACATGATTGCAAAAGACAAAATTTTTACAGCAATTTTTTACATTTTAACATCTTTTTTCATCACAATAACGATCAATTACCAATTATGTTGTAAAGCCTAAATGCTCGAAAAAATCATAAAAAGAACATTGTTGAATACTTCATACATTCTAGTACCTTCTCGAACTAATCAGCAAGACTATTGCATAAAGCAATATAGCACATGAAAGATGCGGCGCGCGCGATGCAAGGGCGGACGCTGGGTTTCGTACACAAGCGCGAAAATCAAGGAATTCGGCATGAGTTATTGCGCAATAGTGAACGTGGACACAGGCTGTATCGCAGTTTGATATATCTGGTGCATGACGTACGTGGAGAGCCATTAAGTACCTGAAAATAAAGGTTAATATTAACAAAATTAAAGAAGGTTACAATCAGCAAAATATAGTCTATACTTATAATTTCTTAGTAATTCTTTTTTTTGGTAAAAAAAAAAGTTATAATCTATTTTGCAACTGTAGCTTTAATTTTCACACACTGACATACGAACATAGTGTCAAAACATTATTGAACACTGAGACTGTTAAAGACTGTTAACATGACCTTAGTTCAAGCTATTGAATACTAGTATTGTAGAAAATGTAGTCAACATAATATTACTTACTAGCCGTAATTATTGTATAGGCTAGATTGTAATTCCCTAAAGTCACACTGCACTCTCTTTTGTGAACTTTATTGTTACACAAAAAAAAACAATTGACAAATCTGTAACCAGTTTATTTCACCGACGTATTTTTTCCCTACGTTTGTTCAAGCAAGTAGCTGTGTGAAGATTGATATTTTATAGTTATGAAGTCTGTGATTAGTTGACGTGACATGACATATCTACTATTGATGCACCAAGTTGACATATGACACCAAGTTGACATGTCAACTTAGGTAGTATTAAATATCTAGAACGTCACCTATCATTGTATAAGTTTATTGCTTGGACAGCAAGGCGCAAGCTAATTAATAATGCCGTACGCCTGGTTGGAATTGTTAAAGAAAATTTAAAATTATATTATTAACAATGGTTATCTTACTTGTGTAAGTACGTTCGGTCGTTATAATTTCTTATTTTCTTCGATAAAGCATCCAATGATACTGCAGTGATGTCCCGGAGATTATAATATTGTGTTAAGTTATATTCGACGGCCCAATGCAATTCTCCTTTTTTGTTAGTTACGTCTAAGTAGAACTGGGTATAATCCAACACCTGAAATGAAAATATGACTTAGTTTCTTCGGAGTTATGTAACCTAACATAACTTAAGTTTTATATTTATTTTAATAATTAAAAGCGTAAACAAAATGTAAACAATTATCTCACACTTGAAGACTATATGAGCCCTCTAGTTTATACCACACTCATAAATTGTAATTTAACATTCTCGTTTCCGATAATGTCCAATAACATAAGTGGCACTTAGATTTACGAACTCTCCAATAAGTCAAGTTCGTTTTTTTGTTAATCTTCTTTATCTTAGTTTTAACTCATGTTTTTTTACAATTAAAGCCAGTTGTTACCCAGCTTTAAACAAAGTGTTTTATTTAATAGAAATGTTTGAACATCCCATACAACAACCGCCACCGAACTTAACTCGGGTTAAAAGAAAAAGTAAAAACAATAGTGCTTTTCCTTTAATCGGGATTGGTTAAATAGTGGGACGTGTCATGGAAGAAACACAGTTCAAAGGCCATCACGGCATAATATGTAGGTACGTCTTTTGTTTCCTTTAAATTATAATAAATTTTTAAAAGTTGAATTTAAAGACAGCTGAAAACTATATAAATAACGAATAAAACACTGTTTATTCTAAGATTTTTAACGTTCTTTGCACTTTCCTACATAAGCCTTAGAATATTGCTGTATTTTTAAATTCAACTTTAGTAAATTAAAATGCATTATGACTTCTAATCCTAAAAACTACATACATTTCGTTATATTTACTGTATGTAAATAGTCAAAGCTTCTATACAAATAAAATTACAAGTATGTAAACACTAAGGAAATATACTGATTGCCACTTAAATATAATATTAGTTAATTTGACAGCGTGTTAATATAAACACATTTCGCACTCCAGCGTGAGGTTGTTTGAGAGGAGCTTTGAATGCGATCAAACAACAAAATTCCTAACACGAATTGGGTGGAGAGGTAAAATTAAGCGGCATAGCGTACTTAGTTCGGGAAGTACGAAAATTCATTTACTATTAACATTTTAAGGGCGGGATTATGTTGTTATTAACTGCTAATCTACTGATATATTCCCGCTTTTATGTAAGCAAATTAATGTATTTGTGGAGTTATTGTATAATGTGTTACGTTATGTTTTGAGGGTGAATTCATTTGTGTAACAAGAATTTAAATAGAATACAAATATATGTAGACGTACATAGTCCGAAGACTGTACAACGGGCAGACTTATTTAAAAAAATACAGAATTACAATATCTACAGAGAATAAAGCAAAGCTTCCTTACTTAGATTTGTTTTTAGTTTTAAATTTCCATATACTATATGAATATTTATGACCACAGAGTAAACGGTAATCCTCTAATCACTACGTCTGAAACTGATAGAATTATTAAACTTACCTTTCCATTATTTGTATCAAATTTGTAAAGCCTTAAGCCTGGATTAGACGTACTCCCAGCGCCCCTCGGCGTTACTGAGGGCGCTAATAACGCCCATGACACTGGACGACCTGTTCAATAAATTCTTATGTAACCAATGTTAAAAACATAATAACAGAGAAAATTTGCCAAGTCAGTCCAAAAGCACTTACAAGGAAAATATATGATTTAAATCAATAGACAGTTAAACAAAGATTTACGATTAATGATCATCGAAAATTTTAATAAATGTACAAAGAACACATGCAAATCAAATGAATATTAATAATGTTACACTCAAATCATTAATTGAATAATAACATTATTTGAATCTAAAACTAAAAACCTTAAAAAATACTTATAATATCTAAATTAGATAGAATTTCATTAAAAATCTTTTGCGCAATTGATCATAAATTAAAGTTCTTATCAGGGTTTAATACACACATTTCCAAAATACACGGCAAGTCAAGCTTTTGCGCCTTTGCCACCTAAGTTTTTGTTTCACTAGAAAGGGAACCTAGGACCTTCAGGTGATTTCCAAAAAGCTTTGCAGTCTAGACTTAAGACCGCAAACCATGCTCAAGCTCACATTAATAGGCACAGAACTATTTCAGATAATAATAATAATAAATAATAATTCTTTATTTCTCCCATATTACATTTTGAACAAACAGCAGTGTTACAATTAAGAAGGTATTGGGAGACTGATCATAGTAAGTAAACACTTAAAGACTATTTGCTTTACATATTTTTTAGTTTTAGGATATAAGTACATTCATAGTTTGAGCAATTGTTATAAAAAATAAACAATGAAGGTAAAGTTAAATTAATGATGATTTTAAGTAGTTTAACTGGCTTATATTAAATTAATTGAGGCACTCGTAACTTTTAATCGTGTAAAGCTTGGGGTTAACTTTGTTTCTGACTTATAACTTCATTATTATGCTAAGGCTTTATTGCGTAATTAAGCTTTATTGACTTTTTATACGTTGTCGTTAAGCACGCACTGAAAGTGTATCGTATTCTTTATAACGTAAATAAAATGTGTGGAATAGTCGAACCTTATTGCATTGTACATATATTTTTAACTTAAGGTTTATTAACTTTTATGTAGTCTATGATTTTGTCACTCGTGTCCAGACGCAATGACAGTTGACAATGTCTCATTTGATTGACGTGTATGAAAATGCCCTTTTGCTTTTGATGGGTTAAAGCCTTACTTAAGTTAAAAATAAACTACGGTTTTATGATGTTTTTACTGTTAAAAATAGTAACCATGGTAACGAACACGTTACTATTTTGAGTCTATTAAATTCTTGTGTCACAATGTTCGTTCCCATACTCCTCCGAAACGGCTCGACCGATTCTTATGAAATTTTTATTCATATTCAGTAAGTCTGATATTCGGACAACATCTTTTTATAATTCCCCTAAAAGTTAAGGGTGGTCCCACTTCTAAATTTTTATTTTTTAAACATAACTTTTTGTTTTTATTTTTTCATTATGCAGCATACAAAAATACATACAACCCTCAATTGTCACCCCTTTACGAGAAACCCCTATTTTTTATTATAGTAGATACTTGTTTTTGGTGAACTATAAAAATGTTTGCCAGAAATAATACAAATGGCAAAACAAATTTATAATATTGTCATGGTGTCGACATGCCATTAGATCGACTCGCAGAGTTAGGGGAATCTTAACAACAATCATTTGTTTAGTAAATATTTATGTTTTTCTATACTTAGGTTCACAATATGAAACAGTTTAGCCTAGATATGTAATAGGTATAATATAAACTACAGATTTTCCATGTTATTTTAGTTTTTTTTTTTGAAAGTACCTAAGTGATTGCCAATTTTTATCAAACAAGTATTCTCTGCTGAAAGATAGCGAAGTTTCTAATCAGACCGATAGATTTCAGGATATTAACTGATATGCCTCATGAAAACACAAGACGCTTCGTCGTGATTAGACATTTATAAGTCGATGGTTTATTAACATATATCGATAAATGAAGCTGTTTTAGATGAAGAATGAATGGAGATAAATATAAGGTTAGTAATTATAGTCACTTTTAGTGCATTAATAACTAACCGGGTATTTCATTTTGTAGCCAAATCGCATATATCTACCATCAAAGATAATTTAATGGACCACCTTGAGACTGTGATTGTCAACGTTTGGAGAAACATACCTTCATTATACATAAGCCTAAAGGTGTCAGAATGGCGGTGGCCATAAAACTGCCCAGCGATGACGTCACTGAAAGCTTTGATAATGCGTACTAAATTAGAATTAGCTGTTGGAGTGAGTTCGCCACCTCCAGCCGCTGAAGAACTTCCAGCGTTGTGTCTCTCTTCCACACCTGGGCCAGCGTGAGCGACCAGATATACCTAAAATAACGAAAGGTATTATAACTAGTTTAAAAAAAATGGTGCGTGTACTTATGTACGCGTAAGAAGTTATACTTCTTTGGCTTTCTTTATTTTTTTAAATATTAAATAATTAATAATCAATATTAAACGTTAATAATTTTACAATATTTAATATTTAGTATATTATTCAAATATTAATTAATATTAATAATAATCATTATTATATTATATTATTAATTCAATTTAATAACTAGGTATGTTTCATAACCATTTAACTAAGTATAAATAGGTCTTTGTGAAAAAGCATTGCTAAATTTCTTTGAAAAAATAATTAAAACTGCTTTATTTGTTTAAAAGGTACTACAAGTAGATTGTCTTATTCCCAACTCGCTCGCGCACGCTTGGCGCCCATACTGAATTTTGTGTCACGGTGCGCGCGCATCCAAAAATTTCACTCTCATAAATTTTTCATAACGCGCCTAAAGAAGTATAACTTCAAAAATGTGCTAACTTTGTAGTAGCTTACAAAAGTAACTTATAGAGAAAAATGTTAAATATTTGTTTTTGTAGTTGCGTTTGTTCAATAGAAAGCCGAATCGTATATATTTTAAGTTTTAATATTTCGTACATATTATTTGATGTGAAACTTTTTTCTAGTGGAATTTTATAGGAAGGTAAAATACTACCACTTACTAGACATTATGTATTATTGTAACTACTAACTAGCTACTTCTAATAAATTTGCAATATTTGTTTTAAAATAAGTGTTGTTTGATGATTTGCTATTTTATAAGAGTACCGAGAGTTTTTTACGCCGGCTTTTACTTTCGGCCTACACCCTCTATCTTATCGATGAGTAGGGATGTCTACCGAGACAAATTTAATGACGTGGAATAAGTGATACCTGTATCTTATATTCTATTTTTATGGATTGTTTTATTTTATTTTCTTATAAATAATTGAAATTATTGGCGACGACTTATTCTTTTATTGGTGACACGTAAAACTCACAGATGCCCAAAATAAACATACCATTTCGTTTTTCCTTCTAGCCTTGCTTAAAACGCGTTCCAACCACTCCCACTGAGCTCTTCCCCTATGGGGACCATCAGTGGTGGCGGCCCCACCAGCCCACAGCACACTGTTTAGTACCACAATACGTAGCTTGCTATATGATTGTTCAATCGTGTAATAGCCTCCTGAAAAATACTTATAATATCATAACAAATAATACAGGATTATTTTTTATACAGAATATTTATTTTAGTAAATAATGTAATCTATAATCTGGACTTTGCCGTCGTGGATTATTAATTATATTTTATATACAATAAAAATATTTATCGAATTTATTATAAACTAAAAATACATAATAAAAGTCAATCACACAATATTTAGTAATATGGAAATAAAGTAGACGGCTACGCGTTATAATTATGATTTTTTGACTACTATTCCTTTATTATTATTATTTTAGAATAAAACAAGACGTATTAATTATATTATTTGAAAAATATACTTTTATATGTTGAGGTCATACCTGTTTCAAATGTGGTCAAGGCATCAGAAGGCAGCCATTGCATCCACATATCAATTAGTCTTCTGGAAGGTGGAGGGTCGTTATGACCCAGAGCTGGGAACACAAACTGACTGCTAAATGTCCGACTTAGCAAATCAGTTACGTTCCTCACAGCTTCCATTCTGATTTCATCACCGAGGTGCTCCATAGATGATGATAGGATGTCCCTACAATTTTTTATTAAAGTATTTTTTTTGGAAATTTAAAAGGTTATCTCGGTGTAACAAAGCAAGTGCATCACATTTGTGACAAATTTATGTTTATGTATTAATTTAACTAATTTTATTTTATTTATCGGTATTGTATAAATACTTATTTATTCATTCTTATTTCTAGATTTTTTTTTGTTACAGGAATCAGACGGGCAGGACTCTACTGATGTTAAGTGATACCGCCGCCAATGGACACTCGCACTGCCAGAAGGCTCGCAAGCGCGCTGCCGGCCTTTTAAGAATTAGTACGCTCTTTTCTTGAAGGACCCTAAGTCGAATTGGTTCGGAAATACTTCAGTGGGAAGCTGGTTCCACAGTGGTGGTGCGCGGTAGAAATTGCCTTAAGAATCGCTCAGTTGTGGAACGATTGACGTCAAGGTGATACGGATGTTTTTTTTGTAAGGTTAATAGTATCCTTCAAATAGCCTGTAATGATATTATAGTATGTGTTTTGTAAAGTTATATAATAATTACCCCGTCCATAGCACAAACTCAAGGGTGTCTGGATGTCTCTCCGCCATAAACGAGACAGCACTTTGTATGAGGAGCCATGAGCTGTCACATGTGTGGTCCCGGTGGCGGCCATTTCTGTGGTTGTGGTCATTGTTACCACGATGTTTGCAGCCTGTTTAAGATAATAATGCTTTTATAACTAAAAATCAGTCAGCAATGCTTCGAGTGACCATCTCCGTTGTCATCTTGGAGCTCCTGGGTTCCATACTCGACGAAACAATTATCGTTTCAGATGGGTAGGTACAGAAGGCGCAGAATTGTGTTATTGGATTTTTTTTAATATTTATTCAACTCAAATACTAGTGAATATCCTAAATAAAAACTAAAACTAATTATTAATAAAAAATATTTAATTTTATAGACTCGCCGACGTGGCAGATAAATTAAGAATTAACAATACATCAGGACAATTTTGTAACCAGCTCAGGTAGTTTTAAATTTATTCTCACAAAATAATTATAGTGCGACAAAACAATTAAAATATGAAATTTTTTAATTCCATATCGCGATAATTACTGGACGGCGATGACACTATCAATATTAATGTCTCAATCTGAATTCATTGCTGATTTCAATACGATATGAATTTTGGAGTTTATAGTCATCGGATTATACGATGAATAACAATTATCTCGTAACATGAGTGATAATTTCCATAATTTTCCTATTATTTTAATACTTGTGTAATTATACAGGAATCAGTCTTGTCAGAGCATTGTCTAATATATCATATCAAATGTATTATAATATCTCAGTTCGGTAAATGGTCATAGAAATATTTATGATAATTATTATATTATATTTTGTTCCTATTGGTGTTCCTATTTGTGTTCCGTTTGTAAATGAAATACTCGATTTCTCTTACTTTCCAGGTACTTACGCGATTCTAGGCTTGTTATGGAACAAAGAGTTTAGAAGTACAGCAGAAAATACTAAGTACAAAACTTATGTTAACGACTGTAACATTGTGTAAGTATTATTAAATCGCAAACGTTAACTGCACTATGCGAAACGTTCAGTTGAGAAAGTATATAATCCTATAAAGTTATTTCAATACAATGAAACCTGGTAGATATGATAATAAAATTATTATGGGTAGGTTTTAAGATGTTGTTAATTGTATGTATGTATTGTTTTGAAGTTATATGTAAATTTATATTGCACGTACTATTCATGGTGGTATTACAGTTTTTAGGCGTAACAAGGGTGTATTAATCTATATAACTATGAAAAGTAAATTTAATTATGAAAAAAAAAGTTTAATTATGAAAAATACTTCAGCCTTGCGATTCTGTAACTCACTTTTCGAACTCTCACAGCGGTTTTCGCAGCGGCGGTCGCGCTCAAATCAGTCGTGAAACAGTCATTTTACGATTTGGCATTCTGATAAGGAGGGAGCTTGTAGTTTATTGTTTAGAGAGAGAGTTCGAAAAGTGAGTTACAGAATCGCAAGGCTGATATCGACCTTAGTCTATGTTGATCAATGACTCAATATATATTTTTGATTTTATTTGAGTTTCTTTCTCATAATATGAAAACCAATTTTTAATATTGTTTATAATTTAAATCGGTCTATATTATCCGCTTTTATGGTCGCATATAATTGGTTGTTCATGTAAACATTAAAAAAATACTAGTTTTAATAAAAAAAATAAACCTTTGAGGCTAAGTAGTAGTAAAATAGTTTGTAAATCCAATCGATTATGTTTATTTATCTCTTATTTGCAATTGCAAAATTATATAAATTAATTTATTTTCGTAATGAACAAGTTTATACATTTAAATTCCGAAGAATTGTCAGTTATTGAAATATGGAACTTGTTTTGGTTTTTCATCAGCATTGGCGTAAATATAAGCGTATGAGTTCTGTTTTAATAAAAGAGACCGGTTCCTTTGACGTTATTGGCAATTGTGAATAAAATAAATTCGTATATACATATTTAAAATTGCATTTTATACTTATTCTCGTACCTTTGAGACGGTATTTTTAAATTATTGTTTCAGTTTTCACTCTATGGATAGAGGATTATTTACCAAACATATGGGCAATTAAGAGGAGTGGCGCAAAAAACAGACTTTTCGGACAAGCGGACCTCGGCTTGGGCCTAGCGGGGTGGTCAATCGAAATCCTCTCCAATTTTCAACCCCTGCTTTTAATTACTCTCATTTATACCCTACTATTCTCCATTTGTCATTGTATTTTGCACCACGTCCTTTCCTGATATCGGACTGCAGGTGGTTTTTCTCACCGCATCACAATCAACGATATCATCCGCCGCTCTCTTGACTTAATATCAAGAGGAATGTTAGAACTCAAAGTTTTTCCTAGGACTTCAAAACAGGTGTATACACTGCCACCACTCGCAATTGTGTTTGTTGATAAATTACCGTGCTTATTTATTGAATCAGTGTAGCTATAATATGTTATTACCTTATAACACCAATTATGTAACTGCATTTTTAATATTTAAATCGATATAAGAGTGATGTAACTTAAGTTTCAGTCAACGTCTAATACCATTGAAAATTTTAATCCTTTTTAAGATCATGATATTCGATTATTATTTGCATCTTATATTATTCTGATTAAGTACACCAAGCTATTTATGTAGTACAACACACACTAGTTTGTATCGTTGAGATAAAATAAATTTAATAAAAAACATTTTTAATTTCGATTACACAAATACTTGATTCCAACTAAAACAAAGGAAAAACTCCCGCTTTTCATATTAGTACTTGCAGTGAAATGATTCATCGCATACGAACTTTGTTGCAAACAAAGGACAATTATTGCGCTTTCCGCGATACACTTTAAAAATTAAAAACAAAATTTTCATAATAACGAGCGTACCTCTATGGAACTCTGGGGAGTTGTGAAACGGGTCGTAATGAAGATCTGTGATGTGCCAGAAGTACCCTGTAAAAAGTTTCATATTATGTATTTACACAAACTATGAACAATACAAGTGATAAGATAATATATGATATTTAAACATATATATAACAATATATATATGATATTTTAACATATATATAACAATATATATATATATAGTAAGTAAAACATTTAAGCTTTTAACAAAAAAATTCTTCCTGTTTCCTTAAAAAAGTTGGGCACTACAGCGATACTGCTTCATATTCCAATTTATGGCTGGCGAGATGTTCTCTAACCGAGAGGTGAGAGTGAATATTGGGGAAGTTCCATTAATTCGAAACCAGCTTTTTTAATAGTAGGCATCACACCTCTGGACTTTTACTCAACGGTGTTTTATTGGTAACCAAAACTTTAGCGATTTGCCACGCCGTTGTTTGCGTAACTCACGTAAATTTTTAATTTGTACTCCGTACAAAGACCCCATAATAGTGACTGCAGGATTAAGATATTTGATCATTGATATGGAGTGCCCCATTAAAAACAAATCATGATCTTACCGGTGGTTGTAATAGTCTTATATTTCGAGACAACGGTCTGTTCCAAATAATTGACTGTTTTTCCGGGTCATAATAGTGAAGACATGTTTCGTCCATAGTTATAAATCGAGCTAAAAATTGTTCAAGGCCTTGTTGTAACAAACTCTAACAGCCTTGGAAAATTCCCAGTCTCGTTTGTTTCTGCGCGTCAGAAAGACCTGGGTTGCCGCGCTGACACTTTTTTCATACCCAAAATGGTTATGGATACTTATAGAATTACTAATAACACTTATAGAAATCTTCATTACTTCTGCTATAAAATAAACAGTGACAAGACGATCCGCCATGACATTGTTTTCAACTTTTTTAATCATTTGTTCAGACACTATCGATGTCGGGCGTTCCATACAGGGGTCATCGTTAATGGAAGTTCTTCCTCGCTTGATCTCAAGCATACCAATGCGCCATCATTAGAATGTGGAGCATTAATCCCTAATGTTTCTCTCAAGTTTTCACTTACCAGCTCTGTAGTAAAAATCTTTAACAGCTTTATTGTAAAACGTGGACTAAAATATTTACTTTTGTGTAAAAATGTTTACCGCGATAAAAAACACAATCAAATCTTTCGGATTCTAATATCTTAAAAGCCATAATAAAATATCGACAATAAGAATGTCTCACATCAATACTAGGCAACGTATATATTAACATTCCGCTACACGAAATTCATAAGTGAAATGAATAATATCACTATAATTATACAAATTATGCATATTCAAGAAAACTAACTTTATAAAAAATTCGGTAATAATGTCACCTTTTTATTTACTACTCTGTCAAGAAAGTGCCGGTAAAAGTTCAATATTATTTATGCACCCAAATTTATTTTATCGCATTCAAAGTATGATCCTTCGGAAACGATATACTTACTCCAACGATCAATCATCAAATCATTTTTAAACGTTTTTCCGGTATCGAGGTCAGTTCTCGTAATTTGAGTGTAGCAAAAAGAAAGAACTTTGCTTTTGTTATCAAGTGAACAAGGTTTATGGGTATTCGTTGAGCTTTTGGTTATTTACTACAATTAAAAATGGTACAGAACAGCTCTTGAGAAGTTTCAGTGGCTTTCTCTCTCAAACTTGAATGAGGAGTTTGAGGTCACCATTTCCTTTACTTTTGCGATGTTAATTTCCATTAAATCTCAACCGGTTTTGAATGCTTTGTACCACACAAACATGTGTTCATAAATTCATGGTAACATTTTCAGGGACTCGGAACACAAAATTCTTTGTCCGATGATATATCCATTATGAAATAAGCGATACAAACTTGATATCATCTAACTAAAAACTGCACTGTATTTAATCTGTTAAATAAAAAATAATAATTTGGAACAATAAACAAAGCATCCTTTCCCGATACTTTTTTATTCCCGATACTACAAACTGATTGAACATACTTAGGTTTGATTCGACCAAACAAGAGTAAATCTTAATCTTAGAATAAATCGTCAGTTAATCAAGAGTAAATCAATTTTACGTTTTACCATCTACAAATTCTAGGATAGTGGGCCTATTCGGGAATTGCTACTATACCGCCGTTTCGCACGGAATAACAGCTATTCCTAGAATAAATTAATAGCGTCAGTCAGTCCAATCAGCTGATTTCTGTCATTTCACAAATATGTATTCTGTGTTTTAATTTCAAGTCAACGCAACGCACTAAATTAATAGTCTAGCATTGTATAATGAAACGTTTAAACAATTTATTATTTATTTATTAATTTTAGATTTTTTATTTTCTATAATATTAGGATGAAATTCAACTAGGCTCAACAGAACTTCCTTTTTAGACGAAAGCCTCAAACAAACAAGAAATAAAAACTTTTTGTTGTCGTTTGACACCTGTCTAAAAGCTACTTTTTCACACTATAATACGGCAAAATCGAGTTGACATGATGTATGCTCTTACACTGTCCCGTTGTAGAACAACATTTATTTGCCGAGTTTTATTTTTGTTCACCATTCTCTTGCTATTCGCGTATTGTTATTCCGAGCCCAATTATACTATCGATTACGTGGACAAACGACTATGGATTTACTCGAGATTAAAATCATGGAATAGATTATTCTTGGTATAGTTACTCGTCTATAAATTGAAGTTTGGTCGAATCGACCCTAAATATTATAAAAATAGTTGACTTACCTATTTTAGCGTCACTCAGGTTAAGCCAAAAGAGGCTGGTGATGAATATTGCGAATGTAAAAGGGTTCATGTTAGGATGTTACATGTTGGTCTGACACGTGAATATATCGTCAACATTATTTTACCTGCAACAAAACAGACAATATTCGTTAATATGATTTATACATATATAAGAGTATATATCTTTTTTTATATGGAATTGATTCAAATAAACAATTGTGTTTCTCTGAAAACAAGGAAATGATATTAAAAGTTTATTATTAAAATTATCAATTCCTTCTTCCTAAAAAATATGCAATAACCCCTAAGTTATCTAAAATATTAACTATAGATACTTTTTGATACAACAATTTCAACAATGTTTAGCTAAAACTGCGTAATAAGAGCGATCGTCACTAAAAGGTTATATTTAATTGTTTCATGAAAAAGAACACCGTTTTTAAAATGAAGAGATTACGTTGTTAATATAAGTCTTTTGGTTCAATAAATCTGATAAAACATTATTGGCGCCAAAGCACCATAGACCACCACCGCGCATAGACTAAAGCGCGCCCTGCCACAGATAATTAAAACTTATCATAAAAATGGCGCGCTTCTTCTGTCTGTGATAAGTTTCATAAATCACATATGTTTTCTTGGATCTCCATCATATTGTGACTAAAGTAATTTACCATTTTAATATTATTTTAGATATTTTTTTAATCAATATGTAATATTTTTAGTATATATTTTTTTCATTTTATTCATTTATTGTCACTTGCCTTAGGCAACATTTAATACTGTTAATTTTTTTTATAACATATGAATGAATTTAGTGCTCTACTTCCTGGCAATCAATTTTATCGTTCAATAAAATTTGAATAAAACACTAAACTTACATTTACATATTTCATATTAGATCTCAAACTCCCGGTGAACTAATCAATATTCGCAATGTTGAACCAGTATCTAAGGAAATAAAACAGCCCAAGCATAACAATCGATAACAGTTAGATCCAAACCACATACCACAAGTAAACAAAGCGAACTCTGAATATCAAGACGTGAAATTCTCTGTCAATTGGTCAAGCTCCGTAGCCCGAGGCTCTTGAGGCGCCGTGACTGACAAATGGGTGCTTGACATGAGTTAGAACCACTGGAAACTTGTGGTCCAAGATATAAAGTTTACGTTTAATTAAACGACTTGAATATTATTTTAGATGGCCCTGGGTTGTTGATTCAAAGTTGGCTCGCAAGTTAAAATTTACTTGAAACATTTAGAAATATTATTTTCTTCAATTCTTTTCCTACTTGTGAATGATGACATATATTCATTTTGATTGATAAAATCATACTTATGCTATTCACAACTTGCATACTTCTTTATGTAGTTCCATTATTTGATACAATGATAAGCATTGAATATAGATGCACTAATAAATTCCAAAAAACTTTAGATACATGCTGTTTAAGTAACATAGTAATTAATAATAATTTCGTGTTTTACAAATTCTTGTACATTTTAGTTAGCTGTTGCCGATTATTCTATATATATTACATTTTCGCTTAAGCTTATAAAATGCGTTGTACTAGACGACGCACTCTTATTTGTTCAACATACAATGCTCTAACAAATCCTTTACTAGGGATTATATTTGTTTCCGGTTTACGAATATTAAAGTTTAATCGTACATATTCTAGAATTGTTAATTAGTTTTTAAGGTAAGAAAGGTTTTACAGATGAATAAGGCTAAGCAACCCTTACATTGGCTAGAATAATTATGATTTTAGACGGAGAGAATTATTTGACATTTAGATTATAGAGGTAAAGCAACACTTGCGATGGCGAGGAAATTAATGGATAATCTTTAATTGTCTTCTTCCGCTTCTTGCTCACCTTATCTATTTTTTTTTCTTACAGTGGTTACCTGGAAGAGATCGCTCAAAAGCGATGTCCGCCAGTTGTCGTTATTTAATTATACTAATTGTACTGTATTACTGAAACTTAGTAAATAAATAATAAATCCTTTAAGTAGAATATTTTTCTTATTTAACTAGTCTTAAAATAAAATAAATCAGTGGCGCTACAACCTCGTTAGGTCTGTCCTCAGATTTCTGAAACTATTTTATGATAATTTTTCAATCTAATAGGCAAGTAGGTGATCAGCCTCCAGTGCCCGACACATGCCGTCGACTTTTTGGGTCTAAGACATGTCAGTTTCCTTATGATGTTTTCCTTAACCATTCGAGCGAATGTTAAATGCGAACGAAAGTCCATTGGTGCACAGCCGGGGATTGAACCAGGGATAAGAGTTGCACGCTCAAGCCACTAGGCCAACACTGCATTTAACTAGTCTTAGGTTCGAATATAAAAGCGTAAATATTATTAGGAAATATAATATATATAAAGTCGTGGTTTGTAGTGTCAATAACAATGGACAGTAAAAAAATGTGCACCATAATGGACAACACGTTAGCCTTTCCGACTGCAATCCTACCGCCATTATGATATTGAGATTACGGGAGAGATATTACTATTTGTGTCTATATCTCTTGAGCGTTTAGTTCGCTGCTTTCACAGTCTTCAAGTATTGATTAGTTACTCTCCAATTAATATTAACCGACAGTTAAATGTTGCAAATAATTGCTAGTTAATTTAATTATTTTCGCTACTTGAACTTTATAAATGAACACTGACTGGTAAGTCTAAGCGTTGAGTATATGTGTGTCAAACAATTGGTACTGTGTAATCTCTACTCACAAATATTGGTTAGAATGATCCAAGAATATGGGCAATATTTTTTTTATGGAACAGGACGCTGGCCCGATGTTAAGTAATACAATCGCCCATGGACACTCACAGAAGGCTCGCAAGTGCGTTGCCGGCCTTTTAAGAATTGGTTCGCTCGTTATTGCTTGCATTTCATGTTCCACATTCACAGTTGACTTGATTATCAATATCATAATTCACTCTTACTTATAGATAAAATATAAAACAAATATTGTCTGAGAAATAATTTGAGTAAGTACCTACAGTAATCTATATTTTTATACCAAGAAAAAAAGCTTGCATGGCTTTTGAAAACCCAGTCCAATTAAATAACTGAAATCTCTGATATTTCGGATTGATGTCAAACATAAAAATGTAACTTTCAATTTTACAACGCAATATCCAAAAATAAATATTTGTACCAAATTTATTTCAATTTTTCAAAATTTCAGTTTTAGAACTTTATTATTATTATCTCCTACGTATACATCCTAAAACTAATACGTATTATATTTCTAATTATTAAATGATAGATTTTTGTCCTGTTACGCCATAAGCGACGACGGCTCATTGGTCTAGTGGTTAGTACCCCTGACTGCGAATCAATGGGTCCCGGGTTCGATCCCCGGCTGAGACAAACATCGATATGATGGGCATTTGGATTTGTGCTTAGGTCTTGGGTGTTTAAAATATGTATTTATATGTGTTAGATCTATCTATGTATAATATGTATGTATATCCGTTGCCTAGTACCCACAAGACAAGCTCCAACAGCTTAGCATGGGACTAGGTCAATTGGTGTTAATTGTTCAATCGAAAAAAAGGACTTTTAGCCATTAGCACAAACATTACGTAGAACCAAAATGTTAGCGTTACCAGAAAGCCGTATTGAATTCTTAAACAAAGTACCGTAAAGTTTTTGCTACGAGTACAGAACTTGTATCACAAAAGTCTACAGTCGCGATACTGGGACAGTTTTTATGGTTGTCTCTCCTACTAATAACGGGTAAGCCGCTTTATTATATATCGAGGTCATAAATAACAAAATACACGCGTGTAAGCTAAAGGTATAATTATCGCAGCCCTAAATATTTAAAAAGATTTCTTAAGACAACTTTCAGTAGCCTGCTGACCTATCACGCAAATACCAATTATTATCATATCGATTTCTTATAAAATGGAATTGGATATTGTGAGGATACGTGAAGGATATTTTATATATTACTAGCTGACCGGGCACACGTCGTTTTGCCATGTATATCATTTATAATAAAAAATAGGGGTTGATCGTAAAGGGGTGACAGTTAGGGGTTGTATGTATTTTTTAATGTATCATAAAAAAATATAAATTAAAAATTTTGTCTAAAAAATAAAAAATAAAATTTAGGGGTGGACTACCCCTAACATTTAGGGGGATGAAAAATAGATGTTGTCCGATTCTCAGATATACCCAATATGCACACAAATTTTCATGAGAATCGGTCGAGCCGTTTCGGAGGAGTATGGCAACGAAAACTGTGACACGAGAATTTTATATATTAGATATTTTATATTATATCGTAATAAATAGGAATAATGGCAGGTATAATTCTTCCATATAAACCTCTTAACCATATACTTTCCATCTGTTTAATCGTGACAAATTCATTTTAATCGACGGCTCATTGGTCTAGTGGTTCGTACTCCTGACTGCAAATCCATGGATCCCGGGTTCGATCCCCGGCTGAGAGAAACATCCATGTGATGAGCATTTGGTGTTATGCTTAGATCATGGGTGGTTAAATATGTATTTATATGTCTATCTATCTATAATATGTATGTATATCCGTTGCCTAGTACCCATAACACAAGCTTCACCAGCTTATCATGGGACTAGTTCAATTGGTGTGAATTGTCCAATCATAAAAAAAAAATCAGATCAAAATTTGTTTGAAATCTAACAATAACAGTACGTAAGCCTAAAGATCTAGGCATAGTATGTTCTAGTACTAATACGAAGCCTTGTCGCCAGTTTATGATAAAACATTCTATTGTGCAATGAGGTCTGAAAATTTTCCAATACATGGCTTATTAAGGCACCTCGGGTCAATCAACCCTCTTATATTGTCACAATAGATCGTATAACAATTTTCAATGGTCTTTGTTACTTCCTCCTCATTGTCAAGATACTTATTTCGCGAAATATGAAAGTGAAGTTGGGAAGAATCGTTCCTTTGATGTGTTAAGATGTTCAAATTATATTTAAGCTTAGTAACGATAGGGCTTTGTATAGGTTTCTTACTTAATAAACGCGGTATTTTAATAATCAATCAGTTCTATGTACATGAATTAAGCTATGAATATGCAGTGAGCACTTAAAACTGAATGATGCATTGAAAACAGCATGAAAAATACATGTTAATTAAACTGTAATTTCCTTATTTTATTCTCTTAGTGGTGAAATATCTATAAATTCTTAGTGCAAGGATGTTTATAATGGAAGAATTATGACATAAATAATTAGTATTCTAATTATTGTTGCCGTACACTGATAAATGAGTTAGAATAAACAGTTTTGTATTTATATTGCCGTAAAGATATGTAATTTTATAATATTTTAATTTTGGATAATAAAAGATTATCACATCGGTAGGTAATAAACAAATTAAGGAATTATAAACAAACTAGAACGAGTATATATATATATATATATATATATATATACTCATTATGTTTTGATATATATATATATATATATATCAAAACAAAAAAAATCTTCTGGAAACTGTAAATGGAAATGTTTAAAGCGCATTCACTCGTTAACACAACATATATTCCATGACCGACACAGTGGTTCGAAATTCAAATTGTAACTGTATAAAGACGTTAAACCATAAGATTCATTAATAAGTTAAAGATTTCTTAATGTGCATTCTATGTCAGGCTTCGTAAGCTCCCAGAAGACTGCAGTTGACCTGGAGCAACGGATTTGCATAGATTCCAGTACTTTGCATGCAAATGCTGCTATTTCGTTAACCAAAAACCGATACTTGCTTGCCAAAAGTAAGACTAGATGTGGAGGCTTTAAATAAATAATGTTTAGATAGAAGAAACGATAAATTTGCATCGTTTCCGGTTTTGCATTTAACATGAATTTATTGCTACGTCCAAGATAAGGATTAGGTTTGGTTACTCCAAATTTCGTATACATGTAATCTAGGAAACATTAGCAAAAGTATAATAGACATATCTTCCTAAATGCGGGTATTTAGATGTATCTATAAAATCAAATCTTTCCTCTTTATAATATTAGTATTATAAAGATCAAAGATTTGATTTTTTGTTTGTTTGAAATGAATAGGCTCCGAAACTACTGGACCGATTTCAAACGTTCTTTCACCGTTGGTAAGCTACACTACTCCCGAGTGACATAGGTTATATTTCATTTAAAAAAAAAATAGGGATGCTTACTAAAACTTGAATAATCTAACTCAAGGTGTAAATAAATAAACAAAAAACTTCCTTCAATAGCGTGCGCTGCGAAAACTATTAATGATAGAACAAAATGATAAGCTACAATTTAATGGCATAACCACCAAAAAAGCATGGTGGATTGGTGTTCTCCTGCCGTTTCTCTTAAATAGTTTACTACTATGTAATATAACAAAAATCTTAGCCACAGCAACGCTTGGCCGAGTCTACTAGTATAATATAAACACAACACGTGGTAATATTAGTATGCAAAATAATTTTAAATATATGCATAATAGGAATGTCAAGCATTTACGAGCATGTGTTTGATATTTAGTTATTTGTTAGAGGTTTTATTGTTATATGCGCAATTAAAAATTGAATATGTGTACATCAAACATCCCAAAAATCAATGACACGAGAGCTTCTGAAAAAAAAAGCTGAAACGTTCCATTGTCTCAATAATTTATAAGTTTATCTATCTATCTATACATCTAGTCTAATAACAGTTTTTATTCTCATACCTAGGGTTTGGTAGTATTCACGTCAACCAAGGTTTATATGTATCTTATCACATTTAATACTTCCGTATGAAAAAATTGCATAAAACATTGCGAGGCTAAGATCCATAAAAGGATGAGGTGCCAATGCATATACTCGTATGTTCTATAGATTAAAGTGATGTCAACTTATGATTATTATTCGTATGATATAAGTTATTACATTATATTGATTTTATAAGCTCAAATTAAATTTTTATATCAAAATTAATCACGTATTTTCATGATAAAAAATCAGTACCAGTTGGCACCCTATCCTTCCTTATCATAAACACTAAAATTGTTAAGTTGATTTGTTGACTAAAGTGATTTATTTTTACTAGAGGTAGTAGATCTTTTAAACCACGCACCAACCTAATGAATTAATCGCTGTCTGTATGATACATATAGTGTCCTTATTTTTAACAGGTATCCTGATATTAAACTATTGTATAATATTTTATGTTCAATAACTAACATTTGTAGAACCCATTTAATTATACCCGTTCCATGAGTTCTTTTGTACGATAAAATTGCTACGAGGATTATTGTATTTTTCGTCTCAGGTGTTTGCTTGGGCACATTTGGTGAGCGGTACATTTGCAGATAAAAGATAACTTTGTTTGATTGAGTACCTATAAAAAGATGTAGAATACTCGCCTTACTTATATTATGGAATTTACTTAGCTTGATATTTTTTATGAGTTAAAGTTACAACTTTACCAAATTATTTTGATGAATACAATTTTATATTTTAGTTTAATTTAAAATTATAAAGTTCTTCTTATGTAAAGTACGCGAAACATAAGCTATCGAAGATTTTGTTTTTTATTAGTGGGCTACTAACTATTAACTATATATACGAGTATAGACACACTTATAAACATAAAATTCAATGTGTTTTCATTCAATCCAACACTTTTTATAACATGCTATTCACATTGTCAGAACTTACATGTAAGTTCAACACTTTTAAAATGGTTTAGTAATTACAAATGGAACTATTGTATACAGTCAAACGAATCGCCCATTAAAATCCCATTCTATATAACCACGCATACACGAATTGCCCTTAAACATTCATTAACGTAAATGTAACCGCGGGAAAAAGTATATGGTATACATTACATGGAGTCCGGCGACGCAGGTGCGCTCCCTCCTGATTTATAATTTAAATCCTCCCTGTTAAGTGGTTAAGTCGATATGACGTGTCGCGCCGAGGGTTGTATTCCTTTGGGATATTTCATAATTTAAGTTTATCATACTTTATAACGCTTTAAAGCTTTAAAGGTAGTTCTCATAGTCGAAGGTCGGGTCCTTTTAAGCGACTTTGCCACATCTGTCTAGGTTTTTATCTAGGCAGCATAAATAGCTCAGAAATTTAAACTAATACAACGTCTATGAAGTGGTGCAACTGGTGAGCTTTGGGTGAACATGGGTGGTGGTATTGACGTCAACCTTTAGCTAATCTGTTTCAAAATATTGTACCTATCTTATTTGTTATTTAATAAATCAGGTAATATAATATATTATAATAAGTTGAAATATATTTTAAAGGGATGGCAAAATATTCTTCCATTGTTATAAACTATTTACTTATTTTGTTTAACGCGTACCGTGACATAAGAAAACAAACAAGTTTTATGCACACTTCTTTACTTAGGACCACATTAATTGGTAATAAAAAGCTCGTTTTGTATAAAAATCTACACTGAGTGCGTCAAAGAAATCAATTTAACTTGTTTCCGCCATGATTTTCACAAAGTTCATACGGGTTAATCAAACGCAGTAAGCACTCAGAAAACACAAATGATTAAGCGCTGGAAATAGATCGAACATTTGAAAGAGTCTATAAAAATTTACGATTAACTTTAGGAAAATGCAAACCGCATTTCTATGAGAGGTTAAGTCATTAAAGTTTTAATTGTATTATGACACAACATATTTAGAGGCTGCCTAAATTCGAAAGTTTTTAGTACACATATTATTTTATTGCCTAAAATATAGTTAATATATTATTCTAAATACATATTTTTCATTTTACTCGGCCGATCCTCACATTTTTTTCATTAGTCATTGTTGAGATTTACTCGGGTTACGTTAGATGTATTTTTATATATACTTTTTGTTATTTATATTTGTCAACAGTTACGTCCGCTATTTAGAATTTTATAGTACTATACTTGCCTAACTATTGTGAGGCAAGTTATCAACCAGCATTGACAATATTGTGTGCGTTTCTTTCTGGTGACATTAAGGTGCGCTTACACGGGCAATTAAAATTGCTCAATTCCAGTCAATACTCGTCAATTATGACGTCACGACTACATCAAGCAATTTACGGCAACGGCAACAAGCATCAATAGTGCGCAATACAATATTGAGCGATATGGCACAACTTCATCAACTAGGCAATACTGTCATACACGAGCATTTCAGTATTCGCTCGCTATGGACGACATTCTTCTAGCTGCGGCGGCTTGTAGCGCTTTTTTAAATTATTAATCAAAAACAAAAAAAGAAAGAAAAGGAAAAGGCGTCTGGTGCGTCAAATCTAGGTGCGATCGTTTTTGGCAAAGAGGCCGCAATTTTCACTGTGAAAATAAAATTAAACAATTAATTAATTAAATTTTTAATTTATTCAAAAACTTTACTAGAATGTCACGAACATACTTTGAATTACTTTTGAATAAAGTAATTAGAAATTATTATTATTTAGACCTCTCGCTGTCCCCGCGGAAGCAAGACGGCAAGCCGCAAAACAAACAAGTGCGAATGAGACATATACAAAAATTGCTAGGAATTTCCTAGTCCTTTGGATATTCGTCAATTCGTATTTGCGACATTGAGCGATATGAAATATCTGGAGCAATTAGAAGCAATATCGCCGAAAAAATTTATTGAAATTTATTGAAATTGCTCCATTAATTGCTCCAGATCGGTCCATTCGTATCGCCGAGCAATTATTGCCCTCGTGTAAGCGCACCATTATAACGAGGTATGTACTCAGGACTTATTATTTTAGTATGAATTGTGTAGCGTCAGCCACCGAACTGTTCTTTGTGGTACATATATGTTTTTAGCTAGTATAACGGCTGCGTTAAATTAAAATCTTATTTATTGAAATGTTCAGCTGTTTACATCATTCGTCATAAATTTGTATAAGATTGCTACACAAACTAAAAAAACACAAACTTAAAATATTATTAAATCGATTTATGAATTTTAAAACGTGGAAACTTACCTAATAGATATACTGATAAAAAGTACTTAACGTAAACAAAAATAAACCTACAAAATATTGAGTCTTTAGAGCAGAAGGTAAATTCTCATTCACAGTTCGCACTCACAGATTAAACCATCGAAAATGGCGTGGAATAATAAAAGTTCCAATCCTTTTAAGCAAAATGACTAGAAAAACTCAAACGTCGCCCTAAAGCGCTCAGTATGACTCCTCGATTATGTGCCGAATGTGGAACCCACTTGGCTCCACTTCTCGATTCTAATAACACAAGTTTTTCTCGTTCAGCTCACATAACATGCCCCGTTTGTCCTATAAGTACTTGTAAGCTCAGTTTCGTGTTTTCTAAGTCCACTATGGACGATAACAATGAAAATATAAGCGTTAAAAGTTTGGCCACTTAGGAGTTTGGGCTTTGTTACAGCTCTTAGAATATTTACGAATTTGAACTTTACAGATAAGATTATTTGATCGTATTTTTAATATGGACTAGTGTCCATGTGGGACATTGGCTATACAAATTTCAGCACTAAAACAACAACGGTTTTGTGTGCAGTTACCAATTATTAGTACGGTGAAGGAACGGCATGACTTAGAACCAAAAATAAAAAGATCTATAGTTAATCACCTACTTGCATAAGGTAAAAATATCAATGAAATAGATGCAACAATGTATGACCCATTCCTTACTGAAAGAACACTGAATGATAAAGAGTACAACGTTTAATGATAATATTAATTTCACACGCACGCTTCGAAGTTCAGGATTTTTGTTATAAATGTTGACTTGGATAAGTATTTGAAATTAATTGCTAATGAGGGTACTTATATAATTATTTGTACTTATAGGCATTTTGAAAGGAAGTATTAATCTAATGCGTGACTAACGTAGTTCAAGATTCTTATAATAAACCAGTATTGATTATAGTAAAACGAAGGTCCCTAAAACTTAAAAGTATTTTTACAATTGTGTCTACGCCAAAGTGAATAATGCAAATAGTTTTCAAATGAATGCCGCGTATATTTTCATGCATTATAACCACAGAGTAAAGACTCACAAAAGAAAAAAAGGTTCACTATATTCCGTAAATGTAAAGTTAAAAGTATTTACATAATGTCACAATAATGGGTTCAAGCTGTAAACGTCGGGCCTCCTCACTTAACTCATATCATAGGTTACATCCTTCTTGGCTAAAAGCCTTTGTGGTATGCTAATAAGGGCTGGGTGGAATAAAAGTCCGGAATAAATGTTCTTTAGAATGAAGTTAATGCTACTTTAAATAAAAAATTACATAAAATAGATAATTGGATATTATTGAATACAACAAGTTCTTGTCACAATAATAAATGATAAAGTTTTACCCCATTCGAGGTTGAAATATTTTTAAGAACAAGTAAGTTTTTATATTAATTAAATATTTTTGATTATTTTTCCGACCCTAATGTCGGCCAATAGAATTGCACCATTCGACGTCACGTGGTACAACCTACATGGTATTATACTGACAATTTTTTGTGAAAATTTTCTCTGGTCGTTGCTTCAAGAAAAGTATTAAGTAGTTGTTTTATTCATTATGAAATTCTTATTTGTTAACTGTACATTTCGTCTCATGGTGCAATTCTATTGGCCGACATTTGGGTCGGAAAAATAATCACCCGAATACCACACGAGCTTCAAAATTATCGGGTATTTCCCGATAGGTTCGTTGCAAACAATTAATATAGTCGTCATGACGACTATAGTCGACTTGTGGTATTACATATGAAAATTTTTATAATAGAATATTCACGATGTGAAGAATTATTATCATTAGACTAAAGTTCAATTGCTAGATAAAATTTTCTATAATTTTTTTAAAATAAAATTATTCTTATGAATAATAAATTTCAGAGGCTGTTTATATATGTGATATAATACATAAATTGGTGGTGTGGTGTGATATAATAAATAAATTTCATTATATTTAAGGCAAACCTCGAAAAAACATTCATGTGTATAACCAAATGTTATAAGGATAGCAAACCGTGTTGTTACCATGGTTACCTATATTTTTCATAGAAAAATAGTATGAACAATCCAATAAATGTGACAAAAGGTTCCAAGGTTCCCAAATCAAAACTTGGATCCACTTTACAAAGGGTGCGTAATTAGGCAACATGATTTGTATGATAACGTGATTTGGCGAAAGCAACGGAAGCCTATCCCAATTCCCCTGATGTGTCCTGAAACGTGTCTGACGTCATTTCCTGTCTACGTGTCCGCACCCTAAGGAGGGTGGACAGGGGACATTATGATTTAATCAGAAAGAGAAAGCCGTCCTCGCATTTCCCAAATCTCATTATAAGCCCATATATTTTTGGAATGAATTCAAAACATTAATTCGGGTTTTCATCTGACCTTTACACGGAGTCGTTCATTAAGTGTTAGGTTAATAAGAATAGTTTATTAAAAATCCCAATGGAACTTACAAATTGTATATTTTCATTTTAAGAAAATCGAAATCAGAAAATTTTATATATTTTATTTTATGTAATTGGTGATATACGTGACTCGTCGTTCAACTGTCACTTCTAAGGGTGCGTCCACATCTGGCGAATGTGCCGCGAATATGCAGTTCGCGAGCTGTTTGCTAGCTGCGCGCGTTCAGTTACGGCAGTGGTTTGGTGCGCCTCTTTAGCGCAACTCATGCAAGGCTCGTAAAAGGTGCGATCTGCGCGCACTCAGTTCTCACGCTTACAGTTCCGTTAACTGCCGTGGGCGGAAGGAAGACGCGAGCCGCTAGCGCGCCGCTCGCGCGCTGATTTCGTGCGGCGCTTAGGTTGTGCGCCAACTGCGCGCGGGCGGCGCAGGGGCGACGCACGAACAAAAAAGCACGCTCGCAATCTGCTCGCGAGCTGCACATTCGCGGCATATTCACCAGATGTGGACGCACCCTAACATTAATACTAATAGTGTTAAGCGAATGTTAGTTTATTGTTATGCTTTAATGATCTATTTATTTTATTAATATACCCAAAAATATATAACCTGTTACTAAGTATTAGTTTTATAGTACGTTTATAAATGAGAAATCGTGAATATTTTATTGTACAGGCTTTTAACCTTTTTCCTAAGCTTAAGTAGCATTTATATTCAGGTTAAATATCTTCTGAACCCATTTATAAACAAACAATTAATATCAAAAGGTGTAAAATTTCCAAGAAATTAATTAGATAGAGATCAGAGATATATAGCTATATAGACCTCTGTTAATTGCTGTAATCAAAGAGTTCTTTATAAATTAACCTTTCTCGAGGGTGCTCTTATTTCAGTATTTACGTAAAATTGAGCTTTGTGAGTAATTACGAGTGGCCGTCCACTGCCTTAATCACACGGTGGAGGCTACAATGCCCGGAATCTAAACTAGAACCTTAAATAACTCGGTTTTATTTACAAGTTCCACGAGAAAATGTTGACAGCATTTGCTTTGGAATTTTGTAAGTTGTAGCATTTTTTGTGCGTTCATTATGCGCTTAGGAAATCTTCTTTCTCGTTTTATACTGTTGTTATATCTGTCATAATTACAAAAGGTAAGAATTATAAATTGTTTGGTCTCAAATGTATTTTTTAACAAATTTGCTTTGTAATATTGAGTTTAACTATCATTATTATTAAGTTTATTTAATGCCAAGGCTGCACAGTTTTTTGTATATCTAGATTTAGACCAGCCCTGCGATTCTGTAACTCACTTTTCGAACTCACACAGCGGTTTTCGCATCGGCGGTCGCTCTCAAATCAGTGTGAAGCAGTCATTTTATGATTTGGCATTCTGATAAATAATAAACTACAAGCTTCCACCTTTTCAGAATGCCAAAACCGCTGTGTGAGTTCGAAAAGTGAGTTACAGAATCGCAGGGCAGTGAGCGGTGTTGGCCTAGTGGCTTGAGCATGGGAATCTTATCCCTGAGGTCGTAGGTGCGATCCCCGGCTTACCAACGGATTTTCTTTCTATGTGCGCATGTAACATTTGCTCGAACGGTGTAGAAAAACATCGTGAGGAAACCGGCTTGCCTTAGACCCAAAACGTCGACAGCGTGTGTCTGGCACAGGAGGCTGATCACCTAGTTGCCTATTAGATTTAGAAATGATCATGGAACAGATACAGTTATTTCAGGCCCAGACCTAAGAGGTTGTAGCGCCACTGATTTATTTATTTTATTTTATTTAAATATAGATCTACAATTAGTCCAAGCTTCTATATATATTTTGGCCTGTTTCGTGGTTGAAGATGTGGTTTAATCGCTTAATCTATCTCGACTAATTTGCATATTAAATTATAGTTTCGTATACAGAATTTTAGTATATGAAATCTAATTACATAAAGCTGTTAATCCTCATCCTCATTAAAAATGACTAAGATCTACAATTGTAGAGCTAACCACTCTACTTAAGTCTTACTACCAAGCAATGCTGTATCGATACGCTATGCCATAACATTCTCATTGGGTCGTTATAATATATATCGACTTTGCCGGTGTAGCAAGAGGCATCATTGTTGTTAAATTATCTTGTGTGGTGTTGAAATCAAATAAAAAGATATTTAAACGTTTAATATTATAATGGGATATACTTAAGTCAAAGATGAAAAGATTCCAAAGTGAAAATCGGCTACCTGGACTTTTATATTCCGTAATTTTCTCACGGCATTTCGAAACAACCAGTGCTCAGCTTCCTTTCACGACGGCGTTCTTCAACATTATTTTCCTACATAAAAACTAGGACAATAAACCTTTTTTACTGTGAAAAATACAGCTTCTTTGGAATTCGCCGGGAAACTTTGTCATTATGCTTTGACGCCTCTTGTTTCGCAAATTTTAGTAGCTGCAGACCGCTCTTGTAATGTACCGAAACTATTTTTGCTGCAGTTTTCTTGTACTCATTAAATATAACGAGATTCCTGAAGGTGTTAGCGTTATACGACTTTTCCTGGATATCTTTATCTTTGCATTCTTTAGTGAATTTCAGAAATCCTAGCTTTAATATTTTAACAAAAATTTTTACGTTCTGAACGAAATAAAAGTGTAAAAATTATTACATAATAGTTTATTTTTATAGCCACAACAAACCAATGGGACAGGTCTTTTACAGGGGATCGCTCTTCTGTTCTTAGCACAATAATTCTTTTGCTGGAAATCAGACCAAGTTCTAGTTACACGTGGCGAGTCTTAATCTAAGGTAATCCAAGATTGTATTAGTTAATTAACTTATTAATAACAATCTCATTCAATAAGCTATATAAAATTAATTTCGAATG
The DNA here is from genome assembly GCA_963693345.1 of Pieris melete. Lineage (NCBI taxonomy): Eukaryota > Metazoa > Arthropoda > Insecta > Lepidoptera > Pieridae > Pieris > Pieris melete. The sequence continues at coordinate 4,372,384 of CAVNZK010000006.1, read as the reverse complement.
ATAATCATTAAATGACCAGTAGTAAAGGAGACATAACATACATATTTTTTTTTTATTAATTTACTTTTACCTCTTCCTTTACATGGAAGAGACTTTAGTAACAAATATTATATATATATGCACTTAATCTTAATATTCTGGGGCTACATTACATGCGATACCGAGCCACGTGGTGTCGCCGCAGGCAACAAAACTGTTGCATATTTATTTCTCATTTGAAGTTACTGAGCTATCCCTTCGCTAAGATTATCCAGGTACATTCTGTGTTCGGGTGTGTCCATTAACTAGGGCAATAAAGCTTTTGTCAGACCCACTCTAGTTCGTACCTGGATTCCCTATACGTCGGACGGTGCAGCATCATGTGCAGCGATGTTGTTCAGATTTATTATTTCAGTAGAATGTTACATTGGCCTGAAGCTTAAATCGATGTAGGTATTGTGTAAGGGCCGTTACCTGTCATCATTTGGACCTGGACCATTCGTGCAGTAGGTCTTCTAGTTTAAATTATTTCATGTGTTGTTTGTTTGTCCGGTATAAAATATTTTTTAACCTTGCCCTTTTCAACTTGTATCTCCCCCCCCCCCCCCTCCCACTATTCTATTGTTTTCTCCTTATGATGGATTTTATGTAAAAAATGGGGCATTTGTCATATAAAAGAGCGCATTTAAGCTTTGTCGCCGCTTACTTTGCCAATTCGTCTACTCGCTCATTTCCTGCCATATCTACGTGTGTCTTTATCCAATAAAGGCGTACGGTTTTCTTGTTTTGTGAAAGTGCCATTATATTTTTCTGATTTCTTCTACTAAAGAATGTAGTGATTTTGATTTGGTTATTGCTTCTACAGCCGCCCTTGAGTCTGTATATATGTTCAATACCTCTTCATTATCGATACAGAGTATGGTTCTTGTCGCATACGCCAGCGCTAGAAGTTCTGCTTGATAGACGGTGCAGTATGATGCCAGCTTGATCTTCCGGCTCTTGTGCTCAATTCCACCTTTCCAGTAGGAAAAGGCAGCTCCGACACAGGCATCGAGCTTTCTACCATCCATCAATATCAGTGCTGTACCGCCCTCGCTTCTTGTAATCCCTATTGTTTATCAATCCCTAGTCGATCTTGGTCTCTTGCGCTGGGTGTGATGTGTTCGCATAACTAGTTCTTTTTTAAATCTCTATGTAATGGAGCATTATGTTTTCTCTTTTTTATTTTGTCAATCTGAGCGTTTCCAGCTATACGAAATGAAGAGGTAACGTGCCTGAAAGAGCCACTGCACTGTGGCGTTCAGCGATACTGTTTTATAACCTCTGACGATTTTCATTGCGAAACCACATTGGAAAATATTTAATTTCTGGTGACAGCTGCCGCATATGCTACAATAGGTTCCACTACTGTGGTGTATATTGTGTATGCAGAAATTTGTTGCCTTTTGCAAACGTTTGATATTTGTTTGTTATACGTCAGCTGGTCGTCGATTGTGAGAACTAGAAATTTCATCTCCTTTGCTATCTTTATATTAACGTTTCCCATTTTCAGGCGTGGATCATCGAATTTCCGTTTCCTGGTAATTGCCATCGCCTGATTTTTATGCGGCGCAAATGTTAGTTTGTACTTCAGCACCCATTTGTGCACCCAATCTAAAGCTTTATTGGCTTGTCGCCGCCACTACTTCTATTCACGATGATCACATCATCATCGGCGAAAGCTTGGCATCAGAGGTTTTCGAACTTAAACCCCTTGGGCGTGTCGAGGAGTAGATTTTATAGGATTGGTCCTCGTATGGATCCTTGCACACATCCTTTATTTGTATCCCTATCTACCTCTCATCCGGCAAGAATAATAAATTAACTTATAAATAAACCAATTTAACTTTGCGATGTCGGAGGTGAGGATGACTTTTCGGAGATTTATAGGGCACAGTACTTTGGCCAGACGTATTTTGATGACTGGCCATCGGGCTCTATCGAAGGCAAATTTTATGTCTAACGAAATTATAGTTATTATTTGTTAATAATTTAAGCTATTTTCTATGCATTTCATGAAATTGTAGAGGGCATCCTCAGTGCTCCAGCCCTGCGATTTTGTAACTCACTTTTCGAAAAGGTGAAATTCTTAAAAGGTGGGAGCTTGCAGTTTATAGTTTATCAGAATGCCAAATCATAAAATGACTGCTTCACGACTGATTTCAGAGCGACCGCCGATGCGAAAACCGCTGTGTGAGTTCGAAAAGTGAGTTACAGAATCGCAGGGCTGTGCGGCATAAAGCCATATTTCTATTCGGCCATCTATAGGATGATTTGCCATATAATCCTAGCGATGGGCATTTTTTCGTATATTTTACCCAACACAGGGCCCGATAGGTCTGTATATTTGTGTAGAGTGTACTTCTATATTTTCTCTTTTCCTGGTTTTTCGAGTACTACAATCGTAGCTATCTTCCACTGCACTAAAAATGAGCTCAAATGAGTCGAATGTTGGGATATCTCCATTATTTAGTATATGGATTATGCATATTCATATCAAGTAATTCTGCCATCCTTCCGCGTCGATCGTCTTCCGTTGGGCTAAATGGCTAATGCAGTATATTTCAGTTATATTAACTGAGAATACATAGTAAACTTTAAATGACCCATTTGCAACGCTGTGGAAAATTGTTCTTAAGTTGTAGGCATTTAAATACGAGAGAGCTATTTTCTTGAAGGCCCTTAGGAAACAAATCTAAGTACAAACTAGCTGAGAGATTTTAAAAAACATTTTATGATTTGTTACAGAATTAATTGCACATTTAAGAATAAATTATACGCCTTAATCTTGTCTTTGGTTGCGCGGGTAGTATACATTGAAGTATTGGATGAATTATACCGATATTAATGTTAGTTTCCGTAACATTCGTGGACAACAATCTATACACATTATCTAAAGGTGCGCTTACACGGGCAATTAAAATTGCTCAATTCCAGTCAATACTCGTCAATTTTGACGTCACGACTACATCAAGCAATTTACGGCAACGGCAACAAGCATCAATACTGCGCAATACAATATTGAGCAATATGGCGCAACTTCATCAACTAGGCAATACTGTCATACACGAGCATTTTAGTATTCGCTCGCTATGGACGACATTCTTCTTGCTACGGCGGCTTGTAGCGCTTTTTTTATTATTAATCAAAAACAAAAAAGAAAGAAAAGGAAAAGGCGTCTGGTGCGTCAAATCTGGGTGCGATCGTTTTTGGCAAAGAGGCCGCAATTTTCATTGTGAAAAGAAAATTAAACAATTAAAGAAAAAAATAATTAATTAATTAAATTTTTAATTTATTATTTAATTGTTTTTTTCAAGAATTAGATAATATATTATTCAAAAACTTTACTAGAATGTCACGAACATACTTTGAATTACTTTTGAATAAAGTAATTAGAAATTATTATTATTTAGACCTCTCGCTGTCCGCGCGGAAGCAAGACGGCAAGCCGCAAAACAAACAAGTGCGAATGAGACATATACAAAAATTGCTAGGAATTTCCAAGTCCATTGGATATTCGTCAATTCGTATCTGCCACATTGAGCGATATGAAATATCTGGAGCAATTAGAAGCAATATCGCCGAAATAATTTATTGAATTTATTGAAATTGCTCCATTAATTGCTCCAGATCGGTCCATTCGTATCGCCGAGCAATTATTGCCCTCGTGTAAGCGCACCATAACACACGTAACACGCGTAAATATAGTTAGTAAAGTTATGGCCAGTTAAAATCGGTATATGTCAAGGTACAGTTTAAATTAAAAGTATATAAAGGATCCCAGTGTCCCAGCGGAATAATTAAATAAATGACCAAAGTTACGTGATTGCTTAGCCGCGTAATTCGTATGTAATTACGCGGCTTCGTATGTACAGTTAACTGTTCTATTATTAAGTTTCGTGACCCTTATTAAAATATTCATAATTTTATACTATGAAATACTGATAAGGGACAGGAATTAATGTTATCCCTCAAAGTTGCCTCCAATGAGACTGTTTTACGCGTACACTAGGGAGCCTCGTAGCAGCCTCTGAGTAATGTTTATTATACCCATTGACCGTTTTAACCCTTTCTACCTTTAACATGAGTGTTTTCTGTGTTTTTATATAACGAAGACAGGATATTTGTCGATTTTTCTCTAGCATTAACATATTTTTATATTCAATGATCAATCATTAATATTAGTGCTTCAACTTGTATAGAAAAGTTTTATAGAAGCTCGGCTCGCAAGTAAGCCTTGTATTTATTGTATCAGTGAAAATATAATGTTTAAAGAACTTTATTTCTCATTACAAAAATTTTTTTTTTTATTTACATGAGAAATTTAATATTAAGTAAATATACGAACGAGATACACGTCGCCATCAGCTAGCCCAATTCTAGTCTAATGGGCCCATTCTGATGTGTGTCTTTAATGCCCTTTTGAACTGATCAATCACGCTAATGTTACGAAGCTTAGACGGCAACCGATTAAACAATTGCACACCCTCATACCTAATAGATCTCTTTAAATAATTTGTGCGCGGCTTTGGCAAGATAAGCAAACTCGCTCGACGAGTATTGCGTGTAGTGGTGTATTTGATTTTATTAAATGATAAGTTACTATGTAGAGAGTTATTTAAAATTTTTTTAATAAGGATACAGGTGCTATAAACATATAGTTGTTTAATCGTCATAATTTTAGTTTCTTGGTAGATTTTATTAGTAGGTGTTAAAAAATTGTATCTGAATAGTGCTTTTATTAATTTATTTTGTAGTGTTTGTATTGTAGAAATTTTGTTTTTGCATGCTGTACCCCATATTTCAATTAGGTATATGAAATGTGGCTTGACTAAACAATTATAGATCAAATGACGTACAGATTGCGGAATGCATTTAGATATTGACCAAAATCTGCCTATAAGTGATTTTAGTTTGGTAATTATGTGTGATATATGAAAGTTCCATTTTAAATTTGTATCCATTCTAAGACCCAGATATTTCTCCCATTTTTTGTTATTGATTTCAACGTCTTGAACTTTAAGCGGTTGAAAGATAGGAATGAGTTTATTTGTTGCCTTGAATATTACATAAGATGTTTTTGAAATATTAATTGTTAGAAGATTTTGTTGAAACCAAGAAGATAGAACATTTAGGTCTGATTGAGCTTGAGCAACCATAGTCTGGATATTTGAACCAAAGTAAAATAAGCAGGTGTCATCAGCGTAGAGAGTGATTCGGCCGTGTAAACCGAGTTCGTGAATGTTGTTAATATATATTAAAAATAACAATGGACCTAATATAGATCCTTGTGGGACGCCGCATGTTATTGGTATTTCTGAACTTTGAGCATTACCTATTTTTACTATCTGGGTTCTGTTTGATAGATATGATTTGAATAATTTTAGTGCACGATCTTTTATTCCTATGCATTCTAATTTTTTAAGCAATAAGTTGTGGCTTACGGTGTCAAACGCTTTTTTCAGATCAATAAAGACACCCAGCACCATTTTCTTAGAGTCAATATTTTGTTTTATGTCGCTAACGAGATCGGCTGTGGCTGATAAAGTGCTGCTTTTTGATCTAAAACCATATTGTCGTTTAAAAATGAAATTGTTAGTTTGCAAGTAAGTGTCAAGTCTTGAGTAAATAATCTTTTCTAATATTTTTGATATTGTAGGTAGAATAGATATTGGTCTGTAATTGCCGGGTTCGGTTTTGGGGCCAGATTTATGGATAGGAGCAACTCTGGCCTTTTTAAGAGAATCCGGAAATTCACCATTATGCAGCAGCTTATTACAGCAGATCGAGAGATATTCAGAAATATGATCAACTACGCATTTTATTGTTTTAGTATTGATCCCATCTATTCCACTACTACAATTCGTGTTTAGTGTTTTTATTATATTAGTGATTTCAAGTGTTGTGCATGGATTAAAGTTAGATAGTTCAGAGTTAAGACTTTGAGGAAGTGCTAGTGTAAAATTAATGTGAAATTGTGTTGGTATTTCATTGGCTAGTTTTAGCCCTATGGTAGAAAAGTATGTATTAAAAGCAGCACAAATATCGGTTGTTTGAGTTAACTCTTTAGTGTCTATAATAAGTTTGGAAGGTGTGCAATCTTTATTTAGCTTGTTACTAGCCAATTTATTTATTAGACTCCACATTTTTTTAGGGTTTTTAGCGTGTTTAATAAATTCGTTGGAGAAGTAATTATCTTTAGTTTCCCTTATTTTCCTTTTGACCGTATCTCTTGTAGTAGTATATTGTGCTTGAATAACTATATTTGTAGGATCTTTTTTCAGTTCAGCCCATAATTGGTTTCTAAAGTGAATTGCACTAATGACTTCTCCACTTATCCAATCTTTCTGAGGTGGATTAAGTATCTTTTTCTTTACTTGTTTACATTTCCTTACACAGTCCTTAATCGTATCTTCTAGTAAAGAATAATCAAGTGTTGCTACATCTAAATTGTAGGTCGTGAATAGTTTGTTAAATTTAGCATAGTCAATGGCTTCATATTCAGAGTATATTAACTGCGGGGCTTTGGATTTTTTTTAACTCGATATAAAGTTGCCTATGGTCGGACATTCCTGTCTCAATAAATGCCATATGAAAACGGTCACTTCTTAAATTTGAGCACACGTGGTCGATTATTGATTTACGTGTTTTCGAGTCACGTGTACAATATTTTTTCCTAATTTTATTTATGATGTTATATCCAGCCTCGTCCATTACATCCATATACTGCTTAGTTTGTTTTTCATTCTTTTTCACTAGATCTATATTAAAATCCCCAAAGACTACAGCCCTCTTTCTTTCTCTTAGTTGCAAGCGAAGTTCTTCCAAAAACTTTGAGAAGTTTGTATCTCCAGGATTATACACAAGTCCAATTTCGGTGGCATATCTGTCTAATTTGACCCATAGGTAGTTGTTACCATCTTTATATGTTGACTCCGACAAACTATGTCTAATACTGTTATGGACATAAGTTGAGACTCCACCTCCTCTAAAATCCGATCTATAATTGAAATAATGAGTATAGTTTGGTAGACTCATCTCTTGGGCCTGTGTTTCATTAGTGATCCATGTTTCTGTAATGAGTACGATATGAACAGTTTTAGAAATTGTTTTTAAAATGCATTTGAGTTCATTAAATTTGCCTTTTGCTCGGATACTCCTAGCATTAAGGTATAAAAACGATAAGCGTGACTTGTGTGGTTGTAGCTGATTATGGTTTTGCAAAACTTCATAGGTATTTGTATCTGTGTTGAGGCGTTTGGTTGTATTTGTTACTTCGAGTTTTTTGGAGACATTTTGGTAATAGTGGGTATTCCAGATCTGTATTTAATAGTGAGGTCAGTATCTCCCGCAGCCTGACGTCGCACTAGTTCATTTTTTAAATTTTGCAAATATTTTTGCTGAGCTGGAGTTAAGTCTGAATAAATTTTAATGGCTTCTGGAAATTTAGACTTGTTACGTAATAAGTGTTTAGCCGTAGTATTTGTTTCGTAACAAACTTTGATTCTACGGTTTTTGCCTGGATTAAATTTTCCTATACGAAAGACCTTAAGGGGTTTTGGTAGACTGGGGTTTATGGTGGAAATCAGTTGTATTATCTTATCTTCATCCTTTAACAGTCCTTCCTCTGCGTTGATCGCTATTTGTTCAGGTATACCTGCAATAATGAGGTTTTTCTCCCTTTGATTGCGATCTCGAACCTCATTGATCAGATTTTCATTAGAAAGATGCTTGTCGATACAATTGTTTGGCAAAGATTCATTGTTAGCCGTTTGATCTTCCACTTGCGACAGTCTGCCCTCCCAGGTACTCATACGAGCTTCAAGAGAGATTATGTCATCCCTAAATTTCCGCGTCACTTCGAAAATTGCAGCGTTGAGGTCGTCCCGCCATTGCTGCCTCAGATCTGCGAGTTTAGTATCCATATATTTTGTCAGCATTTCAGTATCGACGTTTAATGATGATGCTAAACTTGTTTTCGGCGACACGGATGAAGTAGGAGCAATCTTTTTGCTCTTGCACGCCGAGCACTTCCACTTTTTCCTATTCATCGGTAGAATTTTTTTAAAATCAGCTTCAGATAGATCAGCGCAGAAGAAATGCAACACCGTGAGACAAGATGTGCATTTAATCAATTCAGTATCAGAGGCATTTTTTAGGCATTTACCACAATCCATCTTGGAAATATTATAAAATTAAAAAAATAAAAAGTATTCGTTTCGTAGGTATGTGCGCGCCAGGATTTGATCCACAATCGACAGTGTGTATGGTGTTCCTAACAACTTGTTACAAGTGCTAACCAATTCAATACTTGACTTGCGAATAAATCGTACATAACACAATTACGATTTGTCCAAAACAGTGTTTAGGTTTTATTTTAAAGTACTTGATTAGCACAAGACACTTTTAAAAGTCACTTCACTATTTTATGTCAGTTTTTTGCAACAATTACTCTGATGTTTAACCACAACCGAACGAGAAATGTCCATCGCGGTATGGCGGATAACAAATTGTTCGATCACGACTAACGAATCACTGTTTAATACACTATATTGATTGTTCACAACTTATTACGTGAAACTGTTCTTATTTAATTTACTACTTAATATAGTTAGCAATGTTTCAAAAGTTGTCACCATTTAATTGTTAATTTAAAGCTGACATCAAAGGTAGAAACTACCAATTAAGTGGTATTTAAAGAGCAATTACAGAATATTATAAGATAGAAGATATATGACAAATGAATTAATTATCTGTATTATTACGTAAAAGGTATAAAATATTTATAAAGCTTACAAATATAGAGTTTTTATATTAAAAGAGAACGCTTATTTAATTCCAGGCCACAGGACTAATTCCTAGAGTACATAATTAGCCATAATTCAAATGCAATAATCAAAGTTTGTAAGGAAGTCATTTGTCCGCAATTTGTTCAAAGTGAGACCAACAGCGTATTTACGTATTAATTAGAAAATACGAGAAAATAGTTAATTAGTTTGTAGAAAGTTGGGAATTGAGATTAAAACGAAAATAGTTCGCGAGTCCGTACCGTTTGAGTATACTTTGCAACTTAGTTGTTAAGCTTTTGATATTTACATAAATGAAGTAAATTAATATTTTTTTTTAAATTAAATCAAAAAATAAAATACTATTGCAATGTCATTATTTATTTGGAGTTTTTATGTTTTTTCCATTCGAACTAAAGCAAAGATAATTCAGAATATTTCAATAATCAAGTAGTATTTGGCAGTACTGTCGTAAGGTTATCAAACCATTTCACTTTTATTACTTGATATTATATTAATTATGTTTTGCATTGAGAGATTGTGTAGGCACAATCAATATAAGTAAAAAGGTGACAAAAATTCCTATTTTGCTTAGTAACTTTTTTCTTTTGATTTTATCAAAAAATTATATCAGAACAAATTTGTAGAGGATCTCTGGGTTTAGGCTTGTATTGATCCCCCCCCCCCCTACATGTTCCATAAATAAAATTGCGTCCTCTAACAAAAGCTCAGAAAATGTAACATTTCAATGGACGATTTCAAATAAGGAATTTGATTATTGACAAATATTTCAAAGCTTTTCATTTTCAGCTTGACTTTCAATAAGTTATTCATTATTTTATATTTGAAATAGGAATTTCGGCTAGACACCAATATAATATATTACCAAAGTTCCAATATGCTTTATGTGTAATTAACGCTATGCGGCTTTCCATTTAAGCAGCGGTATGTTATTCAATAGGTCTGTACTACCAGTATTTCAAATGAATGAGCAAGCTCACATATTATATCTATGTTATACGTACTTTAAAAAGATAATTAAGGTTTGAAACGTTTTGCGAGGAGGTATATCGTATACGTCATTGATAAATTTTCCTTTTCAACCTTTCGTTTCTAAACCAAGACCGTCAACGAAACGACCGAAACACCAATAAATATGCATTATAAAAACTTTAAAACAAAAGACGATCTTAAAATTATAAAATTTCTCCGTCTAGTAATGCTATTTTGGAGTGGCTTAGACTGGGATCGTTTTTCAATCGAAACACAAACAGAGATTGAATTTGAAAACACTGTTTAAAATATCAGAAAATCTGATTGTCTTGGAGATCTTGGAGAATATGATTTTATTTTTTTAAAAGTCGTATTCTGGAGAAATGTCCAAACTAAATACAAAAGCAGCCACCTACTATATTTGTAACCAGCATTTTGTATTCTAGCCACATGAAAGATAATAAAGCGATAAAATTTTATACGATTGTTGGGTATATTCGTACATTCGTATAAAAATATTGCAACTCAAGTTTATATAAAACCTAAAAATGCTTTGTTCCTAAAAACTAGATTTTGTGGTTGCAGTGTTGAATTTTTTATGTAAATGAAAAACAAATGTATTAAAATCGTATAAGTAAGTTATCGTCGCCGGAAAAGCGTCCATTTCAGCCGAGCTACGCTCACCAAGCTGAGCTGTAAATGCCCTTTAGGTCAACAGTGAGATTCCATTTAAAAAAATTATTAAGTAAGTTTTCATAAGATATCGAAGTATATTATTATCTCTATCTTTAGAGTATGGAAAGTAAATTCTCACTAGGTTTGATGGTAGGTATACTCGTACACGTTATTAAAATTTCCTTGTACTGTACGATGTAATGTATGTTATTACACTCATGCGAAGTCTCGAGATACAAAGTGTCGTTTTAATTGACTACAACGTGTGGAGGTATGTTAAATTAATACTATACGTAGTTTCCTTTACCTTGTTTAAAGCCATCCTTTAAATTTTACTTATAAGTCGACTATTGAATAGTTGTCCGAGTTGTTAATAGTATCTTACGTAATTTTATCTATGTATGTTTTTGGAACATGTTTGCGTTCTTTATTTACGAGCTCGTAAAACTAGCTGCTTTAAATTCATTTCACTTATTATGATTGTTTTACTTAGCCTACCTACATATCAATATATGGAACATTTTGCTACCCCACAGAAACAGTTCGCTTTTCCGGGATAATAACCGATAAAGCGTACTAAATAAATCTAAATTTTTTTCTGATCATAAAAACATCAGAACTCAAGGATTAAATTGACTAAAAATATCCGAATTGCGATTCATTTTTATTTATCGTATCGTCGTAGATTTTGCTATTGATAAATAATTGTCACATTGCTTAAAATTGTATTGTAGGTCCTGAATTTGTATATATAGTTGGTATTTGTAAACTGAATAAAAAGTGATCATCGATATAGTATCGATAAAATAAATACTAAGAATTTACTTTGTCCTTCGGAAAAGTATTTTTGTACAAATTTTACATTCGACCTGACGAAGAATGTACTGCTTTGAGCATTATAGCTACAGTCCACTCTCTTGAAATGAAATTCTTGTAGTTCCTACAAAAACAAGTATTCTTGAAGTATGTATTTATAATTAGAAAATAAATTTTAAATTAATTAATACTTTAAGTTGTTTAAATGCAATATTTTATAAAATGCCAAACAGTAAGAAATAACTATACGAGTATATACAAAAAAATATATCTACAAAAAAAAGTATATTTCTATATTACTCAGCATATAACTTTTTAACGGTGAGAAAATTTATTATTAATTTTAACTTAAGTAAGAAAAACATGAATAATAATATAAATAACTTTAGGGTTTAAGAACGTAAAACAAAAGACAAATCTGTGATGCGCGTGATTGGCTAAATGGCTTTTGCGAAGGGTAGTAGAAATTCTGTATAAAAATATATGGAATTTCTAGTTTTGATACGTTTTTGTATAAAGTTAAACACAAGACGATTCATTAACAAGACACAATTCCATGTGAATTTAAAAAAGGACCTCCCGGAAACAGTGTAGCGACATCCCGGAAACCAAAATTCAAATAAAGAATGCGTGTCAACTTAGATCCGTCCGACTAAAGCGTTCAATAAAGCTAAACAATTTCAGCGAAACAATATCAGTCTAGGGATGGTTTTACAAACGTAACACAAGCTATAGCCGGCTACAACCAGATATTGATACCTACCGCATGTTGCATGTAACGGCCCTGTGCTATCATAAAACATAGGTACGCCACCGGAATTCTAGTACAATACATTGCTATTGACGGTTGTTTTGTGTGATTTGAATAGTCGAATACTAAAATATCAATAAATACCAGTATTAGTCGATTTTTGATGGATAAGTTTTAGTCTTTATACCAGAATATTATGTTTTACATATAGTGTATTTTTATATAAATTTAGAAAAATCGATTGTAGCATACCTGAGACTCGAGTTCATCACAATTTAGCTAAAAAAATATAAAAGTTTTTTATAGAATTTCAAGAGTATTTCCGAACCTTATGGTGCTTCAAAAAAAGAGCGCACCGATTCTTAAAAGGCCGGCAACGCACTTGCGAGCCTTCTGGCAATGTGAATGGCCATGGGCGGCGTAATCGCTTAACATCAGATGAGCCTCCTGCTCGTTTTCCTCCTGTTACATAAAAAAAAGAGTTAGTTTTCTATTATACATTTTAAATTATATTAGTCTGCAAAAGGTACAATTAACGTATATGGATGAAATAATTAGTAATTCTAGTAAATTAGCAGAGAGGTTATAGTTTTTAGACGTCTACTAAGAACGGAATTTGCGTCAGGGTCATTTAAAGGATCTTCATTACTACGTGGGTATCGTATCAACTTGTGAACAATACACAGAATACACCAGGATCACATAAATGTAAACAAAATAATATATTTTATTATATTATAAGTAACAATATACTCGTGTGAATTGTTCAGAAAATATATCGAAGAAAGCAGACAGATGCCATAATATTATAAGAATGTTATTCATGTAATATCTATAAAAAGCGTTTGATCTAATAAAAGAGAGGCATAAAACCGACGCGGCAAGATCGATGCAGATGGAATATTGACATGCTCGTAAGAATCTGTCCAAGTTATAAGTTTTTCGGAATTTCTATAATACGTTTATATTTCATTGAGCTTAATTGTTTATTTATTGACTTAATTAAGTTGATATAAATTTGATTAAAAAAGATACAATACTTGACTTATGCCTGATTTAAAGATGATAAAACCTTTTCATGGCAAGTAATGGAGGATTGAACATCTTGTGAATTCTGTCAGTGTTAAACTGTATAGGTCTATAACGCAACATTATCAATCAAGCGAGCGAAATAGGCGTAAGTGGCCCAATTTTAATGCGAGTTTATTTATGTACAATTTATTTATTATAATAGCCTAGAAAATATCAACTTGAACATTTAACTTTAATTAATTTCGTAAAATACTTAAATTTAACTAACTTTGTTTCACTATCTATACCTGTTCTAGCGCATATTTAAGGAAAATGTTGACTTGCATTATCCCACGATGGAAGTTGGTGAAAATTACAAAGAATGAGGCATGACCTATAATTTACGAGATCGTTTGTTACTGAACAACAAGTAACGTACATAATAATGTATGTACTATGTATAAATTGACAAATGCTGAGTGCTTTTCGCTTAATTGGCGTACACTTCAACCAATATTCAGAAAAAAAAGATGTAATATTGGTTAGACCTAGATTTGAGTCGTGTCTTGACGAATGATGAGACAAAGAAAACCAATCTTTTCAATTATATATGACAGAATCCAAATATAATTTCTACTCTAACTAAATCATAATAAATAGTATATCTTACACAGTTTGTTTAATAAAAGCAAAAAGTTCCCACCTTAAACCATACTCAAAAATAGCATTTCATTTTCTCGATTGAGAACCAAAGAACTCTTTGTAAAAAGCCATGTCATTGAGGCAGCGACACGAAATTGTTTCGACGGTAATATCCTTCGAGTGCAGGCAATTTGAGAGTCGCTAACAAAATAGAAAATTTGTTCAGCTCTGATTTCTGTTTGCACGAATTCAGAACGTTTAAAATTGCTTGATGTATCGCATTTGGCGTTCACTCCACAGTTCGTTTTGAAGTATCTATTTATGTTGTTGATTTGTTCACGATCTGGGTGTCCGCTAGTGATTCTTGGAAGGGGCCCTAAAGGGATTATATAGATGATATTATAAAGAACATATTGTGCTGTAAAACTATCTTTATTCTCACACCTTTTTCCCGAAGGCATAGACAGAGACCACTATGACCACTTGTTACGGTCCAGACTACCTTTATCGCTAAACCAACTTTCATATTATCCACTATGAATGCCCGTCGGTTATAGGTACTTACGACCTGTACCATTTCTAGTATGTCCTGATGTGTACGACAAGGCCTACTCCCGACCAATCCACGGTTGCTATGTATGCTATAAAACACTAATCGTAATTTCTACTATTCAAAAGTTATAGACTCTAATATGCCCTATTTTAAATAAATAATAAACTATAGATAAAACTCGGTTTGTTAAATATCAGTTAGCGATTGGAGATAAAAATAAAAGGTCAAAAATTATATAAAGATTTATTCTTTAAAATCTATAATTCCAAGCACACAGATGCCGGAGTAAACCTTTAACATGAAAGTTTATTTCAAATCTGACAAACGTTCAGGACGACATAACAATGCAAAGTACGAACTTGTACGGGTGTCGCAAACTTTCTGGGATAAAAACTTTCCTATTTGTTAGCTCGAGTCCGCTGTATGCATGTGAAATTGCATCAAAATCCGCTTAACCGCCGTACCGTGATCCAGTAACAAACTGGAGAGTAGTACGATTTGATTGAACTAACGCTTTTTCTAGGTTCTAGCTTGGCACGTACGGGATTAGCGGACTCGTTGATGCCTCTGTGATTTTGCTGACGGATATTGAAACGGCCGAATTTCGATACGACAGTAATTGACAAAAAAATCCATGAGATTTGAAATTGGAACAAAACGTTTTTATAAAGTACCCATTTTATGAGCTTAGTCACTATACTTTAAACAAATATGCACGAATTTTAAAAAATTTGTTCATGTTATTTTGTGTGTTCCATTCCCTCAAAGTTAAAACTCGTAAGTCCCCCGGCGTTGCATATGTCCATCGGCGGCGATTAGGACCTTATTCAAAGTCTCAAGCCTGCCTGCATTTTTGTCCAATAATAAAAATATTTTCAACTGGTTTCTCCATAACGAAATTAACAACAGAGTAGTTAGTCGTCCATAGTACATACACCGTGAAGAGGCTCGCCCCTTAAAGGCAAATTTAAGGATGACAATGCCGAGAGTTTGTATGACAGTTTGTTTAGCATCCTGAAAACTATTCACCAGATAAGAAAACCCTTTCTTTAGCCTTTTTAAAATTACATTTTTCAGAAGACAATTTGAAAATTGACAAAAAATTAAATGTATTCGGTTTTCCTCAATTCTGTTTGCTTACTGTGTTAAGTACACAAAAGATATATAAATTTGTTACAGAGAATACAAATTAATTTCTTGTTATGTAAGTACAGATGTAAAAACAAGGTACAAGAAAAATATCTAGCAAAAATAGCAAGGATTTATATCAAAATAATAATAAATGGTATCCCTGTGACGTTTCCATTTGTCTTCCTTCTGTGAATCGTGTAACGACATCATTTTCCTTCCCATGAGATTTTCCGCGCGAAACTTTTGGGATATGCCACGCCCAACGTTTGATTCGAAACTTTTTTTCATATTTGTATCATATCCATTGTTATTTTGTTATAACTTTCAGAATAAGTTTGGTAATAAAGGTGTCTTTTTGGAAACAAGTATAAGTTTTTAAGCCGAAAAAGTCACAAGAAAGAAATCATGTCGCATTCCTAAGCAATTTTTTAAATATGTGTTTTTAAGATGTGAGCTATTTATCCCATAATCCCATGAGCACAAACCACAGACAATAGCAGTGACAGACCATTGAGTGTAGGACCAACTTTACGGAACTAAGTAGCTACGTTCACGAAATTTCATTTACGTTCTATTTCACCGAGTAGAGTGGATGGATCTTCAAGCATTTCTTGATCAAATGAAAATAGAAATTACAAACCAACCCAATGAAATTATATAGCAAAAAGATGAAAAACTGGCGTCATTAAAAAAGCAAATTGTAGTATTACGATACGAAAACGAATATTTGAAACATAAAATATTCCAAATTATACGTGAATAAAAAGCAACATCTATAATATCTATAGAGTTCGGAAAAATGTCAAACCAAGGCCAATCTTGATTACCTTTGTTAACGTCTGAAAACACGAAATAATGATACACAGAAAGATACTATATACTCCTCCGATGACTATCCAAAAGAGGTTATGTCAAGAAGGAAATATGTCATGTGGAACATGGTGTAATGGTTGCAGCTCCTTACAAATATTGTGTAAAACAAAAACTTGGAAATTAAAAAGAGTGGCGGAGAGTTTATTGCCAGCTCTTCTCGTCCGTTCTACGCCCTTGATTTGAGAACTGGCAGTAAATGTAAACTTAGAAGCATTCAGCATTTAATATGTATTTACTTACTGACGGTCATAAGTGTACAAAATGTTACGTAAATGAATAAATGATTTTGACTTTGACTTTGGAAATAAATAATGATGAATATCATGAAGACCGGAATAAAGGGAATATCGCATACCTCAAACACGACAAATTGATTATCAACAAATTTCCCTCTAGAAAAACGGAAATGTGATCTATCTCACCTGAAACCAACCTTGAAAACAATACACAACATCTAAAATAAATATAATCAATGCATTTGATGTAATGAGAGATAGAAGAAAAATCAGTCTACAAACAAACGCTTGAATCTATTAACCAGCCACCGGAAAATTACAAGTAAGAACAAATAAATTTAACTAAAAGAAACACAATTCCCAAGCCGACTAGTCATCGTAGGAATTCCGACCAACACCCTCCAAAGGCATTAATTTGTAACACTTAAAAGTTATACCTACAATATGCATCCCATACAAAAACACATAGGTTCCTAGAACTAATCACTGCACTAGAATGTATAAACTGTCACAGGACCTTCAGAAATCAGAAAAGCGGGTGTTCATATAGTTGATGCTGATTACATTTTTTGTTACATCAGTGAGACAAATGGCTTGTATGTCTTAGGATTTCTAATAAAAAGAGCATGGAAACGTAACATAACAGCTTTACTAGTATCTCGGAATAAGTAGCACTACTACAGCTGAAACTTAATCACATGACGATTTATATTATCCAAGCATATGCACCGACAATAAGTTCCAGCCGACGTAAAATTGAGATGTTCTAGTAGTATAAGATCCCGATATACAACGACCTTCACCGAGATGCTTATTTAATGAAACGTATTTTATATTTCATTTAATATGTCAATAAATATAATCCATATGGGTTGCCTAGCAAATTTCAGTCCAGAGTATGTTTAATTAATATAAAAAAAAAAAATTTAAACATTTAACTGGTATAATTATTAGATAAATTCTATACCAATCGAAAGTATGAAGCCCATAGAATATGCAAACGTTACGTTGTTTTTAATCAATTAATTATTTATGTGTATATTTTTCACATCACAACTATCCTAGAATGAATTCAAAATTATGAAGTCCGTAACAATATCAAATTCTCAACAGATCATAATACTAAGAGCAACACTTTAAAACCCCTTCAAAACTCCTACACACAGAAGAAATAAAACACTAAATACCACACTGGGCAGGCCAAAAAGAAGATGGCATTGAAAAACATTGCAGGAAAAGGTTGGCATAGATAGATCTGAAAAGGGTTAGAGGAGGCCTTCACTGAAGAGGGGTCCATATTCACAGGTGACTAACATAATATAACTACTAACATTTAGCTAGAAGTAATCCCATGGATAATATTTTTTGTGTCCAATTCAGTAATATTTGTAAAGGCAAGTAAAGTAAACAATAGCTACTAACCGGAACAATTTTTGTTCCGCCGGAATCCAAATGCATATACACCAAACGCGTTAACCACTGAACCAAGTGCCAATGGTTACTATTGTGTATGATGCTACTCTCTAATTAATACATAAATCTACAAAAGCAATAAATAAAAGTTCTTTGTAGCCATAAAATGCAAAAATTGCCTTAAAAGTTTAATGAAGTGGGAATATATTTTTCAATATATTTAAAACTAATGTCTTATTATTCTATTAAGTGCTAAAATGACCACTTATTCTTTAATACCCGGTCTCGAAACATGCACAATTACGTGTCTAGTACGAAAATGCAACATTGCGTGCTACACACGAAATACGTGCATAGAAATATAAGCTAAACTACTCAATAAATTAAGCCCAATTTTCTATAATGTTGTTTTCATGCTGTTGGTTGAGATCCTTATCTTCAAGAACTGTAATAAATTTCAGGTAACCACCATGCTTATGTGTGAAAATATTATGTGTGTTTAACTTGCTTGATATATTTTATTTAATTGAAATATTTCCCGTGGGTAAAGTGTTCTTAGGAAAAAATTTGCTAAAACTATTTACTAAGTGTAACAAAAAATTTACATTACTAATTTAACATACATCCGTAGGTACCATTAAAAAGCTTTCGGATTATAATTTGTATTTATTCACGCAATGTATGCTTGTACGGTTAGAGAGCTTCGGATTCAATACGCGCTATGTGTGCTCTCCATATGTCAAAAACGAATTGGATTTGATATCCGGGCATCATACTTATCGCTAAGCCTTGACTTTGAATCTTCCCCTAATTTCAAGACATTTTTAATATAATTGTGATAGAACGTGTTTTGTTTAAAAATACATTTGTTTTATGTATTTATTTGTAAGAGGATTATTTGCATAAGTATATTTCAATACTATTAATTTTAATGGAAGCAAATATGTTAAATTTAGCAATACGAGATATTATTATCAAAACTCTTGTAATTACGTAGGTATAAATTAAAATGTCAATGTGTGAACTTTCGACCTTCGAATCATAAAGCCGATGAAACAAAAATATAGTATATGTATCAAACTTTTTACACATGCTATTGAAAAGCTTAATTCCATAGAATATTTCTAGGAATTTATAAAAAAATTATATTAAATACATTATATAGTCTATTTCACATCTATATTATTAAAAAAAATACTTTTGTTTTTAATGGATAAACTCTAAATTACTGAACAGGTTGTAGGCATTCTTTACTTCCAAGAGCTTTGCTTAGTTCGATCTCAAAATCAAGTCAAATTAAAAAATATATTTATACTAGATAGTTCATTTATTATAGGTAGGCTTTATTTTTATCAAGTTCAATCAAGGCATAAAGGGGGTGTAAACGCAGTTTTGTAGTTTCAAATTAAATAGTATATAGTGAACCCAACTAAGCCACTAAATGTCGTATTAGAGGATTATCTATTAACGGACTATTCTAGAATAAAACTTAGCAAAATATTTTTCTATTACCATCATTCGTGTTAGAATACCATGTGATTTTTTTATAATTATTATATTATGTAATCCAGGACCTATACCTTAACAAACAAAGACCAAATAAAATAGTGTATTATTAATAGTTATATAATAAAATAAATAATTAATAAAGCTCAATAATAACGTTTCCTCGAATAAAAATTGGCTTTAAATGTAACTTTTAATATTACCTTACAAAAATTACGGACTGATCGTAAATTTCAGAAATAAAAACATGTGATTATACATTTAATATCCACATATTATGTCACCCGGTAAATTGATTTTAATTAAAGCTTATTAACAATTGGCTAATATAAAAGTTGGTGTCAAAACTTCCACCCTTTTGTCGGCATAATTTTGCTTTAAAACAAACTTCAATATTGAATTTCCAAGCTTCGCTGCCCGTATTGTTTTCTATTGATTTGTTATCTGAGAATAAGTTATTTAATTGATAAACTCAGTGTGACATGTTTTAGTTTTATTACATATTGATTAAGCAGGATGTTGATATTATCTTGAATATTTAATAATAATCTTGGTTAATATTTATGAAATACTTTTAACCTTATTATTTATGAATTTTTATTTGAATTTGGCACTTATTACTTATTAAAGCCTTTATTTCTGTATGAAAATGTTGGTACACAATTAACATATGTCATAATACGACCTATTTTAATGAAGTGTGTATGACCCTCAGTTAATTATATCTAACCACTTAGTATTCGTATAATATTATGTGTGTTTGCAGAAAATTACAATTTAAAAATAACGTATGTTTCAAAGTAATAAACTCCAAAACATATTAAAAGAGGAAATGGTAAATCAAAGTAAAATCCTCAAACAAAGTATTAACATAAAGGAAGCTCTTACGTTTTATATTCCATCGGCGTTCCGATTTAAATGTTCTCCCAAAGTCTATACATAAGTCACGAAATTAACAACAACACGTATACGAAACACTCGTGAGTTCACAGCTTTACGCCCACACGCGTCCGCTCCAGTCAAAGGACGAGCGACGAATGAGTACTACACTCAGTCGCCCTATTTCCCTCCCAACCCCCAGGTGGGAAAAAGGCAAAAGGCATGCTCAACTAGGTACGGGCCGCGTTAAAACACGCGTAATACCTTCTTTCAGACCGTTCCATAAAGTCGAGGGCTTTCCTTTTTTATTTTCAGCTATTCCACATTGTGTTTATGGGTCATTTCTATTCTTTGTGGCTTTATTGAATTTTATTTAATTAGAACCACTTGTCATTTGTTTGTAAGCGTTAAGCAAAGTGTGGAATTGCCTTCGTTTAATACGAATCATTATGCCGGTTTTCATACAATTTTCCATTTTATCTGATTCTCTTCAAGCTTTGAGTAAATATTTGAAATGTTGATGAAAAGATTTCGCGTTATTTGACATTCAAAGAACGATTGATTTAGAATTTCTTAACAACTGGCGATGAAATTATAATTGGTCTAAGATTTCGTGTAAGGTAAATATTTTAAAGTTAAGGTGTTTTGGCGTAAGAAAGTTTAAACAAATATCGGTGTCAAAAATGTTTTCCTGTATATTATTTAGTCGTTGGGATACGAAAATAAAATTTATTGGTTTCCTTTCATCTTAAACGCAATCTTAGTCTAGTATTTAAGTAGGGGATTGAACCTTAAGGCTGTGCTTTTCATCCCTGATTTTTTTTTGTTCGCCAAATGTTTTTATGTGCATAGTAATACGGAAAGCTAAGCACTTAAATTGAAAAACACGGGGCCACTGGATTATTATTGGTAGTTTTTCTCTGGCAATGGAATGACTAAAAATTTTCTTCCAGCCTTGCGATTCTGTAACTCACTTTTGGTTTCATTAAGGAGGGAGCTTGTAGTTTATCGTTTATCAGAATGCCAATTCGAAAATTGACTGCTATACGACTGATTTGAGCACGACCGCCGCTGTGAAAACCGCTGTGAGAGTTCGAAAAGTGAGTTACAGAATCTCAAGGCTGTGAGAGACAAAACAATAAGCTTAACTGAAGTTTCAAAATAAACAAATATTCAATATAAATATAACAAATAAGATAAAACTCAGTTCACATTTTAATGCTACGAGCTTTTGGCTTCACGAACGCGTATACCAAGTTCAAAATTAAAAATACATCGTAAAACAAACGTGCATTGAAGTGTCATTTTAAACATGAACACAAAAGGCCACAAAATAAACACCTCCGGCAATTGTCGGGTTAAATTCCTGTATACATCGCACTGAATGGCATGTAAAAGATTCGGTACATGTTTTATATATCTTGGCCTCACGCCAGTCCGGCATGGTATACCCACTGGAATTTTGCGAATTTCTTTTCAAAGGTAAATTGTGAATAAGTAATGGGGTGTTAAAAATGAATTTGAATCATGTGTAAAGAAATAGTTAAACCGGCGTGTTGGTTTGAAGTTCCGCAATCTACCTTATGAAGTAGACAAATATCTATTTAATAAATAAATTCAAAAACTAGATAACTTTTTTCATATAGGTAAACAAGTACAGTTATGAAAGTCAACAGAAAATATGTTAAATTGATTCTAAATTTACCTTTACTATAATCGTATAAAGAACGTGTGTTTCGTCGATACTCTCGTTGTTTCACCGGAAGTCGAATCCAGAGTACCTATTTCCTAACACCTGCAATGCCGTTGGCAAATGTAATACAATTTCTTAATAGTTAATTGTATAAGAATATACAAATCATTCAAAAGTATTATTTGCTTCTTTCAAAATCAGAATGACTCATCTGATATTAATATAAATCTTGGCTATGTGTGAAATTGTGTGTGACGACTCATTGGTCTAGTGGTTAGTACCCCTGACTGCAAATCCATGGGTCCCGGGTTCGATCCCCGGCTGAGGCGAACATCGATGTGATGAGCATTTGGGTTTTGTGCTTAAGTCTTGGGTGTTTAAATATGTATTTATATGTCTATCTATCTATAATATGTATGTATATCCGTTGCCTAGTACCCATAACACAAGCTTCACCAGCTTCGCATGGGACTAGGTCAATTGGTGTGAATTGTCTTTAAAATATATATATATAGCTTATCATTTATGATATATTTATGAAGAATTTAATCTCCTCCCCCCTTATTCCCACCACCTAATAATTGCTTTAGTCAACTTATTATTTAGCTATAAGATGACCTAGGTTTGCGTATATGAGATGATTAAAACTGATTAAGGTAATTAAGTGATTAACATAAAGGAGAACTGTATATATTTTAATCACTTTGTAATGCGTTTCGAACTTGTCTTCCACCATTAATTTACTTCAATACTCCTTGTAATAACAAAACACCTTCAACATTTTAAGTTGGACAATAGAATGTAATTCCTTGGTATATTGAGCTGGGTGATATAGCATAAATTCTAAGGTAGTGCAGTAGACTAGTGACAGAAGCGATATCAAAAAGTAAAATCTTTTCTTTTGCATTTTTTGCCTTAAATACTAATTATGTATTTTATTATTTTATACAGTGACAAGTGTTGAAAGCAGATATTTCCCCAATCTGTTTACCGAAAATTTTGTTACATACAGGCTTCTCTGACTGTATCTTCCAAAACCGGGACATTATTGATTCTATGAAAACTGAAATATAAACCAAATTGACTTTTGAATAATTGAGGCAAAAATAAATCGTTTATTGTTCGCAGAATCATATCCAAATACAACATTATTTTGTTTGATCTGAAAGTTTAATTGGATAGGCAAATTTAATTGGATTGCAAAGTTCCCCTGCCGCTACGCGTATGATAGAGGTTCAACCTTAACCACAGGTAAAGCAGCAAAAACCACGAAAGGCTAACCATAAACTTTGATTAGATTTTGTTACACGCCGCGCCACGGTACATTAAAATGCGTGAATCGCGCCTGGCAGAATTGAATTTTCTAGGTCATTGCTTAACTCAGTTCATCTTGAGATTATGCATTATTTTCTCCATCCCTTTGAAGCGCATAGAATGTCCATTTGTGGGATTTTCCTCAAGGAAAATTCCATTTGCATAGAACAGTTCGATGTGTGAGTACGTTCCCGTGCTCGAGACTATTTGCGATACATTATAAATTCAATAGATGACACGTAGTTGGAAGAATAGATTTAAAGGAACGTAAACGTATGAAGATATTATCATAAAAGGTAGTAGATTTCTTATACAAATATAATATAGATGCGTGTCACGAACAACCTGTATAAATAAGGGCACGTTCCTGTTTATTGCCGACGTCTGCAATTTGTTTCACCTGTAATTTGATGTATGTACACTGAACTAAATAGAATAGAGCACGGATTTACTTATAAGATATTTTTTTAAATTTTATATTATACAATTTTTAACGAAGGAAATCGTGTAGTTAGATTAATGCAAATACTTTTTCGTATGGTAGGTTTATTAAACTTGAAACACTACTTAGTCGCCGAAAAATTAAATAAAGTGTACTGGCCTATACTCCTTTAATAGGCCTTAGTAATAATAATAAAAAGTATATTTAATTAATCTAATTATTGCATTATTCCAATTATGTAAAAAGTTTACGTTGATATTTTTATTGTACTTCTTGATTCCACATTATAATTACGCCAAATTAGCAAAAAAGCGATAAATTTCAAAATTTCTGTTATGCTTTTATTCTATGAATTTGTCTTTTAATTAATACAGTTGCAACATGTTGCGCTTAATCTTGTAAAGCGTGCTCGTTTATAAAAATTTATAGAGTCGTTCAAAGAAAAACTGTCGCACAAAAAACAGCGCTGCCGTGCATACCAGATGCTTGTTTTTACAATACCTATTCACCATTAAAATGCAAGCTACAAACGAAACGGTAATTGAATTTTCGTAACCACTGTCGAACGAATACTTGAACAATTTCTATTGACGGGCTATGTAATGCTTACAATTTATAAATATTCCTAAATTTTCAAATTGTTCTTTTGAAATCATATATTATATTGTTTTATTATTTAAATAATAATCTGCGAATCACTTTATAGATTAAAATATTAATTACAATATTATTTTATTTAGGACAAGTAATCACATATGTTCTTTCAGCGATTATTATATTTCAAAAATAGAATTCTCTTGAAAAGAGAGAATAGAGAACAAAAATAAAAAATAAAAATTAGTGTAATTCCTCTATATAGACTTACGACCTTCACTTGCGGCACTGAACATTACATGCACAAAGCTCTAGTTAATACTATCTTTAAAGTTTCTTAGTAATTAGAGGAATGTTAAACAGTTCAATAACAACGCTTTAATGAAGTAAGCTAACTTAAGTAGAAAGCAAGTCTAAGTAGAATTTAATCAGAGTCGACACGCGACGTCAGTGTGCCTCACCAACGTTGTTTCTCAACTATTATCTTGTCAATTTGGTTTAGATTGTTTACGGCCTAGTCAAAATCTATTTGTAAGTAATTTTATTCGATATTTGAAATATAATACGGAAACAGAACTTCTAATGAAACTTCTATTGGTTGTAATTATAATCTAACAACAGTCATTATACCAAGTAATTACTCCACTCTCTAAAAGTCTCTTTCCCTTAATGGTAAAGGAGATAATAGCAATCATATGTAGGACTAAATTTTCAATCTTTCCTACGTCTACGTACATGGACTCGTATTTGACAATTGACGCGAAATAATAATGTTTAAAGGCTATTTATTAATTCTTGTTAAGTGTAACAAACTTTTTTAATTGATAATATTATTAACAATCATATTTTGAAACATACAAAATCGTAAATCATAGTCTTAAACTTCAATGGAACATACTCGAACTCTTTTTTTAAATTTACATATAGAAATCTAATTTGTATATATATATTTATATTTAATATAATATGTTTATACGTTTTTTACAATGTACAACTTATTAAGTTGACGTATAACTCAGATTTATATATTAAATATGGCTACTACAGTAGCTGTTATTCACTACTTAATTAATTATTACAAGTAACTTTAAAAGTTGATTTAAGATAAGAAATAGTAAATTAAAAAAAACAATTTAAAGTTAAATAAATCATTAATTAGCATTTTGTGTATGTAATGAATAACTTAATAAACCGATTTCAAAATACTCTCTCCGTCAGGATGCTTAATTATTCCTTTTGGATGCTACATTAACCTTAACAATATTTTAATAAAATATTCAATGGAACTCTTCGTTATTTATCAAAGCATAAATATAATCCAATTTTGTAATACTTTTTAAATATATATCTTTAGTATTGCTAAGCCTAAATCAACGTAAAACAAGCCTCAATTAGATGATATACTATGCCGCACATTATGTACATATCGTTACATAATTCAAGTAATTGTGTCATAGTGACCAGATGTTGTATGGCACGACGTGATTTACAATGGACTAAATTATGTCGAATGCATAAATAGGAGCTATAACAATAATTGTGTCATATTATCCGTACAATAATTTGCGTTATCAGCAAACAACTCATATAATAAACATCTATGTATTCATTTAAGTATATCGTAACTACCACAAACTTCGTGTTGTTAATTTTGTTTGCGGCTCTGTTGCTTCGTTCGTAAAAACTGTGTTGGCTGTGCATGTGATTAATCTAATTGCGCAAACAATTCTTGTTCGGACAGTGCAGTTATATAATAAATATATATTAGAGACAAAATAGAAGACGTGTGTCAGGCACAGAAGGACTACTTGTCTATAAAGAAATAATTTTATTTATTTATTTATTAACACTTCGTTGCTGCATATACATTAATATAGTACAATCATAATTAATTAAAATAATATTAATGTATAAAGGAATACATCTGCCCGATGGTTGTTGGTTATTTACATTATTTGGTATCATCTTGGTACTCGATAAACATGATAATTAGAATAGACATATGTGCTGAAATGTTTAGGGATATTAGATATATTTAGAATGTAAACTTCACTAGGTGTAAACTTACTCATGTATTATACTTATTCCGTTTTATTGTTTAACCAATAAGGGTAAAAAGGAAATTAAAGTGAGCTCGTATCCTGTGATTTTATTTTGACATGCTAAATAGAAACAAAAGATTACAGTAAGTATGAATATTTCGTACTCAGGAACGTTGTAATGTATTATGTTGAAGCAATAGCGCTGGTATCAGCTGCCATTATCTTTACATGTCACAGATCTCGTAAATTAACAACGTCAAAGTCTAATTAGTTTATAGCCGTTAATACATGTGGTTTATTCTATTTGCCGAGCTAGTGAAAAGTGAAAAAAATAATAGTAGGATAAAACCTATTGGAAAGGGAGGATAATATTATAAAAATTAAAGAAAAAATAATTTACGGGCGATCTGAGGTCGGGAAGGGGATGACGGGTCTGGGCGTTACTGCATACGATTTTTTGCATTTTCTGAGAAGATTTACTATGGTAATATATATATATATATATATATATTTACCATAGGAAAGTAGAGATTTCAACGAACTGAAAGCAAATATATATAAATAAATATTGAAAAAAGCTGATATTATGATGGGTGAATTTTCGATTGAAAATTAGGGTGTTCTTTCGATATTAATTCAAAATAAGGTGAAAAAATAAATATTTTTAATCAAATAAATTACAGCGTATTTGGGACATAGAAGAACCGTTTTTTGCCCTTAAAACTCCCCCCCCCCCCTGCCATTCCCGACCTCAGATCGCCCGTAAATTATTTTTCCTTTAATTTTTATAATATTCTCCTCCTTTTCCAATAGGTTTCAACCTACTATTATTTTTTTAGGTTTCAAAAATTTTCGCCACTAGTCTATAGATTTACTAACTAACGACTACTTAATAGTCTATAGTAATAGTAATTTCATAGTTATTATTATTAATGTCAGAGTGTCAGTGTGCAATGGCGTTAGTGTCAGCTGCTATTGGTATTATAATTAAATAACATTAAAGTCAAATTAGTTCAAAATCGTTGATACTTTTTGTTGATTTGTCAATGTCACTAAATCTATAAATTAACGACTATTCAATAGTTGATAATAATTTCCTTCTTCCTCCATAATTCTTATGACTGCCGTTTGACTCTGCGCCGCGCTACGTAAGAAACGCCACCATAGCATGTGAGCAACGCTTACTTGCTCTTCTATAATCTTTAGCAGTTTATCTGCAGGTCCTGTTTTTGGGAAAATTTAAGTCGTGCTTATTCTAATGTTCTCATCCCATCCAATGTCGTCTTATCGTGTTTCCCGTCAATTTTCTTTGTCATTCCTTTTATCTCATCCTAACCACTGCGTCATATACATATAATAAAAAAATATTTTTCCTTTTTGTCACACTGCTGAAACACTTTTTTCACTAGAAATCCAACGTCTGTGGTCTTATATTTTTTGGTAGTTTTAACTTCTCTAACTCCTTCGAGTGCTTTACAACATTAAAGTACTAAACGTTACGAAGTACTATACGTTTATACGATAATATCAGTTTTTGGCAGCTCAAAATTATCGACTAACCATACAATACTTTAGTATACATTTTCCACTCAAGTATTATATGTTCATTGTTCATGCTTCTATGTAAATTGCCAAGCGCTTAAGTTTTCCATACAAAAAAGTCCAAAAATCTTTAATTGCTAATCTGCTGCTCTGCTTCTATATCTTGTTTGTTTTGGGCTTCAGTTTTTAAAATATTTATAAAAAATATAACAAAAGCCACACAATCCATGGGGTACTTGCGTGGGCATACACATTAAACTTTTATACGCCTTCACGTGTCAATCAATCGCGCGCTTGAATAGACTATCTTATCATTTATTAATCGCACAACCTATATACAAAGAACATACAAGGGTTTTACTCGATACTTTTTTTTCATTCACATTCATGCAGCACATTTTTGGTGCGTATTTGGAGGACACAAATCGTACTTATCTGCAGGGCTATTCTATAGAATTGATACGGATTTCCAGTGTTAACTTACTGACTTAATTGGCACATGTGATAGCAATAATCCTGTCAACTCATCAGGAAACACAATTGTGATGTAGTTCTTATTGCGTTGTCTATCAGTGCTTGATATTACTTAACTATTATACAGGTCCTTATAATGTGAAACGAATCTTCAACATTTATCGTAATCATTAGTTAATTATTAAGCATCCCCTCTGTTATTTGTTGAAGCCCATTTGTTAAATATTTTTAATATATAAAACAGACTAATTAAATTTCTAAAATGTTTGTCGAAATTTTTGGTCGAGAATAATTTCTAATAGGATTAATTTACTAATATAGAAGCAATCAATTGTAAACTAAGCTATCTCGTTGATTTTGTTTCATGTATTTTCACTCAAATAACGTATGAAACTAACTGATGCACGTGATTTTGTTTTCAAATTGGAATATATTATTGAAATTACCTTTTTAACAGATTTGAAGAAATACCGTTGGATCCCATAGTTTTTTACCTTATCACTACGATACGTATTTTTTAGTATAGTTCCGTGGTTTTTGGACCATTGGGTCAAATGTTTCGGATTTGCAGTAAAGATGTGATAGGATATTGAAATTTATGACATTAATGAAACTGTCATAACATGGGATTCAAAAATTGTAGTACACTCGGTTTTCAGCTTTTAATAACTAGAACGAAAGTTAAGCATCATAAACTACTATTAAAAAGTATCATATAAAGGTCAAAGTTTTTCTAAAATTACTTCTTACCGACACTATGCCGCAAACTTGTAATTACAAAACAAATCAAAGTGCGCCTTAATACTATTATAAAAGTGATAACTTTACGTACACAAAGATTACTCTTCACTTTTTATTAAAATATACACTTCGTTTTTACTATCAACGAAGGTGTGATAAGAATAGAAGCGATCCACATTTTGAAGTGATACTTAGCATATAAAAATCCTTTATACTGAACCATTTTCAATGATTTTTGTTCAACAAATTCTTGAATAGTTACCACATTGCTTATTACGGCTGTAAACAAAAGTTGCTTAGTGACTGAAAGTTTATACATTAATTATACACTATACATTAAAACGTTTATTCGAAATTTATCATATTCTTTGTAATTGTAAAATTGTAATAATTGAATGCTATTCAATCAATTAAAAATTAATGCGAGGAGGTAGGATAAACCTCCCACCCAAAGAGAGCAGAGCGGTCATAATACTTTGACAGCGCAATATTATTGACACTCTAAAATTTGTGGTCCTCGTGTAAATTAAAGACTTACGATTAGCCTCGACTGTTAATATTATTATCTAGGACGCAGAGGAATATCAGCCTTAATGTTAAGAAATAAAGATTAAAGAATATTGATAGTGCATTTCTCATTTCAACATAAGCTCCATTCAGATTTAACCTAAAAAGTTTCTATTATTCACAACACATGAATGCGTAACATTCATACAACCGCACAATGCTCGACCCCACCAAATTCGTGTTTACGTCAGGAACACTGCAATGAAGTGTTTCATATTACTCCATATTAAAAATTCTTTTCGACTCTATTTTAAACGGAATAACAGCCTTTTTCGATTGTTGTCCTCCAAAAACTCGAAACATCAATCTTTCCGACTCATCCATTCAGTCAATTTAATAGAAATAGAATGGAATACATTTGTTGCTTGGTGTCGTGAAGTCTGATGAATACGTTACTAATTGACGTATCGATTTTTTGCGAAATGCGTATAAAAGGTAAACAGTTTTTATTAGCATTTTAAATAGCTGCCACGGTGTTGTTGATAATTTGATTTCTCTTCAGTGTGTTTTGATATAAATGTTACTATTTAGGTAGATAATATATACCACAATGTGAGGGCAAAAACTGCATTTATCACCGTTGATAGAGTTGGTTAAAATAATGATAATATTATAATTTAACAGCTGATCCGACAAACACAGATAGAATAAGAGAATAGTGAAACTTTTGCTATAAATAAATTATTATAATTAACCCTTTATTGCTGACACCCAGTATAATATATTAACACTTATTTAAGTTACATAACCTCACTTAATCTAATACATAATATGTCCCGTTTTTGGTAAGCAGCGTGTCATGTGACACATAGGCCTCTTCCAGCTGCTTCCATTCTTTTCTGATGTTATATGTGTATGCAAATTATTAACATACTAATATTACAATTGAAAAGTGGCAATACGTATAAATTATTTAAAAAATTGTGAAGTAGGCTGAGGCCCAAAAATTTACTTAGATATACATAACAAATTTTAGCAGCCACTTAAGAAACACAAGACACATCGTAAAAATTCCTTTATTATTATTTTTGCTTATAAAATTGAAAGCATTATTAGAAGAGCAAGAACTGCGATGTTTATGAGTTGTTTGATTACTGCGTGTAGTTAGACAATTAAACTTTCTTGTTTCATTATTTTTTTTGTAATTCTTAGGCTGTTTTGGTTTTAGTTTTTGGTAACTATTGTGTTCGCCGTCGTTATTACACATGGACCAAACATTTCTGCTATTTAATGTAATAAAATTAAACATTTGGAAAAACATTCTAATCAGATTACGTAAGAAACATTTCCAATAAATCAACTAAAAGTCAATATTTATAAAAATGTTCTAGAATCTGGAATGGCTTTATAATAACCAAACATGTCAGTTCATGAAAAATCATTTGCATACTTTTCTCCTATCAACCTATTCAAAAAGGTAATTCATTTGTCGGTGAATAATTGAATAAATCACACTAATGGACGTAGGTTTTAACGGATTTAAGCAAATGGATTCTCTATGAAAAAAGACAGCGTGTCAGCTATAACAACGCCCTATGCGCACGCAAAATTTTAATTCTGGTAAAAATTGTAAAGCATAGTTTCGATATCATTACCAGGACCTAAGTTTTGGCTCATTGCTAATAAACTGAATTATTTCTCATATCATAGTCATAGCTGCTCGTCATGTTAAAGTTACCCATTATACAGTTTCTATAAAAAGACACCCTTAGTTCCTGGGTGATAGTAAAGTCTGCAAGGATTTACCAGAATGTCTGCAAGCAGTACACTGGGGGTCTCGTGTCACAGTTTTCGTTGCCATACTCCTCCGACCGGGTCAAACGGCTTGACCGATTTTGATGAATTTTTTTGTGCTTATCCGGTATCTATGAGAATCGGCCAACTTCTATTTTTCATCCCCCTAAATGTTAGGGGTAGTCCACCCCTAAATTTTATTTTTTATTTTATAGACAAAATTTTTAATTTCTATTTTTTTTAGATACAACATACAACAATACATATGACCCCTAACTTTCACCCCTCTACGATCAACCCCTATTTTTTTATTATAAATGATATACATGGCAAAACAACGTTTGGCGGGTCAGCTAGTTTTTCTATAAATACATCATATTTCATGATAAATTATCTGTTATATGTATTAAAACTTCATTTAATATATCGCGAGTACACCTTTTACTAATAACTAATTAAATAGCGACACGATATAGAATTGATGTTCCACCGCCATATTAAGTCTGATTTTCTGTAGACTCCAACCCAAGTACTCCCACAGCGCAATAAATTGAGTCCACGACTGTAAATATGCCATATTAAGGCTATATCCTGATGTAAAACTGTTGTATATTGCAGTAAAGTAACCGTCTTGTTGTTAACAGTGTTATATTTTTAAGTAGTTAGTACTAACGGTATTTATGTTAATTAATTATTTTTGTAATTAAAGAAAAAACTTTTACACATTTAAAGAAAAAACTTTTTACCGGGTTAAAGTTATGTATTATTATAAATTTACAATTACTTAACATAATTTTAAATTTATCCAACGTTTCGCGTGCTTTACAGCGTGCGTGGTCACGGTGACTGAAGACAAAAAGTGTCTTCCACTACCTTTAGACACCTTTTGTCTTTAATTAGTGTAAAAGTTATGTCAATCAAAGACAATAGCATATTTTTGTAATTATTTTGAAAATATTGTGAAATTAAATTACGTCATTAGGATACATCTAGAATAGGCAATCGAATAGGAATGTATAGATAGTCTTCAGTAAAGCCATAAGAATAGCTTGAACACCCCTCTGCCTCAGAAGAGTACTAACGCTCCTATGCCTGCTTTAGTCATACACCAGTTACATTAGAACATTTCTACCATCAGAGCTATGAAGATTTTTGAAATATAATATCTCCAACGTCGTTAAATGTCTCAATAGAGGTAAGCAACCGTGGCCGTGAATAATCATACAATAAACAATGACCAGTATCGACAGATTACAAGGGAAATAGTTTGTACAAAATATTTATCTAATAGTCAAGTTATTTATATATTCCCCACTTAGAAACGCAAAACAAGGCAAACTTAATAAGCTATCAAGAAAACAATTTCGCAGTCACCGTTTCTATTAGCTAAAGAAATAAATAAAGGTGAACTGAATGGGAAGGGCGTTAATATAATCTTCTAGTGTCCGGATAAATTAATCCACACTGTCAGCACAAAATACCCGAACAATAACTGGATGAAGTGTTAAAGTCAACAATACTGTGTTTACCGTTTAAAATATGTGGATTTTTATTTTGTTTTTATTTGCAATAGATTGTTATTCAGCTCGTACTAAGGAAATGTTACCAATATACCTTACTTCTATCGTTGTAATACTATAAATTTATTAAATTTTTATATATTTTAACTAAGATACATTCATTGATATTAATATAGATTATAATTATTAGAATGGATTGAATAGATCTTTACCTAAGATCTACATACGAATAATAATAAATCATTTAAACAAATAAAAATCGTTTTTTAAAGATGTAATTAGATATTAAAAAAAACATCAACATTGATGTTAAACTACTATTACAATACAATTTATTAACATATTTTCTAAAGTTTTTTCTTCCCATACAAGGAAGTATTGATAGCCCAAATAAAAAAACATTGCACACCCACAGCTCAAACGCACGATTACAAGGTTGATCGTACATTTTACAGGCTGCCAAAATATATAACTTCAAAATTTCATTTACAACATATTCGCTTAATTTAAATGAATACAGTTACTATTGGGTAATATTTTTAGAACAAGTGAAACAATGAAAAACTGTATTAAGATGTTTCCCAAAGATTGAGTTTCACTTCACATCCGTTTAGTCTCATTGCTGAGTAAAAGCTGTTGTGTCTCAAGAAATTGCATTATAAACTCTTTCCTTCTCGTAGCACTGCTACGCGGTGTGGTTGCGTACATGCTACGTGCTACGACTGAAACCAGTACATGTACAAGATAATTGAAAAACTTCATGTGATGTAAAATTTCTCTGTAAAAATGGAAATTACTAGTTTACACTTTTTGCTTTCCTGAATCCATAAATGTATAAGCTTATGGTATAGGATACAAACATCTTGACCTGCAAAGTATATGTGCAGTCTTTCTAATAAGGAAGTAATTATATCAAAATACTACATAGAGACATCTGTCGATATTGATGTAAAACTAAACTGTCATTATAAAGTGGGCTTTTGTTTTTTTCTCTATTAAATAATTTAGTCGTTACCTATAAACGTGTTTTACTTATAAAAGAATTATCCGTCTTCAATTAATTGAAACGCTTAGCGAATTGAAAACTTTAGTTTTGTTGATTAACAAGGAATTATAATTTATATTTATTTATATTTTTAAAAGGGTGTATCCCTACAATTATTTCAATAAGACGTCGCCATATCCTCTTAATTTGTAGACCGTATCGTTTAATATCCTAGCATAAACATCAAATATCCAAAGGACTCCTAATATCCATGAAATGTGTCTGTAATTCTTATTGCTACCGAATTTAACGTGCTTAATATTGTGAAACTGGTGGGATTGGGAATAGTTAGACCTCAGATAATTTGATCAAAGTTTTGATCAGTTTGGGATTTCAGTCTTGAGAATTGTTAATTCAAGTAATCAAATCGAAGGAATTTGAGTCTTGCAAGTTTAAACACTTAATTAGCAAATCATTAATCGATGTTTTATTAATACGTTTATTAAAAGAGTGAAAACGTAAAAAAACATCTTTCTGTCTAGTTAGACCAAACATTTGCGAACTTGTAATTAATAAATTGTAATTGATATTCAAACGCATAACTTCATGGCTGATTGGTCTCATGCCACTAGGCCTATTCAACTCTACAAAACAACCCTTAAAAAGTAATCAGTAGGGAATAGATTATTTATAAAAATATGTCTCATCTTAATAAAATATTTTTATTACAAGGCAGTTTAGGTAAGAGATTTTTTAAGATCAAAGAGTTTCTTAAGCAGTTTTATGAAACAAAAGCAGTAAAATAAAAACAATAATTTATATATTATGCTTGTATAAAATACTTTCTATTACAAGAAAAGCGGTTCAGTTATATTTATGTAGACACTTATAATTTGTTGTAGAAGAAACGTTTCGGATCTCTTCAGCGAAATCAGGGCGGCAAAGTTTTAAAGTTACAGTCGGTTCCGAGCTGGACTTTGTGGGATTAAATTAAAATGTAGCAATTTATGGGAAAGGAGCCGTCATAAATTTCAGCTTCTAATTGGCATTGCACGGTAAACTGTTTGACGACTAGCGCGTTTTATTGAAAGATCGCGTTTTGTGCGTGATAATCCCGAGCCTTGAACTCAAAGTAATGGGTACGAATAAACATTTACCCTTACATAAACGTACTATAGCTAGCAGCCTAGCTAGCCTCATGTACCTACTGAATATGCTATCCTTATCACTTTCGAGCCATTGTAATAGGATTCCTTTCATTCAAGACATTTATGGTTAGGTTACTAGCTTCTTGTCTATTATTATCATCATCATCTTCAAGTTAAAGAGTACTTACTAACTTGCTTAATACTTAAGCACTAGAGACCGCATATATAACAATATGTTAATAGTTTAACTGTTCAAAAAGTAAAAAATTACGTATCTATTATTATCTTTTCTTTTGCTTAGTATTAGTTACTGCTATTTTGTTGTATTCGAGATGAATTTGGAAAAAAAGCGTATCTCGAAATACCGACATGCTGAACATTGAAGATACATTTCCGTCACAAAAAGTATTTAAATACTTTCATATTTAAGTATTAAAGAATATATTAAAGTTAATGAGGCACATTTTCATAGCAAATACTTTAATTACTGCGTTTATAGTTGGAATTGTTCCAAAAGTTTTAATTAACTGACCAAATTAGGTTTCCTGCAAAAAATCTATATTGAACATGTGCAATTTTTTTAACTATTTCGTATTTATGATACATATAAATATACAAAAATAATACTGAAGTTTATGATTAAAAGTAATAAATTTGATTAAATATATTAATCATATATTATTAATATTTATGATTACAAAGTATTAAATATACTTTTCTATAAGGTAATGTCTTCATACGGCAATGAACAGACCTTTTACTGTGTAACTTCCGATCCCAAGATACATCAGTGCTACGGTTATTGCGAGAATAACATCGAACTTGCATATAAAAACGTCGGCC
This sequence comes from Pieris melete, assembly GCA_963693345.1. Classification (NCBI taxonomy): domain Eukaryota; kingdom Metazoa; phylum Arthropoda; class Insecta; order Lepidoptera; family Pieridae; genus Pieris; species Pieris melete. The sequence continues at coordinate 4,336,462 of CAVNZK010000006.1, read as the reverse complement.
GTTATAATGTTAATACTTGAAAACTTATAACCTTAAGAATTCCAAAATCAAATTTCAATTTGAGATTTTCATTAAATTCTGTAGCAATCAATTTAATACGGCATTCAATCTAAAAGGAATGCTTTGCATATTAGAAAATGTACAAGGCGATGTTTTGAGGACACTGGTTGAGGTAACCGCATTTTCATACAAGCCTTTTGTGTTCTATACGTAAACGACATTAAATATTTATGTGTACGTACATATTTCACTACTGAAATTTCATTTTACGCCACGGCGTGAATGGAGTATCCAAAATAGATTTATATTGAAGTTATGTTAGAAATTTCAAGAGTTATTTGACATTATGTTATGTACTCTATTTGTATATTTTACTGAGTTGTATTTTTGAAATAGTTCTATTGACACCTTCATAGAAATGATATGATTCAAGTAGCAGAGGCTTACTGACGTATTAATTCCGTCTCAGTTGCTTAGCTGATAACGCATAAAATATACCTGTTTATTTATGCTTTGACATGTTCTTTGAATGATTTTCATTTGATTCCTTACCTTTTAAAAAATACTTCTTTTTTAATAACATTGCAAGATCAATCACTGCAATCAAATTAAATTTTTCATTGCCTTTATAAAAGCAATTTTCTTGATAATACAGCCTTAATCAAAGGTTTTAATGAGAAGGTATTTTTATGGATCACGTTTATAACTTGACCCAAAAATATTTAATAAAATGAAACTTCACTGTTTTTAATAATACACTGTAGGCTTTACTGGGATATCGAAATAACTTGATCTGAATGAATGATGTATAAATAAGGTTTATGCTGTATATAATATTTTAATAAAAAAACCTCAAATAATTTACGGTATATTATATATTTTATCTTTTCCAAGCTTTTTGAATCTGTCCTGTCCCATAATCTCCAAAAGTATTGACGGCTGTATCACTGATGCGCCGCATAGTATTAATGCCTATGACAAAGTCAGTCGTGAAACCGCCGATACTAATTCAAAAGCTATGTTGGTTATGAAATTGCAGAAAACTTACTGAACTGGTTTAAGTCATATCTTCATTATTGGCCTCAGTCAGTAATTATTTCCCTTCATTGCGCAATACCCTTCATTGCGCAATCTGGTGTTTCCCAAGGATCCCTTAATGGTATAACATATTGGTGATTGTTACTGTGTATGAGATTTACGGTACATCATTGAAAGAGGTTCAGGAGATCCGGAGTTGGGCTAATACCCATAATTATATATTGATAGAAAATTAACGTTTATATGTCAAGTTAATAAAGTAGTTATTTCATTATCAAAATTCAAAAATCATTTATTCACGTAGGTAACACAATGTACACTTGTGATTCGTCATTAAAGAAATAAATATTAATGCTTCTAATTTTACATTTACTGCCAGTTCTCAAATCAAGGGCGTAGAACGGAAGAGAAGAACTGGCAATAAACTCTCCGCCACTCTTTTTTAATCGCCATGTTTTTTTTTTTCATTCATCATTATATGGAATCCCTTACATGCGATCAATTCGCTATGCATCGAAAATATTTAAAGAAAATTCACTCTACACCTTGCATTCATTAGGACAGGATTTTCTTATAAGCACCTGTACCATCAGGGGCTTAGACAATTTAAAAAGCTGTCGACTGTACGATCGGAGACATCTAGCCGGTATTACGTTCTTTAAATCAATTCAAATGCATTTACAAAAATCAACCAAGAAAACAATGACGTCACTACTAAAAATAACTGGGAAAAATCCAAAGTTATTAAACGAACCAACAGACCATAATCATTAGTCCCCTCGTTAGTACTAATCATATCAACGTCACTTGTCAGCACGGAATGAAATTCAGTCACCATTATTACCCATCAGCCATATACAAGTCGCGGCGTCAATTATGTTCGTTATATACAAGTAGTTGAAGCCTTCATTTGTCAAAATATTTGAAAGCCGTATATTAAATCGCTGGTAGCATTAATTAATTTTGAAGCTCTCACAATAGTAAGTAGGCTAGCGTATGTAAACGCTACGGCGTAGCACATCTACGCTGTGAAATATTCTTGTTTATATTTCGAACAATAAAACGTAAAGCAAACTATGTAAAATAATGATGTTGTTGGTATTGTTTAATTAATTGTATAAATCTTCATGTATATTAAATGTAACATTGAGTAAGCCTGTTGAAGAGTACAACTTATAATATAACCCGATACTCAAATAATCGTTTCCTGTATAACAGCTTAAGCATCTTGCTTTGAAACAAAAATAAATTGAGGTAGTTTTTTGTTCATCTTCTTTGTTGTGTGCAATAGGTATTTAATACTAAACTACAGTTCTTTATCACAGTATAGTTAAAAATACAGAAAGAATATTTTCTGTATTAAAATACATCATAGATTTTTTTTCTAAAATTGCACTTGATATATATATACACTTCATATATAATAAATATTTATGGTTATTATATACATTAACATTAATATTAAATGGTTAGTCAACTGACCGTGCGTGGGTTTGAAGCATAGCCGTGCGTCAACTCAATATTTCATGTATGCGGCCAATGAATAAGAGAAAAAACTGGGATGTTCCACACCTAAGCCGATGGGTCGCGTGAGACGCAAACACTGAAGAATTTAGGGAAGGCCTTTTTTTTATAGAAAAGGGGGCAAACGGGCAGGAGGCTCATCTGATGTTAAGTGATACCGCCGCCCATGGACACTCTCAATGCCAGAGGGCTCGCGAGTGCGTTGCCGGCCTTTTAAGAATTGGTATGCTCTTTTCTTGAAGGACCCTAAGTCGAATTAGTTTGGAAATATATCAGTGGGCAGCTGGTTCCACAAAGTGGTGGTGCGTGGCAAAATGTGCCTTGAAAAACGCTCAGTTGTGGAACGGCGGACGTGGAATTTCGTATTGTGCCTCGACGTCCGATGATGAAACTCAGCAGGTATTAATCCGAACAAATCCTCTGAACACTCTCACCTATTAAAGGTGTAGCACGACTACATTGTTATTTACTATTTTCGATATACTCCTCGAAGCGAAAAAATTGATTCAACGGAAAATCGACAAAACGCTCCAAGGCTTAGCTAAATTACTTCCTAGTTCAATGGCCAGCTGAATGTTATTTGAATGTGCGTTCCATTCAACCGTTTTGTGAGCGACAATGGAAAAAATGGCTGAAACGGGAAAATGCAACAGCATTGAAGCATCGCACCCGCTCGCCCGAGATCGTGTTACGCCAATGCCTGGCTAAATCGATTTTAATATTGTACAGATCGACACGGCTTACATTGAATTGTTTTACTAAATTGAGTATTGTTGCTCCATAGGACCTTAATAAGACGCGTTCAACTACGAAAACATTCGAAATTCATATTATACATATACAATTATTTCCTAACAATTATATTTATTGGTGTATTTATTTATAGTATTTCAGTAATAACTGAGAGATATTTTGGATTATTGCTATGAAATTTATGCAATCACATTAATTAAAATTAATAAAATAATTCTATTATTTCGTTGGTACTTTGCGTTAACAGAATATCGTTGAAAGCGAGAAATCCGGTCATAATCCGATTATAATAAATTGCATGAGGGTTTTCAATTTTATTTAAAGGTTTACTGTCCTTGATACAATTCAGTTATTTGGAGATCTTAATGAATTCAAAATTATAAGGAGATAATTTATTTTTATAAGAACAAGCTACCGCCTGTTATACATGAATGATAATACTTATTAGCTGATTTTAGATCAATTCGCGAGAGATCAAAAAGAATATAATATTTCTATAAGTACCCAGTACCTATACCTACCTACACCTATACTATACATGAATGTACATGAAGTTTTGCTATTATTTGCCTTAAAAGACATGAGATTTAGTTAAAATTTCTTGCTACCTTACTTTATACCTTAGAAATTATTATTATATTTTTTTAATTTATGTAATAGGAGGCAAACGGGCAGAAGGATCACCTGATGTTAAGTGATACCTCCGCCAATGGACACTCACTTTGCCAGAAGGCTTGCAAGTGCGTTGCCGGCTTTCTTTTTTTAAACAATCGAGTTTACAGTAATATCTAGCTACTATTAGGTTGGTAAAGTTTTGTATCTATGAAATATTAAGCATTTCCTTTATTAAAGTCACACTAGAGCATGTCTTCATTTCTCAAATATGCTTTAGTATTGCAGTATTGTACTCCGACTCTTAATACCGATCAATGGTTTGATTCTCGTATTTCAACAGCGATAGAACTTCAAATTCTAGAGAATACACACTAGATTTTAATATTTATGCCATACGCGATAAGGCCTAGAATTCCACGCAATCTAGTACCACAAGTGCCGATTTCAAATTGTTGAATTGCATCAAGTTGTTTACGAATGTGAACTTTATGTTCATTATATACAGTTAAATTTTCATTATCGTCGCTCTAACAAACCTCACAATCCTATCGAAGTTGAGTTAGAATCTAGACACAATTGTACGTCAAAGTAGCTCACAGATCATCTCGGTTGAGAAATGAAACCAAAATGAGAAAAGTTTTTCGTCGATACTCTGCACTGTGGTTATAGCTATTGACGTTTCTTGTTAAAAATAAATGAATATGTCTCTTGAGATAATGAAATTACGCTTGTCAGTTAGCAATTATAATCTAATCGTTCTATTTAAAACTCGTTATATAAATAACGACGAGTAGTATGCGAAGTTTCTGTAACTCAGTGTATGGGGCAAAACCTGGGAAACTAATTTTTTATGAATGTTTATGTAAAATTTATGAACACAAGTAGATCGTAAGGTGTTAAACCCACCAATGACATGAAGACTACATATCGGTAGACTTTTGTGATTTGTAGACAGCAAATTATTATATATTTAGTAAGATATGCGATTGTGTATTTATATATATAATATAAATATATATGCATTATGCATGGTGTAAATGAAGCCACACTAAAAATTGTTCCACGTCTCTCGCTGATCGCGACTGCTGTACTAAAAGAGTTTATATTACCTGTTTATTTTAGCCCAAATGGACTTTAAATACAAGTATAAAATTCCACCGTTCTTGAAAAGGGAATATAGCTATAGTTCACTAACTGACAAGAAGAATGATTTCTGTTACTGCCCTGATTGCAGCCGCATATAACAAAAAACTTAAGCTAATAAAAAGGAGCTTAGTCAATATAGCTCTGGAAGAAATATTATCCCAAGCCTGGTGGTATTTGTATACACTGATCATTAAAAGCAAAGTAGTCTTTGGTTTAAGGAAATTTTTATACCTATATGATAATAATTAGACTCAATTTATAATATCAAACAGTGACAACTTGGTGTGGCTCTCTTGGTAACCACGATTGCTGCAAAGTACTCGATGAGTTATGTGAATAATGTGATTTGTATTAAAGCTTTATTTTAATTAAAACATTCTCAAATATGTTTTACATCCAATTAAAAGTATGGTATTCAATTATATGATCATAACGTTGAGTAATTAAATTCTTCAGTGCGTGATGCATGTAAAATTGCTCATTAAACGAACAACAATATACCGAATTTTTATGTTACTACGTTAAACAACCACAAAGTTAAACACTAATAAAGTTTTAAACTATAATAGAAATGGGATCGCTCACGAGCGAGGCTTAGACGAGAAAAGTTGAACGGGTCGGCCATCGTGTATGAGGAAACAACAACTTTTTAATTGTTACTACTTAAACTGGCTTATTTCTCTACACATATCTCTGAAATAATTGAGTTTACCCTTGTTTATTTACACTTAATTGAAAAAGAACGAACACATATATGGATAAAGCTTATTGTTTTCATGATAAATAATTTAATACAGGTAATCAAGCTTTATAATTATAAACTGAATATAATAAATAGAACATATTTCGGTATTTAAAAAAATTAATAAATAATAGTTTAAAAAACTAAAAAACACGCTTTTAAAGCACATCAAAAAATGGCACAGAGCGCCCCACGCTTTTTCACAATAATACCAGTATTTTTTGTTCATTACCATTTTCAGCCTAAATTAGGAATTATTTTTCACTTTTTGGTTTTTTTTTTTTTTTTTAATATATCACTTTTCTACTCCCCTGCCATTATGTCCAGGGACTTTTTCACATCACACGTCTCGCGAAAGACGCCCCGGCTACATCTGTAATATTTTTGTTTACAATATTCATGGGCGAGCCGGGACGCAATTCCTCGCGAGACCCGTTCTTGGGGTTTTGTTTGCCGCCTTTATATATTCAACAATTTCATCGCAGAACCGTTCCAGGTACGATCTGTGCCTTATTAACATGTCCTGTAGGCCGTTACGGTTTACAGTCATCTGCATTTGTTGCTCCAGGTCGTGCCTGGACGATGCGAATATAGGGCAATGTAGGAGCACATGTTCTACTGTTTGTTCTTCATTGCTGCAGGCACATGTTGGGCTTGTCCTAATTTTAAACCTATGGAGGTAATGTGCAAAGGCTCCGTGCCCTGTAAGAATTTGCGCCATCTGGGGTGTGAACCGCTTCTCTTTTATTAATTTGTACGCAGTTCTCACATTTGCGATGAATAATTTTGTAGTTCCAGCTGTTTCACCCCCCAGGTAGCGTTCATTCCATTCATCTAGAGTCTTTTGCCTTATCTGATGTTTTACATATGACAGGGGGTATGCGGCGTATTCAGGTTTTGACCTTAGTCTTTCCGCTGCTTCTTTTGCTAACGTGTCCGCCCTCTCGTTCCCTGGCGTACCAACGTGCGCCTTTACCCAGAAGAGGCTTATATGAGTTCCTCTTTTGCGGCACTCTTCCAGGCTCCGGCGGATCTCGGCTACCTGGGGATCGAGAGATCGTCCACTCACAATAGCATCTAATGCTGACCTAGAATCACTGTATATTTTAGCGTCACGCTTATTTTTATTTATGTGACTAGTCGCGTTTCGTAGTGCCGTCAATTCAGCTTGAAAAACTGTGCAGTGGGGCGCCATCTTAATCATCTTGCTATTTATTTCTATTCCATCCTTCCATTCCGTCCAAGCGGCACCCACTCCTATACCTGTTTTGCTGCCGTCCGTATAGATTTGTGTGCCGCCGTGTCCTTCGATTTCTTCCGGATTGGTGAGCATCTTGTAGTCCAGTTTTGTTTGTTTCGCCGGGTGTGGGAGATCTACGTATTTCACTCTCCTCTCCAATTCTTCGCCCTCCAGTATTTCCGTGCTTACCCCCCTTCTTATCTCGTATAAGGCAGCGGCTTCTTGAATACGGAGGTCTAGTGGAAGTATCCCGGCCAGTAGGGTTGCTGAGTGTAATGATGTCGTCCTATAGGTTTTTGAAATTTTTTGGGCAAAGCCCCTTTGCAGGTGATTAAGTTTTCTGCGTACACAGATTTTATTTGTCGCGGGAGCCCACACCGCGGCCGCATACATTACGATTGGTTCAATAACGGCAGTGTACGCGGTCGCGATAACTTGCTGGTTTAGTCCCCATTCGATCTTCGCGGCTTTGGCCAGCTGCTTATATATCTGGATGGCCTTCCGGCATACCCTCTCCACATGTCTGTTAAATGTGAGTCTAGCATCCACATCAACTCCGAGAATTCGAATGTAGTTATCCATCTGTATCGGTACATTATTCATATTTAGCCGTGGGGTATCATACTTCAGTCTGCGCGTAACCACCATGGCTTTGGTCTTGTGTGGCGCAAACTTCAGTTTGTTTAGGATACCCCATCTATGTATCCGGTTCAGTGTTAGGTTGAGGTTCTGCTGGATCTCACTACCGGTCTCTCCTTCCGCTATCAAAACGACGTCATCCGCAAAAGCCTGGACGTACTCACCACCATTTCGCAAGTCTTGTAGGAGCGGGTCCAATATTAGATTCCACATTGTTGGTCCCCCTATTGAACCCTGAACGCAGCCTTTGTTAGTTACTTTTTCAACCGTTTGTCCAGCGTAGGTTAATTTTATTTGTCTTTCGTGTAAGTAACTATCCATTACTTTCCTTAGTTTTAATGGGCATTGTTCTTCTGCCAGTCGGACTCTAATTTGCGGCCACCATGCGCTGTCAAATGCGCCCTCTATATCGAGTGATACGATTGTTAGTATCTTCTTTTGTTTCAGCTTTGCGCGTATATGTGTGACTGCGTCATATAGGGCGTCTTCAGTGCTCCGCTGGGGCATGAATCCGTATTGGATTTTCGAGGTTTTCGGGACTAGATGCCACTTCAGCCGAGCGATTATCATTTTTTCGTATACTTTGCCTAGAAGAGGTAGTAAGCCTATGGGTCTGTAAGACTTCGGGTTTGTATAATCTGTCTTACCAGGTTTGCGCAATACAATTATTGTAGCCTTTTTCCACAATTTGGGGAAGTACCCTAGCTCCAGGCATTTGTTTAGGACGGTGAGGAATAAGTTAGGCGCCGCGTTTATCGCGTGCCAACTTATGTCCGCCGTTATGCCATCTTCTCCGGGGGCCTTCCTCGGGTTGAAACTGAGAGCGGCGGTTTCGAGTTCAGTCATTGTAAAAGGGGGATCATAGACTAAGTTATGTCCCTCTTTATTTACTGTGTTTGCTCTTCTTCTTATCAATTTGTGGTCTTCAGTTTCATCCTCACTAGTGTCTTCCGGGAAGAACGTTCTTGCCAAGGTCTCCGCTGACTCCCTTTCGCTAATATATCTACCGTCCCTGCGAAGTGGTAAATCCTGGACTCTGGTCTCTGTCCCTCTTATCACTCTATATATACCTTCCCACATTGTCTCTCTTTCCTGTTTCTCGCAGAACTTTTTCCAACTCTCCGTTTGGGCTTGTTTGATCCGGTTTTCATACTCTTGTTTTAGTGCAAGGTATTCACCTACGACCTCTTGCCTTCTGCGTGCTGCGGCACATCTTATCCTTCTCTTTCTAGTCTCAACCTGTTTCTTGAGCACCTGTAGTTCTTCGGTCCACCAAACCATTTTTGTTTTCTTCCCGGTTTTAATTTTTGGAATTGCTATTTCACTTGATTTAATTACTACATCTGTGAACTTTTCTACAATTTGTTCCAAGTCTTCAATTTTATCTATCTTTGTTACGACGTCCTCTGTTAACTGAGAATTTTCTATATTTCCTAACATTTCTTCCTTGATTTTTACCCAATCAGCTTTTTTACTGTTGTAAATTTTTGTTTTACTCTTTCTCTGGATTCCTTGATGCATTTTTGCATTAATTTTGAATAATATGGCATTGTGATCCGATGAAACCATTCCTATGTCTACTCTCCAATCTTCGATCTTTCCCAGTAGGTCACTCGTGCACACTGTTACGTCTAAGTGGCTGACTATTCTAGTTCCTCTCCTTATAACCTCAAATGTTGGTTGCTTCCCATCATTCAGTATGTGCAGGCCAAGCTCTGTTACCAGACTTCCGAAGGCTTGTCCTCTATTGTCTGTTTTCGGGCTTCCCCACCACGGACTTTTGGCGTTTGCATCACCCCCTAGAACTATTCTACTATTGAGCTCATTCACCGTCGTTTCCAGGTGCTTTAGATAGGGTTCTATATAGGCTGGGTCTGGTTCCATGTAGAATGAGATTAGTGCAATGCCAGTTTGCGCCGTGGTCTTCAGTTTGATAGGCACTACATTAGTTGTTGTTAGTGCGGGGTATTGGGTAATACCAATATCCTCGTCAAAAATCAACACTGCTGCCTTTATTACTTTACCCGTCGGAGGATTCTGGCACTGCACCACTCTCACTCCCCTATAGTCTTTCACCCTACCCAGGGCTCCAATGTATGGCTCCTGTACTAGAGCGACTGTTATTTTCCTCGATTGTGCTTCACAAATAAGTTCACTCATTGCGAGTCTTTTCCTTTGCAGGTTAATCTGCACTATTTTTATCGATTTTACCGTTGGCTGGCCCTTAGCAATAAGCTACTCTGCTTCTGGCCAGGCTATCCCACCTCTTCCTTACCGGACAATGAACGTCAAAGGCTCCGTGGTCTTGTCTCTCGAAACCCATCCTTTTGCAGTTTATACAGGTGGGTTTTTCAGCTGCTTTATATTTGAGGCACTTCTCCCGCATGTGGGTTCCTCCATAGTGGGCACAGGAACAGACCAGATCGTCCTCTTCTTTGCAGTGCTTTCGCCCATGGCCATAGCCCAGACATTTCATACACTGCACCAGAGGGGACCGATCTCCAACCCACACCCTTTGAAGGTCCACATGCACTTTTCCTGCGCTAGTCAACGCTTGCCATAATTTTGGTGAGACCTGAAGGATGACGTGACCCTCATGTGGGTTCCTCGCTCTGCGACGGTATTTTTCTGTTATCCTCCAGTCTTCTTCTCTTATGTGTTCTACTATTTTCCTGTTTTGTGTTCGTATTGCCTTTTTGGTTATATGTGCTTTAAAAGTGTGTTTTTCAGTTTTTTTAACTATTATTTATTTTTTTATTTTTTAGTTATTTTTTTTTTAATTTTCCTTTTTTTTCGGATTATTGCATTGTCATTGATCTTTGACAAGTGCGCAAAGTTTGAATTAAATCTGTCCGTTAAAAGTGGGTCTAAATTGAGTCCGAAGGTCGTTTACATACATACATACATACATACATACATACATACATACATACATACATACATACATACATACATACATACATACATACATACATACATACATACATACATACATACATACATACATTTGCAATATTAAAAACGATAATAGCTTGTTTAAATATTACATGTAAAATAACTAGACAATGTTTGACTTTTTATCAATTAATAAAAATAATTAAATAATAGTGAACGCTAGAAAACCGACATATTTAGTTAAAAAAGGATAAAGCCGATTTAATTATTATGAATAAGATGACCTGTACAGAGTTATCATTTTTCTTGCAATGGATTCATAAATTGTCGTCCGGGACATAACTGTATGTATAGACACTACAAAGCCTGAGAAAATAACCAAAGCTCCTTCAGAAATATTACCGTAAATAGAACCAGTTATTTTTAATTATATAACTATATATATATGAGAAATTTCGTTATTATAATAACTAATTATTTAAATAAATACCCATTTGAGGTGAGCTTTAGAATTATTATTTCAGTGGAAGCAATATGCAATTTCTAGGTTACAGATTTACACACGGTTCAAAGTGAGGACTGTTTTGAAACGCAGACACTTTTCAAAGCAAATCACAGAAAACCGACAATTTCATATTCGCATGATTACGTCCGCGTCGGCCATATTGTTAATGGGATTCTAATTTGGATTTCGAATTTGAAACTAACATCGGTAAATCCCGCGCGACCGTTGAATAGTTGGGCTCTACAGATGATTAATAACTCGATATTAATCAAAGCATTATTCTGTCGGACGTATTAAATTCCCAAACGAATGGTTGGTACTTTCTAATTGTACCAAGTAGGTTTTGAATTTTTGGTGCTGATATCTTATTAACGAAATAGTTTTCTTTGGACGAAAGTTGTGTTGTTACCCGGAAGATATCGTTTATTAGCAAATATATACATATACGAACACACATAATCAGTTGTGAATGTGACTTAACTTAGTTTATATGACTATTTTTCAATTGTTTTTGGTAGTCTGTAACTTCCAATAGCGATTTCATATCGAAAAGGCATTCAAAAACGTCGGGAATATCGCTATTAGATTAGTTCGCGCTGATTTTAGAAGGACTAGGAAATACACTCCGAGTTTTTATTTATTCTGATCATGCTAATAAAATATTAAGGATCGTGCCTAAACCATATTTGCATCAAAAATAAGTTTCAAATATGTTCCTATTTCTTTAAATTCAAAGGTTATTAAACCTTCAACGTTAGTATTACCTACTCATATATTAGCCATTAAACATTTACTCTGGTAGATACACTCCAGTCAAATATTTAATGACGGAAAATATAGGGTAAAAAGAATGCTATAGTGTATATGACAAATGAGATAGATGTCTACTGTTAAAATATTGTGTGTGTGTGTGTTTACAAAGTCCTGGTTGGTCCTGGCATGATTGAGCAAGAGCATGACAACTACCAAAATGCTCGCGAGTGCGTAGCCGGTCTTGAATTTAAAAATTATATAGATATATACACATATTTATTGTTAATAACCTCTCGATTTAGACGATTCGTTTCAAAACTGAAAACAGTAACGCTTTAAACCTTGATATTGGCCTGAGATTTCTGTATCTTATTCTATCTTAATCCTTTTTTATTTTTAATAGGCAAGTAGATCATCCGCGATTTAAAGCATGTCGATTCACTATGTTTTCCATCATCGTACGAGCGAGTGCAAAAGCCCATTGCTGCACAGCTGTGATTCGAACACACGACCTTAGGGTTGAGAGCCAGAGGTTCAAAAGGGCTCAACTGCTCACGAGAACTTCAGGCAATAAAATATGATTAATAGGAATATTCCTTTCTTTATATGTTAAGCGGAATCAAATCCAATTTAAATGAAATTTAATCTCACCGCCAAAAATGTCCTATTTAATACCGCTTATTACTCTTGTAAAAAATAAAATGTAATGGTTGAACGTCCGGGGTCCTCACAGGGGTCGCTAATTCGCTTTTTATTACAATCGTTATACCAAAAAAATATTCAGAGTGAGCATATTTTTGCTATAAAAGGTTAAAATTTACTATAATGTTATAAAAACGCTGAGTATGCTAAAATTTAAGATTACCCTCTTATTATGTGTGATTTTTGAGAAAAAATCTTTATGGACTAATACTAAAATTTAAAATGTATGTAAATTGTCACATGGATAACTCAGAATTCAGAATAATTGCATTCAAATCGCAGATATTTTTTTTTACTTTGACAAATGAATTAAAAGGACATGACATAATATGTTATATGTTCTTTTTCACACACTTTAAGATTAACAAGCCTTTGTAAACTAGCTAACTTCCTTAAATGTTCCTTCTCAAGTCTTTATATATTAATTACATACTTTTTTAAATCATTAAAACGTAAACGAACATGTAATAGAAAAAATACTTGTGAGATTTTAGTTTATTAACTACTAAAGCTAACACGTGTTGTGACACATTAATGATTAACGCAGAATAAAAAGACTAGGAGTTAAAACTAAATCTTTTCAATCGACAGATTAATGGAGCATTAAATTCTTTATACATTTATTATAATAATGTGATAATTTATATATCCCGATTAACGATATAGTGTCATTGACACGACGTATATATTGCAAATTTTCATCAAATTAAATTGATATTTGCGATAGAATTCTCCTTTTGCAGCATTCACTGAATGAATAATTAGTTTCTGAAATATGTATTTATGGGAAATAATTGTTTGTGAAACACACGAGTACCAATTTGTATTCAAGTTGCATGTTGCAGCGTGCGTGGAGCTTACGTGATGTAATTCTAATAATTCAACTCTCTTGTTTGGGATTTTGATCGTGTAATACATACTGTTCCATTATTTTTATCTGAACTTCGATATGATTCAATAAAATTAATTAATTAGTTTCCCAGTGAGGCATGACACATACATGTTTCAATTTCACTAATAATAAAAAGTAGTGTTTGCCTAGTGGCTTCAGCGTGCGACTCTCATCCCTGAGGTCGTAGGTTCGACCCCCGGTTGCGCAACAATAGATTTTCTTTCTATGTGCGCATTTAACATTCGCTCGAACGATGAAGGAAATATCGTGAGGAAACCGACATGTCTTAGACCCAAAAAGTGTGTGTCGGGCAATGGAGGGTGATCACCTACTAGCCTATAAGATTTAAAAATGATCATGAAACAGATTCAGAAATCTGAGGCCACTTCTGAAGTAAAACTTCACCGATCGAGCTAATGTTAAATGCGCACATAGAAAGAAAGTCCATTGGTGCACAGCCGGGGATCAAACCTACGAGCTAAGGTATGAGAGTCGCACGCTGAAGCCACTAGGCCAACACTGCTCGTATTATTTATACGTATTTACTTATTATTTTTATTAAAATTTAAGATAATATGTGCAGTAAAAGAATAAGAACTCGACTGCCCTGGGAAATCTTTAATAGTATTCAGAAATTTGAAAAATCATTTTTATGTATCTACGTAAACATTCAAGACCTTCAGTTTATTATATATTGTGAAGTGATATAACTAAGCCCACCCCGCGACAGCTGACGTATATTCGCTAGAATAATTTATCTTAACATGTGGATTACGTGTGGGAATAAGCTCGGCAGATACGCTTATACATTTGTGACAGTTTTGATATCTTTCCCTGCGTAAATTATGACCTTAATTAACGATTGCTTATTTAACATTAAAACGCAAAGATAACGTTTCAATAGAAAACTCAACTCATGAAAAACAAATTACCTTGCATTTGTAAAAAGCCTTTTTATTTTGCGTCCTGTAATGTTTCTATTTGACTAAATTTGTAACCGAATCGCGATTCTTCTAGTTGAACGCTTGATTAAGCAACAACTAAATCACTTTTCTGCTTCTTAAGTTAGGAAAACAAAACATTATTGCACATAGTATTTCTTCTTTTATTGACATAACCTTTAGACATAGAAAAACACTTTTTTAACGGATTTGAAGTTATATTTTATTATAAAAAGTATCACAGCTGTAGAAAAAGGTGTGTTATCTGTATTTATCTCCCTGGAGTTGGTAGCGATTAAAAGAGGGTTTTGGCAGAAATGGCTCACGGTGTCCTCTATTTTCGCGGATTGTTTACCTTGTGATTTTAATTTGGATATTATTGTATCCCAAGTGTTTGACAATTTTAGGCCGTCTTCTCTATTGAAATCAAAAAACACCCCAATTTCAATTTATGACATTTAACACCTTTTGTCTTCAGTCCCGTATATACGATGTAAAATATTTGTAAATTTATAATAAAACATAACTTCAAATCCGTTAAAAAAGTGTTTTTCTATTATTGCACATTTTAGTGTAAAAATCTTTAACATACTAATTAATAGACCAATTTGTGTCTTTTTGACACAAGTTGATATTAATTACTTGACCTCTTTAATTGGTCTTCCACTTAATTGTGACATTAATTTCATTAGCCGTAATTTGATTCATAACTCTTTTGTTTCCTTCAGGAGTCTAATTTAAGTCACGTATGGGAGGCTCGCTTCTATGAGTGTGTCCTATCTGAGGTAGAAGTTACATACTAGGTATCATGTCATACTCGTGAACTACTTGTGGTGACTTGAACTCGAATGCGGTGATGTTAGTTAATTCGATTATGTATTCGCTGTTGTTTCCACGATAATGTTAATGGATGATCCTATTTTACCTTGCCTCCTGCTGATACAGGACAAATCTTTGTTTTAAATTTATTTTACTATAATTAATTAACTATTAAATACTTAAGATGTCATGTGGAACATGTTGTAATGGTTGCAGCTCCTTACAAACGTTGTGTAAAACAAAAAATTTGGCGATTAAAAAAGTGGCCGAGAGTTTATTGCCAGTTCTTTTCTTCCGTTCTACGCCCTTGATTTGAGAACTGGCAGTAAATGTTAAATTAGAAGCATTTAATATGTATTTCTTTTTTTACTTTCATAATTGTACATTGTGTGACCTTTATGAATGAATGATTTTGATTTGATTTGATTAATTATGTAAATATATCAAATAATGAAACACATTATAATTAAATAAATCATGTGGTGTGCGTTAGCTTGTACCAACATTGTATATTATCTAATGGAACTTTCTTGGGTCTAAGGACTCGCATGTCTTCACTGTATATGCAACTCGTCATAAATACATAAACAAAAAAAACAAAATGCATGGGACTAGGTCAATTGGTGTGAATTGTCTTTAAAAAAAAAAAAAAAATATGGTTGGTGCACAACCAGAATTTGAACCGATGGCTTAAGAATCGCACTCTTCTTCAGGTAACACCGCGTTTATTATGGTAATTTAAAAATCCGATTAAAAGGGGCCAGGCGCATTAGGCATCAAACTTTAGTTCAGTTCAGAATCTTACTCACACTGTGTTAGATAAAGTTTTTGATTAAAGTCTTTGAAATAAGATAAGTCTGAGGCGAATGCAGCTGACGGAAAATGTACATAAATATTCATTACTTATTTTATGAGTTATTCAATTTATCCTCGCTTTTATACCAGTATCAAACATATGGAAGGATACAAGTTTTAATTTGATTAATATTTAAATATTACTTGAATTTAATGTTTTATGTATATTTATATTTAAATAGCAGACATTATTAATATGACAGAATATAGTTTTATAATAAAGGTAATTAATAACCCGAATAGCTTAATACAATTTATCACAATTAGCTAATCTCACACATAATTATTGTTATTTTAACGAACATTGGAGACATTATACTTTTGAAATAAATTGATCTGATAGTATTGATACGTACCATTTATAACGTGCAAAGTAACTAAAGTTAACGCGGATAAAACCATGGAGAACAGGTAATTGTTGATATTACCAAAGTCTGCTTTGTCTTTATTCAGAGATGTTGTGACACATGATATATCAAATCAACGTATAATTTAATAAGATAATGATCATAATTATCATGATTAATGTTAGATTAATTTGACAAGCGCCACATTTTGCGGTCACGCGCGCCATCAACGTCGTTTTAGACGTGATTAATAGATCTTACGATTAATATTTAATAGCTTTCAATGAATTATATAAAAACGGTTATATGTATATGCTATAAGTTTATATAAAAAATTCCTTTGACCAGATTTAAGGCCACTTAAAAATTGTTTTTTTTTAATAAACTATTTTAATAAAATTCGTAATTTGCAATTCAAGCTTGCTACGTACGGTTGATACTAGCAAAATAAAATATCCTTAAATACTATAGAAGATCAGTAGTGTATCAAATGTGTGTATAAACCTGTGGATTTATTACACAAATAACAAGATATCTGTCTATATATTCTACTTCTGAAAACAAGACGTTATTCAAAATAGGACTTACGGAAAAATGAACTAAAAATAAGAATTTATTAATTATTTTATTGTTGTTAACAGAGCAATAAATATTTCATGTATTATTAATACACAAATATTAGGACACGCAAATTGAAATGAATTAATATTCAAAAAGTATCTTTTGTTTATCAGGACTTTTATCACTTTTCGCTTTACCTTCCGTTCAATGATAAATACAGTAAAAACAAACCTTTGAAAATACCTCATTGACGGAGGAGTTTACAAAAACAAATTGCAATTTGTATGATAATGAAGTATAAACAGGTATGCTGAGGACAATATATTCAGAATACCATCGTAATCGTATTTTGTCATGTTGAAGTTGCTTCATTCTTAACTTCGACAACAAAGGAAATTACTAGTTCAGAGCGCATATGCGATGATATAAGTCACTGCGAATAAGCGTAGTCAGGCCACAAATTACTGTTCAGCTGCATTTTATATTTGTGTACATACACACAATTCAATTTAGAAAACCGAATTATATTCGATCAGAATTCTAATTTAATTAATATTTAAAATTATAGAAAATGTCTTGTGATTTGTGTGGAAACATATGGATTGACTGTCAACCCAAAGTGATAAACCATGGAAATTGGAAACGAATTTACGCGTTTTTTATTGAAAAGATAAATAGTTCGATGAGATGTTCTATAATACTAGTAATAGTTTAGTTCCCTTTATAACTTGCTTAAGATTACTACTATCATTCGAAATAGACCCTAGTTTCTAGTATTTTTAAATTGCTTTAAACCAAAATCTAACAGGAAAGAAATCCTTAACAGAAAACAGATTGTGGTTACGACTTGGATAGAAGCAATGAAAAGAAAGAGATTCATGTTTTAAAAGTAGTCGTGTCTGAGATTGAAATTAAAATTTAGTTAAAACATTTGATATTAATCAATGTAGCAAGTTCAGTCTGATTTATATGAGTTTATTTAAATAATATAAAAAAGTAATAATACATACTGTGGCGGTAAAACCTTCAGAGGACCGCACATTTTTGGATAAGTTTCACTGACTATTTTACAATATCTGAGGGAGCTCACGTTCTGTTCCGCCAGCAGTCACCAATTCCGCTTATGATCTCGCGGCTTAACCGTTTCTTCAGTTCTGTACAAAAACTGAATATGTTTGTGACTGGTTTGGGAGAGACATTTTAGTAGAAAAAAAAATAGTAGAGTAATGTAACTGTGAATATACTACATACTGTACTATGTAAATACTATAATTGTTATTTGGAATATTTTAAATATTATAATTATAATTATTATTTGCTGTAAATAAATAAATACTTCATGATGAATTTGACGAAGATTTAGATTTCTCGCGATTTTTTCACCATAGGGTAAAAAAGTATTAATTGTGCATATAAAAAAAAATATTAGCGCAGAAGAGAAAATAAACGACACCAAAAACGGTTAATCCAAATCAATAACACAAAGCATTATATTAAGCATCTAACCACACTGCAGTACCAAATTTCCTATTAAGTTTAATATATAATTAATGATAAGTACAGTTCGTTGAATATAATACACTGGACGTCTAATCAGAACCTAAATAATTGATCAACATAAGCCTACTATTCAAATTGATGTCATCTCCATACGCCGGGATTACGAGCACAATCGTAAACTGAGTGTAATTTTCACTTGGCCCATAAAACCTCCCGCTGTATGAAGCACTTGACCAGCATAATCATGTCTGTTTTTATTACCGCCATATTATTTCACGTATACCCTCATACAATATATTTTCCTATTTATTTTACTGCAAACATCTCTACGTTAATGCCTACCGACATTGCTACGATGCTACGGGCTACGGTCCTACGAAATACTCGTAGCACGGTGTTTTATTTGTTAATCAGTCCAGGCTGGATTCAATCACAGACAGGATCACGACGAGAACTACAGATTTTAATCTGCCCCAATGCTTTGTTGGTCTTGGTTTATTTAAATTTATCGGATTTTAAACCCAATTCGTGTCATGTTCTGTTTTGACGTGGAAATAAAATGGAATTGTATTTCTCCTATACCCAATTTCTTTCTTACCCCATTAATGTTCCACATATCAAAGATATTGGAATGGAAAAAACAATAATGATACGCCTCCGAATGTAATGCGAGACAAATTGATATGGAAATAGGACCCCTGAATCGAATATCACTCATGCTACATACGTTACGCTATCTAGAGTGATACGAGTGCGTAAAATAAAAATAACGAGTTATCGTAAGTGTTTATCATATTCGTTTATCATTTTATTCTATAGCAATCGTAAATAGACCGTAGATGATTCAATGTTTTTTACAATTTAGATTAGAATATAGATTCAAATACAAATCAAACAAAATATTTGTATTCTTAAATATTGGTTTAGCTACCAGTTTGTAGATTTACACCACTTTGAAAGGACAGAGCTCAAACCATGATGTCTATTAGCAACTTGTTATTGCATTAAGAACGTTTATTTTGCCTATAGCCTATTTTTAAAAACCTTTAAGTATTAATGTACAGTATTAATTTTACAGTTATGACTCCAGTGGCTTATAAGATAACATTAAATCCTAGCCATTCTAGCTAAAATATTACTAATTTTGAAAGTCAGGATTCAAAGGGTGATTTCTAGAACATTGGAACCATTTCAAGTATATTGTCTTATCTCCAGAACATAAAGTTAAAGCACACTCCCTACGCATTAACAAAAGTCTGCAATCAATTCCTACATACATATATACTCTTTGCGCATGACGCGACATACTGTCAGTTATTTTATTTAATACACATTAATTAATGCTAGTATAACTTTTACTTATGCGTTACGTTAGAAATCAACTTAATCGGAAAATAATTATATTATTGAATTGAATATTTGTCAGTGGTCATTTAACACCGTTATTCGCGCCTAGAGCATCGTAGCTTATTTGTAAGTGGGTAGTTTCTAACTTTCTATTATTAGTAAATCGATTCTGAGATTCTAAATATAAACAGTTCAATTAAAAAGCTATAAAAATAACGAGCTAATTACTTTACAAGGAACAGAGCTGTGTGTCTCTTGAATAATAGTCAATTCCCTTATTGAAATTGTTGGGTTCAAACCTCGGGTGATTAATGTCGAAATCAGATAGCTATGTTAGCAAGTTTATGCATGAAATCCTATATTTTCTATCCTATCAATTATATCTTAAAATGACATATTCAAAAACTTATGCCTTACTTACTGAAACTTATTTAATCTATTAACCGTTACTTAATAACTAAATCAATATAGTTGTACACTTTTGACCCACTTCTAACGTTTACGCTGAAAAAAAAGAAACAGATGGGTCCTTTAATTAAAACGGTGCACTTGAACTAATATTTTTTATAAATAAGGCAGTTTTAATTTAATCCCTGATTAATAACCTATGTATTAGTGTAATACTGATTTTTTATTTTATTTTTTTATAATATATGACTATATAAATATATTATATGACTAATTCTCGTTTCATTTTTTATCTTCTCACATAGCTCACAGAACATTTGGTCTCACAACTGACCTCAGTAATAATTGACTTTCTTTAACATTTATTAAAATAAAAAAATTCTTGGTGAGTTCTTTAAGGTCTCTGCAGTTAGGCTATGGAATTCACTTTCCGTCCATATTCGCTTAGCTCCTTCTCTATCTTCCTTTAAATTTCTTCTTTTTAAACATTATCTGTCTACATCGTATCCCTAACTTTCGTAATAACTACTAACTGACGTGAGAGTGATCTTAAATGAAATTATTATAATTCATGTGCACTTTTTACTTTTTATTTTTCAGCTATCCTTTATTAGTTTATTTTGTTTTTTTGTTTGTTTCGTTTCTTTTTTTTTAATAACTATATGAAAAATGTAATATGAAAAAAAAGATTATGTATTTTTGCACTTCTTACCAACCTTATCTAATTTCCTTTTCTCACAGTGGTTTCCTGGAAGAGATCGCTCGAAAGCGATAAGGCCGCCAGTTGTCCTTTACATTTAATCATGTTAAATTTTTATATTGTAATGCAACAAAGTGTAAATAAAACATATACTTTATTTATTAAATAAATAAAATGTGCCTTGATTAAAACAAACATTCTCTCTATGATAGTTAATATTAGTTTGAAATTTTTCTGCTTTACAATAGGCTTGTAACAATTAATTCCACGTCATAATTATCATATATAAAAATCTGGATCGTTATACAAATAATTATTAGTTATTCAGTACAATGTTCAGCAATGCACCTAAGCTTGGATATTTAAAAATATGTTTGCAGGAACACCAATAGGTGCAGACCTAATTCGGCTGGGCTGCACTAAATAATAACCACATTGAGCCTTTCATCTTGATTGAGCTGATCACTGTCAATATGAACGAAAAATGAAAATAGTAAATCAATAAAAGTAATAGTAGTTATAAAATTGTAAATTCATCAAAAATTTCAAATGTCGAAGGATCTAGTTGAATTAGGACGTTGAGAGCAATTTCATTGAAATACTATTCGTGAAAAAACGTGCGATAAGAAATATAATTCTTGGATTTAATTAAATTAAATTATATGGTAACCATAAATTTAAATATACTTAAAATTCCAAACGCAGACAATGTTCTACATCTTTATAGTAATGATTAC
This sequence comes from Pieris melete, assembly GCA_963693345.1. NCBI lineage: Eukaryota > Metazoa > Arthropoda > Insecta > Lepidoptera > Pieridae > Pieris > Pieris melete. Next base: position 4,314,803 of record CAVNZK010000006.1, on the reverse strand, counting down.
TCTACACTAGCGCAAACACCCATAGTGAGCCTTGGCTTTCAAAGGTAGAGAACGCCAGCTTTGCCGATCTTGTGCTACCGCTATCTAATCAGCTACTTGAAGCTTCCGTTGGTCGTTCGTCATCTATCGAGTGATATCTGAGCCGTCGGTATTCCTACTGGAAAATCCTACTTTAAGAGTCGTATGGAGTCATAATTAAATTGGAACCCAGAGAATATAAACCAAGTAATTACATGCATCATAAAAAATTTAAAATTTGAAAAAGGTTGGTAAAGTTTGTTCTTGTCGAAAACTTAATCCATCTTTTTGTTTCTGATTGGATTACTTGCGTTTAATACACTTAGAGACAGAATTAAAAACGATGGAGGAGACACGATTATATTTTGATTTTTATTGAAAAGAAAAATCACCTTTGAAGCAAAGACTTCATCATAAATAAATGAATTTGATTATAGTCTGCTAACCTGAAATCGTTTAGCCAGAACATAAACCCATGACCTCAGTTATTCAGTATAAGAGATAATCACTATGTCACCGAGACAGATGTATGGGCACGTAGAAGTTTAATTTGTATGTTAAATAACACTGTTTTACTTTACACTATATTTTTTGTTTGAGGGCTTATTCAAATCTATGATATTGCAGATTTCGCTATCCAAAATCCGTATTAAAACCACGATACGAGCCATTGTTAAAATTCATGAACGTTGTAATTCTGCCTTTTTTATCTTTATTAAAGTCCGCGTATCGCGACTGTTGTTAAACCGATTCGTAAACATTATTACCACATAGTTGATCTTACGTATATTTTAAATTATATGTACTATGAAGCTACATAAAAATAAATATGTCAAGGACAGAAAAACATAAGAGTTTTTTTTAAGATCCTTGATCATCCTTATACGCTCGCTGGAGAAAAAGTAAAAGAAGAAAAACGGAACTGTATATCTTAGAAGTTTGAATATCTATCTTATATATATTTATAGACATATAGGCAAATAGATTTTTAAGTAGAACATACCGTACAAATAGTTCGAATGTCTTTTGTTTTGCAACATTAAAATTTAAATGTCTCTGTTATGTACCAATAACATCACGGTGTCTTCATCAACGTGACATCAGCTATATCTTTGATATTCGCATGTGGCCCTTATTGAGCACTCAAGAAAGCTCCCGACTGAGTTGAAGTGAAAACCTTGCACGCAATAAAAAGTACACGCAAACACGCGATCATCGCTCGCGTGATTCATGACACGCTCCCGGGTAGGTTGTGGGAATTATTTGATCAATGGTGCATGAGTGATTGCAACCATCCAATTTTCTCTATCTGATGTCGTAATTAACACTACGGTAAGTTTGTGTTTGACACGGTGAGTTTAAAGAATTGGTGATGTTCATAATTAGGTGATTTGATCATGACATTGTTGACAAGACAGTCTTAACCTACGAGTATATGAGATATCTTAAAAAAAATTTTATCACGATTTTTTATTACAAATTAAAAATATAGATAAATATAGAATCATACCGATAGCAACCAACGCAAAACTGTACCTGCCTACTGTTGAAGCCTATTCTCACTTTGAATCTTACTATTCATAAATGTAGCATTAGAAGAGTTGTCAAAAGTTGTTCGTCTTATTGAACTTTAATCAGTGTAGCAGAATGTGATCTGTTGATCACAAAATATCAATTATTTATGACGGAAACTTAATGTACATTGTACACTCATGAAAAATAGGATGCTTCTAAATGGACATTTACTGTTCTTAATTAATGATTAATTATTATAATTTGAATATATATTTATAATAGAAAGCATATATCCATATATACCCGCGCTTGTAACTCCTGGGATAATTTATAACGATTATTTTTTGATGAGGTATGTTGACCGGCAACAACATTTTAGAAATATTGTCACCAGGCGTAGTTATAGGAATTTATACAACATAATTTTATTAAGAAAAGTCCCTACAGGTTTAATAAACTGTCGAATATATTTTCCAGAGACGAAACTAAATCCCACCCGTACCGTACCTACTTGTTCAATTATAGCTTTTGCACTAGGGGTTAGATTTTATTACTTTCTAGGCCACAACTTATGAACCCTTTTGATACGATTAAAAGATTATACGTGTTTTCAATTATGAAAGGTTTATTTATTTTAAAGTGTTATTAAATTTTATTTATAGTTTATTTGCCCTTTTGAGTTTGCACTACTACTCCAGTCAAATTACGAAATAAATAAACATGAGCGAACACAGTTTGGGGATTTTGAGGATCGATAGGGGGGTGTAGTCTGAGCATAAATTCCAATTTGAGGGGTTGTACTGAGGTCAGCTCAAGGTCATTTCGATGGAAACGCGTTTAACTCGATATCTCGAGAATGGTTAGTGTTAGGCGAAAAATTATAGAGACCTTTTCTTTTTTAAACAAAATTTACTAACTTTTTTATCTTAAACTTTTTTTTCTAACATTAATATTTTTCAAGATATTACTCCCGCAAGGCAAAAATTTTACTTTTTTTTCCATTTTTCATCGTTTTCTCCCCAACCATTCAATTTTATTAAATTTTACCAATCATCGAAGTGTAGAACTTTTCATTATGAACAATTTTGTGCTCAAACTTTTTTCCGTAATGCCAATACCTTCGGAGTTATAGATTACTTTACCGAGCGAAATCCGCGCCATTGTCGCAATATAAAAAGGTAAATCGATTAAACTATTTAAAATTAGGTATTTAATTTGGGTTAATTTGGGTAAGAAGTAAATTAACAATTAAAACTGTTTCACACATTGTGCCAAAAGAGCCTTTCTCCGGCCTTTCTGCATCCGCACGCTTTGCTGCATTTGGTTTTGCATTTGCGCGCAATCGATCTCAGTAAATTATCCGGAGCTGGTTTCAATGACATCGCTATCGGCTGCAATCAACGGGGGGTGCGACGCCAGCCCCATTCCTCGGGTTTCAGATAATTTTCCAGCCAGTATTGAACTTGGTAGAAACACCTCGACGAGTGGAAAAATGCCGCATCAGAGGTAGGAGGAAGGGATTCTAATTTAAAGGGTTAAAGTGGGAGGGCCCACTGCCTGCCATTTTTTATATCCCTTATATCGGAGCTCGTTGAGATTGGTACAATTCCTGTCATCTGCCTTGCGATACAAATTCAAAATGAATTGTTCGCCGTATGAAGCGATAGTTGTTTTATCTGCTTTGTCTTGCAGAAAAACTTCATTTAACAAAAGCAAATCCGGAGATTTTTCAACGCGGTCATTGTTTTCATCTTGCCTAGGTTGAATGGTGCCGACGTGGTGTCGCAACCACTAATCGCGTGCAAAAATAAAAGGTTTTTGCGGCATTCGGCCCATATATCGGTTTGACGCATTATGGGCTGTGTACCGTCCGTCGATTTGCCTCGGCCAGGTTTTCTCAAGTAAATGTTGTTGCACGCGCCGGCTGTTGCTGTCAGCAAAACCAGCAAATCCACATCCTCACCAATAACAACCACAGCACTATACTCCTGCGAAATTCTCTTAGCCGTACTGATAATTAGACCATCCGCATCCTCTACGGCTTGCTCCACCTCTATGTCTGATTTGATGAGAACCGTTTTCAGTAGTGAGATGAATCTGGTCTTATTGCTCTCGATGCCTAAAAACTTATCTATGGATACACGTTGCGACAATGGCGCGATTTCGCTCGGTAAAGTAATCTATAACTCCGAAGGTATTGGCATTACGGAAAAAAGTTTGAGAACAAAATTGTTCATAATGAAAAGTTCTACACTTCGATGATAGGTAAAATTTAATAAAATTGAATGGTTGGGGAGAAAACGACGAAAAATGAAAAAAAAAGTAAAATTTTTGCCTTGCGGGAGTAATATCTTGAAAAATATTAATGTAAGAAAAAAAAGTTTCAGATAAAAAAGTTAGTAAATTTTATTTAGAAAAGAAAAGGTCTCTACAATTTTTCGCCTAACACTAACCATTCTCGAGATATGGAGTTAAACGCGTTTCCATCGAAATGACCTTGAGCTGACCTCAGTACAACCCCTCAAATTGGAATTTATGCTCAGAATACACCCCCCTATCGATCCTCAAAATCCCCAAACTGTGTTCGCTCATGTTTATTTAACCCGTTTTTAGCCATAATTTTACTGGACTATACAATAACATAAGCGGTTAATAAACTACTGCATCGTGAACGCAAGAGAAATCTATGGTATCAATAAGAACAATAACAAGTATAAGTAGCTCATTAAGAGTATTTCAATACTTTAAGTAGTATTTTTTTTTAAAGACAATTCACACCAATTGACCTAGTCCCATGCTAAGCTGGTGAAGCTTGTGTTATGGTTACTAGGCAACGGATATACATACATATTATAGATAGATAGACACATAAATACTTATTTAAACACCCAAGACCTAAGCACAACACCAAACGCTCATCACATCGATGTATGTCTCAGCCGGGGATCGAACCCGGGACCCATGGATTCACAGTCAGGGGTACTAACCACTACACCAATGAGTCGTCAAACAAATCAACCACTAATTAAATGAATAAAAGCGTACTATCAAATGAAAATCAAACATGGTTATTTAATCGTAAATCGTAGCTTAGTTACACAATTATTTATATATTTAATTAAAATTGTAAATCTGCTGTTACAGATCCTAAGATATAATGCCTAATTAGATACAAAGGAGGCCTCATACTATCACCTAAAGTAAATAAACCAGTACCGCTACAACTTTTAAAGTCTGCATTGCGATTCTGTAACTCACTTTACGAACTCACACAGCGGTTTTCGCATAGGCGGTCGCTCTCAAATCAGTAGTGAAGAAGTCATTTTATGATTTGGCATTCTGAAAAGGTGGGAGCTTGTAGTTTATTGTTTATCAATGTGTCAAACGCATTTTTCAGATCAATAAAGACACCCAGCACCATTTTCTTAGAGTCAATATTTTGTTTTATGTCGCTAACGAGATCGGCTGTGGCTGATAAAGTGCTGCTTTTTGATCTAAAACCATATTGGCGTTTAAAAATGAAATTGTTAGTTTTTTAGCTTAGTTAGCATTTCCAGCACATTACCTTGTATATCTTATTTCAAACATCAGATTATCAGATTATAAAAGTAGGACCAAAAATTTAACGAAATAATTAAATATTAATTTAATTATTAGTTAGATTATGTTGACATCTAGAGGCATCCTTAGAGAGAGTTATATTACAATAAATATTTTAGTTAATTCTAGGACACTTTTCGCCTCTGGCTAAGATATCAGGTGAACTATCAGCATAAACTGCTTAATGTTTAAAATAATCTTATAATAATCATTAAGTACGAGTATTGCAGAATAATTTTAGATATAAAAAATAAATGGATAACCTTTTCCTTCGGTTTTATTGGAGCCAATTAAATACTAGCCAAATTTTAATATAGCCATTATTTTTTATGGAACATAGGTGTGTGTGTGGTCGGCCATACAACGTTATAGAAAACGTATGTTGTGTGCGCAGTATCTAATAATTATAAAAAATGTGCGTGTAGTAGTGTACACACGTTAGAAGTGAAACTTCTTTATGACCTTATTTTTCGAAAAATTATCTATATGCAACTTTACAGAAATTGGTAAAATAAAGTTAAATTAGATAAAGTTTAACAAAAGGCTTTTAATATCACAGACTTGAATACAAATAATACAATTATTTCATTTTACCTTATTACCACTAAGATTATTACAGAATTTCATAAATTTTTATAGAATTTTTAGTATCATTGTTATCGTTATTATACATTTTTGTTATTAATGGTTTAGAATCTCTTTGAATCATCCCTGGTAGGGAGAAGAAAAAGACGCGCGTAACGGTAAAATGTGACGCGTAACCGAAACATGTGACGCGTAACCGAAAAAATGTTACACAATTTTTTTTTCCAACCCCGATAAAGAAGTTTCACTTCAATAATAATTTATTTTCTCCCATACAATATTTGCAACAAACAATAAGATTACAGTTGAGATGTTATTGGGAGACTGGTTTCCAAACTAGGTACCTGTGATATGGATCACCAGGTTCCACTCTACAGCAAAGTCATACTGAGTGGTAACAAAAAGTACATACATATATGGGTAGGCAAACAAATTTAACGTTTTAAATAAGGAAAGAAAAACACAGCAAAACAGTTAGTATAAGATCCCGCTATACAACGACCTTCACCGAGATGCTTATTTAATGAAACTTATTTTATATTTAATTTAATCCGCAATAAATATAATCCATATGGCTTGCCTAGCAAATTTCAGTCCAGAGTATGTTTAATTAATATTTTAAAAAAAAGTTTTTTATAATTTGCATGTAGTAAATTTTTTGAACTTTTTTCAATCAATATTTTTAATCGTATTATATATGTATCACTATAACCTTCTTTTATACTAAAGATGTATATATATTTTAGTGTCACATAAAAAATATACACATAAATAATTAATTGATTAAAAACAACCTAACGTTTGCATATTCTATGGGCTTCATACTTTCGATTGGTATAGAATTTATCTAATAATCATACGGGTGAAATGTTTTAAAAAATATTTTTTTTTAATATTAATTAAAATACTCTGTACTGAAATATAGGCAAACCATATGGTTTATATTTATTGACATATTAAATTAAATATAAAATAAGTTTCATTAAATAAGCATCTCGGTGAAGGTCGTTTTATAGCGGGATCTTAGACCAAGTCAACTAGTTAACTAGTCTATTAAAGTAATCCTTTACTGCATAATATTCGCTTTAGATAAGGCGATTCCAGTGCTCAAGGAACTCTACAAATAGTTTGTTTTTTTATTTATAACTTTGAAGGTGACTTTTTGTTAAAACCATCCATTACGTGGCTGCATACGACCACACACACAACGTTAAGAGCGGCCAACCCGTCTATCTTTTCATACAAACGCTCGTACGTGATTATGGCGTTGTAACAGATATTTCTTTGAAATTTTTGATGTTATAGGCATTTTGTGCAGTATATCTAGGTTTCTATTAAAACGCGAAATCAAAATTTTAAGAAACAAACTCAGTACAAACCTCCAAAAATCTGCCATTTTGCACAAATTTTATATGAAGTTTGGGTGTTTATAATGTACTCATTAATTGTAACTGAAAAGAAGTATTTGCATAGAAACCTTGCAAATGTAATGGTGTTTCTAAATAAAAAACCATAATCTTGTAAGGCTTACGAAAAAACACGTATTTCTTGGAACAAGTTTTATGAAATTTCCGCACACTATTTTTCTTTCAACGTTATCGCGTTCTCACTTGCTTGTTAGCCATGTGGATGAAACAACAAGGGAAGGGCGCTCTTAAAACCAAAATATGCTCAACTCAAAAAATATAATTATTTAGTATCTACCATTGGTCACGAAGATTTTAAAGCCTTCTTGGCTTGATCTGAAGTTCTCGTTCAAAAGATTACCTAATTGAATCCAAAGAAACATATCTACTTCATTCCCCAATATCGCTACATCAGCTTAGGCAGTACTTAACATAATACAGCAAATGTCGGAAGTAAACATCAATCTAGTTGCTAAACCTTTGACTTGTGCAAACATGCGTTTTCACAGCGCTTATCTTGATTACCACCGGTAGTTTCCTTCGGGACCATTCCATGCATACTTCAAAATATTGAACTAACATTTGTGATTGTTTTCTCACAATTAAATTTTTAACACTATGCACTTCTACTTCATGTTTGTAAGAGTCATTAAAATAAAGTTAATTTAGAGGCAGGAAAATATATTTAACACTACATTTAAATATTGACTGACTGTACGATGAATCTAATATATAAAATTCTCATGTCACAATGTTTGTCCGACCGATTATTATGATTTATTTTATAATTTTACTATTTATATTTTCAATAAATTTATATATGAATCGGCTAATATCTATGTTTCAAACCCCTAAATGTTTATTTTTATTATCTAGACAATTTTTTTTGATGTGAAACATCTATAGGCTCACTTGTAAACCGAATTGTTGGCGTAGCGACGCTGGCCGTGGCGACGGGCCGCCACGCTTTGCTAAGGTATACATATTAGGTTGGGGAAAAAATCTTTTCGCATTATACTATGTATGAACTTGTAATAAAATCTCTTTGGCTATACTATGTATATGTATTTGCCTGTTTTGATGTGAAACATCTATAGCCGTACGTAAAACCGATTTCTGATGTGGCGACGCATGCTGTGGCGACGCCACACTATATGATGGTATATATATACAGTCTATATGCAGGAGAGTGTACGGTGTGTGTGTATTTCGAAGTCACTGATTAAACGAATTAAGTAGTCACGATTTGAAATGAATTCGTAAATTTTTGTATTTAATGAAAATAAATGTCTATTCAATAAATAGTCATCGTTATCTGGAAAAAAAATTATTTTATCATTATGACATATTTAGTTCCTATCACAATCTGTTCTTTTCTGCATAAAACTTTTACAAAATAATGTCGATGTTTCTTATGATACTGCATACAAAAATACATACACCCCTTAATTTTCACCCCTATTTTTTATTTGTTAATTATGACTTAAACTCTGAGGTTTATATATAGAGAAATATTCACAGAACAACCTAAAAAGTTTTTATTCCGGAGAACCGAACAGTCTCTGGGGTAGCATAGCAAAATGATCCATGTTGGTATGTACCTAAAGAGGTAGCCTAAGAAAAAATCCCATAGAGGAGAAACGAAGTTTGCGGGGGCAGCTAGTAATATAATAAAAATAGAGACTAGAACATATTCGATCCATTGATTTACATTGGCAAAATAGCAATTTGAATTTTGCATTTGACGTCCGCAAAGCAATCTATTGAGGTCTGTACTGTGCCCTTTGTGATGACATCTATTTCATGTAATACCTAAAGTATACTTTAGCCAATCAAATTTTCGAGATTGGCAGGCAGAAAGCAATCAACGGATTGCCTCGGAAGTCAAATCAAATGTCTGTTGACGTGGTTTTAGTAGTGCTACGTCATATCCTGTGAAATGCAGACGATAACTAGAGGTTTATTTTGAATGATTCATTTAATTATATCCAGAACTTTATTTCATAACTTCATAATTTCATAACATATTTGTTTTATTTTTGGCAGAAATCTTGTAAACGAAAACCAGTGTTTCTGAAATACTCACTTTATTCGCGTATTTTAAATAAATAAATAAAAATAAATCAGTGGCGCTACAACCTCTTTAGGTCTTGGCCTCAGAATTCTGAATCTGTTACATGATCGTTTTTAAATCTAATAGGCAAGTAGGTGATCAGCCTCCAGTGCCCTGACACATGCCGTCGACTTTTTGGGTCTAAGACAGTCAAGTCGGTTTCCTCACGATGTTTTCCTTCACAGTTCGAGCAAATGTTAAATGTGCACATAGAAAGAAAGTCCATTGGTGCACAGCCGGGGATCGAACCTACGATCTCAGGTATGAGAGTCGCACGCTGAAGCCACTAGGCCAACACTGCTCTATTTAAAAGCGTATTTTAAAGCTGGAAATAAAAACGGTACATTGTTTAGCTGACGACTAAAAACGTTGAACGATATAAAGTTTTTTTATCTATTTATTATCATTTTAGGATGTCTTTCAACATGTTTATTTTATATTTTTTCTATAATCAGTCCACACTCGGGCATATCCAAAAACAAAAATACTTTTTGTTTCCTTGAAAATTCTCCTCTTTATATTTGTGTGTAAAATAATACGTCACCATACAATATTAAATCTGACTTCTATCGATTTTGGCCACAATTGGTAATACGTGTTACGTTGACGAACGAAGATTGATGATCCGCTTGACAAATGACTATGAATCGAACACGAGCCTACCAATAGATTCAAAGATGTGATACAACATAGATAATATAAAATAATACACACCGACAGTATTTAAATAAATTTACTATCAAGTGATAGGAACTTCCCCAGGTATGTTTTGATTTTTAAAACTGTGCTTAGCTTTTTTGTAAAGAAACGATGTCCTATTTAATGATCTTCATTTTACTATATCCTATATAATAATTTTAAAAAAGTGTGTGTCCTTACTCCTTATGTACACGCGTTTAAAGTTATACAGTAACAAAATAAAAATCTTTTTAATTGTACTCTAAATTTGTAGAAAAAACGATATCAACAATAGAACAAGGTAAAATGTTGACTGTAGCCTAACTTCATGGTATCGATTTTTTGTGACGGTGTTCACGCGCATCGTATAAAATTATCTCATATTTTTTACTAACGTGCCAAAAGAAGTATAACTTCAATATAAATGATAAATTTATCTATCACATTTTTATTATTTTTGTAAAAAGAGTAGCTGTGGAAGTGCTTACAAAATAATGGATAGTTTTAACAAAGAGCGTCACCTTTCAAAGGTAAAAATAAAAAACCAAACTATTTGTAGAGTTCCTTGAGCAAGCACTAGAATCGCCTTATCTGAAGCAAATATTATGCACTAAAGAGATTACTTTAATAGATACAGCGCACACAACATACGTTTTCTATAACGTTATGTGGCATCCGACCACAAACACATATGTTACATATAATAAAAAGCTTGAAAAAAATGTGGCTAGTATTTAATTGGGTCGATTAAACTGAAGGAAAAGATTTTTTTTAATCCATAATTATAGACAATACAATATAAAAAGGCACTTCATACTTAAAGTACAAAAAAAAAAAGTCTTTGGATTACGCAAGTACTTTTAAATAAAACCTTTTTTAAGCGACACAAACAAGGATTCAACATATGGACGACTAGTACTATTTAGCAATATGTTCGCAAGAAAATTGTATAAATTCGCGTAATAAACAAATGGTGTCAAAGACAACTATTATTTTAACTGAACTCGGATGCCATGTAAAAGTATCGCATCTGCGTTGGGCATTAGAGACGTGGGTGTACGTGGTTTTATCAACAGAAGTTTCAGTTTAACAAAAAGCATACAAAGATAGAACTTCAAACAAATAAATTCACATAGCACGATACACTGCGGCCTTGTTATTCGTATTCATATGTATTTTAGAAATTTCGGTTCATAGTTTGTAACTCTCCCTAAATAGATTCACTGTATATTCTAAACTTTATTATTATTTAAGGTTGACTCAGATAACTAAATAGAAAACTGTTATTTAGAAAAATGAAATCGAGTTTAACTACCTATCAACATTAAACTCAAACTCAAAATATGTTTATTCATGTAGGGTATTGTCAGAAAGAAGTTAAATTAATAATTGTAAATGTATTACTACCAGTTCGCAAGTCAAGGGCGTACAGCGGGTAAAAAGAACTGGCAAGAAACTTTCCGCCACCCTTTTTTATCGCCAAGTATTGTCATACAACTCGTTAGAACTGGAGCAAATCAATCCCAAGGATTAGGATCATTTAAGTATTGCTCAAATTTATAAAAAGCTTTATTGATTAATTTTCGTTTAACGAGGGCTTTGAATTTATTTAGTGATAATTCTCTAATTTCGCTTGGGTTTGTTGTAAAAACGAATACAAATTCCATATAAGGAGTGATTAATTATAAACTAGCTACCCCCACGAACTTCGTTTCGCCTTAGAGTTCGAGAAAAAAATAAAAAATAAATACTAGAAACATATTTTACGATTCCTGTTTATTTATTTATATTTTGATTACCTTGGACGGTTTCCTAACCTGGAATAAACTTAAATAAATAATGTTTCGATGAGTAGTGATACGTTTTCGAGTAATTTGTGGACAAAAATAAAAACAAAATACACTTATATGTATTTAGCACATACTTAAGTCAAAGCCATAAACCGTATTGTTAAAGGCGGTTAAAATAACTATTGACTAATTGAATAATTAGCGATAAATGCTAGAACAATGTAAATTGAATTAAAAGAACATATGAACAAAACGTCATCGCCTTAACAGAGACGCTAATCATTAGTCACCTTTAACATAATTATATCATAATTAGTCTTACTTAAACTAGATCCTAATTTTTAATAAAGACAAATCTTTAAAAGGTTTAAGTGGTTTATGTTTGCTTGATAAAATGACGGCAAAACTTTGCTTGGGTGTTCTGCGGAGCGCTACAGGCTCATAAAATCTAATTGTAACTTTTAATACCATCTAAGTAAACTAATTAATGATAGGAAAATTAAAAAAGTTTCAATATTTATAAATTAAAACAAAACATCAATTCAAATTTCGAAGCGCGGCTTGTGTGAATTTTAATATTCAGTTTATTTGGAACAAAAGTAAATGTTAGACATAAGAGATTTCTCAATACTCTCTTTCGGTATACGAGCTCCGAGGTTGAGGTTGTATTTTAACTAAAATGTCTGGCAGTAAAGCAATCGAAATTGTATAAAAGTTAACCGCAGGTAGTCAACTGTTTCCTTAGATAACATGACTGCACCAGCTGTTTCTCAGAGAGCAACTTTGAATTTCAATCAGGCCTCTGTAAGACTTTCTACTATGTTAGTTTGAATCACATTATTTATTTTATAAGAACATTCCTCATCTCTTATATCTTATTTATAATTGTGAAGGTACATTGGTACGGTGTGTTTAAGACCAGTTTCAGTTAAAAAAAACATGAGCCGTCTCGGGATGCCTGGCAGCTGATGTGAAACATCGACATTGTTTTGTAAAAGTAATATGCAGAAAAGAACAGATTGTGATAGGAACTAAATATGTCGTAATGATAAAATAAAATATTACGATTTTTTTCCAGATAACGATGACTATTTATTGAATAAACATTCATTTTCATTAAATACAAAAATTTACGAATTTATTTCGAAACGTGACTACTTAATTCGTTTAATCAGTGACTTCGAAATACACACACCGTACACACTACTGCATATAGACTGTATATATATATACCATCATATGCGTCGCCAGAAATCGGTTTTACGTGCGGCTATAGCTGATGTTTCACACCAAAACGGTAAATTGATTATTTAAAACTGTAGTTATTGCAATCACGTTAAATAAAATATAGAGCATAGAACAATATTTGTAAAACGCTATAGTATTATTATTAGTAAGTCTAAATTCAAACTCATTTAAATGATGTCCTGAATTTAGAATGTTAGATTCTAAAGTAAATCGAATACGAGTATGATAAAATGTACGTCCGTGTCGCAAATTTGGTCCCTGACACTTCTTGCCAGCTCATCATCGTCATCTATTTCAGATCTGGTGTAGATTGACAGACTGGAATAGATTTAGAATATATTATTTATGTTCATATTCACTTTGTAACTCATAATATAAATATTACATAGAGGTTTTCAAACATAAATTTACCCAGATGTGTTTTCCGTTTGAGTTTATTTTCCTACTCATGGTGAGTGCAATTGTTGAATAAGCAATGTTAATTAGTTTAAAAACACTGCAGACCCAAGCTTATTTAGTTACAACTCTAACTTGCAACTTTTACAATAGAGAACCCACAATCAGCTCCGCTAATTATTTCTACTATTCACTCCTAGTTTTTTGTTGACAGCCGACTGTAGTGTAAACGTAGGCAAAAAACAAAAAGGATTTTATAAAGGTGCAACTAATGAATGTTTTTATAGTCTGCCTTTAATTAAAACTATTTGCTTTTCTACATTATTTATAGTCGTTATTTTCATACCATCGTTTTTATAAAACTATTAAAAAGGGTTGTGGTAGAAAGAAAATATTCAGTCGATTTAAATAGTTAAATTGAGAACTTGAAATCTTGATTGAAAATCTTGTTTTTGTTTCACTAATCTTTCGAAATTTGTCAAGTTACCTCGTCTAAATTTGGCTTGTTTAATAAACAATTTTGATAAATAATTAACATATATGAGAGAATATGTTGATACGCACTGTTAAAATGATAGTACAATTGCCCGAACTTAAAAAAATCCCTTTTTATGGCAAAAATTTACATATTAACATCTGTAAGGCATTTTTATAAGTAATTTTTTTACGAAGCGAATGAGCTAACTATACGTATATCAATATAATACAAGGCATATCAGCCTCTACTAAAAATTGTAAGGGAAATAACCAACAATGTCAAAGCAAAGTTTTGAATTTAGAATGACACTTTATTAAAATACCATACCTCTTCATATCAATGTATGGAAATGTCAAATACCTACAGAGATTGATTACTTGACAGGATAGTTTGAGGAAACACGTTTCAGAGTGGATTTATGGGATTACTGAGCATGTTATATCATCTAAGTGCAATTGCTCGGAATAATCAATGTTATTATGCTTTGAACGTCGCGTTTAATCACTCCACGAACAAATTGATTGATTATGATATTAACATCTTGATTTTGATTGACGCTAGATTTAGTGCGATCATGTGCAATTATTCGCCTATATACGTAGGTATATTGTAGCTAATCTAACTTCCTTTGTTGATATTTAAAATCTAAATATCGGCATTTTTCTATACTTCTTCGCTATATTGTTTGGTTTGTAGGAGATAGATGATACAATTTATATAACGGAATAATATTTTATAAAAATTTTATGTTTTCACACTGTCTTAATAATATTTGTTTTTTTCATTTCTGCAGTTGTATGGTATTATTTTCATTTGTAGCATCTCACTGTAGACACACCTTTTCATATTGTATCTATACATAGCATCGCTCATTATCTGATATAAATAGGTGTTATTTCACTGCCCAAATAATCCATTACTTCTCTAGCAACCCGAATTTCTAATAAACATGTTTTATGATATTTCGTTTACTCGTTCCATGACTGAACCCGAATCGACTACAGACTCAAACGGCAGTCATAGGAACGAGTGTAAAGGATTACTTTAATATTTATTGTCATTAAGTTTCAAATGTTTAAGTAAAAAATTACTTTTAATAACAATGATAATGACTTAATAATGATTTATAGACCTGGCAATACTGACAAGTTAAATAAACCATTCGTATTAACGGTTTTGAACTAATTTGACTTTAATTATTAAATTATTATGACAATGGCAGCTGATACCAGCGCCATTGCTCCGACATACAAACTGTTCGTTATTAAATTCCATTTTTGCCTAAAATTCTCCCATTGTTCCTCTGTAATTCAATATTATTTGGTGTGAACTATTGTCGTAACTTTCCTCGTTAAGGTGTGTTGACAGCACTCGTGTTTTAGTTCACAAACTACTGTTGTCAAAATATATTTGGCTAGAGACTACACTTAATTATATTTATAATTCTGTGATAGTTTCGCCATGGAACTATGTGAACAAAATTTGCTTTAGTTAAAATGTTTGAAATTATGTATATTGTGCGATGAGAATTTTTAAAGCAATTAAGTGTCAATGCCTATCAGCCTAGACCAATTCTGGATTCTCCGGAAATTATCTGTACCAATCAAACTGGCTCCCAGTTAGTTAGTTTGTTCGTTTCTTGGCTTATGAGCGCCATGGCGGTTTAATGTTTAAACCACTAAAATAAAATATGTTTATTATGGAACATAAGATACAGGTATCACTTATTCCATTCCTATCAATCTGTAGGCATCCCTACTCATCGGCAAAGAAGACAGGGGGTGTAGGCCAAGAGAAAAAGCCGGCGTAAAAAACTCTCGGTACTCTTTTAAAATATCAAATCATCAAACAACTCATGTCATAATACATCACCTCATCTCATTATAACACATTTAGAACTACTAGTGTTGATATCAACATCGTTTTCGTCGTGGTAATAATAATGAAAAAGGTACCGAATTTAAAAAAAAATAGGCACTTTGTTTATAAATACATAATTTTGACGACTCATTGGTCTATTGCTTAGTACCCCTGACTGCAAATCCATGGATCCCGGGTTCGATCCCCGGCTGAGACGAACATCGATGTGATGAGCATTAGGTATTGTGCTTAGGTCTTGGGTGTTTAAATATGTATTTATATATCTATCTATCTATAATATGTATGTATATCCGTTGCCTAGTACCCATAACACAAGCTTCACCAGCTTAGCATGGGACTAGGTCAATTGATGTGAATTGTAAAAAAAAAACAATTTCCTTACGAATATTTGATGTTTACTTAAACAATATAAGGTTTAATTTACCTCGTGTTCAATCAGAATCTGAAAGGTCCTTCACTACCCTTTGCTTCATTAAACTGCCGTTAGGGCATTAAACGTTGTACCTGTGACATGCCATTCTAATATATAATTTTAATTAGTTAACCTATCATCCAAGGGTTAATTATCTATATATATATAAATAGTAACTGTATGAGATAATGGTATGAGTAAGAGCTGCCGAGTGTGTCAGCGCCTAAACAATTGTTCACTTATCCTTACAAAACTTTTTATTTAATTATGTCAATTGTACTATATTAATGTACATGCAACGAAGTGATAATAAATAAATAAATAATAAAACTATTCATACAAAATATCTCTGCTTTATTGCTTTCGCAAATTGATTTACCCACTTAAAGATTTTCCATACAAGTAAAGCTAAGATTTAACAGTATTTTACCTTCTGTTATCTCTGTACAAAAAATATTCTTTTACAATTTCAACTTGCTAGCGACTTAAAAGAAACAATGAACATAGAACGTCCTTTATTCATTCCGGAAGAAAGAATCTGTTAATTCAATGAAAAATCCGGAAATCGGCTCCTTAACGAAGTACTTAAATGGTCCATTGTTTTTAAATTTCGAACGATGCTTTTAAATAATTACGATATTCGAAAATGTTACCTTTTTATCTTTGAAACAGCTCTTAATGAGTGCTGTTTTATGTAAATTATTTCTTAAGAATTACGAAAGAATTGGTTTAAAATAAAAGTCGAATCGAAACAAAAGTATAGAAGATCGCAATGAACAGTGCGCGTA
This sequence comes from Pieris melete, assembly GCA_963693345.1. Classification (NCBI taxonomy): domain Eukaryota; kingdom Metazoa; phylum Arthropoda; class Insecta; order Lepidoptera; family Pieridae; genus Pieris; species Pieris melete. The sequence goes on along the minus strand of CAVNZK010000006.1, from coordinate 4,297,895 downwards.
ATATTTGTGAAGTGCCGCCATTTCTAATAATAAACGAAACTTGGACCGACTATCGACTAAAATATTATTAAAGACAGGAAATAAAAGACATTAAATCGTCTGTTTAATAAACTGCTAGACCGACCGGATTTCTACCTCATATACATTATTCACTTGCAATCGGATATCGAATTCAAACCGCTGGGGTCTGAACGGACATATAAATTACCCAAACCTTACATAGGTAAGCCTTACACTATCGTGAATTCTTGATATCTTAGTTCATAACTTTAATGTTTACCCAGATAACTTATCAACCTAAATATAAGTTATATCCTAATATAATTTAATGCACAATTAAATGGGTGCTCAAGAGCGTTGTGGTGTCAGTATCTTTTGGGCGAATGATTTTAAAAAAACATGGTGCGTGTACTTATGTACGCGCGTAAGAAGGCTTTCTTTATTTTTTTAAAATATTAAATAATTATTAATAAATATCTAGCGTTAATAATTTAACAATATTTAATATTTAGTATATTATTCAATTATTAATTAATATTAATTATTATTTTATTATATTATTAATTCAATTTAATAACTAGGTATGTTTCATAACCTTTTAACTAAGTAACAATAGGTCTTTGTGAAAAAGCATTGCTAAATTTCTTTGAAAATATAATTAAAACTCCTTTATTTGTTTAAAAGGTACTACAAATGTCATTATGGTCATTCAATTCTTGGCATAGCTGCTAACGTCACGCATATTCTATTACTTTTTACTTGTAGATTGTCTTATTCCCATCTCGATCGCGCACGCTCGGCGCCCATACTGATAATTTTGTGTCACGGTGCGCGCGCATCGTAAAATTGTCACTCTCATAAATTTTTCATAACGCACCTAAAGAAGTATAACTTCAAAAACATTTTGATAGTTAATCATTTGGATTTCTTATTTCAAATGTTACTTTACTACTTCTTCATAAGTTATATATTGACGTACGTAAGCAACACGAGTGTGCTGGGATTTCGGAGGTTATGTTTCTTATTAAGGACATTTTTAGAATTAATAATGAAAAACGTTTTTCTCACATCTATTTTTTACAATAAAACCCAAGAAAAACCGAGACAAGGTCAAAGTCCTGTCGATACAACCAGTTGCGGAAGAAATTACATCGCAATATATATTTTCTTCAATTACAATTTCGTGTCACGAAAATGCAGTTTAAAGTGTTGAGACCAGAATCAGAGAAAAAATCACTGTGTTATAAAAACATCTTTAGTATGATTTGGCTAGGGTATAATGAAGGGCTCAGATCTCATTCCAAAACCCATCAGAATAGCTATTTTTTGGCTGTAAAATAAATAAATCAATAAAAGAACTCTGTTTTCTCCTGCGATAGTCAGTGAGGTGCTTTGATCATATTGCTTTAAAAAAATTGCTGTGTAGTAGAAATTTACATATTTTTTTTTATTCAATCATAGTTAATTGGTGAATAGTTTAGTTTCAAGCCTTAAAATTTTAAAAAATATCGGGTTTTGTTTTCGATTTTTCTTTGTATTGAATGTAATATTTGTAAATAAGAATTTTTGTCTGTAAATTTCAACGACGGTCAATTATTGTCCTACGGGTATCTTGAAAAATGTATTCATACGTCTTACGATATGAACGAATACTAATAAATTGTAGCAAAGAATATAACGTCTGTATTCAAATTGAAGGGTCCTTTATATTTCTAGCTTACCGAACCGTATTTTTCTTATGCCCTTACCCTATATTAAATTATTGTAACGAGACACTATTGAAATCCAAAATCATTTCTTTATCAAGGAATTATTGATTTAAAACTGTAGAGTTTGGTCGTGATAGAGAAAAATCCAGTGGAACTACCTTATATGAAAGACAAGAAGATGCCTTCTGTTTAATGTTTTCCTTTACCATGTGCAATGTTATTTTTAAATAGCTCACATATTTTGAGAAATCCATTTGTATAACAACTTCAGAGTTGAGACTCACATGCCTAGGCTCATATTCAACTCATAGATAAACATATTCTTAAAATATTTATTTATTAATAAAAACTTGAATAAGATTTATTTTTTAGCATAGTTGACTTTTAAAGGAATCGATATCAAGTTCCATGATAGCTTGTGGCGGCGTCCATGCGTCAGGTTGTCTCTCTCTAAAATATGGCGAGGGGGCCGTTTGCTGGCCATGCGTTTTACTCGTGAACGGGTGCTACTTGTGGTGACTGGTCGTACTTGAATTCGTGTATGCGGTGATGTTAGTTATTTCGACTATGTATTTGCGTGTTGTTCCCACGAGAATGTAAGTGCATGCTCCTATTTCACCATGCCTCCTGCTGATAGAGTACAAAATATCTTTGTTTTCAGTTTTTTTTATTATTATTAATTATTAGATGTCACGTGGAACATGGTGTAACGGTTGCAGTTCCATACAAACATTGTGTAAAACAAAAAAAACTTGGCGATTAAAAAGAGTGGCGGAGGGTTTATTGCCAGTTCATCTCTTCCATTCTACGCCCTTGATTTGAGAACTGGCAGTAAATGTAAAATTAGAAGCATTCAATATGTATTTCTTTTTTGACGTTCATAAGTGTACAAGAGAGAATCATTGAAATTATTTTAATATGAATTATCTGCTAAGCGTCAATCGTCTGAAGAACGGTAAAAGATTGGTACGTTATCTTCAAAACCTGGAAATGAATTTAAATATTATTAAAAACACAGAATTATATAAATATAAGTAGTAATAAATCCTGGGTTTGTTATTTTATGAAATGTATGCAGAAACACGGCCCCAAGAAATGCTGTATTATCAAAGTCAACATAACAAACTTACCAATATCTAGTATGTAACGCTACTGAATATTTAAAATAACAATTATCTAAATACATACAGCGGTCATTGTAATTAACGACAAATCATTTCCACTTATGGTTTTTAAGCCGACCTCCTTCGTCATAAAGATTATTATAGCCAAGTAAGCATTCCTATCTTTCGGTTTTAAGCTAGTCCATTCAAAGTCAAGTAGTGCCAATTTTACGTCATTCGTCTAAAAATGTACAAAATATATATTTATATGAAAAAAAATTATAAAGTTTTCGGTCGCCTTATTTATTCTTTCAATTAACTTGCTCTTGAATTATTTGTGAGGAAGCCTGTCTTACACAAAAATCGACTACGCGTGATAACAGCAAATCCTTTGTCACATATTTGCATATAATTTAAGAGTTTAGATGCAATACTAATAAACACATTTAGAGTAAAAAAGACTATTTTACTTGATACTAGATATTAAAGCTTCATCAGTAATATTTTCATTCCGAACTCAATCTGTAATTAAGACAAATAATTACTGTAATTGGACTGAATACTTTATGAAAACGTAGTTGATGATTGAGAAAATCTTCAAATTTTTAATGAATAGCGCGCCAATTTGTTACTTTATTAATCCGAATCAGACCTTAGTTTTAATCTGTTCTCCAAACCAATTGTAAACGAAAATCTCAGCGAACATTGGAATCATGTGTGGTGCGAATCGCCAGTTTATTTCCTGAAAACATCGTGCAAAACGGTTAACGCATGTATCGTCCGTATACTTTGATATTTTACCCTTATCAAATAAACGTTTATTTGAATCAGTCCTAAAACAGCAATATCTCTTTTTTATAAAAATAATTAATTCAAATTGTATGTTAAATAACATAAGATAAATCAAGATCTTAGGAAATAAACGCATCTAAAACATAATTATGTATGATAGAACCTAATTAGTCATATATACATAAAATATATCAGAATAAATTATGTTTATTTATATTTAGCAAATATTTATGGGTATATACGCAAAAGAGAAAAAACTAGTCACCTAAATGGTTAAATAAATTTATTAAAGGTTGCATATTATGCTATGTACTGTGTGTAATATAGGATTTGTTTTTTTTTTTCAAATTGAATGCTAGAAAAAAGTTATCGGCATTTAAAGTTAATTCAAACAAAAAGCCCCTTGACTGTTAAAAATTGCATACAAAACGAGACAGACTGGTTGTTCGAAGTGTCAAACAATGGTGAATTGAAATTCTCCAGAATGAAATAGCAGCATATGTTTTTAAGTATGCTATATATATATATATAGTAAAACAATATTTAAATTACCTTGCTCATCAATAATAGGTTGAGACAGATACACATAGCAGCATTGCACAGCGGTATTAATGCTGAAACCTTATACATTTTGATCAACAATAATAGGTACCTAAAACACAAATATAATGTAATTTTAATATTGTCTTTTACAAGACTATAACACACTGCAAATTCTAGCAATTAAATCGTTGATGTAAATCAATGGGAAGAATTATGAAATATGTGCTAAATATTTTTATATATAAATTAAATATATAAGCGTTTTACCCGGTAAAGTGTATTTATTTCGTAATACTACAGCTATCATAAATCATATATAACACAAAACAATTGTACTAAAGATATAGGCAAAGAAGGAATAAATACAAAAAGTTCAAACATTGACGAAAGGTAAAAAATCAATAAAAATTATTCAATACATTTTTTAACTTAGTAATTTTATTCATCTGTGTTGGTGTGGTGAAAGTGAGGTGATGTGGTGAAAGTGAAAGTGAGCTCATTATGGAGGTGATTGTGATAATCTTAATACTTATTTTAAGCATATTCTGCGATAGCTTGAACAAGTCAATGGTTAAATAGTGGTTGTGGTACGTCCGGGCTGCGTGATACAAAACTGAGTTTTTGCATAGTTGGTGTTGATATCAGGAACGTGAACCAATGCGTGATTACGAGTCTGGTAGACAGAAACATGGAAGTGCAATTTTTCTAGAAGTGATCTGCAATAATATTTATTTAGTTATTTAGTAGTTTTCAATTCTCGACGATTCTTTGTGCTCGATATAAGTATGAGCTACATAAGTCGTAAACTTCTAATTTTTAAGACTAAAAATCTATACAATCATTTTTATATTATAACTTACTTGTTTAATTTAAGATGAGTATAATAAAATTCACGTAACGCTTTGTTTAATCTTTCAGCATATTCGTCGTTTCTCGTACCTTTTTCAACTTTTAATATACTCAGTAACCCCTGATACGCCGTGCATAAAAAATATATCAACACAATAAACCACATATCCAATATCATAGTACTGCTTATTTCAAACATTAATATCGTATGTAAGAACCAAGCTATTTCATAATACGGACTGGACATTGGCATCAAAGTCATTGTGGATCTGGAAAGAAGGATTCGCGTCCCAGCTATATAATTCCACAAAGTTGTTAGTTCGTAAATCAAAACTGGTGCTATTGCTATACAAAATAAGCAGTATACAATTCTATTTCCAGTCTGAAGTACCCTTTTGATATCCGCAGTGGGGTTTCTTCGTATTACGTCTATAAGTGTGTTCTTTATAGTTGCGTAGAGATCGCGGAATGTGAATCTACTTTTTATGAACAGTACCATTTTGACCGGGAACATTGTTATCATGATAATGGTGTAGTATGCCTCTGCTTGCAGATCTTTATCGTCACTTGTTTTTAGGCATTCCAAGGTCCCAATAAAAACGTAAATGAAGAGGAATACATTTAATAGTTGATGGACAAAATGTTTTCTCCAAGACCATCTTGGGTCCAATACTTGCTGTCCGTAAATGCTTTGGTACACCAAAGCTGGGAAAAAGATGTCGTCGATTTCATTTCTGGGTCCAACTGTCTGTATGTATTTCAAAATTATTTTTTTTAAAACGTTAGTCATTTTCTCAATGCGAAGTGATTATTTTACGATCAGCGCTTATTTATATATTGCAAAGTCGGTACAGTGTTATACAAAAGTCCTTAAGCATCTCGCTTTATAATTTATATTTAGTCAGTTTCAGATAATATTTTAAAATAAATATTAAAGGAATAATTAAGCTTTTTTTAATTAAATTGCAGATGAAGTCAAAGTGAAAAGTCCTTTAATCATATAGGTAACACAATGTACACTTATGAACGTCAAAAAAAGAAATGTATATGATATGTTTCTAACTTTTCATTTAGTGCCAGTTCTGAAATCAAGGGCCTAGAACGGAAGAGAAGAACTGGCACTAAACTCTCCGCCACTCTTTTTAATTGCCATGTTTTTTTTACACAACGTCTGTAAGGAGCTGCAACCATTACACCAGAAGGTGCGAAGACCAGTAGGTACGGTATGGTTGGGTAGTTGTGGATCTTATTCATGGGGAAAGCCTAATGCCGTTCATAGACAGTTGCATATTCAGACGACTATATACAGTTATTCTTAATAGTATTTATAGACTAGTTAAACAATGATGATGATTATAATTAACATGTTTAAGTATTACGATATACTCTTATATATTAAAAATCCAAAGCCGGACTGCAACGTTTCTTAAAACTTAATGTTTGTAAAATTTTCATTAAATACTACTATTAGCATACAATTTACCTTTTGCACACGACTGTACCAGTGCAATCAAATAACATACAATATGGCTAATTAATCTTTTGACGCCCAATACCTGTTTCAGCTTTATTATCCGCTATTACCTATTTCACCAATTATTTAATTATAAAAACCGATTGTTCTAATCGAAAGGAAGCCATAAATCTAGCAGTATAGAGCACCAATTAACATAAATAAAAGTTTTGAAGAAAGAAACTAAAATCCATTTCTGTAATTGAACGCTAGCGGTTCTGCAATGATATTTTATGGTCAATAAAACACTCATTTAGAAAACTGATTTATGGAAGGCGTACTTTTAAAGTCATTTAGAAAATTGTTTTTAAATTGACCACGGTTTAAGTACAAGGAAATAGGTGGGGCTTAGTACTAACTATTGGCACTGCATTAGATATAATTAATTTACTTTTCTGCTTGGTAAAATACATTCGTTTGAAATCAGCCCTACAGATTGCATCCCTTTCTTCGATAATATTTATTTTATAGACAAATAGGTGATTAGCCTTCCGTGTCTCAAACGTGTCATCGATTTTTAGGTTTTTCAAGTATGCTTGCTATATTTGCCTTCACCGTAGAGGAAGTATTAATGCCGTGGTTCCTACGCATGACCTCAGGGATGAGGATCGCACTCATAGGTTATGTTCAGATGGCAAAAACTTGACGCGCGTTTTCAAATCGCGCGACTAGAGATTATGGTATTTTCATACAACTGTTCACATGAGAAAAAGTCTCTAGACGCAGGTGATCGCGCGCTTTGATATTAATGTAATGTCCGTTTGCTGTTCAGATGAGCGCGCGCTTTCATCGCGATCGCATGTAATTTTGTTAATTTTCGTAATTATATTTTGTTCTCGCTTTTAAAATGAGTGTTATTGAAGATATTGACATCGACTTACTAATCGATGAAGTAGAAAAAAGGTCAGCAAGTTGGAATATAGCAAATTTGTATAAAAATATAATATAATTTGTATTTTTTTTCAAAATTGGATAAACCCAATGTGTACGTTTTCTTTATCTATATTTTTCTTTATAATATAACCACAAAATAATAGCCTCTTCCACGTCCATTTTCTACGTTCTACCGAACTAGACTGACGAGTACTCTCGCAACGCGCGTTAGCGCTCATCATCTGAACGCTCTTCAAATTTGATCGCGCGTTGACGCGCGTTACATGTGAACATAGCCTTAAGCTACTAGGCCAATAGTGCTCTTATGATTCCCTGACATATGAGGTACGCAAAACCTTGCCAATTGAATTAAAGTATAAGTTAATAAATTCGCTATCTCGGAACACCTTAACCAAAACCTGAATTTTCAGTATTTCGTGCACTGTGACCTCTAGAAAATATTATAATAAAAATTGCATAAATTCGTTTAAAAATTTCAAGGCGTTTTTTGAAGTACTGCAGAATAATGGAGCAGTCACCGGTGATTAAAATTAGTTTCGGTGGAAGTCAAACTCAGAACCTCCAGCCCTCCAACCCCACATTACTTTTGTCTGCTCCAGCACTTAAACCTTTTTATACTGCAATATGTAAATTTATATTATATAATAAGCTTGTAAATCAGTTTCCTAAACGCGTAAGCTTATCCTTATTAACTTCGGTAGATGGGTAACTATTCAAAAATGACTTGGTAGATGTTTTGAACTTCAATGAAGGGACACTGTGTATTTGAATTAGATTCGCAAAATTGTTTTCAAAAAAAAGAAAAAAAAACTTTAATATAATGATGTATAATTAAACAGAGAAAATGCACTTGCCCTCACACTAGGATTCCCTGTGTCGTGGGCAGCTAGTCTCTTCCATGTGACAGATTTATAATTTACAATTCACTCTTCACAGAGCGGGCGTGATCGCTATGTAGGAGTAGTATTAGAAGGGGCAGATGTGATGCGCTTCACGACGTTTTGCCATCAATGCCTATTAGGGGTTATCCTACCGAGTGAACCTCCTACGGCAGAGTTGATCTGGTCAGTCCATCGAGTAGGTGACCTTCCGCGCGATCTAGTGTCTTCCACCTTCTCAAACTCAAACTCAAAATATCTTTATTCAAGTGGGTAACCAAGTACACTTTTGAATCGTCAAGTTAAATTAATCGTAAATTTACATTTACTACCAGTTCGCAAGTCAAGGGCGTAGAGCGGGTAAGAAGAACTGGCAAGAAACTTTCCGCCACTCTTTTTAATCGCCAAGTATTGTCATACAAATTGTTTGAACTGGAGCAAATCAATCCCGAGGATTAGGATCATTTAAGTGGACAACTATAAACGATTTTAAAACAAATGGTGACTTTCACCAGTATAATACGCGAAATAGAACTATTTTATAGAAAATATTAATAATAATTATATAGAACATTTTTTTTGAAGAAGCCGCTCCATACTATACCGAGATGCAGTAAGATAATATCGACTGGCATAAATAATGCAGTATACACGTGGCGTATCTTCATTGTGAGTGGATCGGAAGGTTTTCTAAGGCGTTTGAAAACATTTATAAGTTTCGAACTCAAGAACTTCAAAGCCTCGAACTAATGATAATTTCCAGGTACTTGTTTTTTTTTTAAGGAAAGGACATTTGCAGTTGGTGCATATGTTCAAGGAGTGCATTTTAGTAGGCGGTTTGGGTTTCTGGACTTCGATATGTGAAAGCATATACAGTTAGAAATACAATATATATATACAATTAAAACTAAATCACGTGTATGAATGGGTATTACATATTTATTGAATTAAAGGTGAACCTAAATGTCTAATTTTAATAATATTATAGTTACTATTACTTGAAAAAATATGTTAATTTATTTTGGGATTCTGTTTTTAAATGTTGTACATACTTTTTAAGTGTTAAAAAGTTTATAAAATATATTTTGATCAACCGCGATGTGTTCATAATATTTGTAAAGCGTCTCCAATGTCTTTAAAACATCTCGTTTTGTTGGAATTTCAAAGTAAGTTCATAAAACTATAGAAAACAATAACAGACGCACATTTGGTTTGAATTAAATAAGAGTCCTTCGAAATTTAAGAATGAGTCATAAATAGTAGAAGTTAAATGTTAACGGTCGCTTATAGAGATATAGGCAAGTATCATTCTCACTTATAGAAGAGGATCACGCGTGAGAAATGACTGTCACTTATACAGGATTCATGTTTCTCTCGTATAGAGGTTTTAGGAAGACAAAATGACGGGACACGGTAAATACTCTCATTAAAAGAAGTTTCTCGCTTACCCAGTTGTCACTTACTGAGGTATATGTATGTGGTTTTAGACGTATTGAGTGAAATGAGATTATTGCAGTGATGGGCAAACTTTTTAAAAGGAGGGCCAGATGAAATTTAAAAATTTACAGGCGGGCCAAAAAAAAACCACAAGGTATAGGCCTAAACCTTTTTATTGTTTACTTTTACATCATACACAACTTATATACTAAAATGGTAAAAACTTCAAAACAAGACAAAAAATTATTAATCTTTAGAAGAGCATGAACGCGTCTATGGAAAGAAAACACGCGATGCAAACTCAGTTAGTGTTAGATGCGACAATACCATACCTAAGGCTCCCGTTAACTATTATAGCTGCACAAAAAAAATTATCACTTCCTATGTGCAATTAATTTTAGGGGTTAATCAAAATCGTGTCACGGGCCGGATCAGACTAGCCCGAGGGCCGCACTTTGGCCATGACTGGATTATTGAAAAGCCATTGAGACTTTTGGCAGATACCTAATTAAGCTAACAGTGTGTCTTGTTACCAAGGGTGCGAGTAAAAGATTATAAAGCGCAAATTCGGCCCCACATGAAGTACTGTTTTCACCTCTGTGCTCTCCAGTACCAGCTCCTTCCACTTAATCATATTCAACGCAGTTCGGTTCGAATCGTCGACGACCAATCCCTCTCCGAGCGGCTTGATCCTTTGGCGTTGCGTAGAAATGTCACTCTGCATCTTCTACCGCATTTACTATGGAGAGTGTTCAAAGGAGTGGTTCGGATAAATACCTGCAGGTGAGTTTCATCATCGGATGCCACCCATACTGAAGTATTTCCGAATCAATTCGACTTAGGGTCCTTCAAGAAGAGCGTACCAATTCTTGTAAGGCCGGCAACGCACTCGCGAGCCCTCTGGCATTTAGTATCCATGGGCGGCGGTATCACTTAACATCAGGTGAGCCTCCTGCCCTTTTGCGGCCTGTTTTATAAAAAAGACTATTAATATGTTAAGGCTACTAATGCTGGTTTTCAACATTTGTATTAGTTTGATTTTAAAGTCATTTTATTGATTATGACCGATTCCATGTCCCTTTACTCACCAGCAGTTATAAAGTTAACTTCAAAAATTTCTTATAACTAAAAATTTCAAGGAAGGAAGGAAGAAATGAAACAACTCTCAGAAGTATAATAAAAGTTTATATAAGTAAATCATAGCATTGTCGTAGACATAATATAACTAGCACAGTGTTTTAAGTATATAATTTTTATCGTGAGCATATTATAAAGATATACTAGCTTATTATATCCAAATGATTGAATGATTTAATAGTACGGATGATACATCAATTCTTCCCCATATTGAAATATCACCCGTACGCAAATGACCATGATACATTTATCAGTTCAAGTTTATTAAAAATATTTTATAATCTCTAATTTTATTAACTCGCTTGTGCGTTGCGATTATCTAAGCTCCCAATGTGCACGAAGCCTTAAGCCTATGTGTAAACTTCCCCAATTTTACACATTTTAAGAAGAAAATTTAAACTATATCTTTCAACTCCCACTAATTCCAAACTAAATTATCTATCCTTTATTTTATAATTTCGAAGCGAAATAGAGGCTTTCCCATCTCGATATTCTCAAAAATAACAGGTCACTCCTAGAAGGAGGTGGTCCCCATAAATATAACTACCTTATAGTTTTTAATAGAATCTAAGGCATATCTAGCGTAAACTTACGTGAAATTCAAAGACTATACCTAAACTCTAATAATAGACTTTTCAAATTATTCACCTACAAAGAAGCTAAAAAGCTATACCTTTAAGCTAAAAAAGCTAATTCTATACCTATATCGTTTTGGTGCTATATACTTTAAAGTGATTGAAACTGTAAAATGTGGTATTTTTAAACTTTATTTATGTGTCTTAATACTAATTTATGTTGGTATATTATTAGATTCAAATTTTAAGCTTTTCATTAAGAGGCACTTTTAAAAGGTATTCACCACATCAGTGCGTTGCCGAATAGCAGTTATAAAATGCTTATAAATATAAGCGCCTGATAAATTTTATAACAAACATTATAATTTGGACTTAATTTGAATTATTGCAACTTTCCTTTGTACTACCTGGCTGTCATTCGATATTCAAGCGTCTGGTGGACGTATTTCGACGGTAACCGAAGTGGGTCCCGTTGTGTTAGGGGATCGAAGAGTAGCTGACCTTAAAGAGGTGCCCGAATGACCACTACTTGCTTTCGAACCACGACGAGAACCTGTCATAGTAATAACATCAATTCGTGGACGAGTTAGCTTAACGCTACAATTCATGCAATGATTCAGCCAATTCCAAGTGGAAACAAGCCGTCAAACTCATGCTTAAACAAAACTTAACTCAGCATGCAGCAAAAGTACTTAAAGTAAACTTATGTCTATCAAATAATGACGTTTCTCCTACTTAGTCTACCTTAGTCTGCCTAAAAATGTTAAAAACATCTGGATATTTCATTAATATCGTAAACTAACGATTAAGTAATTAGAATCTTACTACTCCAAAATTGTATGGCTACTCAAAGTTTAAAACTTGACTTAGACTTAAAACCTATTAGAATTACTAATATAATAGATCAGGTATATACATTTTCGTATGTACTACGTTCTTGATTAATCTCACCATGCCTATTTTCTATAGAAAAGCGAAAATTTTAAATAATTTCAAGTAACCTGAGTGTTTTCTGTGGAGCTGATGGCTTTGGTGAGGACGTGCTGTTGGTAGATGAAATAATGTATGAATTACACAATGACTTTATTTATTAAAACCACCAATGAAATATATGTCAAACAAAAATAACGTCCCTATGTCGATAGATATTACTGAGTTATTTTTTAGTCTTAATGCAATACTAAAAATAATAACTAAATGTATTAATTAACAAAATAACTTATATTATGAGTGACGCGTAAAGTATTTAAATATGTAGTTAGCTTGCCTTACTCAGAAAAAGACATGATTCTACCCAAAAAAATATTTGATAATAATCCATTATTGATTTTTTTATTACTATACATTTATTAAAATCAAGATGTACACAATAAAATGTAGGTAAGTAGGTAAGTGTAGGCAATATATAGATATCCATATATATATTGATAAGATCAAATATAATAGTTGATAACATATTAACTAAGAAAAAATGTGTTAGTTATTTCATTAATGACACAATACTTGTTGTTAAATTACATTTTATATCAAATTACTTTTAGAAAGTAAAATTCTTTTCGAAGCCTATTCTTACAATTCATAGATGGCGGTTATAACAAATATAGGATAGAAGCATAGCTAGAGTTAAAAAGTGAAGAAACAGCGAGGATAAGAAAGTAGAAAATTTAATTAGTCCTAATGGAGCGCTTTCTATTAAATTAATGCAGTCGACATCTAGGAACTTGGTCCCGAACTAAAAGATACAAGTCAAAGTCATATAACCAACTTGTCAGTTGTCTTTAACGCCATCTCGTGGCAAAGTAAAAACGCTGCATTAAGACCGAGAAGCCTTATAGAAGGGAATGAACAAAACCTTACCCAAAACAAGTGAATCTTTCCTTGACGATTCAATACTATTTTTAGAATCTTTAAAAAGTAGTCTAGATTTATTTAAATACATTATGGTTACTGAAATTTTGGTATCGTTATTACATCTTAGATTATATTTTAAAAGATTAATGAAAGAAATAAGATTGGTCTGTAAAAATCATTCCCGGTTCTATTTCTACGGAAAGACAATCGTCCTTTGAAGTGGATGGTAAGAGTCACTTAGTATTCAGTAAGGTTGTTCGACATTAAACATGAAATAGAAGCTGAAGGAAATAATAATAATATATTAAATTATATTTTCACCTGGACTTGGTGAATGAGGTCTTAGTTCCTGCTGGCTAGCCTGTCGTGACGGAGGTCGAACGCTTACTCGAGAACCGCGTCGATCCTGAAACATTATTCGTATACAAATATAAATTTAATAACATCTGTCACATTAACCTGGCGATAAATGTGTGTGTACTTATGCGTTAGATGTTATACTTCTTTGGCGTAACAAGATAAAAATCTTTTCAAAAATTTTATTCTACGTTTGAAGAAAAAACGACACTAACAATAGTAAAAACTAAAATGTTGACTATAGCTAACTTCAGGGTGTTGTTTTTTTTGTGACGGTGTGCGCGCGCATCGTAAAAATTTACTCTCATAATTTTTCTCTAACTTTGAATTGACTAAATCACTTCACAAACACTGTTAGCCTAAAGATACTCGTTAGTATAAGCTAGATTAATACATATGAAGACAAAACAAGCCCTTGGTAAATTATGGTTAGTTTAATTATTCAAGATTTAGTGTATGATTATTTAGAATGAGAAGAATTAAAAAAAATATATTTGATTATAGCGATTACCTGAGCGTGCAAAAGTTTTGAGTCTCTTAGTAGAGACACGTTCATGAGTCGTGGATTAGGGGTGTTAAAAATTGTTCTGTTCTCCCTCCATCGGGCTCTGAAAAATAAAGATTTATTGCGCATATTTATAACACCTTCAGAACCTATACAATGTAAACTAAATATCGTTATTGTTTATGGTCTCAATTACATTAGTTAACTAAATATTCTAATGACGTTAAATAACATCACATAACAATTTATATAGTCATTTATCAATAGATCTTAAAGTCACGCACTACGGAAAATAATGAAATACATTTTAAAATTACAAAGTACTCCAACAGTTTAAGTACCCGTTTTAAAACATCTTAATTTTTATGGTATTTATATTTTTATACTTTGTAACAATTACAACAACAACATGAAATTTGACTTTGATTGCAAAGCATTAAATTTCGGTAGTTTAGGTCGTAATAAGACGGAAAAAAATATATGGCATGAAAAACTTTGCTTTTCTGCTTAGAAGACTGATTGAACGAAATTTTAAAAAATCTCGGATTTTAATTTTTGATTGAAAATAAAACTATTGAAATAAAAATGTTTATTATTTTTATTAAGTTTTACTATCAAATTAGCTTACAGAAAAGTGGAAAATAACTTAAAAGTGCACACTTTTACTTTTTATTTTATGTTCATAGCTACTTTCTCTCAATAAACCCCAAATATAGTCGCCCATCATGTTTTCATTGTATTGGCCTTGAAAGCAAAATCAAACAAAAAAAATGATCACAAAAGCAAACTTTATACCGAAAAAAGGGTATTTTCTTTTCGTTTTTGTGCATAACTAACTGGAAAATAATACAGTAGAACCTCGTTAAGTAGAACCTCGATAAGTCAAAAACCTCCAAATCTCGAAAAAATGTTTTGTTCCCTTCCCTTAAAACACCAAAACCTCCATTACTTGAAATCTTGACCCTCTGTTAATCGAAATAATCACCGAGTCCCTCAAGCCATTTTGGTACATATTTTCACTCGAAAAATTAAATTTGACCTCTGTATCTCGAACATAGGAACGTTTTATTTTACAACCTTTACAACTTGATCATTTGGAATTTATTATCTCTATTGTTCGAACAAAAATAAGTTACCGACTTTAAGAACTTGCCGACAATGTGAGTACACTATTGTTTCTTAGAAAACATTTTAGGAGTATACAATAATAAATTTATGACTCATGGAAACACGTGTTTGGTTGCTTTGTGTCAAGTGTTCAATTTTGATTCCCTTTGAAATCCTCCATAAGTTGAAAACTCTATAACTCGAAATTTTTGGCGTCTCCCTTGATGTTCGACTTATAGAGGTTCTACTGTAGTATAAACTTTAGGACAAAGAACGAAAATTTTTTTGTAGAGTCGTGTTATCGGTCTTAGCTAAAGTGTTACCTGCTAAAGAGCCGCAAAACGACACAAATAATGACGAACATCAGCGCCATACCAACCAGTACTCCAATCATAGCCGGGTCCAGAGTCTTGGTAGAGATTTCTATTTCCTTTTCCGCTGAAATTTGAAATAAACTAAATTAAGTGATCGTTAAAGAGGTAAGAAGCATATATATAATAATAATAATATAGCCTTTAAATTCCGAAACTGTCATTTTATATATCTGAACTTTAATATATTTTCACTCCAGTATATCTCGGAGTTCGGCCTTCGCCAAGCATAGATATATGTATGCTTAATAAATTGAAAATATCAAGAGAATGAAAATTGACTTTACTTCAAGAACTTTATTTTGATAAAATGCAGATATTTTGGCGTTACGAACAATGGTACGTGTATATCGTAGTCTTATTTGTTGTTTTTTTTTAGCGATGCATATTGCATATGTATTAAGATCTTACGTGACTGTATATGAATCTTGCATCCTATATGTTAAATTGGTGTCTCACGACTTAACATATGTTCTGGTTGTATCCAGCAAAGTTCTTTTCTTGGCGATTATTATGGCTAGCGCAGCTTGTACTTGATTTAAATGAAATTAGGAAACGATCGTTTGAATGAACTAAGGTTAAATAAGGAGATTTATCAACTGGAGCGAGTGTATCGCCGATCACAAATAATGTGCCTTATGTTTGAAAGAATACAAAAATGAGTAGTAGAACCGGCATCGATGCAGATTGATAAAAAACTTACGGTTACACACAATGCCGCCATCCACCGACACCTCAGCGACCAATTCATACTTGCACACGCATCGATCGTTCCTACACTCAGTTTTGAACACAACGTCCTCACACTGCTCATTGAAAATACAGCTTTCGTTGATGCCAGCAGCTGAAAATTTTAATTATTTAATTAGTTACCATAAAATGTTCTTTTAATATTAATAAAAACCTTTATTTCAGATACTTGTCACACTTAAACACATTTATATTTCTATCTCATTCTCTTTAGTGTATCTGTGTGCCCTTTTTTGTCAAAGGGCTCCTCCAAATCCCGCCATTCCTGTCTTCGCTGTGCCACTCTCTGACACCTGCTGTTTCCTTAATTCAGTCTATCCACCTTGCCTTCGTCTGTTTCGTTTCTTGTACCTTGGGCCCCAGTTTAGTTCTTTCTTGCTCCACTTTTTTGTTCCTCTTGCCATGTGCCCCGCCCATTTCCACTTAAGTTTATTTATTTTTATAATTACATCGGATACTTTAGTTGTTCTTTTTAATTATGTATTATTTTTATCTATTCTTTATTCCCTATCATATATCGTTCCATCGATCTTAGACACAACATTAGCTTTGTATGCTGCGCTTTAGTGGGCGCCCAAGTTTCAGATATGTTAGTACAGGTTGAACACAAGTATTGAAAAGCTTTCTTTTAATTACCATGTTCGTTTTTTTATTTTTCTTGACTTCTCGAATCTGTTCTTTTAAATACTAATAAAAACTAAATAAGTCAAATTGCACTCTTTTAGATAAAGTAAAAATCTGTCTGTTTTCATCACAGTATTTTAATATAAAGAGACGAAAGACACGTCATGTACTTTATTTAAAATAAACGATTCGTTATTAAAACGTATTGTGAAAATCAAAACATAGCTACTTATTTTCTTAAGTTCAAATAAAACATATACATAGACGATATAACCTAATTTTAAGAAAACTACTAGTGCCGTTCGCAATTATACACAAGTCAGTTGTAGATTTTGGGATGAGGTTTTCTATCTCTCTTGTATAATTGATACAGAATCTTAATATATGCTGGTTTATAGAAATTATTACCATAAAAGTATTATGGTATTACAGTACCCCACATTGCAACTGCTATATGAAATACAAAAATTAACACAGCACGTGAAAATGCATGCCTACAAGTCACCGCCAAATTGTCTAGCTTGCTCGTATATATAGACAATATTCGAACAGAGGCAACGCAAAAGACGGAAATAACAGTTTTTAATAGACAGGTATGCAGGACAACTAACCACTACTGCATTAGATCGATATAAGCCAAAGTTTTAAATCGCGTGTCGTCACAACGTCAGTTCTTTGTTCTAGTAATTACTTGCACAATTTATAACACATTTATTATTAATTTAATTCTGATAATACCTCGCAACAAGGCTGAAAATTATTATAGTTTTTAGTTTCTTATGCAGCGAAAGATTAATAAAACAATTCGGCAAAAATATACAGAGGCTTTTAATTGTTACTTTTTAATTTTATCTAATTCTAATATGTCTTCTTCATATTCTACATCTGTAAGTAGTGAGAACTGTTTATTTGTATGTTAATTGTTTATGAATTACGAAAGTTGTTCCAAATATTCAATTAAAACTCTTTCTGTCAGGCCCGTATACCAATATGAATCTCAACCTAAAATATCGAAGAATTGTCAAATAATGTGAGTCGAAATGGTTTCATATCCGTTTAAATTACTCGTGAATTAAAATAGTGTTAGGGAACGACGGACGAAATTACCTGAAAATTCTTAATCTTATAAAACCATTGCTAAAAAAAAGTTCGTTC
Source organism: Pieris melete (assembly GCA_963693345.1). Classification (NCBI taxonomy): domain Eukaryota; kingdom Metazoa; phylum Arthropoda; class Insecta; order Lepidoptera; family Pieridae; genus Pieris; species Pieris melete. Next base: position 4,279,745 of record CAVNZK010000006.1, on the reverse strand, counting down.
TTGTATATATATACGTTACTATACTATCTATAGGAGTTAGAGAAACTTAAAGTAAGTTAAATATCTCTTGAAAATTTAATAAATTTTAGGCTGATGAAGAAAGTTTGGTTTTATTTACTGAAATTTTACTTTGAGGCATTTCATTATTTTGCGCAACCATCAAAAAGTTTTATTCTATTTTTACTTCTCTATATTTCAATTTACACTAGAGTCACTAAACAAACAACATTCCCTCCGAAACAGCCCACCCGTGTGACAGTTACGGTTTTATGGTAATAATACATGCTTTCCATACCACTGTATTTCTTTCTGAATAAAGCGTTCAGTAAGCGTTTCGGCTAAATAGGCTAAATAGTAAAAATAAGTCAGATCAGTCAAAACAAAATGTTTGACTGCCCTATGCTTCTTTAAATCAGTTATTAGGTAATCAGACACAACGTTTGTAGCTAATTTGCACTGATATAATTTTCATCAAATATTTTACATATAATTTTTTTAAATAAATAGTGTGTATAGATATTATTTTTATCAAACCGTGCCAACATTGGATTACAATATTAAGCACAACAATTTTACAAACTATAAAAACAGTTTAAAAATAGACAATTATATTTAGTGAATGCGTGACAGAGTAGTAGATTTTCCTTAATGTCTGACAAAATTAGTTAACACAAATTAATGGATACAATAACCATATTACTGCCACTTACGTTTTCCACATTTGTCCACATGATTAGTGACCGGTACATCAGGGTGACAGCGACAGATCTTATGCACCTCATCACACACGGAGTCAGGGTAACCACACTCCATCACCGTTGAACAGGTGTCACCATACATCATCTTTCCACGTTTTGAGGGATCTGAAAATTATATAATAAATGTGCTCTTACTGAAAGCTGATTTATACAGTTTTGTATTAACTTTCTAATTATATGCATGTAAAATAATGTAGATGGTCTTGGACAAGTTTGGTCAGTTTACTTTATAGACAAGTAGGCCTTCTTTTCCTTCGCCGCATGAACAAGTATAAAATGACACAAAAAAGTTATAGAAATTGACCCATTAAGGACCTATCTAGTCGCCAAATTCCAAAAAAGTACATTGTTTCTTTCCATTTTTCGTCATAGTTTCTTGAAGTAGGGCGAAGGGAAAAAAAGATTAAATTAGATTAGATTAAAAGATCGATACACGATTTAATTAACTTCGCTAGAAAGAAACAAAAATTGATTTTTTTTCTTTCTAGCGAAGTTAATTAAAAAGTTAATCAAAAATTGGCTATGTTTGGACATAGCCAATTTTTGACACATTGAATTCATTTTATGACGAAAATGTATATAGAACATGATTTTGAAATTAACACGGTATATTTTATCGTAAGCTAAGTAATCCATTTTAGAATAAAAATTTATGAAATCACATTAATTTAATGTTTTACATAACTAATTGTTATTATAGGCCGGCGCGCCTCAGTGCTCCAGCTCTCCACTGCGCCCCGCAGTCCACCCCGAGACACTGACACAGCAATTCGTGATGTGATAACTGATAGGGCCTTAATAGAAAAATGCAGTGTCGCACTAACCGGGGTTCAGACGTCGAACGAACGTCGTCGAGACGAATGGGGGCGACCGCGTTACAGTCGTACGCCTAGTATTAACTTAAGCAATTAATTATAGACATTTGATAATTGATCGCGTTGGAATACGGTTAATTTGAACTAATTAGAAAAGACATAAGCAAATATGTTCCTGATTTCATTTCAAAGCGAATTATTACTGTAACAACAATATGCCGAAAATCAATCCCAGTTGTTAAATGTATGTTATATAAACCAGCCAACTACGATTAGCTACGATTCAGCGTTTAATAGGTACTCAGCGACACAGATGTCTAATGCTACTACCTTATCGGCTATCAGACGAATAATTACGTAATTTATGGTATTATATGGGTCAGCTGCTACTTAATTACTATGTTTACAGTTACTGAAACAATATTAGGATACTTAAACAAATCGACTATTAACTGATGTTTTACCAAACACAGCGACGGTAGTAACATCCAGCTCGGCCAAGGAGGGCGCGAGCGCCAGCAGCGCTGTGAGCGCGGCCAGCAACGCCCGCCCACACCTCGGGGCCCCCATGCCTCCCGCTGCGCCCGCGTCACATGCCAATACACCTGAAATATAATAATAAATCTACTATATAAAAATAAGTCGGGTTTTCCTTCCTGACGCTATAACTCCAGAACACACGAACCGATTTCCACGGTTTTGCATTCGTTGGAAAGGTCTCGGGCTCCGTGAGGTTTATAGCGAAGAAAATTCTGGAAAAATTTCAACAGAAAAGCGGGATCACCAAACGAAATATTACATAAAACGAAGCCATCTGGTGGGGAAACGGAGTTCGCCGAGTTTGCTAGTACTTAATATGAAAACATCTTTGCTATATAGCATAACTTTGCTACTGTCTTTCACGCAGGTCACTTTGAATCGAGTCCGAGAGGTGCTGCGATTGGGGATAGGTAGAATCGCTTGAGCGTCAAACGTCACTGAGAATGACATGGAGGCGGCGATGTAAAACAAAAGAAATTATGACTCATTTGTTTATCAGTTAGAATACATTGGTTAAAAGGAAAGAGGGACTGTGTCGGGTGTCTGCAATTGGAATTCGCCTTTCCTATTATACCCTCACTTATAGATCTTTTTGCATCACGTAACGCTTTAATCTATAAATTTAAAAATATATCGATTTTACTTATGCTTAATTTTCAGTAGCATTTTTCGAAAAATTATGTAATTAAGATATAAAATTTAAGAGAATTATTTAAATACAAACTTGTAAATATACCCATACTAATCTACTAATGGTTGCTAAGCACCTAGACCTTATAACGTAACCCTTGATGACCACAAAATTTACATAAAGGTTAATTTATTATATAGTATTATCTCATTGACCCTTTGAAGTCCTTACCTGATGTATCTTTTGAGTTAAAACAAAATTAAATAGAGTTGTTTATAAACAATATAAATAATAGAATTATGTGAAATACTTCATTATGAATTCATTACACTTTAATATACCCGTATTTTGTATGTATTTCATTGAATCGTTTTCCTTTAAAAGCAGTCGAAGTAAAAAATCATTTAAATATAAGCAACACAATGTACACTTATCAACGTCAAAAAAGAAATTTATATGAAATGCTTCTAACTTTACTTTTAGTGCCAGTTCTCAAATCAAGGGCGTAGAACGGAAGAGAAGAACTGGCAATAAACTAAACATTTGTAAGGAGTTGCCACCATTACACCATGTTCATGACATCTTAAGTAATTTTAAATAATAAAATAAATTAAAAACAAAGACTTGTCCTCTATCAGCAGGAGGCGTGGTGAAGTAGGAGCACGCTCGCCTGATGAATCTGACAAACGCCGATTGTTTTTACTTTACATCCTACTTATATTTTAAACGCGGAAGTTTGTAAGTATGGATGAATGATTATAACTTTTTCACGAAAAAACTACTGAATGGATTTTAATGAAACTTTACAATAATATAGCTTATATATCAGATCAACACATAGGCTACAATTTATAAAGATATTGTGTGAATTGTCCAAAATATGAAGTAAGTAAGAAAAAATCTGCCAACTGCGAGCTATTCTGGTGTGCGCTGCCAAAACCGCTAGAGTTACACATATGTACCTACCTATGATGGAAATGTTTATCTTAAATAGTCGTACAAAAACGCCCACCACAGCATATATCTATATCTTATGTTTAAGTCATTATATCTAAAATAGTGAACCATAACCACAAATTGATAATTTATTTCGAATACACATTTCGTAGTAATAAATTGATTCTTAAATGAAATTAGATACTTTTATCGATTCTGGTATTTAAAGTAGATAAAATATTTCGTTCACGCTACATCATTTGGACAAATATTATTTCAATCCTGCGCAGACGAAGTCGCGGGCACCTATACTAGTATAAGACAAAGACGGTGGACACGCGGTGGACGCGCGTTGGAAACGATTTTACATATTCCACTTTTGTTGAATCTCTATCCGTTAACCTCTCAGAACAGCAGGCTGGACATAAAGATCCTTCTAGAACTTACTATTTCTTCCTTAGATCTGTCTAAAATCACTTTCATACGAGTGACTTCAGCGTGATTCGTTACAACCAATTTATAATAACAAGCGTAGCCTAGCAAAATTTTGTCATATTATAATTAAATTTATCGTTATAAGTGTACTATATGCTTTATAAACCTAAACTACTATTCTTAACAAAAATATTAAATAATCAATGTTTGATAGCTTCTGCAAATAACCTTGAACTTTATGTATCACACTCGAGACTAATACGATTATTAATCTTTCATTTCTTTAAGACTTAAATACAGTTTTTTTTTTAAATTGACTCATACCGATTTTATTAGACATATGTGTTTCTATCGAATTATATGTATGCTATAATAAAGAGATAATGCTGTACCTAGAAGTGTTATTGTGCTTAATAAGTTTTTTGCAAATTATTAATATGGTACATATTTAGACGGAATCGTACTAATACTATAAAAAGTTATAAATGTAGTTTAAGTAAATGATACATACTGTGTTTAAAATACTGTAGAATTTTTAATACCATCACAAAGTTACGCAGATTGACACACATGTAATCTCGTTCAGAAAAACCTTTTTTATGAAAGGGTGTTCACTTGCACAAGGGGTGACCTTAGAACCCAACGTTATGAAATAACCTATGGGCGCCTAAACACTATTTCGAAAATAAACTACAAAACTAACTAATGTTACATTTTGCGGTATCATACTACAGTTCACTGTTGATAAACTTTGAGTCATTTCCGTCACCGCATCTAGAACGTCAGAGGCTTATATGTTTGACATTTACTATCAAAACTTTATGAACAGAAATATGCACAAGAAATTCAGTACATCGTATACATTTTATTTATTTATTTACACTTTGTTGCAATAAAAATAAATAAACACAAATAACACAATACATAAAAATTATACAGGTTGCAACGGGCGGCCTTATCGCTAATAAGCGATCTCTTCCAGGCAACCCTAGTTAAAGAGAAAAACTTAAAAAAAGAAACATGATGAACCTTAATCTAAAGTACCTAGTACGAAAAAAAAAATTAATAACAACCTCAAAACTTAAAAGTTAATCTTACAGATTCATGAACAGCGAATAGTGATGCAATGCAAAAGAAAAGGAAACACAAGAATTGCACAAGTCATTTTGTATTGAATGGCGCTGAAAACCGTGGTGGGCCTGTTTTAAAGCGCTGTCATAGATGAAAAGTATCAAAAGCATTTTGTGATGCTACAAAAATTATGGACCTGTATAGATTCGTTTCAATGCCAAGATTAATAAGCAGTGTTGGCCTCAGCGTGCGACTCTCATCCCTGAGGTCGTAGCTTCGATTCCCGACTGTACACCAATGGACTTTCTTTACCACCTTTAACATTCGCTCGAACTGTGAAGGAAAACATCGTGAGGAAACCGACATGTCTTAGACCCAAAAAGTCGACGGCGTGTGTCAGTCACTGGAGGCTGATCACCTTGCATATTAAATTTAAACATGATCATAAAACAGATTCCGAAATCTGAGGCCCAGACCTAAAGAGTGGCACTTATTTTTTTGAACTTATTCTTCTTTAGGCGCGTTATGAAAAATTTATGAGAGTGAAATTTAACGATGCGCGCGCACCGTGACACAAAATTATCAGTATGGGCGCCGAGCGTGCGCGAGCGAGATGGGAATAAGACAATCTACAAGTAAAAATAATATAGAAAGTTGCAAACAATTAAATACAAGTACTAATTAGGAAATACAGACGAGTAGGTATCGATAATTTCAAAAAATTTCGGAACCCTATAATCTATCAACACGAAATTAGGTTAATTTCAATGTTGATTATTCTATAACTTTAAATTTCAAAAATGAGGAAATAATCGATAAATAAATAAAACGATTATTAACAATCGATAAATTAAAAACACGATTTTTTAAGTGAACGTCACATCACTTATAACCAATAGAAAAGTAGAAAATGGCGGATTGTTTACAAATTTTAATACATTACACAAAACTTTAAATTTTTTATAAAAATATTTAGACGCGTTTCCCGAGCAAAACTCACTTGGAGGTGTTCCAATGAAGGTCCCCCGGACACTCCTAGATAATTAGTATCGTCAAAAAAGTGCGGTGGTATTCAACACTGTTACCTATTTTAGTAATTAAAGTAAGTAAGTATAAAGTAAAGCAATAGTATTTGTTTTGAATTTGTTGAGATTTACATGTTTCACAAATATAAGGTAAAATATTATAAAATATTCTTAACCATTATGTAAGTTTATAATTAGAATATTTACTAATTAGACGTCTCACAGATAAGGTGTTTATTTGTCCATTACTAAGATTGTTTGAAAGGCGGCTTCTCCGCATTACAAACGCTTAGAAAACAAACGCACAAAATATTACACGTTGAAGTTTTTCGTCCAATTAGATTTGAGAATTTGGCATCATACTAATGGAATTTTAATATCACAAATGCAAAAATAATTCTATAAAATTGCTTCATCAATCACTCGCAGAAATAAAATACGTAGTTTGCTAGCGACAGCTTTGTTACAATTTGCCTTGAAATCAATATAGGGATACATTAGGAAATGTATTTTCTCACAAAATCAACAGTACTTACGCCAGAAGTAATATGATCACTATGAAATGGACACACTATTTTGTATTTGTGTAAATTTAAAAAATAAATAAATAAACTTCTGTAAAACGCGGGTCTAGGCAGTATTTACACAATACTAAGTTTCAATTGCGTTTCAGCAATCCTGGTCAGGGTCATACTGCCATCCAGTTGACAGATAAGAAATTGACATTACAATAATTAGAGTATAATCGAATGTGGCCATATTTACGCCGCGCGCCGTCTATAACCGGGATGTCGAGATAAACATGCAGCGAACTTTGAAACACCAACTGAACTTATAGTAATTTGCGATATCATTGGAAAGTATAAAAACTATTCTAAATATAGACGGTTCCGATTTGAGTACGTCGTGAAGATTATGTATACTAGACTGCGTGTCTTATTTTTATTTGCTATAAAATACAGAGTTCAATTTTATATTAGGCATTTATGCGTTTGTGCCGTTTAAGCCTTTAAAATGTGTCTCTCCATACAATGATTTAAGAATGTGTGGAGGAAGAATGTTGTGAGCTTCATTCGACCTAAAGGGAGAATCTTCGACTTGTCTAACAACAGACTGACCGAGACAAATGACCCAATGGTTGAGTCAAGTTGTACTCGTACATATCCTTAGCGATCGGAATAACTTTGTTAGCGCGATGCAGCGAGACGTTTCGTAGTGATTTGTAGGCATAGATAAACTTGTAGGTGTCGCTACAAATGGTTAAAAAGGTCTTACCGCTAGATTTGATTTGGTTATTTCGTCTAGCCTGGGTCTCTCGGTAACTTGATGCTGTGGCAATATTTTTTGAGACATATTTTAATAACGAATAGGAGGAAGATGCAAATTGCTACCAGAACAATGCTTTTCGTGCATTGTTTAGTGCAAGTTCTCATTAATTAGTACAGAATCGAGCTTGGCCCGTGAAAAGAGTATAGTATGGAACGAAATAATTAAAAACGTAGTGCGTGCGACACGCTTGGAAAACCCCATTTTAATCAATGCGGATTTTGCTAACAATACAGATTAACATATTTTGTAATTGTTAAAACTTCACAATACACGAGAATGAATGTTTTCATATTTGCATCGATGAAATAATTAAAATGTTCAGCATTAAGCGAGCCTTTGTTCGAATAAATGAAAAAATAAAATACTTTTGAAATGAAGCGTAACTCTACAAATTTCTGTATTTTACGTTGCTATTTAAATGCTAATCAACTAAATAGCGCTTTGTGAATGTTAGTTTATATATCGCGCGTATAATTTAGAAAAGTACACTGTGCGCTGCATTCAGCACAGTTTACCAACTCACTTCAGACCAAATTACAATCTGTGACAGCTATTAAGAAATATGACGTATTGCATTGCTCTATGGTTGTGTTTTGTTTGTCAACGTCACGCATGCGTAGTAGTGGTACCGCAGTGCGCGGCGCCTTACCGACGAGCTTAAGCGTGAGCTTCCACTATTAAAGCGGAAAACCGTGACGTATGTACAAATGTTTGCAATGTTACAAACATTTGATCCAACTTGCACTACAAAAAGCCTGCAGCCTGGGTGTAATTGACCGAGTGACCTATAATTCGTTATTCACGTGAATATGTTGGTTTTTATTAGCTATGGGCATATTAATCGAATCATTGTACCTACTAAATATATTATAATTATTTTATTTTAAAAAGGTGACCTAGTTTTAGGATCATTATTTGTGTAATATTGAGAGAATGAAGAACCCAATTACGACGAAGCTTTGATTCTCAGTAATTAAACTTTAAGGGTTGATGAACTCTAGAGATGTGATCAGAATATCAGAAATTCTATGATTACTAAAATATTGACTGGTCTTTCTAATGAGGGCCTTTTCTGACAGCTAAGAAAAGTAGTTCCAAATTAGTCAATAGACGGTGAAAATGCCAGTAAGGGTTTTTGTTTTTTTAATGGGACTTGCCAGTTTATTCTGAGGTCTTTTCTCTTTTCTTTTGGCTCTTGCATTTGATTGTGATTGGGCTTTGGTCAACTTTGGGTACTAAAATCATGGAAAAAACGTTTCATCATCCTTGTATTGGTAAAACATGTAAAAAAATTGGTACGCACCATTTCCCTACCAATGAACATCGAAGAGTACATATTAGAACAGAACATTCGCGTAACCACCAAGTTTTTATCTGTGGCAAGCAATAAGAAAAAGGTAAACCCTTGCGATCAAGTGCCATCTCATCGTAGCTTTTAGAACTATCTTTTTTTTAATAGCTGTCAGAAAAATCCCTCATTGTCAGGATATTGTAAGTTGACAACTATTTTGCACTGACAAACACAGCATAGGTATTTGCAATATATATAAGCTTTATATTGATACGTGAATGAAAGTACATATAGACTCAGGTTAAAGAATAAAGGATATTAAATAAATAAATCAATTAATGAACAAATCGGTTTTGAACCGACGACTCAGAGATGGGAGTCGTTTATATTGGTCTAACGTGTAACAATTTTACATTATATTAATTCATTGACGACTCATTGGTCTAGTGGTTAGTACCCCTGACTGCGAATCCATGGGTTCCAGGTTCGATCCCCGGCAGAGACGAACATCGATGTGATGAGCATTTGGTGTTGTGCTTAGGTCTTGGGTGTTTAAATATGTATTTATATGTCTATCTATCTATGTATGTATATCCGTCGCCTAGTACCTATAACACAAGCTTCACCAGCTTAGCATGGGACTCGGTCAATTGGTGTGAATTGTCTATAAAAAAATATATATATATTCAATTCACATTAGTGCCTGAATAATTTTTTGTTCCACTTTTAATTCCACAAAATGTAATATGGCCTTGCAAAAGTATAAATATTACAGCTATTAAGTCATTAAAACTTTCCTGGTACAAATTCTCGAAAGATGTATACAGTTTTCAGTATTACACTTAGGAAAGCTTAATGGATGGTTGTTATAAAGTTTTTAATTCTACAGACATGCGAATGCAAGCTAAATTATTCCACTAATATCCAATGTTTAATATGCATATTCTAAGTGCAAAAGTATGTATATAAAGAAATTTACTGGCTTATTTATTTTGACTTGATTTTTCTAAGTATAATTTCAACCCTATCTCTATTTTAGGAAGTTGGCGGTTGAAACCCTCAGATGACTTCATAAAGCCGTCTAGTGTCAGGTGAAATTCTCTGGTTGTGTCGGACATCTGTCACATCGGGATGAGAGTTGTGGAATATAAATGTACATACACATTTAAATGTTTGTGTCATGCCCTCGTGACCAAATGAGGAGAATTATTAGTTTGAATATTACAAACGAGCAGCGAGCAGTGTTGGCCTAGTGGCTTCAGCGTGCGTCTCTCATACCTGAGGTCGTAGGTTCGATCCCCGGCTGTGCACCGATGGACTTTCTTTCTATGTGCGCATTTAACATTTTCTCGAACGGTGAAGGAAACCGACATGTCTTAGACCCAAAAAGTCGATGGCGTGTGTCAGGCACTGGAGGCTGATCATCTACTTGCCTCTAATAGATTTAAAAATGATAATGAAACAGATTCAGAAATCTGAGGCCAAGACCTAGAAGAGGTTGTAGCGCCACTGATTTAGTTATTTTTATTTTAAATATTACAAAGGTTCATTTTTTGTTGAGTAGTTCGATTTTTTTGTAATAGACGAAAGGCTACTTTTTAGTCTTATTATTTTTAGCTGTCTTGAAGTATCTGCGTACAAGTTATACCGCAATTACGTTCCCAATAAAAGCTTCAAATTGGCTTGATTTTGCCCTTATTACTGTTCACTTGTTTTTAATGTAAATAAATGTAACGAAACATTGTGAAACCAATTCGAGCTTGTTGTAGGTCCCATTACAGCCTTCTTCTGGTGCCACTTTATTGTTAAAAGTCTAAAAAGATCCTTGCCCATCCGCCAATTTATTGCCGGTCCACTCCCGTTCGTTCCGCAACCACGCCTTCTTCCTTCTACCAGCCCGTCTCTATAACGGTTCGGTCGCCAGAACCTCGTCAGCGAGCCTCCTTACTCCCCTTACCCTTACAATCCTCCGTAGTTATTTTCCTTCTCATTAATTCCAAATAAACAGACAGGCATTACAGCTAGAAATCCATAAAATACATTTTATTTTTAAAGTCATTCAGTGTCAGTAACTTATTCACTCAATAAAGATGTTTAGTAAATGTACAATCTTTCGCATCTTATTGAAGAAGCTGTCAACTTGAATAAATGAGGCCCAGTCGATTTTTATTCATGATCGGAGTCAAGCGCCGCTGAAATTAGCGTTTCCAAAGCGCCGGTTTTTTATCTCGGCCTCCGAGTAATTATCTTTTGTCAAGAAAAATCAGAAGTGCCACTTATCATTGTCTTTTTCTGTTAACATAAGCTGAATTATATCCGTGTGCTCTTTAGGAAATGTCAAAGATCTTTTTTATTTTTTTCTTAATTTCAAGTTGATTCTATTTTCGTCGATTGTGTGATAAATCGTATGAAATTCTTGATATTTAAAAAGTTCTACAGGTTAAAATACAATAGGGAGCAATATATCAAATCTAAAACGTAATAAGCACTTCGTGTGATTTGGGACTAAGCTAAGATACATCGCCGCATGCATCGTTCGAATAGAATACGTCTAGGAAATAATATAAACACAATTGAAAATCGTGCTTTAAGCTGACGAAACCTGAAATTGCCGACGAATCTATGGTCAAATTCGTGCTAAGGCCTCTGAAGATTTTATGAGTAGTGTAATCCAAAAACCAAAAAAAAATTTGTATGACTCCTATAATTGTTGTATCGCTCTCGAAGGCAACTATATTGAATAATCAAATCAAATGGATCTAATACATACTTAAGGATATATCTAATATATACTTAAGGGTGTTATATTTTATAATCGTCTTACCTCTTATTTAAAAATAAAGTCTAATTGCGCCGTTTTAACTAAAGTGTCTTCATCACAGCGTAAACAAATGTAATTAGATTGATTAAGTTTCTACGGAAAAGCGGTTTAAACTCGACCCTGAATCTTACCCTAAAACGAGCGTTATCTATATGAGAGATACACAATAGTGAGAATAAGTTATAGAAGTTTGGATATTGTAGATAGTGTATACTCTCAAATACATATGATATATGGTATAACGACATAATTGTTTGCTTTTATGTATATAGCTGACCCCGCGAACTTCGTTTCTACTTAATGTGATTTTACTTCGCCTACCTTTTTAGGACATGCCAACATGGAACATTTTGCTATGCTACCCCAGAGACTGTTCGGTTTTCTGTGAATTTTTCTCTACATAAGAGTTCAAGTCAAAAGTTTTTAATAAACAAATAAAAATTAGGGGTTGATCGTAGAGTGAAATTTAAGGCTTGTGTGTATTTTTGTATGCTGTATCATAAAAAATATAAACAAAATATTTTGTCTAAAAATAAAAAAATAAATTTAGGGGTGGACCCTTAACATTTAGGGGGTTGAAAACTAGATGTTGTCCGATTCGCAGACCTAACCGATACGCACACAAAATTTCACGAAAATCGGTCGACCCATTTCGGTGGAGTTTAATTACAAACACTGTAACACGAGAATTCTATATTACAGATATAATATGTTTTGCATGTTACAGGCTTCGTCAATCATGGCATTTTTGTAGGTTATTATAGTAAGTGCAATTTACTAAAGCTACGTCACACATTGAATCATCGTTAAAAAAAATTAATCATTGCCCTAGAAAATTATAGAAATAAGTACATAGTATAAAGACAGTATACAATTTGTAACCAGTCCTGCTATTTCAACTCAATCTATATCAGTTTTTCCATTTGGAAAGTCCTGGAATCAATAATACATTCTAATACGGAATTCTATTCTTGATGGCTCGGATATCGTCTCGGCTATTCACGTCGTAGAATCGAATGGTTATTAATATTCTTGTCTCAACCATTCCTTGCATATCATGCATACTTGTTTAATGTAAAACGTGAAATTATTGGAAATATTAGGAGGTTTACCATTCGCAGAATTTTATTCTTTTGACGATACATATAATCTTAATACATTGAACTTAGGGTCGTTCAAGAAAAGAACGTACCAATTCTTAAAAGGCCGGCAACGCACTCGCAAGCCCTGCGTGAGAGTGTTTTTTCAACATTGTTTGTAACAACATTAAATGTTTTCTTTATGAATTGCTATTAAGATCCACTGTTCTTATATACATTAATTTATTTTATTATATTAAAATATTATTACATAATGCTGTTGCACATAGTATTGTCTTTGATTAACATAACCTTTACACATTTAAAGAAAAAACTTTTTACCTGAATTAAGTTATGTATTATTATAAATTTACAATTATACATATGACCACGCACGCTGTAAAGCACGCGAAACGTCGAATAAATTTAAAATTATGTCAAATAATTGTAAATTTATAATAATACATAACTTTAATCCGGTAAAAAGATTTTTCTTTACATAATGCTACTGTACTACGGCAGTAGCCTGCCGATGAATTCATTACATAGAAACTGATTTGTTATTATTTTAGAACAATATTATACCGGATGTCCATAATCCTTTCGTTATCACTCGAAGGTTAAAATGCTCACCAAAAGCAATCGCAATGTACTGTCAAAATTAAAATATCATTTATTCATGTAGGTAACTTCATGTTCGCTTAACGTCAGAAAAAATAACGCAAAATAATTTTTCACTAATAATTTTTTTTGTAAATAATTATAAACAAAAACACTAGGCACTAGCTTGTGGTGTGAACATCATGTGTATACTTTTGGTATTAAAATAAATCCATATTTTGGTTAAAATTAAAATTCAAAATCATGTATTCATTTAGGTAACACAATGCACATTTATGAACGTAAATAAAGAAATACATATTAAATGCGTCTAATTTTACATTTAGTAGCAGACAAGAAGAACTGGCAATAAAATCTCCGCCACTCCGTTACTCCTACATATTTTGTTATCAGTGTTGTATTAATCATATATAGCAAAATATAAAAGCGATCGCTTTGATATTTATATTTTAGCTTCCCATAAAAAAGGTAGGTTATTTGTGGGAAACTGCACGTGACCTTCTACTACTATTGCTTTGAACATAAATAATATAACATGGTTTTATATTAAATATGCAGTTCTTGAAAGTTTGCTTCGCTAAATTGTGAGAAATAGAACAAATGACGCTTCAAGTAGAAAATAATGTATAAAGCCTGGTGTCGGAAAACATGAGTAAGCGTTATATTTTATATTTCATCAAACTTATAGATTTTAGGGACATGTTCTTAGATACCATTACTCGTATATAATATGATAACTAAGTAATAAAGTTAATTCAAATTTCTTCATTTACCCTTAAAACGGAAGTTCTCTTGTTACTGGATACTTATTTTATACTGTATTACAACTGAACAATGGTGTGTGTATATATAGTATACTACGAGTATGGACTCCCACACAAAACTGCGATGCGATGCGATGCGAATTCGGATCGCAAGAATTTGCGATGCGAATTTCTGCGATACGATTTAGTGCGACGAACCGTTTGATAGGGCGACCGTTCCTTCGTAGTCAGCCGTACTGGACGTGTTTTTAGGACGCGTAAGATGGATCGTAAAAAGATTATTGCACTGCTGTTATTGTTAAATAAATATAAAAGAAAAAGAAGATTCTAAGTTCATCCATTTATTACGATTATGAACTGTGATGCAAACTTTCACAGACGATCTTCCACGCATCTTGCGTAATAAATTTATTTTTATAATGTTCATTACTTGTGTCCCAAAGGACGGGACGCTCCTCAATTAAAAATAATTAAAAATCCATATCATCTTCCGCAATTTTTTATAAACAAAGAAGGCGGCGGAGGCGCCGCGCGTCTTTCTCTAAAACTGTCTCAGAGCGGACTAAAATGGCGTCACCAAGGATGACGTAATATCGCAAGAATATGCGATGCGAAGCAGATCGGAACTTCTTGCGGTGCGTTCGTGCGAATTCGCAAATATTTGCGATTTGATGCGAATTCGCAGTTTTGTGTGGGAGCCCTATGGTATGTAATTATACCAATATAAAATGAAAACGTAGATAAAATCAAGAATATCTTAACGCAATATTTAATGGAATATTATATTACCAACAATTCTACCTTTGCAATACAAACTTACTATAAATAATATAAATTATAATGTGTAATAAAATCATAAATATAAATTGACTAAAATAAAGTGACCGTTTTCCTAGATACATTGTTAAGTATATTATCTAGAGATAACTACCCAACAGCATTTGAATGAAGACGACAAGGTCTTATCGTGGTAGGCAGAGCGTTTCCGTTTCAAGATAACGTAATATCCGTTGCTTAGTGCGTATATCCGCTGGAGAGGTTTTAACTTCATAAAGTCTGTCTAATTATTACGTATCGTTAAGAGTTTCACCTTTCAGCCGTGGAAATTGGATGCAATTTGATAAATCAAATCCAATTGTATCTTATCCGTCTTTTATACTTATCCCTCTAAAGAAATAAATCACAAATTTATTTACAGGAAACAATTTTTTTACCGGATTGAAGTTATGTATTATTATAAATTTACAATTATTCTACATAATTTTAAGTAACGCGTGCTTTACAGCGTGCTTGGTTACGGTGACTGAAGACAAAAGATGTTGAATGTCAAAAAGTATCACAGCGGTAGAAAAAGTTGTATTATCTATATATATTTCCCTGGAGTTAGTATCGACTAAAAAATGGAGGGTTTTAAACTCTAAACTGTCCGTCGGTTAATTTTAAAATTATGTAAAATAATTGTAAATATATAATAATTCTTAACTTCAATCCAGTAAAAAAAAAGTGTGCGTGTATTAGGTGTACACACGTAAGAAGTGAAACTTATATAAAACCTTTGTTGTACGCAGAGCCATAATTGGTTTGTTTTAAGTTTAGAGGTCCGAAACTATTTCTTTAAACACAGTAAATTTTGATACACTGCCTAGCATACAATTTACAAATTAATTGCTGCAAATTGCGATTAGCAAATTTCAAGTCGAAAATGTAATCCGTTGTCAAACTTCAAAGTCAAAAACATACTATATGTCATATTTTAACGCCGATAAAGAAGTTTGACTTCAAAAAGCAACATGGCGCGTAACGGAAAAATTTTACACTAATTTTTTTTCCAACCCCGATAAAGAAGTTTCACTTCAATAATTGTTTCCTTTAAATGTGTAAAAGTTATGTCAATAAAAGACAATACTATGCACAAATTTATTATTATTAATTTGGATAGCACCTCACAAAGGAGTCAAGCTACTTTAAATAACCATTATAAACAAAAGCTAATCTAGAATTACTACTTAGTAAAACAATTATATTAAAAAGGTAATCAAATTTTATTGGCCAACGGTTACGATGATTTACACATACTCACGTTCACTTTTAGGTACCTAATATGAATCATAGAACATAAACGAACTTGTCAAACAGCTATGACCGACGACACCATTCCAATATTGAATTTGGAAATTTCTAGACGCAATCTCGAATAGAACGTGCAATCTGGGCATCGCGGTTTTGACATTTATGAACGGTTTGGTGAGGATAGAATATTGAGCTTATATTGTGTGGTAATGATAAATAGAAGAATCTACACGTGTATTATAAAATGCAGTTTTAATTTGACTGCCAATTGTATGTATACATATCCTAAATTATTTAATTATTAAGTATATATAGTGATAATTCAATTACTGATTTGTGACAATTGATACTTTGGTGAAATTTTCAAAATGGGACATGACTTCTTTCTGTTGTACTCTTAAAAAGTATTTTTAATTCTGGGAATAAATGAAAATACATATACGAATTCTCACGGGCTTGAACAATTCAGGGGATAATGAAATAATAAAAATTATTTTGCGAAGTGATTATTTATTTATAATCTATTTTTAAATATCAAATGTACTCGTAACAAGGCGTCTCAGTTTAATAAATTGTAAAACGTCTATAAAAATATCGTAGAATTTTACCAGTAAAAATACATCAAAAGCTGAAACGTTGCAAAGCTTGAAATATGAGTCGATTTTCTCTTAGCTTTGAATTATTATATTGAAAAAGATTAAAAGTGTCGAGATAGAAACCGGTTTTGTTGGAAGTAATACGCGAATAACCGGTGTCCTATTTGCAATCTATGAATAGCGACTCTTACAAACACAAAGAACTACGTTTAGAAGAGGTAAAGCAGAATTTTCTTTGAAAAGGCTTAATCTTCGCTTTTCTAGAAATTTCATATTGTTTTTTGTACCTAAGTACACTATTGTTACATATTATTTGTAGGCAACCCTCTGCAGGATAAACTTCCAAGGTTTTGCAGCAGTATATATTTTAATCATGATAAGTGTCTAATAAAGTTAACATAAATAAAGCGTGCTTTGATTAATCTTTCAAATTACATATGTTTCATTTTAAAAAAATAAAGCGATATTGAGAAGTTAGAGCTGTGGTGTTTACACATTTTAAGAAAGACGTTGTGATGGCTTGGGAGGTAAAACGATCCTATTAAAAAAATATGTTTATTATGGAATATAAGATACAGGTATCACTTATTCCACGTCATTACATTTGAATATCGACATCCCTACTCACTCTTACTATTGATGTGACAACAACTCTAGTGCCGATAATTTTTATCTAAAAATTATTGGCATACTCTAGCTTGATAACTATTAAACTATAATAAAGTTTGTTATATAAAATATTCTATATAGAGTACTAACAAAACCAATTTCTATAAACTACAGGACTAAATGCAATCGACTACTTCTCACATATATTACAGCTTGCAATGTTGATAATAATCATCTTTGATGATTTGAAATGAATTTTATTTAACTTTGACGATTTATTTTATTAAGTTTTGATATTCGTAAGAAGTTCTCCAAAATACAGATTTAACGAGCGAGCTCCTACCCTTTAAATCCTAGTATTCAGTAGTGGTAGAAAAACTAGTCCTACTAGTGAATTTTTCTAGACCACGTAATAAGTCAAATCTATTAGCTGTAGTTACCTGTTTTACCTCGTATTCCTTAACTTATTTTGGAACGTATCACTCATGTATATATTATAAAATAAGCTGAGCTCTAAGTCTCGCTTCAGAAAAGTCTTTCAATTTGGAAGCTGATCTCTAGAATGTGTTCAACTTGGCCCAACTTTATTGGGTACAATAGAACCTTATTCAGTTTAAAAGGACTATTGTAACTGTATTGACTCGATTGCGAATTGTTCGGCGAGTGACCACGCTTTACTATTTTACGTCGTGTAAATCAATTCTTTCTTGTGTAAAAAAAATACCGAGAAAGTATTCTTTCGACGCAGTGAATATTACATATTTACACATAAAATTTATAATTCATAAAGCAAAATATCTTACGCTAAGAAGAAAAATATATCCAAGTTTCTTACAAATTTTTAATTAAAGAATCTTTTTATAATGATAAATATACTAGCTTGCGACTTCTTCAATGTGAAATTAAAATAAATATACTTACTACGGTGTATTTCGTAAGGGATATCAGAAAACAGTAAAATCTAAATACTGTTCTGTTTCTCATTTAAGTAGTCAATTAGTAGTCAGTTAGTCAGTTAGTAGTCTTAGCTCGCATGACTAAAATGACCTTTTGAAAAAATACAGCGATTTTTATTTCACCAGCAACATAAATGAGCTACCAGCCAGATTTTAAAAAAGATTTAGCCATAAAGTTCAAAGCAAGGTTAATTGCTCAAATTCATTAAAACGTAAGCTTTTGTCTTTACTAGCGCATGATACCAGCTGGCACAAGCCTTCAAGTATTAAAATATTCACACTGATATGGGTTCAGAACTCAAACCGATTCCGACTAAATGGCTTCTTTATATTCCTTCTGTGCAGCGAAAATGTAAAATAGAAACAAATATTGGCTCTATTTTATAGCATACTAGTGAAGTTTCTTCATTTCATCTATGTACATATATAAACTAATTGATTTAATTGATTTTTTACCTTTTCAATTGAACCCAGAACTTTAATTCATGACAAACTTTCTTTTAATGTACTATGAAATATTGTAGTACAATCATTAGTAATTTAAGACAGTAATCATAGTTTTTAGGTATAAATATCAATTAGTTTAATAAAAAGTATTTCAGCCCAAAGTTGTATTTAGTATTATGTAACCATATTTTAGACAACAACTTGTTTATTACACTAATTTAAAAGTCACAAACGTTAAAAAGTAAAATTAAATTTTTAATAGGGTACCATATTCTTATATATTTATATAGTCTTACCAATCATTATGACTATACTATATAAATTGAATCATAAACCCTCAAAATTACTTAAAAGACATGCCATTTAACTATTAAAATGATTTTAAATTGCAATTTAGTATTCCACAGAACTTGGCAGCGATCGTAAAACCTTTTTCATCTACCTGTATGAAACTTGCACGAGGTGAATTTCGGTGCGTGACCCGAGTGCGATATATGAGAGATATTATCTCAACAGAAACACAGGCTGTTCTGCCCTGAAAACATTCAAGAACAACAAAGAAAATTTTATCTGCCAGCAATGCTTCTTTAAGTAAGTAAGCGTCACAATTGAAAGCGTTCAACATATTACCTATACTCAGCAATCAATTATATAAGTAAACTAGCTGACCCGGCAGACGTTGTTTTCCCATGCAGGTATATTATTTCTAGGAATCATTTATTTTAGGTCAACCTCTATTTTTTATTATATCTACAATAATAAAAAATAGAGGTTGATCGTAGAGGAGTTAAAATTAAGGGTCGTATGTATTTTTAACGCCAAATTAAAAAAATATTATGCACATATTTTTTTTTGGGATGGACACCCCTTATCACTTAGGGGTTTGAAAGATAGATAGTAGCCGATTCTCAGACTTACTGAATATGCATGAGAATCGGTCGAGCCGTTTTGGAGGAGTATGGGAACGAACATTGTGACACGAGAATTTTATATATTAGGTATTACTTTATAAAGCCTTTACTTTACTTTATATAGCACAGTGTAAAGTTTTCTATGATTTACAAACGAATACATGTATTAACTGTAACTGTACTGAAATAATAAAATCGATAACACTTTAATATCTTAGAATAGGGCATTCTTGAATATGCCTGTAAACATAAAACCTACGTATAGAGAAACCTACCTGTCAAAATCCCATGATCACTTGACAAATGTGCGACATTGTTCACCTTTAATGTTGCCTCTGTAACTAGCTGTATTCAGGGTCCACTTTAGAATTGTCGGTTACCTACTATTAAGACTATCACAATAGATTTAATTGAAAGCTAACAAAACTATACTCCGTTGATGAATTACATTTGAATATCGACATCCCTACTCACTCTTACTATTGATGTGACAACAACTCTAGTGCCGATAATTTTTATCTAAAAATTATTGGCATACTCTAGCTTGATAACTATTAAACTATAATAAAGTTTGTTATATAAAATATTCTATATAGAGTACTAACAAAACCAATTTCTATAAACTACAGGACTAAATGCAATCGACTACTTCTCACATATATTACAGCTTGCAATGTTGATAATAATCATCTTTGATGATTTGAAATGAATTTTATTTAACTTTGACGATTTATTTTATTAAGTTTTGATATTCGTAAGAAGTTCTCCAAAATACAGATTTAACGAGCGAGCTCCTACCCTTTAAATCCTAGTATTCAGTAGTGGTAGAAAAACTAGTCCTACTAGTGAATTTTTCTAGACCACGTAATAAGTCAAATCTATTAGCTGTAGTTACCTGTTTTACCTCGTATTCCTTAACTTATTTTGGAACGTATCACTCATGTATATATTATAAAATAAGCTGAGCTCTAAGTCTCGCTTCAGAAAAGTCTTTCAATTTGGAAGCTGATCTCTAGAATGTGTTCAACTTGGCCCAACTTTATTGGGTACAATAGAACCTTATTCAGTTTAAAAGGACTATTGTAACTGTATTGACTCGATTGCGAATTGTTCGGCGAGTGACCACGCTTTACTATTTTACGTCGTGTAAATCAATTCTTTCTTGTGTAAAAAAAATACCGAGAAAGTATTCTTTCGACGCAGTGAATATTACATATTTACACATAAAATTTATAATTCATAAAGCAAAATATCTTACGCTAAGAAGAAAAATATATCCAAGTTTCTTACAAATTTTTAATTAAAGAATCTTTTTATAATGATAAATATACTAGCTTGCGACTTCTTCAATGTGAAATTAAAATAAATATACTTACTACGGTGTATTTCGTAAGGGATATCAGAAAACAGTAAAATCTAAATACTGTTCTGTTTCTCATTTAAGTAGTCAATTAGTAGTCAGTTAGTCAGTTAGTAGTCTTAGCTCGCATGACTAAAATGACCTTTTGAAAAAATACAGCGATTTTTATTTCACCAGCAACATAAATGAGCTACCAGCCAGATTTTAAAAAAGATTTAGCCATAAAGTTCAAAGCAAGGTTAATTGCTCAAATTCATTAAAACGTAAGCTTTTGTCTTTACTAGCGCATGATACCAGCTGGCACAAGCCTTCAAGTATTAAAATATTCACACTGATATGGGTTCAGAACTCAAACCGATTCCGACTAAATGGCTTCTTTATATTCCTTCTGTGCAGCGAAAATGTAAAATAGAAACAAATATTGGCTCTATTTTATAGCATACTAGTGAAGTTTCTTCATTTCATCTATGTACATATATAAACTAATTGATTTAATTGATTTTTTACCTTTTCAATTGAACCCAGAACTTTAATTCATGACAAACTTTCTTTTAATGTACTATGAAATATTGTAGTACAATCATTAGTAATTTAAGACAGTAATCATAGTTTTTAGGTATAAATATCAATTAGTTTAATAAAAAGTATTTCAGCCCAAAGTTGTATTTAGTATTATGTAACCATATTTTAGACAACAACTTGTTTATTACACTAATTTAAAAGTCACAAACGTTAAAAAGTAAAATTAAATTTTTAATAGGGTACCATATTCTTATATATTTATATAGTCTTACCAATCATTATGACTATACTATATAAATTGAATCATAAACCCTCAAAATTACTTAAAAGACATGCCATTTAACTATTAAAATGATTTTAAATTGCAATTTAGTATTCCACAGAACTTGGCAGCGATCGTAAAACCTTTTTCATCTACCTGTATGAAACTTGCACGAGGTGAATTTCGGTGCGTGACCCGAGTGCGATATATGAGAGATATTATCTCAACAGAAACACAGGCTGTTCTGCCCTGAAAACATTCAAGAACAACAAAGAAAATTTTATCTGCCAGCAATGCTTCTTTAAGTAAGTAAGCGTCACAATTGAAAGCGTTCAACATATTACCTATACTCAGCAATCAATTATATAAGTAAACTAGCTGACCCGGCAGACGTTGTTTTCCCATGCAGGTATATTATTTCTAGGAATCATTTATTTTAGGTCAACCTCTATTTTTTATTATATCTACAATAATAAAAAATAGAGGTTGATCGTAGAGGAGTTAAAATTAAGGGTCGTATGTATTTTTAACGCCAAATTAAAAAAATATTATGCACATATTTTTTTTTGGGATGGACACCCCTTATCACTTAGGGGTTTGAAAGATAGATAGTAGCCGATTCTCAGACTTACTGAATATGCATGAGAATCGGTCGAGCCGTTTTGGAGGAGTATGGGAACGAACATTGTGACACGAGAATTTTATATATTAGGTATTACTTTATAAAGCCTTTACTTTACTTTATATAGCACAGTGTAAAGTTTTCTATGATTTACAAACGAATACATGTATTAACTGTAACTGTACTGAAATAATAAAATCGATAACACTTTAATATCTTAGAATAGGGCATTCTTGAATATGCCTGTAAACATAAAACCTACGTATAGAGAAACCTACCTGTCAAAATCCCATGATCACTTGACAAATGTGCGACATTGTTCACCTTTAATGTTGCCTCTGTAACTAGCTGTATTCAGGGTCCACTTTAGAATTGTCGGTTACCTACTATTAAGACTATCACAATAGATTTAATTGAAAGCTAACAAAACTATACTCCGTTGATGAATTAGACTGTATTTGCTTTAGCTAAAATAAATATATGTAATATTAAACTTAATATTCACGGGTGGCGTACAGCTGCCAATCTTGCTAACTTGCTAACTTGCCTTGTGTAATTTTACGTAAACATAAATTAAATTCTATTCACTTTTAACGTTATGGAGAGTTCTTATCGTATTAGTAACTAGTAACCCACTTTAATTTGAATACCCGAGTAACGCCATAAGTGAAAATTGATGTGCAAAGTCGGTTTAATGGGTTATGAAGGGTTCAGTAACATTTCATATATTATAACAAATTGTCATACTCTACAACGCCAAGTGCATTGAGCAATTTGGCACGTTACTTAAGCGCTGTAGCCAACTTAAAAAAATGTATCATTTAATGATGCAAGACGAATTAAAATCTTGATGAAAGTTTGTATGGTTAATTAGCTTCAAAGCATTCTCTTGTATTTTATCAACTTTGATGCAATTCTTAAACAATATTCGTAATTTTTAAGCAACAACAGTTCATGTAAACGAATTAGAGTTTCTAAATTGAAATAACATGTTTGTGATGACAATGCATGCGTTTTGCCTTTGGTATGCGGTTTCTAGCCAAGGACAGCGCACTAATCTCATGACATGTAAAGTCGATTTCACGATTTACACGTCATCATTTTTATTATTTAATTGAATTATATTTGTACCCACAATCAATCGCGATAATGTAGCTTAGTTTGAAAAAGCGAGAAGCGAAATAACTTAAACGACGCGACTAGTCTTGCGGTTGACGTTTTATCGCCGCATTACGTGAGTGATAAAAACAAAAGACAAACGAAGTTTTATTCACGTATTCTGATTGGTCAAATGAATCGATGGATGGAACGAACCATCATTTCGCCTTTCGTTTACGTTCTAACTGAAAGGTATTCTGTTAAGACTAGTGTTATATAGATAAGAAATAATTATAATTTAGTTTCAAACCGTTTAATTTATGCACTATATTCTGCCTGCAAGTATTCACTAAACAAACAACCATGTCAGGTGAGCCACTTCAATGCGTATGACGCCAATTATTCTGGCAAAAGCACGAGAAACAATGCAGTGTCGACATGACCTCCAGTTAGACATGACAACATCAGGAATACTTGATAAATTTTATATAAACCTTGATAAATTTTCCCATTTTCTAAATAATAAAAATAAGCTTATGTTGTTTTTATAATACCGAATTCACCCGATAGGGCATGAGTCGTCATTTTTTATAGTAATACTAGCAGACCGGCCAAGCGTTGCTGTGGCTAAGGTTTTTGTTATATCACATAGTGGTAAACTATTCAAGGGAAACGGTAGGAGAACACCAGTCATGGGGACCACCATGATTTTTTGGTGGCTATGCCATTAAATTGTAGCTTATGTGAAACTTTGGTATTTTCAACACAGCGCCATCTGTTAGAATTGTGACTATCAAATAATTATCAAATATTTTGCAATAAAATAATATTGCGGGTATACATTGAGATGTAAGCTATCCTATCTTTTAAGTTGGATCAAACTACATACGGTGTGCAAATTTGATTAATATCGGTTCGGTAGTTTAGGAGTCCATAGTGGACAAACAACGTGACATGTAATTTATATATATTAAGATTGCAATTTAAAAAAAGAGACAAACAATTCGATCTGTCTGTTTCGCCCGAAATCGAAGACTAGGTTTAAACAAATCCACGGAGGCCAATAGCAGTAACATTTAATTTGGTGACACGAGAACTATATTATTATGTTATAACACGCAACAAAAATATACAGGTATTTGGGTTTATATTGTACTTTATAGATTTACTTATGCAAGAGATATTTTTACTTTATTCCTAATTATTACTTAATGTAGGTATAGAGGATTGAACGAGGTGCATATACGTGATTCTTATATTACAAATTAATTATAATTGTTAAATTTGTACTAAAAAAAGATAAAATACATTGAAAAATAACATTGCATCAGAATATAGATTCGCATCAATACTGGCGAGCACTGGCGTCCGTTTGTCTATATATATGGCTTAGGTATAACCAACCCACGCAAATAACCACGAATTGTAAACGATATTAATTAAATCTCACTTTATTTTTATAAATGGGTTAGCCGTTAAATTATGATTTCTAAGACAGAAAACGTAAGAAGTCACAATATAGCGTGCTTATCTGTGATTCTAATCGAGTTTTCCCGGAAGCTTATGCGACGGAAGTGCTTGGTTTTCTTTGTATATAAACTTTAAGTAATTTCTTTACACGTTATAATATAAACCATTTAATACTTAATTGGTTACTAACACCAATTTTAAGCTATTGCATAATCGTTAAAAAGTAATGATAAGTGTATCATTTCTTGTTTTGAATTCCAATATTTATTCATATATGAATTTTACCTTCAAAGCTAAACTACGCTCCCACAACGACATTTTAATACTGTTAAAGCGTAGTTCAAAGCCCCTTAACCGATTTTATCATAGTGAAACAAGGTTTTACCTGAATTACAAAGAGGGCTTATTAAAATAAATTATAACCCAGAAAGTGACTTACCTTGTCATTTTACCGCACAATCAACCAAACACGAACTAGTCCGGCTTGTGCCACGCTGTATTGAACCTTATACCTCCTTGCCACATGTGTCAAAATCTTGCCACGCCAATACTCCTGGGGAAACACTTGATTTTACAATCTACTGGTCCATTTTGTTACGAATGGGTGATTCTATATTTAAATTTTTAACGTCGCAATCGCTCCGCTTTAAAAGGCGTAGTACGGGCGTAGCCGCATAGCGTAGACTACGGTCTACGACGAATACATTTTTAGTGATGCTATTAAAGCTATCGAAACTTGAAACATTACCAATGTGTTGAGGAATCGATATAAAATATACAAAATCGTAATTTCAGGTTCAGCCGAAGCAACAGTAAAATCCAATCAAGCGCAAAGCATTGAGCGTGTATGTATATGTTTATTTCCCAATTTATGTAGAAAATATGAAATAAATTGTATTTTTTAATAAATTATACAAATTTATGAATTAAATATTTAACAATGAGTTAACAACATGTGTTGGTGACCCAAAACTTAACAGTTGTCTAAAGAAAAAACTTTTTAACCGGATTGAAGTTATGTATTATTATAAATTTACAACTATTTAACATAATTTTAAATTTAAATGTGTAAAGGTTATGTAAATCAAAGACAATACTATTAACAGTTGTCGTCGGAAAATGAAGACAAAAAAACATGGATAATTTTAAATACGTCGATAGCTATATGAAGAGACATCACTAGCACTTACAGTAGCCGGCACATGCGCAAAGGTAACGCTCACACAAAGAATATTGAGAAGAAAGTTCGGTGCAAAGATCGGAATGAGCCTCCCAATTAAGGCTTTGTTTAGATTGATTGTGGTTACTTCAAGTGGAAAGCGTTTTATTTGTCTACGAGTTATGTTGTCTATTAAAAATAAATAGGCTATATGCAAGACTGTGGCGTGATATAGAACTATATGTCATAACGAATATTATTGACAAAGCACATTTCTGCATCTGTTCTGATTTTTTGTTGTATAGCAAGTAGGTGGTTCATCTCAGCCCAACAAACGTTAATGAGTTTTGTATTGTATAACGGCAAATAGACGTAGCGAATGTATATATATACTAGCTGATCCGGCAAACGTCGTTTCGCCATGTATATCATTTATAATAAAAAAATAGGGGTTGATCGTAGAGGG
Source organism: Pieris melete (assembly GCA_963693345.1). NCBI lineage: Eukaryota > Metazoa > Arthropoda > Insecta > Lepidoptera > Pieridae > Pieris > Pieris melete. Next base: position 4,253,081 of record CAVNZK010000006.1, on the reverse strand, counting down.
ATGAAAGTTAGGGATTGTATGTATTTTTTAATGCTGTATCATAAAAAAATAGAAATTAAAAATTTTGTCTAAAAAATAAAAAATAAAATTGAGGGGTGGACCACCCTTATTATTTAGGGGTGTGAAAAATAGATGTTAGCCGATTCTCAGACCTACCCAATATGCTTACCAAATTTCAGAGGAATCGGTCAAGCCGTTTCGGAGGAGTATGCAGACTAACATTGTGACACGAGAATTTTATATATAAGATATATTTCTGCGTAATAATATAATAATATAACCAAAAAAAACTATTTATTATAAAAAATAATAGCTTTCTTAACAATACCGTATTTGGATGTGTAAATAGCGCGCATAAAAATAATATTTTATTGACCAAAACTGGAGTCGTCGGGGTTGAGTCGTACCCTTAACCACTCGGCTAAGAGTGCGTTGAAGCGTAATATTTTATTCCTGTTTGGTCTTTTATATGGACCCTATTTAGGTAAAAGGCTCTTTCAGAAGCGTAACATATGCGCGTAATTTTTAGTATCTAATTGAAAGAATCTGGACACTGAAGAATTTAAAATTTTAAAGACCTTAAAAGTTGATTCATTTGTGTGTTCTAATCAATATTTTTTAAGAACTAGTCTTTGTCATCTAGGACTTTTGTTAACCTATGTACGTGACTCACAACTCTGAGGTCGTGCGAACCCCAGCTACGCAGAAATAGATTCTATATTCGATAATGCTCACTTAGAGTGCGAAGGTGAAGAGAGAAGAGCAAGAAGTAAGAAATATTTACAGTAGGTTATATGTATGGAAAGCTACCTTTTACCTCTTGCTTTGAGAAAATGATGATGGAATTAAAAACAGAATCCCTTTCTTTAACATTGTATATTGAAACTAGCTGACCCGGCAAACGTCGTTTTGCCATGTACCTATATTATTTCTAGGAAACATTTTTTTAGTTCAATAAAAAACTATCTACTAAAAAAATAGGGGTTGATCGTAGAGGGGTGTTAAATGAAGGGTTATATGCATTTTTGTAGGTTGTATCATAAAAAATGAAAACAAAAAGTTTTTTTTTAAATATAAATTAGAATTTAGCAGCGGGACCAACCTTAACATTTAGGGGAATGAAAAATATGTTTTCCGATTCTCAAACTTACTGAATATGTTTAAAAAATTTCATAAGAATCGGTAGAGCCGTTTCGGAGAAATATGGGAACGAACATTGTGCAACAATTTTATATATTAGGGATGATACTGTGCATACAAAAAACCTCCTACTAAAATTGGTTCTATTGAGGTTCATAATAAGAGATTTTACTATGACTAATAAATCCAGTACTGTCCAGACCACAATGAAGCAAGGCTTGCCTTCATCTAAACAAGGAGAGTGAAATTTGTCAGTGTGACGAATAAAGATATGTTTTGATATATTTATGTTATGTTTTTGTATACAAAATCTGCATTTAAAATGTTATAAAACCTGTAGAAACTCATATAAAGTGAATCTAGGACGAAGCTCGGAAAAGTGTCCCTACAAATTGTGTATGAATACATGCAATCGATAAAATTCTACTGCAATAAGGCACAGCCATCGCATAATTGCCCTCACTGTGGAAAATTGTTTATTTTACCCACGCTTATTAATCACTAGCCATACAATTTTAGGTGGACGAAAGAATTAAATAATACTTTTATAAAACATGTGTATAGCCTTCATTTAGAAGTAATTATTTATTTACTACCTTAACAAGACGCGATGAGCTGACGACGGAAGGAATGGTTGCAGATGCATAATTTTTTTTTAAACCTGGCTCTCGTCCGTTCTAAGCCCTGGATCTGACTGAGATCTGTAGGAAATGTCAATTTAGAAGCATGCTTTTTTATAATTCATATGTTTTCATTATAATACAAACACGTATTATAGATATTTTTGAAATACACATATTATCTATGTGGATTGTGGAGTCTACCTATAGTTTGTTAGTTTTGTTATTAAAAAAAATGGTGCGTGTAGGGGAGGGCGGGGCTGGTTTTAACGGAGGTAAGAATTAACAAGCTTATACCCGCCAAACGTGAAGTGATAAAAAAATGAGGCTTGGTTTAGAATAACTAGAATACACAGCCGAACAAGTCCTAACTTGTCAGTTATCGATCGGTCGACGCTAGTTATAGTTGTGCGTAATAACTTCGAATTGACAGGTAAACAAACTTTTTGTACTTCGTAATAAATTGATTTAAGATTTATTTTTACACTAAATTTAATCAAAGTTAATCCTAAATGGAATTGTATTTTATTGATTTTAAAACTATTATACTTGTTTCTAAATATTTTGATTAGTTTATTTTCTATAATTGATAAAATATAAAAAGTGACCTTGGGGCTAAAATTAACAAATTGGGTGGGGTCAGTATTAACATGTGATATTAAACTACTGTTCTTTACAAAAAGTACGTTTTATTATAGAATGAGAAATTACAAAAGGAAGAGTACAAGGGGGTCTACATCTCAAGAAGTATTTGTGCTGGCAGCTGAAGAAGTTCTGGTAAAAAACAGGAAATATAGAGATGTTGCTACTGAATACGATATTTGTCACGTAACACTATTTAAATACGTAAAGAAAATAAGGAGGGAACTTCTGTTGCTGTGGGTTATAAAAAAACCGTCTAGTTTTCAATTCTGAGCAAGAAACAATGATAGCTAATTATTTAGTCAAATGTTCTAATATCTATTTTGGACCAGACGTCAAAAAATTAGCTTACGAGCTTGCCATTCGATACAAGATAGATAATATTCCAGAATCTTGGAAAAGAGACGAAAAGGCTGGCAAGTTTAAGTACAAATTAGATTAAGACTGATTAACTAGTTACCTTATTAATATACCTAAAGACTGTCTCGTACTAAAAAGTATTAACACTGTGACATTTGTTGATGAATATCAAGTAGATTTAAAATACTGTATTGCTTAAGGTAACTCATAGAGGTTTTTTTAAGACTGATACTAAAAACTTTATGTGACTTTTATTTAATTATTATGTTTAAACTACTTAAAAAAAAAATGTTCGTAACAGATTTATAAGATAATACTATTTTTTCTACTCCATTAAGAAACTTAAAGACTGTTGAACCTAAAAAGTTTAAGTTTAAACTATGTGTTTAATGTTTTCGTTCTGTCTGTCAAGTATCTGTTATTAATTGGCCCTTACGTTAATACTTACCCCAGCTCCGTTAATATTCGCCCCACATGCGGGGTATATATTAACAAATGACTTTTTTGGTTTTCATGGCTCTCTTTCTGGAAGCACTTACATAGCTGATGATTTTTGTTATTAATATCATAGCTGAATAACCAAAGCATGTTTTCAATAAAAAATAAAACGAAAAAGTCTATTATCAACGAAAATATATCTCCTAATACAGAATTTGTTAGTACCAGCCCCGCCCTCCCCTACTTATGTACGCGCGTATGAAGTAATACCTAAAATATAGTTTTTGATTGCATGCAAATAATTATTTACAATTAAATAATCAAAGACTGGAAAAGGAGTCATTATAGTCAATAAAGTTCAGTTTACATTTGAAAAATTAAATAAATAAATATTTATTATTATTCTCTTACATTAAGTGTAACATAAATTCTATTATTATTCGAATGTTGTTTTTAAATTCTGTCCAACGCCGAAGCATCTTCCGTGGGGATCGGGGAACTTCATTCTGTTAATTTTGTGTCACGGTGCGCGCACATCGTAAAACTTCACTCTCATCTATTTTACATAACGCGCCTAAAGAAGTATAACTTCAAAAAGGTCCAAGTTTTAAAGAATTATCTGAATGTATATAGGTCATGTAGCCCCTAATTCATGTAAAGATTAATCTTACAATATGATATTTTCTGTGTTATTCAAAGTTATGTTATGGACTAAAATAAATCGTAAATAATCAGTAATTTACCAAAATTTATCATTTAAAAAAAAATGCGTGCGTACAAAGTACTCATGCCAGAAGTGAAACTTCTTTGTAAATTAATTATTACTAAGGTCCTAAAGTATTAGTAAAAAGCTCCAATAGATGATCATGTACCAGTATATGATCACTTCATGTGTTTGTATATCTATATTCACATTGTTTACACACTATATACGTGCTAATGATATTATAAATAAATAAAAAATCTGCGTTTACTGCAGAAGACGTTATGCGACAGAATTGCCATCTAAAGTTCTAATATGTAACTACTAAACGAATACATCAACTAATAGCGTGTATTATTTCTCGATCTCCCTTACTCTCTCTCTCAATCTTTTTCACTACAGCTGTCTCCCACCTGTCGCTCCATAGCAATGTGCATGATGCAACGTTAGCCCTTTCTCACTCTCAATCGGTCTCTCCCTTTTCTTCGACAAAAACGCTGCACATTTTCGTGACGCTAATATTATTATTATTACGTTTCGTCCGTAAAAAAATTACCCTCATGCGCCTAAAAAGTTTCACTTCAAAAATTTTATACATCAGTCACGTGACCCAAAACCATCATTTGAATTATTTGAATTTGGATTTGTCAAATAGACTATTATGCCCGTAAATTATGTCTTCGTTTGTCTAATCCTAATACTGTTTTGAAGCTCACTTTCGTCGGAGACTGTTTTTAATTGAATTATATAATAAATGTGCATTTTTGTCATTTATATTTACTTTATACTTTAAAAAGTATGCAAAATCTGCTAAGTAAATACGAAAATTGTATCTTAAATTTTTCATGCGACTGTCAATATAATGCATTTTCAAGTTATGCATAAAGATATGTAATAATTTATTTACCTTTAGAAGCCAGTAGGAGAGTCTTATAGAGATATTCTTGAATACATGCAACTGTGTCGTGAATCATGTTTTTAAATAAAACAATGTACAAAGTTCTTTCTTCTTTCAAAGAAATACATATAAATAGTTTTTTCATTGCCGTTATAGATGTTTTTGGAATTGCGCATAATGTTGTTAAAATTAGTAACACAAATCGCAGAATTGTAACTAATGCACAAAAACTTGACGTTTGGTTTGTCACAGGTGGCATCTGGTGTGACGCCGACGTATGTTGCATAGAGAAGCGTTTTAGCGGGTTCTTAAAATTATGAATGTTTAATCAGGTTTTTTAAATCCTTAACTTAAATACTTAATAATAACACTCTTCTTAGGTTATTGTAATGGTTAATAATCTGAAATGTCTTTAAAATTTTACTTCTATATTTTTTTAATTATATAAATATTCAATATAATAATAATAATATATAAAAAAAATATTTATTTATTTACACTTTGTTACCTTGTACGTACATGTGTCCTAAGTGCGTGCGTACAAAGGACACATGTCAGAAGTGAAACTTCTCTGTAAATTAAATATTGAGTAATTAAGAAATACCGACATAAATATGGTAACAATTACCAAATAATATAACAAATTTCTTCATTATAATCATAATTATTGCTAACTTATGTCCACATTTTCTAAAATAGCCAACTGGGTCTTAGCAAAAAAGATGTTGGTTCTGTGCCTGAAATTGAATGAATTTTATACATCAAACTATATATTTCTATTAATAAAACCTCATTTTAAGTATGAAAATATTATTAATTTTCATATTGCTTCAACTAGTAATCAATATGTCAATAAGTGACCCGATAAGTTTCGATCAAGTGTAATTGCCCATAAAACAGAATAGGGTCGCACGATACTTATAGAAAAGTGCATCCCATTATACTTTGTTACAAGATAACGTGATATATATAATGCGTATAGATCACAGGTGTGTATGGAAAAGGAAATAAAGAATTGTGGAGAAAAAGAAACGAAAACATTGCGGTACTCAGTCACGTGTTCATTGGCTAAATATTTTTGTTAAGAGATTGTAAAATATAGTAAAGCTAAACATTATACTAATCTAAGGCCGTATGGTCGTGAAACTTTAGCGATAATTGTTTATTAAGATTATGCTGACGCATCGCTTAGGTGTCAAATTGTTCCGATAAATGATTATCATGAGGTGAAATATTATTATTTTACTAAACGTACGCTTATGCTATATATGTATAAGTATTTTCATAATTTGTGATATTAGACACATAAGTAGCAGTAGTAGTAAGTTTCTGTTTGGGGTAGTAGCAACCTGGTGAAGATTAACGCTACAAAGACTCACTTTTGTTCATGTTCTGCTAAGAAATATCGTTTCGTCGTTTCTCCTCAATTTGTAGGCACCCACCTTAGTACTTCACACAGCCTCAGTATGATTGGAGTTGGCCTGTCGAAAGTCTGGACGAAAAAGCAAAACTGGCTTCCAAAAAGCTGGGTGTTTTGGGTAAGACTATGTTCACCGCGCCCGCGCCGCGCCGCCATTTCGATTGATACAACCAATCGGGGCGCGAGGTGCGTTGCGTCATATCATGACATTTTATAATGCGACATATATAGGGCTTAATATTAGTATAGTAGGTTAATAATATAATTTATAAAAAAAATAAAGCGTCATAGGTGTTGCCCCAGTGTAATAAAGCCTGTACATAACATTTTTCCTTAAGTCTTTCAAATCTTACATTTTCAATCAAAATTGTAAACTCAGAAACACCACCAATAGGTACACTTTATAATCGGTACGACCCCAGTATTAAAGTTAAGTCCGCACGTAACGGCGGCAGACAGTCAACAGCCCCCCACTACTGTACTTCAGTATACTACAGGTTTTATAGTCACTAACTGAAATCGTCTTTAAAATTGTAGTTCTGTAATTTTTTTCTGTAAGTTCTCTACCTCACCTCATTTCCGTTCAGCTATTTCTTTAACAGAATTTATTAATATATAATATCGATACCTCCTAAGTATACTGAGTCAACTGACATTTTAGTAATTTTATAGGAGAGCCATTTTAAGGCAAATTGTTTATATTTTATTGAAATCAAACTAATTCGGAATAAGTTAAATGTTTTTTTAATAAAGATTGAAAGCTCTTCCTTTTGTATAACATGATTTTGCTGAATTTTGTTTTTAAATGATATTGACTTTAGATGATTATGACTCAATAGTAAAATGGTTTAACTACCAGTTATATTCATGTATGTTGTACATGAAAATCCATGGCTTACTCGAAAGTATTTAGAAATATGATAATCATTTTATTAATATCATACTACTTTTGGTTATTTTAGATTTTTTTTGTCCCACTTAATAATAAAATGTTGAAATTACATCACTTGACTCATTATACTAGGAAAGTACTTACCTATGTTAGTAGTTAAAACCTCAACGTATACTGGACTAATATAATTAATCGAGGCTTTTTAATTACTCATTTTAAGTATTTCGAATACCTCACGAAATTAATAAAGGTTAGGAAGAAGTAGTCTCATTAACAAAACAACACATTTAAAGAATCACGATGTATTTTTCGTTTATACTAAGTAGGACCCTTTTTTGTAGCATGTAGTATCATTAAAGTTTCTTGAAAAGTAACAAACATCAATAAAAATAATACAAAACTAAAAATGGTAACTTACGTTAAACAATATTAATAAAAATAATAGATATGAATAATATAAATATCTAAAAATCTAGGAAATTCTAACGCTCACAAAAATGCTATAAGGTTAAACAAAATAAATAAAAATATTAAAGGTTGAACGAATCAAAAATCAGTCTGAATTACTATCTTCTGCTCCATTAGAGTTATTAAGATAGATAGATAGATCCATCATTAGTAGTTGTCCAGTTGTTTATAAGTTTTGACTTTGATTTGAAGTCCTTTATTAAATCCTGAGACACTTCAATAACTGTGAATGTATCTTAAAGCTGTATATCATTGATCAGGCATATAAAGCTTTTTATCTTTGTCTGTCTTTCAATTAAAGCGTGCATACTGTCGCCTTCACTTTGTGAATGACCCACTATTAGAAAGCGATGGCTAATAGCTATACACTTTAAACTACCTAACATATACATTAAGAAATAAATCCTATTTCTATTTTGGCCTCCACAGTTGTCTGACTAAAACCGGTAATCATTGACACCTTCACCACCCGTAACTTCTATAAACTTAAAATGATAGCTGGAAATTTCAATTGCACCTCTCTTTGCTGTCTGTTCATACCATCAAAAGCAATCACCTTGGCGAGATCCCAGAATTAATATTGTGAAATTATACAAATAATGTTTCCGTTTATAATAAAAAGTACTCACGCTTCCGTGAGGTACATACATTAAGACACTTTTGAAGATCAGATGCTGATATAAGGATTTCATTATTTTGTAACGCTGATTTTTTATCTTTTGTTTTCATTTTTCTAGCTTTCTCTTTTTTTTAAATGCTCTTCATGCTTTTCTTTATCTGCCTGTAGAACTTGCTTGTATTTTCATAAATGTGACATTGTTCACAAATATCTTTTATGGGTTTATAAAACCTATATAATAGATATTGTCTCACGGTAGTCCATAAACCATTCGATTCATGAACAGTTTTGGGAAGGATAAAAAGCCTTCCAGATAATTTTTACTTGATTTTTGGCGAGTGTAATGCGACTCTACAGGAGAAAATGCTTCAACGTGATCTATAACACTGTGAACGTTATCGGATGGATTATATGTTCATCCAAAGACCACGCTGATCTGATTTAATAAATCCATTACCTTTATCGGACTTTTCTAAATCTGTATAAGCAAAATCAAAACTAATAGAAAGGGTTCTCAAAAACATAGTTTTGTAAACCGATATTTTTGTGGTCTCAATATTATCTCCTTCACTCCTTTTTTTATCGACGATATTTTTTTCTCTTTTTTTACAGCTTTTACAACATATCTTGCCAAAAAACCCATTGTCTTCGGAGGTCCAATAATCGAAAACATTCTGTTAATTTCTCACTGCATTTTTTCGGACAAGTTGAAGGGCAAGAAGTTTTCATAATTCTCGTAGCATGTACTCTTCCGTTTCTACCGACATATTCCAATCCTCTATTAAGCTTATATTTCCTCTCCTTATCCTTACATTTTTTATGAAAACTCTTAGCCTTTCTTTTTCTTTTTTCGCAATGGAAATGGGCTTTTGGCGTTATTGGACGATGAGTATGTGATAACATTAATGTCAGAAATTAACAGGAGATGAGAAAAAGAATTATACGGCGATGGTACTGGAGTAATATCACAATAATTTTCTATAATGCTATTCTGGATGGGCGAATTACCTGGAGTGTTCTCTATGACTGATGGCGATCGATCTCCTTTTTGAGTTCAGTTATCAACATTCGATACCCAAGGCGAAGAGCAAAGAATATAATCTAGGAATAATATGTAAGCATTTGAAGGGATATTCTGCGATACTTCCTTGCTATCATTCTAATCAATATCATCAAGTATTGATAGTTCCTCTTCCATAAAATTTGCATCCGGTGGCAATGGAGACTCTAAAATAAACAACAATTAAAAACACAAGAATTCATATTTTTATATTTAACGTGCCAATATCAAGTTATAAAATTTACACATAAAAAAATATATTATACCACAATTAAAACAAATATATCAAAAATTGAATTAATACATTATTATAGCCAGATAAATCAAGTGTCTTCTTTATAAAGTTTGTTCGTTGTAAACAGGTGTAAATATAGTTGTATCAGTATACGGCGTACTAAGCAACGTGTAACAATTATCAAACAAAAATGGCAAAATCACACTATATGTAACATAAATAAAGTATATCAATGTAACTTACCATATTCATCCCTGTTTTGCATTATATCACCGATTCCTGAGATATTGCTAATTGTCTCATTAGTATTATTCACCTTATTATTGAGAAAATTAAAAAAAATTCGCGCCCTCGCCGTCATTTATCGTATACTGAGCCATAATATACTTGTATCAATGCGTCCCTCCTCACGCCCCGCGAATACTGATACAATTTTATTTGGATCAGTATACAATGTACGATTTAACTGATGTTGAAATTGATTTAGTATACGTGAAATTATCTCGGTAATTATAGGTCTTTTTAAAAAAAAAATAACACTAACATTAAGATCATGGTTTATTATGTACTTTTGTATAAAAAAAACAAAATACCTAAATTTGTTAGTTGACTCAGTATACTTAGGAGGTATCGATATAGACTCAATAATAATTCAAACCGTTTTATTTGAACTACCATTAAAATGATTGTTGCCATATACTAAATGAAAATTATTTGGCAACTCATAACATAATTATATACTTCAAACAATATTTTTCTAATAATAAAACCTCATTTTTCTATTAACACAATCTGAAAATATTATTATTTATTTTGATATTGCTTCAACTAGTAATCTCTGTCAACAAGTGACTATACCTACTTACAAGATTCGATCAAGTGTTATGCCCAAAAAATAGAAATACCACAATATTTATAGAAAAGTGCATGTGCACATACTTTGTTACAAGAAAACGTGAAAGTATATAAGCGATGTTTGATGTTTTATTAAACATGTATGTATAATATTATGTAGGTATAATGCGTATAGATTACAGCAGTTCACGGAATAGGAAATAAAGAATTATGAAGAATAAGAAACAAACGTTTACGGTACAGTCACGTGTTCATTGTTTACATATTTAAAAAAAAAAGGGTGCGTGTACTTATGTACGCGCGTAAGAAGTTATACTTCTTTGGCTTTCTTTATTTTTTTTAAATATTAAATATTTAATAACAAATATGTAACGTTAATAATATTTAATATTTAGTATATTATTCAATTATAAATTAATATTAATAATAATAATTATTATTATTTTATTATATTATTCATTCAATTTAATAACTACGTATGTTTCATAACTTTTTAACTAAGTAACAAGAGGTCTCTGTGAAAAAGTATTGCTAAATTTCTTTGAAAAAATAATTAAAACTCCTTTATTTGTTTAAAAGGTAAATGTCATTATGTTCATTCAATATTCTTGGCATAGCTGCTAACTTCATGCATATTCTATTTCTTTTTACGTGTAGATTGTCTTATTCCCATCTCGCTCGCGCACGCTGTAATCACACTGACAACTTTGTGTCTCAGGTGCGCATCGTAAAATTTCACTTTCATCAATTTTTCATAACGCGCCTAAAGAAGTATAACTTCAAAAATTAAAATTTTGTAAACTTAAATTAATTACACATATAAATTATGTCACAAATGTCAATGAACATCATATGTACACCTTCATTCTTATAGTAGCGCTACCTTATACCTATATCCTTTATAGGTATTTTATAATTATTTCTATTTTTGACTGTTGTAGATATAGATAGTCTTATGAAGTTGATATCGCCTGAGTAACGTGGTACCAGCATTCAAAGATTGGGACTGCTATATAAAATTTACGTGGTAGCCTTATAGTTAGAATAAAATTATAAAAATAAAAATTTAATAAATATTTTAAAAGTTTTTATTTTTTCAATGTCTCATTGTTTATGGTTTTTGACGGTCTTACCACTTCAATCGTTGTGCTGATACACCAAATAGGGTCGTCTTTTTCGTCTACAACTCGAAACTCTATGGGCATAGATGCGATCTGTACGAACAAAAACATATTAAGTACAAAAATCTAATTCTAGTTTAAAGTGGAAAATGTAACTTATATAGTCTTTGATGATCCTTACATGGTCCATAAATTGGGTAAATGAAATAAAAATGTAATGCGCTTACGCAAATTGCCACTTGTAAAGTCATGTGCTTCTCGAAAAACTAAAGTTTTAGTACTTACGTGCAACAGATTAAAAATAATATAAAGATACTTACAGATGGAAACCACGACTCTGCGTGCATACGCAGGGTATATTCAACTACTTCATCTCTGAAAACTGGGCAATATGTGTTCTGAAGAAAATTGCATGTTACTGCATACTCCTTAAGATCATACTGTATTAATGATAAGGCTATTGCTTTGGTAGTCATGCTGCGAGTTGTACGAGCTGAAAAAATCAATATTAAACCCTTAGCTTTGATTTCTATCCCCGGTGAAATGCGGTAGCGACAACACACAAACTATTTAGTGATTTAGTTCATAGATCGTCGTCAAATTGCTAAGTTGTAGATAATAAAAAGATCTAAAACTTTTGTATTTACACATTTTGCACATAACCTCAAAATTTATGTTTTTTATTTTTTACTTTTACAAAAACATTTTTTCCACGAAATTTGGTTTAAAGCTTACCTTTTTATGTCCTAAATACGCTGTAATTTATTTGATTTAAAATATATATTTTTTCACCTTATTTTGAATTAATATCGAAAAAGCACCCTAATTTTCAATCGAAAATTCACCCGACAAAATATCAGCTTTTTTCAAAAAGTTGGTGTGCTTTTTGTTCGTTGAAATCTCTTCTTTCCGATGGTAAAAAAAAATATCTTACTATAGTAAATCTTCAAATCAGCTATGCAAAAAATAAAAATAAAAAAAACATTTAATTATTCTACACAATGTTGAGGTTTTACTTACGAACTTTAAAGATAACGTTGACCACCACATCCTCACCCGTCACCACTCGGCAGGGTGGGTTAATGCAGCCCTGTATATATAAATGAAGAGGTAATTCACCTAAATTTTGATTACCTAAAAAAAGAACAGACAATGACAAAAAATAACAATACCATTTTTTTGTCATTTTAAGTAAAATTAATTGTATAAATGTTAAAGTTTAAATATTTCAGCAAGGAAACACACGAGCATTGGTATATATTATTATTTAATTGGTGGCCTGGAAAGTTCGTAGGCTGACACATAGATGGCGCTACTAGTATTAAATTAAATTACTAGTATTAAATTACTTTTGTTTGTTTAAAAAAATGGATAAATAGAATTTCGGTGTTAATAATTGCTTTTTGGCGAAAAAAATACTATTGAATCCAAGGCTTGGCTTGATAAACATTATTCGGACTCTGCACCAGTAATTGTGTATAACAGAACGTGAAGTTGATTAAGATAGCTGACACCCTGCGAAGGCTCTGTTCAAAGTGTGCACCCGCAAATTCACGATCGATCGAAAACAACAATGAATTGATAATTTTTGAGCAGAGTTTGAAGCTATTCAATTGTAAAAATCCGAATTCTTTTGGAAATATTTGGCCCCCAGTGACTTTTCCCTGTTCTCAGAGAGAGTGCTTGCTGGACAGAAATTTTGCGCCGATGAAGAGGTAATAGCCGAAACTGAAGCGTAGTTTGAGGCTAAATAGAAATCGTACTATAAAAATGGTATCGAAAATTTTTATGACCGCTACAATTGCTGTATCGCTCTCGAAGATCTATATCGAATAATCATATCAAATTTAATAGAAAAGACGTTCTTCTATATTAGCCTACGAACTTTAAACCCCACCATTAAGGTAAAGCCTAAGAAAGTTGATGCATTTCATGATGTAAACATACTCGTATACTACAAGGATGTTGAATCCGATACATCAAAGACGACGTTTAGTGCGCAACAAGAATATTGGCACGCGGATTAGTTTATCCGCAGAAATAGATAACTACAAGTATATAAAATAGGTATTTCATTATTAACTTACATCGATTCACGTTTGTAGTCGGTTCTCCATTAACAAATATGAATACACAAGCGATGACAAACGGTCGGAACATGTTGACAGAGTAAAATCTGATCAATTCTGATTCATTTATACAAACAATTATCTACTGATTAATAATTATCTAATCAAGACTATGTCATGAAGTATTCAAAAATGAATCTGTGTTTAATTTGTATTATATTTAAGGTGATATAAATACCAAACCTTACCTAAAACAACTTAACTATACGTATATTGGCGTAACAGGAACAGCATTAAAATTATTTAGCTCTTACCTTGAGAACCGCCAGCAGATAGGCAAGATAGGAACGTTTATTAGCGATGGTACTCCAATTAATTGTGGTGTGCCCCAAGGGTCTATGCTAGGACCACTTTTATTTTTGATTTTCATCAATGATATTAGCCACTTAGAGCTAAACGGTGATATTACGCTGTAACAATATAATAATAACACAAATTTGTTTTACTATGGTAGTACTATAGATTCAATCGTCAAGGATGTACAAAATGATTTAAACTGGTTAACAAATTTTTTTTCAGTATTAATACCGAAAAAATAAATTATATAATTTTTGCGGCCAAAAATAAGACAATAAGTGATTTTTTACCTCTTACTACTATTATATTTGTATTGTACATATTGTTAGCAACTAATATTATTATTCTATATATGTACTTATTTTCAAATAGTTTAATAACACGATGTACATAACTAACCTACTCTAAACTCTTTCTCACTTAGTGAATGGAATTCTTTGAGGAATAAGGGAACGAAACGAAAGAAGAGTTATATAATTTTATTCTTCAAACTTTTCTATTATGAAAACCTTTTAAGCTATGAAAATTTTATCATTTATTTTGATATTGCTTCAACTAGTAATCAATATGTCAATAAGTGACCCGATAAGATTCGATCAAGTGTAATTGCCCATAAAAAAGAATAGGGTGGCACGATATTTACAAAAAGTGCATCCCATTATACTATGTTACAAGATAACGTGAAACTATCAATATTTGATGTTTTATTAAGTTGTATATGTATAATGCGTAGTGTGTACGGAAAAATAAATAAATAAGTATAATGAATAAGCAATAACAACGTTGGCATTCATTCACTTGATCATTGGCTAAATATTTTTGAGATGTAAGATTAAGTAAAGCTAAAAATTATACCTACTGTTGCAAGGCGGTATGGTCGTGAAACTTAAGCGATAATTGTTTATTATCATTATCGACGCATCGCGCAGGTGTGAAATTGTTGCGTCCGATAAATAATTATCATGAGGTGAAAGATTATTATTTTACTAAACGTACGGTTATGCTTTATATATCTATGTTCTCATAATTTGTACTATTTACGATTTAGCATAATTTAGACACACAAATAGTAGTACTAAGTTTCTGTGTGGGGCAACTTGTAAAGTTTAACTATTATATAGGACAATTAATAAAATAATTTACACATCTAGACTGACACTAGACATGCCTGGATATTATAAATTAGGCACCCTGCTATTTATTTATTTATTTGGGAAACAAAACAGATACAACTCTATACAATAAAAAAAAATAAACACATTGTATCCACCTAAAGTTTCAAAAGGAAGTGCATTAAGTATTAATTTGCATGTTCCGTTTATAGTTATTCTCTATCCTTTACTTAAATATCTGCTTCCTTGGCGGCTACTCTGTTGAGACTGGCAATTACACAAGAGATATTATAGAACTTGAGTGTGAGGCAAGCTTTCTCTCTATTCCATAAATCTTAGTTTATAGTTAATTTTTGTGTTTTATGTTTATGTCAATTGCATTCTGGATAATCGAGTAAGTAAATATACGTATTATATAAAATATTATTTATTAGGTTTTACGATATAAATATTATTGTCTAGTCTCCACACGCACGAGCAGAAGAAAACGCATGATCCTCCTGTACATATACACAAAATGTTAAATAGTGTCATCTATCGGGATTTATGAAAAATAAAATCCTTGACGTTTAGTCAAACAAGCTAGTATCTTAGTATCTAATACGTTCAACAGATGGCGCTAAAAATATTTTTAATCATGAAAAATTAAATAGTTAAAAAGCTATTATTAACTATTTGACCAGATGTCTGAACTTAATCTATGATTTGATGAATATATTGCATAAATATTATCGAATAAATACTATCACCGAATAATAATACTGAACAATGAGCCTCGATTCGTTGTAAGTAGCTTAATATGTTATTCATAGAATACACAAAATAAATTTCTGTAGGTACGCATGCATAAATATTTGACAACTAATATAAACCTATGTCAATGTTATTTGACGTAGACATAGGTTTATACCTATTATAGAATGGTACAGAGTATAAACAGAAGATGGTTACAGTATATATTTAATGGAATCAACTATCTGTTTACTATCAAGAGGTCATTAATTACACCCGTTGGGACATTAGGTTTCGCTTGACAAGATTTATTGCAGGCGCCTGTCTATTTGATCTAGTATCACTAATCACTTGCGAATACCAGACATGTTGTGAAACGTTAGGTGTCGATAATTTTGTCGCCTCTTACTTCTTGTATTGCGTTGACATTTAATACTGTAGTATTATATTAATATCGTTAGCCCTTTTACCAAAATATTATATTACGCCCGTGAATGTGAGATACTGTTGGTCTCGTGCTTAGGCGGGTGATTCTTAAGCCAGAGGTGATTTCGAATCCCGATCTCTCCGTTCTTACGCCCGAACCCAATAACCAATCCACAATCTCAGATTGAAAACAATCTGAGATCAGATCGTGACAGTCGATCGTTCTCCTATCTGCATCCCAATAACCAAACCCTACCAAGACAAACCATTTTTGGCGACGGATAAAATGCTCTTTGTCGTTCCATTTTACCAAGTTTACACTCATATTAATTGATAATCAATGTAAATCAAATAAAGAGAATAAAACAGTACAAATAACATTAAAATATGTATGTTTAAAACATAACAAAAAGTTTTTTTAATTATTTAATAAACTGGTGTAAGTTAAAATCTGTTAAAATAACTAAATCTAAGTCTCATAAAACTGTTAAATCGAGCATTTGTCAACTGTCATTTTCATACAAAGGTCTATCCACAGACACCGATACGACCTCCCATGGGTAGCTTGTATCGACAGATGGCTATTACAATCCGTCGATTGGTTATTGTTACAACATTTGGATTAAGATTACTCAGATGGTGGATTATGGATTGAGATAGGTTATTGGGTTCGGGAGTTAACCAATGGGTTCATGCTCCATTTGGGGATACACATAATAAATTTACTGTTTGGAGTTAGGCTTGTCTCGTCTAACAAGAATGGCACCAGCAAAATTGACTTACCATCTGAAGTGACTAGATATCCTTGGAAGAAGTCAAAAGATGACGCACTAACGTCATAGACCGCAAACGCTTTAGAAGTCTCCAATTTCGTTAATTGGCAACACACAACTCAGGTCGTGACAGAAGTCAGTAGTAAAATGTTAGAGCCTCATGCCAAAAACGCAATAAACTACACGGGTTCATCTAAATTACTTAAATACCATATCACTAAGGTTTTCAAATTCTCGTGCAAAGCCGGGTCGATCCTCAAGTAGATCACTAAGTATGTTAAACTTATTACTTACTTTATTAAATTAATTCACAAAGAGGCTTTGAATTACTTTCGTGGCCTTAATTCTAGGCATCTCTATCTTATCTATTAGGGGCAATCGCATTCTAACAATTTCAAATCCGTTTAGAAAAAATCGTTTAATCGTATCGTTGAAATGGGGAAATAAATTTCAGTATCTCTTTTTTTCTTTGTGTTAAGTTGATTACAAGCATTTTTGCCAGGAATACTGGAGAGCGTTGTTGTTGGTTATTGTTTATATAATTTTTAGGCAAATATCATTTTTAAATTCCAGGAATAAAAACAAAACAATCGAAAAGTAAATTTTTCTTCGCGATTAGAACATAATGTTTTGCCCTGTTAGTCTGTACAAACACAGTATTATTTACTAATACTAAGCGAATATCATAATGGTCTGAAGTAGAAGCAATATATCTTTCGTTTCATTGTAAATCCCATTAGGACCCAAAAAACATGATTGCCTATAGAAAATTGCGTAGCAAATGTGTAATAAAAACACGTGGCATTTTAATTTACAATTCCTCATAAGAGATTTCAATAAATTATTTTGCATAAAATATAAAATACTAATATTTCATAAATTCTCTTTACAATTTTTTTTTCACTTCAAAAAGTCTACAAACTGCGAGCTATTCTGTCGTGCGCTGCCAAAACCGCTAGAGTTACACATATGTTATGAATGATGGAAATGTTTATCTTAAATAGCAAAAAAGCCCGTCACAGAATATATCTGTGTCTTGTTGTGTTAGCCATTATAGCCAAAATAGTGAAGCATAACTTCTATAAAAATTTATCATTTATTTCATATGCACATTTGGTAGTAATAAATTGATTCCGAAATGAAAATAGTTACTTCTATCGCTTCTGGTATTTAAAGTAGATAAATATTTCTTTCACGCACAAATATTATTTTAATGCTGCGCAGACGAAGTCGCGGTCACCAGCTAGTTTTTGATCAATTATAACAATATTTAATATTTAATAGAAATTACAAAGCGGCTCTAAGAACAACATTTGGGGTACATAACCATTTCTAGCAATCCTTTAATTTCCATAGCCATACCCAAATAACTTAATGAGTGATCGAGCGAAGTAATTTTTTTTAATTTATATATTTTTGTTAACCAATAAGTGTCATAAAACATGTATTGAGAACTGCATTCAAGAGCTAAGAAGCTAAGGTGTAAGGCCTAACTTTTATTCCTAATAAATTTCCCAATACCTCCCGTTCTAGAATCAAAACAATGTCCGCAATTGGCATGAGACGTAAATTTTTCGTCATGTCTAAGTGTTTCAGTATTAAATTAGTTTCACAGTAGATTAATTTTTCAACAACCTAATAACTTTAAATATAATGATATAACATAGATCATTATATTATTTAAAATAATTTATGTCAGACTATTGATCTATATTTTGTTAAATCAGGAACAATTGAGCCTTGGTACTATTGGTTAGTAAACAAATTTTGCTATGGTGGGAGTTGCATGAACAACAACATCAACACATTCAGTGCACCATCAGCACATTTTAGGTTCTTACTTTTCTATTAAGAAAAATGATCAGCAACACACAATATCTACCAGCCCCCAGACAAACCATCGAACAAATCACGTTACAGTTAGCAATTAGTCTGAGTAAATATCAAATTACATCACAATAAGGTTTCTTGTGTTATCTTGCGTTTTGTTGTAAGTACCAAAGAATTCGACTACAAGTACATTTTCATAATACGTCCTAATACTTAACGCATTGCTGAACTAACTTAATAAAAACCAACCTGTGTTTCTGATATGCTGAAGTTTTTCAGTGCGTGGCAAGCTCCCCACCGCTGCTGCCTTGCACAATCATACGAAATACGCGCGCATCAATCTGCCTAATCGCTTTAGTAATTGTCTTTTATATAAATAATTAAACTGTGACAGTCCGATAAGTCAAAATGGACCATAACGGTTCTGTGTTATCGTCTCCGAGTGATTTTGCGGAGGGTGTGGGTCGAATGTTTTATTTAATTGACCCAAAGAAAACCAGATTTGAGCGTGTAGGGGATGTGCCCAACTTTTATGTGCAGGTTTGTTTGTCTTGAAAATTTATACTATTTATTTGTGAATAAAAATTTAATGAATAAATATTGTATTTAACCAACTTAAATATTTTTAATTATTTGTTTTTATGAATTGTTCTTTCCTGTTTTTGTCAGATTTAATATAAAACAATGTAATAATATTATTAGAAATAATTACAAGGTTCATGGAACATAATTTTTATTATAATTCGATATCGCCAATACGTTTTAATTAATATCTCTTTTAACGTTAACACAAATTTAGAAAAACATATTTTTTTTAAATTTACATTGTAATTCTATTGCAGCATATTATTTACATTTACATTTAAATAAACCTAAGAGAGTTCTTCGCTGAATACGACTGCTTTAAAACACTCAATTATATCATTATTTATTATTCCGTTAAAGAAATTGATTTCTATCATGTTTTGTTTCAGTCATGGCCATACTTCTTTACCTTTATGATATTGGAGCATATAGTTTTGAAACTTAAAGGTAAACGAGGTATTCGGTTGAATGATGGTATTACAAGTTTCTCAAATGGCATGTTCCTCGAAGGTGGCAGGTACGAATTTTTTATAAACTACTAACCTTTAAAGATAGCCCAAAGTTGTACTACCACTACTATCTATACTACTACTATATATTATATACATATAATATATAGTAGTAGTATAGATATATATCTACTCGTATACTACTATAGAAATAATGCTGTGGCTCTAAACCTGAGGCCGTGTGTGTTAACCTAAGCTGTGTATTTTTTCTAGCAATCTACACTATATAGTACGGTTAGAAAGCTATCATGCCTCAAGGTTTATGCCCTAAATCGACAATATGTCACTTACAGAAAGCTAATATTTATAATCAAAACTATATAAGAAATACACGCAGAAAATTGTCTCTCTCAAGACGCATAAGGAGTAACGGGGCTGCTCAGCTATCCTGTTCTGATCAAGATGTTATTAATAGATTTAAAATATAGAGTAAATGTGTGTTCAACTCCGTCACTGGAACGACCTTCACGATTCAATATGAAATAATATTAAATTCCACGCAGAGGTGACATGCGACGCGTCAGAAGTTTAGTTGATTAGATAAATATAGCTAATACAAAAAAGCTATTGGAATTTTGTATTAGTAGTAAGAAAAAGCGAACTCGAAGGAGGAGGTTATCAATTTGTCGTGATTTTTTTACTGTTTGACAAGACGAAGACTCGACGAAGAAGTTTTAAAACGATTTGATTTAGACAATTAAAGATTTAAGTCAAAGAGAATATTCTAACAATTGATATTTATAATTGTAAATATTCCCAATTATAAATATCGATTGCTAGAATAAAATAGAATATAAAATAAAATATTCTTAAATCGTTTTAAAATGAACACTAAAGTGTTTTTATAAACGTATAAGCCTAAAGTGACTTTAAAAAAATCAAAGAGGAATAAAGACGCGTTTTAATCCAGATTAAGTAAATATTTTTGATTGTGAAAACCGTATAATATAAACGCTGAAATATAATAATTTTCACACAAATAGTAATACAGACAGAAAATAATAAGATAGCGGCACAGAGTGGAGTCAATTTATATAGAAGAAGAATGCCATAGAATATTTATTAATTTGTTACATAACAATTATAAGTATTCTTTTACAATTTTTGGCCCTATTATTAAATATTGAGTAATGTTGATCTTATCCACGGAGCAACACTAATGTGCTAAATTTTAACGGAATTTTTTTTCAACATTACGAGGTCATAATTAAATATTAATGATGCATTAACATTCATTTTATAGTAGCTCAATTATTGAGAGCAGTTCGATTAATTTGTGTTTCGATTTTTTTACGAATTATACCTGAAGTCCGATTAATAATTACATAAGATTAAAATCTCGATTCTAAGATGTTGTATTTGTTTTTACATAGTAAAACTCTGTGCCAAACATACTTACAGGTAACTTACAGAAGTTTATAGCCTAGTTTAATAATGGCTTAATTTTTCCTTAAATACAATGAGTATTTCAAAGAGTATAGAAGCCGGTAAACATTGTACTGGCAGATGAGGAGAAATATTAAACAAGTGATAATTATTTATCCCCTTAATATGTGCTTAATACTTTGTTGATACTTTCATACCTTTCTAAGGATGCTATGGCGCGGTGCAGAATTCTATACCTACACATGGATTTATGACAACTGGAAGATGGTGGACTTGCCCTGGGACTCAACCGCCACTTGGCTATTGGCAGCCTTGGGGGTGGATTTCTGCTACTATTGGATGCATAGAGCTTGTCATGGTATATATTTGTTAAATAAACCAGTTGTACAAGCTAAGGCTTTCTTAGGTTTAAAGCGTGGCGATTTCCTAAACCGTCGGACTTACGCCCCGAGAGTAGACGTAGGCACTCTCTTCGACTGTTACATTGCATTCATTCGTTACATAGCAATTAACATTTTATTATTTCGCTTATATTCTGTTGTTGTACGCCAGTAGTTAATATAGTAGGTGATCAGCCTCCTGTCCCTGATACATGCCGTCGACTTTTTGGGTCTGAGACATGTCGGTTTCCTCACGATGTTTCCTTCACCCTTCTAGCAAATGATACGCACATAGAAATAAAGTTCATATGTGCACAGCTGGGGATCGAACTTACGACCTCAGGGATGAAAGTCGCACGCTAAAGCCACTTTTTGGACTGCTATCGTTAGTTACGTTTCTTTATATGGAAGTAGTAATCACGTTGTGTGTCGTCCCAACTAAAATAATTATTTCCTTCTTGAAAATCGAAACCTTTGTTTCGCTGCTACCAGTGGAAGCATATTCTAATCGCCAGCATAATTTGGTTGAATTCTAGAAATCCATATACTTTGGGCACAACATCAAGTTCACCACACCTCGGAAGACTTCAACATGGGAGTTGGTATCAGGCAGTCCATTTTGCAGGGATGGTGTGGCTTTGTAAGTACCATAAGATGAGCGCTCTGGGATATTTTATTACACACTATGTACCGTACAAATATGTGACACTAAAATTGCAAACACTACGCAAACAATTATTCGATATATTACAATATCGCGAGATTATAAATTATATTATATATATATATATTATACATCTTTGTATTTACAATTTCAGGATTCAAACATATCAAGGGTTTTATTGACAGCACAGGTCTATAAACATTATTCAAATTTTGCGAGTACCTATACGTATATAATCATTTTAAATTTTCAGTTCAAATATTAGCTAAACTTGACTAGGGAAAAAAGTTCTGGCTTCTTCGTTATAAAGGTTATACTTGTGTTAACCAAAGCCAAAAGCGTATATTCTAAATGCCTGTACATTAACTCCGCCGAAACTTTCGCGTAACAAACTCCTGAACTTATACGATACGACATTCGTTCCCAACTTGTTTAGTTGCGTTTCTTTTCTTCGCTAACGAGGTTTTAGTTAATTACAATTGTTTGTCAGATATTTGTGACAAAGGAATCGATAAGCTTTTAAATATACAATAGTCTAGTCGACAAGTTGAAAATGGTACAAAATAGAGATACTGCTCTTAAAATTATGTGCTCATTGAATCCGGAATGAGTCTAGAAATATGTGCCAAAAGCGTGTAGCACATAAAAAATTGCAAAAGTTATAAACAATTAAAGATGAAAAAAATGGCATTTAGTTTTTTGCTAATATTTAATAAACTTTTATTTAACAAGTTATTTTTGCTTCTAATAATTAAAAAAAAACAGCGGCGCTACAATTTTGTCTGGGCCTTCGATTTCTGTCTGTTTCGTTATCATTTTTGTTTCTAATAGGCACGGATTAGGTCTAAGGCATGTCGGTTCCTCACAATGTTTTCAACTACCGTACCAGAAGAATGCTTTAAAAAAATATGTAGAGCATGTAAAGTCCTGAATCATAACCATAAGGACAGTTATTAATATTGACTATACTTGTTAATTGTTCGTCAAATTTTATTTGAGATATATGAGAGGTTTAAGTACTCTGATTGATTTCAATCTCTTCAAGTAATCTGACGTTGTCTGACACAAAACTTCGCTTCAACTGGGCTGGTTAATATTAGGAAGCAGTCACACACAAAAATGCTTTACATTATATATTAGGATATTTATGTCTTATATTGTTTGACATGCGATGGGAACTCATCCAGTGTCTTGCGAGCCACAGAGACGTTTAACAATTATTTGTTTTATTTCTTTTTGATATCTCTTTTTGTATTATTTTAGATTAAGGTTGGTTGTTATAAGATTTGGTTATGCGCTTCTTGTACTTTACCAATCATATTTCCTTACTAGGATTTCCTGGAAGAGATCGCTTGTTAGCGATAAAGCCGCCCGTGGCATTCCGTACTATTTTTATGTATTATATTATTTGTTTTGCTATAAATGTAAATACATATCAAGTACAGCTATTCCAACGCTGTTATTAAATACCTATATTTGATAGATTAGTTTTCATAATAAGAATTAATTTGTAATTTGGTTTCTAGTATTTGATTCCGAAATAAATATTAAGTACAATAACACCAATAAGTCACGTACGACCGTCAAGAAAAACTGGACCCATCGAGAAAGGATATTCTAGTACACAACTGTGTTCGGAGATATAGTTACATTGTGACTTTTAAAATCCGATAAGAAGGATGTCGACACAACTAAAGTATTGCGACATCATAAGCAGAACCGAGAGCTCCATATGCTCAAAGGGGTGTTCAAGCATCTATACTTAGGGTTACCATTCATATTATTCTTCTTACAAAAGTCGTCATGAAGGTTTTTCGACCAAGAGCCTCAAGGTCGGACATGAAGCAGTAATGAGGAAAAATAGTTTAAATCGGTAGCAGAAGTCTCAATCCATTATATTATTATACGTTACATTAGCCTATTTATTGGATGCCTAACAAAAACATGAAAAGTGTGTATCCTCGTAATGCGTTTTACCGACTTAATTAGCTATAATGCAACACAATTATGTATTCTTACTTTGTTAATTGGTATTCATTACGGCTAAATAAAAATTAATTAATATAGGGAAATCTACTCTATGAAGCTATGAAGTTTATTTATTAATATCTATAATCGATTTGTTAAACTTGTTTATTTTTTTGTTATCTCAGAACATTGATCATGTTGTATTTTATGAACGAACAAAACAACAAAGTCGTAACCTTAATAAGTAACCTAATAATTGACTACAATAATGTTTCCCTGCACGTACTGTAATATCTTGCATTATTAAAGAAGATTACCTACCGTAAGTGATTCGAAGAACTGATTAGTGGTAGGTGACATCCCTGATGAGTGCTTAAACGTTTAGTCCACTCAACCATTAAAGCACGCGATGATTAAAGTACGAGAGCACGCGATAAGTACCGATACTAATACAAACTAAGCCCGAAATTAGGACTCAATACTTTGACCCAATTAAAGCGGTATATATGTGGCCCGATCGTAGTCAACTTTGCCGAATAATTAATCAAAATAAAAACTTTATAATAAATATAGACATCGTAAAACATGACCTGTAACTTAAATGTAAGATTACATAATCTACTGTCCTTATTATAAATTAAATGATGTTTAATTTTTTAAGATATTTCTAAAAATAAACACGAACTGGCCCGGCCCAATTATGTGATCAGATTTAGTTACCTATGATAAATAGAAAATTGCCTTTATTTCTAACACTTAATTATAAACATTAAAGTTTAATTTATATGGATCCTAAAAATTTACGTACTTATGTACACGCGTTAGAATAACTTCTAATACTACTTTGTTTTCAAAATCTTTTCAAAAATTTTATCTTTCGTCTTATTCTACGTTTGTAGAGAAAATGACACTAACAATAGATAAAAATACTCTCATCATTTTTCCCTAACGCGTCAAAAGAATTAGTATAACTTCAAAAATTTACTTTTAATAGTCGGTAATACAATATAACATTTAGGAACCATCACGTCCTTGTGTTGTCAGATTTTGGTTTGTCCACTGTTGGACATAGGCTTCCACCATCCGGTTCCACTCGTATCATGTGACTTTTCGACATTGGTTTTACTTCCCTGTAGATATTCTTAGATTTCAGTGTTCTTACCTATGACCGATGACATTAATAAAACTGTAAAAGCGGTGACTTCAGCTTAATATGTAGAAACTAAGCGACTTACATTTTAAATACAACGAAGTTTAACCATTGACATCAATCAAATTATACTGCGTAGCAAACTAACATTTCAATGCATGGATAAAAGGTTTACTCGGAGATTAAGCTTGATCCGCTCCGATTATCCGCAAAGTAATGAGAGAACAAATCTGGATTAGGAACATTGTATTAACTTATTGTGCTACATTTTATTATAACCAGATGGAGATAGAATATGAAATCACAATATTATACGTACACGTTACTAACTATTAAGATTGTTCATAATAATTAAATGATAATCGTTGTTTACTATAGAATTATTGATGTGTAAAACAAAAAGTCTTTATGCATATACTAATAATCTTTATCTATACGTCTTAAGTAATATTGACGCGTAAATTAAGTTTTTTACTCTTGCTATCTTATTTCAATATATTTGATTATTCACTCTTTGTACAGATATAATTCAAATTAATTAAGATGTATAAAATATGAACACATTCAATATGTTAAGAAAGAATATGTATATCACGAATGTCGATAAATATCACCAAAAACCAATTATGTACCTCTTTTACTCTACCTGCTTATATATTTCATTGAACAGGTTGGTTAAGATAAAAAAAATATTTATTCGATTATTGGCAATTGAAATATAAAAAAAAAACTTCCTATACTGTGTTTACTACCTTATATATTGACTGACCCATGGTCTTATCTCGCACTTGAGGTCTCATCGATAAGATTTGTTTTTATATATCAGACTAAAACTAATAATATTAATTTAGAAGTTCAAGAAAAAATATAATAAAAATTACCCTGTTATGAAATAATAACGAAGGAGATTTGGGTTACCTAGTAGCAAATGGATTATAATAACTTCGCTAATCATGTTATAATCCTATCCGATTTATGTAATGAGTTTGTAGCTTCCTTGCAAGCACGCACGGAAAATCACAGGCAAAATTTTTCCACTAATGTTACTCTTTTTTCAATGGCCTAATTTTTTTGTTAATATGATAATAAATATTCATGTACGTCATAACTCTACTTTAAAAAATAATGATGAACATAACACAGTTTTTTTGTTGGTATCGTATCATGTTTATTTTTTATAGAAATTATACCTGAGTTACGTCGTTCTTTAGATAATATATAACCGACTTATTTATATAACTTTAATGTGCTTATATTTAGGCGTTCTATTTCCCACTGGCATTGGCAATCCCACCAGCCCAATTTATGGTCCACCACCAATTCAGCTACTTGTACATGTTCTGGATACATACGGAAGCTGTTAATCGTCTCGGCCCGTTGGAGTACTTCTTAAACACCCCAAGTCACCATAGGATTCACCATGGTAAGGCTCGTAACAAAATTTCATACTGCGTAAAATTCCTTTAAAATGTAAAAATCTATTTTTTATTATTTTTATAATTTCTTTTATATCAGGTGTCATCTTTCAGTGTCTCTTTATTTTTTTTTATTCGTTACAATGAGACCAAATTTAATAGCAAATATAATACATAAATTGTTCCTCATGTATTAATAATAAAAGCCTTTATTGCTGTAATTACTTATACTAGTACATAAAAATGTGAAGTTAACACTAAAATTAAAAAATATATACTAATAATTAATCAGCAAGCCGGTTGATTTCTATTATACAGCTTGTGCTTGGACATAAGCATTCTCTAAGAGGCTTCCACTCTTTTCTGTTTCTAGCTTCTCTGTCTCTTTCTTCGCACATCACCTTCTTATCTTTTTATTTGTCTTCCTCGTTTTGTTTTGTCACAGCGAGGAAGCCATTCTCTCATAATGCGTCCTGTCCCTTTCCATTTCAATCTTCTACTAGAAGTAACAGCATTTCTAAACTTTGTCATGTCCTTTATTTCTTCTAGTTTTACTCAATCTTTCAATTTCAGACCTAGAACACTCCTTTCGTTACTATTCTGACCGCATTTATTAGTAATTTCCAACGTTTTTGCAATTCTGGTGGTTAGTTAATTAAGCGTGTAATAGTCAATTTTCTCTAAAGTCATTCAAACTTAACCAATAGATTTCATATTATTTACGATCCTAAATTCAACGAAATAATTCAGCACAAAATACACCACTTGCTTCTAATCCAAATGTCTAAACTCTGCATTAAATATGGCTATTAAAGTGTCTGTTCCTAATTGAGTTCAAGGACTTTATCATAAAACAAGCGCAAATTTTGTGAATATTTTGCGAGTCTATTTAAATTTTATTAAAAAATATTTTGCAGGCAGCAACCCGTACTGTATTGATGTCAATTACGGCGGCGTGCTTATTATCTGGGATAAGATCTTCGGTACATTCAGAGCTGAGAAGGACACTGATCGGATTGTCTACGGTCTTATTTATCAACAACCTTCCTTCAATCCTATTCACTTACAGGTATACTGAAACATTTTGTAGACATTTGATGTCGAGGCATCGTGATTAAGTACTTGCGGTACTTGTTATGTAGTTTTTAGTACTTACAATATTACAAATAATTTGACAAGCCAAATAGATAGCCTAGAAAATAGATAACTTTGCTTAGTTACAAATTACAGAATCATTTATTAGTAAATCAGCCCTATTGTCCTAAAATATTATTTACCAGCTAGTGCCCGTGACTCCGTCTGCGCAGGATTAGTATTTCGAGTAGCTTATATTAGCGTGGCGTAGAAAAAAAACTACTAAAGATATTGACAATTTAAGATAAACATTTCCATCATACATTACATATGTGTAACTCGGTTTTGGCAGCCCACGCCAGTATAGCTCGCAGATGGTAGATTGTTTCCTACTTACTTGATATTTTGAACAATTCACACAATATCTTTATAAATTGTAGCCTATGTGTTATTCAGATGTATAAGCTATAGTATTGTAATGTTTCATTAAAATCCATTCAGTAGTTTTTACGTGAAGGAGTAACAAACATCCATCCATACTTACAAACTTTCGCGTTTATAATATTTTATCACAATTTTACATGTCTTTATTTGAAAATTAAAACGGTCCCGCAGGTTCACGTACATTATCCGCGATTATAATTGTGCTAAAAGCTTTTAATCTAAAATGAATTACTTACTTTTATGTAACCTTTTCAGACATTTTACACCAAGTACGTAATTGCTAAATTCAAGGAATACACAACCTTGAGTCATAAACTTCAAGCCATATTTAACCGACCTAGTTGGAAACCTGAGAACTACGTACGGTTCCAAGATATGCCTGAAGATGTGAGTATTTTTAAATTTTAATACTTTACTAGACTTATAAATTCCTCTCTAAAAAAAATTCTTAAAATATTCAAAACAATACTAAGTCAATGTTGCTTCAATGAAAGTGCTTTGAGCGAACCTAAATTTTTTGTAAAAACAAGTTGCGCTACCAACCTTACCCTTTCTCACCCCAGTTCTATCTGTGTTTTCTTGATAATTTTTCCATAGGGATGATCCTCCTTCTGTGACGGACACTGGATTGGTTAGTGCTTAAGGCACAGTGACAAGAATTCGGCATTTTTTGAGGTTATACTTCTTTACGCGCGTTATGAAAAATTGATGAGAGTGAAATTTTACGATGCGCGCGCACTGTCACAAAATTAACAGAATGAAGTTGCCCACGGAAGATGCCACGGCATTGGACATAATTTAAAAACAACATTCGTATAATAATAGAATTTATGTTACACTTAATGTAAGAGAATAATAATAAATAATTATTTATTTAATTTTTCAAATGTAAACTGAACTTTATTGACTATAATGACTACGTTTCCAGTCTTTGATTATTTAATTGTAATTAATTATTTGCATGCAATCAAAAACTATTTTTTAATAATGCCAAAGAAGTATAACTCCATACGCGCGGACATAAGTACACGCACCCTTTTTTTTCGCGGAAAAACAAAATTTCTTAAATTTATAAATCCACTATAAACCTCTTGGTCTTGGTCTCAGACAACAGTTCCTCTTTTGTGATCAAATAATTTAATAGACAAGTAGGTGCCTGACTTACGCCTTCGACGTTTTGGGTTTAAGTCATGTCGGGCTTTCAACTTTTTCCTTCACAGTACGATCTAGTGTTAAATGCGGACAATGAAACGCACGGACAGTGAGAGTAGCACCAAGCCAATAAGTCAAAACTGCTTAAGTAATCATATTAATAAGAATATTCTGTTTTACCAGCCGGATCTTCAACTTCGAGTAAAATACGACGTTATTCTTCCAAAATGGTGTACCGCCTACCTATTGTGCCACTACGCGTTGGTTTTATTTGGATTCTATCGGCTATTTACGTTGCATTTGGTAAGTATATTAATAAGCTTGATATAAATATTATACATTTATTAAAATAAAACCTAAACATCCCATACGAAAGCCCGTCCCATCTTCCAAGGGCTCAACGACATCCGGCCGCTTGCCATCGTCTCTAGCAACATATTAATTTCAAGCCGTGCGATCGGTTTTCTCTCTCCCTATAAATATGGCGAGGGGGCCGATGGCTGGCCATGCGTCATACTCGTGAACGGGTGCTGCTTGTGGTGACTGGTCGTACTTGAATTCGTGTATGCGTTGATGTTAGTTATTTCGACTATGTGTTTGCGTGTTGTTCCCACGAGAATGTAAGTGCGTGCTCCTATTTCACCATGCTTCCTGCTGATAGAGGACAAGTCTTTGTTTTTAATTTATGTTATTAATATTAATTTCTAAAGATGTCATATGGAACATGGTGTAATGGTTGCAGCGGCTTACAAACGTTGTGTAAATAAAATGGTAATTAAAAAGAGTGGCGGAGAGTTTATTGCCAGTTCTTCTATTCCGTTCTACGCCCTTGATTTTAGAACGGGCACTAAATGTAAAGTTAGAAGCATTTCGTATACTGTTTTCTACGTTCATATATATGATTAAATGATTTTTAACTTTTGACTTTTGACTTTTTTACACGCGTTAATTTGGTCGTAGTGTGATATTTCCTTTCAAATTAACAAAAATGGGATCTTCCAATTCTAAAAAGCGATTTCAATAAACAAACAAACTCTTCAGATTTATAATATAAGATGTATAAATGTTTGATGTACACCCGATAAAACCTGTTTACCTGGCATTAAGTACGAATCGTTTAAAGACGACAATAATGAATAAATAAGCTTTATCTAGTATCTTTATTTCTCAGTGATGTCAATGCCCTTTGACAGAGTTTCGAGTAGTTTTAAATATAAACATTTACTAGACAATAAATATTATGTATAAGCCCTGCGATTCTGTAACTCACTTTTCGAACTCACTCAGCGGTTTATGATTTGGCATTCTGAAAAGGTGGCTTGTAGTTTATTGTTTATTAGAATGCCAAATCATAAAATGACTGCTTCACGACTGATTTCAGAGCGACCGGCGATCCGAAAACCGCTGTTTGAGTTCGAAAAGTGAGTTACAGAATCGCAGGGCTGGTCTTCTAATTTTAGCTCTTTTATGTAAGTTATATGAAATAGTAAAGGTGTTATAACTTATGGTTTTGTCTTTGACTGTCTTTTATATTTTTTCTCAATAGGCAAGACTTCCTTCCTTTTAAAATCAATGTTGTCAAATAAATTTTGTATTATACAAGATATAAATTGTAAATAAGATTTAACTAAAAGTAATAATACTTCAATTTCTTAATAAAACAAGGAAGCTCATATCGATATTATACGTATAATTACAACACCGGTCACTTCCACCATAGGATGCAATAGTAGGAAAATGTTTAATTACTTGACCATTCATTTCTACTATTACAAGATCTTGAAATAATTGAAATCTAAAGATCTTGCCTAATTGTTTCTCTTTAGAGA
The DNA here is from genome assembly GCA_963693345.1 of Pieris melete. Taxonomy (NCBI): domain Eukaryota; kingdom Metazoa; phylum Arthropoda; class Insecta; order Lepidoptera; family Pieridae; genus Pieris; species Pieris melete. The sequence goes on along the minus strand of CAVNZK010000006.1, from coordinate 4,221,755 downwards.
ACAAGGAAGATTTCAGTAAAATAATAACATTATATAAAATGTCATAGTTTGGTAATATTGGAAAATATAGTTTCATACATCGGAATTCTCTTATTAAGAATCATCGCAGAGGTATGCGGCATATTATATACATTAAGACATATTCTAAAGTGTTCTCTATAAAATTATTTATGCGTAAAAATAGTGATTGATTATATTATAATAAAACCTAATGAAAAACTCCAGTACCCCAGCACTTCAATCCTCTGCTCGTTTTCAGCATTTTTTAGTCATAGGAATTGTATTTTGTACCTGATAGTATAAAATCAATTTTAAATGTAGTGATGTTTCATTATAATAATATTTGAGTAGATTTTTAGGTTTTTAAGGCACATAGAAATAAAAAATATTTCGTGCGCCCTGATTGGACCGCACGCACGATTAGGGCACGAATAATTCACTACGCCACACCTAGTAACACTGCTCGCATCGTGAGAAATAGATGGCCATGATCATGCACGTTATCGTTTCAAACCATATAAAAGAGAATTTGTCATTATTTGAATGAAGCAGTTCGCATCTATAACATACTTAGTCATAATTTGTCCTATGGAAGGATTGGTTTAAAATAAAGCCTTAAAACAATGCAAAATATTCTCATCGGAAACATAATCCCTGGAACATTTTCAAAGTATGTAAGAACTTTTCGTAAGGCTTTATTGTTTGAAAGTTTTTGATGGATGAATATAAAGAGATCAAACTCTAAAAGTGGCTAACTTTTTAAAATTCATTTCACGGAACATCTTCAAAGCATTTAAAATAGCTTGTACAAAGTAAAATGTTATGTAAATTAAGACGTTTTAATTAAATCTCGCGTAAACCAAACACATACGTATAAACTCTTTTGCAAAAAAACGTATATATTTTACGTTTTAAGGTCGATTTCAGTTAATTAAATTAAATGAAATTTTCTGACGTTATACTTATAATCGTGTCAAATACACGCGTGCAGAGAATTCTAGCAATTCTCGGGAATTGATTCATTGATAAGAGAAGAAACTCTTCGTTTTAAATTTTAATCTTGTCTGTTTTTTTCAGAGTCTTTCACCAATCGCCGTTTTAGCTTTCGTCCTTTACCTCCTCGGCTCCCTCACGGTATTTGGAATGATTCTGGACGCTTCCCCAAAAGCGCCGTTCTTGGAGCTATTACGTTGTCTCGTACTCATCACTGCTACATCCCTAGTACCTTCGTTAAGACTTAACTTGTTTTCTCAAATGTTCTACGTATCTTCTGCTATATTTTGGTTCTTATTCGTTTATAAGACTATTGTCATCAAAGTTGAAAAGAAAGGTGACTAGAAGCATCACCAAAATGAAGAAAATAAGATGACTTCTAGAAGTAGTAGATCTTAGTTTGGGCATTATGTAAAAACGTGTAACTTTCGAATAAATAAAGTACTTAATTGTTTTATGAATTATTATTTTACTTCTTGTCTTATCTTAGCCACAATTTTTATTACATAACGGCGGCAGGCAAAGGTGCCTAAACATAAGGATGTTTAGTGATACCGCAGCCGCCCCTGGAAACATTTCCAGGTCCCTCGCAAGTGCGTTGCCGGCATTTTAAGAATTGTAACGCTGTTTTTTTAAAGGACTCTAAGTCGATTTGTTTTGGTGGCCCGGATTGAAGTACTTGTCCTTGCTGAGCACACCAAACTTCTTATAAGCTAATTTAGCCTTGCTTTCCAAATGACCGCGAAACTGCACGTCATTCGATGTATCAACGCCTAGTATTCCGTTGCTTTCTCCTTCGCGGTGTGGGCCAGCGAGTCATCCTCCCTGTGCAGTGGTGGAATGGAGGTCTGACAGAAATTCCCTTGGACAGCTTTGGCAGGTTTGCTCCATCTGCCCCAAAAGCAAATTTTCACTGTATATTTTTAGTTATTAGTGCAGAGTTGCCCCAAAGATTACGAAGGGCAGCCTCTTTATCCACCACCGGATGCTGTGCATCCCGGTGAAGGACGCCTAAATACAATATTTCGTAAATTTAATTTAAAAATGAAAAGCTTATAGGTATGTCTCAAATAAACTTATATAAAGACTAACATCTATTTCTTTTTAAAATGAGGAAACAAAACTAAAGTAATAAAAATACTATCCACTAGTGATAGATTACTAAATTATTAAAATATGTGTAATTGTTATGATGCAACAAGAATAACATGTTGCATTATACAATATGATTTATAAATAATCCCATTTGAATTCAAGAAGTTGTATATAGCTTTCGTTACTATGTATGTTATAAAATCGAGTGAATGAAATCTTAAAATATATATTTTTTAGATATAATTCTTCAGCTCAGGGGATTATCAGCTGTTGTTATTGGTCAACATAATCTCCGGCCAATCAGACACGCAACACTATCCGTTTTACCAATCAAAACCAAACGAAACGTGCCATAGTTTTGTACTCTATTAGATATTTGTTTTATGTACTATTTTTCTGACTATATAATATTCATTAGATATATAAAATATATATCTCTAATTTTAAATATAATGCCCTTTTCTTTATCTGATCCTAAATAAATAAGAGATTATAACGAAACTTTGGTAAAGATCCCGACGGACACCGAAGAAAGTGAATATCTGAACTTTATGATGCTAGAAATTCTCTTGAATTTAAGCTTTAAGAGTAATTAGACGTATTATGTGATTGATTTAAAATGCAATATATTTGCAAATGGTAAAAGAAATGATCTATGGAGAAGATTCTACGAGATGGCCGTTGTATAATTTACACAAAAAATAAAGAAACTAATCTGAATAAAATTAACTTATCTGACAAATAAGTAATATTTATTACTTCCTAGTATTAATTTGATTAATTTCATTTCTTAAGTCCTACGTCATCATTTAATCATTTTAAAATTATTATTTTTTGTTCATATAAATTATTTTTATAAACAAACTATTTAAGTGACCGACTGAACGTAAACATATTCTCCAATAGGTATCTAAAAAGAAAATATGTACTAGCATATGACATTGTTAAGCATTCAATAGCTAGTCTACTCAAAAGTAATCTTGGCAGAATTTTCTTTGGAATAATATCGATTCTTTATGAAAGAAGTTTCAAATTAGCTTTTAAAATATTTCAAACCTTAGCAAATCTTAATTTTGCTAAGTTTTTCTTAGCTTTCCATTATTCAACTTTCGTTTACTTGAGGCAGTGTTTATACTCTGTTGCTATCTAATATATCAAATTCTCGTTTCACAGTTTTCGTTGCCATACTCCTCCGAAACGGCTTGACCGATTTTGATGAAATTTTTTGTGCTTACCCGGTATCTATGAGAATCGGCCAACATCTATTTTTCATCCCCCTAATGTTAGGGGTAGTCCACCCCTAAATTTTTTATTTTTTATTTTTAGACAAAATTTTTAATTTCTATTTTTTTATGATACAGCATAAAAAAATACATACAACCCCTAATTTTCACCCCTCTACGATCAACCCCTATTTTTTATTATACTTGGCAAAATGACTAGCTAGTTTACCTATAAAATACTTGCTACCCTATGGGTTTTAGAGATTAGTTAAATTCTCTTTTGTAAGTATAAAATAATATACCTACCCTTTTTGTTTGTGTTGGGTATGGTAACAACAAGTTAGAGGTAAGGAGGGACCTTACTATCAAATAATATTTTTAAGGTCCTTAGAGGTAGAATAATGCGGAAATGTTGGAGAAACTGGGGCCAAATAATCACAATTGCTTGCAGTGCCGCGAGCGCGTACAAATTTACTCAGGGAAGCTCTATTTACGCCTGTCTTGCACATCCTGAATATTATTGCATGTGAGACGGATTAAATGCATACTGGCTGAATTCACAAGAATTGCATTATTTATAATTAATTATAAAAGATTTCGGTTTTTACGTTTCGTTTATATTTTCTTTAGTTTTATTTTTATATTAATTAGTTTTCTATTGTTATTGTAAAAATAGAAAATAAGGAAATAAATGAATATTTTTTTAAAATCTTTTGTTCATCTAATTGTCATATATTTTTAAATAATAGGTACAAGAGAATACGTTGAATGTCCAGGGATCTCTAAAGACACCATGACTATACCATTAACAGTATGATGCAATTAATGTATGACTTTCATAATATTCACATGCAATAACTGGTTATGTTAATACTAACAGATCACAATATAAACTAAACAATGTAATGTAAACGTGTTTGCACTGAATTTTTTTTACATTACTTAACATTACTAACGATAACCACGATTTGTACGAGTAATAGCTTAATGTGGAAAAACCTTTATACTACGGGAACGCTTAAAGATTTGTGTACCAAATTGGTCGATTTAATAAATTAATAACGGAAGATTTTTTTATTAAATTTAGGCATTCATAGTAATTTTTGTCGTGACATTGTCTAGTAAATCAATGAACTCCGGCTGCACACACGAAAAAGCAAGTCTCATTGTCCCGTTACGCTCATTGTATGCTTTCGCCGCATCTATCTCTCTTCCACTCGATTGGCCTATGAGTCCGAGGATTCACTCCATCTTTATATTCAAAATAAGGATAATTCAATAAAAATAATTAAATTTTATTCATAAAAGTATGCAATAATTTTATCAATGTTCATGACGTTGTCGCGTTAAACTATCGTCCGTAAACCGACTTCATTGACAACCATAATACTATTTTTTTATTTTTATATCTTGACTCTTGATACTGATTAGACTAAAACTCATTTAAGACTAGGATGGACTCTATGTACTTCGATAAGTCAGAGAACACAATTATTTTCCTAACTATTTTGTGTTAAATAGTCAATAAATTCCAAACTAACTGAACATTAGAAAAAACATTAAGTGTAAGGTAATGTTTCGAACAATTAAAGCCAGGATTGTCTAAAAATAAAATCGAAATATCCAATCCAACCATTTTATTATCTCATAAGGTGGTGTTCACATTTCACAAAAAATCCTAATTACACAGGCAGACAGCAATGTGTATTTAAATGTATATGTGATAAGTGTCAGAAGTATTTACGATATAATAAAATATTGACGATAACTAAGAACCTAAGAACATTAAATATTGTAAATAACTAATATGTAAATACTAACTATACAGACATCTTTCAGAGCCTATATACGTAAGATAGAAATGAATAAGACAGAAATATTTAAATCTGATTAATTGTGTATCAATTACACTTAATTTACTTAACCCTTAGTGCTCAACGAATAAGTATCGCAATACAGCGAACGGTGGACAGGGACCAAACTTTTATATTTATCAATCTTTATTTATATTACTGTGTAGATTAATATTGGTTACAAACATGTTTATTCGTCCATTTATATACTTTCACTTGTTCACTTGAACAATATTATATCAGTGACCTTACGTATGTGTATGTGTATGTTTTAGCGGTGACAGCAGTTGACAAATGTTCAATAAAATCCGAACACCACTCAACGAAGCAGGAGAAAATCTCTTTTCAGCTACATTTCCATTTAAATTGTCAACCTTACGAATAGTATACTCCATACCATAATGCATTACATTGTATTGTTATTATTACGCATTTGCATTTGACATGAGTTTTACTGTCTAGACAGTTCAGCTATGCTACAACATTGACAAAATGATTGTCTTAAGACCCATTTAGATGGAGAGAGTTTCTACGTTTCTAGAAATCGTACGTGACTATCACCATCAATAATCACCATAGCATTATCGTATCGAAATGTTTACATACAGGCAAGAACTAAATTCTCACCTACGATTATGTCATACGAGAATCGCCAGTGATTTATCGCAAAGCGATAATTTCCTCCGTCTGTTTACACATCGACTTTTTCGTAAGAAGATTCTTACGAGAAGCTCGACTAGTATAAACACTATCTCGTATGAATTTTTTTTATGTGCATACGAGTATCCTACAAATCGGTTTGAACCGTTTTGAGTGCGAGATGTTTCATTCGAGTTTAGAGATTACGAGGGTATTGTATGTAGGGGTATTGTATTGGATTTTTGTCTCAAAAATGACAAAAAAATCCTTTTAATTTTGGGGCTGCCGATAATATTAAGTTAATTGTACTTTTTAGAAGGTACGAGTGTTTGTGGAACACGGAAAAAATAAATTATGAAAACCCATTTTTTAACCCAAAAGTCTTTTTTTCCGTTTCCGTTTAATTCATTCGTGTATTTATAATAATAAATAATTAAAACACTCTCACGCACTACACTCATGGTACAGCCACAAAACCTCGAAATATTTTTGCTTTTGGTATGTTTATTGTTTACACGGACACAATAAATTTTCCATTGCGAGGCAATTGTTGCCAAAGAGGAAGAGCAATTGGTGTGAATGTTTAGACGAAGAAACTTTTGTTATATTCTTTCGATAATCATACCTTCGAGACGAGAAACTCTCTCCATCTAAATGTGCCTTTATTCAAAACATTCGTCAAGAAATACGTATATATTTAAACCTTTAAATAATTGGAAAACGCTTTGTAAATTTTCGATTCTGTAAGTGTCACGTGACCCTTAGAAATGGAAAAATTCATAGCATTTTAATTTAATATAATTTTGTATTCATTGGCTTTGGAGCTTTTTTATTCGAATATAGTTTAAAAAATCTCATAATTTTTTATAGAACACACACAGGCAGGAGTCTCCTTAACGTTAACCTTGTTAATAACCGCCGCTCATAGACACGCACAATTCCAGAGGCTAGCTTGCTTCTTTTAAGAGTCGGCTTTTGATAAAGGACCGTAATTCGAAGTGTTTCAGACACAACTTTGATTTGGTACTCGACAACTAGGTATTTGGTGAGCGCGAACACTATTGCGCAAGAATTCGTAAGAACTCGTATTTAATAGATACATGCCAAGTATATCTATTTGCATACTAAAATTAGAATTTGTTACAATTTATACACAAAATATGGTCGAGTTATATTAAATTGGTCAAAAAATTATTTTATTTAAATACTTAGTAATGACAAACCTTAAATAATGTGCAATGAGACCCAGACCGTATATTAATAAAACTAATACGCAGACCGTTAGGAAATACCGAATTATGCTGCAATTTTAATTTACCTTACTTAAAATTGCAATAGCCTTACAAATTACGCTCAAAATACCATACATAATAGTAGGTTGGTTCATTCGTCCTAAGAATTCGGATCACCTGTACTTGATACATTTGTGTATATTTTATCACCTTTATTTTTTAACCGACTTCTAAATAAGGATTCGTTTGGTATGTGTGATATTGATAGAATTCGATTGATGGTGATCTCTTTAGGCTTCCTAGAACAACTGTCATATTTAGAGTTATTTTTTCATAAATTTCCTTATCGTATGATTTCAATTATATTCCAACTTAGTCAATCTTACTCTTAGTTAATCTGTTCAGTTATTTTTGTGATATGGGTATCTATTTTTTTTTTTTTTTTTTTTTATAGAATAGGGGGCAAACGGGCAGGAGGCTCACCTGATGTTAAGTGATACCGCCGCCCATGGACACTTTCAATGCCAGAGGGCTCGCGAGTGCGTTGCCGGCCTTTCATGAAGTGGTACGCTCTTTTCTTGAAGGACCCTAAGTCGAATTGGTTCGGAAATACTTCAGTGGGCAGCTGGTTCCACAAAGTGGTGGTGCGCGGCAAAAACTGCCTTGAAAAACGCTCAGTTGTGGAACGGCGGACGTCGAGGTGATACGGGTGGAATTTCGTACTCTGCCTCGACGTCCGATGACGAAACTCAGCTGCAGGTATTAATCCGAACAACTCCTCTGAACACTCTCCATGGTAAATGCGGTAGAAGATGCAGAGTGACCCCACATCTCTACGCAACGCCAAAGGATCAAGCCGCTCGGAGAGAGATTGGTCGTCGACGATTCGAACCGCTCTGCGTTGAATACGGTCAAGTGGAAGGAGCTGGTACTGGGGAGCCCCCGCCCAGAGGTGAGAGCAGTACTCCATGTGGGGCCGAATTTGCGCTTTATATAGTTGCAAGCGGTGGCCCGGAGTGAAGTACCGTCTCGCCTTGCTGAGCACACCAAGCTTTTTGGAGGCTAATTTAGCCTTTCCCTCCAAGTGACCGCGAAACTGAACGTCGTTCGATATGTCAACGCCAAGTATTCCAATGCTGGCTGTGGCTTTAAGAAGAGTGTTTTCGAAAAGAGGAGTAGCGACAAAGGGTGTTTTTTTAGCGGAAAACGCGCAAACTTGTGTCTTCTTGGGATTAAAATGGACTAGGTTTAGTCTGCCCCAGTCTGAGACTCCACGTAGTAGAGTTTCGACTTCAGACACAAGTTTGTTCCGGTACTCATCGACAACAGCCCGAGAAATACCTGCCCGGCCAGTGTAAAGAGTATCCCCAGTGCTGTCATCCGCATAGCAGTGAATGTTGCTAAGTTGCAACATATCATTGATATGCAGAAGAAACAGGGTCGGGGATAGAACACAGCCTTGTGGGACCCCCGCGTTCACGGGTTTAAGGTCGGAACACGCTCCGTCGATGACGACCTTGATGCTCCGATCGGCCAGAAAGCTGGAGATCCAATCGCATAATTTCTCGGGTAGCCCATAGGCTGGGAGCTTCGAGAGCAGTGCTCTGTGCCACACCCGATCGAAGGCTTTCGCTATGTCCAAACTAACCGCTAGCGCCTCCCCCTTGGACTCAATTGCCTCTGCCCATCTATGTGTAAGGTATACAAGAAGGTCACCAGCCGAACGACCACGGCGAAAGCCGTACTGATAATCGCTAATCAGTTGGTGGCCCTCAAGATACCTCAAGAGCTGGCAATTAACAATGGATTCCATTATTTTGGAGAACAAGGAGGTTATGGCTATTGGGCGATAGTTGGACGGATCAGAGCGATCGCCTTTTTTAGGGATCGGATGTATCGAAGCGGTTTTCCAGCACTTCGGGACAGTGCCGAGCGAGTACAGGTACCGGAAAAGGCGCGTTAAGACCGGAGCCAACTCAGGAGCACAAGTACGCAGCACAATAGGGGGGATACCATCCGGCCCGCTCGACTTATGAATGTCCAAGGAAGATAGTGCCTTGCGGATAGCACGTTGCCGGAATATGATTTCCGGCATCGAAGAATCACACCGCGAAATAGTCGGTGGTGATCTTCCTCGGTCATCCAAAGTCGAGTTGGACGCGAAGAGACAGCCCAAAAGGTCGGCCTTCTCCTTCGCAGTGTGGGCCAGCGAGTCATCCTCCCGGTGCAATGGTGGAATGGCGGGCTGACAGAAATTCCCTTGGACAGCTTTGGCAAGAGACCAGAAGGCTCGAGTCCCTGAAGGGAGTTGGGCCAATCTCTCGCCAAATCTGGCAATATGCTCTGACTTTGCCTTAGTGATTTCCCGTTTGAAGGACCTGGAGGCTGAGTTATATGCTTTTTTAAGTTCGCTGGTATTGGCATCACGAGATTTCGCCGCTTCCGCCCATGCCTTAAAGCATTCTCGCTTTCGGCTCGAGGCCGCCTTGCAAGAACGTTTAAACCAGGGCTGAGACTTGCCACCGATCGGCACCGCAGAAAATGGAATAAAGAGTTCCATGCCCTGCAGAACCACTTCGGCGACAGAGGCAGCGACGGAATCTGGAGCTTCCGACGAAAAGCACATAGGCCCCCAAGGGTAGGACGCAAAGAAAGACCGCATCCCGTCCCAATCTGCTGACTTGTAGTGCCAAATACGGCGACAACCCAAAAAGCGGGGCCGTGAAGGGCGCGTAGAAGGCACAGTACTCCGGACCACACAATGATCTGATGAACCCAATGGCGGGACAACAGAGACTTGATAGTTCTCCGGATGTGAAGTCAGCAGAAGATCCAACAAAGAGGGTTTATGACCATCCACATCTGGTATTCGCGTAATCGCAGGGACCATTTGTGTCAGGTCGTAGGCTAAAGCAAAGTCGTGAAAGGATCTTCCCGCGTGATCGGTGGTATCAGAGCCAAGCCAATCGGCATGGTGGGCGTTAAAATCGCCAAGTATCACGATTTCAGCGGTAGGAACCCTTTCGAGCAGGGAATCTGTAGCCGTCTGAATGTGCTCGATGAGTCGGTTAGTTTCGTCATTTCCGCTATGGGACCTATACAGGCACGCATAGAATCGCGGATGGTCATCGCAGTCTACGCGCAGCCAGAGGTTAGATAGGTCCCTTCCTTCAAGCGTCCCGAGGCGTCGAGAACAGATATCCTCCCTGACGTACACGCAAACTCCCGCCCGCGGCACAAATGAATGTTCCAATTTGTACCCCGGGTAGGAGAGGTAAGAAGTATCAGCCGGGGAGGATATCTGAGTCTCAGTAAGGAAGAACAAGGCCGGCTTCGCAGTTTCTAAGTAAAAGTGAACCGCGTCTAGGTTAGTTTTTAGCCCCCTAACATTTGTAAAGTCCACCGTAAGCGTGGAAGGGGTTGCCTTAGGTAAATGCTTCCGTTTGCCCCGAGATCGAAACCTATTAATACATAAGTTTTTAGCGCAGTTTTTGCCCCCCCCAGAATACGAAGGGCAGCCTGTGCATCCACCATCGAATACCAATTGTTCCGATGATGGACGCCCAGAGGGGGATTCTCCACAGCGGAAACGTGTGGTACCCCCCTGGGGTAATCTCTGTTTGAACTGCATCTTCATACTTATGGGGGTGGATTGATGGGCTCCGGGAGTCTCACTAACCGCACGAAACGCGAGTACAATAAGATGAACTTATTGCATCACTTCACGCCGGTTTTCTGTGAGACAGTGGTACTGCCCCGGTCGTGAATCTATGAATTTCATTCTAATTCAATCTATCAATTTATCTATCTATGAATTTTTGAAGGGTCATGTAAAATATCACCCCCAGAAGACATTCTATTTGTTGTTTGTATTAGAAATAAGTTTAATTATAGTATATTAAGTTGAAACATTTACCAGGCACCGAACTTAGTACTGGCGAGATACATTAAATAACTAAAAGAGTACAACTACTCCCTTAGACACGGTGATCCATTTTCAAAAACCGATATCCATTCATCACCTTTGTATTAGTAGATAATACTCACCTATAAGCTTGATCTCCTGGATACGATTATTTGTGTCAATATTCATTTCGTAGTTAGTTTCGTAGTCACCTACCACCCTAAAGAATTAACAACGTCCGTTGATATTTCCAGCGAATTTTCAAATTAAAACTACCAAACGCGAAAACATCTTTCAAATAGGTCAGATTTTTTTTCGGAACTACGATAAATATTAACCTCATAACGGTTATCATTTAACAATTATTAACATAGATAATACAATTTTTTGTTTGGCATGGTACTATTCAAATTGCGCAAGAATTAAATCTCTTGTGAAATATATAAAATTTCCACTGACTGATCATGTTGAATGAATGATGGGGAGATATTTAAATCAGGGCTATAAAAAGCTTCTATTTTGTATTTATTCTTTATAAAATTGCGAGAGGCAATAATAACATGTTGAGATTGCTACTGTGCTTACCGAGGTTTTTTTTGTGTTTTGAATGAGCTTATAAGATAAACAATGATGTTACACAGAATGATAAAGACTTAAGGAAGAAATGGCTATTTGATACCTTCTACGTTCCTTGCATCTTTGTAGCTTGTTACACGGATAAATGTTCTTATAAATTATATAAAGCAAGTAATGTCATTGTTGGACGTCCAATATAACCGGGAGTCTCAGTTCAGTTTAATGTTCATAGATGAGTAGTATAGAGATGTGGGGTCTCTCTGCATCTTCTACCGCATTTTCCATGGAGAGTGTTCAGAGGAGTCGTTCGGTCTAATACCAGCAGCTGAGTTTCATTATCGGACGTCAAGGCAAAATACAAAATACCATCCGTATCACCTCGACGTCCGTCGTTCCACTACTGAGCGTTTTCTAATGCGGTTTTTGCCGCGCACCACCACTATGTGGCACCAGCTGCCCACTGAAGTATTTCCGAACCAATTCGATTTAGGGTCCTTGAAGAAAAGAGCGTACCAATTCTTGAAAGACCGGCAATGCACTAGCGAGCCGTCTGGCAATATCACTTTACATCAGATGAGCCTCCTGCCCGTTTGCCTCCTATTACAAAAAAAAAATATTAAAAATAAATCAAGCTTAGTATTTACTAGTAGTAGTTATTAGTTGTAAGATAATAATAATACCATCAAACTATGATACTTATTATTACAAGCACCGACTTACAACATATAGGTACCTATACGGCTAGACCGTTGTCGCGAAAACCATTTCAATAATAGAGCACGTTGTCCGAAAGTCACAGTACCAGACTTCCGAACGTTGGATAGCTGACGAAGAATTCATCAAAAATTAATAATAAAATTTCTAGAATTGTCTTCACGCGTATTAATTTACACTCACTGATTGGTTTCTTGTCATCCCAGTGTAACAGCTGTTTTAATTCTATTTATAAATTTGCATTCTGATTTGATATCATCCATCTTATGTATCACTTTTAAATAAAGAAGTTATTCTAACGATTTTTACATAACTCGATGACAAAAGAGTACTTTTGTTAAAAGTTGTTGTTCCTAATTTTACAAAATTATTTATATTGATGATAATTTTTTTGTATTATCTTAGCTCATTTTTAAACTTATTAGTTATTAAAATGTTGTTTTTATTATTTTATAGTGAAGAATGCCTAATTATTTAGGTTATAATAGAAACAAGAACATTAACATATTTTAAATATCTATACAAAGGATTTATTATTTTAAATTAATTATTGCTTAAAGTGAAAACATTTTTGATGTTGTTCCTTTACAGTAACTAACGAAGATTAGGCTTGTCTAATTACTTATGTATTAATTGTTCTTATAACATAAATTAAGCAATGTTTGAAGTTCTATAATAAAAAAGAGTCGGGCAGAGATGTTATAGGTATGTTATGTCTATCAATAATTTTAAAGACAAATATATCTGCATCTGCACTGCATCCAAATTTAAGCAACAATGTACATATGTATATGTTTTGTGGCCGGGCTAACTCAAGACTGATATTTATAACTTAAACACATAATATATATCTTTTATAGTCCGCAGAAACAGTAATTCCATCGACACATAGTAAAAAGATTTATTCTGTAATCAGATTTGCCAGCAGCGAAACACTTGGCGTGACGTATCGAACGACGTTCAGTTTTGCGGAAAGGCTAAATTAGCCTCCAAAACGCTTGGTGTGCTCAGCAAGTCAAGACGGTATTTCACTTCGGGCTGTACTTAGGGTCCTTGAAGAAGTCCTTTTAAGAATTGGTACGCCAATTCTTAAAAGGCCGGCAATGCACTCGCCAACCCTCTGGCATTGAGTGTCAATGGGCGTATCACTTATATGAGATGAGCCTCATCCCCGTTTGCCCCTGTTCTATTAAAAAAAAAGGTAAGAAGGCACACAATGCGATTGCAAATATAGCAAATAGGTACAGCGAAACTTTTAAATTAAGAGTAAAAAAACACAGACTATATTTAAATGATATAATTCAACATTCTGTAGAATAAACTTTGATACACTCGCGTATAACAGGAAAATGAGTAAAATCCAAAAGTTCGTAACATGTTTCAATTGTTAGCTTCGAGCGAAAACAACCGCTAAAGATACATAATAAGTTTATTTTGCCTAAAACAATATGGGTTTTATTAAATTTTCCTTTATACCTTTTCACCAGCTTTATAAAGGATGAAGTTTTAAACTCGTTGAAATCCCTTTTATGTATTTCAAAGACACAGGACCTAACTGGAAAATTGTTCCACTTTCTAGTCCCCACTGTGTTCTATCCGATGATAGGATACTGCAGATATCGAAGTTAAAATTTCATTATTTTTGCAGTGACGCATTTGTCATAACATTTTGTTAGTTTAAGTTGTGATGATAGATATATTTTATATATATTATACCTACAAAAAACTACCTCACCGTATACCACCTTCTTGACACACATTCATAGTGATATGATTGAAAAGAACATAACCATTGAATAAGCGAATTAGTGTGAGTAAACGTTAGTCTTAAGTGATAAACACCGAGAAGTGGAAAAATTGTATAGTAAGAGATTGTCTTCCCCTTAATACATACTAGTAGTTTTATTGGACACTTTCTTATGTTAAATGTCCTTTTTAGTATATAAGGTTAGTTTTAAATTACTTATTAGTCTTAAGTTAGACTAGAACTAGATCGTAATGTTAAATTATGTCTTTGTGTGTGTGTATCCTGAGTTCATTGTGAGAACTTTATAGAAATACTAGCAACCCGCCACGGCTTCGCACATTTTAATTGGATAAGGATTTATGCTGTATTGGTTAAAATCGCTTCGAAAATTAGCCATTAATTGTCGTAAAAAGTAAATGAGAAAAAAAATATTATTGTGGGATATCCATAAGAGATAGACATATACTATCGTGGAGTTCTCTGTAAACCTTTTTAATGTGTACAATACTTAGTACATTATTTTGATAAATCTCGTAGGGTTCAGCCTGCGTTTGCATTGTAAGTGGAAAAAATGTAATTATTTACGACATCACATTAGAAACCTCAAAAATAACAGTATTTCTCCAATATTTAATGGGTGTTATTATGCATATAAACCTTCCTCTTCAATCACTCTATCTATTAAAAAAAACCGCATCAAAATCCGTTGCGTAGTTTTAAAGATTTAAGCATATATAGGGACAGAAAAAGCGACTGTTTTATACTATGTAGTGATCATACAGAAAGTCAAACCGGTATCGCCAGCCCTGCAGAATAGTAGCGTAACATGTAAAGGATATCGTTAATTTTTTATGTGAAATGATAAAAAGCAAGAAATTTGTTTTAAAAGAACTGGACTAACTCTACACGTTTCAAAGACCGAGTCAGATGTCAAGTTAATTTTAATTGCAAATAAGAAACTCAGAGTCTTTTTGCGATGTTGACAGTTGTCATATTAATAGGATGAGTAAATGGAATGCTGAAGTGGGTTGGGCACTTAAAATGGAAGCAAAATTTATGTATTTGTAGTTGTTTTTGTTTTATCTATTCAATATCGTTCTTGATTTGAATTCGATCGATAAATCATATGAGCAATTCGAATTTTAAATCTAAATCCGACAATTTATAGTCCATTTTTTTATTCTATCATCTGCTGTGCGTTGTCTAAAGTATTTACGACTTAAATAGATTCCTCTTGTACTAGATACTGCAATTCCATTTTAAACTACAGGCAAATGAAGCTTTATAGCAGAATGTGACTTAAGTGACTCAAAACGAATTCCATTATTATTCAGAAGAAAAGTTGCCAATAGGCGTCATCCGGATCGGTTGTCAAAACACCGCCAAGGTAAGGTTAAAAAAGAACTTAATTTTGTTTTAACATCTCGAAACTCTTTGATACCCATTAAAGCTCACTCACATAATACCACTATTATTTAAGGAAAATAGAAAGCTTACAAAGCAAAAATTTACTGAATCAACGCATCAACAACGACGATACTTCCGTGCGTAAGATAATACTAACCTGGGATTCAAAAAAGAATATTTAACTTACTCAGACATAGTTGAAACAAAATATGGTTAACTGGGTCATAAATCAATATCGTCAGCAACATTAATAAGACGCTACTGCCCATCAGACCTTGGGGAATAGATTCCAGCAGGTCCTGTTAAGTCACATTCATGATTCCCATTGCTTAGTGGTCCCGCTCAATACTATCCAGCCATCGTTATATTGGCCTGCTGCGTCTTCACTAGCCTCTTCGGTTTCCTACAAGCTTCGATGAAGCTTCAAGTTCAGCCCATTATAACCTCTTAAGTTGTATGTTTTTCACGATATCTGATTCCCAATAATTAATGTTAATCTTTATCTAGTTCGCCAAGCGTAGTATAGTAAATAGAAAAGAATCGAATTAATTCTGAATAATCTGTAACATAATTTTTAAAAACGAAACATTAAGGCCCTTCTCCCATTACGATACTTGCAGGGTACGATACTCGAGTATAATACTAGTTGGATACATGTTCGCTACGCGACGCTCGCAAATTATGCTACTGAAAAATTACTAAATTCATCATTTGTGCAAACTTGTTTTTTGTAGACGGACGTTATGTCGAGCGACTCCAGTGACGAAGAAGCTCTTGCAGTTTTTCTGTTTTATAGGAATAGAAGACGTCAACGCAAGAGTAGAAAATACTGGATTCATCCATATATTGAAAGAAACATAAATTGTAGAGTTTTTGTAGCCGTTCAAGAACTACAACATGATGATAAGAAATTTTTATCTTTCTACCGAATGTCTAAAGAGACCTACTTGCATCTTGTTACATTATTAAAACCAGCTATACATCAACGAAATACTAAATTTAGAGAATGTGTCAGTGCGGAAGAAAGGATTCTGATAACCCTAAGGTAAATAATACTTCATTGTGACATATGTAGGTAATTAAATGTTTATTAAATTTTAATATGTAAGTACTTTATAATTATTACTTATTCTTCATCTTCCTGTGATAATAACATAGGTGTTGATTCATAATAAAGACTGGCAGTATTTGATTGTACTACATTCAGACTTTCGTTTATGGTAATTGGCGTACTTATTACCTCGGCAGCACTCATCGGTGAAGGAGTAGAATAAAGTGTGATGGGACTATTCATATTTTCACTACTTTGGTCCATTATATCGTCTATCAATGCAAGCACTCTTCTCTTAAACAGTCTTCTTTGACTATCAGTCATTTTGTTCACGTCCGATAGTAAACTCAGTAAGAACATTTTGTTTGAATTTTCAGTACTGTCACAGTTTTCTAGAATTCTAGATTGTTTAAATTTAAAATAAGCTGAAATGTCTTGCTCGGCTTGAGTTTCTTCCAGCTTCTTCCGTTTTTTTTTATTATTTGTTGATGGTGGTGGTGGTGGTAATTGCTGTTGCGAGATTGGTTGAGTGCTTGTACTAGTAGAAGGAAGAGATGATTGCTGTTGCGAGATTGATTGAGTGCTTGTAGGTACATTTTCTGTGAACTGTGTTTGTTCACATAGTTCAAGATCAGGTGTCTGTGGTTCTATCGTCTCTTTCAAATTTCCTGATGGTTTTCCTGCTGTTTTTATGAAGGGTACAGTAAATTGCATATAGTCTGCTAAGTAGTATGGTTTTTTTTGTGCAGTACCTGCTCCACTTTTGGCCGGTTTCAAGTGGCGAACAAAAACACTACGTAGATTTTTCCACTTTTCTTTAGCTTCTGATCCTGAAAATAACCTTAATATTAATTGTTTTTCAGATATTTGGGGTCAGGTTGTACGTTTGTAAGCCTAGGATTGTATTTTGCAAGAGGAGATAATACAATTTGCAAGGTCATAGCTGAAATGACAGTTATAATATGGGAGATATTAAATGGAGACTATATGCCATTACCAGATGTACAACATTGGAAAGACATTGCTGCTCGTTTTGATCGCCTCTGGAATTTACCCAACTGCTTAGGGGCATGTGATGGTAAACACATCAGAATAAAAAAATTACCTGATTCAGGATCAAGTTATTTTAATTACAAATCCTACCATTCGATAGTATTAATGGCATGTTGTGATTCCGATGGATTATTTACTGTTATCGAGACTGGCTATGCGGGTAGGAACAGCGACGGTGGAATTTTCAGTGCTTCCAGGATCAAACGTTGGATAGAACATGGACGTCTTAATATTCCTTTACCTTCCAAACTTCCTAATGACCAATCTAACTATGAATTTCCATACTATTTTATTGGGGATGAGGCATTTCCCCTTCTATCTTACTTGATGAGACCATATCCCCAAAGAACCTTGAATGACTTGAGAAGGGTATTTAACTACAGACTAAGCCGAGGGAGGAATACAATTGAATGTGCTTTTGGGATGATGGCTGAAAAATTTCAAGTATTAAGTACTGCTATAAGATGTCATACAATAGAAAAAGTATCAAATATAATAAAAGCAGTGTGTATTTTACACAACTATGTTCGAAAACGTGAGGGTATTCTATATAGTCCAAGGGAGTTTAAACAAAACAGATTGGTCACTATTCCCGTTACAACGACAATACAACCTCATAATATAGAAATAACGGCAAATATGTCACCACATAATTAACGAAATTATTTAGCAAACTACTTTATATCTGAGCAAGGTTCATTGCCTTGGCAATACCAATCCTGTTTGCAGAATACAATGTAACATTGATAATAATAAACTATGTATGTGTACAAAAAAAACCAACCTGTTATTTGAAATTTGTTCCCAATTTCTGCCCAAGTCTTGTCTATTATATTTTTTCGCATGTATTCAGGTAATTTGTAGTTATATAAACAAGCATGTTTTTCAATTTCTTGTACAAACTTAATATTTGTTTCTTGCTCCGCCGCCATCTTGTCGAAACGCGTGAGACGCGACGCACAAGCGACCAACACGGCGGGTATCGCGAGACTAGTCGCGAACGCGTAGAATACCAGTATCGTAATGTGAGAGTGTCCATATAAATGTATGTGATATACTTCGCGGCGACTAGTCTCCGAGACTAGAGTCGCGCGGGCGTATCGTAATGGGAGAAGGGCCTAATTCTCACATACATCAAAGCTTGTGGACGATATAATAAAAAAAATACACGGTAAAACTGTATTTATTTACACTTCTTCACTAAAACATACAAATAAAAAAGCAGGTCACATAAGTTATAAGGCAACGGGCGGCCTTATCGCTAACAAGCGATTTCTTCCAGGCAACCCTTGTAGGGAAAAATTAAAATTAAAACCCTACAGAGGGTAAAGTACAAGAAGTGCATTAATAAACTAACTAATGACTAAAATAAAGTAAAACGCAAAAATAACAACAAAAATAATAATAATACAAACAAATATGTAAAAGCTAATGTTAGAGGTAATGAGCCACGATTAATATATATAAGCTTATTAAGAGGCAAAAAAAAATTCTCAAAAAGAAGATTTTTAAATAAATTTAAAGACTGAGCTCATCTGATATCAAGAGGTAAGTAGTTTGTAAACAAAAACAAAAAGTACAAAACTTTTATTTTAAAACTACCTTATATAGTGAAACAGGATATGCATATACTTTAGATGATGGAGTTAATAATGCAAGGTATTTGATATAGCCTACAAAGCAGGAAAATTACGATTATTACTAAGAACGTTAAAAGATAATAAAATAGATATACAAATGAAAAGGTGAGTTTGTTGCCATTTTACTATAATACTCTCATAAGTTAACTTTTTATTAACTGTAACCTTAAAATTAACTTGCTAACTTGAACAATGAACATATAAATTTGTTTTGTTACCTAAAACGCTTACAGTCGCTTTACTCTATCATAAAACATTTATTTCATCACATTAGTGCACTAATAATAAATTTGAGACATACATACATAATTATATACTTAACAACAAGTATACACTCACTCACAAACACACACACAGCACACACACATGCGCACATACACATACAACCACGCATGCATAGAATAAGTTCATAGAATCGTCAGAGAAACTATGAGAATTACATTTCATTTTATTTAATTTTTTACCTCCTTTTCATTTTAGCTTGGTTTTGTTTTGTTTTGTATTCTTTTCTAACTACTGTCTCAATCTACTATATAAAAATAAGTCATGTTTTCCTTCCTGACGCTATAACTCCAGAACGCACGAACCGATTTCCACAGTTTTGCATTCGTTGGAAAGGTCTCGGGCTAGAAAATTCAGGAAAAATTTCAACAGAAAAGCGGGATCACCAAACGAAATGTTACATAAAACGAAGCCATCTGGTGGCGAAACGGAGTTCGCCGAGTTTGCTAGTATTGTATAAATAAACGAAGTAGCGAGCCAACCCCAACACAAGTGTCTCTGAATACTTACGGGGGCTGTCTCAACTCATGTATTTAATGTAAAATTGGAGATACAATAATCATTTTCATCATTTTCACTAATTAATATCAATATTAAAAAAGTAAGATCTACACTTACACCAGTACAAGGGCGAGAAGAACTAACAAGATATTGTCCGTCACTCTTTTTGATCGACAAGTGTTAGTTTACAAGGATACTGTAGGGAACATCAACCATAACGCCATACTTAAATTCACATATTGAAACAAAATGTCATACTAATAAAGTAATCAGCGGGCAAAATAGAAGCACTCTATGTAGTCGACGTAATCAAAATGATCGTGAATTGCTACCCTTATAGAGGCTAGGCCGTATCAGAAATACTTCAAAAGCAGGTTACAAAGAATGCGTGGTAAAAAGTACCGTAAAAATACCAGTTGCACTACAGCCCTATTAAGGCCTCCGATTGCAAGTGTCGGTTCGCTTTATAGACAAGTTAGTGATTAACTGTGACACGTGTTTCCTTACGATGTTTAAAAATCATAAAGTAACGGGTCGTCACCGACTGAAACCGCTCTACATTTCATTCAGTCAAGAGAATGGAACATATAAATTGACATAAATAATAATAATCTAACATACGTAATGAAAATAATAATTATTTAAATAGAACTATTTTTTATTTTGTGATTAGAAGTTTGAGACATTAAAATGGCAAATTAAGTCTCAAGATTGTTTTTCACGCCAATGAAAAAAAAATCATTTTTTTTAAATGTTGATGATATTTAGTATGGAAATAAATTAGGTTATTATATTAAATGTGTTTAATTAACTTTAAACTAATCTCGCTTTTACTTAGGTAACACTGAAAATTTTAAGAAAATGAAAAACGTCTTAATGTAGAAAGTTATAATAATATTTTTGATGTTTTTCGAAGTAATCTCCGTTCCTCTATACACATCGTCGCATTCGATGGAACCACTGAGAAAAGCAGTGGGTCCATTCTTCATTGGGGGTCTCTTTAATGGCATTTTCGTATACTTTCACCGCATCTTCAGGGCTTGTAAAGCGAATTACCTGGAATGTTATCTTTAGTTTTGGGTTCGTAGCAATATCTCCAGCTTTCATCACCTGTAAAGATACAGCATTTGAGTCACCGCCGTTGAACTTATCTAACATTTGGCAACACCAGTCCATGCGAATCGTTGCAATTGCAATCATGCAATTATTGTAAATAGTGGCACGAGATGGGGCTTCATTAAGAAATGCTAATCGCAATCACCCAGTAAGCCCACAACGAAAGTCATAATAAATCATTGACCGAAAGTTTTCTCGCGTTAGGTACAATGTTACATTAACAAGAGTTTTAGATTTGCCGCCAATTCACAAAAACAAATGACAAATGAATACAATATACTACATTAGGTTACCAAAGAGTTCTAAAATTGAAATTCAAAACAAGTTTTCATAAGCAATATTTCTAACTGGCCAATTCTAAACCTTTTCAGTGTTACCCACGTAATCTATTTATGGAATTAGATTTCAATCATTATAATGAAACAAATTTTCTGTTAAAGAAATAGCTATTTCATTTATGTTCATCAATAAAACATCACTGGACTCGAAATGAAAGAAATATAAAAATAGGAATGAATGGAGTGAGAAATAATTACTTATATAGAATCGACATTTAGTTTTCTTAAATATTCTATGTTTGTGTCCCTGTTATGAAATGAGACTTATAATTTAGGCTTCACGCATCATGAGCTTTTTTGAAGTAGATGTTTATTTAACCTCACTAGAGAAGTTAACAGGTGTATATGGGACTCGAGGCACTCAATATGAGAGACTCCGGCTGCAAATGAGAGAACCAGGTAAGCAATAGCCACTAAAAATAATCTCAAGTACTGACACAACCGAAGGTTCTTAGGGTCAGTTTCGCATTCTACCGAGGACTCAAACTTAGACAGGATATCAAATATTACTAATACTAAATGATTATATAGGGGATGGGCCGTGGGCGTCTCCTATTTTCTCCTCTAACTCCAACTTAACATAAAAACCTGTCGGTCTATTAATTGAGTCATAAATTATTTTAGTTTTAAAAACCTTATATTTATTACAAGATATCGAAAATTCGAGTCTTATTTATGTATCAAACATTGATGCTAATTGAAACCTTTTAAAAAATCCTTGACATTTTCGCTTCGAATAAAAGCTTTAAACGATTGAAAGTCAATGACACTAGAACTGAGAAAATCAAAGAAAACTTGAAAAAAAGAGCCATTGAATCGGCGCGGTCACTGACAAAAGGTTATTTTAATCGAAATGCCATACAGATATTGCATAGGGCAATCGCACTGACTTTAGTTGTCATTTAATTAAAACTCTTCAGATTCGCTATCATAATAAATATGTCGCTCGTGAACATTTTCATTATATGGTGCTTATCTTAGCGATGTGCCGAGTTAACTTTTTGGTAACTCGAGTAACTCGAGTTGAAACGGATACTAACTCGAGTCAACGACTCGAGTCGGTTTGCCTTATGATCCGTCGCGTCGCCATGTCGTCCGTCCGAGTCAATACATGCTCAACATGGCTTATCGTTCCTTGGGTTGCTAGTTTGCTACGCTCACGGTTCGTCGGTCAGGTCCGGCGGGCTGCGTCTGTGCTGAGTCTTCGAGGCAATGGTAGCCAAATTCCAGCCCATTAAGCCCATTAAAAAATCACACGTTTATTTTTATTAAAAGTGTTTAAAAACGTCACATCACAAAACGAACTTACTTATACAACGCAAAATAAAATTATGGTAACGTTTTTACCTTGTAAATAATAAGAATTTAAAATAAATCTAATGGCACTTTATTCCTTAAATTAAACACCGCACCGTTTGGTATTTGGTCATCTATCTATCTATCAACTAATACTTAGTAAAAAAAAATGTTTATCAACATTTCGATTCGGGCTTCGCGAGTCGCGAACTAGCCGAGGGGCGCCAGCCCACCGCACCGCCCGCAGCCACGACCCGCGTGCCCCGAAGCCCACCACTGAACGCGCGCACTCTCCGAGTCTACTCGGTTTGCAGATATTTTAGCTCGGGCTGACTCGCCTACGGCCTGACCCGAGTTACTCGAGTTGCCCATCGCTAGCTTATCTTCTCGCAAAATGTTTTTCTCTAAAGCCAATAAACTGTTGATTTCCTCATTTAAATAAACACACGCTGAACTTTTATTACAACTTGCAACCCGCACGTGTACATAAATACAATTCTGATATACATTTTTTACATTCATTACACTCTCAATTGCTTCCGATGTTTTGAAGTAAGTCAAGATTATAAATTATCATCACAATATTAACTACTTATTTTTTGGGTAAACATTTACAATATGAAGTTTGTGTATATTTTATTGATTATGCAATAAATGGATATTGACCTCAAGGTAAATAATATAAATAATATAGTAATGCACTGTTTACAACTGATAAGACCTCAGTATTGTCATACTATATAGGTCAACTTTATCAATTGTATAAATGACAATAAACAAATTAAATATCGCTGCTGTACCTATCTCGCAACGCACTTTAAGCGCAGCGCCTGTACTCTGCACCTTCCAAGCGCTAGCAAACGCGACATTACGCGACGTAACGAAAACTCAATATTGAAGGCGAGATAGCTCCGGTTATCGGATAAAAAACCTTCTAACAATAGGTAAACTCAAACTCAAACTCAAAATGTCTTTATTCATGTAGGTAAACTATTACACTTATGAATTGTCAAGTTAAAATAATTGTAAATTTACATTTACTACCAGTTCGCAAGTCAAGGGCGTAGAGCGGGTAAGAAGAACTGGCAAGAAACTTTCCGCCACTCTTTTTAATCGCCATGTATTGTCATACAAATTGTTTGAACTGGAGCAAATCAATCCCAAGGATTAGGATCATTTAAGTATTCCTCAAATTTATAAAAAGCTTTATTCATTAATTTCCGTTTAATGAGGGCTTTGAATTTATTTAGTGATAATTCTCTAATTTCGCTTGGGAGTTTGTTGTAAAAATAAATACAATTTCCATATAAGGAGTGGTTTATCTTTTGGTTGGTCTTACATTTAAATTAGTTCTATTTCGTGTATTATACTGGTGAAAGTCACCATTTGTTTTAAAACCGTTTATATTTTTTTTACATACAACAAGGCTTCAAGAATATATTGACCAGATAGTGTCATAATATTTAATTCCTTAAACTTATTCCGTACCGACTCCCTCGGAGAAACACAACAAATACCCCGAACAGCCCGCTTCTGCAGCACAAATATGGATTGAACCTCTGCTGCAGCACCCCACAGTAGAATACCGTACGACATAACGCTGTGGAAGTAGCTATGATACACATTTTTAGCCGTGTCCTTATCAGTAAACTGTCGGATTTTCTTTACTGCATATGCTGCAGAGCTCAGCCTATTCGAAAGAGTCTCTATGTGTGGGCCCCACTGGAGTTTACTATCTATTGTTACCGTTTTTCGTTGAATACGGTCAAGCGGAAGGATCATCATATTTACACATTATTTTTAATACGATTAATTATATTCAACGAGTATAAAAATCGTGTAACCTCATGGAATTTAATATGATTTAAATTTAAAATAGTTTAAATTCTTCTGTTGATCTACGCTCTTTTCTTGAAATTGAATTCGACTTATTTTGAATTGCTTCGAAATACTTCAGTGGGCTGCTGTTTCCACTTATCGGTAAATATCGGTAAATGCGATAGAAGATGCAGTGTTGATCTCTACGCAACGCCAAGAGATCAAGCCGCCCCAAGAAGGATTGGTCGTCGACGATTCGAACCGTTTTTCGTTGAATGAAGCGGAAGGTTCATCATATTTACATATTATTTTTATTACGATTAATTATATTCAACGAGCGATCACTATTCAACGAAATCCAAATCTTGTAACCTCATGGAATTTAATATGATTTAAATTTAATATAGTTTAAATTCTCCTGTTGATCTACGTTTAGTGAGGTGAATAATAGCAATTCTTGTGCGTCTACGATGGAAATTACGAACGGTCTTAGCATTATGAAGGCATTCTTTCCATACCGCATTAAACGTTGGAAGGTATTTTAGACATTTCCTTAATAGTACTTACCACTGAATATGTTTTAGTTGAAAAAATTAACGGACGACTGCGGATTATCTATACTAATATTATACAGAGGAAAGATTTGATATTTTGTTTGTTTGAAAAGAATGGGCTCCGAAACTACTGGACCGATTTCAAAAATTCTTTCGCCGTTGGCAAGCTACCTTATTCCCGAGTGAGATAAGCTATGTTTCATTTTCAAAAAAAATAGGGATGCTTACTAAAACTTGAATAATCTAACCCAAGGTGTAAAAAAATAAACAAAAAACTTCCTTCAATCGTGTGCGCTGCGAAAACTATTAATGATAGAACAAAATTATGTATTATAATTTTTCAGGACACATCAATATCTATAAAAAATGTTGCGACAGCATGTCTCTATATTTTATAGTTACGTCACGATAAGCGACCTTTTATTATTTTTTTTTTATTAAAGTACCACCACTAGAAAAGGCTCTTTATTCGTACCATTGTTTACATAAGCTACAATTTAATGGCATAACCATCAAAAAAAGCATGGTGGATTGGTGATCTCCTGCCGTTTCTCTTAAATAGTTTACTACTATGTAATATAACAAAAATCTTAGCCACAGCAACGCTTGGCCGAGTCTACTAGTATAATATATGACTATTTAGGGAAAAAGGATACTCTTCTTTTATAAAATCCCAGATGCTCTTTTATCTCTGCCTATTAATAAATTTAAGAAATGTATATAATAAATTCTTACTTTAAAGTACTAGTTGATAAAAGGGCCTTGTACTAGTGCCAGACAGGCTACTTCTACTTTAATTTGCGATATTTGTTATAAAATAATTGTTGTTTGATGATTTGCTATTTTAAAAGAGTACCGAGAGTTTTTTACGCCGGCTTTTTCTCTCGGCCTACACCCTCTGTCTTCTTTGCCGATGAGTAGGGATGCCTTCAAATTTAATGACGTGGAATAAGTGATACCTGTATCTTATGTTACATAGTAAACATATTTTATTTTTGTTATTTAATTCATTTTATTTAGTTGTTTTCTTATAGATTTTTTTAAAATAGTTTAATACGTATTAGGAACAATTGTTTTTCTTTTAACCTTATTTGGCTCCATTGCTTTTACTTTTATATTTATTTTTTGGTTAAAGATCGTGATTGGACAGTTTGTATAATTTAAAATTGTGTACTTGTATCTTAACACAAAATGCAGAACTCACAAAGTTTAGCGAAAATATTTTGTATCATCACCATAACCTCAAATTTTATTTTATAAATTTAACAGAGTACGATGTATATATGTATAATATTTGGCATTCAATAAATATAATCTTTAAATTACATTCCTAGCTATAAAAATGTTAATTACACTAGGCGGGCTAAGTGGGCACTCAAAAATTATCTTGACACAACAGTTAAGATGATATGAAGGAAACTGGTTCAGCAAAAACATGAATTAAATTATTTAAAAACGCATTTAAAATCCTCATGTATAAGAAATGCTTTTATTTCTAGAGCTTTAAGATAATTTTATATAGAGATCGTTTCAATAATAATCTCAAATGTTATGTAACAGCGGAAAAACTCAGGCCTTCCAATTGTATCCAAACTGTTCGCGATCGTATACAATTATATTATACAGTTCATAAATAAAAAATCAATGGCGCTACAACCCTTAAGGTATTCTACCTCTGAATTTGTATCGTGATTTATTTTATCTAATAGGCAACTAGGTAGTAGTCTGTGAGACACTCCGCCGACTTTTTGTATCTAAGACATGCTGGTTTATTCACGATGCTTTTCTTCACCGTAAGAGCGACTGTTAAATACGCACATAGAATATTATATACTTTCATGGGCGAGAGTCGCACCCGGAATTCACTAGGTTAACATTGTTCATAGAGTACTGGACTAAAATGAAAGTGCTTGAATGCGAAACATTATTTGCATAACTCGAGGTTTAGTGCCCGTTAACTCTCTATTGTTACGAGCTCGGGGATCGGATAGAAAATGCCGTAGATTTCTTTAAAGGTTTATTTTCAATTAAATTAACGAGGAATTTGTTATCACTAAAAACCGGAAATTACGCACAGAAATTCACTATTTACACAGATACACAAAATACGGTCACTAATTACATTAATTACACGCACTTCACAGAGTACTTTATCACTTGTCTTCACTATATTCGCACTTTGTCACTTCAATGTTTATCTCTTGATATCGCATTCAAAACTGAACCGACCGTTACGGCTCGCTTATATATCCCTGGGAACGATGTTCGAGAACTCTCTAGGCGGTAGCGCTACTGAGTAGCGATCCCACAATTCTAGAACGTGCGTACTCGCTATCTCTTTCGCACATTGCTCCGTCCTTGTCGTACGGCGTTCTAGGGTGCTCGGTCTAGCTTCGAGAAGGTTTCGATCTTCTCTCTCTCTCGCGTATCATACTGTCCTTGTCCCACACCTAGGAAATTCGTTCTAGAATATTCCTTCATCAAAGGGGTATAACCAGGCCTGAAAACGCCTGAAAACGGGTTTCCTGAATAGTGTACCGCTCGACTACACTTGTTCTGAAACAGCCTGAAAAAATGTTGCAACCTCCTGAAAACTAGGGTAACATTCTGTAAATTACGAGTTTCTAATATGTGATTGACCCTCCCCTGAAACGGTCAGGAATCACATTTCAGCCTGCTAAAAAGTTCTCTAAGTAGTGGAAAAATCTAGAAACATTGCAGTCGACCCGTCTTCGTAACACTATTATATTTTTCGACACTGGTCTGTGTAAATTTGTAACTAACATATGTTTTTTAAACTTTTAACTTACTTTTATATATCTATTTTTATACATCCAAATTAAACACCTCTAAACAATTTATGTGGGGCAGTCTATTTAGCAAATTCCTAGTCTTACATTTTTATACTCATACATACATTTAGATCTTTGATTTCGAACCCCAGAGAAACAATAATTCTTTCTTTTGTTTCCGAGTGTTTTGTTGGCACTTACAACCTGTTATAAAAGCCTGTACTAAGTTTCCACCCACTATTATAGTACCTAATAAACAGATATACTCCATTATTTTCCGATGGCTCGGACAAGTATTGGTATAAGTCAATACGAAGATATCAGATATCAGAGGAAAATTTGACCTAAGGTTTCAGTATAATAATTCATCCATTTATTTCGGACACGAAATCTATAGAGCTGGTTAAGAGAAGTTAGTAACAATTTTAATTAAAAATTATGTATCTTAATAGATAAGTATACCATTAAAGCTTGAAATCGTTTTAATAAATGTGAACCTATGTACTTTTACATTATTGTTTAAATTCCCTTGTATTTTTTTGTATGTAAAGTGTGAAACATGAATGAATACTGTCATTTACAAGTAACTTTTTTATTATACTTATATAGAAAACGAAAAAAATTATAGTAAAAAGATTTATAAAATTATTTTCAAAGAATATTAATCCAAAATTAATGCTAATATATTATACAAATATTATTTATACCTTTAGTAAGAATGTTTTTCTATCGTATTCATGAGTTTTTTTTTACAATCTATAACTATCCATAATTATTATAATATATAAAATTTTAATTAGAGCAAAAAAATATTACCATTCCACAACAACATATTGCTATTTAATTGAAAAATATGGTGTAACATCGAATAGCAACACGTGAGTGGATAGATTTATCTCTTAGCGATTGTTCAAAGTAGTCTCAGAGTCAATTTAAAAGTTGATTAGTAATTTACAGACTTACTTTAAATATTAACGTAGGAACAATTTTTTTAGCTATGGTATCCACTACGAGGTATCCTTGCTGTTTGTTAGCAGGCGACATTAAGAGTCAAATCTAATTTAATGTATTAGTAATATATATTTACTTATTGAATCCAGTAAAAACCTTTAACTATTGGATTTTATAAAAGCGACTGTTTTTGTAAACTGAAAGAGTTTTGAGGGCTTATTTAGCCCTTTACATTCACAATCAGGTCATAAGATTTATACTTGGATGTTCAAGATCTATTATATGTGCTATACACATACCAGGGTCGAATACTTTTACGAAAATTTAATTTTCTTTTCGTTAAATGTTTTTGTAAAAATATCAATGGTAATCGAAAAACAAATTAAATGTAAATAATTTTTTGCTGTAGCAACATTAATAAAATATTATCATTTTCAATTATAAAGCGATCGAAGTGTTACTACCTTACATTACCGGCTATTTATACAAATCGTCAGAACGTCGAGTTGACTTTACATTCAGTCTGCGCAAGCGCAGCCCGTGCGCACAATCGTACTTCAATTACTCGAACTAAAGTGTATTGTTTAATACGGGAATTATAGTGATAATGTGATTATTGGATACAAGTAAAATATATAAGAGAAAGAAATTATACGTAAGTAAGTATTTTAATATATTTTTAACGATTTTCTAATAGTTGACAAAAAATGGCAAAATTTTATTTTAATCAAAATTAGTTCAGTTGATTTATGTAATCTATAAAAAGTTAACCTAAAATAACGAAAATGCGACTGATAACAACGGCGAAGGAGATTATAATTTAATCATAATCTTCTTTTCAAAACTTACGTATTTATATTATTATTTTTTGTATATTCTTCTACAGATCTAAATGTGGAAAGTAGTTTATTATACTATGTTTTTCATATATTCGCTATGCTTTCAAAGCATTAAGTACGAAATATTTGAGTGTATACATGAATATGTGAGTTTTGGATAGAAAATATACATTAAAGATAAAACATACAATATATTACGATGTACTTTATTACCGCTTTTAAATGGTTTTTTTATACATAGTTGTTTACATAATGTGTCGTGTGTAACAATTACTGGTTATTAACCTGTATATTATTTCAATAATAATATTATATAAACAAGTGTTTATAAACATTCCATGTGTTTTTATCGTATATGATTATACAGTGATAATGGTATTTAAATATAATATTTTGGAAGAAGTATTAGTGTCTGAGGGTAAGCCTGTGCAGGGAAAGGGGCCGTGACGTCAGAGGGGACCGGGGACCGAGTTCGATTCCCGGTTAGATATTTGTAATTCGTTCTTCTTTTGTGAATTGTGAGTTAGACATTATATTTTTTAGGTGTGATTAGTGTATGTAGTCCACTGATATTTACGTTAACAACTGCTATTAGCAAAGTAATGATTTAGATTGTCAGAGCATTGAACCCCCGATCAAAACATATTAAATAAAATAAGTGCTAGAGCAAGATAAATCAATGTAATTAGAGTTAAATATAAAATTGGAACGAATTAATCGTTTACATAATTACTAATAAGCATATTATTTTTTTTATATACAATATATTTCTTATTACGTAAATTAAACTATCTATCCTAGTATTGTCTTTTATTGACATAACTTTCACACATTTAATAATGAAACAATTTTTTACCGGATTGAATATTTTTTTTATAATTAATTTTTTTTAAATTAAATTATGAAAAATAATTGTAAATACATAACTTCAATCCGGTAAAACATTGTTTTACTATCTAATCTAACTTCACAAGCATCGTAATCGCCATTCAGACATAGCTCTTGTGTTTATCATTTCACTGGCCTATAAAAAATCTTCCATAAAAAGGATTTTGTGACCTGGTTTTCATTATTTAAAAGCATCGGCATCTAGCTCGAGTGCACACTCCAAGATGAGGGTTTCCAATTCCAAATGCTAGTCTTGACACCTAAAGCGAGAGTCCATGGGCGATGGTACCACTTAACATCAGGTGAGCCTCCTGCCATATTGCCTCCTGTAATATAAAAAAAAATCTAAAATTATCGTAAACTGCAGATAATATTACCATTGAATTTCGATCCTGTTTTTTACTAAAATAAAGAAATATATAGTATCGTAGATGTTGTGCTGTTTTAAAACAATGACATCATATTGCACATTTTAATAAAATTGTACTGGACTTCTTCAATTCGTTTTCCTTTACCAAAAATCATAATCATTAATATTCAAGTTTAATTTTGTATGATGTTTGACGATAGTTTACGACTTTAGTTTTTGTTTTTGTTTTTAAGAAAATTTAGCTTTTTATAAAGTTTATAAATGACGTTACTCACTTTAAATAATATTAAAGATGTTATTTATTAGATGGAGATTAGAGAATCTTACCTAAATATTAGAGAATATTTATATTTAAAAACTTTTATTTTTTTCCACCTTTTCTGGTTGAAACTTGACATGTAGGAACTAGCTGTGTAACATAATCTCTGTTGTTTACGGCTCCCATAAGAATGTACGCCATTCTTGAATGGCATTGCGTTACAATAAACCCAACTGTTTATTAAAAAAACATTTAAATGGTCCCGTTTCAGACATATATAAATCTAGGAAAGTTTTAGTTTAGGATAGCAAACAATAGCTACCAAAGTTGGTTCACAAACAGCGTTTTGTACTGATCCGTAGTTGTAATGAGATTGTTGCTGATTTCACGGAAAGATTAGTATTATTAGTATAGCTTTATTTCTCTCTGGACTCTGTTTATAAATCGTTCTATTTATTTTCCTTAGTTGTTTGTATGTGTTTTACCACAAATTTTATTTGAATGAAATAAGAAAAGCAATATTCAAATATTTTATTCGAACACAAAATCGGTTAGCGGTCTTTGGTTTTTCTCTAAATCACCAATTGTTGATTGAGTATATCACCGCAGCAGTATTCACACACTGACGATAAAAGTCATAAATACCCCCTCAGGACATCAATTCTAGTCTATCACCGAAAAAACACATTTAATGCTGTATTAGAAAAAAACACAAAACATACTATCATGCTTTTGGCATAGTTAACATAAATATATTCGTAGATAATCTCACGACAGTTCTACTTATGTAAATTTGACAATTTGACTGAACGAACTTAACCTAGTTAGAGTTCAAAGCCTGCATTATTAATCTATCAAGTGTAATTCAACTCGACTTTGTTAATAATTTATACAGCACATTATAATTACGAATATAATAATAATCCATATATAATAATGATTAAATGTGTTTACTGTTTGCCAATGTTGTTATTTTTTGGATACAATATGACGAAAGTCACTTCCGTATGTCAAAATTCCACACTTTTAGACGTACGGAAGTTAGATTTAGCGCTAAGTTTCGTTTCTGAATCTTACTTTAAGTCGTGTCTCTGATTTTTTCCCTATGACATGACGGTTTCCTCATTTTATCATTCACTTAATGAGCTGAAGAAGGAATTATAGAACAGCCAGGATTCGAATCCTAAGGATTGAGCATCGTCTAACCACTAAAAAACTACTGTTGTTTTTCTGGTAGAAGATGACATAAATAAATAATTGTTCAATATGAAAAACTCTCTCCGAAAAATTGTATGAATCCATTCACCTTGAACAAATTTAAATATTTCTTAGTTAAAACAATGTGTTGACAACATCCGTAGTTTATCCTACTTCCTTATTGACTTATTGCTATGCCAAGTTAGTAAAAGGCATAAAGATGTTACTAAGTCATAAATCGTATTTAGATAACATTGTATTATTATAATTGTTATTCGCATTTGTAATTTCATATGAATTTTTGGTAGTACTAGTAGAACCATAAATATTGTCCTAAGAAAATTCAATGTTACACTTGTGTGTACTTCCTAGTAATCTAAGAACACTTCAAAACCTCTCGTTGGCTGGGATGAACTCGTAAATCGTAATGTGACCGTAACTGATGTCACGGTCTTGGTGGCGGATGCGATGGCGATTAAAAGTTGAAGTATGTATCAGCGCACCTTTCTGGACTATAAATATAATAGAGATTATAGGACAACCGAATAGAATCGGAAAACATTTTTATATATTATTTATTTGTATTTATTTATTATACTAGTATGAGTGCTATTGATAATATAGCCTTGAAAATGACAATAAAATTAACACCGAACGCGCAGAATAGCAAACATGAAACAATATGTATTTTTTACACACATAAAAATACATATTTCAATGTGTATATGTATAATTATAAAAGTTAAGTTAAGTGTAAAATGGTGAGACAAATATGCCGATATAATGTGAAGGGAAATATTTTATTTACTATGATTATGTTCTTCATATTAGGTTATGGATAAAGTAATTTAGTGCGGCTTAGTGGTGTGTTCGTTGTAGCGGAAGATGCTCTTTTAGTTTTGGCAGGTAGCCAAAAACCCTTAAGGTCACTTGGACCGTGACCTCTGTCAGATGTACGATACTCTAAAATATATTTTACTTGTAATTGCTAAGGAATAAAAAATATATATATATAATAAAGGAGATAAAAAAATAAAGGAAATATAAAAACCCCTCCTGGAACCCTGCGGCAAGTCTTCATTTCTCAGTTGGTGTAACCCGAGTTTCGGCCGGGGTGCTTGAACCAGTATATAACTAAATCAAAATCTGTAAAGAAGTTGAGGGAAAGCTTAATAAAGATAAAGTTCGGATGATTTGTTTCAAGAACGTTCTGTTCATACGGAAGTTTTGTATTTGTAAAGAAGACTTTTTACACATACGCAGACTCATATTACGTTAGCGAGAAAATACTCAGAGACCTACATGTATAATAAAACTATTCCATTTGCAAAGCAAATACTTAAATAACAAATAATGGAAATTGTTCTATCTATAGATTCAAGAACTGCGTCGAATGTTGTTGACTTGAATATCTTCGCACTCTAAAGATAAATCAACTCAATGCCAAGCCTTTCGTATTTTGATCCCGTGCCATTCATAAATTAATATGTAAATTGTGTTGTTTATGTCTGATATTTTATTTATTTGATTAAATCTAAACAAAATAAAACATTGAATCTTAAATATTTTAGATTCTATTTTCAATGCTTTTCTGTTTTGATTTTTTTTTCAAACACTCGCAGGACAAATAGACAACAAGTCATTAAATAGACTTGAAGTTTAGAATTGTGATTGATGTTTTACACACTTATATATTTATTAATTTCCATAATCGAATTACAGGCTCAACGTAAACCACTGCGCTGACAGTGTAACATAATCACTAACTAATGCACACACAATAGTGCTATCAAGAAGTAAACATTATCTATGCTTACCATATATTAATTAGCAAACAACATTATAACATAATTATCAGCAGCGGGGGTCTAATACATACTTAGTACATTTCCCTGCACAAGTAAAATATGGCTTATGCAGTATAGTTATCAATAAGGGCAAATGATAATAGAACAAAGTTGCTTGTTACAAATGTATAGAAGCATTGTAATATAATATTCGATAACCTGTCCCCTTAAGAGTACAATACTCAAACCCACCTCGTCTGTGCGTGTTTTTTTTTCGCTGCGCAAATTAACTTGCTCACATGGCGAAGGAAAAGCTTGTATAGTAGTTGCATGTCTGATACAAAAATAAACGTGTAATTAGGTACAGAAGGCAACGATGTACACAACCAACTTACTAATTTAAATTTTCTCACTAAGTTATTAGTTAGTGGAGATATAAAGTATCTTTGAACCGAAATGTATCAGTGTAACTTCATGCTCCATACGGAACGGCACAGGGCTTTGTTATTTGATTTTTTAATAGGCAAGTAGGTGACCAGCGTTTTGGTTTTGCGTCCTATTTTAAAAGCTCTCGGTCGTTTAATAAATTGCAATGTTTACTCCAAATCTTAATTTATTCTTATCATTATATAAGTAACTAGCTGATCCAGCAAACGTATTTTGCCATGTATATCATTTATAATAAAAAATAGGGGTTGATTGTAGAGGAGTGAAAATTAGGGGTTGTATGTATGTTTTAATGCTGTATCATAAAAAAAATTATCTAAAAATTCAAAAAATAATTTAGGTGTGGACTACCCTAAACATTTAGGGGGATGAAAAATAGATGTTGTCCGATTCTCAGATATACCCAATAAGCACACAAAATTTCATGAGAATCGGTTTCGGAGGAGTTTAACTACAAACACCGCGACATGAGAATTTTATATATTAGATTTAATATACAACACTTACGTTCGTTAAATCGACAAAAACGGTGCTCTAATATGCCCGAGCGATTGCACATAATTGAAATTAATGTTGTATGTAATGTCAGTTATTTATCGGCTGTATTCCTCAATAACTAGATATTTGTGGCAAGACATGAATTGAAAGTAACTGAACCGTGGTATTGAACGTGCTAATTGTTTTACTTTCGTCACACATAACGTAACCCGTATCAAGCTGGGACTTGGCTTTTTTTTGGCACAAAATTTAATTATTTACTCTTAAATCAGTAGCACTTTTCCATATTTAGACATTTTTTATAATAACTACATACATCATTATATATACAATATAAAACTAGAACACATACTAAGCGCTCGTACCTAAATACATTGAATTGCCGCCTTATTGCTAACGTAAAATCCCTTCCAGGGAACAGAACAGAAGCGATATTTCTTTTTATAAGAAGCAAAGATGTGCAGGAGGTCGGATAAACCCATATTTTTTATTTAAAGTATTTACAATATTCCTAACCTACATAATTATAATAATAATTAAAAATCGCTCAATCCTCAACTGAGTGGCTTGCACTAGTGGACTTTCTTTTCTATGTTTCTATTCATTACCCGCCCGTACGGTGAAGGAAATTATTTGTGGAATCTGTAGTGCCTTAGACCTCGAAATCGACGGTATGTGTCAAGCAGAAGCACAACCTACTTGTCTAAGAAAAAAAATCATCACCTTACAGATACAACAGACGGTGGCTTCTTTCTATATATTATTATTACAAAAAATAAAACAGTGCAATTGCGATTCAGACTTTAATGTACTTTGTACTGCGTGATTCCAGGGTTGCGAAATTTTTATAAAAAAACTGTTATGCTCGGTATCGCTATTGGAAGTTACAGAGTACCGACGCTGGCCTGGAAATCATAAATCAATCTGTTGATGCTTCAAGAGTCTTGAAATCATAATCTATATTTATGCAAAATTGAAGACGCCATCAAAACAGACATCCATGGCATGCGATAAGATCCACAACTTGTAATTCAAGTTCTCACTGAGTAGTTAAAAAATTTGTCAATTTCAATTTTACTGTGCATCTGCTGAATTCGGAATATATAATTCTGGAAGTGCTATAAGTGATTTCAACCGAAACGCCCAACCTTATTTATTTGAAATTATTCTTACTGAAATAATTTGAATAATTCAACTTCTATTAGATTTCAAAAACTTTAAGTTTGTTGAAGCGTATTAATTTCAAGTTCAACATTTACGAGAATCATAACAACAAATGATGAGCAAAGAATTCATTTCACCATTAAGTACTTGCTATTTATAAACCACGAACTGTATGGAATATCTAATAGTATTATTAAAACCGTTATTAAAAGGTTTCCTCACGATACTTTCCTTCGTGCCAGAATTAGACACACAGAATTAGGTACACAGCCGGAGATCAAACCTACCACCTTAAGAATGAGAGTCGCACTAAAGCCATTAGGCCAACATTGCTTTAACATTTAGCCACTGTAAAAAAAAGGGTGCGTGTACTTATGTACGCGCGTAAGAAGTTATACTTCTTTGGCTTTCTTTATTATATATAATTAATAACAAATATTTAACGTTAATAACTTAATAATATTTAATATTTAGTATATTATTCAATTATTAATTATGATTAATAATAATAATTATTATTATTTATTCTTTTATTATATTATTCATTCAATTTAATATTTACGTATGTTTCATAACCTTTTAACTAAGTAACAGTAGGTCTTTGTGAAAAAGATTTGCTAAATTTCTTTGAAAAATCTTAATCTAAAAATATTTTTGTAATAACATAAGAACAGTAAAAAAACAACTTATATAAATTAATGCAAATGTTCAATCTTATTCTTAAACAAATGATAAAAGAGCAAACATAGTTTAAATTTCATCGTTAAACATTCCACAGAGTAAAATAAAAGTTGTCTGTGGTCTATTGTCTTCAATAATATTAAAATTTAGAATATTCAAATATCAGAGTTTCTCCATAAAGTCCGTAGACACAAGTAATTTAAACTTTTGCAATCTCAGCTTTATTCTCAGCAAATTTCGCGGCTATCATGCTCGACTTGTTCAATAAAAGTAATTCACCAGGATCATTTACATCACTTGGGTTCGAATTTATTTAAAAATAGGTACTGAATAAAACTGAGCAGTGTTGGTCTAGTGGCTTCAGCGTGCGACTCTCAAATCTGAGGTCGCAGGTTCAATCCCCGGCTGTGCACCAATGGACTTTCTTTTCATGTGCGCATTTAACATTTGCTCGAACGGTGAAGGAAAACATCCTGAGGAAACCGACATGTCATAGACCCAAAAACGGCGTGTGTCAGGCACTGGACGCTAGTCACCTACTTGCCTATTAGATTTCAAAGGTCATCATTCAGAAATCTGAGGCCAAGTCCTAAAGAGGTTGTAGCGCCACTGATTTATTTTTTATTGAATAAAACTGTAACAACTTTGGATGTAGCCAAAGCATAAGTTATTATTATTTTATGTCCATTCATAAAGGATATTTAAGAATAGTTCATAGTGTTATCAATATGGTAAAAATTAAGTCTTGATAACACTTTAATTATATTAAAGGAATTATAAACTCCAAAATTTTACGTAAACAAATCGTGCTAATGAGTTGTTATTGCTAAATGTTAGGTCACTATAGTTGGTTTCTAAGTATATTATATGTTTATTTTTAAACTAAGTCCTAGAATTAGTTCTTTCCATTTTTTTTAATACAGAAGTCAATAATTTTCCTTTGATAATCCAATTACCTAATATGACTTTATTATTTTAGTTTCGAAATACACAACAATTAGTCGAACAACAATTGTGCAACAAACGTGTTGCATTTACAAGTTTTTACGATTTATTTAAATTAATTATTTGCCTAATGGACACCTTCACAAACGTAACAAACTAGAGAGTTGTAACTCCAGTACAACATGATACTATCTTGCCTAGATATCCAGTCTCGGCCTATACAAAATGTACGGTGTTTGTTACGTTTTATTACAGTCTAACGATCTATGTAGCTTATAAATTTGAATGTATTATTATGTGTCATGTTTTGTTAATGGGAACTTTTGTACGATAGAGCACGGATTAGGGCACTCCAAAAGGTACTACTGTCAGCGATCATTATAATGAGTTTTTGTTCTGCCCGGATCTAAGGTTGCGCTTATCAGCACTACAGATATTGAGAGAAATACATTTTGCCGCTCAACTCTTAAAATTTCATTTATCACATAATTTTTTTTTAACATCTAGCAAAAAATTTATTATCTGCAAATGGTGCCGTTAGGGAAATTTTATGAGATAGGATATAACTTCCTCTTTCGAGGTTGCGTATTAACATTATCGTTAGTCCAATCCTCTAATGTAGATGATCAGAATGTGAGTGGCATTTAGCAAAGATGGTATTTTAGTATAAGTATGCGAATAAAGTAAAATTATTTGCTGGTGCGATGAGTTGGTTGCGAATATCTCAAGAATGGTGTGCCAAAATCCTTGTATTCGCTCCGTGCGTATCTTCATAATTATAAAATTGACAGTTTCAACTTACCTAGGTGGTAATGTCGGATACCCACCAACGTTCATTTGAAAAACGACCCCGTTTTTAAACTGTCAATGACGGTAGTTTAGAAAATCACTTAGGAGTGTTAGTTTACTTTTCAGTGCCTCCGAGTTTGTGTATTTTTTTTTTTAGTTTTACTTCCGCGGAGATTTCCTAAATCATCGGAGTAACGCCCCGAGTGAATATCCAGACGCAGGCAATCACTTCAGCATTTACATTACATAGCATTAAGTTATTGTATATCCTTTGTTTAACGCGGGTTGATAATAAATAGTGTACATTATTAAAAACGTCTCCACTGACCCAGAAATTGTACAAAGCCACTGTATTCAACTTCTCAATCGTTTCGCGATTTGGAAGTTCAGTACTTTATTTAGCGTAAACACAAATTCGTGTTTACGCTACCCGATAAATTACATAAAATTTCAAGTTGGCTTCCCATAGGAGATTGATTAATAATTAATCATTTTTAGTAACAAGATTTTTGATAACGTTATCGAAAAGCACTCATACGAAGTAAATTTACATTAATATTCATTACAGTATCAGTACGATAAAATGCAATTAACCTTCCGCAGCAGTGCATATAATTTCGGTTTGCGAATGCACAGAAAAAATAACAAGTAAAAACATCTAACATTTTTCTAATAGAATAGTAATAATTGTTATTGCCCGCATTCCCTACATTTTGTGAGGTAAGAAAGTAATAATGAACAAACAATAACTATCCCAGGGTACCACACGCGCTCGTGGTGGAGAATCCCCCTCTGGGCTTCCTCCACCGGGACTCTCGGCGCTCGGTGGTGGATGCACAGGCTGCCGGATTTAAACTTAATAAAAATACTAAAAAAAAAATGGTGCGTGTACTTATGTACGCGCGTAAGAAGTTATACTTCTTTGGCTTTCTTTATTTTTTTTGAAATATTAAATAACTAAACTAATAATAGATATTTAGCGTTAATAATTTAACAATATTTGATATTTAGTATATTGTTCAATTATTAATTAATATAAATAACAATTATTATTTATTATTTTATTATATTATTAATTTAATTAATAACTAGGTATGTTTCATAACCTTTTAACTAAGTAACAATAGGTCTTTGTGAAAAAGCATTGCTAAATTTCTTTGAAAAAAATAATTAAAACTGCTTTATTTGTTTAAAAGGTACTACAAATGTCATTATGGTCAAACGTCACGCATATTATATTTCTTTTTTCGGCGCCCATACTGAATTTTGTGTCACGGTGCGCGCGCATCGTAAAATTTCACTCTCATAAATTTTTCATAACGCGCCTAAAGAAATATAACTTCAAAAATAACAAAAACTTATCTTATTTACAGATTAAAAGTCAAAAACGAAGATGGCGTCCGAGCTTCTTTATAGGAACTCCACAGTCAATAAGGAGCTATCAGATGTGTTGGTGTCACATTTAAAGGGTGTAGGGCGAATGTTCTACATACATTCCCCTGAAGAAACGTTATATGAAAAACCCGAAGATGTGCCAAACTTCTTTAGACAGGTCATTATTATTATCATATTTTATAGATGTAATGAGTGATGAAGTAAGAATATGTTACCTATGTAAGATGCTTAAAGATGCTACGAGTTTTCAACAGCCTGATTCAGGAATTGAATTAAAAAAATATTGCCAGTAAAATAAACTTTTATATTCAGTAAATACTATTGATTGCTGGCCTAGTGGCTTCAGCGTGCGACTCTCATCCCTGCGGTCGTAGGTTTGATCCCCGGCTGTGAACCAATGGACTTTCTTTCTATGTGCGCATTTAACATTCGCTCGAACAGTGAAGGAAAACATGGTGAGGAAACCGACATGTCTTAGACCCAGGCATTGGAGGCTGATCACCTACTTGCGTATTAAATTGAAAAAATGATCATGAAAACAGATACAGAAATCTGAGGCCCAGACCTAAAGAGGTTGTAGCGCCACTGATTATTATTATTATTAAATACTATTGATACGATTAATATGACAACTATAATTTACTATAGATTTCCTCAAGAGAGATTTATAAATAAACGGTTATTATTCCACTGTGCCATGTTCTATAAAAACTCTTCGGCATTTCTAGTACTAATCGAGAAAAACATAAATAAATTTATTGTCTCTGGTTTTAACAAGATAAATAAATTAAATTCAGATACAAGCATAATTAAAAATGATTATGAAAGAAGTGTCGCAAAAGTTTTTGCTCAACAAATAATATTCTAAAATGTCGCAACACATGTTTCATTTGACAGCATTTTGTTCAAGGCCTAATTTGTCAATCATAAATGAGCTTACAACCCGTTATTATATGAAACACTAGCAAACTCGGCGAACTCCGTTTCGCCACCAGATGGCTTCGTTTTATGTAACATTTCGGTTGGTGATCCCGCTTTTCTGTTAAAATTTTTCCTGAATTTTCTTTACTATAATTCCACGGAGCCCGAGACCTTTCCAACGAATGCAAACCCGTGGAAATCGGTTCGTGCGTTCTGGAGTTATAGCGTCAGGAAGGAAAACCCGACTTATTTTTATATAGTAGATGTACAAAAGTATCATGTGCGTAATCAATCTTATATATCAAAATTAAATGTAGTTTACGAATTCCGTTTAGAACAGTCGTCAATATGAGGAATTGGTTGATGCGAAAAGTACCAAAAACTTTTTACCAACTTTGTCACAACAATTTATCAATGACTACGTTATCAACGTAATATTATCGTCAATCATCCATAAAATTCCGGTTTTGCTATTTGCTTTTTTATTTCTGGATACCGTTTCGAAGTCTTGCAATGAGCCTTGACTGATAAATTGATGGAATTGGATTGTTTTCTCCGTCAATCAATCATTAAATCACCTATTCGGAACTAAATATCATGTTTGCAAAAACTAAAAATTTTATAATAGGTCTTGGGAGATGTTTTTTCTTCATAGGCAAGCCATATGTACCTGGCAAACTCAAACGAGTTTTCATGATGTTTTGTCGTCATAGTAGGAGCGAGTGTTTAATGACATAGACAAAGAAAATTTGATTCCAACCATGTTTCGAACGAACGATCCGGGTAGCTTTAGCCACTAGGCCAACACCACTCAGTGTGAAGTTTTATACCTTGACATAAACGCAGCTAAAGATAATTTAAAAGAATGATTCTAAATTGTCGTTTTATGTATTTTAGAAACATCATTAAGTTGCATTTCTATCTTATGACTACTTATATAAATTATTAAACGAATACAAAAGCGAATTTATTGCATTTTTTAAGACATTTTGGATGAACTAAAAAGCGTTTATAAAAAAAATACAAACATAAATATGTTTTACGCAATTTAGATGGTTGATCAAATAAAACTGACTATCAATTTATTCAGTATCAATGGAGCATCTAAGTTATAAATTGTCATCTTAATAGTCAGTTCAACAACATTTTATTATATCCGTATCGATAAAATCGATAAAATCTTGCTAGTGCAACATAACGTTAGAATAAAACTATCACATTTTAATGGCTGCTGATTGAACTTGTTGCACATTTAAACATATTATGTTTTTTTCGTAGCATCTTCCGTCTAAGGGCTGACCGTATTTTCTCTGAAATATTTATCGTCGCGCCTTAGTTAATAAATTAATGGTTTTTGAATCTATACCAATCTATTTACGTATAAAAATGGTATATTCTAACTATAAAGCATATGTTGTTTGATTTAATCATTTTTTTATAATTGAGATTTAGTTAATCGCAATTCAATTCTACAATTGAATTGCGATTAACTAAATCTCAATGTTAATGGTAATGACTATATGGTAAACAAGTGACAGATCATGCTGCACTTCTCATTGGCATAAGTCTCAAATATCGTAGTTTTGACCCCTGTGGTTAGTAATTTTAGCCCAGCCCACTTCACACTTCTAAAGTATTGTAATTGCCACTAATAATAACCTAAAAATTTAATAATGCTACTAATGATTTATCATCTTGATCTTTGCAAGATAAACTATCTGTGAAGGGCCGTAAGGGGGCAGGCTCAGCTGAGGTATCAGTAGCTCATGGACTTTTAAAAATGCTAGAAAGAAAGCAAATGTATTACACGTATTTCAACAGTATCCTCTATTTCAGATTCTAGATCACGATTTATTAATTCAACCCTTGTTCGGTTAGGTAGTAACGTAACAACGTAAAAGTGACGTTACGAAAGCAGTTTCAGAAAACAATTTCACTGTAGTCATACAATTTTAAATAATGCAACAAAATTTCTTATATAACGTTTAGATTACTTTATAAATAAAGTTTTTATCGTGAAATTGGTTATGGAAAAACCACTCCATCCAGTACTTAGCTCACATCCGTTCCCACAACCTTTTAAATACTTTTGCAAATTGTCTGATTAATTCGTAATTAAATTCCATTTGTTTGTTTACGTTAACGGAGGTTATTTTAACAATTTTTAACACACAACGTGTACCAAGGTTCTGTTGAATTAATGTTAATTAAATATTTATATTTCAGTCATTCCCATACTTCATAATATTTATGATAATTGAA
The DNA here is from genome assembly GCA_963693345.1 of Pieris melete. NCBI lineage: Eukaryota > Metazoa > Arthropoda > Insecta > Lepidoptera > Pieridae > Pieris > Pieris melete. Next base: position 4,178,538 of record CAVNZK010000006.1, on the reverse strand, counting down.
CATATAGTGCTAAGATTAGAAGGCAAGAAAGGGATTCGATTAAATGACGGCGTGACAAGTATATCACATGGAATATTTCAAGAATGTGGAAGGTACGAACAAACTCTACTCTCTTATATCTATCGACATTTTTTGATAAACCTATATCGTTTGTTAGACTATCGGTTTTGTCCTAGTGGATTTGTATTGTATTCCAATTATAAACATAGAAATGACCTGCCGTAGAAAGAGATCAAGCAATATACTTTAAAATATCAAAACTATTTTTATTTCCAAGGATGTACACACCGTAAGAAGGTACCACCGACAGACTGGTTTATATCTTTCATACCTATTGTACACTTTTAGTATAACATTTTTTTGTACTTAAATAATTTTGTCCCAAATTTCGTTCTAGATTAATATGGCGTGGGGCAGAGTCGTATTTATACACATGGATATACAGTAATTATAGAATGGTGGACCTCCCCTGGGATAATACATTGACATGGTACGCCGCCGCTTTGGGAGTCGATTTCTGCTATTATTGGATGCACAGAGCTTGTCATGGTAAGAATGGAGAATGAACTAGCTTTTTGCTATACTAATATGTAAACTTCTGAACTTACCACGCAACTTCAAAGCCGATTCCAACTTTGTATGACATGGTGGGAGTCACACACACACACACATAGCGCACCTAGCCCCTGGACACATGGCGCACCACCACTTTGTGGAACCAGCTGCCCACTGAAGTATTTCGGAACCAATTCGACTTAGGGTCCTTCAAAAAAAGAGCGTACCAATTCTTGAAAGGCCGGTAACGCACTAGCGAACCCTCTGGCATTGAGAGTGTCCATGGGCGGTGATATCACTTAACATCAGGTGAGCCTCCTGCCCGTTTGCCCCCTGTTCTATAAAAAAAAAACAACGAAGTTAGTACTATTTTAATAATTGCTCAACATCTAGCTGTCCGCTATCGTCTGCTTCAGAGCTCACGAAACGTGGAATTATGCAGTTGCCATTAGATTCAGGGTAACAGCCGAGTCAGTCTAAGAATTATTTCCGCGTGTCAAACTGAATGTACTCGTAATACACGGTTGCCTGGAAGAGATCGCTCGGAAGCGATAAGGCCGCCAGTTGCCTTTCCTTTACATGTAATTATGCTAAATTTTATATATTATAATGCAACAAAGTGTAAATAAATAAGGATAAACATGCTTCAAATATCATTATCAGTCTAATAATTTCCCATTTATTTATTTTTTATTTTTTTATTTATTTACACTTCGTTGCCCTGATTAAAAATATTGATTGAAAAAAGTTCAAAAAATTTACTACATGCAAATAATTAAAAAAATTTTTTTTTTTTTAATTAATAAAACATACTCTGGACTGAAATTTGCTAGGCAATCCATATGGATTATATTTATTGATATATTAAATTAAATATAAAATAAGTTTCATTAAATAAGCATCTCGGTGAAGGTCGTTGTATAGCGGGATCTTAGACCATTAAGAAATGATTATACAGAAGAGTTTTAAAAGATGACATTTAAATGCGCTTTAAGTTTTATTTTAATAAAAAGTGATATTATTTCTTATTAATCTCCGAATAATTAATTTACGTACATATGCATATCATAAATTTTCAATAACTATGTAGTTATTGGTCCAGTCATGTTAATTAATATCACAATAAATGATAATTATGCACATGAATAGTAATTATGTTGTTATCACTCGGATATTATGCTTATAAAACAATAGCAATTAATTTTAATATATTATCACAAGCTACTAGCTTTATTCGTGGCTTCGCTTACCGAGACGTAATTAGGACAATTTGTTTGAGCGAAAATTTAACTATCAAGTTATGTTTCGAAAGATTTATGAAGATGGCAGACGCCAAAGGCACAACTTCAAATACTAACAAAGTGATATACCAAATATTAAAAGTCCTTTGGTACTTATCAAGCATAGCTAATATTATTATGCATAGAATTCAGCATTTAGGCCGGCAACGCACTCGCGAGCCCTCTTCCATTGAGAGTATCACTTAACATCAGGTGAGCCGCCTCCTGCCCGTTTGCCCCCTGTTCTATAAAAAATGAGATAGATATGTGTAACTTTCTTTCGTCGATCTTTAGTGAGTCAAGACTTGGTTAGTTGCGTTATAATATAATAAAAAATCACGATGAAAGACGCAATAGGGTAAACAACTTCTTACAAAAAAATAATGCATATATATAAATACATATATCTGTTTTATATGTACATATATAGATATATACAACAAACAATTATACTATTAATATGCTTTCCCATATAAGAGCCGTTTTTAGCTTTTAGAACTTAAAAATTTGTGTATCTACTACATAAGTAGGTACATTTAAACGAGATTCGATAATTTCATAAAACATTGCAAGTATAAAAGATGCAAAGATGGTTGTTGGGCAAACGAGTTTCTTAAAGATATCAGGCGCAAACTATTATACGCAAACTAATAAATGTGTAGATCTCTAATATCCAAGCCCAAAAGGGATAATCGGTATCTATTATTAAAAGTTTTAATTGCTTGTCAATACACTTCGTACTTTCTGATAAGGATGTTTTTGCCCTATCTCCTTCCTTTGATAAACTTATTTCCCCATATCCAGAAATATTTTGCAAGATAATTGACTATAGTGTACATTTCCTCTAATCTAAAAGGAGAATCATCGACAAGTCTAACCTTAGAATGGCCCGAAGGCCCGAATGTCGAGAAGATGCATATATCCATAGCAATCGTAATAACTTTTTCTAGCGTTTAAGAGTATTTCATACAGATTGTAGGTGTCGCTACATAAGTTAGTAGATACCTTTAAGTTCTATTTTGAACTATTAAGGCCCTATCCCAGCACGAATTGATGTGTCAGTGTCTCGGGATGGACTGCGGGGCGCAGTGGAGAGCTGGAGCACTGAGGCGCGCCAGCCCGTAATAACAATTAGTTATGCAAAACATTAAATTAATGCAATTTTATCAATATTTTTTTTAAATGGATTACTTGGCTTGCGATAAAATATATCGTGTATATTTCAAAATCACGTTCTATATACATTTTCGTCATAAAATGAATTCAAAGTGTTAAAAATTGGCTATGTTATTTTTTTTCTTTCCAGCGAAGTAATTTAAATCATGTATCGGTCTTTCAAAATCGATACATAAACTGCTCAACTCCACTATATATTTTTCCCATTCCCATTACTTCAAGGAACGATAACGAAAAATGGAATGAAACAATGAACTTTTTTGGAGTTTGGCGACCAGATCGGTCCTTAAGCAGTATTTTAGCATTTAAACACTTGTATGCAATTGAGAAAAAAAGGCAGAGAACCTTAAATAATATTTGTCTGCAGAGGTTCACATACTATGGGCCCAACATCAAGTGCATCACACATCAGAGGACTTCAATATGGGCGTTGGCATCAGACAGTCGGTGTTGCAAGGATGGTGTGGATTTGTAAGTATTAAGATTTCTGATTACTAATATTGTATTTTCATTCATTTAACGATATATTATTTGATTTATATAAAACTATTTATGTATAACCAAGCACAATAATTTAAAGAATGTTATGTGTTGCAACATATTGCTTATACAATCAGTTGTAGCCTCAAAATATTTTAATTTATTAATAGATTAGATTTCAGAATGAAAAAATAGACATGAAATTGAAGCCAAAATATACTTGTATTTTTTCGTGCAAATTTAAAATGACGCAACTAAAAACAAAATGTTCATCAAAAAACCTCTTTCATAATATATTTCATGCATATTCAATTGAATTCCAAATGATAAATGATATTCGGTCCAAATAAAAATTAAATGATTGACTTCGATTCAATGCTTCGTAAATATATACATGTTTCGTAAATATATAACAAGTTTCAGCCTTCTTAATTCTTTCTTGTAACAATAAACCAGCACAACAGTAATACATAATAACAGTTTATTTAACTCAATCTTAGTAAGCAATATTGAAGTATAAATTAGTCCTAAATAATTTAACACTAATAACATTACATTGAACAATTACAATAAGTGAAAACGTTCTTGATTAATAATTCATTAATTACCAACATCTATTGGCTATAAATGCCTCATTATAAGTTCGTTTATAGTAATTACAGGAACATTAAGTATTCGCGAAACGTCCATATCCTTTAATGTTGAAATAATCGGTCGCTCATTATTTTAATATACAATACGGCCGTTGAGATGTAATTATTAATAAATACAATACTATACAGGGTTATTGGTAATTCGCCAGTGACTGGTTCCTTTTTGATCTTTTTTTTCAGTTTCGTTAAAATAATTTCATAGTTGTTAAGCATTGTTGAAGAGCTAAGAAAACGGTTATGTTTTAAAAAAATCTTCCAGTTAAGTTTATTCCGTTTTTTTTATTGTTTTTATCGTTAAGGCATTTTAGTATAAAGAATCTCGAATAAATATTTAAATATTTTACGAATTTTTAAATTTGGGCCGACTATTGTTGTTTTATATAAAAAATACATTTTTGATATTGAATTTTTGACCTATTTTGAAAAGGAGCTAAAAACTGGATAACTCAAAAATGATTCACTTTTACATGATGTATATTTTAAAACTACCTCCTATCAGGAATACCTCGAAATACCAAAATTAATAAAACCCTGTATATTGTGCTAGTATTTTTAATGTGTAATATATATTATACAATGTCTAGACAGTGGGAGATTAAATTATTAATTACTAAGAATATGTAGCAAATATACAAATTAGGTTAGTCCTGAATTTAAAATAATAGAATTGTTGAATAAGCTGATTACCGAAAAGCACTTGAAACATCGAATAATATAATAGTAATATAGAGTATTTATATATAATTTAAAAATGGTCTTAGCGTACAGACAACTGAAAGCTAAGCAAAGCTTGTACAACCTGAACTTAACATTGTAAAGATTAATATAATCATACTTTCCTTATACCGTACAACCTGAACTATTATTCTACGAGTATACTATTCATAACGTAAATAATATTGATTAGAGATATTGCTGTCCGAGTCAACATTAGCAAAAATATTAAATTCTATAAAAAATCTAATTAAACAATATATACAACTACTTATAGTAAACAATATGTTATTCATTTACTTTCATGTGATTCGATGTTATATTTGCGTAAAATTATTCTTGCATTGTTATTCTCTGTGGATCATGCTTTATGATACAGTAATACTTTTAATTGCTGTTAGAAGTTTAGTTATACCAAGTTTTACTTCCTTGACAAATAAATATTTTGTAACATTACAGGCGTTTTACTTACCACTCGCCCTAGCGATCCCGCCCGCCCAGTTTGTGATGCACCACCAATTTAGCTACTTGTACATGTTCTGGATTCACACGGAGGCCATCAAGAGTCTTGGACCCTTAGAGTATGTCTTGAATACTCCAAGTCACCACAGAGTACACCACGGTAAGTTAATCTTTTTTTCCTTACAAGTTTACACATATGAAAATGCACTGCACATTGCTAAATTGTAAAATTGAACTGTTTGCGATTCAAAGAATTAACGAAAAGAGACTGGCCTCTTGTACCACGACTCGTAATTTTACGCTTAGGCCTAATTTTGTCTGTTTAAAAATCAATCAATTGCAGTTATGGCAAATGTCTGTTGGAATATGATTATCAACTGAAAAATAATGGAACTGTAAAAAAATAGTATCATTTCGTCGCTGTAGAATGATAACCTCGTATTTCCAGAGAATAAAACATTACAGGAAACGAAAAAAATAATAATTTCGTTAATGTTCGTTAAAATATTGTTATGTACTTTTTGTCCATAGTTTTGGATGGTAAAAAGGACTTATTTATTAATAACATAAGTTCCTTACTTCATAAGAGTATACCAGTTAAAAATGACATAAGAATCTAAGAATAAATATAAATGGTTTTTTGACATACGAGGTTATTATTCTAAAGTGACGAATTGTGTTATTTTACGTTTTAAATCAATTCATTAAAAAAATACAAAAACTTATTTTACAATTTCGTACCTTTTCTCAAACCCCGTAAATATATTGTAAAAAATCAATAATTAAAATATATAACAGCCCAATTTTAATTAATACAACCGAGCTTGTATAAATCACATTTTTCATTGTTTAAAAACAAAAGTTTTGTCAAGCGAAATACATCGCGTGGGCGAGTTTTAATAACTTTGAGCGGGTCGTGGAATTCTTTTCCTTTATTAGTATAAAGATGTTTATTTTTAATAAACTCATTTTAAATGTAATTTTATACAACTCATGTTATTTATCATAGCCTATTTAATTATACAGTACATAATTAAAAAACTAAGGTTTCGCTTCAGTCAATTGTTTTAAGGTTTTGCTGACAGGCTTCAAGATATAACTCACTTTTTTGTTGCACAACAACTTGAGTAATTCAATGGTAAAAAATGATAACTTTTTGAAAATAATATATACAAACAAACCTAGATTATTAGTTTGTTTTTATATATTATTTTCAAAAATATTTTCCTTTACTTACAAGGCAATGGACATTTAACTAAAGAAGAAAATGAAACGCCAATAAGTTGTTTTACCTTGTTCACTGAATATTCCTTTTACATTTCAGTGACGATAAACAAATTATAATTGAAATTATTTGTTTTTATTTTAATTGGCAGTTCTCTGTCATTATTATGTCTTCATAAGTACGATTCTTTTCAGGTAGCAACAAGTACTGTTTGGATGTCAACTATGGCGGAGTGCTCATCATTTGGGACAGGTTGTTCGGAACATTTAGACCGGAAACTGACAAAATCGAAATTGTCTATGGTCTCATTTACAACCAGCCATCGTTTAACCCATTCTATTTACAAGTGAGTTAATCACATGTCATTTATTTGTGGGATGAAGTTAAATATGAAAGATCGTGAATTTTATGATTTAACTAACCCACTTCAAGGGTGACCAAATTCGGGTTTGGTGCATGATACATGTCGTGGCCCACTTTTTTAAATAAAGTTCAAAGCGGGAATTCGAACACGCGGCGAGTTGCAAAATGTGCACCCTAGTAGGTAATTGATCTCAGTTTTGCTATTGAATGAAAGTATTTTCTCTTAAAAGTATAGTTTTATATATTATGAACTCAAAATTCTTTCCACAGATTTTCTATACGGGATATGTGATTGAGAAATTCCGTAGCTTTGAAAATTGGGAACACAAGATCAAAGCGATAGTTTGGGGCCCGAGCTGGGAGCCTGGGACAGCGAGACTTGGAGATGACGATTTGAAAGAAGATGTAAGTATATATAAAGAAGGACATAAATATGCATTTACTGTATACAACACACACACATTGAAAAAATAACACTAAACGACACAAAACAAAATAGGGTCAACCACAATTGAGTAATTTGCACTGTTAAATCCGAAGCGGTCGGGCCTTATAAAACGTGCACTAAATGATGTTTAAACAATGGTAACCATGGTAACGAATACGTTACTAATTTTAGTCCACGTTTTATGATAATATAAATTAGGTAGAGAACGAAACTTCAATGGTAACTTAATCAATTGATATTGTACTAAATCTAACCTTAATATTAAAGTCAACTACTTACTTCTTCCTGACTATTAACAAACAGCACTGGTACTATATAATAACTTCTGATAGCGATAGCGTCGTTCTGTACGGGCTTTTCAATGTGGTTCTCTTAATATCCGTAGATGCTTATCTTGCCGAAGCCGCGTACAAATTTTTTTAAGAAGTCTAAATTATCGTCTAAAATTCGTAATATTAGAGCGTTTAACCAATTCAAAAGAGCATTAAATATACATCAGAATGAGCCTAGCTGGCTAAAATTAGGACGGCTGATGGCAACGTGTATCTCGTTCGTATATATGTATTAAGTTTCATGTAAATAAAAATACATTTTATAGATAATGTGAAATAGTGTTCTTTAAACATTAGAGGTCACAACCTTGGTATAGCTATATATGGGGTTTATAGAGTTTCGGCCTAGGTCCAAGACAGATACAGAGTTATTTTGCATTCTTAAAAATCTAAGTAGTGTTTTTATTTATTCGAACCGAACTTTAAGAAACCTTGAAAGGTCTATTGAGGCTGAGTTCTATTTTCAGAATTTCGAACCCTTTCAAATTTGTTCAGTGAATTAAATGTCCAAGAGCCCTAAACGTTAATCTTAGTCAAACCCCTCGTTTATAACCCTTTACAATCAGTGACTGACCGGTGGTTATATAATATATGTTCGTTTTCTACTTTACAGTAATAGTAACACATAATTTATTTTTTAAAGCTTTTATCATACAAATCATTCGAAACGTGAATTAAGTTGGGTGGCGGTTGTTGAATGGATATGTTCAGATATATATTAAAACATGAGCTTATAACTAACTTGCCTTAGACCCAAAAAGTCGACGGCGTGCGTAAGAAAGCGTTCAAGTACTACGTAATGTATTTTGGGGAGGGGTCCTTTTGTAAAACGTTACGATGCGGGGCGGGGATTGAATTCCGCGTTATTGTTAATATTATTTTCGGCTATCCAGTACTTACACCACATTATGGTAACTTTTAGGTATAAAGAGTCACTAGGTGGTCACGAAACGTTTTACTATTGGGTACAGAAAAACGTTACGGCCCATTACATGGGGGGGTCAATAATCTCTAAAATTTGCGTGACGTAATACTTGAACGCTTCCTAAAGCAGGGTCCACACTATGCCGCGGTAGGCCTGGCGGGTTGACCAGGACCAGGGCACAGGAGGCTAATCACCTACTTGTCTATTAACAAATGATCTTGAAACATATACAGAAATCTGTAGCCCAGAACTAAAAAGGTTGTAGATCTACTGATATACTTAAATTTAAACATTTGCACAATTTAAACTCAATTTTGTAATTTTTTTGTGTTTGTTAAATTTTCAGATTCAAAGTAGAGAAAAATACGACGTGACTCTCCCTACGTGGTGCAATGGCTACATAGTAGTACATTATGCTGTTGTTTTCTATGGTTTCTTTGAACTTGCCTCCAGATATATGGTAAGATTCACTTCGGCTATCAAAAAACTATTGGTACGAGTGTAAATGAATGAAACGCTTTTTTCGCTTAATTTATTATATTCATAATGATAAATAAAATATGTACCTCACTTATCATATAAAATGTTATCTTGACGTTTTTGCTAGAAGTAAAACCTTCTCTTGATTTTTAAAAACATCGTATTCTAGTTCAAATAACTCGCTTTTCCTTAAGGAGTTGATGAATTTTTTATTTTTTTTTAAATTGTGGTCAAGAACGTTTAGACAAAAAAACTTCGATTAAACCTGGAATAACCTTTCAAGCGATATTTTCCCTTAAGATGTTCTCTTATCAAAACGAGAGGAATACTTTCTCAAGGCACCTTTCAAATTTGGTCAAAATTTTAATCTATGAAGAAAGTGTTGTGTACATTTATTTATGAAGACTTTTTAGTCATCTCGTGACCTGACCCTTTGTGATTCATCAATCCGTAAAATCTAATAGTCAATGTCATAGACTAGTATTATTACATTTTTAAAAGTTCATGTATTTGACTCTAAGCGGAAGCACAAGCTCTTTGAAAAACTTTGAATATAAACTGAAAATTTATTGAGGTCTGCAGGTACTAAATAAAATTATCGTAAAATTCAAATGAGTTCAATGGTTGAAGATATTATAATATATTAAGAAAATTTATTTTTAGCCAAACATACATGTAATCAGCTCACACGCTTCAATTGTTCAGAACTGGATTTATTTTAGTTTTCTTTTCGAATCCTCACACCATGTAGTAAAACGACTTAAATTAAAGAGCTAAAATATAATCTGTTCTTATTATATTTTATATAATCAATACTTATGAAAAAAACACAGTCTATATACAGAAATTATTTTTCATAAAAACTACATTTAATATCATCCACGACACACAATTTGGAAATCAAATATTTACAACAATGCCTTTCCATTTGATTTCATCCCACGGCTTTTCAAATAAAACTCATACAATAACTCTCTAAAGAGTTAATATACGAACCTATGTACGAAGTTTATTAGGTTACTCAGAAAGCAATCAAATGTGTGATTTATTTACTTAAGAAATTTCTATTGTTGCTAGTACAAAATCTTTTAATGTGCGATATATAAGTAATGTTGTAAAAAGCACACAAACTAAAATAAAAATTAGAGACTAGTTAGCTAAACCATTTTTATTTAATTTAGTTTATATTGAACTGGATATGATACTGTTTAAGCAATGATGACAATTCGGAAAAATGATCAGAAACATGTTCACCCACACGCCACGGAACTACGAGTTATTAATTAGTTACGCCTTAGGAATTTATACGCTGCGCGAACACTTGATTTAGAGGATTAAAATTTATTTAAATCAACCAACCAATACTAAGGTAATTGTTTCTTAACGTAACCCAAGCCTTATGCTTTGAAAACGGAGCTTTGTGCATTTCGATTTCCTTCCCAGTTGTTTTGTTTTGTTTGTATGCTCAATATTAATATAGATAATTTTTCTGAAACAAACTTAGTCATTATTATATTGTAAATTAAAATTTATGTAGTAATACTATGCGCTAAGTCATGGTTCAGAACTCATAGTCTCGAGATTATAAGATATATAAAGATATTCCACTCTTCATACTCTTCGTCTCTTTATGACAAATTTAGTTAATGCTATGTAGAGACATGAGTGCTTTAGATCGAACGGTGCAATCGGACAAAATTATTTTTATGAATAAAGGTGTTAATTTATATATTTCACTCATAAACTAATAGTTGTAAGGAATACGTAAATGCAATCTAAGAAATCGTTTTACACAGAGTCCATATGATAGAACACAGGCAGCTTAGCGTAATGGTAATTGATGCAAGGATTTCTGCGCCTGCAAAAATATTCTTAGCAGATACATCAGGGCGTGCTAATTTCTGTTACATTATAAAACGCTATTACCCTTGCTAAAAAAGTTTCTGCAACTTCCAATCTAAAAAGTCATTCCAAAAATCAACCCACGACGCACTACAATCTCCATTATACGCAGACTTTAGAAAATACCGTAGTAACAAATAATTTATACGTTTTATATGCTATGAGCCCCCTAATAGAGACAGATCGTAACTTTGCCCCATTTGAACTTTATTGATAGTAATTTTTCTTTACAGGGCATGACACCGTTCTCAGTTCTGATTTTCGTATTTTACGTGATGGCGTCGCTAACTATTATTGGAATGCTGTTCGACAACTCAAAATACGCTCCACTGTTGGAGGTACTTCGTTGTTCAGCCCTCGCTTTCCTCACGAGAAGCATTTCTTCACCAACTCCTGTCACAACCCTTCTGCAAATATTCTACGTCACATCGGCTATGTTCTGGTGCCTTAATACCATGAAGCTATTGGAAATTAAGAGAACTAAACTAGAATAAGGGTCCCGTTGATGCACTAAGACTGAAAATGTTTTACTTTTAAGTACCCGACGTGCCAAATGTTTATTATTCGGAAATAATTTTCTATTTTCATTTTCCATTTTCATCTTGACAGTTTCCACTTAATTTCACCAGTTTAAAATTTAACCAGGAAAAAATTTATAGTTAATACCTAGTCGTAGAACTTAGATATAGTTTTTATATACTGCCAAAAACATAAGCAATACATAAAGTTATCTAAAACTGTTATATTAGATTCTTATTTTGTATACGTGATTTATGTTTTCCTTAAAATTTGTTTAAACCAGAAATATATTAAAAACTATAATGTTTTTGTTTGATTTACACAACATATATATCTTTGTGATTTATTTAGTCTCTGAGTGAATTGATAAATTGTGTGACAGATGACATTTATCTGACACTTGTCATCTTACCTCCTAAAGCAGGTCTGTGGTTTCCAATCCGAAACAAAACTGGGCCGGTATTCGAATTCTGGAAAAATGTGCTTACCAAGATTTACCAACGGTTTACCAAGTACATGTTTACATTAAAATCACTACATTATTCATCTCTCTTAATAATACAAAGTTAATATAATGCAATCATATGTAAGCCGTTTGTAAAGATTGATGCCGCTAACATCACTTCATCAAATATTCAAAGACCCTTCATAAAATCCGAAAGACTTGTTGAGATTCTTACATAAACTGTTATATGGATTTATACGATATATTTAGGATAACTTATTAGATTTTTTCAGCTATTCTATTGATTTTTATAGGAACTGTGCATACACATCGAATTGTGTTTTATGATAAAAAAAGGGTGCGTGTACTTATGTACTCGCGTAAGAAGTTATACTTCTTTGGCATTATTAAAAATAGTTTTTGGTTGCATGGAAATAATTAATTACAATTAAGTAATCAAAGACTGGAAAAGGGGTCATTATAGTGAATAAAGGTCAGTTTACATGTGACAAATTAAATAAATAAATATTTATTATTATTCTCTTAAATTAAGTGTAACATAAATTCTATTCTTATTCGAATATTGTTTTTAAATTATGTCCAATGCCGTAGCATCTTCCGTGGGCAATTTCATTCTGTTAATTTTGTGTAACGGTGCGCGCGCATCGAAAAATTTCACTCTCATCAATTTTTCATAACGCGCCTAAAGAAGTAAAACTTCAAAAATTATCATAAACTCAAAGAGACGATCACGTATCAAATCATATATCTAGGTATTTGTCATGAGTAGGCTAATGCCTCTAAAAATCTAATAGTGTATTTTTATATTACGTATTGTTTTATAGGAAAGTTTATGGTGTAGTTCCAAAGGAGTCGTCTGAGTGACGTAAATCTCTTAGCCTTGTCTAAGAATCACGCAGTGGTTTTCGATTAAGATTTATAAACAGTTATCACAAAGTCACTTAGTAAATGTAGAAATGTGAAAATTTTAATATTATTATATAATAAGGTATGTATTTTTTATTCTAATTTCCCCTACATTTTTCTCACATTCTCACTTTCGTTTTCAGGTACATAATCAAAAGAAATTGGGAATAATTGCTTTACACAAATGATCTTGCTCGGTGAAACAAAATGAAAATATGACGTCTATTTGTTAATATTTATTCCAAAAAAGTTAACTAGTTCTGTAGAAGTGGTGAATGTCGTTGCTTTCTTTTTGAAATTCATAACACATATACAGAAAATGTATAAAACTTGAATCTTTCTCCATATTTTAAATAAACCTCAAGTTGAAAATACAGAGCTTTATTTTAAAAGTTCTTTCATGAATATCAAACGCTGAGAAAGTAGTCGAATTATTCATATTTTGTACAGAATAATTGAAGGTTATTTAAAGTAAGTTAAAATGCTCAATTGTCTAAAATAATATTAAAATTATACAAACTGATATCGAAACTTAAATTAAACTTAAAATAAAGCATATTTGTTTACAGAAAAATCAACACAATTTAACACAAATATGTCCATCGACCAGTTCTATAAGTGACCCTCAAATAGGAGTAAATTGGGCTCTTTGTAATTTCTCTTTCATGAAAACAGTAGCGACTCATTCAGTCCGGCTGAAGCTTTTGAACCTTTCACTCGCGTTGGCGTTACAACGGATACTAACGAATCTAACGAATATTCAAACCGTTATATTGTTCATGAAGTGTTTTTGTGTCGATTGTTTGGAATGGGTTTGATATTATGACTTTTTAGGTGAGTTATTATATAGAAACCTCTTTAACCCTTAACAAGATTTATAAATAATAAAGTAAATATATTAAATAAATTCTTAATAATTTTCCTAATAACCGTTTGTACAATGGTAGTCTAATCTGTTCTATAATTGCATTAAAAATATATGTAAAAGTTACATCTTCCAGAAGAAGATGTTCTGTTAATTTTATAATAATTATCTAACTAAATCAAGAAAACGCGAAAATATTGTTTTAATAAAATATAACACGCAGATCACATTATTATTATATTCTTTTCGCAATTATTATCCCCTACGCACGACTGCATTTGATATGAAGCCAGGCATAAATGTAAATATACCCATTTGATTCCAGCGGTACAAATTTAATTGATATATTGTAATTAGTGACGAGTGATGGTGTAGTGGCTTTAGCATCCGAGTCTCATCCCTGAGCTCTTAGGTTCGAATCCCGGCTTTGCACCAATCGACTTTCTGTCTATGTGCGCATTTATCACTCGCTCGTACGGTGAAGGAAAACATCGAGAAGAGACCGGGTTACCTCAGATCCAAAAAGCCGACAGTCGGGCTGAGAAAGCCGATCACCTGACAGATAGAGGAACCTCCAGACTAATAAGTTACACAAATTTAACCCCTTACCTAGCTTAATATAAACAAAATGAACGTGAGAGAATTGAAGAAGCAAAGAGAACTGTTTATTGTGTATGCTTGCTAGTTTGAAAATATTTATCGTGGGGTAACGGCGACCTCACAGTAATTATTCATAATATAAATTCATTAATTATTAACAGGTACATTATATATTAAGTATGCATTATGAGTCGTAAGTGGTTTTCCTACTTAAAAATGTATGAACCTAGAAACAGATTCCAACATTGGAATTGCATACATTGAAACACAATCCAATCTACCTGAGAAAATCGAATGCTATTTTGTTGCAGTGTACAAAAGCCAAATTGCTTGTTCAGTTTTGTGTAATGACTTTAGGCGTTGAACTGATTTGTCTTTGAAATTTAAACAAGATGAGGTTGAGGGTAGACAGATTTCCGTAGATTTGTCTTTGTAGACTGAAATACACTGTAATCAGCTTCTAATCCGTGTACAATTTTCTCGACACTTGCAAATGTAGATGCGTAAAGTAATTTTATACATCAACTGTTATAGCTTGTATTGTGAGTATTGATAGAACTTTGATCTTTATAAGCTAAAATAATCGAAATCTTTAATAAAACTATCTATATCTATAAAAATTATCTAATTTATAAACTATAATAAAAAATATATAAAAATACTCGATGTATTTACAACTAATTCCTTGAATAGAAAAACTTAAATATTCATTTAAAAAAAAAACTTTTTAACCGGATGAAAGTTATGTACCTATTATTATAAATTTACAATTATTTAACATAATTTTAAATTTGTCCGACGTTGATATATAGGACACCGTGACACCGTGAGCCACCTTTTAGTCGATACCAACTTCGGGGAAATAAATACAGATAATGCTACTTTTTTCTTATCTACAGCTGTGATACTTTTTGACATCCAACACCTTTCTTCAGTCACCGCTGTAAAGCACGCGAAACGTCGGATAAACAGTTTTTTCTTTAAATATGTAAAGGTTATGTCAATCAAAGTCAATATTAAATATTCATTCCTTATTCACAAAAAAAGTATTTTATATCTGGTCCCTGAGACATAAAGCATACTGATTTCTACGTTTCACTGGCGTCAAGACATGCTGGTTGATGAAAGACGTGCCATGATCTTACGTTTTATTGGACATTATTTAAAGATTTTTTTCAGAATAGATTCGGGCGCCATAAAAGTTCTAAAGTGCTCATAAAAGTAAATCTAATTACATTATTCAAACTAAATAATTAATTATAACTGGAATAATGTTTATGATGTGATAAAATTCAGATCAGATTTAAAATGTAATTAAACTGATCTGGTTTTTACATGTTAATGATTAGTGCATATAGTCAACTGACTTTATTATAATATACATTATTACCAGTGGCGCTACAACCTCTTAGTTCTGGGCCACAGATTTCTGTAAATATTTCGTTATCGTTTGATTTTCTAATACGCAAGTGATAAACTTTATGCTCGTCACACGCCGTCGAATTTTGGCATGCATACCATGCATTATTCCCGTGCTAGTGTTATGTGACGCACATAGACTAGTACATTGGTGCACAGTCAGGGTTCGAACCAACGACCACAGGGATGACAATTGCACGCTGAAGACACTAGGCCAATTCTCCTTTACTCCTCTATATGTACATCAACACTATGAAAAACTACGGCTTGAAAAACCCAAAAACAAACTAGGAACGAAGTTTTATAAAAGAACACAACATACGGAAACAAAATATAATTATTGTGTGTAATTATTAAAACTCTCCCTGGCAATACAGTTATTGGATACTGTGGGTATCCGCGACCGATCGTTATCTGTTAAGGCAGTAAAAGTTAATTTTTACAATTTGTCTTGTACAGGCTTTATTTTATTTTCATATAAATGACGGTCACTTGGAGCCGTCCTCGAAAACATTGCATCTACAATATCAATCAGTGATGGGATATTTCTCTTTTATATCTACCGTACCGTAGGTACTAAAGTATTAAGCAACGTTATAAAATTGGTAATAAGTACTCTGGTATTCTAATATCAAAAATATCCCGAACCGTTTAGCCTCCAAAATGAAGCTATGTTACCTTCGAAGCGAATGGATATTGCAGGCATTTTTATTGAATCCAAGGCATGTATGAAAAAGTTTTATGTTATGAGCGTAATATGAAGAAAAATGTTCTTGGGAAATCTGCTTGAGCCTTTGATATAGGGATTTTTGGTTAAGCCTTTGTCTTACTAAAAAATCCTTTGGTAAAAGGATAATTATGTTTGGCGTTAAATTGGCTACTTAGTCTTGAACGAGAAGCTTCCGTTGTACGCAAGTAGAATATCTAATTATGGAACGTAACAAACTACGAAACTGTATAGAACTTTGACTTTCATTCGTGGCTTTGCCTCTAAATCACTTTGTATTTTAATTGGTGCTTGCAACTTCGTTTACCGAACTACTGACTAATAACTGCAGCTGAGTTTCATCACGTTGGGGGTTTTTTGCGCCGCTGTTATCCAAAACTTCCCCTAGAGGATATATGGGTTGGTTGCGATAATAGTGCGTTGGAATCTGATGATACTGATTATGCAGGAGTCTCGGGGACCTTGATTGGAACACCTCCAAGTAATTTTAGCTGCCGGAAATGCGTCAAAGTTATTTTTAAATTTATTTAAAGTTTTGTGAAATGTATTGAAATTTGTAAACAATCCACCATTATCTACTTTTCTATTGGTTATAAGAGATGTGTCATTCTCGTTTTCTGTTGGTTATAAGTGATGTGACATTCTCGGTTAATTAATCGGATCGATTATTTTCTCATTTGTTAATTTTATAGTTGAACCTAATTTAATCATTACTTGTGAAATGTACATACATTACATTAACTTCATGTTTCAATTAGTGTATGGTTCCGAAATTTTTTAAATTATTCAAAAAGTTCCCAAAACCGAATCAGAGCACCCCACTATCTACGTGGTCTTGTCTGCCTTACCCCTAGAGTGTATATAAATAATCGGAGGCGCGGAGGCTTGAATAAAATGCCTGTGCTTTGGTACGCAAGGGTGGAGGGGCTGCATTTCCCGTAGCGCCGGAGCTGTCCAAAAAAACAAATATTATTTAGATCGGTCAGGTTAGGTTAGTATATGAATATTTGGTCGCCGAAGGCGACCAAGAAGCCGAGTTGCCGAGGGCTGAATAAACAATTATTATTTAGATAAATAGGTGAGATTTTTTAAATTTTTTTTTGTTTCCGGCGCGCAAAATTTGTGGGGGGTGATTACTACAGGTACTACAGTACTTATAAGTTTTGATCTAGCCCAATCAAATTTTTATTTACTTAACTATGTTTATTATATAATAAGAAATTAATATTTATCGACAATGTTTTTTTAATGAAGTAGGATGAATCCTACGTCTGTTCACGTGAATAATTATGTCAGTAATTAAATTTCGCAAATAAGTATGAAATTTTAATAATTTAACTAAATTACCATCTGTTTTACTTTACGTTTTCATTTCCTATGGAATTTCTATAGTATTATATATAAGTCAGATACGATTATCGCTAAATAAGGTATGGATTAGATATAATTATTACTTAGATTTATTCTTTGACGTGATTTCACTAGGAACTAGTCACACGTTAAAACAACGAGCTATACTATTCATCGTTAACATCACTACCTACACTACAGCAGAGGTTGGCCATAAGGCGTTGTCCTATCACTACTGTGGACTCTAATAGTTAATGAGCTCATAACAAAACTTATTATTTTATACAACAAGGCACAGATATTTTTATCACCGGCTGGTGACAAATCGACTTCTAAGCCTCAACATAATGATACAACAAATATGGGCTACTGTCTCCTTAATATACATCTCTTTGTCCTCGGCGCGACAGACAGCCCCTTGTGCAGAGGCTGTTTCAGTGCAGAAGAATCAGTCACCCTCTTAGTCCTGGAATGCGTGGCTGTGGCTTCCCAATAAGCAGAAATCATCGGAGCAGTGAGGTCGCTCCGTGAAGCTTGCGAAGTGCCAAGGAAACTTCTGTAAGGAGCAGGCAGGATTAGCCTGGACTTAACACTTAACGCACACACAGTGCACAGGCAACATTTGCTCGAACGGTGAAGGAAAACATCTTGAGGAAACCGACATGTTTTAGACAAAAAAATAAAGTCGACGGCGTGTGTCAGGCACTGGAGGCTGATCACCTACTTGCCTATTAGATTTAAAAATGATCATGAAACAGATTCGGAAATCTGAGGCCAAGACCTAGAGGTTGTAGCGCCATTGATTTATTTTATAACACTTAACGCACAACGGATCAAATGTGTGTCTAAGTGTGGAAACTAAGTCCATACTACACCTACTCCTGTAATGTTTGAAAGTATTTTTGTAGGTTACCTTCCTTGTCTTTCGAAATCAATTAGTCAGGATTTTTTAACCCTACCTTCAGGCTTTACAACAAAGCAGAAAGAAACAAAGATACAATTTGAAATTAAAAAAATATGAATAACATAATTTTCTCAACAATGCTTTTGAATAATGCGCCTTTGGTATTTAATAACGCGACTGCTCTTATGCAGCAAACCAATTAAATTCTAGTGCACAGACGTTTCTTGCCTACACAATTAGTAAGTCTATTATTTATGTAAGTATAACAAAAAATATACCTTTACACTTTTAATAAAACACTAACGCTTGAGAAATATTCGTAATATCGAAATAGTAACAGACTGTATAAATAACCAAATGCATGTATCAGGCCAAAGAGTTGTTTTGAAAGCCTAACACAGGACCTCCAAGTGTTTCTTAGTAAGCCATAAAGGCATCGCCTTTTTATAAATTTTTTACTTTATAATATATAATATAAAAAATATATTAACTATCGCCTGAAAATACAAGCAATCAGTGTTTCTGGGAATCATATCAATGTTCAAATTAATGATTAGATTAAAAACTTTTCAAATATAAGCAGCCTTCATGAATGATAAATAAAAAGTAAAATTCAATTCAGATATATTTTCATCGATATTTTAGTATTAAATTAAAAACTTCCTTACAAAATCGTTCGTTCGTTCAGTCGTTCTTGTATTTGTTTTTAAATTTAGTATGGGATTATCGATTATTTAATCGAGTTAAATAAATTATGAATGTATGTTAATACATTCATTTTTATGCGCTTGTATAAAAAGTTTGAGTAACAATATTCCATTTGTGATAAATAACATTTTTTTCATTTAGAATCACTCAAATATACATTTTTATTTATATTAGTTTAAAAGATATTGTTTTCTTAGATTATAATATGTGGTTTTATATTGTTGGAAATTATAGGAATATAATTAGATTACATATTTATAATACTCCAAATTTTAATAAGAAATAATACGATCTTAACACTAAATTATCTTTCGTAAATTCAAATTAAATTGCTGAAATTTTCCTTTATCTTTAAATTATCTCCTTAGAAAGCATCATTAAGATACGTTGTTTGGATAAGAGCTACAAAAATACGGGAACTCGTTTTAACTTATTAAAGGTTTTTGTGTTTAGATCTCCTCTGTAATTATTTGCGAAACAGAAAATGTATTTTTATTAAACGTATTTAATTGATTTTTAAATTCAACACTGCGACACTCTTCTAAGATACATAACTTCAGTGAAGTGATTGGTTTTATATTTCTTGAAGTCCCAATGGTGTTAAAGAATAGGTAATACACCTCTCTACTGCATCTTATTCATTCAATCTTTTTTAAGCCACGTGGAATCAAACCCAGGGCCAAGTTAATGTTCTGCGTTAACCACTTAGCAGGAATTTGTTTTTGAACCTTTCCACATTAATTTCGATAACAATTATTTTTTGTGCTTAAAGGAACCCATAATTTATTTAATAGCTATAATACTCACACAATATTTCACAATTTCTCATAAATGACCTATTTGGATGAAAATTTCTCGTTCCTTGCCAAAAATATAATGCTCGAGTGAAGTTCAAAGCCATTGAGAAAATAGAACTTACAAGTTAGTTACATAAAACAGGTTTCGTATATATATATATAATATATATATATAATATATATATATATATATATATATTTGAATAATTATATTTATTTGAATATTATTATATATATTATATTTGAATAATTGGTTTCTTACGGAAATCTAAAACAGTAACTACTATGTACTGTGTATTATATTTTATTCATTGTATTTAATTAAAGTCCTTTAATTAGTGGTTGTCAATGGAGCAAAATTATAACACTATGGCAACCAAGAGGCCATAAAAGAAACAGAGGTAGGCAATTTTAAAAGGTGGGCCGATGAAATCATGGAAATGGCTGGAAAGACTAAGACCTGGACGAGATTGGTATACAATAAGGAAAAATGGAGGACAATGGGGGAACCTTTGCCCGTAGGCAGAATCAGTTATCGTAGATTAAGAAAAATAATAGTTATAACGTATATATTTTGTATTTCTGATATAAGGCTGTAAATAAAGTAAATAAATAAAGTAAATAATTAGTGGTTGAAAATAGCAAATAATGCTTCTAATAAGTACGTAATAAGTAAGTTCCAATTAAAAAAAAAATCTAAAGTAATACAGAGTATAAATTGCGCTTAGTACAATTATAAGACAATAGATGGCGTTACATATTTTATAGTTTTTATACGAATTGAACCTATTAAAGATTATTGTTTAGAATTGCTTTTAATCATATACCCAGGTATATATTGAATACAACATTTATTACCTCAAAGTCGCCGTATAATCGATAGTATTTTAAACCCAAATTAAAGTCGATGAAAATAAACTTTTGTTACCTACAATAGCAGTTGTAAAAGTTCCCAAAATCATGTTAAAGATTTAACATTGTTTGCTATTCACCTTGGAAATACTTAAAATGTTTACGAGAAATTTTATAAAAAAGTTGTGAATTTGGCGAAAAAGTTACGCGACGAAAGCGATAGCGGCTTGCGAAGCAATTAAATTAAGTGAAATTTTTTTGGGCTGAATATACATTGTCTTTGAATACAATTTTAGGTGTAGTACGTTATAAGTAAACGTCGTTTGTCCAAAAAAATCTCCATATAAATTAAACTTTCCTGAAAGCCCTGATCCATTTTGGTTACATTTTTAAAAAGCGAATGTCGCTTGCTTTTGACAGGAACGGTCGTTAGAAACACAATCTTACTTGATGATTTAGAGTTATTATTTTCCAAGATACTTCTGTCTCTCTGAAATTAATGTGACAACTAAACTACATAATAATTATATTTTAGGGAGTCGCATATTGTAATAGTATAGTTAAGTAGATAATATAAACATTAAAAGTCCAGTAGACATATTAATAATGTAATCATGGCGGCCTAGATAGTTCGATCGATGGCTAGGTATATCATGTTACCTTTTCACGCAAAAGCGCTATTCACAAGGATCGTTTATTCTCATTAAAGCCCCATATACCCAGTCCATTAGCAAATTAGATATTGTGCTGTGGCTTGCTTGCAACTCCCATCGAACTATGTAATAAGGTAAAGCACTCTGGGACGGAAATACAATCATAAATTTTATTGTCTTTGTTTTTATATTAAAAATTTTCATAACTCAATTTATGTTAATTCTGTACATAAATTCTAACATTAATACTAATATCGTACATTATGTAGGTGCCTTAAATAGCCATTTAATATTTTATCAAAATCACTACCATGCTATGCAAATTGATTTTCACTTATTTGTTTACTTATTTAGTTTTGAAATATGTTTAGCGAATCGAATCGCGCAACACGCCCCACTGACCACAAATGATATGAAAATGTGCGTCATTCGAAACATTGAGTTATGTAATATTGTAATTATTTTGCATTGACGTCGATTAAAGAAGTGTTATTTAAATAGTATTCGATTTGACCAAAGAGGTGTATTTAACTGATGTATTATGTATGTAAATTAGTTAAGCTAAAGAGACAAAAATACTGAATATCGTTTCTTAAACCAACATTATTATATAGTTTGTTCATAATTTAAGGATTTTTGACCTTTCGCTCGGCTCGCTCGGAATAAATTTTGTTTACTCTAGTTGCTTATTTAGTATTAAGCTATTGTTACCGAGAACATTTTATGAACATAGCTAGAACTTTTAAGTGCCTGTAAAATATTGAATTAAAAATAATCGTGAATTTCTCTTACGTTTTGGGTAAAGATATTGAAGATTCCTTTGTAATAACTGGTATTACATATCATTGTTACAGATTTATTTGAAACAGTGCTAAGGCGCAATTTTTATGAAGCGAAAACTACGTGCAGTGTCGTTCTACTGTGACGACATGGAAGAACTTAATGCTGTGAGTATCTAACAATTTTTTTTAATTGACAAAAGCTAGCCAACGCTCGGCACACTGATACATTGGTAAACGAACCACAAAATACAAATTTTAATGTAACAAACACTGAAATGGAAACATGACACACACGAAGAGATAATAAAAATATTGAATAAAACAATTAAAATTACAAAATCGATTTTAATGTGTGAGGAGAGCACCTATGGGAATCCAGACCTAGCTAGTTTATGAGAATATTTAATTTGGACGACGGTAAGCTTTGGCCAAAACGCGTTCTTCGAAAAGAATGGAACGAATGAAATGATGGGATTGCTGAGGGTACACTATCTGGAGGTGATCTAGACTAGTACACGAATTTTAAATAAGAGGTTAAGGTTGGGTCCATCAACCCTGATTGTTAAATATCTTAAATGGCAACGATATTATTTTTATATTCGTATTTTGCCGTTCCACAACTGAGCGTTTTTCAAGGCAGTTTTTGCCGCGCACCACCACTTTGTGGAACCAGCTGCCGAAGTATTTCCGAATCAATTCAACTTAGGGTCCTTCAAGAAAAGAGCGTACCAATTCTTAAAAGGCCGGCAACGCACTTGCGAGCCCTCTGGCATTGAGTGTCCATGGGCGGCGGTATCACTTACCATCAGGTGGGCCTGCCCGTTTGCCCCCTGTTCTATAAAAAAAATATATCAATAAATTTTCTAATATTGGTATGAGTCAAATATATTTTTTTATACTACGAATTTAAGCATTAACAAATGTGCCTACTATGAACTATAACAAATTCTTGGCAAGGTAAGAAGTTGTGAAATAAATAATACACATTGTATAAAAATTATTTATTTTCGATCGATATAATAAAATATATTATTTATTAAAAAGTAATGGTTATTTTATCTATTCTTTCTCGTCTCCTAGGTCCTCTGAAAGTTCTTCAACTTCTTTTACAGTCACAGGTTGAGGTGGTGGGGTTATCCCTTCTTCATTTAACCTCAATTGGTGAAGTTTAATGAAATCTTCATGAGCATTGAGTGCTTGTCTTCTTTCTGTTCCTTCTGCTACAGTTGAGTCCCATGAAAATGCGGTTGTAAATGGGTTGTCACGGACGGTAGCTAATGAATTATTTTTAAGATTCGTATATTCACCTAAATACGATTTTTTTAGATTACTTTTTGTATCCAATAGCAAACTCTTTTTAATCTTTTCTTCTTTTTTTATAGCTTCAGGAAATAGAATAGCAACAGTGTCATTAAAAATAGTCTTCTGGTTTTTCATGATTTCTAACATTCTCCTTTCTTTTTCTAAGCGCTGGGCTTCCAATTCTCTTAGGGGCTTTTCGTGTTCTATAAGTTCAGTTCTGTTAATTCTTTTTTTAACTGCAATGGTTCTTTCGATTAGTTTTTGTATAATTTGTTGCCATCTTTCCTCTGGGCCCACTACTTTGGACTTTTCTTGTCTTCGCGCTTCCGCTTCTTCTTCTAATCTCCTTTCTTCTTCCTCTCTTTCTTTTCGTTTTTCTTCTTCTTTCAGTGCTAATAGAGCTCCTTCCTTTCTTTTCATTTCTTGTAAAATATGAGGATTGTTCAACATCCACTCTCTTTGCCAAGCCATAAACGATTGCATAACTTTTAATTCACGTATTATTGTTGCTTCCATTCTTCCTGTATAGTTAGGATTTTCAATCATAAATATAGGTGGATCAAGAAATAATCTAAATGATCCATTGACATCGCTAACACCAATCATATTTTTTGCTACTGGAAGTGTATGTAAGCTAATACCTGTGAGCATATTACCAGATAATGTTTGTATGGCGATTGGCTGATCACTTCTCAACAACAAGTCCCAAGTCTCTAAATCACCTTCAGATGTAGTAACAAAGAATAAACTAGGCTTATATAAAGACCAAATACCCGCAGTTAATCTATATGGCCGCTTTTTCCACGTCAAAGGTTTGTTTAATAGTTTATCGGACCAAATTGCTAATATTTTACCTCCAACTGTGAGTGTTACATGATTAATGAAAGGATTCTTTTCAGTTGAAGTTATGATTCCATCATGTATACAACAGCTGTAGCTGATATCAGCGTATTCCGAATTTACAACTTCTCCTGTATTAAATTCATGTCCTTCCCATGTTATTTTTATTAGCTCACCATGTTGAGATCCACAGTACAATATTGTATTATTATCAGCCTCACATTGTCGTGCTATGTCAAATGTATAGTATGTACGGCCAGACCCTGTGTTTTTTGGGGTATAAATGTATTTAATATTTGGTGCATCCATTCCAAAGCTTTGCAGTGGCAATGTTTGTGGTTGTCCAGCCGCACCAAGAACTATTTTATAACACGGTTGTAAAACTCGATCCAAAACTTTAAATTCAGATACATCAACAAGTAACCCGGAAGGTCTCTTAGGGACTCTTTTCGATTTTTTCACTTTTTTGCCTTCAAATTGAGTTACGTTTTCTACGGAAAGATTCCATATCAATATCACACCATCGTCCGAACCACTGAAAAACATTA
This sequence comes from Pieris melete, assembly GCA_963693345.1. Taxonomy (NCBI): domain Eukaryota; kingdom Metazoa; phylum Arthropoda; class Insecta; order Lepidoptera; family Pieridae; genus Pieris; species Pieris melete. Next base: position 4,153,305 of record CAVNZK010000006.1, on the reverse strand, counting down.
GTGATTTCTTATTATCCTTGTTAAATATAGATTTTCCAGTAGGTGTTATAGTAAAGTTAGGTGAAAGCCAATTAATCGATGTGATAGGACCATAATGGCTCGTCACTAAATTTGTTAAAGCGGTAGGCTGAACAACAGCATTATCTTGTACATTTTTCATCCAACCCATGTGAGCATTCATAGCTATTCGGTACTTTTCTCTTTTTTCGCTTAATACTTCCATTTTTTCAACGTTTTCTAACTTATTGGATAAATCCCATAAAATTATTTGTCCATTTATACAGCCCCCAATTAAAATATTTTCATTAAATGGACAAAATGAAAGTATTTTAACCTCTCGAGGAGATTCCAGAGTGAGCTTTGGAATTAAGCTATCGATATGACTCCAAATTAAAACTGGATTTATACCATACACAGCTCTTTGAATAGGATCTGCTCGCGAACTTGCTGTTTTAATTACTGTTGGTGATCCATCTGCATAGCAAATTGCTACTATACCAGACCACATTGGATGAAACACAGCACATGAGACATACTTATCTTTTGCTCTCACATCGGTAAAACATACGTATTCGTCAAATGTCATGGTATCATAAACGTCTACTGTTTGTTCAGATACTAAATTTGGATAATCATTGCAATACATATCCATTACTGTATTAAGTTCTACTATAGAGTTCATTTCAGAATTTATTGTATTCATAAAATTATTAATTTTCTTTATGTAAGATGGTCTTCTCATCCGTTGTAGGGCGTTTTTATAAGCTATCAGGCCGACCTCATCTGATGTGTCTGCGACATCTTCTTCACCTTCGTCTGAACTTTGGGCATCTTTTTCAACAGGCAATCCACCACCTTCGTTTCCAGTATCTCCACCAGCATTTTTATCATCAACTTTTCCTAATGCATCTGCTATAGATTGTGTCCACATATTTTGTGGATACTTTAACACAGTTTGTGCGTAATCGTTTACAAGGGCAGGTGTTATTTGTGATGCACAATCTACTCTCCGTCTAAATATATTGTTAAATTTTTGTCTATAAGGTGTTAATTCTATATAACCGTCTCTACTTGCATTGGTATCTCTAACCTTAAGACTTTTAGGCGCATATCCCTTAGGAAATTTAACGCGAATCTCCATTTCTAAGAGAGGTCTGGCATTCATAGGTAGCAATTCTTTAATTTCAACTTCACTGCCTAAGCTTTTCCATGGCCTGGGCTTTTTTTGAACAGCTTTCTCTAATTTTTTCTCCTGGCGTTTTATAAATCTATCGGACTGTTGTTTGCAATGATCCTTAGCCTCAATGGTACAGCAAACATAAAATTCATCAACGTCTTTTGATTCATCAGATATATAGCCCATCAACACTTCCTCACCAGGATAGGCTTCGAGTTGCGCTTTCAGTGGGAAAAGTTCGGACAATTCCCCTCCCAGATCAATTGTTTCCATTAGTTTTGATTTGTTTATTGATTTCCAGGGATATTGAGCATTAACATGCGTTCCAATAACCATTTCAATTTGAATTTGGGTGTCTTCGCCCAAAGCAATTTTGTATACACCTTCAACATCATATTTGGGTATAAACCTTTTCCTTCTTGGCATAGGTTGTTGCGTCATGTTGTTGTCCACAAGTTCTCGCCCTATCCAAGTAAAATGTACTGTACTGTAATACTTAATTTAATGATAATATATATGGCTTTTACGGCTTAAATTATAGTATTTATTTTTAACAAATTTGACATTCAGTAATTGGCATACCTTTCACTTGACTTCAAAATATATAAACAGGTTAATTATGTTTACAATAATACTTTTTGAATTACTGTACATATTTCATGACTTTTTTTATTAAACATAACTGCCTATTTTTGGAAAATAATTTGATGTTAATAAATATTAATGTAGTACTATATACTACTACTATTATTATTTATAGACAATTAATCATATTAAATGAGACGTATAACATACACAGACATGACGAAAAAGCCGGAAGCCTGATAAAAATATTTTTATGTTAGTAGGCATTGAAGTCTAATCACCTACTGGCATTTAAAAAAATAATTAAACACTCAATAATGTGTTAGCCATAAAGAAATCAGCTCCATTGCGGTACTTCAAATAAAAACACCATAGCATAAAAATATAATATTTACGTATATATTAACTAATGTTAGATAGACATATTACACGTTCATAGTACTTAAAATAAAATCATACCCTCAAGAACATCCTCTTCACTAGAATCTGAAGAGACCATCTCCACAATTTTCTTTTTAGCTTCATCTTCGCTACTTGAGTCGCTCATTTTACAAAATGTTCATTAAAACTAAATTTAGAATATACAAACACTGTTTATTTTTCTTAGTAACCAGTAGACGCGTACTCTATACGCATGCGTTGACAGTCCCCGAACAAAAACGGGAACTGGTAGCAAAGTTTGCTTTATCGTAGCTAGGGTACGAAAATGTAAGGAATGTTTTTACTAAGATTTCTATACTCATATATGTAATGCAAAGAACGAGAAAGTTTTAATTATTTTACTTGTTTATTTTATTTGTTGAAATAATACGTCATCACGGTTTATTTATTTATCACATTATATTTTATTGTTTAATTATTTATTTATTATATATATAATAGATGGTCACAGTGCCATCAGTGTAGTTGCCTCAATTAATTTCCTTAAAATTTCCAGCTAGTAAACATTTCTTCGATTCATGTATACATTATACATGAATTTATCCTCTCCAGACTGATTTTAAGGCGGCGAATCGCTATGTATGCCAAAAAAATTATAGTACACATACTATTCTTATAGATAGACCGGATCCTAACCCGGCCTTTTACCCGGACGGTAAAAGGCCGGGTTAGGAGCAGGAGCTCATTCGCATCACGGAAGTGTTTTGTTTTTGTTCAAAACTACGAAATAAAAAATCTGTGACATTTAAATTCTTTTGCTTTTAGGTGCAGTCAAATACTAACCTTTAAACATATAATATAGATAATAAAGGTATATCTTTGTTTTGCAGGCATCGTTGTCTCAACGAAAAGAATCAGCTGCTTTATTAAGAGCAGGAAGTGATGGTCCAACTTTAAATTACCCATTTGGCTACCCCTTAGCTCTCGTACTCAGATTACGAGTTTTACAGGTAAATATACAATAAAAATCTAGTCTAGATTATTACGCTAAGGCAAGTATCATTAAATTAAATACTAAGGTACTATTTTTTAACAGTCTACTTAAATCTACTGTTGTATCTATAGTAGCTGTCTAACGTTATAAGTTAACAGCCGTAATTCGTTTGTGCAAATTATTAGGCAAGTTATTAATACAAGCGCCATTACTTTGTAACTTCGAATAGCGATACAGATCCCGCCGTTTTTGTATAAAATTTCAAAGTAGTCCTCTCGCGGAAGTAACATACCGACAAATCGACGTGTAAGCTTGTTTAGCCGCTCAATTAACGGCTGAATTAATAAGGTATTTTTTAACACAGCCACAAAGTAAACTGTAATGAACTCCGAGTGGTTCTTTATGAGTTAGGTACGGCGGTAAGAGTTACATAGATATAGAGATTGTATAAAATTCAGCAAAACAATTTCTGAGTCGTATTTCGTCTACTGTAAATTACATCAAAGAAAAATATATTTTTTTAAATGAATGCTTTAAATACGATGTCTTTGAATTTGTATAATTTATGGTTCTTGCATCTTGTCCTTGTTTTTTTGCTCTTTCTTCTACTATTTTACAATTATTCTAATGGCTAACACGTTTCATACCATTTATTTACAATCTTTTTAAATGGAAATCATCAAATATATCTTTATTTAAATTTATTGCATTTCTCATTTCGTACAAGGACCAGAGGATCTTGGGATTCGATTCCCGATCGGAGCACAAATCGTATATTTAAGTCATTTGTTCCCCACCTCCGGCCGTATGTGATGGCTCATTAGTAGGTCCCGATTGAGCATGGCAACACTTCTTCGGTTTATAATTTTTAATATTGGTAGCTATTGAATCAACTATCGACTGGAAAGTAACATGACTTACTGAAAGTATTTCAGGACTAATTATAAACACTAAAGTCGCCGCTAACAATGTAATATTCCGAGAAGGGATTTAATTAGGCAAACCGTCACAAGATATATTGCCGACCTTTTCAGATGGTTCTCCATAATAATGGCGGAAAGTATAAAAGTGTATGTCTCACTCCACTACTTTATATTATTGCACGCTCTACCACTGCATGCATTAAGGAATGAAAAAGTATAATATTTATGAATGGATCTTTACAAAGTGATTTTCTAATAGATGTTATATTTTTACTTTTATACTTTTTCAAATAATTTTAGCGCTAGCGTGTCTTATAATAAAATATTTTGCGTGCGTTTCTTCTCCCAAATGTATAAATGTCTTCTTAACATGCCGGTTTATTAAATTATTCAGCTGTATTCAAAAATACGCCGTCGTCTATTGGAACTCGGATCGAACAATTTGCATTGAACATTCTAGAATAATGAATGTGCTCTGTGAGAATATTAATTTAAATATATTTTACCAGATGAACATTATAAAGTCTCTATGCTATTTTAACTACAATATCTTTTCAAATTACATAAAAATGAAATTCTTATTAGCGCTTTTGTCTTTGTGCGCCATCTTGAAAAAATAACCTGCTAGGTATGTCGTGTCGCGTTAATCATGGAAAGTGATACATCTTACGACATTGTTCCTAAGATACATAACAAATAAATTTTGTTAATACCATACCACCATAACAAGAAAATTTAAATGAATATTAAAGCTGTCATTTATTTCTTCAAAATCAAGATTATTTACTTAAATAACGACGTAATTATTAACAATATTTTGCTTACGGATGCACAAATATACAAAATGGTGATGATAATTCAGCTCTAAATATATAATAAACGATTTTCATACGAATCGGAGTTCAGTGTATGTTGATAGATTGACGGGGGCATGAAAGAAAGGTTTGAGAATGCGAAGGAAATAGGTTTTGTGATTTATGAGAAAAGATTTCTGACTCAAAAGCAAGGGATCATGTGTTGTAGGGAAGATTTCTAAAATTGCGAATAAATTGAAATTTGTAGGAGAATGGTTTTTACGTTAGGTATACTTTGTTCTTGTGATATAAAAGTGTTTAATGATACATACTTATTACTTACTACTAATAATTGTATTGCATTAAAGGTGAATTTCACTATGCATCTGCAATGCATTTTTGAATAAATTGCACTTAAGTTTGGCATTTGGCATTGAGTGTATGGGCAAGTGAGACTCCTGTCCGTTTGCCCCTTGTTGAAAGAAAGTCTAATTAATAATATTAACAATTTAAATAGCAGGTTCAGTTGCCTATACTAGTAAAAACGTTTTCAATGAAAACTATACAGCAACATTTAGGAGTTTAGGACTAAACGCCGTAAAGGTTTTTTTTTAAAAGACGTGTTGATGAGTTTGTCACAGCAAGAGATAGAAATTGAAAGGATTTAGTTAATAAAGCATTTTCTGTAAATTACTTATATCCTCATATATCAAAATAATTAATTATTGAAATTTGAACATACTTTTGAATAACGTCGCAAAAATAACAGTTATTTAGTTATAAGTAATATTTGGAGTTATGTTTTAAAATTCAAGTTTTTCAATTCAATTTTCTCGGTTTTATATTATTTAAATGTTTTTACACTTCCAGATTGTATGCGGTATATCAAAAATAGTGATGGGGAGTGTAGCATTCATTGAAGAGCGTCAGAAATTAAATATGGGGCTGGGTATCCCCGCTGGCACCTTGAGTGTTTTGGCAGCTGGTAAGTTAACTAAGTGTTCTACACGCAATTAACTAAATAAAGGATTATTAAGCGGAAAAAACAAACATCTTGACCATTATTACAAAATTGGGTGAACAGGAACTCGCTTAATATTATTTCAGCGAAATTGAACAGTGCATTGAGTTAAAAATAACGAAACCTGAGATAACAATGTTGCAACTAACTTAATTCTGTTTCCCGGTGAAGCTATGTCAATACACACGACCCGCGGCTGGAGTGCGGTCACAAGCGGAGCGATTAGCATTTCAGCGGCAGCAGTTTTATGGACAATATCAATAATCATGCTGCTGGCGCTAATTGTACAGTGTGTTCGGACTTTATTAGTTATACCCGATGAGAGCGACAGGTAAGTAAACTTATCAAGACATGTCAAAGAATAAGCGCAATATATTTGAAGTTTTTATGTCTGGTTTAAGAAGTATCGCATATCTATCAAACATTAAATCTCTTACCTTTTAAGATATTCTTTATATGCTTTTCACGTCGCCGCGTGTCCAGCCAAGGAAAAAAGGAAAAAAATTGGCAATATGCTCTGTATATAATTACACGAATCATTGCGAGCTTGTTTTGAACCTACAATACGTAAACTATTTATTTTACATACATACAGCTGGAAAAGATTTTAAAATTTTGATCAAACGGTATATCAATATGTTAATAGAACTTTTATTTACAGTGTCTATTCACAAGATGAATTCCTGACCTCATCACGTGATTTGACCATAATCGCGTGCATACAAATCGCCCTGGCGTTCATCACACTCTTGAGTGCCCTTGTTTGCGCGCGAATCGACTTCAGTACCTGACGCGAGCCCGCAAGGCAGCTTACTCGTCGTCGCATCAGCGAAGCGGCCGCGACTGCTACAACGTCCGCACCCAGTGTACCAACTGCTTTAGATCGCGAAAAACGAGTTGCCTGGCTTACGTAAACATATTGTTATGTAACAAGCGTCTGATTTCTTTACAAAACTCTGAAAACCATTTCAGATTAAATAATAAAAAATGTATACTACTTTGGTTTTAGTACATAATTTTAACATTGTTAATATTACTTATGGTAGTTATTTTATATTGTTCATTCATCATCAGTGGTGAAAAGATCTTTATTCAAATTTCATCAAATGAGTAAATATTATGTAATTGACGTTTTGCCTACTGGCCACTTTGACCTCAAATATCTCCTCTTGGTTAGGAGTTCCTAATTCATAAAATCTATTTATGAAATAGAAAGCATGTAATATCGGCTCAAAGGATTAATTATGTGTATGGCGGCGGTGTCGAAAAATAAAAAAAACAGTGCGTTTTTCTCTCCAACGTTTCGTTCTGGAAATTTCGGGCAGAACAAGCCCCGTAGACGGCCGGAGATCAAAGTTGATAACGAAGAATTGAAGGCTATTATTGGAGCGAATCCATCACAAACTATGTTTGAGTTAGTTAGTTAGTTGAAGCAATTTGTAAAAAATTCAACTCTTTTGGGGTAGTCGAAACCGCCTTCCACTTTTATTGATGCCCGTCCAATGAACTACCTATAACATGGGTACCTATAGCAATGGTACATACTTTGATTAAATAAATATAATCTATTGAAAAAAATCTACTTTTTGTTCCTCACATACAAAACGCAAATTTCATATGTAAGGATATAAAACCAATGAAATTGATGTGAGAAAAGACGTGTTTCATGAAACTTAATACTCTACATACTTGGCACGAGATGATCCTTTGAGTAGGCATGACGCTAACAAGTTCATAATTCATATCGCGGTGACTGAGAGACTGTTATAATTAAATTAATGCTAAGCCCCTAACTTTAATTTTCGTTATTTGTATACGGTAAATGTGGAAATTTTTCGAGAGTAGGGCTAAAATATTCCGCCTTTGTAGATTACTCTTTGTAATAAGGTAGTTGGTACTTATTACCTTACCTTATTTTTTCTTTTATATCACTCTATTACAACTTATTATTTGGTTCTTTTCGCCTACAATAGATAAGATAATATAAGTTTTTTAAATATAAAATACATTTTCTTGCATTGTATACGCTACTTTTATACTATATTAGTAACTATTACGATATAATGTATCTTGATGTAATGTTGTATAGAACTTTGTATAGCGTAAGAATATAGACAACACAATTGTATACATTTATTCATAATAAAGTAATGCAGATTTTTTCACACGGCCTACAATTCTGTACCCTAGTCATCGTCACAGAAACCTTTTCTTAAGTAGGGAAATGTTTACATGCCCCGCACATATCCGTACCAAAGAGCAGAGCTTGTGTCAATTAAAATCAAAGTGGCCTCCAGCTAGCCAAGGGGTAAATTTCCCAATTACTTGACGCAGCTCAAAGTAAAGCAAACAATTATTCGGTTGTTGAATTCAATTGCAACAATGAATACAAATTCAAGTTGTTGTTAAAGAGTCTATAGATTGACGGCTTTGATATGCCATTAAATTTATTTATTATAACAAATTTCCCTATAAAATGGACAAAGTTTTTAGATGTTTTAATTATATTTATAAAAATAATCAGTTTTAAATATAATATATAAGATTAAAAGAATACTTCGATCATAAAATAATTATTTTCCGGGATTTTGTGATCTATCAAAGTCAATCAAGTCGATCTTTGATCTTAGGCCGACGTTATCGAATTTCGGTGTCATTTTCTCAATTGATCACTTACGATAGAAGGACGATTTACGACTTAACAATATTTTTATATAATATCTTTTTTTTAAAGGCCTAGTATCTTAATGTGATCTTGTACTTTATGGATTGTATGAAGTCCCAAAGGCCTTACACAGCACACTAATTCACCTGTTGCGCTGATAATTTCACTGTTATTTGTGTACCTATGTTAAACAGAATTCTGTACCTAGTATTCAATAAGCACATAGGAAGAAAAATCCATTAGTGCACAGCCAAAGTGACTTCGATTACAACCATTGAGAATCAAATGCGTAACTACTGCTCCAACTAGCACATTCTTTTGATTTCAAAAAACAAAAACTGTCGCTATCCTTAAGGCGTTACATTTCGTTGTCGCATCCGACTTAAATTTGGGTCTTTATTTATTCTACTATTAGCGATAATTTAATGAACAGCTAAGTACGGCTGTTAGTCTAGTTTTGACAGTTGTAGGTATATCTCAGCTAAGATTGTTTAAATATCGTTTTCGGTAAATCGATTAATAATAAGTTTTCATTGTTTTTAAAAAATTCAAATATTATTTTTAAAAGAGTTTATAAGTCTTCAAAAACTTAACAAAAACCGGGTGAAATGTTCCGAAAGTCATCATGTTCGTGGCGTATTTTTGGATGTTCAAGCATAACTCGACCGTCAAAGGAGCGATTGGTATTGAGCAGTCAAATGACTGATACAAAAACAAAATTAGAAATAATCTAATACCCTTGTAATAATTACATATAATTATTTAAATTAAATATTTATACTGTGTTTTGCTGTTGTACCTAATTCGTCAGTTTGATAACAATATCTCGCTGCTTTGCATGAATAACCGCATAATCCAAAAACACACAATTTTACAGGGTAGCGATTTGAAAATTAAACAAAATTTTTACTGTCATAACTTTTCATGTATTTAATCAATAGAAGAATATAATGTATAAATCGAAAGGGCATTAATCAAGGTTTAATTAAAATCTTAATATATAGGTTTTGCCCTGCTAATACCTTAATTAATAATTAAAAACTATGCTTTATTCGACTTGTTACAAAATGAGTTTTGGCATATTATCATGAATAGGAACATAAATCAAAATAATATACTTGAGTAGTTCTCAATTTTACTTTTATAATAGTATAACTGGTAATATGATCTACAAGTTATTCAGAAATATCTGTAATAGTAACACAATAACGATTAAGATAATATTAAAGAAAAGTATCTTCAAACACAAATCAATTTATTAGTTTTATGTTGAAGCCATCGAAACAATTTTTTCTGTAGAATAACACATTTCTGTTTATTATATTAGTGCATTATGCTAATTAACATGAAATTCAGAGATTAAACAAACCTGTGGAAAAGTATTTTTAGAAGAAAATGCTGTCATACAAAATATATAACATAAGTCCACATTTTGCTATAGCTTGCAGTATGATTATAACCCAGATACCTACCAGTATGCACATTAAAATGATGTGTCCTCGTACGATGTTTTATAGGAAAAACAGTAATTAAAATCATTCGATTCCACCTTCAAAATTCTGACATCTCCTAGCTTTAACGTTTCTTTGTCCATATTCTTAGAAAAATTATTGCCTATCGATGCAGCCAGCGCTTTTATATCAAAAAAATCTTCGTGTTCCAATTCATTTACTTGATAAGCTTTGCCAGTTTTGTTAGCATTTCTTATAATGTGCACATACTGGTCAGGTGTATATATGGGTCCAGACTTCAGAGCTTTCCAACTCCTTTTTCAATGAGGGAGTGGACATTATCACCCTCATTTTGAGTGTGCCCTTTTATTAGGTATTTGTGGGTTATTGAATTAATAAAATCGAGATGATAAACTGTATATACATAAAGAGCTATTATGTACTGGTTCTTTTGCTGTCCGCAGCAATTGTCGGAATAAAATATTATATCTAATTTTGAATCTAGTTCTTCAGCTTTAAGCTTTAAATTCTGTATGTATTTGAGCAAACAAGATCCTATTTCTGTAGCACCACGTTTAGCTTCACCTTCATGCCAGACATAACATGCAGTGTCTTTAGATTTGATATCGCATATTGTCAAATTATACGTATTTTTTCGAAATTATTACGATACGTAATAAAAGTTTGATGCATCTCCTCTAGGACAGGGCATTGCAGCCTGAAGATCATAAACTAATACAATACAATTATCAGGAGTAATTTTTTTGTCATCTTCTTTATTTTGCCTTGACAAATCTTTCTCTGTTAAATGCCTATCAAACTTTTCCTTCAGCTCTACCTTATCGTTTTCTGTGTCATTACTATATGATGTACAATCCTCACACTGATCTTTTTTCGCTTGGAAAAAGGCAATATTGAATTCTTTGTTAATGATCCTGTAATACATAAGGTAATTGGCGCTTGGTAAATTTTTTGACTGACAGTCGAGTTCGTAATCCCTATGTAAGTCTGCTACAGTTTTGCCGCCATCAATATAAAGCCTTTTTGTGTCTGCACGGCAGTAGTGACTATTAATCTTTGTGATTGAGTTGATGTGTCCAATAATACCTTCTTTAATAGCTGGATCTAAATGAACATGTTGGCTGTGTTTACCACGATTATCCAAATCTAACATGCCACATGAATTCTTCTTCTTTTGAAGAACAGTTCGGATAGAGGCATCAGGGTAGCTTTAAAAAATACTTTACACACTCGAATTCTCTCATTATAAACGGTCAAATAAATAGCATTGTTTTCCCCCCCGGTTACTGTTATGCATCTTGTATGAATATCGAGGTTCAATGACGGAAAGATGGCGAAAAATAAAATCTCGTTGCCTTTGCAGATCTCCCATGCCCCAAAAGCATGCAAAAATTTCTTTACGTTGTGATTTTGTAATATTTTGAGTACACTTTTGTTTGCATTTATCATTACATGGTGTTTTTAGAGACTTTGCGGGCACAACGGGTTTTCCTTTTTTAGAATTGGATATATAGGACTTACCAGTTTCTCAGGATTTTTGCCTTGTTACGCAACCAGTTATTGGGTGTAGATTTTCGTTTTCGTCCTTTATTTGAATTGGTACAATCAATATATTGTGTAGAATTGGTATTAGAACTAAGTACCAAAGAAGCTATCGGCTACCAAGAAGCTAGGGGCTATCGGCATAGGTATTGGTGAACTTGTTTGGTTTTTGGTGGAAACATCGTTACTGAAATTGTCATATTGTTTTTCATTCAAATCTATTTCACTGATGAAATTTTTAAAAACTTGGCGTTCATTTCTCAAAAGAGACCTCTTTGTAGAACAGGATGTATCGATATCTACATAATCAGGATCATTCACACTATCATCTGAGCAAAAATCTTCACTAACATTAGATACATTTTTATTGGGAGACTGAATGAACTGTTCCTTTTTAGTGAATTGTATGGATGTTGAAGTCTTGGGTTGAAGGTGTATAATATCTTCATTATCTTGTTTGAGGTTCCGGATTATTTGTAGGGTACGGGGATTCGGCACTATAAATAAAAAGAACAATTCATAAAATAACGAACCACACCATACCTACCATGCCATGCCACGTCATCACACACCACACGTCCACACCACAACACAACTAAACCAGAAGGTGTCGGCAGAGGTCATAAATTCACCCGCATTTCGCCAGATATGTTTTTAGGTTTCATGGATACGTTATAGGGGCGAGCCTTTTGCTGTTCATCGGGCACAATTTCTAACCCCGAATTGCTCTTTAGACTTTTCTAAATTAGAAATAACGTTTACTGCTCGACCCAGGATTCGAACCCGGGACATCACGGTTATATAAGGCCCTATGCGATGAGCCAGGAGGCAGCAAAAAAACAATAAAAACACGTTATAATTGTATTATATCGTTAAAAGTAACTTAACTTGCTTTCGGTTATAAGTTATTGAGCTTTATTTCTAAGCAATAATAACCTATTTCGTAAATATGTTAAAAGATTTTGTTATTTCTATCTTGAATAAACAAATAAAACTTAATAAGTATTATTGTCTTACTTACTCTTTCGTGAAGAATGTTGTAACACTAAATGCAGCACTTTTCAACAAAAAAATTTATCGAAAATTGACACAATTTTGTCTTGAATAATCAATCAACTCAAAATGAATCAATATTGCAGAAAATATTACTAAACTTTACACTTTAAACACACGATTATTTAGAAATGTGTTATTATCCCGGAAAGTTTTAACGTGGTCACGCGAAAACAATAATAGCAATTGGCGATCGTCGACTGTTGCAGAAATTTGGCGTGATAAATCAACCAATAACATAACGACATTTTTACGCGCCACAACGCCGGTTTTGTCGTTATGAACGTGAGTCTTACTGACCATAAAATAAGGACTATTTTGCATTTGGCTGTGTTATAAACCAGTATTTTCAAAATTTTGGTTTGTGCGGGTATTCATGCAAAGCAGCGATCTATATAGTATTGTCTTTGATTGACATAACCTTTACACATTTAAAAAAAAACCTTTTACCGGATTAAAGTTATGTATTATTATTAATTTCTTTACAGCGCTTTACAGCAACGCCAAAGCACGCCTAACGTCGGATAAATTTAAAATTATGTTAAATAATTGTAAATTTATAATAATACATAACTTTAATCCGGTAAAAGGTTTTTTCTTTAAACAATATCTATAGATTCCTCTTTTGCCAACAATTCAATTTTATAAATTTAGAGCTGCTATTATAAATAAGTACCTAAATGGATTTCGAATGGGAAATTTTACGCTTGGAGCTTTAAGGGGCTTATCGAGGCATTTTATTAAATACTCTGACGATCAGAGGATTAATTTACATGTCCAAATGGAAAAACCTTTTTACTTTTCAATTATGTGGTGCTTATTAAAAATCAATTATTTGTGATTTTATTTAGAAAATACGATAAAATTATATTTTTTTAGTTAGGTATAAAAATATAGGTACATATATATTTAACAGTAGAAATTATTTTAATCTGTGCGCAACATGCGTTCAGGTATAGCATTGACTAATCCAAGACGAAACGAACTAAATAAATGTATTGGTTAAACTATGTCATGTTTGCCTTTAAAAACTTGCCGATACTTCTCAAGAACTAACCTGCGAATCAGTAAGTAAAAAAAAACGGTATTCAATTAAAAATATCAAAATTAAATTTGCTTGCTTCTTTATTTATGCTAGAAATTCTCGTTTACGTTTTTAAGGAAGTGAAATACAATATTATTAATAATTGATTTCCTTAAAGCCCAAATTTAATGTACTGTGACCAATTAATAGGCCATCAAATGAGCCAATTTTTAAATAAGGAAGAAAATATTATAAACAGCTGTTACTCAAATGCTACTTTTAGATAAAGGATGTACTACTTATTATAAACATTGTAAGATAGTCTTCCAGTAAAATGGATAATCTAATTATATTTATAGGCAATAGAGGGAATTTAAAGAAAAAAGAGCTTATTAAGTGCTGTGAACAATTGTGCTCACTTAATACCAAAAATCTGATTATGTTTGCATTCCCTTATAGTAAAAACTTCACTCAGCATAAAAATAATGTGAGACTTATTTTAAATCAGCCAATGAACATTTTTACATTGTATAACAAAAACTTTACACTAATTGATACCAATAGGTACATTAGTTGTAATAATTATTTTTTGACAAAGGATAGATATAATCTACCTACATATTTTAAAAGACAGAGAGCCGATTCGCTATCATATTTATTGTTTATAACAGCCAAGAATTTGGCTAGACAACCTGCTTGTACTGAGCAGGTTTTAGAGCAGGGTTTAGTAAGCATAGATTTATATCGTTAGATAGGCCCCGACACCAAAAACTGGGGCATTGTTTTTGAATGTGTGCGTTAACAAAATGCCGACAACACCTGTGCAATCTACCTATACACAACAAGTGTACCTACTGAGAAAATAGTGTCATCTCTTTTTCTCCTACATTAGTTGCAAACAATACTTTCTCTTTCGTGCACTCGCCATTTAAATTTGTTATTTTAGACAGTGCGGATGGAAAAATAAAAGTTTTTAAATCAAATCGCAATACTTACGAGTGAAATGTTACACCTCTGGCTTTATTTGTGTTCCTAGAATTGTTGATGCACTTTAGAAAGGCACACGATAGCATTTTGTGACACTAAACTGCTCGCAAACGTCCTTTACAACACGTCCGGCTAACACGGGGGTGCACTGATCCCAGGTTAGTGACCTCACTCACTTCGACTGTGGAACAACACGGCGCGGTCTCACTGCGGTAAGGGCCTATCTAACGATATAAATCTATGTTAGTAAGACCTTGGAAGATATTCCAAGAAATAGTATATCTAATTTAAATTAGACACTAAGACAACAGAGTCTCTCTGGCCTAGAATTAGAAAGTAAGATAAGTAAATTTAAGAACAATACTATCAAACTGGTTCACCATAATACAAGGCATGAAAAGTAAATTTCTAGAAATTGAGTTGTTTTTGAGCAGTGAACATGTTGACATATTGTATATTACAGAACACTGGTTAAAGACATGTGAACTTATGTTGAATTTTTTTTTTGTAATCAGCAGATTGGTAGTTCGTTCTGCAGAGGAAATGCAATACCCGGTGGCTCATTAATATTGCTTAGTAAAAAAATAAAATTTAAAAAAAAGGAAGGAGCATAGTGAGCCTCTCTGTGGAACGCCTTATAGAAGTATCTTGTGTGGAGCTGGAGCAATTTATCATTGTTAGTTTGTATAGCTCTCCTTCGTTAGTTAGTTAGCCCTCCTTCAGCTCAATATGATAGCTTCGAAAAATATTAGAGCAGGTTCTGTACAAATTGCAGAAATCCAAGAAAAAATTGATTTTAGTAGAGACTTTAATTTAAATTGGCTTGACAACTGTAGTTCAAGTAAACGTTTGTTTAATCTGTTTAATTCATATAATTTAATGAATACTTTTATTGTACCTACTAGGGCTCATGCCCACGAGCCGGTTTCAACACGGCCCGGTTTTTAGCCGGCGCCGGGTAGAAACCGGCCGAGATTGCTCACAACACGGTTTGTACACGACCCGGTTTCATCGAGGTGCCGCCTTCATACGCTCTTTTCATTCAATGAATTGTGGACGTTTAAAATGTTGTGTGTTAAAAAGAGGAAATGTATTATTGCGTGGTACATGTATAAAAAGCTAAAAAAAGACGAGAAAAAATACATAGACGACATTGGGTACCTCCCATGTTAACAGAAAGAGAAGATCATGGTGCATTTCATTGAGAAGTACTTTCGAATGAAAAAAGAAACATTATAAAAATGTTACATATTTTGGAACCCAAACTTAAACATGAAGATATAAATATGCGCAGTAGTATATCTTCAATTAATAATTCCTGGTTGACTTCAATAATTATATATATGTAATATTGCGTTTTGCGTACTGCGTAGGTAGTCGGCACGCGCCGGGTGTAGGCCCGGTTTCGTGTACATGCGCTCATACACTGCCATACTCCACTGCGCACCGGGCGTAGACCCGGCGAGCACCGTGCCCGGTTGCGCGGAAAGCCGGCGCTAGCGCCGGCGTCGTGTGCATGGCGTCCATACAAGACTGTCGACCGGGCATAGACCCGGTTTTTCGCCGGAGCTAGGCCGCCCGGCGAAAAAACCGGGTCGTGGGCATGAGCCGTAACAGCCACCACGGCTACATGTCTTGACAATATCTATAGTAATATAGTTCCTCTCAACGCCTGTATTATCAACAAACTTACATCTGACCACTCTGGTCAATCGTTTGAATTCCAAATACTAAAATGTAAATATATATGTAATACTTATACTATAACATAAAACATGTAATGGATACGGATATCATTCTTCGATCAAAACAAACGAAATTAAATATCCAAATTGACTAAACTTCAAGGTTTTTGAATAATTAATGAGTTTGTTACCGAGGACAACAAACTTAGAACGCGTATAACGTAGTTCCATTTTCTGTTCTACTCTTTGTTCTTTTAACAATTGGTGTATTTGTTCAGTAGTTACGATCTTTAGTTACATTTGGTTTTATTAACACTCTTGTTTACAGTGTAAAGCACGTGGCAAAGTGGGTCATGAGCAAATACTATCGCTTTTCTCTTAACGAACTCGAACTCAATTAACTTAATTTAGACTAAGGGCCGGTTTTTTGATCCGTAGTTAACTCAACTATTGGTTAAAAATCCTTACTATTAGTTAAATATCAGCAAAATGCGTTTTTTGATCCGTGGTAAGAGCATCCAATGGTAAAATATCTAACCATTAGTCAAAAAAGTTAACTACTCAGTATCGGAGGGTTAAAAAGATGGCCGCTGGTAATTTATATAGTAACAGCTGTTTGTCACAGAAATCAAACTATGATAAATACGTTTTTTACTATCTAATGATGAATTTAAACATATTGAGATACTTAAATTAATGAGACGATGAAGAAGACGATAATATTATATGAGAATGAGTTAATGAGTGACCAAAAATATTTAGGCAATGTCATCCGCCATTAGAAACCTGGGATGATATAGATTTTTGTCACTGTTACACCCTATCGAAGGGAACAGTGCTCTGGATTCTTACTGAAATTGGGAATGATCTTAAACTGCCAATGAACAAGAGTATATATAGACAGCAGCTCATACCAACCTATTTTGCTTCATTACTAGCTACAGAACCGCAGCAGTGTATAATTAAGTATATTACTAATTCATTATGTATTGCCTATAATATTAACTTATAATTATTATAAGTTAATATTATAGGCAATAAAATACATAATGAATTAGAGTTAATATTATTTATATATTATAAGTACATACAAGTATGTACTTATACTAAAAACTACAGCTACACATTAGTTAGGGACCTATGATATTCTTTAGGGCTTTTATTACACTTGTGAGTTAGCATCTACCTACTTTATTACAAGAATTTATAAATAAAACATTTGACTTGATTAATAAACTGTTTAATTATAACTTAAATACAAACCATTTTTATTAAAAAAACATTACAAAATTTACATGAAACCCTAAAGTAGCAATTAAATATTTTCTAATTGTTTCTTCTTGCATTTCACCTCAATTTGATGCAACTCTTTTTGCTGCTACATGTATTTATTGTGCCTTTCTTCCATCTGCTGCATCACTTTTTGGTGCACCTCCTCTCCTCCTCCTTTATGCAGTATGGATTTTTGGTGGGCCTCTCATTGGTGCAGCAAATGTTTTTGATGCTCTTCCTTAGCATAATTGAACAAATCATCCTCTCTTATTTGTCTTTGTTTCAAAAACTCAATTTTTTTTATCCGTGTGGATCATAATCCGCTTCCTTGTTTCCAAAGGGTTAAAAGATTTTTTCCTTTTGTTGTAGGACACAGCTATACAAGAATAAATATAAATATGTGCCTACACCTTCATTAAATGTATATTAAATTTAACACTTCGGTGTCTACACCCATCTGAGTTGAAAACGTCACAGAGATTTCCAAGCTGCATCTTTTTGTAGATTGCTGCAGTGATCAGTTGTTTGCAGGTTTAGACTGTGTAATCCTTGAGAAGCATCACCAGTTTGGCAGTTTCTTTTTTGGCGAAGTTAGCAGTATGGTCCCTTTAACAAAACATAAATGTATTACTTTCTATTACGAAACACAAGATAAACCGGAATAAATAACACGAAAATATGTTTGTACTTACTTGTTTGACCGTTGGCTGTTTGCGGACATCGTTATTTATATATTTAAGTTTCGTAAAAGGTGTAAACCGTATTAAAACACAGAAAAACAACTTTATTTATATCGTGTTATTTAGATTAATTTGACACTTCAAACTCTTCAAAGCGCAAATAACGAATGAAGATGGCAAAAATGAATTTCATTCACTCAATATGTCTAGTGTTGTCATACAAAATAAATGTTCCCCACAAAAAAGAACCACATTTTTTGGGATGTCATTGCTCATTGCACTGGCAACAAATTTACCAATTGTTAACTTTAACTATAGTTAAAATAGACATTGAAAAACGCATTTACGATTTTACCAATGGTTATTCATTTAACTATAGTTAATGTAACAAATGGTTAAACCATTTTTTACTACGGATAAAAAAACTGGCCCTTAGGGCCAGTTTTTTGATCCGATATGATTGAGTAGTCTTCTCAACTATTGGTTAAATATTCTTACTATTAGTTAAAAACTTGCAAAATGCATTTTTGGATCCGTGGTTAGAGTAACAAATGGTCAAATATCTAACCATTAGTAAAAAAAGTTAACTACTCAATATCGGAGGGTTAACAAGATGGCCGCTGGTAATTTATATAGTAACAGCTGTTTGTCACAAAAATCAAACTATGATAAATACGTTTATTACTATCTAATGATGAATTTTAACATAGTGAGATACTTTAATGAATGAGACGATGATATTATATTAGAATGTGTTAATGAAAAGACCAATAATATTTTGTCACCGTTACCCCATTTATTTACTAAAGTTCACCACATGATATATAATGTTATTTCTACAGTATATATGTTACAAGCTATCTTTTATAAGATACATGACAATTATGGTAAACATAAATGTTACAAAAAATAAAAATATTACACGTCTAATATTAGATTTTACTAGTACCTACCTAATTCTTTGCTTACCTACTGTTAAGCTAAAAATCACTAGAAAAAACAGCGGATTAGGTATCAGATAGGAACTTAACAGCTGCTTTTTTAAACTGTTTAGTCTACCGAATATATCAAACTCTGGATAAGTAGTGTTTATTTTGTTATACATTCTGAAGAAGTGGGAGCTTGTAGTTTATTGATTATTGGAATGCCAAATCATAAAATGACTGCTTCACGACTGATTTGAGAGCGACCACCGATGCGAAAACCGCTGTGTGAGTTCGTGAAGTGAGTTGCAGAATCGCAGGGCTGCGCTCAAAAGTTTAGTCATGGCTATTGATAACTCGACCAATTGCGTTGTAAACTAAATTGTTCATAATAGATATATGTTGGTGAAAATTGTCTTTGATTGGAGAATGTCAACCCAGACATAATTATAGCAATTAATTGGGAACAACCTTCAAACTCGACTGCCTAAAACAATAAAACCTGTGTTCTATACTTTATATAGACATAATAATGCTTTGTGTTCTATACCATTTCCAAACAGAATTTTTTTAATAGCAAAAGCCTATTTGTGTAATCCCTTGTAGAATCATATCCTTCTTAACTTGGTAGCTTGAGTTTCTACTCAATACATTTATTTCACAGGAATTTAAACCACTGTGGTGGTGACAGAAAGAAACCAAGAACCATAAAGGTTGTTTTAATGTGGACGCTAAATAGTATTTCAAACTGGCATCACTTTTTCAATTATTTTCATCAATTATTTAAGTTTCAATATCTTTTTAATTAGCTTCGAAGTAATTAAGTTTTATACTGTATATATGTTTACACGAAGCAAATTATTCTACATGAACAATTCTTAGAAAACACATCACGCTAATGACCATGTAACACTTCAGTTAATGACACTGAAAAGAGATCTGTTGACCTTGAATAAGTTATTATTATACCATTAAGTTTCATAGCATGGTTATATATATAGGAAATGCTAGTAAAGAGGAAAATGAACAGCGCTAATCTAAACCTTAGCAAAACGCATATAACAACTGTTCATTGCGAAACTATAATTGTCATACAATTTCGCAGCACCCGCCATGTGAGTCCTCCTCCACTCTTACTTTTAAACCCATATCGTAAGCAATAAAATAGTTTCTGTATTTATAAACTAAAATATTGTTTTATTTTTCGCTGTATAAATTATCGGATTTCATAAAGGATTGCGGAAACGTATGGTTATTTAATGATAAATATCCATGAAAAGAGTATGCAAAGTATGAATAGCCACGGAACGGAATAGATAGATCACGTTCAAAGAGCCTTTTGTTGAATTTTTACTGAATATCGCCGCTTTAGCTGCCATAAAATACACACTTAAAATCTATAAAGTATGATTTTTAATCACGCAGTACGCTTAACAGCCTAAATTGTATTTTTTTAATAAATCTTTATTAGCCTCCGCACGTATGTGGCCCATTTGCATACACGTTAGTTTGCACAGGCTTTTATAGTAGATAAAAAACTAAAAACAAGACACTGGTCAACTTTTTTACAGGACATTAAACTAAATTATGTACCTACTTGATTTTTCATTGCATACATATTTCATTAATGCAAATGAACAAGCAGGGAAAAACATAAATATTATGATGAATAAACCTAGTCATCAACTTATAATTTGCTATAAGGAAAATGGGATAATAATATTGAAGCAGATTGCATAATTCATAATTATCATAAGTAAATTTGTAGGTACTTGAGAAACATCTTCAAAGAATCAGAAATAAAAACCCAATGTATGTAAGGTCGACAAACTTGCTTGTTTCAACGCATTTATATCAAGAATTAACGGAAAATTATTTTTACGTTTATGAATGGTAGATAGCTCTTACGCTAAGCTAAGAATAAATAAGCGAAGAAATATTTCCTTTGTGGAAAATTTGTGTCTTTTAAATTAGCCCGATACATCCTAGAAACCGAAAATGTTATTTATTTAAATAGTTAATATATTTTACACCGCTCATGCTTCTCTAATGGGCTCCAACTTTTTTCTCCGACAACACAGTGGAGCAATACTAAGGTGAAGTTTCACCATAAACGCTTTCGACTTCGACCGATATCGAACCTAATATCTCAGGCGTCCTTTACGATATCGCTGAATCACGAGGCCCACACGCCATATAAAGAACGTTTTATAATAATTAGCACAAAATTTAATATTTTGACAAACGATTCAGGGTCGAAATACAATTTATATGAAAAGGTTACCATCAATGTTTTGTCAATCACGTTTCATATAGATTGAATTAATTGAGACATATGGATCGAACGATTGGACGCACACTCACTAATTCATGAATTTTATACAGTATGTCAGCCAATTATATGATTAAAATTATTAAATTGTGTCCAATATCACTTGAGCTTCTTAATTTTTGTTCTATATTTCCTAGTAAGTCTCTGTGGGATTTAAATACATGATTAATAACATAACTTTAAACAAACAACACCAACTCAGTTATAAAATACTGCAAATAATAATCTTAAAAAAGAAAAATAATGCTTTTAAATAATAATTCTCTTTTATATATAAAGGATAATGTAATCATAAAATTCTACCCTATATAAAATTAAAAAAAAAAAAAAACAAATTGAATCCTATTGAAGTCGGTTAAAATATAGCTTATTTTGCAACTGCCTGTATATCTCTCACGACGTAAACTGGTATTTATTGAAATACATTCTCAGTTTGTTCGCTGTTAGAATATTCACCCAGATGAGACCGGTTTAGTTTTTCTTTGTAATTAAGAATTGCGATGAAGATGGATCAAAATCAAAAATGTATCTGTGGAAAAAAGTGAAAGTGAAATCAGATATCGTGTCAATAAACTCAAATAAAAGCTCAAATTAACTCAACAAATATGTCAGGTCAAGATGTCGATTTTGATTCTTTGCTATCCGCTGCGGGCGAGCTTGGCCCCTACCAACTTTACATGTCATTCGCGATGTTTCCCTTCTACACGTTTGTAGTATTCGTATACTTTACGCAAATATTCTTGACGGAAGTATCTCCAAACCATTGGTGCAGGATCCCCGAGTTGGAAAACTTGACGGAAATCGAAAGACGGGATTATGCAGCGCCCCCTGACAAGTCTCGCTTTGGATATTCAAGATGTTCAACTTATGATGTGAAGTGGGCGGACGTAGTTTTAACAGGAAAGAAACCTGACAGCAATACGCCAACTATTCCTTGCCAACACGGATGGGAATTCAATAAGAGTGAAATACCGTATCCAACAATCACCAGTGAAATGGGTTGGGTTTGTGAGAAAGACAGTTACCCTGCCACAGCACAGGCTATCTATTTTGTTGGTTCTATAATTGGAAGCTTGATAATTGGCTATCTAGCAGACCGATATGGAAGATTAAGTGCAGCCATCATCAGTACTCTTATGGGAGGTATCTTTGGAATTCTTACTATTTTCTCCAAAAATATTTATGATTTTTCAGTCTATAGATTTCTTACTGGGACCGCGTATGATTCTTGTAGGATAATGGCATATCTTATTTGCTTAGAATTTATTGTTCCTAAACACAGGAGTTCTGTGTCAAACGTAACCTTTGGCGTATTTTATTGTTTAGCCGTCATCGTTTTACCGTGGATAGCTTTAGCTTGTGGAGATTGGAAAATAACAGCATTGGTGACGTCAATTCCTCTTTTAACTGTAATACTAGCTCCACTTTATCTCCCAGAAAGTCCAAAATGGTTAATTTCTAAAGGACGAGTAGACGAAGCTATCAAGAAAGCTGAAAGAGTTGCTGAAGTAAACAAGAAAGTGATACCCCCGGACCTCATTGAAAAATTTAAGGTAAATGCTTTGAATTGTGAAGAAGCCAAGGACATGAGCATTCTAGAAGTGTTTAAAAGACCATGTCTAAGAAATATATTCCTTATAATTTGCCTTCAGTATACTCTCGTAGCAGTGACGTTCGACGCATTGTTTAGGACAATTAATTTATTAGATTTCAATTTCTTTATTTCATTTACACTAATATCATCTACAGAACTTCCGTCCTCGTTGGTGGTTGGATTCATAATGGACGTATTTGGAAGGAGAGTCCTCATTTTCGTATTATTAGTACTTACTTCAGTATTTGGTATAATGACTACGTGTTTCTCTGGTTGGCAATCAGTAGCATGCGCCGTGTCTATGAGGTTTGTTCTAAATATGGCGTATAATATCTCAATTCAATGGGTCCCGGAAGTAATGCCCGCCGCAGTAAGAGCGTCTGGTGTCAACATAGCTCATATATGCAGCTCTTTTGCCATGATCTTCTCCCCATACATAGTCTATTCAGAGGTATACTATCGTTCCCTACCGATATTGATATTATCTGTTTGTTCGTTAGTTGCTGCAGCAACCGCAATATTTTTACCAGAAACAGCTAATAAAGTAATGCCTCAGACATTTGATGATGCTGAGAAACAAGCAAAAGATCATAAGCTATGGGTTTTCGCATGTAGTTGGAATAAAACTGTTAATAAAGATTTAAAAACATAGTATAATGTTGGTTATCCTTATTTAATATAGTATTAAGTAATAAATATGTACAAACGTTTTTTTCTTTTTTATTACATCCTTATAAATAATTCATATATAGTTAATATTCGTTATAAGTTGTTTAAATAAAGTTGGGCATTGTTTTTAACCAAGTAGGCGTCACTTGACATCAAATCTGGGCCTGTAAGAGATCTATTAACGCGTGTAGGTGTTACATAATTAAACAAATAAAATTCGTCACGTCCATCATAATTATTTATTTCACAAGATTAAGAACATCAACAAATTTCTTAAAAATTACAATAACGAAGATCTAATCGTAGAACAGCATCTTGCTGCGCGCCGTAAATATGTACAATATAAGCTCTTTGGCCTGTACAAAACAAACATAGCATAAAAACGAAATTAAAAAAAAACAAACGCACGTCTGGGTAACGAAATTAAAATACTTTATTCAAATAACGAATCACTATTAAAAGTATAGAATAGGTCTTTCATTGCTGGTAATAAGTCAAAACACCAAGTCACGGAAAATATCTTATTCCTTATAATTAGGTATTTCGGTGCTATTGACTTATATACCGAATCAAGAATTATATGAAATAAACAAATCCGTAAACAATACATGAATTTTGCATCAAATACAATTATTTAAGAAATAAATGCATTCATTAATCTACGTGAATATCTCGATGTCTCGAGTATCAAGGGAAAATTAGAAGACATTTTATCGTAATCTCTTATCTATAAACAAGTAGGTATAAAGCGTACTACCTAAAGTAGGCACAGAAGGGTTCAGTACATTTGGCTTAACTTTGAAAAATCTTAGGATTATCACATTAACCATATGCTCTAGGTAAGTGCAAACGCGAACACTTATATGCTTTTGGAATCTCTAATAGTAATACTAAGGTTCTACGTTTAAATAATTTAAAATTGGAATGTTTCAAATCTTTCAAATAAACCGATATTTCTAATTCTAATCTATGAGTGGTAAGAAAGTACATCTTTTACGGAAGCGACATTATAAACAGCCTAAAATAGTGTTGAGCTGAGATCTTTTACACTAATTTAATAATTTATCTAACAACTACCTATACCTAATACTGATATTCCACCAGATATGGATAATCTGCGGACAAATAAATATTCAAAGGCAGAATACCAGTTTTGTGATCAACACACAAACACTACACAACTAGAAAAGATATATTACGGTGATTTACTGTGATGTTCGATTAAATATTGTGTCGTTCTATCGAATTAGTAATTACTGTGAAGATAGAATAATGATATGGAATAAATAAATATAAAAAAAAAAGTGAAAAATTGCTAAAATTACAACGCAGTAACAAAGTAATCAATAATGTACATGCTTTTGTTCAATGCCTATAATTACCTAATTACATGCCATTATCTAAATTGGATATTATATGAACATGTAGCGTTATCTTTACCGTGCCAAAGACACATTTCATCCTTGAAAATCGACATAAGACCGAAAATGGTCCACATAAAATACAAAATATTTTTTTTTGTTTATAAATAAAATACAAGTATTTCCTATTTACGCAATATATATGTCGTGGCCCGATCGTAAATCATCATTCGATTCGATCACCGTAAATATATAACCAAATATCAGTTTTATGAAAATATTCTTTATTTTACCTCCCCTTTTTTAATTTAACTTATTGACTGATTCAAATTTCAATTCTCCGACATTTATAAAAACGCGGGAACCACACACCCGCCTATGCCTTTTAACTAGGACATAATTTCTGGTTTATCCTTACTAAGCTGTGCCGCGAATATGCTTTACCAAAAGAATATAGCGTTTCTTACGGTGAATTATGCTACTCATTTACGATTGGTTCATGAAGGAATCATGAAATGGACGCGATCCGGCCACGACACATTACTGCACTGGAACGTAATTTATGCATTGAAACGTATACGTACGAATTCAAGGAAATATATGTATTATAATTTGAATATAATGTTAAAATTTTTGTTATTATACGTAAGAATAAATTTTAATAAATTTTCATTTTCTCTCGACTTTAATACTTTAGTATTATTTACAAATTAGCTAAAAATAAATTTTAAAATCATAAAATTAGTTTAATTCATTCTTTCAAATTACCTACAAGTTGAATACTTTGCCAGAAATGTTTTTATCGGTTCCTTTTTATGTTAATCGGTACATAATTACAAAATGTCTACAAAAAATAAATTAGGTTAGAAAAAAGCACCGTAAAATAATTAACTCTGAAATAGATTTGCTACACCATGCCCATTATTAACAAGATTGCTTCACTATTACTTTGAATTGTAGTTGTGAGCTGCTACTCTGAAGCTTCCAATAACGATAGAAGTTTAGATTTGTTCCAAGACATCAGCATTGAGAGAACTATATCGAAATTGTATACAAATCAATAGGAAGAGTACGACGCGATTTAATCTTCGCCTTAGGGAGCGTTCAAGTATTACGTAACGCAATTTTTGGAGATTATTGGACCCCCCCCCCCATGTAACTCGCCGTAACGTTTTTCAGTACCCAAGTATAGTAAAACGTTTCGTGACCACCTAGTGACTCTTTAGTTACTATTATGTGGTGTAAGTGTGGGGTAAGTCGAAAATAATACTAACAATAACGCGTAATTTAATCCCCGTCCCGCATCGTAACGTTTTACAAAAGCACCCCCCCTCCCAAAATACTTGAACGCTCCCTTACGTAAGGGCGTGTTTTCGCACAACAATTTTATCAATTTCGCTTCGACGATCATGGCGTTGTTTTGTAAGGGAGAGTCTTAGCGCGAACTATGTCTTCTGTATGTCAAAATGGAATACACTCTTAACGTAAGTCTTAGTGCTAAGACTCGTATCTGAATCTTACCTTAAGTAGAACTACTCTTAGTCAATACTAAAATAGGTTTCCCTACCAGCGGGTCAAATAGGTGTGAGACATTTTCACTATATTGCACAATTGAAATAAGCATAGTTTAAAAAACAAATTTAAATTACTATTTAGAATACTTATGTACATAGCACTATAGGTGTATACTTCGTGTTTTGGTAACCTCACATTAAGCTTGTGCATCTAATAACAGGAATAAAATGGTAGTAATACTTAACTTACTTACTTTTGTCTCTTTTCGTCACAGCGTAACAGAAAGAGACAAAAAATGGTAATTAGACTGATTTATTTTTTTAAGAAAGGTTGCACTGTGTCTAGTCTAGTCTTTATTTACGCTATGATGAAAAGCGACAGATTATAAATAGATAATTTTACTGATCAATTTATTTAATTGAAATTGTTCGGAACTTTTAGTGTAAGGTGTAATAATTGCAAATAATTAATAATTAATATATTTTTACGAGCTCCGATAGTGCGTATCTTGGGGGCCATCCATAAAGTACGTCACACGTTAAAGGGCAGGAAGGGTATCACCGAAGTGTGACATCGTGTGACAAGGGGCATGGGGGGGGTCAATACTTTTGTGACGTCACATGTTAAAATTTTAAATACTAAAACGCAGTTTGTATGAGAGTTAAAATTTTTAAAAATTTACGAACTTGATCTATATTTAATTAATTAAATGAAAATAGCTGTTTTCTCTCGATTATTTTTAAATACATACATACATTTAAAAAATGTGTGACGTCACATCAGGAAGGGGGGTGGGGGTTTATAAAAATGTGACAACCTGTGACAAGGACGGGGGGAGGGGTTCAAAAGTCCTAAAATTCGTGTGACGTACTTTATGGATGGCCCCTTGTCAGTAAATTAAAAAAAAAATACTAAATTGAATTAGTTTTAATTACCATTTTATTCCGCCATCATTGGTATGTTTCGCGTGTTTTATACAATGCTGCCACATTTCCCGTTAGTAAGCGATAGGTTTGGGCCAAGTGAGGGCCGGCTTAAGGTCGCAAATCCTCCAGCGACATCGAAATTAAACTGGTTATTTTGTAATCCCAGTAGTATATCTATCAACGCGTTGGCAGAACTTTGCGCGTTAAGGAGTTCGAAAATAATGCAATTGCATTCGATTTCCTTGCTTTTCGCACTCGAGCTGGAGCTCGTTGAGGTATTTCCAGAAGTTTGGGGAGGGGAGGGGTGGAGGGGGCACGTGATTTGGAGGTTTTTGGGATATTGAGTCGGTATCCCCGAGAGATGATTCGCCGCTGCACGGGCGTAGAAGAGGCATGTGTGGCCATCCGCGTCCGGAAAGTTGGGGTTGCCATTGTGCTGAAAATTTTTATTATTATGTTCAATGACGGTAAAAAAATTAACATTCTGCGATATTTATAAGTTTTATAACTCAGACATAGGCAAGGTTGCGTTAATTTGCTATGAACTTAGTGAACACAAAAAAAACTGCACTCTCTGAAGATGCCTGTTTTTGCAAGTTCAAATAATAACATGATACATACTCAAACATATGTTTAATACATATTCATTAGCCTATCTCCACAAATCAATTTCAAAACTTCAGAGAACACAATTTCAACTAAAACGGCTTCAAAATTATGATTATACCATATACCTTCAGATTATACCAGCAAATAGATATATTATTTTAATGTTACTAAAAATGCTTAAATAGTAATATTAAAAACTCTGGTATCCTTTATACATATAATGGCTTTGTTATTCCTCTTTTATATTTAGTATATTACAAAATTTATTATATTTTATGGTATAAGTAGGTAATAATTGTTATCTGTGTTTTATGTTTATGTGTTCAGAGATTGTAAAATAACTAGCTGTATGAATAAATTAATTTCAACGTATAACATTTCAAACACTATATGAACAAATGTCTCCCAACTCACCCATATGAGAAGCTGGGCAGCAGATAGATTTCCTGCAGCGGACGCAGCTCTTAAGGCAAGCGACCTCTCAGTGGGAGAAGGGGCTCGCGGCGGCTGCGCGGCCAATAGCCTGGCGATCGTCGACATCCCCCCACGCGCGGACGCCGTCTTCAACGCATCACCCACGACGCTCGATTCGGTGCTCGATAGGAACGCCCGACGCTCGTATTTCATTCTTATCCACCTGAAATTGAAAATATTGCTAAAATCAAATAATGAAAGAGAACTCACAATATCTTTATATATATAATTCTTCTGTGTGTATGTCACTGAACTTCTCTCAAACGACTGGACCGATTTTAATGTGTGTGTGTGTGTTCATCTGGGAATGGTTTAGATTCACAAATCAGCCCGCCAGATGGCGTTGCAGTCGGTACTTTCATACTTTGCTTTACTAATCGTTTGAAATATCATGCAGGACAACGTCTGTCGGGTCCACTAGTTGAATTATAAAAATTTAATATTACCTAGGTAACACAATTTGCTTCAGAAGTTCATTTTTAAGAAAGAAGGAGATAGAAGAGATAGAAGCTGTAGCAGGAAACGAATGGAGAAAGAGAGCCATAGATAGAGTCAGTTGGAAAAAGCTAGAGGAGGCCGTGAAGGGGTTCCGATCGACAGTACTAAAGGTAGCTAGGATAACAAATAAAAAAAAATAAAAAAAATGTAAAATAATCTAAGCTAGGTATTATATATTATTATATATATATTATTATATTTATATATCATAAATTGGAATCTATGCTAAGCATTGGTTACTTGGGAGACATTAATGTTCAATTTTTAAATAGATTACTTTGGAATAAATAGAATCACATACCGTTCCTTATCCTCCCTACTGCTGGCCGCGATTGGTTTGATGTGCCCCCTCAGATCCGCTTCCCAAATGGAATTGGCTAGAGTATTGCCCATAGACACCATCACGCTCACGTGACCGAGACTGGAAATAAGAATATAAATTAAATAAATATATTATTTAATAAAAAAACGTTATTTTTAAATAACTATTAGTCTTTCAGTTCGTCAGAAATGTATTTAAACATACGGGAATCATAGTTATATGTCATAGCATAGTTCTGATGGTTAGTGACAAACGCACGCGTTTAGCTCGAAATCTAAAGTATAAATGTGTTGCATAGGGCGGGCTCCTTAAAATATCTTAAAACTTTCGATTGTCCTTGCAATAATTGAATCCATTTTACCGAAAATTCTAGATTCATACAGGAATATCGTATTTAAGGCACAGAACCAATAAAATACTTATAACTTAAACATTGATTGCATTATTTAAATATTCAGGTCATAATAAATTTACTTACGGCCACTCATCTAGATCCAGCGAGCGAACCCTTGAAATATGAGAGCCAAGGTTCCTGTGTATACCAGAACACTCTATGCATATTAATACGCCTAGATTCAAACTCGCCCAGTCCGGATCTGGAAAAAAAAAAAAAAGAAAACAATGTAAGCAGGCACTTTAAAATTAATGTTATTGTATTGGGTCTTCGGAGTGCTAAGTAATAAAGAATTCTATTGAAGTGAAACTTCTTTAGGCGCATGTGGGTATTTTTAAAAAATCATAATATTAGCGTCACGAAGATGTGCAGCGTTTTTATCGAAGAAAAGGGAGAGAGCGATTGAGATAGCTATAGCTATAGAACATGGGGCAAACAGTTAAGTGATATGGACACTCTTGATTCCAGAGGGCTCGCGAGTGCGTTGCCGGCCTTTAATTGGGTTCGACACCCATAAGGTTAAATTACGTAATGAATCACTTTAATAAACCTAATTATGTAAAAATTAATTTAATATTATTATTAATATAATACCTGCAGCTCCACAATCACAACACTTGTCGTTTCCTTTCACCCTCCTAATGTAGTACGTAGCTCGCACGTCGCCCGTTGAATTCGCGCCCGTTGGTGCGGGCTGACGGGACGTCTGAAAATACATACATACATTTATTTAAAAGAAATATCCATTAGTAGATGGCAAATTTAAACCAAACAAAATATTATATCAGAGGAAAACAACATTTAACATATAAATGTGAATGAGTACAACGAGAGGAAAACAACATTTAACACATAAATGTGAATGAGTACAACGAGAGGAAAACAACATTTAACACATAAATGTGAATGAGTACAACGAGAGGAAAACAACATTAACACATAAATGTGAATGAGTACAACGGGCGGTCTTACAACAGTTTAATTTTGTCTTACAAAAATTTAAACTGTTCATGGCATATAAAAGCAGCATATTAACTTGCCAGCACAATTGTGCCAAAAAAATGCCAACGAAATTTGGAAAACGGCTAAAGAAAAACTAAAAAACGAAGAAAAGTTTTTAGAACATATAAAGGATGTTATACATATATGATAAGTTAAAAATCTCTTTGTTTAACATGATTGTGTTAATGGTCACTTCAATTTTACGTAACGTTAAAGGAGGGGGGGGGGGGATTACAGAAAAACGTTATGGTGCGTTATATGGGGGGGGAGGGAGCTATATATAATTCTTATTTTCTACGTCATTTCATATATTCACAATTCTTTTGATTTTGTCACAACAACTACTATTACACTGTCAAATTATAATGACAACAGTGTTGCCAACATAACAAAAAATATATTTAGCACTACGACCTCGAATCGACCCTCGATCGACTTCAATAACGTTTTGTATCTAAAAATATTTATTTGAGTAATTTGCTATTCACAATACCTAAATATAAAAATATTTTTTGTACTTACCCGTCCTTGTAGCGACGCCAGTATCTGCGCTTCCACAGCTGCAACCCAGGCATCTCTTTCTGCTGCAGCTGCTCCAGGACTACTCCCTCCACAGACTTCCCATCGCCAACGCTTGCCATCCAGACTTACTATTGTAAATTCACAGGATGTTGCATTTTCACCCTCTGAAAAGAGTAATTCATATCCTTAAGAAAACTCAAGTGGCCAAGTGCGAGTCGTTCTGTAGTAGCCAGATAGATTAGGGTTTATGTTGTAAGTTTAATTTATATGAGGTACATATTTCAAAGGGCGGCAACGCACTTGCGAGCCTCCTGCGATGTGAGAGTCCATGGGCGGTATCACTTAACATCAGATGAGCCTCCTGCCCGTTTGCTTCATCGTTACATAAAAAAAAATGGTGCGTGTACATATGTACGCGCGTAAGAAGTTATACTTCTTTGGCTTTATTTATTTTTTTTAAATATTAAATAATTAATAATCAATATTAAGCGGTAATAATTTAACAATAAATAAATATATATATATATATTATTTAATTATTAATTAATATTAATAATTATTATTATTATATTATTACAGTAGAACCTCGTTAAGCCGAACCTCGATAAGTCAAAAACCTCCAAATCTCGAAAAAATGTTTTGTTCCCTTCCCTTAAAACACCAAAACCTCCATTACTTGAAATCTTGACCCTCTGTTAATCGAAATAATCACCGAGTCCCTCCAAGCCATTTTGGTACATATTTTCACTCTATAACTCGAAAAATTAAATTTGACCTCTGTATCTCGAACATAGGAACGTTTTATTTTACAACCTTTACAACTTGATCATTTGGAATTTATTATCTCTATTGTTCGAACAAAAATAAGTTACCGACTTTAAGAACTTGCCGACAATGTGAGTACACTATTGTTTCTTAGAAAACATTTAAGGAGTATACAATAAAAAAAATATGACTAATGGAAACAAGTGTTTGCTTGCTTTGTGTCAGGTGTTCAATTTTGATTCCCTTTGAAATCCTCCATAAGTTGAAAACTCTATAACTCGAATTTTTTAGCGTCTCCCTTGATGTTCGACTTATAGAGGTTCTACTGTAATTCAATTTAATAACTAGGTATGTTTCATAACCTTTTAACTAAGTATAAATAGGTCTTTGTGAAAAGCATTGCTAAATTTCTTTAAAAAAATAACTAAAACTGCTTTATTTGTTTAAAAGGTACTACAAGTAGATTGTCTTATTCCCATCTCGCTCGCGCACGCTCGGCGCCCATACTGAATTTTGTGTCACGGTGCGCGCGCATCGTAAAATTTCACTTTCATAAATTTTTTCATAACGCGCCTAAAGAAGTATAACTTCAAAAAAATATGAATTTTCAATGTAGTCTTAATAGTTTCTGACTAGATAGAAATGGCGTTTCTATAAGGGCTCTGTTGCCATTCGATTACTAAACAACGGTCCAATAAGCATATTAAAACGAGAAATCATAATTTAGTGAGTTTTACAAATTTATATCATTCAGGTACGTATGATATTTACATTTAAGATAACCCAAGACAATACCTTCTTCATCCTTCTTAACACCGCTGCTCTTCATGCGTCGATGCCTTTTCTTAACGTGTGGGGTGTCTTTGTCCGTTCCATTTGCGATATCTATCTCTGATGCTAACGACTGCCGACTAGAAGCCGGTTCCTTCATAGCTTCAAATGCAGAGATAAGAGCTTTGTCCGTCGCCCGAGTTGGCTTATCTTTGTAACCTGTAATCAAATTAAATTATGTTCATAAACTATGCATCATTCTAGAGATTAATTAAAAAGAATGGAGGGTCTAAATTTATATTTAGTTGTTTAGTTGTACTCAGAGTCTAGGATAAAGGTTGACGGTTAAAATGAGCATTTAAAATGAATTGATAAAAGTTGCAATGAGATTCCAAAGGGATTTACAGCTTTCTTAGACATTACACTAATGTTGTAGGGAAAAAGGTTTGAGATAATCTAAGTCCACACATATAATATTGTGGCCATCAGTAGGCTTACTCCGTAAAATCAATAACGATTTTGTTCTAAATATAGAAATTATTAGTAACTCTAAATACATATTTATTTATACACTAGCTGGCCTGGCGAACATCGTACCGCCTAACAGTCGATTCTTAATTTTTTTTAAATACTTATTCTGCTATTCGGGACACCGGTCTAGCTAGTAAGATAAAAAAAACTAAATTGATAAGACAACAAATA
The DNA here is from genome assembly GCA_963693345.1 of Pieris melete. NCBI lineage: Eukaryota > Metazoa > Arthropoda > Insecta > Lepidoptera > Pieridae > Pieris > Pieris melete. Next base: position 4,119,671 of record CAVNZK010000006.1, on the reverse strand, counting down.
CATTATGTCAAAAAATAAAAATTTACCTTCCCGGAACCCCTCCACTAACACTTGAACTCTATGATATGGTATTAAAGTTCAAATTGACTTTTAAGTATTATTACGGATATTTTGTATGGAAATATAGAAAAGTGTTGTTTTTAGACTTAGAAAATTTTTTTAATTTTTCTCTCCGTAAGAACTATCCTCGTACTTCAAGGAATACTATTAAAAAAAAAACAGACAAATCGGTCAAGCCGTTTTCATGTTATGTCGTGACAATGGAAAACGGGTTTCATTTTTATATATATAGATAATATTTTTTAATAAGTCAACACTTACCCAATGATAATCCACCAATGCTGTCATGGATATCGAAGTTGGTGTAACCATTGTATCCTGGGACTGTTGTGATAATAGATTTTGAACCCCGAGGCTTCTGCCCTGGTACCTTGACGGTCACATACTGAAGGGCAATTTCTTTTCCATTCACATCTTCCATATAATCCTGAAATTTCATTCAAAAATTATTAAAAATATGTTGGTATATCTAAGAAAAATTCGCGACTTGTAAGCAAAAATCAGTTATATATAACGTTTTTCAATTAAATGTGATAAAAATTAATATTTCTGGGAATGTATTAAGTGTCAATTGTTTAAAGCAAACCTTATAAATTAAAACGGTTTTATACTGTGAGAATTTAGACTCAAAAAACAGGCACGCGCCTCACTTTGTGTTTAATAGTTCACAAATTGTACTCCAAGTGATAAACACTTATCAAGCTTCCTACTCCTTATTGCGATAATTATTTTTTTTGGACCGATTCTATAACATTACATAGTTTGAAACGCCCGAAAGAAAAACGACCTAAAAGCTAGTTTATATATTACAAAGAAAGTATTAGTTTATTTTTATAATACTTTTCACTAAATACCTATATTCCTATTCATTTCATTTGTATCTACGTTTGTTAGAATGATTTAAATCCGTTTCAATTAACTCTATTCCACACTCATTCGAAAACTTTGAAAGTATGCTTTTCATAAAACAATGATAGGTTTTCCAATACCTAAAACCAAACATTTACATCGTTGAATATAGTTTGGTTAAAATACTTCGAAACGAAGTTTTCAAGATGTTACCTTACATATTGTAGCGACCTGAGGCATCATCTTAAGTCTAAAGTGCATAACAATGTAGTAATATGTTGTAACACGTAACCCTAAACCCATTACGCTCATTAAAACCCGTCATGTAGATTTTATTACCTCGCCTTCAATAGTGTCCTTGAACCAGCCTCGCGAAACCGGTTACAAATCCCAGCCATAACAAATACACATTCCTAACACAATAGACAAAAGATCTAGTATAAATATAACTTCCATAGACTCTTTGTGAAATGCTTCGATAGCGTGAACTTCAATTGGTCAATGTAGAACGTAGGCCCTTTTAACGGAGACAATTATTTTAGTTTGGATATACGAAAGCTTATAAAAAATCAATGCTATAGAGCACAAAATACTCTTTTCCTCAAATGGTTTGATCTAGTGATGAACTACACAATTATTAAATTCAGGAAAGTCGGTTTAACGCCTATTACTCGTATTACAGCACGTTATAAATCCATACATACTTTATATGGTTGAGAGAAATTTTAAAATTATAAGCCACTAATTGGCGTTTAAAATAACCTAAGTATTTCACTGTATAAAATGACTTACATGTAAACTCGGATGATACGTCAGTCTTCCATCATCACATAACGTCACATATTTTTTCTTCCACTCTTTGTTCAACGCTTTGCTGCTCTTCTTGTATAAGTAGCCTTGCTTGAGGGGTATTGCTCGTCCCGACCCTAGCTCACCGTTTTTCAGCCTGTCATCACCTTTCTTTGAGGGTGTGAATAGATTGGATCGTCTTCTAGACTTCCTTGATGTCGTTGGAGTAGAAGACGGAGTGGGGAGATCTTTTGATTCCTTAGACTGAAGGTTATCGAGACAGTGCTGCGTTGTGTACTTGACATTGTTATTTTCTGTTGCTATGGAAACAAGGCCAGATGAAGAACCATGGCTGCCCAGTGAATTTCCCCACCGGGATGAGGTATCTGAGCCATTTGTGCTGTGAATTTCAACTACGTGTGTAGAGGATATGCCGCTGCTATTTGAAGATGCGTCAAAGGATGATGCTCCTCTGTGTAAGTGGTGTGATGATGCTGACAATGTGTGATGACTTCGTGGTAGTGTGTCCTGAAATGGACAATGTTTTGTTTCAGACTTCTGTTGATGCTTAGGTATGCTTGGTAAACATGTTTAATTAAGTACAAAATTAAATATAGAAGATAACAGTAATATCATATACTAGCTGGCCTGGCGAACATCGTTCCGCCTAACAGTCGATTCTTTATTTTTTTTAAATACTTATTCTGCTATTTGGGATACCGGTCTAGCTAAATAAAAAAAAAAGTTGATAATACAACAAATACATTATGTCAAAAAATCAGAATGTACCTTCCCGGAACCCCTCCACTAACACTTGAACTTTATGATATGGTATTAAAGTTCAAATTAACTTTTAAGTATTATTACGAATATTATGTATGGGAATATAGAAAAGTGTTGTTTTAAGACTTTTTCACTCAAAATTTTTAAATTTTTCTCTCCATAAGAACCATCCTCGTACTTCAAGGAATATTATAAAAAAAGAATTGGCCAAATCGGTTAAGCCGTTTTCATGTTATGTCGTGACAACGGAAAACGGGTTTCATTTTTATATATATAGTAGATAATAGACAATGTGTGTTATTACTTTAATTTACCAATATTTTTTTATACTTAGCTGTCCCATATAACAGTGTCTGATTCATAGCAAAAATTGCATTTAAATTTTGTATCACAGTTAAAGGTTATTTGAACTACATATTTCAATTTAAGCCTTTAATGAAACTCGATTCTATCTAAGGAACCTAAATTGGTTACGAAGGGAACTATTGTTTGAGATTGGTTAATCATAACATATTGTCGCCAACTATTTTATTTGTGGAATGTGACCAACAAGCCGTATTTAAAATTATATATGATTTGTTAATTCTTAAATATATCTCATCAAAATTTAATAAAATTGATTTAGCAATTATTTGGTAAACATGCAGTTTTATTTAGGTATTTTCAAGAAATTCTAGTTTTAGTATAACATATTTATAATTAATCTCAACATACAATTTGACAAAATTCCTTATTTTATAGTTTTTTCGTCATGTTAACACATATAATAGATACCTTTCACGCATTATATGTCATAAAAACATGTTAATGTAATTTTTTCATATAGAATATAGAACAGTAATATCTTCTCTGTTCTTAAATATTACAACATTCATATTATGTATGATATTATAATTGATAAGTTACTTTCACATGAAAATGAATAATATAATAAACATGAATATAGGCTAAATATTCATGTTTACATAAAAAATAGGAGAGCAAGAAATTTTCATTCATTTAACATATATAGGAATTATATAGTACATTCCTATCCATTGTATTTAGTAATGATCCTGCTAATTACACATAGCTTAATTTTTAGTATTCTGATATTGCAATGATTTTTCAGATCAGTATTACTAATAGAATAATAAGAATTATGAACTCTTCAAGACACCAAAATGTTCTCTTTTCTCTTTTTTTTTATGAAAAGGAAAGAAAGACATCTTTAGTTGTTAAGGTAACTTTCCAATAAAGATTCTATAACATGCCTTGTAAACACAGGAAAAAAATTCAGGATTTCTATAACTAAATCTTAGATTTGATATCACTTATCAATATATATTTTTCTTTATTTGATAAGATTATCATTACTAGAATTTTGTCATTTTTCTCAAGAAATGTTGTTTCTAGATTTTAACACTAGATATCTCATTTAACAAGTTGATAGCAGTAAATGAAATAAATCGCTTATTTATGGTTTTTAAAAACCTTATATTAAAAGGTCCTCAATATTTAAAGTAACTTTTATGTAATTACACAAAAATTTGGGTACTTTATAATTATATAAAACCTAAATTGAATAGTGAAGGTAAAATAGCTAACAATTAATTACATATTGATTTTCATCAAGGCCGCAGTTTGATGAAGCGTGATCACAACAATTTATAATTAAGCCACAATAATATAGACTCACCTTATATAGAAATGTGGAATGGTTATGGCTTGGTGAGTTCGCCAGCGGTTGTGGAGTAACCGGCCTCGAACCAGAAAGACATTGGGATGAAGCAGACAACCGCGTACCTACAATCTTCTGGCATGCTGAAAAAATCACCACCACATATTTACACGTATCGAAACACACTTCATTACATGCAAAAACTATTCATTTATATATTAATTCTACACACGAAAGGTCTTTAAACGGTAAAAACAACACGCACATTCGAATTTAGATGATTTTCGACGGTCGCGTTCTTCTGCTCTCTGTATATTGTAACAGGAACTTCGACGTCTCAAACTGGATATAGGCGACATATTTGTCTTGAATATAACTGATTTATCCATTTAAGTTTTCTTTATTTTCTAAAATTATTCACCGTAACGATCGTATCACCGGCAAACATTAAAACAACAGCTGTCAAAAATGTAAACAATGCGGAACGAATGACACGACCGCTCCGCGCTCGACTTGGGGCCGGTGTTGCCAGTTCCCCATTTGCCATCTACCGCGCTTCAAGATAATTCCCTGACGCAAATGCAAAATGCGTGGGTGCCATTTGCAACGTAATAAGCGTATAATTTTTATTGAATTTTTTTATTACACATAGAATACTTCATAATTACACAAACTTATTCGTAACTGATAACTATTCAAAATATATATATTTTTTAAGTAAAAAGATTTAGTCTTACCATCTTGAAACACTCGTTCAACGTTTAATCCATACGTTGCACATGTCTCGTAATATGAACACCTTCTGAGTTCATTTGACAACTTGCGAGCGCGATTATCATCCACAACTCGGGGACTGCTTTCACTTATGGCATCTGGAAAAGCCACCGTTCATTAGATATGAAATAACTGGCGGAAGCATCAAACGCATCGTAATCACTATGTATAGTAAAATATAGACTCATAAACCATAAAATATACAAGCAGGATATGTAAAAAATGGGTACCTTGTGTTCCTACTAATATTATTGGTATTTCGGCTGAATTTCTATAATGTGACATTTTGTTGAAGTAATTTGAAACTGTATTATAGCTTGATTCGTTTTCTAAACTAAACACGAAGATAACTGCGTCTACCCATGCGGTGAACTGCAACAATAAAAAAATCATTAATTTAATAATACCAACTAATTCGTTCCCACGCTCCTCTGAAACGGCTCGACCGATTCTTATGAAATTTTTAATGCATATTCAGTAAGTCTGAGAATCGGCTACTATCTATCTTTCAAACCCCGCAGTGATAAGGGGCGTTAACTCCAAAAAATTGTTTTTCCTTTTTTATATTTTTTTTTGTTTGTTTTTATGATACAGCATACAAAAATACATACAACCCCTAATTTTTACCCCTCTACCAACAACACCTACTTTTTATTATTGTAGATAGTTATTTTTATTGAACTAAAAAAAATTTCCTAGAAATAATACGCATATTATACCTATACATGGCAAAACAACGTTTGCCGGGTCAGCTAGTTATATATAAAATTATTGCAAAAGAACTCGCAATTTAATTTTCGTCGAGGAAATAAGAGTAGGAGAAATCCAGGTTCAAATTTTAGCTCTAATAATAATTTAGCTTGGTAAAAACCACTCCCATGGTTTTACCGTAACGATGAAGGGTCATTCCGCTATCATATGGAGGGTTGGAAGGGTTGGGTTTCGTCTGGATGTTTAACGTACTTACAGCTACAGGGTTACCAGCTATTTTTATGGGTAAAATAGTATAAGTACAAAATTTAATAAAAATAAAATTAGGACTAGTGTAAAAATTAATATGAAGATATTAAGATTTGAGTGAGTAACCTATGTAGAGAAACGGAGATAAAATTTAATTCCCAATTTATAAAAAACTATTTGAAATTAAATTGCGATTCGGGATAATTATTTAATATTCTGTAATCAATGGCATGAATAAGCGCAAATTATCCCCACATTGATAAAGCAAAAGTAAATAATTGAAGCATGATTTGTGAAAGATATATCAGGGCCACATTTTTAATTAACAATACCTCTCTATGAAAAGAAATTACATTAGGTAACACATAGTTGTGTTATACCTTGTATAGGTCTTTGGTAATACGAAAGCAATGTTATGAAATCATAATATAATGTTCTTGAGGTTTTTTTTTAGTAAATTTTTTAGCTGTGTAATGCCTATTTCTCCTATAAATTATGTTTTTAAACTGTACTTGCTAATAAGTGGTATTTTATATGTAATCAAATTATTCATTAGTATTCGAGTATTTATCACGCATTAATTCTAAATAATTGGTAAAAAAATACAACCTAGATCCTAATATTAACTCAAATCAATCTGGTCTCACTCAAGGACTGAAACTAAATAACAATTATATTTGCTACGTCAGAAATAACTCACCCAATTATGATGTATTCTATGACAAACAAATTAACACTAGGTTTATCTACTCGTAAAATGTTAGAAAAATATAATTTGCAAAGAATATTTTGCTAAAGTAGTATGTAAGTTTTCACAAAACGATTTGTGCGAACGGAATAATGTTCGGGAGGCTACTGGGCGGGCGGGCGGCGGGATAGAACCTTGCATAGCCTCCATATTTGCCGTCTTGCTCACACAACGGGAAGTGAAAAGGATAGTCTTAGTGGATGCACTCATGTCCAAACCCTGCATTTACCTATATTATAGCTTAACAAAATGTACTGGAGATGAAATCTATCATTGCTGTGTTAATGACTTAATACTTAAGACTTACAAAAAAATACTGTAAAGTAATACTATTTATTGAACGTCGTTGTTTTTATACAGATAAAATTTTATTTTGATTTTTTTAATATATTTTGTTTAGTCCAACATTAAATTTTAATTATTAATTTATGATAACGCAAAGATAAATCACAATTCCATCTATAACAATTTTATCTTTTCAGGACATATAGATACCAAATGCGGAATGAGTTCGACAGATAACGAATTTAATATCCTGTAGCAGATTACCTAATTATCACGAGAATGCACGACATTCACATAATACATATAAGAGACTTTGTTCTACATTTAAATGTGAAAGTAAACATCAGCTGCTCTGGATTATCTTACCGTAGGCCCGAATTGTTAATACACACCTCGATCTCTCCAGTACGAAGATCTTGAGTGATTTGAGTTCCAAATAGTCAAGATGGGAAAGGTCAATTGACGTATGTAGAAACAGACTAGAGTATTTGAAAAACTACTTCTAAATAAAATAAAAAAATTAAAAGGTATTTCTTAATACATTCTTAATTGGCGGATTATTAGTGTTTTATTCGGACCAAGAGAATCCGACCGATTTGGATTATCTGGTTGAGTAATTAGAAATTTTATCATATGTTTTAATAGCCAGCAATTTATTAATTTAATCTGTAGTGAGAATAACATTTCATTGAAATATGTGTACTTGTGTAGGTATAGGTAGGATATTACATTTTAAAACAAACTAATATTCAAAAAGGAACCCATTTTGTATATTAGTTAATTTATAAAATAACGATTAAAATACGTTTTTTTTGATGTACCCAAATTGTTCATAGTCGTAACAAAGATGCGTAGAATCTATATTCACGCGTGCGGCGTGATCCTTGACGACTTGACCGGTTTCTATTGTGTTAAATGTGAAAGATCACGAACTGGTTTTCAATATAAGTATCCCACCGACATATTACTAAGACCTTATTATAGGTATGATTATTAACATTATACTAGACTTGACAATGTAGAATGTGACAGTGACAGCGAGCCGTTAATACTTTATAAAGCAGCACCCGAAATTGTCTCAGAATATCTCTCAAGAGGCCGAATGTTATAATTAAATCATACACATCATAATAACCTACAACACCGTACACTTACGTACCTAAAGACGTAAGTCAACCAAAAACGGCGGCCTTTATATTTAAAAAAACACGCGATTTAACAGTGAAATAGTAACAACAGGATATACCTGCCTAACGATAATTAGAGTAGTACTTTCACAGATCAATAAGGGCTGTTTTCCGACCCTTAGGAAAAACCCTCTATTGACTATACGTGTCGACTGTATGGCGCCATGCTAAAACAATAGCAGCTAAAATCCCCTTTTTTATTTGTCTTTGTTGAGAACATTAAAAAGTGTAGGGAGATTTTGTTCAAGATGATGGATAGGGGAGTCTGCTCTCGTCTCAGCTAAAATCGATAAAGTAGTATGTAGTCATAATGTCAGCGCTGTCAACTTTGTAATCAACTTCATAATTGAAACTTTGTTGATCGAAAACGATAAGTTATTGCTTAGTTATATTTTATTTAGGTACCTATTCATACAATGAGTAAAGTAAAAATTAAAAACTTAATTTAATAGTAGATATTATCTTTTTTTCTTAACTGCCCTGTGATTCTGTAACTCACTTACGATCACACAGCGGCGCATCGGCGGTCGCTCTCAAATCAGTCGTTAAGCAGTCATTTTATGATTTGGCATTTTGAAAAGGTGGGAGCTTGTACTTTATTGTTTATCAGAATGCCAAATCATAAAATGACTGCTTAACGACTGATTTGAGAGAGACCGCCGATGCGAAAACCGCTGTGTGAGTCGTGAAGTGAGTTACAGAATCACAGGGCAGGTTCTGAATTACGGTTCACACCGTTGGATATACATATATATGTTTTATGAAACACTAGCTGGTGGCTGGTGCCCGCGACTTCGTCTGCGCAGGATCAAAATAATATTTGTCCAAATGATGTAGCGTGAATATATTTTATCTACTTTAAATACCAGAAGCGATAAAAGTATCTATTTTCATTTAGGAAACAATTTATTACTAAAAAATGTGCATTTGAAATAAATTATATTTTTTTATTGTAGTTATGGGTCACTATTTTGGCTATAAAGGCTTAAAGCTACAGGAGCTTTTTAGAAGGAATATTTAGGATAAAAATTTCCATCATACATTACATATTATGTGTAACTCTAGAGGTTTTAGCAGCGCATGCCAGAATAGCTCGCAGTTGGTAGATTTTTTCCTATTTACTTGATATTTTGTACAATTCACACGATATCTTTAAAATTGTAGCCTATGTTTTATTCTAATTTATAAGTGAAAAGTTTCATGAGTTAATTTTCACATATATTCCTTCTATTCTTGGATAACAATTACTTAAATGACATAATTTATGCCCGTTATTTAGGTTACGTTAACGCGGAAATCCTATTACACTACAAAACATGGCATCAACGCCTACGTGTGACCATGCGTAATATACAATTACGCACGCACTATTTAAGTTAATCTTAAAATTCCCTTCCACAAAGATTTTTAGTGCTTGGGACACATTTCTGCACCGGTTTCGTCTGATGAATATTGTTTACAAGATCTGTGATTTTATGAATTTTTAGAGACATTTACAATCTGAGCTTACAAATCACTGCGATGAGGTCTTACCCTGAAACATTGCTAACGAAATTAATCGCTAAGGATATATAAAACATCTCAACCTTAGGCACTGGGGTCTTCGGGCCCACCGGAGGTTTTTGAGTGTAACATGCCGTTGAGGTAACGGTAAAATGCGACAGCGACCCCGGAGCCTCTGTAACGCGGCTTTGTAGAACCTCTCTACTACTACTACGACTACTCGAGGTGTTTTAACGCCCGAACCCAATAACTTCAATGTATAATCGACCATCTGAGATAGTAATCTTTATCCAAATGTTGTAACAAGTGTGCCGATAACCAATCGACGGATTGTAGTAACCATCTGTCGATACAAGCTATCCATATGGGAGGTCGTATCGGTGTCTGTGTATAGACCTTTGTATGAAAATGACAGTTGAAGAAAGCTCGATTTCAACAGTTAATTATTTTAACAGATTTTGACTTACACCAGTTTTTTAAATAATTAAAAAAACTGTTTGTTATGTTTTAAACATACACATGTATATTTTAATGTTATTTGTACGGTTTTATTTACTTTATTTGGATTACATTGATTATCAAATATGAGTGAAAACTCGATAAAATGGAACGACAAAGAGCATTTTATCTGTCGCCAAAAATGGATTGTCTTCGTAGGGTTTGGTTATTGGGATGCAGTTAGGAGATCGATCGACTGTCACGGTCTGATCTCAGATTGTTTACTTTCGGATTAATTCTTAGGTTCGGGTGTTAGTGGGTATTGCCCACCCAGTCTCTGAATAGCAGATTTTGGCGTGGGTCGAGTACCACATACCCCTGCAACTTTTGAGGGCAGGGGATGCGCTAATGCATTTCCACCTCGGATATGAAAAAAAGGGGCCTTCGGGCAGGCCTGTCAGTGGTTATCTGTCGTGGATCCTCCCTTAAGGTTGGATTCATCACCATCATCATCCTACCACCGCAATGCTTTACGAAACCATTATGTGGAAATTTATATTGTTTCTAACAAGGAACCACTCATAGTATATTTTGATTTCTTTATATAATTGATAAGTGACCTCGCTTACGTTTTTATAAAATTAACACTTATTACGAGCTTTCGGGAGAAAAATTATGTAATTTAAGCATTGCTTTTGACGCAAATTTAAAAACTAAACTAAAATTTCACTCTTATGTATACGTATAACACATCATCGTTAAAGGACATTGACTGTCTATGACTCTATGTCAATATACAAAGCACTGAGTTGAAATAGACGCAAAGTTTGGCGCTTTGACTTATTTATTGGCTCACTAGAAATTAAAATTGCTTAGAGAATCAGTCTAGGGAGTTATTCAGTCTATCATTTCAGTATGTAAGCTTTAATAATGTAACTTTGAAAATTCTTTCATTTAGAACGCAACAAAGTTCTCGCGCTTTAGGAATTTATGTACGTATGTTTTATGAATGTAACGATTAATCGGGTCAATCTAAACTATTATTAGTATCAGCGTAGATATTGTCGGCGAAGATATTATAAGATTTGTCTTTGAAGACCTTTCCTTTGATGTCCCTTTTCACACTAATATGTAAATAGCTGAAGGTTGTGCTTCAGTATATTAAAATAAACATCGTATACTGTATCAAATATTTAAAAAATTGTACTTAGACTTCTTGCTACCTATCAAAATTAAAATCATTACCCGTACCATAAGCGCGTTCTTTTCAAATACACTAAATATAACGGGGGGGAAAATGATGCATGTTTATAATCAAAGCTTTAATTAAATATAGGTACCTAAAACTTATACTTACTTGCATCTCAGGTGATCCGCCTTCATCTCTTATTAGTAGGAGGTAACTGTGTCCGTCGATTATGACCTCTTTCTTAAAACGGCCGCCTATAGAAACAAATTTAAGTTACATACTCCTGTAGGAAAAACTAAGTTAAATCTAAAGACTTTACTTCCGCCGGGATTGTGCTTAATACTATGAAACAATAAGACCACATATGCCCAGCTGAAATCTTATCTTAAGGAAAAAACACAATAACAACAACGACATCTAGGCAACTTAATAACATTAAATATTTGATATAAGCGCCATCTATCCTCATCTCCAGTAAGCATTAAAATGCATAATTTAGTTTTGTAAATTCAAGAGGCTACATAGTACATACATGTCATCATGTCAATATCAAAACATAGGTGGCGCTTTTTTGTATTATATTGAATATTACATTTCTATTTTATTTATAGGCGGGTATGTAACATTTAGTAGCCCTTTCAATTAAAAAGCTCGTGCTCACCTTCGGGACTTTCTTCCTGCATGTAGGCTCCGGTTAAGTACCTATGCACCAACGCTGACTTTCCACTGTCCGGGGAGCCCAGAACGCCAACACGGAGCTCGGTAACACCGCGAGCGGATGTCCATTCCTGGCTGTTCACGAATGAATCTGGAATGAAATTGAAAACATATTTTATAGAAATTGGTACGAAACTTTTATTAAAATGTTAGTAGATATATTGATAAATAAATAAGAGAATCTGTACCTCAATAAGTAAATCTATTTATTCTTCTATGATTTTAAAAAAATACTGAAATGTTTTTGTTTTTAATGTAACAACTTACATTCCCAATCAGACTCAACAGATGCCGCTACAGTCAACAAAGCATATGTAACATACTACCTATTTTACCTATATACAGAGTAAGTTAAACTCTTGGATATGGTGAAATTTTCTTTTTCTTACACTTTGTACCGACTGAATGAAAGATCGATTAAATTTTCTAATGCGAATATAATAACATGAGAGTGCTTTGCTTTCCTGTATTCTTAGTTCTTACACACAACATTTAACTTAAAGCCTATGTTTAAGACTTAATAACAGAATAAATTATTAAGTTATAATTGTGTTACCTACTCGTCGAGATATTGGCAACTGCACAATAATTCTATATTAAAATTGCCCCAAATTTTTAAAGAAAAAACTTATTAACCGGATTAAAGTTATGTATTATTATAAATTTACAATTATTTAACATAATTTTAAATTTATCCGACGTTTCGCGTGCTGTACAGCGTGCGTAAACCGTGACTATTAATTTAAAATTATGTTAAATAATTGTACATTTATAATAATACATAACTTTATTCCGGTTAATAAGTTTTTTCTTTAAATGTGTAAAGGTTATGTTAATCAAAGACAATACTATGCCCCAAATATTCCAAACAAAATTAAGAATTCAGTGGTATATATACCACTTTAAAAACGCTTAAGCGCTTGTCACATGGTAGACAGACTTTTAGTTTTTTATGATTTGAAACGACAATAACTTCACAAGAAAAACCAGTTTAACTTAACAAGGAAATAAAACTTGTGATCGCGGCACTTTCTATCGAGATTCAAACACTGGGACAAAAACTAGATGGTTACGTCTACAGCTACTGATTGATGGCTGTTTTACAAGACCTTGTTTATAAAGCCTGAATATTCATAGGGCCTCCGAGAAAGGACGCGTCTGCTTTGTTAATTGTTTTTTTGTACGCAAAAATAAGTTGAAAAGCAAACAAAATTTACGAAAGTGTTCATTCGTCCGGTACTTCTTTACGTTCAAAAAGGTTTTTGTTTTGAGTAATTTGTTCTAAAAACTATAATTTTGTTTGTGTTTTACGTCCATCAGACCTAGGTCAGAGACCTTCATCAAGGGACAGTTGTAGTAGTAGTACTTTTATCCCGGAAATACTTTGTTTCTAGAGGTGCTGTACTCTGTGTATTATTTAAAAACAGTATGTACTGAGTGCATGGCGTCAACGATTTTACTCGTAAAGTAACATAATTCAAGACAAGCGCTCAATATAAATCAATGCAAAACTTGTTCCGTCAACACAGTGGGGTCTACCAGACCCCTACTTTAACCTATATACGATCAAACACTCATTTCACACATTTACGATGCTATAAACTCCCGTCGTGTACCTAATGGGCGGGTAATTTCGGTTTATGAATTCTTAATAAACTTTCAAACCCTTATTATTGGTCTGTGGTCTCTGAATTAGTTCCTAATTTAAATTTTAGGGTCCTTTTAATTCATACAGCATAAAACAAAAGAATATGATTATTCTCTTAATTCAATTATTAATAACTGATGCATTTCTTTGATTCACAAGTTTGACAATACATACTTAAAATCGTAAAGAACATTTTTTTTCATGAAATCAAAAACCAAGGTACAGAACAGGAAAACAAGGATAATATATAGATATTATATGGGGTTTCAAAATACAGCATGGTCCTGATACATGATTTAACGATTATCAATTCGCACTATCCTTATTAAATCAATTATTAATAACTGATGCATTTCTTTGATTCATAAGGTTGACAGTACATACTTAAAACAGACTGTAAAGGGCATTTTTTTTATTAATACCAAAACCTAGTTATCAATATATGATTGAAATTAAAAGAGAAGTACAGAAGTATAAGGATATCTATAAAGATATATATATATATATATAGGTTTCAACATACAGCATGGTCCTGATACATCACTTAACGATTATTTTTAAATTAATCCTTACCACCTATCTTAATAAATACTTCCATAGCAATTTTATCAGCATAAGCCAGTCGGTGCAGTAGTTTTTGAGCTTATTCCCTATATTTATAATAGTATAGAAACATTATATATATAATAGTATAGAAACCGACGTACATACTGTATATGTAATATGTTATACTTAGTAGCAGTTTATCGCATTTCTATTTTAAGAACAAGCTTCCTCTCACTTAGCATTAAACTCAAAATTAGCCTCTTTAACACATTTGGAAGCTATATCCTGACTAATTTGCTTTCAGAGTCACACATTTGGTACAAATTGCTTCGTGTTAAAAGCATAATGAGACGATGAAGTCTGGCGATCTTAATTGTACGAATGTAGATTGACGAATCAATGTTTGTCAAAAAGAAGCGAGTAAATATATTCTTGACTACAAGCCCATTATAAAGGTAGATTTTTTAAGATTCTATCACTATATATTTTTAATGAAATACAGATTTTATTCTCGAATCTAGAAACGGTCTGATAGAAATCATTTGTCTGGCTGGCTTTGATTATGTATTATGAAACATAAAATGAAGATTCTATTAAAGTGTCTCTTTTATATATAATACTAGCTGACCCGACAAACGTTATTTTGCCATGTATATTATTTCTAAGAAACATTCTTTTAGTTCAATAAAAATAACTATCTGGAATAATAAAAGATAGAGGTTGATCTTAGAGGGGTGGAAATTAGGGGTTTTATGTATTTTTGTATGCTGTATCATAAAACACTAGAAAAAAAATCTAAAAAACATATAACATACACCCCTAATTAAAAAATAAATGAAAAATCATAAGAATCGGTCGAGCCGTTTCTGAGGAGTATGGTAACGAACATTGTGACACGAGAATTGTATACCTATATAGAGATATAGAACTTCGCAACATTAAGATATAAGGAGTTTGAGTCGGCCAATCAGTGGTACAACTGATCGAGGTACTGTCTGCTCTCTGACGAAGTGTTTAGAAAGAACAGTTCTAATATAATATATTTTAGAAAATATAATCGAAGTCATTTCATACAATAATACAAAATTCAAAGAATTATTGACCTTGTGTACAATAGGTACAAAAACCGTGTATTTTTTGTATCAATTTGGACAATTTAATAATTTAAATGTTAATAAAAATTTTAAGTTTTTATTTGCTTATTCTTAATTGTATGGTTTCCGTTCCGCCATTGCAAATAGGATTATTCGGTTTAACGAGGCCTTGTTTTGGAAGGTTAAGCAAATGTCACGACAAGGTCATACTATTGTTTGTACAATTGTGGCAGATGATGCAAAACGAAGCAAAAGCAGTGACACAGAATAGCAATCATGCAATCAATAGACAAGGATTTCTATAGACATATGAAACAAATATACTTTGTTGTCTATACTCGCCAACAAACCAATCCACTCACGGATTTAAAATTATCTAATACGCATATTTATAGTTTAAGAGGAATAGATCATGTTTTGATGCAAACAATATATTGCGTTCTTCTATGGCAAAACTATTGAAGTTTTAGAGTTAGTACTTTTAAAACACGGATATTTTTAGTAAAATCTCAATGAAAATAGTTAAAAAATAAACTTAAAATACCTGTCAATATAATTTATACACGTGTTATTCTAAAAAACCGTAGAAAATCTCAAAAACACCTCAAACGATTTTGATGAAAGCTAAACTATCCTACCTACCTAATTCAATTCAATGGGATCTTCTAGATATGACGGAGTCTTACGTCTCGATATACATATATTGTTTGCTCATGTGTAAGGTTATGTTACATAATAAAGGTTAAACTGATAATCTCCACCTACAAGAGCTAAAAACAACTATTTATAGATGTTTAAAATCAATTAAAATACCACAGTCAATTATCTCGCTAAGTTTCAAAGCATGACAATATCAAAGAAATAGGGAATAACAGTAGTAAATTAAAAGACAGGCCACAAATTTTATTCATGGTCATAAATTGGATTTCGTTTTTCAAATGATAGGGACGTGTGACGTGAATAGTTTTAAAATAGCGTATGGCATCTGCCTCCCACTCCTAAACATCGAACAACTAAATACAATATATAGGACAAAAATACTTTGATATCCCACGGTATATGAGACGTCTTATTATTTAAGAATTTTATGCAATATTTACAATTTTCTTAACCAACATAGTAAAAATAAAAAAATATTGGTTGTTTGTAAAGTAGGTTTACGATCGAGATGTTTACGTGATAACGTCTTATTGGTGATATAAGTTTTTGGGAAGTAAGAAATTAATGAAGATAACAATTTTTTCAAATTTTAAATTACATCTATCGTTTTATTCACACTTTTGATGATAAATTTCGGGTGTAAAATGACAAGTTTACTTATTCGACTATGATATACATTTTTCTTCATACATACATTCATACAAATCTCCATTCGTTTGTATGCCGCTAGAGTGAGAGAGACGGGAGATCGGTCCGTCTCTCTCTCGTTATACCTGCGATCGCGCTCGTGAGGTTTTGGTGTGACACAAGTTTCTGAACATGTCACCCGACTAAAACGATTTTAAAGACGTTATAAGTAATGAATAATATTTAGTGTTGTTATGGATAATTTTAAATTTGATATCATATTTCTTTCCACTTTACTTAGGTTTCTTATCAAATTGGACATTATATTTGATATTTTTTTATATCATCAATAAGACAGTGTTCAGTCATTGCTCTTTGTAATAAATCAGTATTAACGTTCCAAGATATAAACATCGTATCTTGAATACGTAGGTTCTTTTTAAGTACATTTTTAGTGCGAGCATGTCAATGGCTCCGTCTGTAATTTATATAAAATGAAGCCTTTAAAAAGCACAACTGCCCATTGTATTTAGTTTATACTTATTTATATTTTTCTTCTTCTTCTTCAGTCGCACTCTTCATATCCGAAGGTCGTGATAGTGGCGCCGCACAACTTCCACCATTCTCCCCTGTCTTCGGCAAGCCTCTGCGCCTGTGTGATGGTAAGACCCGTAATGGCATTTACTTGATCGGTCCAGCGAGTAGGGAACCAGCCTCGAGGTCCAGTGCCTTCCTCTCTGCCAGTCACGATAAGATTTTCTAGGCTTTATGGATCTCTGCGTGTTACATCTCCAAAAAAACTCAGGATTTAACAAAGTGTCAAAAGACGTACATACACGACAGACGTTGTAACAGGCTTAATATGGACACGTTTGTTTCCTTAGCTGTCGAGGGAATTCATAGCATCCTTCTCCAACACCACATTTGCAGAGCATCGGTTGTTCTAATATTTTTTTTTATACATTTTTAATCGAAGGATAATATTTAAGTTCCCACTTTTTTACTAGCCCATATGAGACTTATTAGTGATGAAACTGTAGGTACGTTAACCCTCTAAATATGTTACTTGAGGCAGACGCTTTGTAAGATAAATAAATGTCCGTCTTTTTATAGGTTCTATTTAAATCCACTGGAATGCCTCACTCCTAAATTTCCAGTAGGTACGATCGGTTCTTCAACGCCTTCCCTCCACCCTTATGTACACGTATAGGTGTGTAGACACTTAAATCCAAAAATTAAAAAAAAAAAACAAATAATATACCATCCTCGAATCCACTCCAAACACACAATAAATTTCATCACAATCGGTCCAGTTTAGGAGTTTAATTACAAACACGCACACAGTTTGTCTCATGTCTTTATTTACATTAGATAGAAGCCTCACAAATATTACATAACCCCACGAATGTCATTTGAGGCTAGAAGGCTTTGCGGTTTGACCTACTGAAGCCCTATGACACCGGATTAGGGGCGCAAAATCGGAAAAAGGGGTAATGGCCCATTCGTCGGCGCGCCGTGACTTCCGCTCATTTATACGGCGAATGGAAAGAAAAATACGTTTTAGCTTTTACCAATATTGAATTTTGTTAGGTTCTACTTACAATATTGAGGGATTTCATATTCCTTTACCAAATGTTTCCACAAAGTCTAAAAGGGACAGATTTTATACGTATTTCAAGCGATTTGTTCCCACAGTACTGGTACAATATGGGGTTTATAAAATCACCTGTATTATGTACTTCTATCATTTACTAGATATTTTTAAAACACATAAGAATTTAAATGTATATTAACCGTACCGTTGACCCAAGAGCTCCTCGCTCAACGAATAAGTATCGCAATACAGCAAGGAAATGCTCAAACTCTTGAAATTTGTTATATTTATTATTATTATTACTATGCAGGTTAAGAATATTATAAATACTGTAGATGTATGAGCAGTGTTGGCCTAGTGGCTTCAGCGTGCGACTCTCATCCCTGAGGTCGTAAGTTCGATCCCCGGCTGTGCACCAATGGACTTTCTTTCTATGTGCGCATTTAACATTCGTTCGAACGGTGAAGGAAAACATCGTGAGTAAACCGACATGTCTTACACCCAAAAAGTCGACGGCGTATGTCAGGCACTGGAGGCTGATCACCTACTTGCGTATTAAATTGAAAAGATGATCATGAAAATAGATTCAGAAATCTGAGACCCAGACCTAAAGAGGTTGTAGCGCCACTGATTATTATTATTAGTATATTTATGTGTTGGGAATAAATGTTTTAAATAAGTATTATTAAAAGATGTTTAAGCCAGGGATTTTATTTATGTAAGGCACTTAAAACAACGTAAAAATACATGTCCCGAAGCATTCGGAAACAGTGCAATAACAAAGTTGAAATTCTCAAGAGGAGTAATTTAATTAAAACGAACAATAGCTCGCTGTCGCTTGGTACATCTGCTCTGATTTAGGTACCTGTAGAACATCTGCCAAAGGAGAGCACCTTTTGTGCGATCCCTTCGCGAATAGATTACGAAATCTTTCATATCACGTGGTAAGCGAAACCCTATTGCTAAGTGATGTGCTACTTATCGATAGGTCCACACACTGTCCATGTTTGAAAATATTATTTGATGAAAATGTTTTAGTCTTATTTAATTTTATTAAATGAACCCTATTAGTGTGAACTTAATTGGAATAATAAGAATAATATTATAGAATTTTACGGCTCATTGGTCTAGTGGTTAGTACCCCTGACAGCGAATCCATGGGTCCCGGGTTCGATCCCCGGCTGAGACAAACATCGATGTGATGAGCATTTGGTGTTGTGCTTAGGTCTTGGGTGTTTAAATATGTATTTATATGTGTTAGGTCCATCTATGTATAATATATAGGTATATCCGTACCCATAACACAAGCTTCACCAGCTTAGCAAGGGACTACATCAATTAGTGTGAATTGTCCAATCATAAAAAATAAAAAATATGAATAAACGTGAGTGTTACGTGTTATCTGAACCACTAAACAAATTAACGAACTACTTCTTAACCTTGTACATTTCTAATAATATAGTTTAAATGAATTGTGAAAGAAGCACGTAGCTTTATAAAATACTTTCTACATTGTAAAATGCATTAAAGCTAAACGTGAACAATAGTTTTGAGAGCACTATTGTCGTGTTCCCAATAAAATATCGTCGATTCAAAATGATTCTGATTATTATCAGTGACCTAGATAATAAATAAGATCATGTTTCGGAATAGCTCTTCAGTAATTGCTTATCGGTTAACATGGATATCAGACAATTTAGATCGAATAGTATCACGTTTTATGTGTAGGTATACACTATTAATAATAAAATATATTAACGTCTTATCGTTATAAGGAAACGCTTTATCAATGGCTTAATAAGATTATTGATTGTGTTTATGGAGGATTATTTGTTCGATTGTTTCTAAGATAAGAATTTATTCTCATAACTGAAATTCTATCTTAGAAATCCATCAAAATTGGTTGAACTATAGAATTACCAAAATATTTAATTATTTTAGTTCTTAGTGGTAACAACTTTTTAACTATAAAGTTATCGATAAATTATTGTTAGGAACACCACTATAGCGACCCCTCAACTCAACCTCTCAAACTTTATAATTACATGTTTTCCGATACGTGAATTTCTTGTGTATGCGGATCATTATTAAGTCATTTATTGTCGGTTACCGTGGCAACGCCCACAGTTTTTTCTTCAGCGCACTCACATTGTTTTTTTTGTTTTTATGGTAATTCAACTAAATAATTTTCTTAAGGTAATTTCGCCTAAAATAATAATAAGTGTAGTTTCTTCGCATTAAACGATCTGACAACGTATCAACGAATAATTTAGTTGTTCCAGATGATATATCAATTACTTCGGTAACTATTCTAGACTGGTGTAGTCCTTCAGAGAAAAAAACCGGAGGGAATTCATAACCTCCATATTTTAAGTCACAATTTACAATCAATGACTTAAAAATATATTTATCTTATCTTAGATTGATTAGTTTATTTGTATACAAGAACACGTAGATAGGTTAGATTCAGGGTCGAGACTTAACACTAAGTAAGAGGAATTAAAAACGTATTAAAGTAAGTTTTGACTATAAATTTCCGTTAAAATTAAAAATAACAATATGCGCATGCGATTCAGCCACAATAATTACTCTCCAAGTATTCACAAGTCGCATGAATTGTAGCGCGTGCTCAATCGTGCGATTTTCTGATTGATTCTATGGACAAACGATTATTTCCGTTTCCTGCATTCAAGAACCACGTGTGTCGGCTTAACTTTGGTACCGAGTCACTATGCCGTGCGCATTTTAAAAACGTATAAATATTCAAGTAGTCCATTAATAATAGCGTGTATGAAAACGTACTGGCTCATTATCATAGACATAATTATCTTTACCTATATCACGTACATAATTATTTAATTAGCGGGGCCGTTTATTGGAAGTGCATATTATGACGCATGGCATACTAAAACGTTGGTTTTGTACAACTGGTTTCGATATTATATAGTCTAGTTAAACCTTGGATAATCACGCAATTACTATCTTCAGCATAAAATTTCGTTTAATGGCTGCCATATAATCTCAGATTCCACAAAAGCGCTAGATTGCAGGACGATAAAATTTATCCTTACGTTGCAAATTTCTGCCCCATTTCGCGGAGCCCTAACGAGATAGCGTTGTCTTTTAAAAAGCAAGTGGGTCAGACAGTGAGCCATCACGGCACTAGCGACCTCTCCTGACTTTCACAATTGACTGGGCGTTCCATTTTTAAAACCCCGCATTTCCAACCTCCGGTTCACGTTGGAAAATTGGAACGGAACAGGCCATATTCCTCTTTAGTTTACACTTAGGAATATAATGGCTTTTCAAAGTAGCTCGCCGCGGGACACGAACTAAATTGAAAATAGCGTTGCGATTTTTGTTTTATTAATGAAATTGGGGAAGGCGCGGTTTACGATAACACTGTAATTGACTTTGAGATGTTAAAAGATTTCAAGCGGTCTTTGTAGACTGCAATTAAATTTAAATCACAGACAAACAACAAATTTTTGGTTACTTAGTTAAAAGCTATTTAAAAGTATTAAAGATATGAATTGCATATTTTTATAGAGGGTAATACAAATTAAACGTCGATTCTTGACGTCATAAAACAAAAAATAACGTAACAATCTTGGTTTAAATTCATCGTACTTCACTTGTTTGTATGATTATCTACAATCATTGCCATCGACTCTCGGTAAACAGGCTTTCCATAATTGGAGATAGCACAACCTGCTATGACTTCCACTGCTTAATAGGGTACAGTCGAAAACACATTCTACAAGGTAAGATGTGATTCATAAGTGCCTATTTATAGGCATATACAAATACTTTGTAACTAACTTCAACCAATGTATTTTCTTCATTTATGCATATATAATATATATAACAACTAGCTGTGATCTACGGTTCCATCAGCATTATTTCAGCAGCACGATGATATAACCTAAAGTTTTTCTTGGTAAATAGACTTTTAAATGCAAGAAAAATATTTTTTTGCAGGACTTGGTATCGCGGATTTCTTTTGTAGATATTGATGTCTTCCATAAAACTAGTTTATCACAGCGATTGAGAGATTTTTATTGGTATTTTCATATTATGGGTTACACTATTGTAATTTCATTTACAACCCTAACTTTTTTTAAATATATAGCATATATTCAGGGATAATGGGAGATTTTTTCAAATCTCTCTCTTCTATGCAACTCTCAATCAACATACAATCAAATATCTTCTATTTACGATATTAGTACCTACTGATAATGTACACTCAAAAACAATAAAAATGATTCTAAATTTAAATGTATAACCAATTCTAAGATCTGAGGCGTTAACGGACGGGAAGAACTAGCAAGACACTCTCCGCCACACTTCTTAACCGACAATTTTTTAGTCGCTTGCAAGTACAGGCACCTGCAAAAAGAAGCCTTTTCCGATACATTGCTTTTGTGTATAAATATACTACATTTTGTAAGACTAACTTAAATTAAATTTTAAAAAAATTTTACCTGCCCTAGCCAGTATTTTATATCTATGAAGACATTTCTGTACAGATGTGTAATTTTTTAAAGACAATTATTATAAGTTCTAAATTTACCAAAGTGGTTGAGTGCACATGCAAATATTAAAGAACCACTTTCAATCCAGAACACACACACATCTTATTAGTAAAACCTCTGTTGATAATCTTGCGAAATGTTGCCAGTATTGAAGTAGTTGCCACAGATCAAACTTTACATTTGATTTATGATTTTTAATTAAAATGAATTAGTAAATATTTAAGTATTTGATACGTAAGTCAATAGCGATCTTTTAATTGAATGAATGAGCTTACATCACCTAAAGGAAATTTGCATTTGAACAGTTTAAACTGTGATTCATAGTATCATTTAATATATAATTTACAAATAAATATCATAAAAAGTCAATAATAATTGAAGATTTAGTGAGGATTTAAAAAATACATAATACCATACCGTAAATGACTAGAATTTAGCAATGTCTTATTATAAATATATTTATTATAGTGTTTAGTTTTCTCTTTAATCTGTGATTAGTTTGGATAATTAATTAATTAATATGCTATCTAATGATCATCCTAAATAATACTTAATATGTTTATTAATTTATGTATTATGTCATTTCACAATAGTCTTATTTAACTTTACTCCCGGTTGACTTTCGCGGTGAAATTAACAAAATACTATTTAACTTATATTAATGTTTAAGTTAAAATTTAGACAAATAAGAAACGCTTTCGCAAATTCAGGGTTAAAAAATATAAAATTATTAAATAAGTTTCATATTAACTAACTATAGAACAGTGATTTTTTTATATTAACTAAAACAATGTTAATTAATAAAACTAAATTTAAAAATCAACTCTAATAACCAAGTAACTATAAACGAATAAACTTACCTACATATAAAAATAAGTAGCAAATTGCATAGTAAAAAGCTCGACTTATTAAGCGTTCATTAAGGATTACAAAGAAACTCGTAAGTAAAGGACTGAAAAGTTGATTATAGCATAATGGGTCTAATTAATAGCTTAGCCTAATTACTGAGCTTTTGAAAAACATTCAACAACTCTTTGTCTTTGTAATTTGAATAGCCGTTCCTTTAGATGAACTCGTTGGATTGTTAGCAAAAAGTTTGTAACAAACCTTTAAACACTATAGTATGTGCGCTGTGGCATGGTTGCTTAATTTTTCGTTTCACTCTTGAAAGTTGCCGCGATTTACAAATTATGACTTAGTATTTCAGCTGTACCACATTCGTAATATATTTAAACATTAATAACTGTAGTAACTTAAATTAAACCCAGCCAGAATGTCTACAAATAAAATCAAATTGAAAGAAAAATTACGCAACTGTCACCCGCACCATGCTACAGCGCACATAGTATAGTATTAGAGCAAGATCCCAGGGCCGCCAGACGTCACGTATTTTCTGACGGATGAAATGTGGACGATTGGGTAGTGTTAGTATGTACTATGATCGTATGCCTACCTGCTAGCTTGGTCAAACGGCCAATTTCCAGGTATCAGGTAATCAAGGTACACAAAAACATTACTTACTTCACGTAAATTCTCATGGCTGATTTTTATATATGTTTTCGAGTGTAATAAAATCAAAATAATTAGTCAACATCACGTAAATTCTGACGCTCCATTTTTATATATGTTCATCCGACAACTATTTTAAAAGCTTTGACAAGAAGACAGACCGATCCAAGGGGCCAATCATCCCCTAAACTAAATTTTAATATCTCTGTGAGTGGGAGAGCATTATCTACGCGCATGAGACTGAGTGAGACCGACTGCGCTGTTAAAGCCATGAAAATTACTTGTACTTGTATACACGTTGTATTTAACATAATACAAAAATGTATCGGTGATGTTTACAACGTTCCTGGAATAATTGATGTAGATGCTGCCAGACTACAGTTGTTTATTAATACATACATGGTATCTGATATAAATGAAGAATTCAATCGAAAGAATTTAAGAAACTTCGATGCCAGTAACTTACGACCTTGTAAAAGTGAGCTTTGGCAAAAGTTTCGACGGGCTAGCTATATCGCTAGTCTTTGGAACAATGCAAGTATGAAGATGATAAATACAGTGAAACTAGTTTAAGTGGGACCTGGATAAGTGAGAAACCTCCATAACTGGAACTCATGCTGAGGTCCCAACACTTTGGCACTGAATTACCTCTGTTAGTGGGACGAGGTAAGCCTCTATATCTGGGATTTGTTCTCGATTTATCATCATTTCATCCGTCAGAAAATACGTGACGTCTGGCGGCCCTGGGATCTTGGACTATATGAACTAGGAAAGACAATCGGCCTTTTAGTGACGTAGAATAAACGTTGCCATGGTGACATTAAAAAGTTTAGTTACCATGGCAACAGATACGGTATCTTCAGTGTAATTAATAGATCCAGTATCGCTACAACCATTAACTACGCTATGATGTCTTTACTACAAACAGATTTGGTATATCCTTCATTATAGGTATGTAACCTATAATTAATTTAAACAATACTTGTCGATTTAAAAGAGTGCCGGAGAGTTTATTGCCAATTCTTCTCGTCCGTTCTGTACCCTTGATCTGACAATTGACAGTAAATGTAAATTTAGAAGCATTATTTTTTTACTGCCCTTTATACGTGTACATTGTGTTATATATATAAATTATAATTGGTTTTAAATCCTATATTGTTAGTTAAGATAGAAAGAACTAATTGAAGAAACGCTTTTTAAAGATCTGTAATAAACCAAAGGTACACCAACAAAAACATATCTAATATTAATAGCGCTGGCGTCCATTACGAATAAAATGTCACTCCCAATTGCCACACTCCCCTGGAGTACCATAGGGAGGGCCACCGCAATATATCGCGCGAACCTTTTCAATAACTTCCTCTTGGGTCTCGGCCCCAATAAATAAGCAAGGTGAACTCTCCTATATCATGTATGATACAGTGAGATATTTGAGATACATAAATGTTCCAACGAGGAATTTATAATCAACACGAAAACTTTGTCTTGGGACATTTTACGTTTGTAATTTTATATTTATTAAAGATTTTAAAATGGCGAGTTGAGACGTTAAGATAGTAGTAAGAAAAGTATTATTTTGGTTTTATTTAAAAACCAATTGTAAACTATTAAAATACTACACCATAATATTGTGCATAATCTTACCACTGGTAAACATATATTATATTATAATTATCCGTTGACGCTTATGCCTATACCATGGTTACCTACTTCCTTTTTATGAATTTATTATGACAAATATTCTTTCAAAGTTCGATGTCTATTTAGAGATGTTTTATGTAGAATATAATTCATTTCTTATTATTTAATGCAACAGCTACTGTTATGATTATTATTTATTGGTTACATATTGGAATACATGTATATAATTGTTTGAAAACTATAGAAAAGTTCAGAAAAGTGGTTTAAAAATTTTCAAAGATCGTACGTATTTTACCGTAGATCCAATATCATGACAGATTTTACTATGATAAATATTATAAGCAGAACAGTGGGGAAAAGTTGATTTTTATTATTAAATACAACCTTGCATCTATTGGACTGCATCCACAATTGCCAGAATTGGGCCACTCATATCAGTTGCTCATCTTAAATGTATTCGAGACAGTTTCATACATCTACAAAGTTATCTTAAAATTGCATTTGGATAAACCTGTCACTTACAAGTTACAACCTCTTCCCTTTTTTTTTTTTTTTTTTTTTTATGGCTCTGGCACGACATGTGCATTAGCCAGCGTCAAGTATAGGATTTTTAAAATTCGAGCTTGTGTTTTTAGAAATTCGACAGTGTCCTCTATGTACGGTTTAAGCACTCGCCCGGTACCGCACAACCCTCCCAAAGGCCGAGAACAAATTTAAATTAAATTAAAACTTGCCCTCGAACCGGGAATCGAACCCGGTACCCCTCACCTAGCTGCCACTTAATAAGACCGCTAGGCTATGAGGCCCCAACCTCTTCTCTTCTATAAAATCGCAAAATGGCGCCGATGACACAGTTCTAATTTTAAAACAATTGAAAGTTTTATCACAGCCTCGCGATGCGGGTGGAGTTTAAAAAAGAACGGGTCACTGAACTGAGATTTTTAACTGTCACCAAAACTTTGCAATGTATTTTATTCTTATTATTCTTTTTTTAAATTAGAATTAATTATTATAAGTACTAAGATTATTAATTTTACTAAGGTCAATGCTTGGGATAGGCCCATTAACTTTTTAAATACTTGTAATTGCTACCGACCATTAATAAACAGGCTATAAAAGGCAACTTATGTAACGTTAAGTTTGACATTAGGGTTGGCACGCGCTAGCCAGGTGCAAAATAATTAGATGTATGATAGCGGGCGTTTGGGGTGGAATATTTTTGCTACCTGCTATCGTAGGCGTTGACAACTCGTCTGTATTCAATTCAATGTGCTTGAAAGGAGCCTATTTTATTAAAATTGCTAAGCCATTTTATTAAAAACCAATTTCCCAGTTTTGCGGTTACACAAGGGAGTTTCTTAGGTCCTACGTTCTAGCGTTGTTTAAGGTTTACACAGAGGTGGATGATATGTCAGCGTGTGTGGTACGCCAAATTTAGAACGGTTAATAAGAGTAAGACCTAAAGACGAGTAAGACATAAATCTCCTTTCTGGCTGTTGTTAGTCGGATTTCGACAGATAGAATAGATACTAGCCCTAAGCATGGCTGCATCCTTACCTAAAGCCTCACCGCACAAACCTGGAAGGGCGTTATTTAAACATAATACTATACCACAGATGGACGACCCCCTTATTATCTTATACATCTATTTAAATTTAATTACAATAATTTGTTATCAAGATAATTGACAAATTTGACGGCATTGTTTGATGACGTCGATTAAAGATGTTCTGTTCTAACTTTGATATATTACCTTCTAAATAATATAGCACAAGAAAGACATGTAATATTTTAGTTTCCGTATAATAGAGTTAACTTTACTCTTCTTGTTGTATTTATAATTGTATGTTATCATAAAATTGCCTAGATTTTTCAAGAGACAAAGTAATTGCTGTGGGAATTAACACAGTAAAACATTAACATGGCGCTAATTACGAAGTGATAAAACTCACGAAACACGTGTTTGAGCACACATGCGCGTGCGCATTTAAACGCGCGAGACTTGGCGTCATAAAGTTTTTATAGAATTCACTAAATTAATTCACTTTTATTTTCTCTCTGAAATTAATAAGCTGGAGCTCAAAACGATACTTAAACTGAAAAAGTAGTTTATAATAAACTATTTAATGGCACTGTCTAGTTATATATTTGTAAGAAATAAACTCAAAAATTCCTTACCCCTTTAATCATCCCTGACCAAAATAGGCTTTACTTCCAAAATGTTTAATCATCAAAAACGCATCATTAATTATAATTTACAAAAGGTTTTATTAAAGTCACTTATGATAAGGAAGCCACGTCAAGTAAATTCTAGATAAGAAATAATGCGTATAATATGAAGCCTTCTAGCCAATTGCAGGCTATTTTAAACGTAGGAGAAACCCGTTCAGTCTATTTTTGTCTTTAAGCGTTATTAAGTGATTTATTTCTCGTAATAATAGTGGTTTTAGTGTAGGTTGCGCGAAGGTTTATTTAACATATGCTTTTTCGACTCACCTATTTCGATTCTAACTCTGTTGTTAGTATCACTAGCGCGTTAACGAAACGGCTTTGTAAAATATTTGTATGAAAGATATTATTATTCAAACATTTTTGGAAAATTTTCCATTGTTATATAAACCTCCCATGGTTATGGAAATTTTTGTAAACTTTAAATTGACTTAAGTACATTTTTTATTTGCTGACAAAGTCGAATAAAACAAATTGCATTTTGATGCACAGAGTTGAGGCTTAAAATTCATCTCAATACTTTGCATGTTTCAATGCTGATGATGTAATGTTGTACTCTAGTATTTCCTCCTATCCCTTGGAAAGTAATCGGTGAGGTACGATGTATAGCGATATTCAACTTATAATACATACCGTTAAAATGCAAAGCAATTTATTTCAAAGGCTATTAAAGCGGCCAGCAACACAAAAGAACCAAAATATTTTTAGAAGGAAAACAATCCAATAGTATTAAAGTAAAAAAAAAAGATATTAAAAAGTCCCTGGACACAATGGCAGTGGAGTAGAGTAATGTAAATAAAAAAATACTATTAAGGTATAAAATAAATAATAAAAATCATACTCTACCACTCACCAGACTTCCTCTTCTCGCTAACGAGAACTAGAGATTTAGTTCTTTTAACTCGCAAGGAGCGCCGTCGAATAGACCGCATAAGAGCCTCCGGCATCCGAGAAAATTTAGGTGAATCTACCCTTTTTTCGGGCATAAAAAAGTTTTTAACCGCTAACATTTTTCACAACTATAGTTTTTCACAAGGAAAATCAAGTTTCCATTCCACTTCACGTTTATTTATCCATTCGACGAACATCCGTAACCATTTATTACGTCACAGTATTGTTTCGGATAATCAAAATGCCGCACACGAGACACTTATCCTGTCGTAATCGGGGGATAATATCCGATAGAAGTTGTTCGCCATGACCGACACGTGTTAATCGGGCAAGAGCTAACGACGTACTGCCTCACGTGCGAGGCGAGGCTTACATTTGAAATTGGAATTCACTGTGCAGTTTACGCGAATTTTATCAATTGTTATCAGACTGAATTTTCTTGGCAAAACTGTATACAATGGGAATACATGACTTATTAATTATTAAAATTAACGCAATTCAGTGATATATTTATACATTCAATACATAAGACACAAATTATTGTAAGCCACTGAACTTTGGTCGTTCGTTGAATCATGAAACACAGATTATAAGATTGATTAAATTGCTTTCAATTAATTAAAAGAAATGACGTAATTAACGCGATATCAACCTTTGTTCTTGGTTTAGAGTAATAAAGGCCTCACCTTGAAATTGGAAATGTAATTAGCGTTAGTACTTACTAAGTGATTAATGCGTTAAATCCATCGCGTAATTTTTATAAGTAATGAATTAGACTTGTATATATATATAAGTACAGAAAGTTAATATCTGTAAAACATTGATTGATTAGAACAAATGCTTATATTTTTTATACATTGCAAAACATTAAAGTTTTATTTATATCTCCCAACATTTTTATTTATATGAAGTGCATCCAATAGTAATAAGTAAGGAATGTGTACAGGAAATAGGGCATTGAAAACTGTAAACAACCTATTAATAGTATACAATATTGATTTACAATTTTGCCACTTGCGAGTCTTCGTCGCCTAATCAGTTTCACATAATCTACATATTTTCTGTCTTACGTTCTTTTTCTTCACATACACCAAGTTGACCGAAATTGACGTTGTATGTAATACTTGCATCATTTTTGCCTACCTTTAGGACAAACGAAGTAACGACGAATGGCAATTGTGGTGCAATAGATTTTCTTAGACTAAAAATTTCATAAAATCAGAGCAAAAGGAAAGCAAATAAAAAAAAAAAATAATAAGTTATTTAATGATCATACAAGTGCATTGGACAATCGTGATCATCTAGAGACTCGAAACGTCTCTCTTAGTAATGTAAATAATGTAATAAATTTGCTAATCACGTTTAATTAAATTATTTTCTTAATTTGTGTAAAACTCGCATAAATCAACAATTATACTATAATCAATAGAAGCATAATAACACAAATTAAAAAAATCAAAGAGTTAATATTAGTCTACTTTATTTTGATGTTTCACTAAAGTATTTATCAGATTTTACAGTTGTCCAAGTCGCATATATACTTTTAAAGCGCACTCAAAAGGCGTAGTGTTCTAAATATAAATTATCAACTTGCTGTTCATATTTACATCCGTATCTCGAGGGATTATTGCATCTTGGATCAAGTTGCTCATATAAAACCTTTCAGCAAATTACCGCTTATTTTGTACAATTGAATCTGTTTCATATTATACGAGTACGTATTGCAGAAGCAATGCATTTGACGTGTAAAGTATAGCACGCAAAGATAAGCACGTTTTACTCAAAATAAACATTGGCATCGAGTGAATAAAACAAAAAAAGAAATATGATCGCTCGTGGACCGGCTTATAAAGCTATAAAAAAACATAGATTCACTTTATAGTAACTAAAGCGCTAAAGTGGCTATGTTGTGGAACAGTTCCCGTTGCAAGTCGTGCGAATCCTTATCATGCCATCGGAGCACGATATTCTGCTTAGCATTTTATTCAACAACCAATTTATTACGAGTCAAGTATAAAATTATAGTGTCTCTAATCTTTAAGTTGAATATGAATTCTGAGTTTTTAAATAGTTATGCAACTCACGTAAAAGGTTCAAAGTAGTCACGTAGGTTCCTGACTTTATTATAGTATATACTATTTAACATATATTATTTTATTTAAATTCGTATATTCATCTGCTCTACCCTACTTAATAGTAACTCTACTGCATAAATGTATACAGTTAATGTTGATACACAATGAGCAGTGGCCTAGTGGTCTGAGCGTGCGTTCGAAACTCACCGATTTTTTTCTTAAACACTCGCTCGTTCTGTGAAGGAAAATAGTAAGAAAACCGGCATGCCTTAGACCTAATTCGACGGCATATGTCAGGCACTAAAGGCTGATAATCTACTTGTCTAATAGGAAAGAGAAATCATCGCGAAACAAATACAGATAGGCCCAAACTTAAAGGTTGTTGCGCGACTGATTTCTTTTAAATCAAAATTAATTGGCGACAATATTAAATCGTTCACTTGAAACATGGTGAAATAAATACGGAAACGATATCAGAATGCTCTAATAAATAATACTGTTATTTAAATTATGGTTTAATGAAAGAAACATGTGACGTGATGATGGGAGTCTTATCTCATCCCATTGGGAGTAGTTAGGAAGTTCATAAATATGTCATATAAAAGCTGTGTGGAACATGGGCTGATGGATCACTAAGAACAAATAGTTATATAATAATAAGCTTATAGCGTTCCTCGATACATGGACTATTCAATAATAAAATCAAACGACTCACATTGAGAGCCTTTATTTACCTTTGGCAGAACTACATAAAGCTTGCCAAAGGCTTAAGTAACTAACATAGTTCTTATGTAAAATTGTTCGCTATACGGATCTATGAGCCCGGAATAAATGTTTTATTATTATTGAATAACTAGCTGTTCCCTGCCACGCTTCGCTGTGGCACATTGTGATTGAATGGTTGAGAAATGAGAAAGAAAACATTTCATATAAGTTTTAGTTTGCAATACTTGTGGAAAAAAAATGATAAAAACAATTTATGCGGAATATATATCATGCTAAAATTTCAGCTTGATCAGTGCAGAACTTTTTGAGTTTTTGAAGCGTACACAAACCAACATAACATTTTTATACATTTAGATTTTAAAAACCTTAGAACACTATCAGACTTTTAATGGCACTGAATCAAGCCGATTTTGACACACTGTGGGTCTGCGGCGGTTATATGTGTATACACACCGCATATATTATTGTTTAATCTGTAAATCTTTTTTTTTTTTTATAGAACGGGGGGCAAACGGGCAGGAGGCTCACCTGATGTTAAGTGATACCGCCGCCCATGGACACTGCCAGAGGGCTCGCGAGTGCGTTGCCGGCCTTTTAAGAATTGGTACGCTCTTTTCTTGAAGGACCCTAAGTCGAATTGGTTCGGAAATATTTCAGTGGGCAGCTGGTTCCACATAGTGGTGGTGCGCGGCAGGAACTGCCTTGAAAAACGTTTAGTTGTGGAACGGCGGACGTTGAGGTGATACGGGTGGAATTTCGTATTCTGTCTCGACGTCCGATGATGAAATTCAGCTGCAGGTATTAATCCGAACAACTCCTCTGAACACTCTCCATGGTGATATCTTTTAAATGGCGTTTAAAAAACATATTTTGTGTTATGTTTAGTATGTTGCAAGGTTTTCTAAATAAACAATTGAGGATTATACGTCCTGAATAAGACGTAACAGTAAAGAATGACGCCCTTATGTCGCTCCTATAAAACCAGTCTTGTACAATTAAAGTTTACAATTTATCAGACTTTTTAGAATGTCGTCCTCCCACAAGTGCCACAAGGACCGGTCTTGTCCTTTTATTACGCGGTACAATTTCTTTATTGTGGATCACAAACATCAAAATCTAATAAAAAAATGATACTTATATTATCTGTGGACTATTGACAGCCATCTATGGCACTTTACTATTAGTGAAACTAAAAGATATATTTCCAAGAAGATATTTCAAACAACAAAAAAATGCATTGAAGTACGACTTAGGTATTTTCTACTCGAGGTATAATGTAAACAAATAAATTAACAACTACATTATTTGTTTAATAAGGTTATAATGTGTTAACTAAATTTAAGTATATCCCTTTCCATTACACCTTAAACAAAATATGTCAGAAAGAGACGCAGTTAAGTTAAAATAATGAAGACTGATTTTATTGAATACTATTCAAACTAACTCAATAAATAATGACTCCTTAACAGGTATATGAACTGTGACCTAATAATATATATGCTTGTATCGCTTTTACGTCTAAGCCACTGAATATATAAATTTTAGTGTAATTAGTAAGGGAGAGAGTACTACAACGACTTGGTTTGAGAGCGACCGCCGATGCGAAAACTGTGTGAGTTCGAAAAGTGAGTTACAGAATCGCAGGGCTGTAGGCCCGCGAGTGCGTGTTTTTGGTGCTTAAGAATATTACCAAAAAAAGCCTTTTCCAAAAAACACCTGCAACGGAACCAAAACAAAAAATACTTTGATAAGGATATCCGGTAGACTACTATAATCGTTATCAATACCCTTAATTGGATGACAGTTTATTCTTAAATATAATTATGTATGTTAATGCGTCCGCATTTCCTACAGCCTTTAATGCTTGTGGTATGTCGTATTGTATTATTGTAAATTCTCCTTCGTCTTTTTAAAGATGATTAAATAAAAAGACAGAGTGTTCCAGAACATCTTAAGTTATTATTTTCATTAACCTATTAATGAAGCCGTAAACACCTCTTAACCCCAATAATATAAGTTGATTGCACTTTAATAAAAAATATACTGACAACAAATAAATACTATTAAAAGATTAAACATAAGTCTCTTGACGTTCCTTAAGAATATATTAGATTGCCTAATGTATTTGTATATGTAATAGAATATAGCTATATAAATGAAGGTACGAACACGTATAATGTAGAAATTTTGTCACGTACTTTGCGTGCGTAAAATCTTTTTTTATGTCATCATACAGTATTTTTAATTTTTAATAATCCAAAGAGGGTTGAAGTTGAAAACGTATTACTAAATATTAGAATTTTAACATATCTGCAGTACTGTAATGGATGATATATACTGTCATTATGTCTAAAAGAAATATTTTTTTATGTTATTAAGAATTGTTTAATAGTTTTGTTACCTCTTTATTATATTAAACGTTCGTTTAGTAAATTTATCCACTGTGGGAAAAAAGAGGTAGAAGTTGCAAAGACGCAAACAAGATTTACACATTAAACTTGAAAATTAAAAAAAAAATATTTAGAGTTCTAATAAATAATATTAGTTTTAGTTGGAACAATTAGGTTGTTTTGGTGATATCTGATGAAAGGGAAAAAAATTATGGCTATATATAAATTACAATTATAAATGTCATCTATTAAAATTGCGTACCAAAATGTTACTAAGATGATTAAACGTTTTCATATATTTTTTAGTTTGTAAACGATTGAATGATTCTTATAAACGAGCTAGGTCTGGATATATAATAACATATAATTGCTCCCTTCACACTATAAAATGGATTTTTGTTTAGTTTTCTGTAATTTGAACTTTTTTCTTTGATTAGTAATTGTTTTCTTTTTTGTAAAGTTTGTTATGTTTGTGTTGTAATAGGTTATGATCTCTATATATATATATGTATGTCATGTTTGCCTTTAAGTGCTTGTCACACTAAAAATTGTATTTTGTGTTTGTTTTTACCAATGTGCCAGTTAGTCTAGTCGACAAGTTGAAAATGGAACAAAATAGAGATACTGCTCTTAAAATTATGTGCGATAGCTCATTGGATCCGGAATGACGTCTAGAAAAATGTGCTAAAAGCGTGTATTAGCACATAAAAAATTGCAAAAGTTATAGACAATTAAAGATGAAAAAAAAATGGCATTTAGTTTTTTGCCAATATTTAATAAACCATTAATATTTAAGAAATTAATGAATAAATGAAAAAAATAAAAAAAATAAATAAAATAAATTAATGAATATTACTTTTATTTAAAATTATTATTTTTTTTCTATACTTTGTTATATAACATGGAATGGATCCTACTTTGTTGAATTTTCTTAAATATTAATAGTTTATTAAATATTGGCAAAAAACTAAATGCCATTTTTTTTTCATCTTTAATTGTGTATAACTTTTGCAATTTTTTATGTGCTAATACACGCTTTTAGCACATTTTTCTAGACATCATTCCGGATCCAATGAGCTATCGCACATAATTTTAAGAGCAGTATCTCTATTTTGTTCCATTTTCAACTTGTCGACTAGACTAAGTGTGCCGAGCGTTGGCAAGCTTTTTATCAATAAAAAAATTAATAAAAAAATTGCTTTTTTAGAGAAAGGAGTAAACAGCAGCCTGCCCTGCAGAGCCGGTTTTCTATGGGTGTTTTGCCGGCCTTTGAGAGAAAGATTATTTCCTTCCCTCAAAGGCAAGCCATCATCATCATCACCGCTACACATTTTCTGTATGATAATGTTTACCTACATAATTATTTAATGATTCTAACAGCGTATACTATTTTTTTATACATAAAATTTAATTTTTTTTTAAACAAGTAGGCACAAGCTTGATCATAAATAACTGCTTCCATTTTATGGCCTGAGCTAAAAATAAGTATTTATGAGTATGACGCGGGATCATACAAAAAATACACATTTAAAAGATATAAATTTCACGTAAAGTGGTTGAATAAAATCAAGTTAACAGATCGTAAAAATATAGAATAGATCCGACTACAATAAAATTTTACGATTTCTTCTGGGTTTACGACTTCTAACTCAAAACTCATTATAGTACTTAAATTCAGCTCAGTTTATTTTATTGCTAATAATTTATAAAGCGACTTTGTAAAATTTGCTAAAGATATGGTTAGTTTAAAGATTTGTCTAGAAAAAAATACTTAGCAGACCTGCGTTTGTTTAAAAAATAGTCTGCGACCAACGTAGCGCTGCGTTTTTTATTAGGAGCACTTTATAAGTGTTGGCAAAAAAAGTGTGACTGCCTCTTTGACTCTTGCTTATATTGCTTACAAAAAATGGGGGTTGGTGGTAGAAGGGTGAAAATAAAAGGTTTAATGTTTACCATTAAAAAAAAAATTTGTCTAAATATGCTGAGGGCCACCCTTATCACTAAGGGGTATAAAAACAGTTTACGACCAAATCTAACATAAATATTTTTTTTTCAAAGCGCCGAAGCCGTTTAGGAGAAGTATAGTAACAACTGGCAAGATAATTTTATATAACATATATTAAAGAAAAATTGCTCATGATGAAAATTTGAATAGGTTTAAACTTTATACTACGGTCTTTATCTATTAATTAAAAGGTATTCATTAACATAGCAATTAATCTACATATTCTTTTCACTGTGCTGAAACAACACGATTTTGCTGCTTTTTACGTTGCTCCAGTTTCAACCACCTTGAGCTTAAGCTATGACCCATATTCATGGTTTCGCGAACTTCTATAGAACATCCGCACTTTCGGTGACGTCATAGACTGCTGTAAAAATATCTTACTACACTTTAAATGTATTACTGGCAATTTATTGTTTTCAACGACGTCAATGCCCTTATTCCAAATTTGAATTCGATTCATTCATGATGGAATTATGGCGATTTCTCCGAAATTCAAAATTAGAACGTGCGTACCGTGTTACATTTATTTTTTGTGCATTTTGTAAGAAAAGCCATAGAATAGATACAAATTATGGACAGCTAGCATCTTCACAATAAGTATTGAGCACCCTGCTATAAATCATTTCAATACTTGACACTATGGCCGGGCCCGATTACTTTATGACCCAAAACTGCCGCAATTTACGAGTTACCTTTCTAAGATCATCAACGGGTATTAGTCACGAGCGAGTGATTTCGATCGATCGTTTATTCAATTTATTTATGAGTGTACAAAATCGTTCGGGCGGAATTACGATTATCGTCTTATAATTCGATTATTATCTTTTTGATATATATTCTCACGAAAGGGATATTGGGGACTTGTAAAAATTGCAAGTAAACCCTCTTACTGAACAATATTTAACAAGCCTTTGAAACAGCTCTTATCGTTTTACATTATTTATATCTAAGCAATATCGCTGTTAATTATTTTGTAAAAGCATTAAATAATCTAGTTTTATTCCAATGAAGGGACGAAAATTGTCACGCTATTTGAACTTGCAATCACCTGCCTGAGTGGAAAATATCGATCGATCAATGTTATACAGGATATTGCAGCTTTTAGATTGGTCATTTGAATATAAATTATAAACACATTTAGTTTCCTCGTGCTTTATGCAAAGCCCATAAATCTCATACAATACAACGATTGTTATCTAATTTAAAGTCCACGAGAGCGACTATAAATGAACTTCAATCTAGCGTATATATAATAATTATGGCTAAAAAGTATTAATCTGACAATTGACCTGAAGGACTTTTCTTAGTCTTAAATTTTTCGTGAGTTACACTTAGCGCTAAGTCTTTGAATATCACCCTTGATATATAATAGTAATAGGTATTTAAGATATTTAATAGTAAATAAATTAATATAAGCGCGCCTATATAAGATAAAATAATGCTATAATATTTGATTCCCGCATTACTTATTTACAATACCTACCGCATTAAAGCAGTGGTGCTACAACTGTTTAGATCTGGGCATTAGATTTGTGTAGCTTATTTATGATTACAGATTCCTAATAGACAAGGAGGTGATCATCCTTCTGCGCCTGACACACGCTGTCAACTTTTGGGTCTAAGGCACGCTAATTTCCTTACGATATTTTCCTTCAGCGTGCGAGTGTTAAATGCGCACATAGACAGATTGTCTATTGGTGCACAGCGGAAGGTTCGAGTTCGAACCTACGACCTCGGATGGGAGTCGCTGTGGGCCAACGCTGCAATATCAAATTTAAGTAAGTTCGTTCCCATCATGAAAATAAAAATTACTTACCCTAAAGGCACGTTTATGAATAGGAACGTTAATTTTTAAATTGGAATCGAGTGCACTTCCTAACTTTATGGGTAAGCTTGAGAGCTTCCAAAATGTTAACAGATTGTAATATAACTTGCATAAGACGATACCAACTTTCCGAAGCTGAACTTTGCACGTTAATATACGAAACTACTAAATGTCCTCGGAACTTTGCTTTGGCAGAATACGATAGGGCGTGATACGTTATTATAATAAATATTTTCAAGAATAAAGCTTTCTAATGAGAGCTTTTTTTCTAATGAGACTGGCCTATGTAAATATAAATCATTAAAATATTCACACATTGACACACAAATAGCAGTGTTGGCCTAGTGGCTTCAGCGTGCGACTCTCATCCCTGTGGTCGTAGGTTCGATCCCCGGCTGCGCACCAATGGACTTTCTATGTGCGCATTTAACATTCGCTCGAATGGTGAAAGAAAAACATCGTGAGGAAATCGGCTTACTTTAAACCAAAAAAGTCGACGGCGTGCGTCAGGCGCAAGGTGATCGATCACCTACTTGCCTATTAGATTAACAAATGATCATGAAACAGATACAGCAATCTGCGGCCCAGACCTAAAAAGGTTGTAGCGGCACTGATTTTTTTGACACACAAACATTGATATAAAGATTTACAAATGCGATAGCTGAATGGGTAGGGAGTCGAACGGAACAGGGAAGCGTAGGAACGGTGATTGCTTAAATGCCCTAGAAGTTCAGATTGTTCCAACACCGCTTATTACCAACCGTAAACATTTTTCTTGGAAAAACATAGAGTTGGCGGTTTTGTTTTTTGTGAACCCAGATTAAACTTACCGATGAAACAGTAAAACACAACCATATAATTCACGATTTGTAAGGCAGCTACAAAAATGGTTCAAGAAATAGATAAAATTTTATACTAGTCACGAAAGACATTTGTAAAAGATATATAATATATAGATTTTTGATATTTTATTGAAGTTCTACTTCTTTGGGTGCGTTAGAGAACAATGATTATAGTAAATTTTTACGATGCGCGCGCACACCGTCACAAAAAACCGACACCCTGAAGTTAGCTATAGTCAACATTTTAGTATTTTTATTGTTAGCGTTGTTTTTTGTTCAAACGTAGAATAAATTTTTTGAATAGATTTTTATCTTGTTACGCCAATGAAGTATGTATAACCAACTCGTGTACATAAGTATACTCACGTTTTTTAATAACTCGCCTCGCATATATACTTTCAGAAGCTTTAACCTTTTTAAGTTATCTAATCTAAAGTCCTCGAGTACCAAATGGTGCATTGCTTATTGCAATAATAAACTAAATATTCTTCAAAAATAAGGGCAATGACACTTTAAATTTCCCTTATACATATATCCCTACATTAGTGCCATGCTGTACCACTCTATAATTATCTGTTGTACCCTGCTATATTTCTGCTTTAAATTCTACATAAATATAAAGAGAAAATATTTCTATTTGTAGTTTCAGTTGTATCTGTATTTTATTTTTTGACCGTGACATTTAGTCAACTGTGTCAACCGAGTTATTGTACTATGAAAATCAATTTAAATACTAGTATACTGTTTTGATAAAAGAATTGTATAATGTCATATAGTAAAATTAAATATTTATAAAATTATAGCGATCAGAGCTTGTGCACTGTCGCTCCCGGACAATGGTTACAAAATTCCACAGCTCGGATAAAAAACAACTATATCCTTGTATGAAATTTACTTATAAATGATATGACGAAATAAAATATTCTTATAGAAAAATAGCTACTTAGCTGCCTATATTCCAAATTCCAATCTGTTGTTCATCAAACGAACATACAATTTTTGAAATTAAAACATACTTACTATTTCCTACAACTTGATTTACTCGGATATTGGAACACAATCGATCAATATATAAGCGCTTATAACAGAGTTATCAGATGCGCGTTAGATTATAGAGGGTGGACACCCTCAACGACAATACAATGACACGTGTTGTAAGACCCTCTTTCATAAGCTTAATAAAGCCTTTATTCTATGATTTCCTAAGAAGGAAAACTTTATAGATTGACAAGAAGAAGATATTGCTCATTCATACTATTGAAACTGAAGAAATGGTTATAAAAAGAAGACCAGGAAAATAATCAAATATCTTATATCTCTCAATCAAAGATATTATCAAGAAAATTGTGTGAATTTATGTGAGGGTGGACCACAACTTGGTCACGTTTACTCCGCCCACTTAAGCGTCAAAATTTATCCGGTTAAAGTTATTATCTACTTCAGTTTTTTGTGATTAAATTTAATCGAATGAATTTGGTCGTAGTATTTGCAAGCGTCTAATAGTTTACTTTTCAAATGAAATATATTTTTAAAAATCTGGGTTTATTCAAGGTTCATACGTACGTTCTTGTTTATTTTCAGTTCGCACCTCAAAAAACTTGTTTTTCACAGCCAATGGACTTTTTGTTTCATGCTCGAGGTCCGCCCAGAGGGTTTAATAAAAATCAATATCGAGTGGAACCAATCGGCGTGTGATGGAATCATTGACGCGCCTGCAACCCTACAGGTGATTAAATACAGTACACTAGCGTAAATATAAAAATATTGTTTAAAGTTGTCTAGACTGAAAACATGTTTAATATCAATTGATATTCGCAGTTATCATTACAGATGTACAAATAGGGTTTTTGGAGAACATATAAAATCCTTACATATTCTTTAGATATACATTAGCAAGCTGATGATCAATTTTTCTTTATCAGACCGATAACATTTTAATGTTCTAAGCATAACGAACTCACCGAAGTTAGTAGTTTGCATTCAATTGTCTTAGTATCATACCATAAGGTTTTTCATAGAAGTCTTTGCCTCATCTACAAGTAACATTAAGTGAAATGTAGCCAAGCTTCTTGCATCTTTGCATCAGATTCCTACTGTTGCTTCGGTGATTGATTGTTATCAGCCTACGCCTGTGTGCCTCGTGCACACTTTATCAATTCCGTAATTGCATAGGAAACAGTGACAAATCCATAGGTGGATTGAAGGGTTGACATGAGAAGAACTAAGCTCTAACGTAATGCGGTGGTTTAGGATAACAATCTTATTAAAACGAGTATAATAGAAATAGAACTACCTCATTTCACTTATAGCCTATTCAGACCGTTATAACACTTTCTGTCCTGTCGTTTGGCCCGCAATCGGCAGTTACGGGTCCACCCTCATAATAGTAATACTTCGTGATAGTGTGCTGACACGCAATTCTTATCTATTATGATCTAATTCATATTTACATAATTAAGTTATGACGTTCGAAATAATGGTTTTGAGCTTTTATATTCCAAGCTTCCTATGGATTCACTTTGTTATTGTTATAGGAAGGTTTCATATTTGATTTGTGTGCCTTTTTGTGGTGGTGAACAGATAAAATTTTTTAAATGATTTCTTCTTGGTATGAAGGACTTATAAATGTTCATCTAAGCGACAAGTTCTCCGACTACGGACTTTTATCACAGCCTTATTAATCACAGGGGTTAGACGCTCTAACAGTTTTTATAATCGATACATTTACTACAATAATTTTTATAGAAAATTAACCTGATATACAGGAAAATAAGGTAAAAAGGTAAAGGAAATGAATAAGAAGCCTCATTATCGAAGTAAAAATAATACTTACACGAAACCGTATTTATTATCCAGTCACTTTTTAGTTGGATAAAGATTGTGCAAATTGTCTTGTTCTAACTAATAGCACAAAATTCGTGCAGTAAAATATTTGACGAAAATATAACGTATTAACAAATAAAAGTACGTAATCCAACCTAGATTCAAATTTCCAGAAAATATTCTCAATATCCGAACAAAAACATCGTCTTAATCTGTCAACCAGAACAAACTTTTTATCGGATATGGCTTAGGCGTGAATGGATTAAAGGAACGAAAATAAGCCAAAGAAAACATCCATTCAAAACCACAGCAAACAAACGAAAACGCAATTGACGGCCGAACAATGATTCTAATCCGTAAAAATGATGAGCTAGTCAATTTTACATTAGATATGCGTGACAACCTCAACACAAAGTTCACAATTCACGACAAAACGGTTCAAGGTAGGGGGCCAATTAAAATGTATTTAAAATATAATCTCTAGTGCAAAGACGTTACGTTAAGTATACTTTATTTGTATCATACAATTATTTTCTTTATGTAAATGCAGACTTTAAATTACGGTCGCACTTGGCAAGGGTTGTCGCTTCATAAAAATGCCCTTTCTTCCCTTTGACAGTACGGCATTAACAATGAGTTCATAATTCTAAGAAATTAAAAAAAATGTAATCCGCTAGATTTAGAACAGGGACAAGGGGAACAAAAGTAAATAAAACGCCAAAAATATTAAGGTTTTGTGTTGTTGCCGCGGGCTAATTAATATTGATGTAGGTTTGCCTTTCAGAGAATGTGTGATTCGGATATATTTTTCCGAGGGGCATAATATAAAGAGAATTGTTTTAAATAAAGTACATGATGTAGTTACAAATATAATAAATACAATACCTCTAACTTATTTTCCAATATCCATTTCAAAGAATCGGAGTGATTTTTATGAAATTGATATCGTTGCATAAGAAAATACAAAAAACAT
Organism: Pieris melete; assembly: GCA_963693345.1. Lineage (NCBI taxonomy): Eukaryota > Metazoa > Arthropoda > Insecta > Lepidoptera > Pieridae > Pieris > Pieris melete. The sequence goes on along the minus strand of CAVNZK010000006.1, from coordinate 4,077,090 downwards.
ATTCAATATTATTGTAAGGGGTTCGGAAACATTAAGAATTCGGAAGGAATTATTGAGTAGGGTCCGCGACCCTTGGATATTTTATTTCTGTATTTGCTAGGGAACAGCATTAAGTTACAACTCCGTGCTATCATTGGCGAATTTGCAAAGGGTGGTCCCGAAGACGAGAGGGTGTACTTGGAGACTCTTTTTACTACCTTAGTACATAATATTTTCATAACACTTCTCTCTTCAACTAATCCCTTAGGACATCATTTTACAGCCTCAACCGTTGTTTCTAGATCTTTTAACTATTTTTAACAACAATAAGTAATCTTGCCCTATGGGCATCTCCATTGTTATTCAATTTGAATTCATGCGTACCGTAAGGTACTGTAAACATTACGCAATGTCTAGCCCCTCAAAATTTAAACTGTATCAAGCTAACATTTCTGACACTCGAACAAAAGGGCATGAGCCAAAGACGTCCATCACGAAAATGTTCCAACAAAAGATGTCGACAAATACATTTGACAAACGAACTCTGACAGATGTTACTTGAGCCGTTGTATTTCGTAAAACTGGAATCTTTGTGCTAAGCTTCCGTATTGCAAAACCAGTATAACGAAAATAAGAGGAAGCTCTTTCAAGTTCATGTGAAATGTTAGATGTGGGAAAATACGAACAGAGTTTGACAATAAGCTGAATTTTTGTAATTAACCTTACATATGTCTTAGGTACAGCATACAAATGATGGCAATTAATTTTAAACAATTAAATGTTTTGTTAACTATTTTGCTGCCTATTGTTGTAACTTGCTATTACCAATTTCTGTCTCTTACTATAGGTAGGAATAGTGTATTACTAAAGGTAGGAACACCATTCCTAAAAGTGGAATTTAGAAAATTTTACGTTTGGACTATACTATGATGTTATGCATTAATTTGAATTGTAATTATTACAATTATATTAGTTTTCGGATTGCGGCGTCGGTGTATGGTGTATTCCTTTGCATATATATATCACTTCTTTACGGGGCGGGGTTTGTAAGAACTAAGAATTATTCCTTAGAGTATATTTTCATTCTAATAACATTCAAATTTGACCCTAAGATTTCTTGTGTTGACGGATCAGATAAGTTTAACAAATATTGATTACTTTTCGCGTCATGGTCAAGACCATGTTTTACTATCGAACCCGTGACCGTGACGCATGCTGTATCGAAATAACCCCTCAAACCAACAAAATCGTGCTGAGAAAATGTAAATGTTCAACGAAGTGACTTTATTTAGCGAAACAACCAATAAAATTGTGTTGAGAAATAGATCAATACAATTAAAAAAGCTTTACATAAAACAATTATTAGGGGCCGTTTAAGTAAGCAGATTTACTGCAATTAACCTCTCACAAACCCCCAATGTGTAGGTAATATGTGTAAAAAAGTAAGTAAATACTGTTGACGTAATCACCAAATATGAAATCAAAGACCCCCCTGCCCCTACTATAGTGCTTACGTAATTCTTGAACAGACAATATAAATTTATATATATATATATAACTAATAGTATTGGTTAGAGTTTAGTTATGTATATTATGTTCTTAAACAATATGCATGCTTAAAAATACTAACAACAAACGAGCAAGGAAAAAAAACTCAGGCAAACAATAAAATAATCGCAAATATAAATAAAAAATTAAGAGAAACTTAAACCTCATTAAGAGTCTAATAAACATTAGGGTTAGAAGTTTGTTGTGATATTTGTTACATATGAATGTTTTCATTAATTTTAGTAATTAAATTGTAAGACCGAGATAGCCCAATATTTAAGTACAATACATTATAATTTATATATTTGAGGTTTATAGTACCTTTAAGAAGGGGTTACGTTTATAATAGCGTAGTATAATCCCTATACGAGTACAAAATATGTTATAGGAAATATGAATTATGCTTGAGGTTTATAAGCTGATTTAAAAAATTCAAAACATCCTTGGCTTTTTCAGTATTGTAGATAATCTATACAAGGAGTATTTTCTTAATAAATTCCATGCGGTCCAAGAAACTTTAATTATCGAATTTTATTATTTATGTTATTTAACATAAACCACCAGCGATGCTTACGTATGCTAAAAAGTATGGTTAAAAGAAAACATGTAGATAAAAGTCATTTCTAGGTAACATGTTATTTGTAAAATTTAATTTACATTAGTACAAAAAGAAACTATAGAGATGGTATTGAATATAGATTAATATAAATTATTCTCACAGAGTATCGATTTCCTTATTATACAACCTTCTGACATCACTTTGTACGTATTTTGATCATAGATAACAGTAAATAGTAGATGTATCGATGACCTAAGAACCACATTCATGGAGGGAGAGTTGTTGCTATGGTACTAATAAAAGGGGTAAGAAGATTCTAGAACGTTTATCTGCTTTTAAATGAGTTTTACATACACCGAAATTTTAATAAAATATTTTAATAAAAAAAGGAATATTCTGATCACTGCAGCAGTAGATGCAAGCAAGCCCTTCAATTGTTGTATTGACAGGCATCAAACTTATATCATCCAGGCCATATACCACGATAAAACGTTTACAGTGACTGAATGTTTAATACATATATACATGTTCAATGGCTATTTCACGAAGTTTTTCTACTTTAAAAATTCTTTCTTCTCGTAACTAATATTGATACAAGAATATACGAAACAAGGCTATGATAATTTAAATTATCCGTGAAACAAACACACACATGTGACACACGTCCTAGTAAAGAAAAATACAGGTTTTATAAAGATCAAAGGGTTCGTACCAATGGGGTAGTTTCATTTTGAATAAGGCTTAATTCTGAAGTTGGTAAATCAAAGTACGGGAAGCGCGCGTTAGAAGACATGAGTCACGAAGTACTACACTTCATTTGTTTCAATTAAATATCAAATATTGCGCTGTATGACCGAATCCGTGGCTAACACATTTAGACTCAAACTCACTTTAAATCTGCTTTATTCCAAAAAACGCTTGGTGAATCTTACAATGTTCGGAATACAATGGCGATTTGTATTGTGATTAGTGTAGTAGACACTAAAGAACGTCACGAAGCAATTAAATTAAAGAAGTATTGACAAAAATATTTGAATTATTTTACAATAACTATGAAGCTGAGCTAGTCTCAGAAAAGAATATATGGGAAAAATAAATCACTTTAAGTAAATAACTCTAATACAATTCATGAGACACCAAATAGTACTACTTTTTTTTAAAATTACAATTCCTTAAAACATTTTCGCACGTTAGCGGGAACGAGTTAGGTTATCAATAGAAGTCTGGGGCTAAATTCGCCATTGAAACTGGACATTACTGGTTTTTTGAATACTTTTATTCATGTATTGTGAATCTTAGATTTTTATGCTTGTAGGGTGCAAGTTAAAGTGTGAAATTGGCCGCGTTTACATGCCAAAATTTATTGTCAAGATGTTATTAAAATGTAAAGACGAGCGTTTTTGATTTCTGGTTCTAATTTTTTAAGTTTAATATAAATCCAGAGGGTCTTCAAGGTAATGTCCAAGTGTTGACTCGTTACGGATAAATCGCTTAGCCAATTTTATTGAATTTGGCATAGGTTGTGGTAACGTCATATTAATTGCTTAATGACGTCTCTTATCCAATATAAAGGTGATAATGGTAATGGTAGTAACTGCTAAAATTTAAGAAGCAAAAATTTGAATTTCTACTTTATATCATGAAAGTTATAGCTCTATGTACAGCCATAGATACTATATATATTATCCTAGTATTGTCCATTACATCATGGAAGAATTAAAAGGCATTGGTCGCGTTCTGTTAAAAGTACGAGATTACAGATATAAAAATGTCTTATCAATAACATAATCAACAAAATAATTCTTATCAACAAATAAATTGTATTTAAAATGAAGATTCGGTATACATATTTCAATCACTTCCTCAGTGTTCCGATAGCCGTGATCGTCTAGTGGTTAGGACCCTACGTTGTGGCCGTAGTAACCCAGGTTCGAATCCTGGTCACGGCAGTGAAATTCACTGTCATGGCGGAGCGAATTTTTTCCTTTTTGAAAGATGAAATCACACTAACAATATAATAATTTACATAATTACACAATATGTCATCCAGGTGTAAATCAAAACTATTTAAAGACCAGGTCAACTACTATAAATATATATGCACCTATTTAAAAATTTCAATAATAATGGATGTATGAATCAAAAACGATTTAGAATAAAACAAAAGTAAAAACATAATTAACAATAATTATAAAATTATGAGTATGTACTGCCATCTATACTACAATGAAATAAAGTATAGGTGTAAAATTTTGTGAATGTTCGTAGAGGTTTGTTAGTATCTAGCAGAGGGCGCTGTGTGTAAGATAGACGCGCCATCTAGGGGCAATTGCACAAAACAACAAATAAAATAAAACTTTTTTAAAGTACCATCTAGGTTTAAACGTTAACGTTGTCCTAAACAATCAAATATTTTTATTTACTTACTTTATTTATATTTGTTATACTAATAAGAAAAATGTGATTTATCATAGAGTTTATTAATATAGAAAATATTTCTTTAAACTATTTGACATTGCACAATTCCCAGATAACATTTCAGCGTTGGCGTCTAGACGCGTCGTTCAAAGTTATTATTATCTTTTTTAACGTATTTGGGATTTATAGAAGCTTTGTTATTACTAATTAATGGCGACCAACATCAAATATATTTATTTAAAGATTCGTTGAATGAAGAACGATTTGTATTGTAGTGTTTATACCAATTCGTATTTCCAATACAAATCTGTTCGCGATGAGCGATTCTTTTTTAATAATGTACGCATCCAACTCTCTGATATAATCTTATAATGATATCCCCCAGTATAGGGGGGAACGGAGGCAGAGACCGTCGCAAGATAATAATAAAAATGGAGGTCTCACAAAATAATATCCACGCCAACAAAGTGACAGCCACTAGGTAACAAATATGTATAATACTGTCTGAAAACAAGTGTCAACTATATCTCAATATTCATCTCTAGGGAGTCCCTCGTATAAGTCGTGCTTGAATGATTGATGGTGTAGTCGAGACAAAGTCTACGTTATGCTATTTGCCCCTAAGACCCGTCCCAAGATATATAGAGAGGTTACAACTTAGTTTACACTTGTATAAACTTTTGGGGCCAGCAGAAATTGAGTCGCTTTTGGAACAGTCTGACTGTTTTAAAAGTTTGAATATAATTTTAACTCAATTTTTGACTTGAAAAACTGTTTATAATATTTAGATATAGTTTATTTGTTTGCACGGCATAGGAGGTTGGATGTTAAAATATCATGAATATAAATAGATAATAATATATACATTTTTAATTTAACTTAATACGAAGCAAAAATAATACTGAATTGTTGTAGCAACTCCATATAAATAAATGGTAAAGGATGGTCTGTGTTTACAGAACATCATATTATAATGTTCAGTAAAATTTCCGAGGTGAGTTACTGTAGGTACCTATTAAATCTCTATTGTATTTTATTACGCCATCTCGCGACTGGAAGATATATTTCATACAAGTAAGGTAATGAATATAAAGGAGTAAAATAAGTAATAGGTACCAAACAAAATGTATTTTTACAAGATTTCATTAGAATAACTATCGGTTCCTAACCGTCAAAAAGAATGCGGACGTCGAGGCACAATACGAAATTCCACCCGTATCACCTCGACGTCCGCCGTTCCACAACTGCCCTGCGATTCTGTAACTCACTTCACGAACTCACACAGCGGTTTCGCATCGGCGGTCGCTCTCAAATCAGTCGTGAAGAGTTCACGACTGATTTGAAGCGTGTGAAAAGTGTGAAGTCGCGCTGAGCGCTTTTTTAAGGCAGTTTTCGCCACGCACCACCACTATGTAGAACCAACTGTCTACTAAAGTATATCCGAACCAATTCAACTTCGGGTCCTTCAAGAAAAGAGCGTACTAATTCTTAATAGGCCGGCGTCGCACTCGCGAGCCCTCTGGCAGTGAGCGTCCATAGACGACGGTATACTTAACTTAACATCAGGTGAGCCTCCTGCCCTTTTGCTGTTCTATAAAAAAAGACGGTTCACAATTGACTGACTCGACTATTGAACTGAACTTATTTAAATATAATAATTTATTGGTTATTTTAAAAGAAAATCTTGCGGGCTCTTGACTAACAGAAAACATTGACAAAAATTTTCAAAAGTTTTTTACAAAAAAATACATTATTAGCTTGCCTCGACACTGTAACAGCTCGTTATACGAAGACAAAGGTTTAAGCTGTGCAAAGCTAAGTAATTGTGGCTACACCCCCAGCAGGTAACAACAGGTCATTAACCTTTGTCTCATTATTGGGCTTACCTTGTAATGCCGCCGGGGATATTGTTTGATATTATATCTCTTAGGAATTCCTTTTATATTAAACTGAGCCAGGAGTGGCCTAAATGCCTAAAATTTAAGCTTATGCACATAGGAGATTACTGAATAATGTATAATCACATAGATACACATATAAACACATACATATGTGTTTTAATTTAAATTCCAAGAAAAAATCCAAATAGGTTTTAACAATATTTCGTACTTCTATAGATTGGTCTTCTAATTAGTGTTAAAGGATAATTAAATGATTTATATACGGGTATTAGTATCATGTAGGCGGCAACTTCGTTCATGGACATTATTTGATAAATGTATGTATAAACATATGATTACGTGACCTTTTTGACCATTGTGACTATTATAATGTCTCATATGTGGTTGATTTAAAACTTTGTTAATGACAAAAACATAAATAATAAAAATAAATTACCGTTAAAATTAGGTACTTTTTTTCTTTATCTATATTACCAAAAATGAATCGCAAAATAATAATAATTACCAGGCGCTAAACTTGGCTGGCCAAATCGAGTCCTTTTTTTTCTTTGGACATTTTTTTGCAGGAGGATGATATTTATGGTTAAAATATTAACAAATATACTTTTACGAACTTAGGTTTTAGGTCGTAATGTTCCATAAGTTGGCATGTATATGTATAGTAAAAAGGTAGGCTAAGTAAAAAAAAATTTTAAGGCGAAACAAAGTTCGCGAACTAGTAATATGTAAAAAATTAAAGCTAAAGCTTCTAATCAATATTTTTATAAATCTATATAAAACTAGCGGACCCGACAGACGTTGTCCTGTCTTAACTATGAATTTTGATTTCAAATTGGTATAATTAATTAAAAAATATTTCAGAAACAAAGTGTTTATTATTCTAATGCTTTATGTTAAATACAACATTCTTTGTTTGTTTTTCTGGCTCGCATATTATTATATTATCAATATAATAACTCCGATCGAAGCATTTATTTTAAACGATATTCATTTTTCTTACATCTTCTTTGACGATATTTGCAGCACGCATTCTGTCAATGTTATGTCAAACGCCATAAGGTTACATCAAAAAGTTCGAATTGTATGGTGGTTAAGTATTCTTAAGTTTTCTAATTTTCCGCGAATTTTTTTTCTTTTATAAGAACCTTCTCCTGACAATTACAAACACAACAAAAAACAAATCAGACAAATCGGTCAAGCCGTTTTCATGTTATGTCGTGACAACGGAAAACGGGTTTCATTTTTATATATATAGACTAGCTGACTAAAATTCGGACATTACAGCTGTAAGAACAAATTATTAAAAATAAATAAAGTAATTTTAAAATTGAAAGACAACATACCTGTGCACATGCTTTTGTAAAATTGCACAAAAGCTATTCAACACAAAATGAGAGTCACCTTTCAAAGTGGAAAAATGAGCGTAGATTGAATGGATTATAAATTTATTGTTGAGACGTGAGATTGCAATAACGTTATTGCGTGAAAACGTCTTGTGTGGTCTTGGCAGTATATTTAGCTATTTTCTTCTATGAATATAAAAAGTACGAAGCAAAACCCGTATAAGTATCGTAAAAATATTTTTTTATCGAAATTTTGAGCTGTGTATGTTTGTTTGCACACCGAACAAGACTTGAACGAATATTCGTGTATTTAATTATAAATAAATATAGAAAATCTCATGACTACACTAGCAGTGCAGTACGCGAATCGGAACAGTTTTTAAAATGCTTTTTATATACAATATACATATATGTAAATGTAAATTATTGTGGCAATAAATACATAGATCATAAATCCTAAGTTTTCCATCAATTATTTAATCACATTTGTAACTATCCACACTTATGAACATAGTGTCAATGTTGGGACAGATTTTTAACAGTTACTAACAGTTTCCAGAGCGGGCGAGAAGAACTGGGAAGAATAACTACAACTTGGCGAACAAGGAAATTGTAATTGCTTTACTTAACATAAATAGCGATTAGTAGTGTAAAAATCTTTTACTCTAACTAGAAAAATAAATGCCGTATTGTTAGCCGGGTCCGCTGAGAGAATACTTACTTACTTACTACAAATAATCAAGATATCTCAACTTGTTGTTAATAGTTTCACTGTAGTAGTGCCTGTATCATAAAAAATACACAGCCGTTACTGAAATGACTTTCAGTGCAAAACTTTACATGAATATTAGTAACACGTCCTTATTTATTAACAGAGCCAATCAACATCAGTTTGTGTCGCAGAGGCACAAAGCAATCTACTGAATTAATCACACCGATACCTGGGAACCACAGTACACTACATTGATAGTAAGGAAAAATGCACAAATCTGAAATAAAACGGTAAGTATATTTACATTTAAGTTTATTCAGGACATAGCTCTCTTTTATTTGTTGCTTATTAAGATTTTCTTATAAGGCTGTCAAGTATGCCGAAATGTTTAAATGGAAGTGCGTGGTTAGGCTTCAAGATAGGATATTATAAAAGTATTACAGAAGCAAATTTACTGCACTTTATCTCCTCTCCTTTTGTCAGCAAAAGTAATCAAAGCTCTCAAAAAGAACATAAACGTTTTTGTTGGAATCCTCCAATATGCATTACGTTTTCAAGCATAGACAATGTGTGGGTTACTTGTGTAAAAAACTAAATAATTACTGTTGACGCAATCAAAAATAATATCAAAGAAACACCCCCCCCCCCATATTGCTTACGTAATTATCACCGAAAGGCCCAAATGTCAGAAGGCGCAAAGGACAACACCGAATCCGAAGTGAGGTCGACCCTTCCAAAACTGCTGGCTCCAGGTTGATTGTGTAATAGAAAAATTTAATTCCTCGGAGGAGGCCTATACCAGTGGAAGAGGTTTAAACTAACTTCTAACTTAATATATCTTATATGTATAATAAATAACAAAAGCTTTGCATAATCACATTGTTCATTTAGTAGGAAATTATAGGATTTTTTTCATTTTATGTTATTTATAGCATAAAAAGTTACCCTGAACTTTACCACTAAGCCTCGGGCCATAAAACGCATTATACACAGATTTAGTACTTTTATTGACTAAAATAACTACTTCATATAGCGCAAACAGGGATGGCCCCTCGAGCCCTACAACTAAACGCAATTCACACCCCACGTTATCAAAATTCACAGCATGTCCGTCTCATTGAAGCGCTTTCAAAGGAAAACATACGATATCCTGCCTCTATTTTTCACCGCTGAAAAATTACTTGGAAAACATATGAAGCACCGGAAAACCAGCGAAAATGAGTTTGGATAGTATTTTTGAAGCTTGAAAAATACGCGACAATTCGGCCGCTGCGACATATGAAGTTTTAGTACGGACCTCCCGTTTTTTCCCCATTAATTCGATTGTTAAGTCTTGAATTTTTAAAAGTCTTATATATTTAAATAACATAATATTAAAATTACAGACATTCTAAAATACTTTGAAATTTATATAAAAATAAAACTTAAAATCGCGTCTGGCACTTAGTTAGCAATGGGAAAAATGTCTGGCAATAAAAAAAGTATGTCAGGTAGACGTATTTAAAAAGAAAAATAAAAAAATTACGCTTCTTAAAATGCTTTTACTTCATCATACTGCCATACTTTATCATTTTAATTCAAGACTTAACAATCGAATTAATGTCTGGCAAATTCATTTTCAGTTTTTCTTATATTTAAATAACATAATATTAAAATTACAGACATTCTAAAATACTTTGAAATTTTTATAAAAATAAAACTTAAAATCGCGTCTGGCACATAGTTAGCAACGTGAAAAATGTCTGGCAATAAAAAAAGTATGTCAGGTAGACGTATTTAAAAAGGAAAAATTAAAAATTACGCTTCTTAAAATGCTTTTAAAATCCAGGATTATTACCTGGACAGATAGGATGCGCACTAATGAACGCAACCGCTACCGCCAGCCAGATTGCCCAGACTCTAACCGGAAGTGCAAGAAGGAAGACATATCACAAAATCAGCTGACCTGAAATTCTTTCTCGAAAACGTTGCTACCTCCCGTACTATTTGGATAACAAATATTTTTTAAGACCGCGTTCAAAGAAACCGTTTCCGAAGCGTCATTAAAGCCTTAAATGGAAGAGCGTACCTTAAAAGCCGGCAACGCACTTGCAAACGTTGTGTCCAACAACAACTTTAAAGTAAGCCCTCTATTTATAAACATATGCATAACGTATAACTTTTAAAAAATAAGAATAAATCAGTGGCGCTACAACCTCTTTAGTTATGGGCCTTAGTATTCTGAATCTGTTTCATGATCATTTTTCAATTTACCAGGCAAGTAGGTGATCAGCCTCTTGTGCCTGACACCTTGACACACGCCATCGACTTTTTGGGTCTAAGACATGACGGTTTCCTCACGATGTTTTCCTTCACCGTACGAGCGAATGTTAAATAAATGCGCACATAGAAAGAAAGTCCATTGGTTCACAGCCGGGGATCAAACCTACGACCTCAGGGATGAGAGTCGCACGCTGAAGCCACTAGGCCAACACTACGATTAATAGGTATAATAAATTAATAGATGTTATTTACGTGTTTCAATGTGAGCTTCTAAAGCGATTTAAAAATACCCGAAGGACAACGATTCAACGTGTAATTTTTTTGTCCGAACTGTATTTAAGGGAATTGTAATTTAATAATGCATATCAAATCATACATGCTTAGTATATAGTATTATTCACTATACAAAGAAAAGCTTTCCAACTTTATCAGCAGGAATAATATGTCAGACTTCGCCTATTCCCATTATCAAGCTCTTTACAAATTAACAGTGCAAACAACACTGGCAAATTGGACTAATACTTTCCGAGTCTGGAGTTATTTTAGTTTCACTTGCTGGAACTAAAACTAATTTCACTACTGTTAAATTATTAACAATGTTTTCTCAAAGACGAATAGGTCAAGTAAATAAACAAGTTGTTTCAATAATCAGGAAAGCAATGATTTATGTAAAATCGTGGGGTCATAGAGACGTGCGCTGAACACGTCATGTAAAACGCATAATCTCAAGCAGAAATATAATTTATACGTTAATTTTATCAATTGGTAAACACGATGTGTTGCCTCATGACCATGCCACCTCCTTCATTTAATTATAATAAATAAACTGCGTAAATATCGTGTTGGTAGAAGGAAAAAATCATGGCTTTGTAACGTTAGGGAGTGAACAGGTATTGCGACTGCGAAAGAGTTGCTGCACTGGCACAGGACAAGACACGCTTCACGAGACTGACGGCATTTGAGAGGCACCAAAAGAAGAGATTGACAATTAAGCATTCAAAATCTATTTGAGCCTTTTAAGATTTTGAATAAGGCAACCCCTTACAAAACTCCTTCTGTACATAAAAATATTGGTTGAAATTAATTTAGTCTAATCGCAGATGCGACACAATCCGTGGCTCTGTTAGACAGACGACAAAAAAAATGCGCGATCGTCTTTTGTTTCTTCATCCATATATTTAACACGTGTACGAATGATTATTTTGTTGTCTATAGTCATTATTTAAAAACAGACAGCCATTCTCGGTCAGCTTTGACAATGACAGTTTTGTGCCGAAAATTACATCGTGTATTTTCAAATGGAGTTTAACGTTTGCAACAATGAGTGTCCGTACATCCCTCCTATTGTTGGACATTTCATTCTTGTCGAGACATTTAGTATATTTTTTGGTTCAAGTAATATTAAGCGGCCATTGTTGTCCATATTGCTGATATTATTGAGATGTAGCGTATATTTAGCGGATATAACGTTAAGTTGTAGTTAGATAAGTAATCTATTTGACATTTTAAAAACATTTTCAGTATAATTATGAGAATGATTATTAAAAAATATATATTTTTACAAAAATATCGTTGTTTAGGTACTAAGTTTCTGTACCAGGGAACAGACATATTTCTTAGTCAGTTGTCTTGTTTTGAAGCGTTTTCGGTGCTTTTTAATCCGAAATAATATTATTACGGAGACGGGTTGACTGAAATGTTTCTCTAGTTTTCCTTGGGTTAGAGACGTTTTCAGTAAGCTGAAATGTGATTTATGGCCGTTTCAGGAGAGGCTCTATCACATATTACAAAATAGTAATTTGCATTATGTTAAGGGTAACATACACTGAAAAGGGCGAGGGCGTTTTCAGGACGCTGAAACACTTTTTCAGGCAATTTCAGATCACGTGTAGTCGAGTGGTAGTTTTCAGGAAACCCGTTTACTCGACTAGTTATATCCCTTTGATGAAGGAATAGTCTAGACCGAATTTTCTACGTTTGGGACACGGATGGAATGATACGCGAGAGATTAGGAAGATCGGTACCTTCCCGAAGCCAGACTGTACCCTCTAGAATGCCGTACGACAAGGATGAAGCAATGTGCGAAAGAGATAAAGAGTACGTACGTTCTAGAATTACGCAAACGCTACTCAGTGCCAATCCTGCCTAGAGAGTTCTCGAACATCAATCAAGATTATTCCCAGGGATATATAATTTAGTTTCGAGTGCGCTACCAAGAGATTAACATTGAAGACTTAAGTACGAATAGTGAAGACAAGTCATAAATTACTGAGTAAAGTGCGCGTAATGGAAGTAACTAGTGACCGTATTTTGTGTGTGTAATTAGTGCAATTCTGCGCATAATTTCCGGCTTTTTAGTGTAAACAAATTCCTCGTTTATTTATTTAAAAATAAACCCAAGTTCTCGTCGTTTTCAATCCCCTAGCTCGTTACCATATTGTTTAGCTGGCTTTAGCTTATCAAAAGCGCGCTAAGATTTTCTACCCTAGTTTGGGTTTATACAGTATGTCCCAATATAATCAGAATTGATTGCAGGTTTAAGGGCAAAAGCATGACCAACAAAAAACTTGTACAATCGACCCTTATCCATCAGTTAGAGATGAGATAACTCTTTCTGTTTCTTAGCAAGACTTATATCTATTACGAAAAGAAAATATACTTTACTAAAACTATTATGATAACGCGTGCCTGCAATCTCAAGTAAATAAGACAGCATGGTTGACAAAGACCTAGCACGATTATGAGTAAGTCACAATACAATAAATTTCTGACGTATTAAAAAAAATACTATAAAGATTATACACGTTAATCATGTTTTTACAATATTCTTAAATATTTGTGTTGGAAATTAATACACATATAATAATTTATGAATCATTTATTTATTTTATAGAACAGGGCAGGAGGCTCACCTGATGTTAAGTGATACCTATGATACAAAAGGTTCCACTATTCTTTTTCTTACCGGACTTAAACAGATTTTTGTAATGTTTTTAATAGCGAAAACAATAGTGATCCGTCTCCTCAAAGTTCATTGTTCTTGTGTTTTTAATCATTACTACGCTATCTCTGAGTCCCGCAGATGGCCAGGACAGTATAATTGCGAAGCTTTGAACGGGATATCTAAGATCTTCCCCGGGATGAAGCTTTACACACTGACTTTAATAACTCACGATTATATAAAGTACATACAGAGGAAAGATTTGATATTTTGGCTCATTTTATATCAGATAAACATACAAACGATTTAAACAAACAATCGTTTTATAAAGTCTCTCAATGGACTTTTTTTTTTCGCCGGAAATCGCTGGCAGTGTCTAGCTGAATAACGCCCGAAGCACTTCCATACAAATTTTCAATCCCTATATATTTTCCGTTCAGTTTAATTGAGTGTTTGAGGCGTTAAAATGTAAGAGAGTCACTTTCGCTTTATATAAGATGTTGACGGATGTTTGAGTGCTAATACTATAGAATTTTCATAATCTCAAAATATTCAGGCACTCAACAGAATTAAGATTCCTTCATGGATTTACCAAGGACTTCAAAGATAAACTTATTTGACGATAGTTTGTATCGTAACCCCTTACGAATAAACAGATCTTTTTACATCTAAGAAAGTATTTTGGGTTGTCTGGAAGAGATCACTTGTTTTAAGAGATTTTTATGTTACGCAAGGTATTTTTTTATTTTTTGTTACTTGAATCTATCAATATATTTTAAAATTATTTTAAATAGCTTCGTTATATTAAAGATTACCTATTTTATGCGTTCTATAAAGTTACAATCCCTAAAGCTGTCAAGCTTTAATGCGCTAACTAATGCAAATTGTCATTGGAACACGGTCCCTCTGGGGACGAGCCTTTTAGAATTTTAGGGTTATTTGAAAATAAATAATGTTTATAGAATAAGGAAGACTCGTCATTTGCGAAACAAACCATTTTAAAATTAGAATTCTTTAACAAAAATATGTAATCACCCCTATAACTCCTTTGTATTTTAAGACCTTCGTTTTAATGTATAAAGAACTTTATTTCTCATTACAAAAAAAAATATTTGTATTTACATGAGAAACTTAATATAAATACTATATATATACAAAATATATATCCCAGATTACTCACAAAGCTGAAAAGGAAAAAGTGACATGACATCTGACAACTGTCAACTTCAAATTACAACACGGAAGAACGCCACAGACTCGCGTTTACTATCAACAAAATCTTAAATCAGACTAAACCAATGTTAAAATATAACATTTATATATTAGTGATTTAAAAATCTCCATATTAAGGTTTACACTCTATTATCTTTTATGATAGGTCGTTATATTTTATGACAGCCGTAATTCAAATTGGATCATCGAAAAAGATTGCTTTAATTTACGGAAAATACTCTCAACAAAATGTCCTTAATGCAAAATTGGAAAAGGTATTATGAAGTTCACAATTTATGAGCACCAATTCTTTGTGCACCTGCTACTGTATTCTTGGAGATTTAATTCTAAATTTGGTTTTATTATAACAGTTGGGACCCAAATGTTTTGCAAATAATTTCTACTGAAGATTGAATACGAAAACTGGCAAACATTTTTTACGTTCGTTATTTTTTGCACCTTGGCTATATAAAATGCTATACATGTACGAATCAACGAAGTATACGGGCGTGGAAAGTTCCAAAAAAAATAAAATAATTAATACTATATGTATACAGATGATATATAAAGACATGTATGTGTGATACTATATTATTGTGTATCATATATAATGAGTGTGAATAATATTTTATTTTTTAAGCAGTTCTATGTTTAAATCAGTGCTAAGGTTTAAGTAACGAATAAACAATATTAACATTACATTAACTGTAAATTGCATATTACACCTGATTAAACACGTCCATAAAAAAACAAATGAATAATAAACCTACTTCAGTTTTTTTTGTCTCGTAAAAAAAAAATCTTTTTAAAAAAAGAATATACATTGAAAACGATTTACGTGAAAATAGATAAGATAGAAACTCGATAAGGAAGCGTGAGTAAATAAAGCCTTTGAAAATAACGATATTTCTGGAAAACGTATTCGTCGACGTCACAGACCGGAAATAATGTGAAGGGTTCCCGCCAATTTGTTGTTTATGAAATCGGTTGGAGTTAAGTGTTGTGCGCCGATAAGATAAAATGGGTTTGCGAATATTTCTCGGATCAGAATAATGTGAATAACTTTGTGTCTATTATGTGAGGGTTTTATACAGTCACTTTACGTATAATTACGAAGTCCCATAACCCCAGTGAGTATCATACATATATCAGTAAGCAAGCCGCACTGCAGGATCAGTAACAATAATCATTTGGCCGGGAATTCAATTCAATACCATTAGATAAAACCCATTGAATTAAACTTAAATTAACGTATTCTGTAAAAAATTTACTAAAGAATATTATTTTTTTTAAAACAGCAAATGTATGTAGAATTCAAAACTTGATAGACATTATGTATGTCTATGTCTCATCTATCTAAGCCGACTATAAAAGTTCATTTTCCATAAATAAATGAAAGAAACGATGATTTCACATACCTAAAGCTTTTAAAGCTTATAATGAGGACGATTTCCAAGATATCTTACCAATTACGTGAGACGTAACACAGTCCCTTACCTGTAAAAAAACAAAATTAAAATTAATCAAACTATTTCAAACTTTCTATACTTCAGTTGTGTAGTACCTATTGCGTAAATGAGACAATATTATTTAATGCGAAGATATTTTTCAGACTAAATAGCATATTCACACTATATATGTACCTACACTAAAACGTGGCTTTAATTTTATTATAAATAAAATAAAAAATTAATATCTGTTTATTAATTTTAGGTACATATGCATAACAATGTGTAATATTTGGGAACCCTTTTAAGTAAGAAATACGTGTGTCAGGGTTCCCAGCTCTTCCATAACAAACTTAAGTATAAATTCCTTAAAATATATTTATATATAATTTAATTACATCTTTTATTTTATTTTATTTACTTTTCAACTGTTATCAACACGCCTGAGCGCATGAGTGAGTGTGTCAGTGAGTAAATGAAAAAAGTGTGTGACTACATACTAGGTCTCAAAATACATGTTATTAGGTGTTAAATCCACGGAGTAAACATATAAGAAGGAAAAAAGCATTCATTTGATTAAAGCACACATATAAACAAAAGTCACACATTCACTTGAATTAAAAATGACAGCTGTACACACTGAACAAAACAAAAATGTTAAAAAATAAATTAAAAAGAAAGAAAAATCTAATTTTATTATATTTTGAAATATATACGTAATTAACGAAAAAATATGGGTTTGTATAAACCTCACTTAATTCACTTAATATTGATTCACGCAAATCAACACATCACATTCATTTTATGGTAATTCAAGATATATTCTAGTTATAATTATTTTTAAGAGTATGTGTAATGTGAGTGCATGAAGACGCCCTCTAGTGATAATCAAAAGCTCGGTACACGGAATATTTAGATTTTAGTGTTATCTATCACTGTCAGGAGCAAAACCACTCGCCATTTGAGTTAGATTTTAGCTAACTTAACGTGAATTTCCCCAAGACTCTCTGAGCTGGGTGTAATTTCATAAGTAAACAGATAATTTAATTAACAATGTAGGTGGAACTACGGTTGTGGAAGTTCAAACAGAATAAGAAATGAGTTTCGTAGTGGACATTTTCATTTCTCTGAGTATTTATTTAACTCTACAACTATTAACTTTTAAACTATATTTATATTTTTATCATAGTGAGAATTCTGGAACCAAGTTTTACTTACAAACATATACAATCTGCACATATTTTTTTTAATTCATTAAATTACGATAAGATTTTTAATAGACCATCGTCGACAGAAAGATTAATGATGGGCCTCATCGAATGCGAAAAAAAATTTGTTAGTGGAAATTTATCCAGTATATAGCTATGCAATGCATGTGAAATTGCCTAAGAACCGAAGAAGTTTTAGGTACGCGTAACCAGACAAACACTGCAAGATCAGTAGTCAATGAAAAGAAATAATGATTGCCAACTTGTCATTGTGACCTACTCAGTGGTATTTTCTTGATAAAAGATATAAAACTTAGTTGCTTAAATAAACTGCGTCTGCCATAATAAACACATTTTTCTTCTTTCATTACTGAAGGTTGGCCGCCAGTCCTGCCCTGCGATTCTGTAACTCACTTTTCGTACTCGCACAGCGGTTTCCGCATCGGCGGTCGCTTTCAAATCTGTCGTGAAGCAGTCATTTTACGATTTGGCATTAGGAAAAGGTGGGAGCTTGTAGTTTATTGTTTATCAGAATGGCAAATCATAAAATGACTGCCGATGCGGAAACCGCTGTGCGAGTTCGAAAAGTGAGTTACAGAATCGCAGGGCTGTAACGCAAGTCTTCCGCAGCCGCATACGCGTACTTTAACACAGCGCAGCCATGGTTTTTATCAACATCAACACACCGAACACTGGATTTTACCCATCATAATTAATTAAGAGTGGTGGTAGCGGTCATGGCACAACACGAGCCCCAGGGACGCAAATTGATGCGCGAATAAACGAATTATATTGTTAAAATACTCGCGAAAAAATTTATGAAAACAATGTTAAAAAAATTTACCTTAACAACGCTTCCAATAACCGCAAACTTCTAATAGGATTATACGGAAACAAACCGTTTAGGGAGAGTTGGTCCGGCGTCCATTACTTACGAGTTCCATTTACTGTGTAATTTGATATGCACTTTATGGGATCAGATAAGACTATGTAACTACGGTTTCGTTACCTATTCAGGATTTGAATTCATTATTTTAAGAAGTGTTTTATAAAACGCCTTTTACATCGTGTAAATGGTTAGTTCATTAAAAATTACAGTAACAATCTTAGTCAGAGTATATTATATATAATTAAAATTATAGTTATAATAAGAGCCTTTTCTCCAACTTCGATTTTGTTCCCTTTGGAGTAGAGACTCTTGGGCCGTGGGGTTCAAGTGCACAGGCGCTTATGCTTTCCTCGCTCAACGAAAAGTATCGTACACTGCCACAGGGATCAAACTTTTTAAATTTGTTTTAATTTCCTTTTTATTATTGAAAAAATGTAGGTTAAGGAAATTGTTAATTCTGTATATTTGATTGTTATAATAAATAAATAGGGAGAATTGTTATAATAATGATTATTGCTATTAGTGGAACTCTTCATACTATAGTTATTGTTCGAAAAGTTAGATACCTACTTAATTACGCATAGTACGCGGATTGAACCAAAACTACGGTGAAATTTATGGAAGTCTGCACTGAATGATTTTAGTATCCATATATAAAATAATATTACTTTTAATCATAGTAATGACTATAAAATCTCTAATACTATCGACCATAACATAGTGGTTATTTTATAGATTAATATATATACCTAGAACAATATTAGCTAATCAAATAAAAATTTTGTAATTTGACTTTGTCGTTGTTAATTTATGAGCTCTGTGACATAATGACATTGACAGCTGACAGGGCCATTGTTCCGACATGATATACTCCATTATTCTTATTCATTCAAACTAAATCAGTCTAATTCCAATCTATCGTCTTTTTTGTGAAATCGTGTTGACGCTGTGATGAAAAGAGATAGATACTTCAGGCAAAACTATTCAAGACAGGTAATTTTTTTATGAATAAAGATGAGCTTTATATTTCGGGTAAGACTTGTCATTAATAACATTGAAAATAACACACATTTAAAAAAAAAACAAGTTTATTACAGAAACCACAAATATAAGAACGTCGACGCTTTAGAAATGTATTTTCATTGCAGAACTTTTGGAGATTAAAGTGTATATCACACAACATACAAGTCATGTAGGAACTATCAATCCTCTCTTTCCCTTAAAAATGCTTGTCGATTTGGCGATCATTAATTTTCTTCGTGTACCAAAATGTAAGGGGAGGCAGGTAAGCAATACGTTAGATGTAATCACTGACGTAGATCGAGTTTTCCATTTGTCTAGGAGGAGGAAAACGGTACCAAATGTCCCAATCAGAGGTGAAAAATAAATCAAGTATACTATTCATACTATATAGCCAGTAGACTGTAAAATGTATATTTAACTTTATATGTAATAAATGTCAGGAGTGTCGGTATAGTATTTTGTGTATGTATTAGCAAGCTGCACTAGATAACTAAATATTTGACACGGTGACACCTAAAAACCATACGCCTACCAAAGCCCTTACACATAAAAAGTGAATATATAAATATAACTAGCAGTATGTATATTATTTCTAGGAATTTTTTTTTAGTTCAACAAAAATAACTAGTAGCTAGTATTATACAATAATAAAAAAATAGAGGTAAAAACCCCTAAGGTTGTATGTATTTTTGATGGCTGATCATAAAAAGATGAAAACAAAAAAAATCTAAAAAGTAAAACATAAAATTTTGTGGACACCCCTTATCACTTAGGGGTTTGAAAGATAGATAGTGGCCGATTCTCAGACTTACTGAATATGCATAAAAAAATTATAAGAATCGGTAGAGCCGTTTCGGAGGAGTATGGGAACGAACATTGTGACACGAGAATTTTATATATTAATTACGGGATGTCTGCACCAAGAGACCTTAGGTAACAAACGGAGCCCTACGGGTAGGATTAAAGGTTTAAGGTGGTGGAATTTTCTTCAAGCTATCGATCGGGCAGGCTCACGAAAATTAGGGGCTTGAAGGGGTCTTCGCCACTTTGTAGAGGAAGCAAGAAATGAAAGTGATAGTCTCTTTATCTGTATGCTTTTAGCTTACGATTACGGACCAATTGTGATTTTTCATTTCATTAAGATAAGTAATCGGCAGCTTAATGTCTCTTCAACTTAATATATATAAATTACGTGTCACGTTGTTTGTCCGCTATGGACTCGTAAACTACCGAAGCGATATCGATCAAATTTGCACACCGTGTGCGGTTTGATCTAACTTAAAAGATAGGATAGCTTACATCTCAATTTATAACCGCAATATCATTTTATTTCAAAATATTTGTTTATTATTTAATAGTCACAATTCTAACAGATGGCGCTATGTTGAACGTACCAACGTTTCACATAAGCTACAATTTAATGGCATAACCACTAATAAATCATGGTGGTCCCCATGACTGGTGTTCTCCTACCGTTTCCCTTGAATAGTTTACTACTATGTAATATAACAAAAACCTTAGCCACAGCCATACTTGGCCGGTCTGCTAGTAGAACTATATTTATTTGTTTTGATTCGTTATAAGAGATGTTCTTTAAAAAACAGCTGAATTATCCAATCTGAGAGATTACAAGTCGTGCAAAGACAAAATCTATTGTACCTGTCCTAAACAATAACAAATCTCTTGATTGACAAAGAAATCGTTTCAGTAATCAATAAATAAATAAATCAGTGGCACTACAACCTTTTAGGTACCTCAGATTTTTGTATCTGTTTCATGATCATTTGTCAATCTAATAGGCAAGTAGGTAGAATCAGCCACATGTGTCTGACCCACGCCGTCGACTTTTCGGGTTTAAGCAAGCCCTTTTTCTCACAATGTTTTCCTTTACCGTTCGAGCGACTAAATGCGCACATAGAAAGAAATTCCATTAGTGCACAGCTGGGAATCGAACCTACGACCATAGGGAAAAATAGAATCTTTTTTAAAAAGGCTTTAATACTTTTCCGCTTACGAACGCGATAACTTCATTTGATTTTATTGTTTTTACAATGAGTATAAACATTATTGTTTTATTTATGCGAATAATTGATCAACAATCATGCAGACTCAACGGTATGAAAACGATATTGAAAATTGTCTATGTAACCGTGAATTATAAAACCTCATTAATTCTCTCATATATTTTTTGTATGGAAGGGAAAAGCTGAGCGCCGGTATATCAGTATAAAACAACGCCGTATGTATGCGAGATCACGTCTTCACACTACGGCTGGAGTTTTAACACTTTTACACATTAAACTTTAGTGTTTCATACATTTTTAATGTAAAAACTGTTTTTGTTTGCTTTTAACAGTATGCGTTTTAAATACGAGTGCAGTTTTAAGCTTTTGGTTCCACTAAATAATTAAAATATTCTTATCTTTAATATTGAAAAACCACCATACATTTATCAGTATTTCAAGTTTGCTTTTAATTTTCTGACTGATAAAAGCTCGAAGGAGGTTTTTACAATTCAACGTGTTATTTGTGCTTGTGGCCGGCCAATCTCATCGGCAACTTTGGGTTTGGGACTTAGGGGCTAGCGGCCCTCAGGTAGGAGGTAAGAAACCTACAATAGGTTTTATTTATACACTTTACTGCATTATTAATCTTACAAGTTAGGTTAGACCAAAAGTGATAGCATGACTGAAGTGGAATTGTTTTGACTCTTAAAAATCAAGCAATCGACTGATGGCTGCGATGGTTAAGATACCTTAGGACGCATATACCTCAAATCGAATTAATAAAAAAAATATGTACACGACTTGACAAAACCACGAGAGGCGCTAGTTGTCAGGCGGATTATATGTCTTAAGTTTCCACAGCTGCTAAAAGGGTCGATTAAGTATTTTGAATTATCCTAGCAATAAATAAGTATAATATACGAAATCAAATTTCTGACTAATAATTTTCAAGCGTCCATTTGTCCATAGACAGACAGTGAAAGGAGTAATTTTTCTTCATTTTCCGCACAAAGAACAGTTATTAGGTTTCCAAGAGCCACATCCTTCGCCATTATGTTTTTAATTTGTCCCTCATCGCGATGAGAAAATACTGAAGTATTTTCTTTAGTATTTTTACGATATATTTAACAGTAAAATAATGTTGATAATAATCTAAATATTTCGCGTTTTGCAAGTTCTATAAATATTTATTTTTAATTACAGTAACTTAACACTAATTTGATGAACAAAAATATACATGCTAAGGAACGAAATAAACAAATTTCAATTCACGAAGGATTCTTCCTTTGTGTAGGATGTGTACACTATGTTGTACATTGAAACAATGTTTATTTTAATGTAAACAATACCTTTATACATATTAAGAGCACTGTTTTCGTTTTCAGATAATAAATTATTTAAGTATATGTTTTGATCATTAGGGGCCATCCATAAAGTACGTCACACGTTAATGGGGAGGGAGGGTATCACCGAAGTGTGACATCGTGTGACAAGGGGCATGGGGGGTCAATACTTTTGTGACGTCACATGTTAAAATTTTAAATACTAAAACGCATAGTTTGGTTTTAATAAACTGCAGAAAGAAAGTCTTAATCGATAACACAAAAGAGGAGAAAAATAAGATTTAATAAATGAAGACAAGAATATAAATAGGCGATCTTTCTGCTAAAATCAGTTGCTTTCAGACAACCCAAACATAAATAAAATAAACATTTGAAAAATACAACACAGAACTTAAAACCCGTATTTACTTAAGAACAAAGGCATATCAATTCCTTCAAATTACCTCACTATCTATCGTAGTAATCACTCCAGTACGGTTTTACTGCAGTTTTATTTCTTCAAGACAATTATTGGGGAGAGTTAAGCGCTACGATAGGAATGTTGAAAGCAAATTCGGTTTTATTTAACATTTTGATTTTGCAGTGTTATTCTGAAATTAGTAAATATAGAAAGTCGAGTAGTAAAAGAAGTCAGGAGGCTTAGATTTAGGAAATTTCAATGTAATTTTCACTAACCGACTTAAGAAAGCAAGGCTGTCAGTTTTACCCGTATGTATGTAATATTTGAAAATGGATTTTTTGGGTATATGATCTATTTAGGCCTACAAGCATGTGTAAATTTCTCTATTATAAGTAAGTTTGGTGTAAAGATGATGCTTGATTTAGACCGAATACGGTTTATAGTTATTGTACATTTACGCAATGTATAATAACTTTCAATTTAAAGTCTTTTATTATTATTTTAAAGTCATTAATTTATATATAATTTCTTACCTAACAACCCGTGGTAATTATACCAGGATTTATTGAATACTAATGTTACTCATGTGGTTTTCTACATTCAATAGTGTTCGATTCCCGACTGTGCTCTTTTGTTTCTACATGCACAAATTAAATTCGCTCAAACACTCCGCGATACTAAGCCAGAGATTTTTGTATAGAACAAGGGGCAAACGGGCTCATCTGACGTTTAGTGAAACTGCTGCAGATGGACACTCTCAATGCCGAAGGCTTGCGAGTGCGTTGCCGGCCTCTTAATAACTGGTACATTCCTTTCTTGAAGGACCCTAAATCAAATCGGTTCGGAAATACTTCAGTGGGCAGCTGGTTTCACATAGTGGTGGTGCTCGGCAAAAACTGCTTTAGAAATCGCTCAGTTGTGGAACGCCGAACGTCGCGGTGATATTTCGTAGGGTGAAATTTCGTATTCTGCCTCGACGTCCGATGATGAAAACTGAACTCAGCTGCAAGTATGAAACATGTGACGGAGACTGTCAATCTTTCTTTTATAAAAGTTTGCTTTTTGATGGACGATGGCATAAAAAATTAAATGTCAAAGGTACCATTATTTGTAAAATTAATACCATGATTCCAAGAACATTCAATTACTTTAAAGTGCCTTAAAAGGATGTTTGAAATGTTTGTTCAGCTATTGAACGATTCTCAATGTTATAAATCGCTATTCGGCCCAATCCATTAGGATCTGATTGTGCTCAAATCTCATCCACCTGCAATCAGGACGGGTTAAGATTGATGTTACCTTCCTATAAACCCATGTATAGTTGTTGAGGAAAATTCGTTGGTAGTTGGATTTTGTCTTGAAAATTACTTTTTTTTTTAATAAAGCATGACGACAGTGAGCATTTCTCTTGTCTGGTAAAGCTACTTATATTTTAATTATAATTTAATAACATCAAAGTCAAATTAGTTCAAAAGCGTTAATACGAATGGTTTGTTTAATTAGTCAATGTTGCTATATATATCTATAAATTAACGACTATTCAATGGTCTATAATAATAATGACTCAATAGTAATTATTAATATTATTATCATTATTATTCTTAATTTTATAACCACAAAAAAACCGTACTTTAACTGGCAGCTGAAAGTAAGGTTATTTTTATTAATATTATTAATTCATTTAAGTTTAATTTTAGTTAATATATCTCTAGTTTTACATGTAATTTTATGTTTTTTGTTAATTATTCATGTACTTTTAATTTACCATCAGTAGGTGCTTCCTTTTTATTTTTACAAGGGTTGCCTACCTCGCTCTAAGGCCGCGCTTATAACATATATGTAACCTTTTATATGTCCGTATATGTAAAAGGTAACGAAGTGTCAATAAATACGTGTTGGAGGATTCTGCGCAAGTATATTTTTGAATCAATGAAGACATTTAAACAGTTCTGTTTCTCTTTTGTCTGCTACTTATGTTTTACTAATAATAATACTATTTTAGATAGGTTGTTAATCATTACATTTAGAAAATAAAAGGTAGACAACCGACTTCACAAGCACCGCAGACTAGTCTTGCGAGGAAATCCATGTTTAAAAGTGAATACATTTTTAAAAGAAACCGTAGATAGAGGTTACGAATTTAAATAAAACTTCCTTAATGGATATAAAAGAAGATTCCGATTAAAAGAAAATAAAAAATTCCCAAATAATGAACTCCACTTTCTTTTCCACTGTGGAATCGACTCCCGGTTGA
Organism: Pieris melete; assembly: GCA_963693345.1. Lineage (NCBI taxonomy): Eukaryota > Metazoa > Arthropoda > Insecta > Lepidoptera > Pieridae > Pieris > Pieris melete. The sequence continues at coordinate 4,051,644 of CAVNZK010000006.1, read as the reverse complement.
GCGATCTCCAACTGTTCAAAGTTATACTCTCTATAGTGTACTTCTCTCTCAAAGGCAGGCACTAAAAATAACCCACTTAAAATGGCTTTCCATGGGCTGCGATGACTGCCCTTTAAGGGCGTTCCGTAGGCTCGTATGCCCCCCTATTATTTAAAAAAAAGTATTAAGTATAGTTAAAAAAAAGTAGTATAAGTTTTCGTGGTAAAAAATAAAAAAATAAAAATAAATAATAGTACGGGAGGTAGCAACGTTTTCGAGAAAGAATTTCAGGTCAGCTGATTTTGTGATAATTTCTTGCACTTCCGGTTAGAGTCTGGGCAATCTGGCTGGCGGTAGCGGTTGCGTTCATTAGTGCGCATCCTATCTGTCCAGGTAATAATCCTGGATTTTAAAAGCATTTTAAGAAGCGTAATTTTAAATTTTTCGTTTTTAAATACGTCTACCTGACATACTTTTTTTATTGCTAGACATTTTTCACGTTGCTAACTATGTGCCAGACGCGATTTTAAGTTTTATTTTTATAAAAATTTCAAAGTATTTTAGAATGTCTGTAATTTTAATATTATGTTATTTAAATACAAGAAAAACTAAAAATGAATTTGCCAGACATTCGATTGTTAAGCCTTGAATTAAAATGTAAAATTATTAAAATGTGAATTAAAATAAAAAAGTATTGCAGTATAATACTTGTAGTTCGAGCATAAAAAGGAATATAAAATTAGATTAAAATTAATAATCAACACTTTATTTAAATTGTCCTAATTACTAAATGTAAGTTATGAATAATTAATATTAAGTTTTTAAAACAAAAATGCATTGCTTCATCATACTGCAATACTTTTTTATTTTAATTCAAGACTTAACAATCGAATTAATGTCTGGCAAATTCATTTTTAGTTTTTCTTATATTTAAATAACATAATATTAAAATTACAGACATTCTAAAATACTTTTAAATTTTTATAAAAATAAAACTTAAAATCACGTCTGGCATATAGTTAGCAACGTGAAAAATGTCTGGCAATAAAAAAAGTATGTCAGGTAGACGTATTTAAAAAGGAAAAATTAAAAATTACGCTTCTTAAAATGCAATGCTTCATCATACTGCAATACTTTATCATTTTAATTCAAGACTTAACAATCGAATTAATGTCTGGCAAATTCATTTTCAGTTTTTCTTATATTTAAATAACACAATATTAAAATTACAGACATTCTAAAATACTTTGAAATTTTTATAAAAATAAAACTTAAAATCGCGTCTGGCACATAGTTAGCAACGTGAAAAATGTCTAGCAATAAAAAAAGTATGTCAGGTAGACGTATTTAAAAACGAAAAATTTAAAATTACGCTTCTTAAAATGCTTTTAAAATCCAGGATTATTACCTGGACAAATAGGATGCGCACTAATGAACGCAACCGCTACCGCCAGCCAGATTGCCCAGACTCTAACCGGAAGTGCAAGAAGGAAGACATATCACAAAATCAGCTGACCTATAATTATTTTTTTTCAAACGTTGCTACCTCCCGTACTATAAAGAGAGACTTTAAAATATGTAAAAAAAATAATGTTAGACTATAATTGTTTATCAGCTTTATTTATTTTTATTTATTCACACTTTGTTGCTTTAAAATATAAAAATTTAACATAATTACATGTAAAGGAAAGGCAACTGGCGGCCTTATCGCTTTCGAGCGATCTCTTCCAGGCAACCACTGTGAGAAAAGAAAAAAAAAATCTATTAAATTACATAAGGTAGGCAAGAAGTGCAAAAATACATGTATTACATATAGTTGTTAAGAAAAAGAAACTAAACAGGAACAAAAAACAAACTTAACTAATAAAGGATACATGAAAAAAAAAATATAATAATAAAAAGTGCACATGCATCATAATAATTTAATATGTCTCACGTCAGTTAGTAGGTATTATTAAAGTAAGGGATACGATGTGGACAGGTAATGTTTGTACAGAAGAAATTTAAAGGAAGATAGAGAAGGAGATAAGCGAATAGGGACCGGAAGTGAATTCCATAGCCTAACTGCAGAGACCTTAAAGAACTCGCCAAAAAAGGAGGATCTTCGGAAGAGCTTAAACTATAGTTTTTTTAGCTTTAATAGATTACAGTAGAATTAAAGTGATATAAAAAGAATTTATTACATAAGTGACGGCTTGTCTGGCAAATCAAATAATCGATGATAGACAAAACAAGGAGTTAATGGTTTTATAAATACAAATAGCCTATGAAATATTAAATTGAAAAATGACACAATATCTATGCTATTCGCAGAAAAGGCGAACATACGCTTCGTAAATTCAAATGTCGTATTTGATATTGAAGTGTTTCAAATTGAATACGAATAGGAAATATGTATTCAGAATTCATGCAAATGCATGGACAGTTCTATTTTTGAATTTTACACTTTGCACCGAGTGTGTAATTATGAAAACACGATGTCGTTTCATTCTAAACATAAAGTTTTAATAAATTTATGGAGTAACTTAAAAATATAATTTTTCGTATACTATTAGTTAGTAATAACTAAAAGATTGACAGATTTGACGCAGAATTTATTAAGCACGTAATGATGGAAAAAAATCGTGTGTGTAGGTACTGAAAACTATGTACACGCGTTAGAAGTTATATGTACTTCTTTGGGGTGACAAGATAAAAATCTTTTCAAAAAATTTATTCTACGTTTGTAGAAAAAACGACACCACAATAGAAAAAATTTACTCTCATCGTTTTTCCCTAACGTGCCAAAGAAGTTTAACTTTAAAAAAAACTAAAATGTTTAGTATAGCTAACTTCAGGGTGTCGGGTTTTTTGTGACGGTATGCGCGCGTATCGTAAACATTTACTCACATCAATTTTCGCTAACGCGCCAAAAGAAGTATAACTTCTTATACTATCCTAATAACCATCTTTCTTTGAAGTAGGCGATCATCATGTCTACTTTAATTTTGGATGCCGCGCTTCGACAATGACTTGGTGCTTTAGCTCAACCATTGCCAAAGATACTTCAACCATGACGCGTGGCTGCGGCCGGGTCTGCTACCTGCTAATTTGCCTCGAATGATTAGTATAAGGAACTCGTATCTTTTGGAGTCTCCTTTTCTGTACGAAGTCTTTAGTCGTTCTTTTTTATTTTTGCATTCTGTACAGAATTCCTATTCAAATGCAGTCTGTCCAAGATATTTTAAGCATACATCTGTAAACCCAGTGTCAATTGCTTCTAAGTATTAGGACATTTTCTGTCAGCGTCCTAGATTCTACGCCATAGACTACTCTACATAATTTTTAATAAAAATTTAATTGTTCATTAATAAAACTTAAACTTTAGAAATCACTAGGAATCACAGTAAAATTTCAAAAAAATATAATGAAAAAAGACGAGTCCATTTTCGAAATACGCCCCTTAACAATCAAATTGGCCCCTTTGTAGGACGTGGGTCCCTCGTTGACAAACACTGTCATACACTGCAACAGCGGAGACGTCACACGCCTCAGTTTTAATGAAAAGATATGAATAACTTAAAATAGTTGGCTATTTTATATGTATATTTTGAAAATGTACATATAAAATACACAAAACTCAATAGTGTATTTCATTTAATCACAACGATACCTTTAGAATTTTTATGAAATAATTTGAAAACATTTTAGCGGATTCGGTTAATACCACATGGATCAGCATTTGGCTTATGCATGCTCAGGTGGCAAGTAAAATTCAAATAATTCATTAAGTGAGCCATATAATGGAAATTGTTACGCCTTAAATACAATTATGTATGTACTTATTTTATATATACAATTCTTATTTTGAGGAATAAAATTACAAGTCATTTTTAAGCATGCAAAAGTATTAAAAAAAAATTTTAATATTCATTTCTATCATTCATATTCTAATAGTCTAGTGACAGTTGATTTTTGATAAAATTTATTTTAAATGCACAATTATGAACACTTTAAAATACCAACATGTGAATTGTAAATTTAAACTAAATCACACAAGATATAGGGCAATCTTTACAAATATTCTTTCAAAAACATTTTAATCGGATACGAAAGCTTTTATTTATAACTTTTACTATGTTCCACACTTGAAATCCATAAATATTATAGAAATAATCTTTTGACTAAGAATTTTCTATATTTACAAATACATGATAATAATTATGAAAAAGCGATTCTATTTGAATGCTATATAGTAAAAGTCGGAGTGACGACATCCTTATTTAAAGGAGGGTAAAAAAACGTTATAGTGAAATTGTTTACGTTTAGTTTTCATGGTAAATATTTGACTTATTAACATAGGAATACTATTTGGGTTGAACTATAATAATGTAATAATAAATAAAAATAATAATGAATGAAGAATGAAAATTGAGAATTGTTCATCTCTCGCATCTCTATCAGTTATATCATCACCATAACATGACACCCAAAGTAAAACAATAAGTACAATGACACATAACGGCCCATATGCAAATGAAACCATAAACAGTAACTCCATGGCTACCGTAGGATAGCCAGCATATTCTAAACGGCTGACGTCATTTCATACTAAAATTTACATTTAAACGTTGATGGCATGTAAAATTCTATCGCGTAGTGTCTTCCAAGCCCTGTTCACGTAAAATTGTATATATTTCTCCGTATTCCTACAGCTAATTCGATATTCAAATTTAAGACAGAACAATTATACAAGTAAGAGACCTGTTTCATTATACGCCGATATTGATTAGATTTCTATAAAAGAATGACGATAGTACAGATTGTTTGCAAAGAGCAAACCACAACTTAAAAGGCGAGATCATTTTTTTAATAAAATGAGCGTTTCGCATATTAAACTTTTGCAAAACATTTATGTTTTAATTTCATGCGCACACGGATTTATTTTGAAAGCCAGAACAATTACATTCCAAATTCAAATCACTTTTAATCCCCGGGGGCTAAAACCTATTTTAGTTGTTTTCATGAAACCACTAGTTGGTTCTTTTAAAATAGATGTGATAAAAATTTATTTAAGCCAATATTGGAGTCGTGTTGCTAATTATATTTTGTGCCCATTCGTAAAGGAAGAAGTTTTTATTCGATTTAGTAAGAAAGCTATGGCTAACTAACATATTCGTAACTTTACTAAAATTCTGTTTAGGTTTAAATAAAAATAAATCAGTGGCGCTACAACCTTTTTAGGTCTGGGCCTCGATTTATGTATCTGTTTCATGATCATTTGTTAATCTAATAGGCAAGTAGGTTATCAGCCTCCTGACACGCCATCGACGTTTTCAATCTAAGGCAAGCCGGATTCCTCACGATGTTTTCCTACACCGTTTGTGCGAATGTCAAATGCGCACATAGAAAGAAAGTCCATTGGTGCACAGCCGGGAATCGAACCTATGACCTTAGGATGAGAGTCGCACGATGAAGCCACTAGGCCAACACTGCTCTAATTATAAATAAAACATGTCATAATAAACTTAAGTAATGTAAAGGATGTAATAAACGCTCCAATGTTTCACGATATGATCAACATAATCACAACTTGTATAGAGGTTTCTCATTTGGAAACATAGTGTATATTACTCACATAAGAGAGCTTCATATTGGTGAAAGAATAACAAATAAGATCCTACTGATCCTAAAATATAATAATAAATATAATATAAGGAAGTATTTACCCGTCACAATTTGGGGCAAAGGTAAAAAAAATTAATAATTGCCAACCCATGTTATGTTTCCTATATTTTTGTCTGTTGTTACATAAATATAGCGTTATCAGTGAGCAACCTTAAGTAAATTAGCTAATTAACGTAGCTTATTAATATTAGCCACAAAGCCAAACTCTGGGTTGTATCCGCAGAATTCCTAAGTTGTAATTACGCACGGGTAACGAAGGAAACAAGGAAACTCATTATAATAGTTTCATATCTTGTGATCGTTCTATTTTTCATCCTTACAGACTGTTGTCGATAGAACAAACTTTCCGAAGTGGCGGAAAAATTGTCAATTCAAAGAATTTTAAATAATTCTTTGTTAAAAATAATGAAACGAAAATCTTTGTATGTGTGTCGTTCTACAAATAAAGATTTAATTAGTTACTTAATAATAATTGCGTTCATTTTTAAAGAAGATTCTGTGGTTCTGTTCTGTACTGTTCTCGGTAGTGAGATCAAAGACCTATGTCACCTATTTAAACTTTACGCATATGACAGTTCGCGTTTTGTCATAGCGTAATTATATTCAAAGGTAGGTAGGTAATAAGTAAACAATTTGAGAAAATTTTATTTATAATCGATAAAATTTAAAAGTACATATTTCATATGAAATAATGCTTCTGCTAGTGTAAAATAAATGACAATGAATTTGTTTTAAAATCAGATCTAACCAATTAAAATTAATGTAATTAAATTAATTTTTTTAATTTGTTTTTATTTTCTTTTTAATTATTTTTTATTCTTTCTATTATTACTTTGTAGGTAGAGAAAATTGTAAATACTGTATACTTGATTGTAAATAAAATTGTATTAAACGGAAACGTAATAAAAATTATCAATTTGTTACATCAATTAAATATATTCGTGACTTGGCCTTAGTACACAAAAAATCCCATCAGTCAAGCCCCTGGATTCCAATTTCCTTTCGTTTAAGAACTTACCTTACACCACATTCCCATACAATCACGTTTATAAAAACTTTTGCCGAATTAATAGCTCTCTTGCTATATTTAACAGTATGGCGTCAAACATAAATTAACTTTATTACATGCTTCATGTTGTGTCCCATAAAACAGCTCATCATATTGATGGTGCTTTTGATGGCAAGTCATAAACATTGAACTTTGTTTATTTCTCGTTTATTTGCGTTGACATATTAAAACGGTACACAGTTCTAATGACGAAGCTCAAATGAAAGATGGAATTATGCAGATATTATTCATACTTTGTGTGGTCTTATGTATAATATCTTAAGAAAGGTCGTGATTCAGCGATTTCTTTCTGCTTCTTTGACTATTAATAGTGCGTTATTTAGAAAGAAGAGAAAAGTGTTGGCTAGACGTTGTTCGATTCGTTGCACCATTGATATTAGTATTTAATACGTTATTAGTGTTTCCGAACTAATTTGACTTAGGGTCCTTCAAGAAAAGAGAGTACCAATTCTTAAAAGGCCGGCAACGCACTCGCGAGCCCTCGGTGTCCATGGGCACCGGTATCACTTTGCATGTGAGCCTCCTGCCCGTTAGCCCTCTGTTCTATAAAAAAAAAGTCGTAAAGAATATTTATACAACGCTGTCTCCATGTAATTATTTTTAAAATTATTTAATAATAATTCGATATTTAATATATGTAACAACTATTTTTTTTTCTATATTTATATTCGTACATAGTTCGATTCTCTTATCAACGCACGTAAGTAGGTAAACATTGCAAACGTGGGTTAAGTGCTGAGCGGTTTCCTAACAAGCGATTACGTTAAACCATGGTTAAACCCCTATTTAATGGACTACACTAATGGAAGAGACGACGTAATTCCGTTCAAACCTGCTAAAAGGTATTAAGGCTTTTTTTAAACCAACACTTGTTGTACAAAAAAACATATTTTGTTCAAAAAAATGCAGATATATTTTACCCATATTATAAAATAATAGTAGTGTATATTTTAGTATAGTAGTAGTTTTAGTATACTATAAAGATCCTGAGAAATGTTAGCCAAGTGCCTAGAAGCGCGACCCGATAAACTCTAGGATCGTGTGTTTGAACCTCCGTGCACTAATTGTTTTATCTATCTGTGTAGTTAATAGTAAATAAATTCCTCGCTATGACAAAAGAAAACGAGGAAGACAAAATAAAGGATGGGAAGATGATGTACGACGAGCATTTAGCATTATGTGGCTACGTAAAGCTAAAAACAGAGAAGAGTGGAAGCCTCTTAGAGGAGGCATAAGTCCAAGGACAAGCTGTGTAACAGCTTTTTAAAGTGTTAATTTATTAGTACTTCACATTTTTATGTACTAGTATACATAATTACAGGAATAAAGGCTTATATTTTTAAAGTGCTAACACTTTATAACGATTTTCAAGGGACCGACCATTTTTTTCGTTATACCGTGAAGTTCGTGAAGAGTAGAAAAATCAAATTTAACCAATTACAATAATTTATATATATATATAATAGATAGGTGACGATGGTGCGTTTAGTAACTGAGACCAAAATTTCCTACAGCAAATGTAATCTAAAAATAATAGCATACGTGTTAATGCAATTAAGAATAACAAAGGCGAGAAGGCTGTTTATGACATCAGGTGTCTTTTTTAGAAATTTTGGCACCTTTTAGTTTTGTAAGCTGATTATAAAATCAATTACACTTAAGTATGTTGTTGATGTCTAAATTTGAAAATATTTCTTCGTAATAGAGAAAGTCTATTGCGTTATAAAGAATGAAGTAATGTATGGGTTTTGTGTTAAACCAAACATATTTTACTAATTTTTACGTTATAAAGAGTTTACACTGTATAATTATTATTATAACTAGCACCGACAGCGTCTGAAGCACGGACTACTAAGTAATTTAAAAGTTAATTTACCATTCTGCTCCACTGCCGTTAATTCACCGACAGATGAATGAAAGCGAAATTCAATTTAAAGCATAATACAGTGGAAATGTCAAAACATTGCCACAGGTAAATATGACGATCAAAGAGGCCACAATGCTGACCGCAGGCGAAATTAAATGTTTGAATTCTGAACGGAGTCCGTACAGCTAAGACCATCAAATTACTTTTATAATTAAAATGTACGTCGACTATGTTTTCTAGGCAACCGCAAATTGAATGAAAATGGCAGGAAAAAGAAAACACTTGCGCTTTGTTGTTTTAATTCCAGTTTGTGTTTCTGTCGGCGATCGATGCGAACATGTTTAGAATTGTTCATGGATTTTGCTCTTGTATCGTAGCTATCGTACTTAGATACTAGATATCATAGTAGCGGATGCTGATTGTTCTAAGAGCTGAAAATTATTATCTTATGAAACAGTATGTCTAGTAACATTTTTGTTCAACTTTTAAAAGAACATATTAGCCTCGCCTGACCTTACTACCTAACTGTTAACGTGATTTAATCATACAATAACGTAATAGTTATTCAATGATTAAAAGTAATGCATAGTCGCCGATGCGTTGTCGGCGTTTCAGTAACCATATCATTTTATTAAGTTCTCTATGTTATATTGAGACTAAGCGCAGCGTCGGAGTTATGGTTTCAGCGACTCACATCCCTGAGATTACCCGTTCGATCCCCGGCTGTGCACCAATGGACTATCTGTCTTTGTAAGCATTTACACTCGCTCGTGTGGAGAACGAAAACATCGCGAGGAAACCGGCATGACTTAGTCCCTAAAATTCGATGACTTATGTCGGACCAGCTCACCTATTTCCCTGTTAAGAAAAATAAATGATCATGACAGATAAGGAAATCTGAGGCCCAGACCTCAAAGAAAATGCGTCTATAAGAAACGTACAAAGTCCCGTATATCATGTAGTAGATATATCTTCGTACATTGATTATATTTTTCTATGTAACATATTTGTCATATTTTTGTTATAGGCAAACTTTGTGGTATTATCTTGTTATATCATACGGGTGAACTCCGCTACATTCGAACTAGTGTTAAGGACACATATACATATTTAAGTGCGCGGTGTTAAACCCGTTGTTTGGTCAGATTTGAACGCCCACCAGATAAGGAACCGCACGCTTCAAAAATAAGACGTGACAATATTGTCCCCAAACAACCAAAAAACAGAAACAATACTAATATGATATGGGCCATAAACAAATACTGTAAGTATCTTCTATAAATGACTATTGAACTTTAATGACTCTACTATGAGCCTAACAATATATTACAGAAAACGATTAAGTGTAAATTGGACAAGCTCTTAAGATAATGGAGAACAGTCAACATGATCTATCACTTAGCGCACCTGAGGGCCTGTCAAGTGTTTAAAGGGAATAGTAACGAAACGATACTGACGCTTTAATTGAAAATCTATAAAGATTAAATCAATACAAATGGAATACGCAATTGTAGCCCATTCCCGCGATATCATTTAAATTAAGAAAGTTTTCCGGAGTTTTCTTTTAATAGATAGGCAATACATTTTAGACTATTTACTACTTTTTATTACTTATACTAATATATATTTTCTATATTTTTATACGTATAGCTGCCTTTATATGTAAGCCGTCTTTAAATCAAATTTGGGTAAAGTTAATCTTCATCAAAAATTCAAAAATAGAATAGATAAGAAGAGGGTGAATCCTTATGAAGATCAAAGATAGGCTTAAACTCGAGCTTTCATTCCTACGGAAAATTTAAGCTTTGCTAATTAACAAAATAGCTTAAGAACTAAACAATGAAGTAGGTAAACATTAACAACGTTTATTGTGTTGTATTTAATTTACATAAATAATTTCAATAGTCAGTGATTTTATCCGATTGTAAACACTTAAACACAAAAGTTCACATATGATTCTGCCTATATTATAGCTTATTTATTTATTGTCTCATCAGTTTTTCTACAGCTACTCACTAAACAATTTCCAAACAATTACATTATACACAAACGCTAAAAACGGAATACACCTTCAAACATACACGTAAACAGTTAACAATTTTTACCTATTTAAATACAAAAAAATAAAACAAAAACAAAAAATATAATATATATATATATAAATATAATAAATTCTAAGATGCATTGAGCATTATAATATATATTTAATATATAAAGGAAGAAGAACATTTAACAGTTTATCTGTTAAATGGCTTTTTGGGTAGTTTGAGAGTTATCAATTGTATGATATTATATGTATAATATAATAGACAGGAAATGTAAATCAGAAGTTATTACAATAACTTCAAAGTTTTTCTATACCTCGATTATGGGAAACGAGATTTATGACGCAAAAATAAGGGCATTTTGAAGCTATATTGATAAAATCAGACCGAAAAATTTGCATTAATCGATTTTATGGTGTGAACGAAAATGGTCCGAATCACAATTGACATACAATTTCAACTTTAATTAACGCCTTACGGTATGTAAATTACAGGAAAAAATGTACCTAATAGTAAAATAATCTTATACGCTACCAACTTACACAAACTCAACTTCGTGTTTTCATACCTGTAACAAAAATATTCCTTTAAGAAACCCCAAAAGTAAAAATAATTTATTGGCACAAAATGACGATCAATGACGCACCCAGTAAATGAATATAGTAATTTATTCAAATTAAGAATAAATTTGGTCCCTATTATTATTTTTTTAATGAAAAAGAAAAGATAAGATTTATAATTCGTGTCATAAATAATATTTTTTTCACAATTATAGCACAAATGCTATTGTGCCACGTTTACATAATTAACATGTTATAGTTAAGGTGAGCGCTAAATATGTATCCGACATGTCAAATCCAATACGTTTTTTCACACGGGAGTCACGTCACACGTAGCGCTAAGAAGTATCAAGGTATTATATATATTTAATTTAATAAAAAGATTGGTCTCGAAATCGTTCTAGAACATAATCTAGCCAGAAATGGTTTTCGCTGGGTATCATAGACTAAATAATATTAAAGTACGTAAAAAATAATATTTACGTAGGAACATTATTTTTAAAAGCAAAAATGAACTCTAAGGTGATGAAAATGACCTAATAAGAAATATTTACACACACAAGCCTAAAGCCATAGAACATCTGAAGTGGAATATCCGGAACAGTGCTTTCTGCCTTTCCGAAGCTCTTAAAAACATCACGTGCTCAAACTTTCTTCTGGCGAATAATTGCTTACATTATTCAGCCAACAATACCTCATCAAATGTTGAAGTTTTGAAAAAGGAAAACCGACAAAGTAATTTTCAACTTCGTTCAAGATGTGGGAGGCTTTATCCGCCCAAAAAACGTACATTTTAAGTTACTGGGTTAGTGCGAAAGCTTATAACATTGTTTAGATCAGTGAAACATGTCTTATATATATCAGTAAATCGTAATTACTAGGCGTTTAAGTAAATATAAGTATGTTATAAAGATAAAAAAAATATGAAGCACTTTTCAAGTCAATGATTAAGTATCTTTAGCTTAGCTTAAGTTAATAATAATATTCGTCTGTTAACCGCTCTATTTGTAACCACGAAACCTTGCATTGTTACGATTTACACTGGGAACTTAGTTTTTAGGAACAGTTTTTATGTTTATACTGCAATACGGTATGAAAGCCGTTAGCATGTTAGAGTAAATAACGAGCTACATAGTTTTATTACCTCACATTTTTTCAATTTTTTTAAAGGCACAAGTTAAAATCGATGCCGATAGCATATACCTATAGCGGCATGCTTAAATCTCGCAAATGTCGGTTCCAGGTCTTGCAATTTAATTTAAAATTAAGTGACATCAAATTCGTATGACACTAAAATTAATGTCGTAAAACATTCTCACATCCAAAGAATCTTCCGAAAATAAATATTTTTAAAAAATAGGTCATCGCCCCTCATTTTTGTATGATTCGTGGTCATTTAATTTTCTTAATAGACCTGACACACGCAGTCCTAACCTTTAAAAACATCTTTAAACAAAACCTTTGAATACAAATATGAAAATAATATTTCAAAAACCTCCTTGATTTCAATATAATATTGTATCCAAGTAATAGGAAATTGATCGGACCTCCATAACATTATTGGAAACGATAAAACAATACACCGAACCTAATTTCAATACAAAGGTTACCAGATTTTGTATTCATCGTGTGCCAAATTGCATAGCCGAATACGGAAGACTTCCTGCGCTATAGGAAACAATGGAGTATTGAGTATCGCCATACTTGGTTGTCTTACGAATGGTGTATTAATAGTACTATGAAGGCACGTTGCACTGTTGTCCTCTGATCCTCAAACACACCTTTCCCAATACAATAAAAAAACACGCTAAAGAAATGCGGCATCGATGCCTTACTTGCGGCATACGTTTGTCTATTTCCAATACAAGCGATTTTGATTTTGCCAATTAACTTAACAGAGTACGGGCACTGGTCATGGTAGAATGATTTTATTCTATTAATTACTTTGTCTATTCTTTTCCTATTTTATTAAACTTCTCTTCTTACCTAGTAAACTATTAGTAAATTATTATTAACAATATTGAAAGAGCTGCATCGTATCGGTTTTATCGTTAAAGGTGGTAGTTAGTTAGCGTGTCAGTTATTGAGATAATTATATTCACAGAGCAACCGTGTTGATTAGAAAATTCCCTTTAATCAGGCGTCTGCTGTTATTATAAAATATCTGTAATCTGTAATTAAATGTTATACCTGAAATAAAAAGCCAAAATGTAGTCAAAATAAAAAGAATTAAATACGTTGGAAAAGATTTTCCGAGGCTGGAAAAGTTTTTTAATTAAGCATTAACATTTTACCTTAAGCTTTCATTTACCGTTGCAGGGTAAATAAGTTTAGCAATGCAAATCCGAATCCTGGTTTCAGGTAGTTTGAAATTCCTTTAATGTAGCAAAGTTTGGTCATCAATAGATTGATTAATTCGATGCTTTTATAAAGTTTAAATTAACTTGAATAGGAATGTTTTAACTTGATGTGAAATGTAGTTTCATCTGTGTTCATTCGGTCGTCTCGCGATCTTGTATAGCCTCAATATGGACTATCGAAAATAACCTTTCAATTAAAACCTCATAGTAGTTTAAATTGTTGTTTTAGTAGCGTGTTCAACTTAACATTTATAGGCTGTAGGTTTTTCACTTTCATATTTGTTCAGTAAGCCTCAAAAGGGTCTCATCTCCGTTTCATCTTCCCTTCCTTTAAAGCTAAATTTTATAAAGCCCTAAAATACTGATTAACTACTGTAGATATAGTAAGCTAACCCATGAGCGGTAACCACTAAGCCACGGAGCCAATAAAGGACTAAATCGGTATGTACCTAGACCGTAATATAATATCAATACAAACATGGTAAGGAATAATTGGTAGGTAATATAAGTATCTAATATATTATTTTATAGTATTAGTAAGGAGCGTTTGCCTTATTATTGTTTTGTGTAACAGGAGGCAAACGGGCTGGAGGCTCACCTGATGTTAATTGATACCGCCGCCCATGGAGAAGGTGCGTTCCCTGCCTTTTAGGAATTGGTACGCTCTTTTCTTGAAGGACCCTAAGTCGAATTGCGTGCAACTCTCATTCCTGAGGTCGGCTCCGGCTGTTCGCCAATGGACTATCTGTCTATGCGCATTTAACATCCGCTCGGTGAAAGAAAACATCTTCAGGAATGTCAGCAAAATATCGAAAGTGTCGCCATTTTTTTTCGTGGGGATATGCTGTTTGCATACCCTACTGCGGCACGGTTGCCTCGTGGTGAAGGGTTATGTGGGACTCGCCACTGTGTATACCTATTAAAACCCCACGACGCAACCAGATATCGCCCTAGACTAGACACGGTAATAGCGTAGCCTGGTCAGCATCCCACCACGCGATCAGTCGTGGAAATCACGTTCCTCAATGGCCACGAATGATGTGGAATGGACCTTGGCACAGCAAGGTCCATTCACATCGGAGGTCGGGTACAAGGCTTGCGTCAGAATCCTATATGAAAAGCTTACCTAACCTGACCAGAAATAAAAGTCAAAAATTATTTACCGAAAGCTGTACTACACTTAATTGGTCCATAATCGCAAAACCACGTAACTAAGTATCAGTAATAAGTATTAAGCTCTTAAAAGTTTCCAATTAAATTCGTTGTAAATCCTCAAGTGAAAACCAAACTGTAATAGCTCTTCGAAATCAATTTGTAGTTTTTCCGAAATACCGTTAGCTCGCTTCAATCTGCTCAACTCGTTTAATGTTGCGTGAAACAATCGTATTTCACTTGAAAAGCTTTTCTCGACAAATTTAAAATTCGAATGTTGATAAATTGGAAAAACACAGTGTGATCTAATGAATGTAATTAAAAGGTATTGATTATTTATTACGAGTACATTATTACTGTTTTTTAATTAATACGACAAATACATATTACAATTTAGGCATATTCAGTGTCTAATGAACAATATTTAATTTAGATATTAGTTCCAAAATTTATACAGCAATTATTAAATGTTCTGTTAAATTAATGAGGACGGTCAATGTTGATGTAGAGCGGTATTGGTCTAATGGCTTAAGCGTGCGACCTTAAACCCTACGGTCACGCGTTCGTATCACGGCAAATTTGCAAATTTGCACTATAGACATTTATTTATTTATTCACACTTCGTTACTTTATACAAACACATACGTATAAAAAAAGCAGGTTACAAAAGTTATTAGGCAACTGGTGGCCTTATCGATAACAAGCGATTTCTTCCAGGCAACCCTAATATGGAATAATAAAAAAGAAACACCTTCAGTAAAGTACAAGAAGTGCATAAATAATTAACAAAAAACAACTCAAAATAACATGTTACACTACGCATAACTAAAATAAAGTAAAATCTAAAAAAATATAATAGTATGCAAAAACAAAAATGTTAAAGCTAATCCAAGGGTTAATTGAGTCACAATTAATATATATATATAACTACGAGTATATATTAATATACTTACTGTTAAGGTGAAGGAAAATATCGAGAGGAAATCGGCAACGCACACGGCTAAAAATTATCAAAGTAACGGATACAATCTGAGGCCTATTACCCATATACCCTCTAGCGCTGGATTATTATTATTCATTTTATAAATGTACGCATCAAAAATTAGTATTATTTATTAAAATTTATCAGACATTTAGAATTAAGTATTTCCGTCTTGTCCTTTCAAAATAATATTTGACAAAGGCACATAAATAGGGCATTATTCATTATACAAAATAATTTATAAGTGAAGTCAATTTCAGTAAGTAATTAAATACAAGGCTTTAGATTTATCAACCGGTGTCTGTATAAAAGGTAGTAAATGATATTTTGTTTAACTTTTCACTTATTCCGTGCGATCCTTAGCGTCAGAGAGCTCCATTCTCTGAATATTTTATGATAAGAATTTGTTTCGCCCCTTTGTTTTCGTATTTTCCGCGAAAGGTACTCGTGTTATTAAATAACAATTTCAAATTAGAATTTAATATTAAAATACGTGTATGCTACGCCATTCCTAAGATTTTCTTTGATAGTATACAATAGAATATTCTATAAGGTCGTAAGTAACACGCTAATCCTGAACTCTAAAGCTATTTTTAATGTTTAAAAATTATTAATATAATTAAGTTAAAACAAATGCTAAATATATCTCCTGGTGTATAAGAAGCCAAAATTAAAATTTTTATTGAAGCAAAACCATTCCCTAAACCACTGAGACTTGAAACTCTGGTCAGATTCACCTTGGTTTGTAAATTCATATTTCGCGCTTAATAAGGAGATTTTACGCATTTAGGAGAAAACTAAAACCTGCTATTTTACTTCACATACCTGTACACTTTTCATAAAGTTCTGTTGAGTATTGTTATTTGGCTAGCTTGTTGGTTTTCGAAAAAATCCTCTATATGCTGTGGGAACGATAAGGCATCACGCAACTGGACAAACAGAATGTACGAAACACAAAACGTTCAATAACAATAAACATTTTGTTATGGACATAAATTTGCCCCAGAAGAGAAAATCTAAAATCCAGTATAATATGTTACGCGATACAACAAAATTTTGAGATTTTAAATACATATTTTATATTGAGTTATCCTTTGAAGCGGATATTCAAAATAGGCCTTTAGGTTATTTAGGTTTTAATTATTGTAAAAGATCGTAACTGGCAAAGCATTTACTTATATACATATATAAAGGGTTTTTCAACAAGAACTTTGTTTTCTAAAACAAAATAAAACAAAGAATTTAGAGGAAAATGAATAAAATTTTTATTGTATTACAAAGAGAAAAGTTTGGCAATTATGAATGAAAAATGATATCTGGCAAATGTCCACCACGACCACGCTGACAGATGTTGATTCTTTCATCAAAATTTTTAATCACTTTTTGGCAAAATGGAGGGTCTATTTCGTTAATGACATCACGGATTTTGAGTTTTAAGGCTGCAATCGATTCGATTGGCTCCGTATAGACTCTGTCTTTAACATAGCCCCACAAAAAATAATCCAGTGGTGTTAAATCACACGATCTGGATGGCCACTTAACAGCTGAATTTCGCGAAATTATGCGCTCGGGAAATTTGGTTTGCAATAAATTGATCGTTTCATTGGCTGTGTGACATGTGGCACCGTCCTGTTGAAACCACATTTCAGTGATATCCATGTCATCAATAATAGGCCAAAATTTAGTGGTTAACATCTCGCGATACCGTGATCCATTGACTGTTACCGCATTTCCAGCCTCATCTTCGAAAAAAAACGGCCCAATCACGCCTCCAGACCACATAGTGCACCACACAGTAACACGTTGAGTATGCAAAGCCTTCTCAATAATTGCTTTAGGATTTTCAAAAGCCCAAATGCGACAATTTTGCTTGTTGACGTACCCTGACAAATGAAAATGGGCTTCGTCTGAAAAAATGATTTTTTCAGAAAAACCAGCAGGTTGTTCCTGAATGAACTGAGCGAATCTGCGGCGATTTGAATGGTCGATCAGCTTTAATTCCTGCACCAGTTGAATCTTGTAAGGCTTCAAAGCCAAATCCTTTCGCAAAATTCGCCATGTTGTGCTTTTGGATAACCCCAATTGTTGAGAACGTCGTGAAATTGACAAATTTTGATCTTCTTCAACACTGTGGCTCACGGCGGCGATGTTTTCTGTTGAACGACCCGGTCGAACACGTGTTGGTGTTGGCACATTTTGTACCGAGCCTGTCGACTCAAATTTCGCGACCAAATTCTTAACAGCGGTCTCAGAAGGACGATTATGCTGGCCGAAAATATCACGAATTTTACGAAATGTAACTTTAACAGAACCACCATTTTTATAGTGGATTTGAATTATTTTAATGCGATTTTCGAGCGAAATTGAATTCATTGTAATAATTGCCAAAGCACCTGCTACGAATACCGCCAAAAACTAAATGTCAAAACTATCACGTTCTCGGTGTTGCCACAATTGAAAAACAAACTTCTTGTTGAAATACCCTTTATAAAGCAATTTCGGGTTTGTTGGAACACTTATAACTCGAGAACGGCTGGACTGATTTTGAAAGTTTATAATAATAAAACAAAAGACAAAAATCCAATTTTTTTTTATTGAACAGGGACAAACGGTCAGGAGATTCCTCTGATGTTGAGTGATATGGACACTCTAAATGCCAGAGCGCTCGCAAGTGCGTTGCCGGCCTTTAAGTAAAAACAGTCGATACGGTAAATTATCTTCTTAAATTAAAGAACTTATTTAAATTAAGGTTTTCAATAGATATATCCCCAATATTCGGATAATGGCGTATTTTAAATTGAAAAATGTTGTATGTCAATGTTGTCAAATATTTATGCGTGCGTTCAGAAATTTATTTTGTATAAACTAAGGAATAAATATATCATGCTACAACTATATACAACAAGTTTTATTAATTTTTATGGGACTATGGTATTATCTTGATAATTTATTGAACTTAATATCTATTTTGTATTCATTGTATTACTTTTATAAAATCATAAATAAAGTTCAGCTAATCTGAAACACGACATTCATTGATTGTTAGGCGGTACGAAGTTCGCCGGGTCAGGTTGTAATATAAATAAATAGTTATATGGTACTTTCTTTAAAGGTTAAACCCCCTGGTTAAAAGCAAAAGAAATGGTTGCAACAGCTGACATAGAACTCATTAATAACGTCTGATATTTTCTCAGAATGAGAAATCAAAGTCTACTCGGATGACAGCATCGCATCATTAGGGCAAAAGGCTAAACACGTCAAAGGACATAATCCAGATCGGGCTCACGTCCATCGATTCGACATTTTATACATGTGTTCCATTTGACTTATAACTAATCTAGCGAGTAAGACGCTGAAGCAACCCATTGGAAATTGTATTTAATTACAACTCCATACAGTAAGGGTATAATTATTGGCTACCTTTAAAAATACTGTACTATAATCATAATAAAAATCAAATCTAAAATATTCATGCGTATACTGTGCTAGCTAATTTATTATTAAATATATACAAAAGCAGTCATCTCAACTCTGAAGTGCGGTCACCGCTGTGCACCAATTGACTTTTCTTGCTTTCTGCGCTCGTACGGTGAAGAAAAACATCGTGTTATTAAGACATGATGATGTGTTAGAAAAATCGACGGCATTCAGGCACAGAATTGTTCATTAAGAAGAAAATGATCACGCAAGACAAGCCAAACGTTGGTTTGTTGTTGTATGGTTCTTGTTTCACCTCAAAACATAACCCCGCACAGATACGTCGCAAGCACAACCGAGCTAAATATATCAGACCTGGGAACGCAGCTATTTATAGTGCGTTAAGAGTATCGCTCAATCGGTGCATGATAATCGATGATATTAAGGTCGATCGGACGACTATTGGGTTACGCGGTCAATGCTCGTTATTATATAATTAACGGGTAGACGTCTTTTTATGTTTTATACAATCATAGCTTATGTACCGTTATTGCGGTCGTAAGATAAATAATAGACCACGCATCAACGCCCCGATACTTTCAAATAAACCTTTATAATGTAGGCTATTGATTTCTTTCGTGATTAAAAAAAATTGTGGCCCTACAACCTCGTTAGGTCTGGGCCTCCGATTTCTGAATCTGTTTCATGATGATTTTTCGATCGAATAGGTAAGTATTCAGCCTCCAGTGCCTGACACACACCGTCGACTTTTGGGTCAAGACATTTCGGTTACGATGTTTTCCTTCACCGTTCAAGCGAATGTTAAATGCGCACATAGAAAGTCCATTGGTGCACAGCCGGGGATCGAACCTACGACCTCAGGGATGAGAGCCGCACGCTGAAGCCACTAGGCCAACACTGCTCATATCTTTCGTATTATCGTATTTCAAATTGTTCCAGACAGAGCACATCGGATCCTAGCCGTTTAAATGAAAATACACTAGATAAGGAGTGTTGAACATAATAACCCCAGTTTCAACTCAAGTTGATAACCTATCTATATTTGCATCAGCGGATCGATAAATCATATTGGATGTTGTCAAAGGCCATATTCACGGCAAACCTAGATTGACATGAGGGATAATTGCTTTATCACAGCTTAATATAATTTACTGGCAATCACGATGATTATAGCAAATTACAATGATATTAACGGTTATTTAGTTTTGGTTAATAATAATAAACTAAGGATGTAAGGTCGGATCACTGCTAAGAGCAGAATCTTTCAGTAATAATAATAGCAGGGCACTCGATTTTCAACCATTTTGAATGTTGAATGCCGCAATGCTTCCACCCTCGGTTTAGGATGTATATACATCTTCCTAGGTAGCTATCCGATATTTGACCATGCCCTCCATGTACGGAGTAACCACTCAGCCCGTACCGTACAGGGAACGTTCAAGTATTACGTCACGCAAATTTTTCACGCAGATTATTGCCCCCCCCCCCATGTAACGCGCCGTAACGTTTTTCTGTACCCAATAGTAAAACGTTTCGTGACCACGCAGTGACTCTTTATATAAAAGGGGGGCCCATATGTTACGAAATACTTGAACGCTCCCACAGCCATACAAGGCTTAAAGTTCATTTGCGCATTGACCGGGACTCGAACCCATACCTCAACCGTTGCAGTCCCTTAACCTGGCATCTGGGATCATACGTTCGAATCCGAATCCGTCCGAATTCGGTTCAAAGATATACAAAATAATAATTCCTTTTAGTCAAACACCACAAACGTTCGCGACAATTACAAATAAAATATTAATCTACGTCGCTGTAACAATGACAACATGGCCAATTTTAGTCAACTTTTCTCATTGTTGGCAATAATAATCCAAGTTCGCAGTGGTAAAGGCGGAGAGGAAGTTGTGGCTTCTTATTAGTTGTGCAAATGCGCCGATTGCATAATACTGGATCTTAAATAATTCAGAAGCTGAATAGTTATAGTTGCAACTGAGAGAAGCCGTACTATATTGTAAGGCCGCCTAGCGAACGCGATTACAAAGGCGGGTTGAGATTTGAGGCGATGTCCTGTTTCTGGGCCGTTATTCATAGAACAAAACAAACCGCATTTGAATCTCGTGAAAATTACAATACAAGAACCAATACATTTACCATGGAGTGTTCAGAGTTGTTCGGATTAATACCTGCAGCTGAGTTGCATCATCAGACGTCGAGGCAGAATACGAAATTCCCTCTGTATCACCTCGACATCCGCCGTTCCACAACTGAGCGTTTTTCAAAGCAGTTTTTGACGCGTACCACCACTTTGTGGAACCAGCTGCCCACTGAAGTTTTTCTGAACCAATTCGACTAAGTCGAATGGGAGATGAAATAAGATGGTGGAAAGGCACGGGCTGCCCTTCGTATTTTTTGGGAGAGGGTTACTCTGCGCTAAAAAACGTTACTTAGGGTCTTTCAGGAAAAGTGCGTACCAATTCTTAAAAAGCCGGCAACGCACTGGCTATAAGAGTGTCCATGGACGGCCGTATCACTTTACATCAGGTGAGCCTCTAGCCCGTTTGCCTTCTGTTCTATAAAAGAACGAGTTCGGGTCCATTCTTATCTTTAGCATTAGCTTATAATACATTTTTTCAACGAAATTAATCATAATAATATGTAATATTAGATCTGACGACATAAACTTGTAACTTAACGACAATTGTTTTAAAAACTATGTTAATAAATTATATAACCAACAATTTATTGTATACAATCTAGGAATCTTCAAGTATGCGCTATGAATGGCGTCTATAAGTCTTCACTTACGATTACATGAATCTTGTGCCGCATACCAGGTATTCTAAAATATCCCCTTAGCAAACAGAGTCAAGTTGCAAATGAGTGTTTAGAGAATCCCTTTAATTAGCGGTACAGCCGTGACCACCTTGAAAAGGAACTAGGTCACAGCACTTGAGTCTTGCACTGGTTCATCTATTTAAGACACGCCAGATATATCTATGCGAATAATGAATGAACGTATGTTATTACATGCCATTTGTGATATATTTAATTGTACATTGTTATTTAATATTACATTTCGGGTGATCCAATTTGACTCAGAGTCCTTCAAGAAAAGAGCGTACCAATTCTTAAAAGGCCGGCAACGCAGTTGCAAGCGGTGTCTCTTAACGTCAGGTGAGCCTCCTGCCCGTTTGCCTCTGGTTACATAAAAACATTATATGTGAATTGTAAAACGATACAGATAATATACAGGTGTCACTAAAGTGCTAACAACCCATGGACACCACCCCGGGAGTTAGGGTGTGTTTCCAACCTTTGTGGGTTTGTAAATACCATTTAAAGGTGGTGCGAGTGAGGTGTCTAGGGTTGTAGCAGTAGGTACTTGGACAGTGACCTTACAATCTAGCTCGAAAGGATAGGAGACCTAAAATAAATTCTAATTTTGTTGTAATCCTGTAATTTATAGCATTAAGAGAACTATTGTAGCCTGACAGATCATCAAAGTAAGATGTTATTCAGATCATTAGCCCCATATGAACACGCGACATTGAATTTTAAGTGTGCGTCAGACCGCGTAGACGCTCTTTAATCTTTATATATATATAATTCTACTGTGCCTTGTCGATGAACTCTCTTAAACGGCTGGACCGATTTGAATGAATTATTTTGTATGCATTTGGGTGGCGCCCTGGATGGTTTCTTTTGTATAGAACAGGGGGCAAACGGGCAGGAGGCTCACCTGATGTTAAGTGATATCGCCGCCCACGGATACTCTCAATACCAGAGAACTTGCGAGTGCGTTGCCGGCCTTTTAAGAATTAGTACGCTCTTTTCCAGAAGGACGATAAGTCGAATTGGTTCGGAAATACTTCAGTGGACAGCTTGTGGTGCGCGGCAAAAACTGACTTGAAAAACGCTCAGTTGTGGGACGGCGGACTTCAAGGTGAAACGGGTGGAGTTTCGTATTCTACCTCGACGTCCGATGATGATTTAGATTCACAAATCAACCCGGCAGATGGCGCTGCAGTCGGTACTTTCATACTTTGTTTAGTATCCTAATCGCTTGAAATATCATGCAGGAAAACGTCTGTCGGGTCCGCTAGTAGTTTATAAAAACTTTCGATGTTATTAACGTACTCCAAGGTTTAATACTGGAGAAGAAAATAAGGAAAAAATAAAAATTATCAAATTACAGTTCAAAAGCCAAAACCACCATTTCACTTGAACTTTAGCTTAGTAAAAACTTTTAAAACAATTACAATGTAAAATGTAATGTTTTTCATTGTTTTATTTCGAGCAAGCCCCGAATATTTCAAAGCGTTTTACTTTTTCTTGTTTCAAACACAAAGGTGTGTTGGGGCGAAATTAAACAACTTTTGTGCACGTTCTTCCGTACGGGACGAAATATGTTTAAAATTTCAATGGATTTTCTAGGTTCTTTTTGTTATTTTTGTTGACGTCGAACGACGGAATGTCACGTGTTCTTTTGGGGGAATTGTTTGATGTAACGTCAACTCCCACTAAACAATTTGGGGAATATAGAAATAATAAAATCATTCCTATGTAGCCCGAAGACCGGAATTAAAAGCTCCACCTACAGCTACGATTGTGAGCCGTTCCCTAGCAAACAGATTTTAGTTAGAAATTCAAAGATTCAATTTGGATTTACATTATTTTTGCTGAACTGTTATTCATGAAAATAAATCAGTCCAATTGCACCGTTTCAATGCACTCATCTCCCATCTATTTTTAAGTAGTGTAAAGTAAATAAATTATTGTATAGTTATACCATCTTTTTTTTTGAGTTCTAAAAGAAAATGAACACTAGTTATGTAAGTAATTGTAATTCATTCGCGTTATTATCTGTAAAATTACTATTCGCGTAAACTCGTGTAAACTTAAAACATAATTATATCCTCTATATGTGGTTCGTAAATGTGTAATACTGTAATAAAAAAATCTATAGAAATAATTAAATTCTGCGAAAATAGTAGAAACATCTACAAAGTTAAAAAGGAAATCGAATTGATGTGTTTGCGAGATAACTTAAACATGCAAATTGAAATGAAATGTCAATATTTTCGCTTAGCTAAGAAACGAGAAACGAAATAATTTCATTGGGATTATGATAACTGAGGTAGAGAAAAATTTATTAATTTAATATTTTATAGCTTTACATAAAAAGCTTAACTTTGTATTTCTCAAAGCAAATATATTATTTATAAGATATACAAGTATACATTGCAATCGTACTTATAATTAATAATAAATATATGTTTTTATAAAAAAATCTAACAACAGCCAAAAAATAAATTAGCAACTATATTCTGGGATATTTTTCAATTCATTTATAATCAACATGTACAAAAACTATTCCTCATGCATCAAATTCCTTACATGAGCTAGGTTTACCTGAAGAACAGTTCACAGAATAAGAGGAGGCGAGGTCATTTGACCTGGTAATGAGCGTTCATGATAATGTGAATTTATTCGAGAATCGAATAGATATAAAAGGAAGAGCTAAGGTGTGAGCGACTACCGGGGTCCACAGGTAGTGGACAGTGGAACGTACTTCATACAGTCCCCGAGCCCACACCGGCAGCGTTAGAGGGTGGGGAGCCCTTAGGAAAGGCTCTTGCAGGAAATACTCCATAGATTCAGTTAAGACGTTGCGACATGGCGAATCAATGCCGCCAGTAAATAAGCATTATCCTTCTACAATTGCAGGCAATTTCAAAGGCAACGGAAAACCACCACATAAATTTTTCCCATAGTATCATTATGGTTAAGAAAGTAGTCATGATGATCGCCAACCTTCGAAAAAGATATAAAAATATCTCTCACAGACAAAGCTGGAACACACAGCGAATTGTCGCTACTAATGAGTGATAATTCATACCGTTAATAAAATATTCGTTAATCTAATAGCACTATTAAAACCGCAAAGAAACAACACAAATATTATTTAAAATGCCATATAATGATTATAAACAATTAGTGTTGGATTCCTTCCTAATGACTTTGACTATTATACGGTTGAGTGTAGCCTCAATTGTATGCTAATGGGTTTTATATCTTCAAAGGAGTAATGTCCTGTCTATGTATGAACAGGATTAAAATAACTAAAACACGGAATAAGTGCGGCAAGTTTTCTGTAGCACTTACCTCTTTATAGGTTTAGGCGCTCATATAAAACATTTAAAACATGTGGGGCCGGGGCCTTTGGGATGACGTGGTTTGATAGAGTGGCAAGAACGATAATGTTTAATATGTGGAACTAGCTTCCCGCTGAAAAGAGCGTACGAATTCTTAGGAACGCGCTTGCAAGCCTTTTGGCAGTGCGAGTATCGGTATCACCTAACATCAGATGAGCCTCCTACCCCTTTGCCTGCTGTAATAGTTCTAATTTATTCATTAATGTACCTATTATGTTATAAATTTTGATTTCTATCGTTCATTAAATAATTGATATTATCTCATTCACCTTGTCATTAATTAAGCGCAAACAAGGCGGTAATTATAGTACATCGGATATTTCCATGATGTTAATTAAATACTCTTTGATAATATAATTTTCTCTACAACACCTGTATTACAAACTAGCCTGCCCAGGCTTCACACGGGCAACTGTGACCCGTAATCTTGAAATGTAATTTTATATACCTAAATCTTCCTAATAAATCATAGATAGACATATACTGTTGCTGTGTACTCTTAGGCTTTTCTCTAAAACCCAATCATATATCTCTTCATCGTTCAGGTAGCGTTCTTAAGAAACGTTTTAGTTCAACTGTTTTTTCTCAGAATAATGACACTTGACGAGGCTATCTATTGGTAAAACAATTTCGAAAATCGGTTTAGTAGATCCAGAGCTTACGCCCTACAATCTCACAAACTTTACCTCTTTACAATATTATAGTAAAGATATTACATAAGTCCAGTGCATACGTTTAGCAATTTATTTCAGCGTGTCGAATTTCGGTCTTCTGTCACTAAAACTAAACGTATTTAAAATATTCGTTCTCCTCAATTCTTATGATTAATCGCCAAATGGGATATGGGACAAGAACATTCGACTGTTCCACAATGACTGGTTTGTAGGCCTTACAAAAATGTATATTTAACACCAGTGGCGTAACAATAGGGTGGCAGGGCTGGCAAAATGCCACGGGCCCCCGATCTAAGAGGGCCCCTTCCCAAGAGATGTAATGTTCTATGGATGAATGTGAAGTCTCCAATACGCATTGGGCTAGCGTGGGGACTACAGAACATTCCATCTCGCCTAAGAGAGGAGGCCTATGGCCATTAGTGGGACAAATACAACGTGTAATTGAGTACGCTGAATATCTAGAAGTTTATTAAAATTAAACTGAGTACAACGTGACGATTTTTACTGATAGGGCCCAATCAAAAGAATTTGCCACGGGCCCCAGATGGTACAGTTACGCCACTGTTTAACATAGCATCGAACCTAGAAATTGCACGTTATATGCGTGTTATTATAGCGTCTTAGTTAGTCCGCGATAGCTTTCTATTCTACAAAAGGCAAGAAACGCATACACGATGTTCTAGGATAATTATGTAAAAAGTATTATCATATAAAGCCTGTGTACAAAGCTACTTGAGGCTTCTCTATTGTTCAAACTCAACCGCAAGTCCTCTACAGCAAAAACATAAGGTTTCACGATCCAATTGCATGTGAATGCGAACCTAATTCGCTAAATAACATTTGTAACGGTTACTATACTTAGTTTTACAATTGTAACTAATTATAAGCCTATCCCGACGCTGTGTATGCGTACAGCAAGGTTGACTATGTTAAATGTGATTGCGCTAACTAGCTTTGCGCATTATCTGTATTTATTTCCCCGGAGTTGGTATCGAGTAAAAGATGGAGGGTTTTGGCAGAAATGGCTCACGGTGTCCTCTATTAGAGGACATTTTCTACAGCTGTGATACTTTTTTGACATTCAACACCTTTTGTCTTCAGTCACCGTGACCAAGCACGCTGTAAAGCACGCGAAACGTCGGTTAAATTTAAAATTATGTAAAATAATTGTAAATTTATAATAATACATAACTTTAATCCGGTTAAAAGTGTTTTCTTTAAACAAAAAAATATGTCCATATAGATATCCTACAGTCTACAGATATACCTTTTAGAAATAGTTTATATATTTATTATCATAATGTAATAATGATCGTATAGATTCAAATGCAAAATGAGATCTATATTTTAGCACTATAAACGACACAACATTTTTACAAGCTATTCAAAATTCAAATATCGAATACTGCCAGTATCCCAAAACAAGTTAACAGAAGTGAAACCCATGATTCTACCCTTCTAAACAATAATTACAATTCAGCGCAATTCAAATCTCAATTTTGAATTTCGAATTCCATTTTCCAATATGTCAGTGTAATGAATTTTAGATCCCACATACTATGTGACGTTAATAACATACGTAATTATTCATGAAAAGCATTAGTTTCCAGCAATTAGAAGGGAAGCGTATTCAGCAATCAAATGCTTGAAATGGAGTTTCAGTTGCCGCTTACGTTTGAATTCAAATGAACACAGCTTTTAGTCTACCCGCTGAGTATGTAAATTATCCTTTCTCGTCTATACAAAACGATTCAACTAAGTCGATATCTTTAATTGGAAACGTATTATTATATTGGCCGGTTTACGCGAGAGCAACAAATTTTATTAACATTAACTTAATTCAACATTTATTAATGAATTCGGTTCAGCAAGTATGCTTCGCGTCTTGCTGTCTTTGACTGCATATTTACTTTCCGAGTTCCACAATAGTTATATGCACATATATACAGGGTGACCAAAAAGTCGTGAGCAAATGTAACTAAGGGATAGATACTGGTCATCAGCTGCAAAAAATTGTTCTACGGTAGGTTCTTAAGCTCAACCCCTGCAGAGTTATTATTTATTTTGCGTTTTATAAGAAAATTGACTTTTT
This sequence comes from Pieris melete, assembly GCA_963693345.1. Taxonomy (NCBI): domain Eukaryota; kingdom Metazoa; phylum Arthropoda; class Insecta; order Lepidoptera; family Pieridae; genus Pieris; species Pieris melete. Next base: position 4,023,541 of record CAVNZK010000006.1, on the reverse strand, counting down.
TTACTAATTCCTAATAAAACTCGAAAAAAGCTACATTTTATATCTTTTTAATAATATCCACTATATTGGTACTTACTATTTATGGTTGTTTATTGAGTGTATTGAATATAATATTAATTTTTACGAAATAAATATTTCTCAAATCATAACTCTTTATTTACTTCGGACCGCACTGTGAAAAAACAAATACTCTACCGGAAAGTGACCCTGTATTACAAGTTTTGGCGCATTTAATAGGGATTCTGAAAAGGTATTACACATGGCCATGAGTGGCTCTTATATCTTTCTTTTTTGCAGTTGATGGCCCCACCTAACCCCTAGTTGCGTTTTGTCCACGACTTTTTGGCCTAGATAATTTAATGGACAATTAATTGTTAATAAGGTACTAAGGCCATAACTAATTATTTATTATATTAACATTAAAAAATCTATAAAAAAATATATTTTTAATATTTAAATACAAAGGCGTTCATGTATAGAATTTTATGCTTAATGAACGTAATGGGATAAGTACTTTAATGGATTTTTATTCACTTCCTGTTTAATGAAAACCTCCATTATGATACGAAATCTTGTGTGACATTGTTCAACACATTTGAAGTATAATGATATAATTCATACGAGTTCATACAATATTTTAAACATTAATTAAAATAATAAACAATCAGAAGCGATTCGCACACCATTAAATCCATTTTATTGTCTTAATGAAGGCATAGTATAATTTAGATATAATTAATTAGAATTGAATCATTGTAATGTATATATACATATATATATTTTTTTAAATAAGGCAATTTTTATTGAGTAAATTTAGAGTTATGGCAAATACCACCCGATTTATATTACACAATATATAATAGCAAATTTCAATAATAACCTATGGGCGTTTTCGTACTATAAAACGTCAAAAAAGTAGCACATTTTTACTACATTTGCACCAAGTACGAGCAAATAGTACGCTTAAAACAAAAGAATACCAACAAGTGAGTCTTTATCTGAGCAAAAATAATCAAGATCCCTTTAAACCGAAATTGAAACCTAAACATACACATTTTAAAAATGGAATAACACTCTACGTCAAAATGTTTCCGATATGGAATAGCTGTAATCGATTTTTATTTCCATTAAAAAACGTCAACGTGTTGATATTGGTTATTGGAACCCGCCATATTTTATAATGGATGCCGCAACTGTCCCGTGGTCACGAAAAGTGGATTTTAATTGTGTGGATTCATAACAATATTCAGACAATATTTAGTGGGATTTTTAACGACTACATTTTTAAAACCAGACTGTTTGAATAAGAATTTATGATTGGATAACGTAATAACGAACAACATTATAAAATATTTTATTTCCTAAATATAGGTATTAAAAATATTATTATTTATTATTATTATTATATAGGAACAGAATTTTTATGATCGTATCAGTACATAAAACGTGTATCCGTGAATACCTTATAGATTGATAGTTGTAAAAATATATTGATTTCTGAATGGCTCATCCAATCGCTTTCAGACGTTGCGATTGTGTTATAATTATTGAAATATCGTTATGTCTTTTGTGTATTTTTATTTTTCCTTATTATGTTTTCCTGTATCGTTTTTAAGCGAGAAAAGGCCACCCGATGACCTAAATATATTTAATTCTTAAATATATATATATACGTATATATACTAGTACTATAGTACAGTGTTTATGCCACGAAATGTTAAAAAATTAAATAATTAATCTTTGTGAATTGAGCAAAGTGTTTTTTCTTACCTGCCGTTATTGCTTTGTGTTATTTGCTTGTTGCTTACCTTATCTTATTTTTTTTTCTCAGTGATTGCCGGGAAAAGATCGTTCGAAAGCAATAGGGCCGCCATTTGGCCGTCATTTCATTTAATTATGTTAATAATATTTCTGTAAGGAAGTGTTAATAAATGAAATTAATTTTTTATTTGTATTACAAGTCAAATCCAAAAGCGCTTAATAAGAAATAAACATGTTAAACTTAATATAGTAACAATCTTAATTACGTTAAGTCTAAAAGAATTTTCAAGACTTGAGGGAAATTATCGATACAATTTTATTCAATTATACCAAAAATTTCATAGAAATAATTAATGTAAAACTTGCAAAATTTCAAACCAAATAGATTTCCAAAAGTACATGTATCAAGTCTGGTTAACAAGCACAACACGAGTGAGTACAGAGAACACTTTTCGAGCGGCGATAAATCTTCCTTTGTACACAATTATTCCCCGTTTGAGCGACAAAGCACTTTCAAAGTGGAGAGTCAATTTGGTGTTTCTGTTGCATTTTTCCCAGCAATCTGTGCCCGTCGTGAGTTCTTTAATAAACCCTCTACTCATGAAAAACTATGCCAGTTCACTATTGGCAGACTTAATAATTCATATATATAACAAGAAAATATAAAGTCCAAGATCCTTATATTAAGAACGTAAAAAAAAGAGTTAAGACTATTTAAATGACTCAGCTTATTTGTCAATATACTTAAATTAGTTTTATGGACTCTTTAAATATTGTTGTTGTAGAGTAGAAACAAAAAGAAAACCCGCTCAGTCATTCTTGGTACCTTCTTCAGGTCCCAACACTGATATTATCAATATCTTAGGTAGCGCTTCGCTCATACAAATCTAAAAAAAAGGATTATAAAGTCCTACCTTATATTAAGCAGCTATCACAATCTATCTTCGTTATTTACTAAAACTCTCAAGAAATTTGTAATAATATAATATAATTTTACCCATGTCACACGAAGAAAAAATATAGTGAAAAGCCTATAAAAAATAATATGTTCACATAACAATAATGGCTCACCCGTAACTAAACTTAATAATTTCCCAGATGTTACCAAATTACCGCAGAACAACAATAAACTTGCGGCACTTACTCATAAACTTTCGTTGAGAGTGAAAGCTTGTGAATTATCTATAGCTCGTAAAAAGTAATGCCCACTGTCTCTTACATACAATGCTTAAAAATGTATGGGAATTGAGAGGACGGTTTATTTTTATTTTGTCTCCTTGAATCTCATACAATGGCATAAAGTTCCGATTTCAATGTTTCCTTTACAAACAAAACAAAGGTTTTACGGAAGAAAGCTCGAAGAAAGACAAGTTGACGGTATTGTGTACGGATATGGGGTTTTGTTAGGAGATTTTGTTTAGTTTGTGAGTGATTATAACGTTTATTTGGTATCGCAAATAGTGGACTGTTGATATGTTTTTAAAATATTACATTCATAGAAGCCGCTTTCTTTAGAAAAAAAAATATTTCATATTTTTTATATATAGAACAGGGGCAAACGGGGCAGGAGGCTAAACTAATGTTAAGTGATACCGCCGCCCGCGGACACCCTCAATGCCAAAGGGCTCGCGTGTGCGTTGCCGGCCTTTCAATAATTTGACGCTCTTTTCTTGAAGGACGAGAACGTTTATTAGCGCAGAGTAACCCCCTCCCCCAGAATACGAAGGATTGCCCGTGCGTTCACCACCACTATCCTATTTCCACTTCATATATTTGATATATATACAATGAATTCCATAAATAGCGTTAACATATTCATAGAATGTCCGGATGCAAAAGTTTTTATATAATAAACGCTGGCAGGGTTCAACGTCCATTTTAATTTTAACAAGTCAACTGTCAAAGTTCGCAGTCTACAAACAGAAAGTTACCTTTAACGTTAATATTAATAGTTCGAAACTTGCACTTCTCTTAATTATTTAATTAAATGGAATGGCGGCATTTTATGCTTCCATGAAAATTTCACATTCAGATTACATATTGCTGCCGGTATTTTTAAACTAAAATCCAATCAGAATGTGTCAAATGTTTTCGATATTTTGACATTTTTGACAGCGCTTAATGAAGATATAGGTTTTGAAAGAGAAGCCCACTCGCCGCACAGGGTGTAAATGAAATCCAAAATAAAGATGTCATTGGAATTCCATGAATTTTGGTAAACTAAAAAATTTCTTCAAAAACATGTTTCTTTTTCATTCGGGTGAAAGTCTAGACTCGGGGGGTAAATGAATGATCAATAATCTCATACCTATTATATCTCGTACTACAGTATTGCCAATGACTGTATTCTAACTATATACTGAAACTACTCTTAAATAAGCGTGTTTTTAATTTAAAAAACAGTAATCCTAGAACCCTCTGGGCCTCAGACTGCTGTAGGTATCTGTTTCGCGATTGACTGTGATTTGTTTTTTTCTCATAGGCAAATAGATGATCAGCCTACTGTGCCTCATAAACGTTGTCGACTTTTTGGGTCTAAGGCCGGTTTCCTCACGATGTTTTCTTTCACCGTATGACACGACGTAAACCGAAACTCTATTAGTGCACAGCCGGGGAACTTACGATATTAGGGATGTTAATTGAGAGTTTTTATTTAGAATTTTGATTTATGCACCAGATTTTTACTATTATCGAAAAATCCTGATATTTCCTAGCACAAAAGTTCAGACCACTCTATGATAGACAGGCCTTCAATTCTTCTTTTTCCTTATTTTGCAATGCAACCTGTGCACTTGCTATCGACAGTTGAATTACAAATTCCAATTTGTAGTCTTCCGAGAGCTACTTCAGATTTTTTTACATAAAACTATTTTGTAATTTAAAGTTTGATGGCCACAATGTCTTGAACATTTAGTTTACTTATTTCTTCGTAATTACATTACTATTTAATTATTTATTGTGTAAGATTAAATTGATATTTCTTTTTATAAATTACATAACAATAAATAAAATTAATAACGGACTCTTGTCCGTTATTTTAAAGTATCTTTAATTTATAATAATAATAATAAAGCCTTTTATTTCCAGAAAAGTGATACATAATATACCTACTTATGATTAAGGTAAACAATTAGGTATGTAGTGTCATTTTATATGATGTCTCGCAATTCGGCGTGCCTTTTGGCATAGGCATCCTCCAGCTCTCTCCATTGTGTTCTATCCTCTGCGACTCTGGTCCAGTATGGTCCCAAATTCAGGCTGATGTCTTCTTTCCAGCGTGATTTCGGGCGATCCTGACGTCTAGTCCCGTCTCTTGGGTACCATAGAGTCACTTATTTGCTCCATTTGTTTGCTTTGCACCTTAAGATCTAAGATGCAAACCAAATCTTTAATTTATACCTAAATTTAATGTTTAACCAACATTGTGATGTGTGGTGCGTTTTTTTTAATATTATCAGAAAAGTATCACATATATATATAGTATCGTACAAGGCAGAATTAGAATTGTCAATAAGATAGATATAAGATTATAAGAATAACGATAAATATGGAATTTGAAACTGATACAGGCCTAATCCGCTAATTATTTAAAAAATAAATTAAATATTCCTTTAAAATATGTATAACAATTCCTGCTACATTACATATGTTAATTCACATAAAAATATTCACAAACACGTGCATATACAATTAAGCTGATTTGGCGAAATATACAAGCTAGCTTTGTTAGATGGATTGCTCAGTGAAGTGAAAATATTTGCGGAATAGATAACATACTTCGAAGTTGTGATGGATCTGTTTTGTGATGGATGAGAGCGGTTTAGTTTATAGTTAGCACTTTATATTTGAGTTATCGGAGGGTAGAGGTATAGTAAATATTCCAGATATTATTATTACTATTTATGCAACACTAACGTAGTATACGTCTTCACTTATTTGCATTTAATTATCTTTTATCGGTAGCTCATATCTGACCGTCGTGGGCGGCAAGAAAACATAGAGCGGACTAGCTGAATCCACCGGGTGGTGACCAGCGCCTTTCTAATTGGAGAGTAAGGTTTTATGGACTTTCAATAGATAGGTACACCTGGTTAGTGAAGATAGGACTTGGTGAAGATACCAGCTGAGTCATCAGCGGACGTCGAGGCGGAATATGAAATACCACCCACATCACCTCCACCTCCGTCGTTCCAAAACTGAGGGTTTTTATCGAAGCTTTTGTTGGCCCACACCGCTATGTGACACCATCTACCAGACCAGCTATTTCCAAAGCGATACGACTTAAGTCCTTTAAGAAAACAGCGAAGAAATTTTACATTTATATAAGTTATAATAGTTATTAAGTATATTATTAGTTTTATAGTATTATATATATACTATTTAGATGCATCCTATTAAAGATATTTTTGAAAATAGGAAAATTTGCATTCTTATGTTTGTAACGAACCTTAAAAACTACTGGACTGATTCTAAAATTTCATTAACATGCTATATATACGGGAAAACGTTAGCACTGGTAATAAAGGCTGTTTTTATTTCTAAAATATTATTTAAAAAATTCTCATTCGTGCGAGAAAAAAAATTAACGCTTTTCAATCATAACACATGAGTATTACTTATAATTATTAGGTTAACACTGCTACAGCAAACACGTTTTATAGAAGTCAAATATAAAATGTATTTTAATAAACAAAATTCATTCGGAGGCGACCTAAATCTCCGTGAATTTTCTTTTAAAAAATCGTATTTGGTCCAGTATTGTCTTTCATTTCGAAGCTAAGGGAAGAGACTGAGATCTCAATAGAATCAACGAACAAAGGGGTAAATAACTTCTGGGTTTAAAATAATTTTATTCAATAAATGAAATTATTAATATGGGCTACATAATACCCGAGGAACAGATTTTCAAAATTTCCCAGCGAAGTCAGGACAGTTCTAGTTAATACGGAATGACCTAATTAATACTAATATATGTTAAGTGTAATATAAAGCCTATTTAGTTCAGCTCAAGTAGAAGGTTGGAGTAATTATAATTGGGGTATATTTATTTCATTATATAAGTTAAAATTTATACAAGTTTTATAGAAGATCAGATATAAGATATATGTAAGAGTGAACTAAACAGATATATATAATAATGATGGACACGAAAATATAAACGCAGCTATTAAGGGTACATACATGCAAAGCAATTATAACAATGATTTGCGCTTGAAAGCAGTACAAACATATCAACATTCAAAAAGTGACTTATTGAATAATTGTTGCACGATAATCTAAGTTTTTTCTGTGTATTTTTTTATATTAGGTAATAAATCTAGCTTAAATTACATAAAATCAAAGGTTATGTAGAGATCGTAACCTTTATGATCTCTACATAACCTTTGATTTAATTAAAATATTGTTACAGGCTATGAAGGCAAATATTATAAAGGCTAATTGAAAAAGATACAAACTTTTCAGACGCCCTTTCTCGGGACACATTTCGCGTAGTTAATATTGTTTCTTATTAATAAAATCTTTTTAAAATTAGTATTGTAAATATTCGTATAAAATTATGTTCTACACAAACAACACACTGAAAGGCCTACAACGCACTCTACCTGGCAGTGTGGGTATTCATCGGCCACTCAGCGCCGATACTGTGTAATTCCCAATAGCGATAGCCATCTCAACTTCACTATTCAGTTTTTGTTTCACGCGATTCCAAGATTTGAAAATGAGCGCTACAGAAATTGCCACTTAATTTAAAAAATCTCTACATAAGGTGGTGTTTGTCCCATATACGGGTAATGTGCAAACATAACGACGGTACATATAGTTATATACGGCACCTTATAAGTACAAAAGGGTGTGAAGGGCTTAGAATGAAAAGGGTTAATAAAATAGGCCATGTTTCAAAGGTAAATAAGAGTTCATTAAGCAAGATGAAGACAAATAATGAGGATTTTTTAATACCGTTTCGTTAGCACGAATTGCGTAACTATTTCAATGGCTAAAATCAGATAATTACAGAACGGTGCAATTATCAAAATTGTAAAGATATAAAAAATCGGTTTCTAAATACAATATTAAGATATATGAACGTAGGTACAGTAGTTATGTATAGTTTTTTTAATTAATTGAAAAGTGACATTAGAATAAGTAGTAGCAATACAATCTCTTAGATTGTATTCATTTGTTTTTCTAAAAAGCAAGTTGGTTAGCAGCCTGACACTCGCCGACATTTTGTGAATAAGACATGCCGGTTTTTCTCGCAATGTTTCACTGTACGAGCGAATGCTAGATGCACGCACATAGACAGAAAGTTAATTGGTATCCAGCCGGAGATCCTACGACCTCAAGGATGCACGCTCGCTGAAGCCACAACACTGCTCGACGTAAGTAGTTATACTATATACTCAGCTATTTTCAGTAAATTACAAAATTTTCAATACTTAATCTGTTATTATTTATTTATTTATTATGTCAATCTGTTTATTTATTTCGTAATCCTACAGCTAACATAAATAATATACAACTAAAAACAAATTTACTAAAGATCTTGCCTAAGATGGAAAATATAATATGTAATTACAAAAAGGTTCATCTATTTTACAAAAGGAGAAAAAATATAAAAACTATTAAATACATTTAACTAAGTAATGCCTAATTCAGCTGTGTTTATGTGTGATAGTGTGAATGTGATGGTGTGAAAGTGGGGGTATCTATGTACTTGAGGGTGTGTATGTGGGGTGTGCTCATTATTTAGCGCTATGGATATTCTAATTACTCCTTTATGAAAAAAACATCAACTTAATAAAGTCAATGCCACACAATTTAATTATTTTTCTAGTTATCGCAAAATATAAATAAATGCACCAAAAACAAACGCGATCGGCCCGATGCAACCCCCTTCACAACCCCCCACCTGCTTTCGCCCCTTTTTAATGGTTACATAGACATTTTATCCCTAAACCGGATGTGTATTCCCCGTTGTTATTTTTCAGCCGATATCACGAGCTAGTATACGAAATAACTTTTATAGGTCAATATAAAATTAACATAAAACCATTAAAAGAGCGCAATAAGACGTTAAAGGACTGTTTTCTTGATTAAATTGCTGTTACTGAATATATTACAAATTGTATTATTACTAGTAGGATACATATATATACATATCATATACAAGAGTTTACTATTTACTTCACGTCTCTAGAACACGTAATTTTATAGTCTAATTATGATTTGTATAGTATGCTTTAAATTAAGAACAAAATACATAGGTATGTAACACACTTTAAGCAGTGTTGGCTTAGTGGCTTCAGCGTGCAACTTTCATACCTGAGGTCGTAGGTTCGATCCCCGGCTGTGCACCAATGGACTTTCTTTCTATGTGTGCATTTAACTCGAACGGTGAAGGAAAACATCGTGAGGAAACCGACATGTCTTAGATCCAAAAAGTCTAACTCCAGGCACTGGAGGCTGATCACCTACTTGCCTATGAGGTTTTAAAAAAATGATCATGAAACAGATTCACAAATCTAAGGCTGTAGCGCCACCGATTTATTTATTTTTTTACACACTTTAAGGCTCACATTTTAAGGTTAAACTTTAAACCCTGCTAGAACATGGATCAATTCTATCAAAGTAAATAACAACAGGAGACAAGTGGCATTTTGTATGTGGCCTCGGCAGCATACTTCAGCAAAATGTTAGAGTCACCTTTATCAAAGGCTGTAATGCTGTGTACGCTGTATAACGCAATATAACGGAAAGGGTACTAAAATTGTGACACTACGGTTTCGGAAAAACAGCTTAGATATACCTTTTAACAATTTCATAATAAAATATTAGTTGAGGATAAATTTATACATCTAGAATGTCAAATTTGTTATTGGCACTTTTTAAATCTTATATTAAAAACCTTATTCGTTGAGCGGCTATACTTTGTCTATGACAGTAGCGGGTAGTCTATGGCTCTGCGACCTTCAATTACTGTACGCCTAATACAGTTGTACATTTGGTAAAATCTATATGAATATTTTGATACTTGCGGTAAAAATTATTCGAAACACGTTTATGATATGAAATATAACGAGTTCATTAACAAATTTACGCTACATTTTAAAAATATAGTGTTATTGAACTTTAAGTTTAAAATACACGTAAGCGACGCTTGATGAGACTCAAAGCGCCGACACCCATCAAAATTGGCGCAACGTGCTTTCTTGGCATTGAGCCAAACTCCACCCAAGCAGCAGACACAGCTCTTAAATTTCGTATTAAAATTCAGCAGCCAAAGAATGGCGCTCGCTTGAAAGCGCTGAAGGGTTATTAGGGTGAGAGAAATAATGACACATGCACTAAGTGCGCCCGCACAAAATAATCTTTACCATTGTTTGCTACAAATTAATATACATAGTTGTGGTTTTCATGGGTTTTTTAATTAATATACCTACGTACTAATATGGTTACAGACTTCCACATTTATAATAAATTAATGTTTGGAAGCTTTTACTTGCGGCATTTAAATAATAAGTGTATTATTTCATTTTAATTAAAATTCAAGCTAACTTAAAATAGTACAAGTCGTTTATCCAGAACAGATGCTACGAACAGGTAACTAAATTAACGTACAGCCCTCGAGCATTTTACAATTGAAATGAATATTTGTTAACTTACGATTTGTTCATTGCTTTAAACATATCAAAACGCTCCAATGAGAAATTCTGATCCGAAGAGCTTTAGACATTTTACAGAACTACGCATATACAAATACTATATATATATAAAACAGTTCCCCTACAACCACATCTTGGCCACAGGTATCTGCATCTATTATATATATATATGTTTTTTTATGAGCCCTCTTCCTTGACACACTGTCGATTTGGGTCTAAGGCATATATGTACACATAGTTAAAGTTTTAATTCCTCATTCTGACCCTTTTTTTATATCCGAGGTGAAAATGCATTTGCGCATCCCCTGCAGTTGTGTGCAAAAGTTGCAGGGGTATGTGGAACTCGACCCACACCAAAATCTCTGCTATTCAGAAACTGCGTGACCATTACCCACTAAAACCACCTCGAGTAATTCCTACAGAGCCGCGTTACAGAGGCTCCGGGGTCGCAGAAGGCAGGAGATGGGCAATGGGCATATCTTCTCCTACTTACTCCCCGTCTTCAACCCCTAGGGTTCGTCCTAAACTATCTGTCTACTTCTGTAGCATTACTTGCTCAGAGAAGGATACCGCTGCGGACAATCCTCCAACGACTCATTCTGACCCTGGATGTCACTGCTTTATCACATAAGAATGGTGTACATTATCGAATAAAACCCCAGTAATTTAAAATGAGTTTGGACAGAAACAGAGGCATTGTTGAGATGACATCATGTACAAAGCGTTAAATTGGCGAAGCTTCAATTAGGATGAACACAATGTCAACTAGCGTACATTCTAATCTGGTGACTAAAAATAGGTAATCGCGTGGGACAGTCACGTAAAGTATGGTTTATATCTTAATATTTTTCATAGCTCCCGAAAACGTTCGTTCGTTGGGTACCCTCAAATGTCTACCTTCGTAACACATTTTTCTTAAACCAGTACGCAAGGAAGACAGTCACTTTCGCAAAAAAAAGTGAAAAACACAAAATCAATTTAATAAATTATACATACCATGTGCAAATATATTTATTACAATATAATTCAATGAATCTAAGGTTGACAGAATGCGTTTGGAAGCGCATATATGTATTTAATTAGTGCGAAAAATAACAGAGATTAACACTAATCTATAAAAACAATTAATTAACTATAAGGTTTAATTCATAAACGCTTATCGTGCCCACAAATGATTTATAACCTTGGCGATTGGATAACAATAACGGGGCGTTCAACTTGCGATAAAAACTACTTTGTGTGTCAAATCGGTTAACGTTTAGTATTGGTATGTTCTGGTCTTGCAAGTAACAAGCAATTAATCTATTAATGGGCAGATGTAGCTTTGTTTTCATTTTTAGTATGGTAACATATGAGAGCATAAGCACGTTTAATACATGTGAAAATGATTAACTAGTAGTCTTCCAATAGCGATAACAGTTGAAATATACTTTTTTTTAAATATTTAATACGACGCTGGCGTCGCGAGCGTCGAATCGCTACGTCAACGACAACCAATTAACATTGACGCTGTTGAGAGTTAAAGAGCACCATAGACAATAAAACCTATATAATAACGTAGACTAATTATTGATACAACAATAGGTACGTATGATTAAAAATCTAATCCTATCACATCTATTTTCGTTAGTTCACGAACCTCGTAAAATGGGTCAAAGCCAACGCGTAACCAAGAAATCATACATTAGATTGCTACATAAGTTTCATAAAAACAATATCAACACATGTTACCCGTTACGTACACTACAAACACAATTCCCTACGCCTTTGCGTGTAAATGTAGATAATTGTCATTCTTTGCAACAAAGGATTTCGTGACTCTAGATAATAGAGTTGGTTAAATATAATGCTGTTTATCGGTTAACAAATGCCAAGTTTTATCGATCATCGCTTGAACGGTTTTCCAATTCAGGTATTTCGAATGGCCGAGCTAAACAAGAAATGTCAAGCAGTTGGCAAGTTGATATTCAAATTTTGAATTCTCGACCCCGTTATTTTAATTTTGACGGGAATTCGATGGATTTGTTATTTCATTATATTAATCTGGTTAATAAAGTTTGACTTATGTTTTCAGCTATAATTATTAATTTGTTTATGATAGTTATCTGTGAATTTGTCTATTGTCAACTGCAGCTGTCAAAAAATATCTCATACGAAGACAAAGGAAGCGTCCCTTTGCATTTATAATTATTTGAATATTTAATTTAGATCACCAACTGTTAAAATTACCAGCGACAAATAATAATTAACTTTAATTAATTTACAGTACTAACATAATAATTTATAATTAGTACATATAAGGAAACCTTCGAAAATTTATATCCTAAGGATATTGCATGTATTTATTACGAATAAATATTTAAAAGGTTTTAGGTACCTACCTACCTATATCGCAAAATGCGTAATTCAAGCGCTTTGATCCTGAAACTATTGTTAATCATAGCTAAGAACTAAATTAAAAAGATAATACTAGTAATAATTTCCCTAACTTTACCTGGAACTTGAAAGTTATTTCAATCAAATTAATCATCTCGATACGACTTCTAGTTTCATACACAAACAAACACTTTCGAAATTTAAAATACATTGGTAAATCCAAATATGTACATACTCTTAGACTATATAATTCTAACAACATCACATACATATACAGGTGTCTCATCCGACTTCAAAAACGAAGTCGGTTAAAAGCTAGACAAATGCGATACGATATTTAATAACCCTATAACCTTTTGTTCCCCTCCTATCACTTATGAATATCTAGGGCAATGTATACTCTAGGTATATATAATAATAAACATATACTATTATACCACACTAGCTTTTGTTTTTCAGTGTTTTTCCTGAGGACGAATCAAGTTGGAACCCAATTACACAAACATTGCGTATTTCGTAAAGAACTAGGTATTTGATACAAATCAATATATAATAATCAATAATCAAATAATTTAATCACAAGAGAGTGTCTTATTGTAACAAATAACATATTTCGTAAGATTAATGAGAACATACGTTATTGACTAAACGATTATAATATTACAATTAAATATTAAATGCGTTAATCGGTATTTGGTAGCTATTTTATTAAAAAATATCTAAAGTCATTTTTGCTTATAAAATGTCTATCTGAACGTTAGTTAACAAATATGCCTGGAAAATAAATCATAAATTCATATACTCAATGCATCAAAAACGTAAACTATACTAAATATAATAAAAATAAAATCGGTAATATACATACAAACTATTCTACATGGAATATTATTAAGGTTCTGGAAAATATGGCTTACGTCCAGGTCGGACGTGACGAATTGACTCTACGTTATTTCCCCTCTCCCCGTCTAGTCGCAAGTTTAATGACAAGTCAATATTTGTATACATTTTGCAACTGTATTATTAACTTCAGTCGTATTTTATCAAGAACTAAAGAGAATTTATTTCCATAACACAAATATACTATATACTATATAATATGGTCCCCTAAAATTTTGGCAGCATTTACTCATTGTATTGCGATACTTATTCGTTGATCGAGGAAAGTACTATCTTTAATTAGCGCCTGTGCGCATTAACCCCTCTGAGTCTTTACTCCAAAGGGAACAAAATCATTTACTTGTATTTGAGCCGTTTATTATTTTCCGTCGTATTTTCTAATATTCGAATAATTGTTATATTTAAAAAAGGGAACGCCTAGTCCGATTTCCAGCCTGAGCTCGTACACTTCCTTGTATGGTATTTATGTGACTTATTAGCGTTGGAGATGATTGACACCTGACAACCATTTTTCTGTACCCAAGTATAGTAAATCCCGGCCCCGCATTTTACAAAAAAGGGGGACTTTTTTCAACAAAAAAGGGGGACCCCCCCAATCTCTCGCTCCCTTAAACAAAAATACAAACAAATACAGACACAGAAATATATCTGCAACTTGCCCTAATAGGGGACGTCATAAACCATACGTCGTAAACTCTTAACGTACCTACGACAGAATGTTTTATATTTATGAAATTTTATTACTTGGCTGAGACAACACGGAAAATGTTAAATCAATACCCAATTTTCACAAACAGGTGTTCCGAAACTGATGTAGTGGGTTTTTGCACTGTGGGCTGACATGATCATGTTTAACAAGGTATTACGTGGTATTGGTATTTATGTGAATAAGGCTCAAGATAGGTACATAATGTACGGCAAACTAATGTAGCTAAAATATTTAAGCTCCGGAATGTGGCAATAGGTATTCCGCCTACATACTGATATATCAATGAATATTTTGCTAAAGATATTAATTATGTAATTATCAAGTCTTGACAGTATAATGGGAATATATTAAGTAATCTACTCTAAGCAAACAAATTAACATATTATATAATATATGCTTATTTATATCTTAAACGCAACCTTTCGCCTCTTAACTTTTCTTCATCACTATAAAGAAATAGGTTTAATAGTTACCGAGAAACAAATGTTACTACCGACAGATTATTTCATTCTCCAAATATTCCAAAAATTCTATAAATATTTGATGTTACAAAAATGTAAGCAGGAAACAAACAAAACGTCAGCACTGTTTGGAGTTGTATGCGATAAGCTAACGTGATTTTATTGAATCGAACATGTAACTGAAAGTTCATTTGATGTCACGTCGATGCTTTGTTTATTTTGTCAGAGCTTTTTAATACTAATTGATAAATATAGTATTGGAACATATATCTATTTCAATGAAGTGTTAAGGAAGCAATCCTTCTTTGAGATGTATTTTTTTCTTTAATAGCGCCCAGCCACTATACTAACACGTAAATCTTGACAAATTGTATACCTTCTTAATCGCTGTGTCATTTAGTGAAAATCTCGTCTCGTTATTTAAGTTAATTTCGAACAGACGCGGTTAAGATCTATTCTATAATGTGTAGCGATAAAGGAAAATATTGTAAAGAAATTGGCGTGTCTAAATCAAAATTACATAAGGATTACCTGCAAGCGTATATATAGAAAAACAATCAAAGCAATGATAAAATACAAAAATGAATGCGGAAATGCCAATAAAATAAACATATATATACTTTTTTATTGTAATTTTGACAAACTTTTTCTTATTTTAAAATACAAAACAATAATCTAAAATATTGTCTAATAAACACAAATAGATTTGCTTAGTAATATTATCAATATTAGTTTAATCTCTTTGTTTATATGATAAGAGTATGGGATTGAAGTAGAAAAAACCCGGACAATCTATTAATTGGCAATTGTTTAATAATCTCTGAACAAATAAAAGATAACATTTAAACAAATAACTTTTCTTAGTTCTACGTAATATAAAGTTATAAGAAATGTATTACCAATTATGCGATGTAATTATAATTTTAATAAAGGAATACAGAGCATTGTTGAAGAACATATTTGCTACTGTGTTGTACGATTTTTATCTCATCTAGCGTAGCTAAAAATATTGTTATTTGTAGCAAAACAGAATTTAGTTATTCTCGCAATATTTATAATTTTATGCATAAAGGTAAATCGTTCTATATTCAAAAACCACCGACTGTTGTGTATAAATTCTATCTCATGTGTTGACCTATTCGAAACAACTCTACCATGTATAAAGCTCTCTGTGACATTCGTCACTGGACCAACAGAGCTTGTTCACACACTAGTTAGGCAATACAACCCATTTCGGTTTGATCTGCTTAATGGTTTACTGCACTGTACTAAACATGAATACTGGATTTAACTTTAATGCGTTTCATGTCCTGGATACTAAATACGGTTTTGAGTTGATCGCTCAAGTTGGTTAAGTAACTTAATAAGGGTTATATACAGAGACGTATTGTTTGGTGCAGGGTAAAAAAGGTTGTAAACAGTTTTCAAAAATATCAAAATTGTAATAAAAAAATATTTTAACTTTGTTATGAAGTTAACTGTTATTAGTTGGTTATGGAAGAGCTGGAACAAACAGGTATTTTTTACTTAAAAGGGTTCC
The DNA here is from genome assembly GCA_963693345.1 of Pieris melete. Classification (NCBI taxonomy): domain Eukaryota; kingdom Metazoa; phylum Arthropoda; class Insecta; order Lepidoptera; family Pieridae; genus Pieris; species Pieris melete. The sequence continues at coordinate 4,007,134 of CAVNZK010000006.1, read as the reverse complement.
CAAATCTTACACATTGGAATGCTTTATTATATTGAATAAACACATTTTTATTATTTTATTTATTAGTACTTAGACCCGTCTCATCTAGGACCTTGTCGGTACTGAAATATTATAATGAAAAATATTCATATAACAACATCAGATATAAGTAGATATCTAAAGGCAATACGATAGTCAATATACAAATCAATATCAGTAACCAATAAAGCCTATATGCCTTGATGTGTCTATTAAAGTGAAATGTAGTTGGCATCGATTACGCTGCTATCAGATTTTAATACTCTATAATGGACAACATACGAATTACGAATCAAGCAAATAACGGCCATTTAAAACGATTAAGCGAATCTTCTTTGGAAAAAACTCATGAAACTGCCTCGAAATTATAAAATAACTGTTGGTTGCATTAATTTGATTAGTTTTATAGTAAATCGCGTAAATTGTCAATAGATATGATTGAGGATATGGCGTTTCGTAAAATAATGCTGTCCGGAACTCCGCATCAGTAATTATAACTTAGAATTAATGTTAATTAGCTTAGCTTTTAAAGACGTTTTAATACAACTGTTGATTTGAGTTAAATTCATCAATCAATTTGTTTGGCTTTAATTGAGAAAGTTTCTGGCGCTACCAATATTTAGATTAGTTTGTCGGCGTTTTCATTTGAAACCCTAGTCGAATGATAAATATCGATTTTCCTAATTAGCCGTCGCTTTTAGTGACGTGATTGGTTTTAAAATAATTTCGTATTATTGTATATTATAAAGAAGAAGGCTATTCACCTACTTCTTTAAACATATTATAAAATTTAGAATAAAGACGCTATACACAAACATCCGGCCGATATCCAGTGAAAACAAACAATAGTTTATTTTAATAATTATCTGTGGATCGGACAAAGGGAAATTACACAACAATACAGCACCTACTCAGTCGGGGTATTACAGTTTTATTACACTGCACAGTTAGGTAGTGCTCTATTTGCCATTGAAATGCAGACAATGAACTCTACAATTTACTCTATAATGAATAATCGGTGGTATCGTAAACCATGGTATTTCTTTTTGAGAATACCATTTACCTCTACTACTCCCAGCTTAAACGTTAAAAGCTCGTAATAAGTAGATGTTAAATAATTAAACAGGTTATCAGGTTCCTTATAAAAGAGTAATAAATGCAAGGCAAATCCCCAGACTCAACAGGATTAGGATTAGAGCGGTATGTTTTAAAAGTTAATGAGGATTTTGATGTCCAATATACAATTTATAGGATTTGTACTACAATTAAACAATAAGACTATGAAAAGTGGTAAAGTTAAAGTAAACATTGCCACTTGTATGTTAATGACCCGTCTCAACCCTTTGGTGGCGCAGGTAAAAAAATGCCACCCCATAGGTTCTTGGAACTAGAAAATAAAAACATTTACCTCGTTGAACATAAGGTACTCGATTAAATATTTATGGTTTATATTAAGAGTTTTGGTAACCAACCTTCTATAGCCACGACATGATCACGGATTTGTTGTGCGAGCAGCGGGTCCGGTACTAGTTCCACAAGGTCGTAGAGAGCGTAAATCGACGGATGAACGCTCTCGAATCTTTGAATCTCTTGCCGTATCGACAGAGAGGTATTTAAGCACGCCTGTGAGTGCTGCCGAGTGCACATACTGCTTCTAAACCCCAGCATTTAGCTAGGATGACCAATCAGCACACCACAACCATAAGAATTATTCATATATCACAACACTACACTGGATGATGCATTGCATATAATCTTACAAATTCACGTGTTATTACACCATATAACGTTCTTATTTTAAAACAAAACGACACAGACACTAGCGTAGTATGTGAATTGACAAAAAGCGTGAAAGAAAACAATGTAAACAATCAATTAACGAGAAATATACCGATAACAAACGAATAGACCACCTCGTTGGTAGCCATTACCGAACTGTGGCGTTTCATGTGCGTCCCGACTCCCGACTCCCAATAACTGACGTATTCAAATGTTGAAAACAGCGCCCTCTGAACTTTTATATGTAAACTCATTAGTAATAGAAACTAAAAAGTACTGCCGTCTTTACCTAGATGTCGCTTCATCGCTATATATGATTGATTTTAATGTTAATTAAACGCACAGTTAAAATAATAATTGTTTTTTTTTTTTTTATATATAATAGGGGGGCAAACGAGCTTGTGGGACCTAAAAGGGCAGTCTACGCAGCCCATAGACAATCATTTTTAGTGGGTCAGCCACTAAAAATGGTTGTCTATGGCCGGCCTTTGAGGGAGGAGTAGGCTCGCTTTTTGAACATTTGGAGGTCGTATTTCTGAGGGAAGCCCCCCGGGAGCCGATTCCACAGTTCGCTAGTTCGCAAAAGAAAATGCCTTGTGAAGCGGACTGTGGAGGACCTCCAGCCATCAAGATGATGCTGGTGAAATTTAGAGGTCGTTCGGCTCGTACGGTGTTGAAAAGAGGCAGGAGGGATTTGGATAATAATTTGGGAATTGTTTGTATATTCTTCTCCAATATACCCACGTCTTTCATTGGTCAGATTTTATAGATCAAAATAAAAAGAGGTGATTTCAAAATATTTTTACTGTAAATATAGGATGTTTTGCTTCTTAAATCACTGTTTAAAATAATATACTGTTTATTGAAGGATATGTGTAATTATTGTCTTACTGATAACAGTCTTGCATTAACATTTACTACACACACATAATGTGTACTTTTGACGCTACCCGGAAATAAAAAACGCTAAGTAATTACTTATACACAATTAAACCGGTTAAATTTTGACTGAAATTGATATCTTCAGAATTTGTAGTGAAAAGTACTCCAAATTCTGGAGTTTTAGTTAAAAATGTATAATTATTATTATTTTAAGTAGGCATATATAATATATATAACGCGACAATCATTCCAGGTTACAGCCTACAGGTAAACACGTCTTTCGAGTATTTGCTACCAGAGGTCCAGAAAATTCAAAAAACTTATTGTGACTAGCAGAGTAGAGAGCATCTCGAGGTCTATCCCCTACTCAATGGACCGATAAAGTACCTTACAGGTCTTGGCCATCACTCCAGCGCTAAGGCTTGCTGATGGCAGGCGAGTGGAGGAAATTGTTCGGCGGAAGAGCGCAACTAAAAAAGAAATATATTAAAATAGCAATGCTGAATTTTATCCCATTATTCATAGAAAATAAATTAGTATGTTTTTGACTAAAGTACTTAGGTATATGTTCCTTCTACTCATCACAACGTATTGTCACAGAAGAAACGAAAGAGACCTTTGAAAAACTGATTTAGTTATTTATTGATAAGAATATGTTTTTTACCCTACATAAGCTGTTAAATCATTGTTGTTATAGAAACATAATAGTCTTTTCATTATTAATATATTTATAGTTCAAGCCGAAAGCATAGATTAATTCTTATTCATTTTATAGCGCCATATATCGTTGACAAATGATATCAGATAATATAGAGAAGCAATAGAAACAAAAGAACTATTATCATTATAGTTGAGACGGATTTCGACTATCAATGCGAAGTGAAAATGGTGCTATTCAATCCTTTTGCGGACTTAATCTTACCTCTATTTTATTTAAACTATGTATTTATAATTTCTTTGTAGTGCTCTTTCTCATTTTGAGCAAAAAAAATTCAGACTAACGATGATATGTCGCTTCACAAAAAGTAATTTCGTTATTTTTTTTGATTAATTTAGTTAAATAATAAAAGTATTATACATATAATATTATTATTTTAATATGCATTTTAAGCAAATAACAAAAATTTAATTATTCTGTTTCTTACACAAGGAAGCAAAATATTGGGGAACTAATTATAATGAACAAAATAAATTTACAATTATAAGACATATTTAACAATATTAATGTAATTTGCCATATATTTGATATATTACAATAAATAAATTGCTTTTTAAACTTCCCGTGGAACGCAGATGTCGTCTAAGCAAAATGGTTTCATGTTAATTGTTACGGGTTCCGGTCCAGAAGGGCCATTTCCCACTTTCAATAGAAAATGAAAAACACAGGTTATGGTAATGTTTTATAAGCCTGATATTTTCTTGCTTATCTCAAGTATTATTATTCAATTTAAAACATCCGTCTATCTGTGACCTCGAACGAAGCACGCAAAACGTTGGGAGATTTATACATTTTTTTCCATATTATTATGTAAAATAAAACGACAATATGCTGCAGAAATTTCAATAAAAGTCTATTTTGAACAACACTGAACAAGCTGGTTGTATTGTTGAAGACTGGTCATCAAGCCGCCGATGTGCCCAAGGCTCGCTTTGGTCTCCCCATAACACCTGGGACGAGTTAAGCTAATTAACAATGGAACGGAAATAACTGGTAACGCAAGGACCTTTCAGATTCCTCCGTATAAAATAACCCAAGTAAGATTTAACAGTGTGAGAGACGTACTCCCGTACATAAAAGTCATACGGTTACATATCAATTAAAACTTCGCCGGCACTTATCAACGATAACAAAGCGATTTAAGGATCCTCGATTAACTAGTTTTTCGTCAATTTAGCAATAGCTCGGTTTTGTCTCTGCTATTAATCAATTCAAGTCTGAGCTTTCCTATGTCGAAGCATTTGTCACTCAGTCGCGACCCGGCTGTTCCCTCGGCAACTCGTGTTGTGTTGTGCCTCGGTATAAATTTCCTATTCGTGTTGTGTCCATGCTCATGACGTCGCCCATATAATTGGGCCAAGCGACATGTCTAAAGTCAAGGTAAAGATGGTTCTCGCCCGTTTGGAAATCGAAAGTTCGTTACTTACTAACTTTTGTCAACTTTTACCCAAGGTTAAATTAATTGTGAAGACGTTAAATTATATTATCGCGTTTTTTATATACTGTGACTAATTTGCAATTTAATCACGTTGAAAGTATAAAGGCTTAAGATGTACAATGAATCTATTATAAACGCTTTACTCACTTATGAAGGTTAGGAAAATGCGGCCCTTAACAAATACTTTATAACAAACGTTTCGTAAATGGTTTAAGCGTGACATTCCATAATTAAAAATAATGAAATGTAGATGGTTATCCTAGATTTATTCACCATAGATATAATAGGAAACTAAAGTTACGCGTCTGGACGTTAGTTTTTTAAATATCAGAAGTTAATTTATGTATGGTATGGGAATTATACTTAGTAGTCTAACATTAGAGATAATTTAATGTACGACTACGAGTGCGAGTGCTTTTAATTATTTTTAAATACGTCGTATTAAGTAATAATTAATAGGTATAAAATAAATTTAACATATAGATATGTTCATTACTACAATAGATTATTTAACTATCTTTTGGTTTACGAACATATAATACGTGACTACCTATATTTTATCTTGACATGAAAAGTCATAAAATAGTGCTATCTTTAAACCACAATTCACTCCAATTCTATTGTTATTCGTTTTTTTAATCATACTATTTGTTACCTGATATTTTTTATATGATATATATATGATTTCTAAAATATGTATATATAAATAAATACTTTCCATACGTTCGTATATTTTCTTTAATTCTTAAAAGCATTCGAAATGGCGTATGGCGCATCTGTAACGGTTACCGTTCGTAAATAAATTTTATTGTAATATGTAGTATGTACTCGCCCAAACCATAGACAATTCCGTCGATTCGGTTATTTATAAGGAACGTAGTTGTTGGTTGAAAAAATAAAATAGGTAACCAGTCTTTTCGTTTCCTAGAAAAAAATCGACTTTCTTTTTGGGATCAAAAAGAACAAACTATTACACTTTATGATAAAAAAACTAAAACTTCAGCATTTACTGAATTCATTCTCAAAAAAAAATCAAATCTGATTTGTATAGAAACATCTTTTTTTGTTGAACAATAACTAACTCTCGTATGATGGCAATAATTATTGAATTTTAAGTTGCTATTCTCACTGTATTTTACACGAAACAATTGTAATACTATTTGAATAAAAAAAATTTAAGAGACAGAATATGTACAAAGGATTACACTGAGTTAGTTCAATTATTTCCACATACGGAAGAAAGGACCAAAATTGCAGCCACCTTCAATTGAATGATTGTCCTTTGACCTGATTTCTATCGCCCTAACCTCATAAGTAACATCGTATTCAGATTACATACCACAAACATCTATGTAATAGATTTACTATAGACGTGATAGATTTTACATAGTGGCGTGTGCGAAAAAAATATAGGTTGATTTAATATAAGTGGCCTGTATGCGGCTGGATTCTTTTTTTAAATATTTTAGAAATAGAGCCTATGTTACAGGGTTAATGAAGCATTCTACTTATAAAAGAAGGGTGTGGTAGTATTTACGTTATTATATAAAAATGCAAACGTATTTATAATATTATAGATGAATTAGCAGACTCGGCCAAGCGTTGCTATGGCTAAGATTTTTGTTATATTACATAGTAGTAAACTATTCAAGGGGAACGGTAGAACACCAGTCATGGGGACCACCATGCTTTTTTGGTGGTTATGCCATTCAATTATAGCTTATGTGAAACGTTGGTACTTTCAACACAGCGCCATCTGTTAGAATTGTGACTATCAAATAATAAACAAATATTTTGCAATAAAATTATATTGCGGGTATAAATTAAGATTTAAGCTATCCTATCTTTTAAGTAAGATCAAACTGCACACGGTGTGCATATTTGATTAAAATCGGCTAAATAGTTTAGGAGTCCATAGCGGACAAACAATGTGACGCGTAATATTAAGATTAAATAAGCTGATGTGTTACTTTAAAAAAGCGACCAGAACAAGCATTTTCTATAATCTTTATTTTTTTACAGTAGTAAGTATTCAATTGTTTTTTTTAATTAGTCAATAACTTCCTTTCAAATAATAAATTAATTTATTAGTAGTAGAAAATGAAAGCTTAAATCACACTTATACTTACATAGTTATTTGAATATGGAAAAGTGTTCAGATATAGCCTCCTCTCCACCCTCCCACTGGCATTGAGAGTACCCATGGGCGGCGGTTTCACTTAACATAAGGTGACTCTCCTATTCTATAAAAAAGCCACTAAGAAATTACAGTGAATATACAAAAAAACCTTTTTACAATAACAGATCGTAAATTCGAAATCTAAATTTGCCCATTAATAGTCAATTTCAGTTGAGTTCGTTTTTTGTTATCGGTGTTGAGTAAATATAGTTTACATACTATATAGTTTCTTTGCCAATCGACCTAAGTGTTAACAATGTATTACAGAGAAAGCCTCTCTAAGTGATTACTGTGGGGAAGATATGGTTGACATAGTTATAGACCGGTACTCACGCATATTACATTAATTTGCCGAACCGTTGCTAGCTTCATGCTATTAGAATCGAATCACATTTAAAAAAAGAACTATACACTCGCTTCGAAAAGTCTTACGTTTCATAAATACGTTTACCGTCGAGCCCCATTTCCATATTCCTGTTCTGCTCCTATTTGTTAACTAAACGTTCCTCCAGACAACCGCTAATGTATAATGTATGAGGGCATCAACTGTAACCACATCTATACCTTCCGCGTCCCACGGGACTCTACCTACACGAACTTTGCTCTTACTGCAATAGAATTATTTATATTCTTTGTACGGGGTCGTTCCTTATATATTTATTGAATAAGTTAAACGCTGAACAAATTTTGAATGTAGGTTACATTTACCGGAGGCTGTTTTATATTTATAAAAACAAAATAAATGAATGTTAACACTTTTACTTTATTGTAAAATCTAATAAGGTATTCGCATTACCACATTTATAAGTTTGAAATTATGTAATTAGCAACTCCACGAATGTAATCCGCTAAAAATTAAAAAAAACGATACTTTCAAAATTACATAGACTTTCAAAGCTACATACATATCTTATGATTTTATAACTTCAGGCATTCTGTCGCGTATGCAATAAAAATATGGTTTTGTATCTTTAATAATTTAGAATATGAAAAGTGAAGCTTACGTCGAAATTTATTCGTGAGACGTGATACTAAAAAATAAAATAAATCAGTGGCACTACAACCTGTTAAGTCTGGGCCTTACATTTCTGAATCTGTCATTATCATTTTTCAATCTAATAGGCAAGTAGGTGATCAGCCTCCTGTGCCTGACACACGCTGTCGACTATTTGGGTCTAAGACATGTCGGTTTACTCACGATGTTTTGCTTCACCGTTCGAGCGAATGTTAGTTACATAGAAAGAAAGTCCATAGGTGCACAGCCGGGGATCGAACCTACGACCATGGATGAGAGTCGCCCGATGAAGCCACTAGGCCAACACTGCTTAAATACTCGGTGTTTTGATGTCGGTTAATAAAATACAATATTTTCCGTCAACATCTCAACCGTACAATATATATACAAAACACGCGATCATAATAATCTTTGCGTGAATATGGTTATACTTCCCGTGGTTATACGTCACGTGAAGAGGAAACAATATGTGTAATTACTTTATGAAAACTGCCAAGTCGTTACTTCAAGGACGAGCTGTGATACTATCACTGGGGTTTATTTAATACAAGCGAGATGCCGCACGGGTTCATCGTAGATAATGTCTTCCAGGCCGATTCGACTCGGCAGCTCCTTACTATTGACACAGGCTATGTATTTATTTATTAATACTTCGTTACAATAACATAATAACATTGCCGGCCTTATCGCTTTCGAGCGATCTCTTCAAGGCAACCACTGTTGTAAAAAAGAAACTCTATTAAATTAGATAAAGCAAGCAAGAAGTGCAAAATACATAATACATATAGTTATTTACACAAAACTAATACAGGAACAACAAAAAACTAAACTAAAAAGGGCACATGAAAAATAAAAAGTGCACATGAATCACGACATTTCTAGATCAGTCTCACGTCAGTTAGTACAAAAGGGATACGATGTGGACAGGTAATGTTTTTACTATGTATTCTTTCATTCATTCATAATTCACAAGTACACACTCTATTCGATGGCTCTCATGGACACGACTGTTATATATCAAGAGATCAGGAGACCGCAAGCTTTGCGTGCTCACCGGGGTTATGTATTTAAAGTAAGAGCTGCGGCGTATTTTTTTTTATTTGATTGACTGGGGATATAAACCAGAGAGCGTGTCGCATCACCAATCAAACAATATCATTAGGGTTATTTCGTCATAAATAAACCTTATTTGCAAAATTTAAAATATCTAAGTTAATGTAACAGGCGCGCAATTAGTTAATATTCAATTTTGTGAGTTAAAAAGCATTATTAAGGTTAAGATGACAAAAAACAAACATTTAAAATATATTTTTGATTTAATATTCAGTGCATGAGCTAAAACAATCGAAAAAGTCTTTTTTAATGGGTTAACAGGAATAAATATGTAAGACCATAATGCTGCTTAATTTTTTGTCCTTTTAAAATACCCACCGTCTATCCTACATCTTAGCGTTATTTGATTTTTAAGTTAATTATTAAAAATTCAAATTAAAAGCTCATACGAGTAGCTTATAATTTAACCCTGTAAATGTTAGCCCACACGTAAAGAATCGATTCCCAGCGCATTAATATCATTAATGCGTTTCAACACGTTAATTAAGAAATGAACATAAAAGATTCGCCATTTAACAGACTAAAAATACCATAAATGCTAGAGTTGCAAGCAATATTTATCGAATAACACTCGCAAACAAACGATTTCCAAACCACAATCTGACATGTACTGTGGAACCTTGTTATTGTATTGATTTTGTTTTGAAATAATACAATTACTGTTTTCTCTTTGTTGATTGTGTGTTTATTATGTCTCGTAAAATATTCGACATAAAGTTGCGACATTTCAGTAATAGATACTAACTGGGTTATATCTGCGCACAAATAAGAAGAGGTACGCGGCCGTAATAAAGTTAGGTTCCTTTGTAATATATTGATATGTTATTGTGTAGACTACCCAAAGTTTAATGATGATATAGTTAAACAAAAAGAAACTGTAGCTTGTTAGCTATGTTTGAAATATCCTTACAGCTATACTTGAAAGGTTCTTACAATTGAAATTGACGTTATGACGTACTGGCTACTTTGACCTCAAATATCTCCACTTTTAAAATTAACTCCGAAAAAGTTACTTGTTTGCGAGCGTTTGGTGAACTAGAGCCGGGGTCGTTCACTAAAACTTTCTGAAATCTGGCCAGACGATTACTTCAGATGTCTATTGTCAGCAACTGCAAACCATGATGGAAAAGCGAGCTAAACAACCTGAAGGCAATCTCTCTAGGCCACTGCTGCTTCACGACAACGCTAGACCCCACAATGCACAACAGACTGTTACCAAGTTAGAGGAGCTTCAATTCGACTGTCTAACACATCCACCGTACTCCACGGACCTTGCTCCAACAGATTACCATTATTTTCGAAATTTGCAAGGTTAAAAATTCAACTCATATGGGGCAGTCGAATCCGATTTAGACCTTCAAAGATTTTATTGGTTGCCGTCCAAATGTTTTTTTAGTAAAGGGATCAATGAACTACCTATCAGAAAGCAATGGTGCATACTTTGATTAATTAAATATGTTCTATTTAAAAAAACCCATACTATATATATTTCATCGCATTAAAATTTTTATATGCTACCAAAGACATTTCATTTGTGTATTACGTGAAAATGTTCTATTTAAATATTTACATCAAAATATGGCGCATTTGGAAGTGAGAAAACCCCTTTTTTAATTTTGATAATAAGTCGTAAACTACCGTACATAGTCTTCCGTTATATCACAATGATAGATTAATATAATCTGTATATAAGAACGATGAAGCCTGTCTATGGAAGTAAACGCCTTAATATTACTTATAGTATGTACCGTATACAATATTTAATGTTAAATAATAAAAAAATCTGTTTATTCATTTTAAGTACATGCATTACAATGTGTAAGATTTAGAAACCCTTTTAAATAAGAAATACATGTATCAGGGTTCTCAGTTCTTCCATAACAAACTTAAGGATTTAAAATTTCTTAAAATATATTTATATATAATTTAATTACATCTTTTATTTTATTTACTTTTCAACTGTTATCAACATGCCCGAGTGCATGAGTGAGTGTGTGGGTGCAAATGTGTAAGTGAGTGAGTCAGTAGGTGAATGAAAAAAGTGTGTAACTACATACGAGGTCTCACAAGCATCTCTAACACTGCGTAAGGTACGCTCATAAGCCAGTCCTTTAGTCGTATCTTTACATTGTAGACGGTGAGTGGGTAGATGTCAGCCTATTGAATTTATTATTAAGTAATCTAAAGTAAATTTAATTTACCCTTGGTTCATGACGAAGTCTAAGTAGCATAACCGGTAACCCTACAATGTTAATCGATGCATTCTTCAACCATAATAGTGCTAGTTAGTGATAATTATACATTTTAAATCCGCCATTTAAGATAAAAGATACGAGAAAACCTATTAGGTTTAAACGGATAGACACGCAATCGTCTATTGTTATGAAAATAACGTCCATTTTGAAAGCAGCGAACAATTTTAAATCGTACAATCCTTTGTATTGCAACGACCACTTTTACAGTCACGTACCTCTAATTATTTTCGATTTATTGTGACGTAGGTTATTATATAGGTGTGCGGCAAAATATATTCCATCAAAATATTTGGCATAGACCGAGGTAGCGCAAGCGGGAATGAGGTTTGTGACCATATCTCATCATTTTATTATAGCATACGGAGCCTATGGGCCTATTTTAGTGGGTGCGTTACGGGCCTTTTAGGGAGGAGTATGCTCTTTTATTAAATAGTTGGAGGTCGATAGAAATATAACAATACGAATAATACGATAGTACCCATCAAAGGAGATGGTAAATGTTCTCAAATACGTGAATGTGAATATGGAAGTTTCCTAAGTCTCGACTCAGCCCTAATTCCAGAACTCTACGCTTTTAATACACTAGAGCAGGGGTCTCCAAACTACGGCCCGAGGGCCACATCTGGCCCACGGACAGATTTTGTCTGGCCCGCGGTGAGCTAGCATACTTGAAAACTCCTATTAGAGAACATATTTTTTATAGCAAATTAAATTTAGTTTACTGAAGTATCTTTTTTTGTGTTAAATAATTATTAATATGACATCTACATTGATATGGTCATGGGCTAACTACTCATAACATTGTTGTAGGCTTATTGTTATTGTTTTTGTGATAAAAACATAACTTATAACAAGCATAATGACATGGTTTTGGCCCTCGGAACTTACTGGAGTAATCAGTATGGCCCTAAGGCTGGAAAGTTTGGAGACCCCTGCACTAGAGCGTAGAGAAAATCTTTATCATGATATTTAATTATTATCTTTATCATATTCTACATACACTGAAACACTCATTTCAGAAATTAGTCTTATATTTCTTGGATAAAACAATTGAAACTTAATTTAAAAATGCTCAAATTCGGTGAGTCGGTTAAGACTGGGTGTTATGGAGAAAATACTGTTCGTGCTCATAAAAAGATCACGCGGATTATTGAGTATGCCTGTCGGTTTATAGGATATATAAAATACATATTAAAACAATTACATAATACTTTGGTGCACTGTTGAACATTTCCTCTAATAAGTAATAAATAGTTTTAATCTATGACTTAAGTATTCTGTGTAATATGAACTGGTTTGTTTATATAAGAAAGAGATAATAATTGTTTTGTTATCTGCAAAACCACGCACAGTGTTTATTTACTTTAAATTATTTTATTTTATTCTTCACGATGACTGGAGTACTTTGAAGATAGGCAGTTATAAAGATCTTTCACTATTTCAAGCTTCCTTTGATCTGTGGCTTGATAAATAATTAGTATTGTTTTCTTAAATTGCATTACAGAGTAGAGCCCAATATGTCAAATTATATGACGTAATTGATTATAATATAGATATGTGCAGTCTTCTTATGTTCTACCATTTAATCGGTAAAGATATTTTTTTAATGTGTCTATAATATCCTCGCAGTCTTTAATACTAGAAATGTACCGAAGCGCCATCTATCGAAATATATCTAAACTATCACAAATTTAAAATTCGTCGATGGAACTAGCATCATACTTTTGTTTAACGTGCAAAAACTAACATCCACTAATATTATATATACTTTAAAACTTTAAATATTAGTAAAGGTTAAAGATTTTGTAATGGAAAATTATTTGTTATTAATTTTATATTGCACGGAATTTGGGAGAAAAGTATTCTCACGAATTCCAAATGTTGTCCACAGTTTAAAGATTACTACGACAGATGGCAGTGGCAATGATCTTCACGTAAACTGAATTTTAGGTGAAGACAAATTACCGTTACAATTTTGTGCCTGTTAATTTGATTTTCTTCTAGAAAGGCAAATACAGTGCGTATGTTTGTAACATTTTATTATTACTGCAAAGCCAAATCCATAAAAATTGTAATAACGTTAAATTTGTATTACTATATCATAATTTCACTTGCTTTGTTCTATTTACTAAGTGTATGATTCTAAAATTTTGTACCTAAATAAATTTATTAAAATACGTTAATCTACGGTTCATTGACCTCTAGCGGACATTCACCTATAACCGTCAATCCTTTGAACCTATGCTATCTTAATATCCATCACAAGGCTCTAACGGCGAGGCTTATACATAAAAAGTAAATATTCGTATGGATACATTACTTCCTATAAACTAGTGAAACTTTGCGGATAAAAAGTATTTCAATAAAGATTTTTTAATTGTTTAAATAATCAAGTACAGATCTAAAATTATAAACAGTAAGTTTAAGTAGTAGTAGAAGTTTCAGTCAAGTCAAGTCAGTCCCATGGACTCACTCAATACCAAAGGGCTCGCGAGTGTTCTGCCGGCCTTTTAAGAATTCGTACGCTCTACTTTATAGTTGGTAGTGTGTTGTCACCACGGAATATATGAATGAATAAAAGCCCATGTTCTACCTTTGTATTAAGCTTTGCTTACAAAGGCGATTGTGATTCCAAATTTGACGTGGGGTTTTTGACCGCACGATTTCAAGATGCATCGGCGCTATGGATATTGAGAGAGTATTGAAATTGCATAAAGAACCGTCTACAAACTCTGAGTCTATGGCTCTGTTTGCCTACGTGCAAAGAGCTTAAATAATTGTTTTGTAAAAAAAAACAGTAGACCTGGGTGTCTGTTAAAATATCATATAGGAATTATTTTTATTTGGTATTCTTAAACCGGTCAGCACACCTTGTATAATAAGTTGATAGATGCATACCTGACAAAAGAGTGTTAGCAAAGAAGTTTGTGACGAAATAAATTTTTAAATTAAATATATTATCCCGGAATATATTCCATTAAAATTACGATAGACATTTCTTATTAGTTATGTCACAACGTCTCCAGTACGGTACACCTGTCGTAGGTTACCAAAACACCATCATTTGATAATGTGCGAGAGGCTATTCATAAAAACACCACCAACCAAAATTGTAACCAAATGCTACTTACAACGTATGACACACGAATGCCGAACCTTCTTGTAACCATGAGGGTTTTGAAGAATTAGACTTATCCTAAGGGCTTTGACATCCGGGAATCGTAGTTCATGCTAAGTTTCGTTTCCGAATCTCACACTAAGCCTTCAGATATAATGTAGAAACAATGAATCCAGAGCAAAATATTGTCTAAAGTTGTAAAATAGTATTAGTGGTATAAGACAGTATTTTTAGTGTGTGAATTTTGAAGCCAAAATACTTACCTGACAAAAGTCTTCTACATAATCACTTCGTAACCATATCCGATCCTCCTCAATCCTGACTTGTAATTCATGTAGTCTCTTGTATTGCATTGTAATTCAAGAAAACATTTTTATTTAATTTTAGATTAAGTTTGGTTATTGTACAATTATTCAGTGTCACTTGTTATTTTATTTTTGTCGATTTGATTAAGCAATTCTTGCACTAATACCTTAGTATGTATTTGTTTTTAAAGTTATTTTCCTTACTATGGCGGCAGTGATAAGGCCGCCCTGTTTTGTTATTTGTTTCAATTTGTAATGTAAAGAAGTTTAAATCTACTCTAATCTCTCTATTGATCTATTCTCGAGTCTAGTTTTATAGGCGACGACAACTTTATTTGTTGACCGTACACAATTTCCATAATATAGTCGAGTGCGGAGTGATACCGTTGCGCCGGTGAGTCAGCGCTTGTAACACCAACAAATTGCAAACGTGATACACACTGAGCTATATGCACGTACTTGTACGCTAATTTCTTTTTAATTACTGTCCCTTGGAGTTAATTTTCGTGATTCTTATCAGTTGGACGTGGTATTAATTCTTACACAGATAAAGAAAATGTTCTAAGAGACCTAGAAATATCTTAACATTGAATTTAAAAAACATATAGGTCATGGTAATGCGAAACAGAATGAAAATCCGAATGTCAAGAATGCTATCCACGTATTAGTAATTTGAATCAAAACGTCCATAATTCGCAGTCTCATGCGCTATTTGAATTGGAACCTTGAGGGAGCGCTAAAAGGTTGTTTCACATAGAGGTTCGCTTGTAGTTAGGTTTTTCGAGTGAGCGTGTGGTCAGCTGTGCATACGTCGAGGCTGTTCAGTCATCAGCCGGCCGAAGGCGGCGGCGACTGGCCGTTCATAAAGATTCAAACAGTTCTTAATTCGAATTTTTAAAACAATCACCGGAAAGCTAAGGTATGTCATTTTAATATTTGACGGAACTGTGTTTTAAAAATCGATTTGTTTATTATTTACTTGGAATTTGGTTTTACCAAAATAGCTTCTTTGTTTCATTATTCTTAATTAAGGCATACTTTTATACAATTTGCGTGAAATTAATTTAGAATATTCTTAAACCGTTCAACTATAAACTACTTTAATAAAGCATTTGTTTGGTATGTTACGTGTACTTGAAAGTCATAGAAATTTATTATTAAGCTCCTATGTTTTCTTTAGACAGCAGGTGCTACTACTAACTATTATCCAGAAGTAGGTTTTGTTTTATTTTTAAATTGCCCCTAGTCGCGGACAGAACCTATTTAACCTTTAATTGAACTTGTGAGAGACATTTTCTCACGCCCCAATAATTAATAGCAATAATTTTAAAGTATTTACAGTAACTTAAAACAATGGA
This sequence comes from Pieris melete, assembly GCA_963693345.1. NCBI lineage: Eukaryota > Metazoa > Arthropoda > Insecta > Lepidoptera > Pieridae > Pieris > Pieris melete. The sequence continues at coordinate 3,990,956 of CAVNZK010000006.1, read as the reverse complement.
TGGTAATTATATTTTTCAAAATTAGAGAAAAAAACAATAATGTTTACCGTAATAAGATATTTCTAAGAATTAGTATTAATATCTATTGAAGATGTTTAAAATTAATAATAACCAGGATGTTGTGTTTGTCTATGTCATATCCGGGTGATAAGGTATGCGAAAAGATAAAAATTGTCACGACTTAAAGAAGAATGACGGATTCAACGAGATACCGAGATTTAAAACATCTAGATCGTATACATTACAATCGTTAATTAATATAATATTAATAAAAATACACTGATGAATGCAAATAATCTATCGATTCCCTAAAACTTAATTTTGTGTTGTGATAATAAAAAAAACGACGGGTTCCACTTCGGGAGTGCCGGCAGAAGTCAAAACTGGAATATTAACTTTGTGCATTTTTGATTTTGGAATGGTTTGGGAATAACAAGTACTATGTGGTAGGATAAAATATTTATTTATTGCGCTATCGTACACAAACATGACAATTTATATTACATTAAATACGCCGCGCCAGCTATCTACTCTTCATCCGTCTTACGAATTTTTAATCAGGTCACGTGTCCTGACGCGAGTTTAACATTTTTTACCCATTCCAAAAAAAAATGTACAGCGCCGCTAAAGAAGTTTTCACTTCAAAATTCTGGTACATTATGAATTCATTGTGTAATGGAAGGCCTAAGACCATATTCAATATGTTGTCCAAGAAAATCGTACCCTAAAAAGAATAATATTCACTATAATGTTTAGATTTATTTTATTATTCTAGTTAATGACAGCGGCTGCGTTCGCACGAAATGTATAATTATTTGTAAAGAAAATTATGATTTGAACCGCTGGTTTCCACAGACTAAAATAAAATAAAAATATGTTTATTATGTATATATAAGATACAGGTAGGTGTCACTTATTCCACGTCATTAATTTTAAGGAGACAGAGGGTGAAGGTCGAGAGAAAAAGCGTAAAAAACTGTCGGTAGGTACTCTTTTAAAATAGCAAATCATCATACAAAATGACTATGGCAAACAACATTTATTTTCAAACAAATATCGCAAATTAATTAGAAGTAACCTGTCTAGCACTAGTCCCAGGCCCTTTTATCAACTAGATAATCGTGAACTTTATAGTAAGCCTTTTTACACAGATTTTCATTATGTATTTCTTAAAAGGCAGAGATTAAAGAGCCTCTGGGATTTTATTAAAGAAAAGTCCCTTTTCCCAAAAAAGAATTACTTACTTACTTTAGATAATCTAGTACGGGGAAATTGCAGCCAGCGTTTGTAGTTTTCCGAGTAGTTCTACACTAGTAATTTAAAAGTTAAAAAGAGTTTATGCTTTAATACATTTTTCCTTTAAGGGATCGTATTTACAATATTCCCGCTTGTAACCTTAGAAATTTATCCATTCATATATACCTCTACATTTGTTAAAAAACACGTAAGACAATTTAAACTGATCTAAAATGTTAATATTAGGTATACTGTATAAGGGAGCGTTCCAGTATTACGTAACGCAACTTTTGGAGATTATTGACCCCCACCCCATGAACTCGCCGTAACGTTTTTCAGTACCCAAGTACAGTACTGTACCCAAGTCTAGTAAAACGTTTCGTGACCACCTAGTGACTCTTTAGTTACTATTATGTGGTGTAAGTAGAAAATAATATTAACAATAACGCGTAATTCAATCCCCGGCCCGCATCGTTACGTTTTACAAAAGGACCCCCCCTCCCAAAATTCGTTACGTAATACTTGAACGCTCCCTAAATTAAAGGCCGGCAACGCACTTGCGAGCCTTCTGGCAACGTAAGTGTCCATGGGCTGCGGTATTACTTAACGTCAGATGAGCCTCCTGTTCGTTTGCCTCCTATTACATAAAAAACATTAATGTTCTTGTTATTAACTGGAACGTAAATAAACGAACTACTTAGCAACCAGTACCTAATAAAGTAGTTTTATTACGTTTTCTATGCTTATTATCTCGAATATATTAGATCCTTCAATCAACACATTTTCTTGCTTAATTTGTTATGCTATAGCTATTTAATTTGCAATAATACAATGCAGTTGAATTTAATTTTGCGTTGTTTCCGTTATTAGATAATTACAACCCTTTCCCTCGCTAATGTGTTTAGCTTGGAGTTCCCTGATTATATAATAATAAATGTTGTTTATTAATTAAGCATTTTTAAGTTGGAGATCAATTACAATAATATTTTTAATTAGTTAATTTGATCCGTGCAGTTCGTAGGCTATATCTACACTAATATTATAAAGAGGAAAACTTTGTTTGTTTGATTGTAATGAATAGGCTCATAAACTACTGGACCGATTTTAAAAATTCTTTCACCATTCGAAAGCTACATTATCCACGAGTAATATAGGCTATATTTAATTTTGAACAAAAATAGGGTTCCGTAAGATATTAGGGTTTTTCGGACACAAGGTGTAAGAAATCAACCAAAAAAGTTACTTATTTTGCGTACCCTGCCTAAACTATTAAAGATAGAACCATAAAATGTTCTAAGTAATTGTAGATCTTATAAATATCTACCAAAAAGTCAGTGACACACTATACCTATCTATGTCGAGTGAGGCACAATAACCATAAATGATATAATGACATGGCAAAACGGCGCTTGCCGGATCAGCTAGTCAATAATAAAATGTTAAGGGAAGTCCTTACAATCTGGTGTTTCATAAAAACACACACTGCATTTTTTTTGTAAGTTGTTACGATTTTTTTTGCAAAGGCTTGTCTCTTCGTTATTAGCTGAAATCTTCCATTCGTTCTGACTCCTGTAACGAGATTGTAAGAATATTAGAATTTATAAATCACAATTTGTCAATCACATGAAATGTAATTGACACGCCATTTAGATGGTTATTAGAGCAGTATTGCCCAAGTGGCTTTAGCGTGCGACTTTTGATGATAAATCATTGAGGTCGCAGGTTCGCACCCCAGCTGTGCACCGATGAACATTCTTTCAATATCCGCATTTAACAATACAAAGGCTGAGTACCTACATGCCTACTAGAAAAAAAAGATAACGAAACATACAGAAATGTAACGCCAAGAAGGGTTGTAGCGCCACTTGATTTTTTACCTCTATATCTAAAGAATGGTAAATTAACAAAACTATGCTCATGGTCAGATTGCGTCACCCCCTCAAATACCAACAATTCGTGCAGGGACAGGGCCTTAATAAGCATGGGGCAGCATGCATCATAAAATAATATATAATAGGCATTGCAATTGTATATAGAATTCGTACGAGATAACGCTCAAACTCTCTTCTCTTCAACTTTTAACTCTTAGAAGTTATAACGTTAACTACAAATATCTACGTTAATTAATAACAATATAGAATATACGCTCGATTGATACATCGTTTGAAACAAATATGTTGCCTAGCTTAATTACGTATTAAAGAGCAGGATAATACTTCAAATGTGTTATTTATTAAGAAATAAGTAGGTGCGGGAATTCCCCTGAGTATGCATATAATTACTATACAACACACTATTAATGAAATTATATATTCCTATATAAAAGATAATCCCATCCGTTTTTGTTATCTCTTATGGGCGGAATACGGTGTATTAGATTTCCAGATAAAAATTACACGTTCCTCGCTCTAATGTCATTAAATTTAAACGCAATTATTTTAAGGCAAGCTGTGGTCATCAGTTGCATCATATTTCATCTTGACTCGCAATAAAGAGTTCAATACACTTTAATATTTTAACGTAAGAAAAACATGAGGCTTTTTTGTACGATGTGCTTGGATATGACAGATTGAAGAGTGCGGCGTCAGCTGCTTCGAAGGCTTTTTTGTATATGTGATACGTATTTTTAGATATAGTTAAGTTTGAATGTTTGAACATCATGATGTTGTGACTGTTTTTTGTGTCAATAAATGTGTTCTTTTAGTTTCTTGATGGAAAAGTAAATTTATAGGTTTTAAATTTAGTTTTTCGTTCGAGAAACAAATAGATAACAATGTGAATAGATTAAATAGAGCGGGCGTAATTCTACGTCTATATCTCATATTCGTTATTATGAAGGCTAGTTTAAGTTTAAATTTTTGTTTGTCTCAATCAATCTAATGTGTTTGCTAATAATATTTTTGATATGATCGGATGCGACGAAACCGGCCAAGCCTCATTATTAGGTAAACGACTCATAAATGCCATCATCGTATTCTAGACGCAGAAGGTCTTAAGTGCTAAATAAAACAAGGTAAAAAGCTAAGCAAAGAATTAGTTAAACCAATTTTTTTTTAAATCTTGGTGAAATGTCAGAAATGTCAAATATACCATTAATTTTAATAATAAAATAAAAAAATAAAAAATTCTAAATTTAACATGAATGAAAAATTAATCCGCTACGCAAGAACTTAAACATATGATTTATGCATTTTGCGTCAAAAACAATTTACAAGACTGTAATTTTCCATTTCAACGAAAACCACAAAATAATTTTCTTCATGAGCGGAAAAATCGTTTTGTTGCGGTATATATCTTCATTCTTACTAACGTTATAGAATAGTAACAATACATTTTCGTATGGGAAATTTGAGCAGCACTTTGTGGGCGTTTTGGAATTAACCGAACACGATCATATATCCTTTGAATAGAATTAATACGTGCAGTAAATATTGAATGAAAATGCCTCTATGAAAGCTAGACAAAATTATATGATAATTTTATCTATGTAGTTATTTCAGTCTTTGAAGAGGAAGAGCAGTTTAACAAGTACAATGATATAACATTATTAGACTGTCTTTGAGGCGTCGTTCTGCTTCGTCGCACATCGCTGATCTTGTATATTATAAGTACTTTATTCCCAGGAACTTTGTATTACAAAATCCTATACTACGGTTGTCCGGGAGGAAATTAAATAGAATCTTTTCGAAGGAGTATGTACAATTAAATTAATCGATTACCGAGAGACATTTGATTTAATACCCACGTCATTATTTGATTAAAATATATTGTTTAAAATAATTATTACATCAACAAAATATAATAGACGACTTGATGTGACAGAACCTTCTTTTTGAGGCCTTTTCTTAGAAATTTTCAACATTTTAAGTCAATTATCATTATGTAAATTTAAATGTCAGATATTGACATTGACTTACGCTTTTTATATTTTTGTTAGTAACATTTTTTATTTATTTAAATTTACCATTGCCAATGTTTACTATGTAATTGTAAACAGAGATTAATTTGTTGTGATAGTATGGGTATTGATAGGGTTATGTCGATAAAAACATAGTATATATTTAATATTCTGTAAGTCTCCACATCTGTGTCTGTTTCACTACAACTATATTCAGTTACGGTTTTAAATCACTTCCCAACACGTATCGCAGCCTCCCTCAAGTTATTTCTAAAAAAAAATATTGTTTTTGACTATAAGTTTAAACATAACTTAAATAAACTCTACAGGTTAAACGGAAATAAGTATTTAACTATATCATGATGAATATTTTCAGACAATGTTGAAAATTGGGGGTGGTGCGGTGCTGCTGGCGGCCATCGTGGCCGTGTTCGTGGTGGCCACTCAGGGCCGCGACCCAGACCTTGAGGCTTCCGAACATGAAGGGAGAGAGTACATCATGCATCTGGACAAGATGGCCGGCCTCAGGAAGAACCGTGCGGCGCTCGCGGAATGGGCCTACACATCTAATATTACTAAGGAGAACGAAGAGAAACGTGTATGTCTATTGTCTATAGAAAACGTGTATGTTTATAGTAAGCTTTAGCAGGGTTACTCTGTAAAAGCGACAATTATTTCCAATAAGAATCTCAATTGGAATTGGCATTATATAAAAGTTAAGTCACCGTGACCACGCACGCTGTAAAGCACGCGAAACGTCGGATAAATTTAAAATTATGTTTAAATAGTTGTAAATTTATAATAATACATAACTTCAATTAAATAAAAGTTTACATTTTAATAATTATGACATTATCTAATACCGGAATCTAAAATATCTGTGAAGCAAGCTCTAAATTAAGTAGTACGGAAAATAAATATTGATTTCGATGGCTATAAAAATTCGGGTCTTATCCTGCTGACATACTCTGGCGCTTAAGTAATCTTGTTTGATGAAATCTCTTGTGATGATCATTTCTTAACAATGACGTTTGAAGGGCTACGCAATTTAATGACGTATTTGTCAAAGTCTTATATACCTATACCTTTCTAACAATTAGACAAAAGTTTTATCATATAGCATATAGTAAAACGTTGCATTTTAAAATATTTTTGAGTTAAAAAGACTAGTCTATACTGTTGATATAAGGTTATGCTTAGATACTAGATACTTCTAGTTATTTGAATTATCCGATTCTTCTTCTTTCCAACTTCTGATTTATTCCAAAAACCTCATAATAATTGCCAATGTAAAAAACCTTGTTAATCTATATTACCACGAGAAGCGATGCGGGAGATAGCAAGTAAATTATATCCACTTTATTTTCTCATATAAACTTTTAAAAGCTTACATTGCAATCCAGTCTATATTTAGAATGGACTTTTTCTGACCGCATCTTGTCGTTTAAAACTAGTTGGTATAAAATTAATTAAAATTGCAGATACAAGTTCAATTGGAAATATCACAACAAGAAAAACTGGCTTGGGAAGAAACTAAGATGTACAGATGGCAAGATTTCCAAGATTTCTCCTTACGTCGAATGTTCAAAAAGTATAGTCAACTTGGCGTAGCCGCGTTACCAAATGATAAATATAAGCAGCTGATGTTCTCTATATCAGGAATGGAGTCGAACTATGCCACGGCCAAGATCTGCGCGTATAAGAATGAAACAAAATGCGATCTATCTTTAGAACCAGGTAAGGTACTTTATGAGTTTATTACGTTTAAGCTTACGATTAAACTTCCTGAGCCATAATTAGGACCTCTTGGAATTGTAATAGCGTCAGTTTTGCTTTGCCTTTACGTCTATTTTGCAATGCACGACATTTAAAGTAAAGTTGTATCAGTCTCGCTACGATGATCATTGCTCCCTTAGCTTCTTCTAGATAGATTTACAAACGCATTTAAATGTGATGACTTGAAACCAAATTTGGTATCGGCTCACAATTTTCGATTGTACCGTGGTTATATTTTTCGACGCGCAAATTGGTACAGTCATTTAAGTTCAGCTATTCGTTGTTTTATACATTTTAATGAAGCGCGTATTAATTGATACAACTTATTCCAGATCTGACTGAAATCTTTGCAAAGAGCCAAGACCCCGAAGAATTAAAATACTACTGGGTTGAATGGCACAAGGCAGCCGGCGCACGAGCGCGTCAAAACTTCACCGAGTACGTGCAGTTGGACAACGAAGCAGCTAAACTTAATAGTAAGATTTTGTTTTACTCAAGATTAGATTTCATTTTCTGTCTTGTTTACCACCGTTCGTTGCTTTGTTCTAATGAAGTAGATTTATATGTACTTGAACTTCCTAGGGCGATTTAATTTATAATGACGTGAGTTTTTTAAGCTATTAGCTGTATATTTATTCAAACTTCTTTGTATACAAATAATGCATTTTTATGTATTCTTTGCATAAACATAAAACCAAGTAAAACAAAAAAGGCAAAAAAGTGTACCGTAATCTTTCTGTATTGCTAAAATAATTCTGATAGTGTATGTTTAAGATAAAGTAGTGTTGGCGGTTGGCCTAGTGGCTTCGGCGTGTAATTTGTCGACAGCTTGTGTAAGGCGCAGAAAGCTGAGATGGTCATCCGACTTGCCTATAAGAAAAAACAAATGATTACGAAACAGATTCAGAAATTTGTGTCCCAGATCTTAAGATTGTAGCGCCACGTTTTTTTTGTTTAAGACTTACCGTTATTGTTGTACTTTGTACCTATATAACTCTAGTAGATAATATATCTATATTCAAGATTTTGATGACGTCGCTGAATGGTGGCAATCTGAATACGAAGTACCAGACTTTGAACAGCAACTAGCCAAAATATGGGAAAACGTCAAACCACTGTACCAACAGTTACACGCCTATGTAAGGAAACGGTTGAGAGACAAGTATGGTGAAGAAGTTGTATCAGCAAGAGGTCCTATACCCGCACATCTTTTAGGTAAGTCTTTATCAAATCTTTGACGAATCCTATATTCACTGACCGTACAAAATAAAAATTGATATATGTAATTGTAAAAAAAAATAAGATTAATGTTTCTTTAGCAATCAGCTTTATAGTCGGATTGTTTTCTTAAATAGGCCAGTATTTTTGGCCACTCTATCCCGGGCTAGCTTGCTCCATCTCTTCGGCATCCATCTGCTAATGTTTTTACTTGAAGTTCCCTTTTGCCTTCTCTTGGTTACTAATATAATGATTTTTTGTGCATTCCTTTTTAAAAATTCTTATACTACTTCAGTACCATTTTTATTTTTTTTATTATTTTTTCATTACTACGTTAATTATACATCTCAACCCAAAAATAATAAAATCTAAAAGAGAAGGTGTTCTCAAGGATTTTTTGTTACTAGAGACTAAGGTTAATTACAAAATTAATAAGTCCATTTAGCTATCTCGATTAATAGATTTCCAACACAAAAACAATTTATCGATTCGATTCAGTAGTTCCAAAGATTTGTGGAATAAAAAAACAATATATATATTGAAATAAACAAGTGATTTTTATGAAGATTATCGACATGCATGTCTTCATACAGCTGATTGCATTTTGGAAAATTAGACCTGAAATTATTCTCTTCTCAGGTAACATGTGGGCGCAAACGTGGAATAATATTGAGTCATTTACTCGGCCATACCCTGATAAAAAAGAGGTTGACATAACACAAGCCATGCAAGACCAGAACTACACAGCGTTAAAGATGTTCCGGATGTCCGATGAGTTCTTTAGATCCTTAAACCTTACTGCGATGCCCGAGAAATTCTGGAAAAACTCAATAATTGAAAAGCCAACTGATAGAGAAATTGTATGCCATGCGTCTGCTTGGGACTTCTATGATGGAGAAGATTTCAGGTATGTTGATGAAATCTTCGTAAGGGCTGGTATATTTTAATTGGAACGCTTTTTTAATATATTGCTCTGTATCGATATGTAATAACATAACTAAATTTCCTTATATCCTTACAAACCAAGAGCATTAGTGGTGCTATGTTGAAACTGAAGGTATTCTATCTGTATCTGTAATTGTGCAACAATAGTTAAATTATAAAAATGTACTTCACTTCACTTCACTTTATTTATAATGGCGACATCTGTGTAAATCACAATTCCGCCAATGTCACGTTCTAAGTATTCACACAGTGAGGATATATTTGATAATTTTGATAGATTTAATTTTATCTAAGCAGAGTTACCCAAAACAAAAATGACATCACAATAAATACAACACACACAGACATCTAATAATATATACAAGAGGTTAACATTTTACTACAAGGTATGAAGGGGAGAATCTTATTTATAACTTATAAAAATGTAAGTGTTATGTAGATATTATTATGTCATGTACCGTTGATATGTCAAACGGAAGAGACTAGCTGCCTACGACACATGAATCCTAGTTTGGGGGCTAAATTACTTTCTCTTTTAACTAAACATCCTTTTTTATTATGTGTAATAAAGTAATTGCTTTTACTTTTTCCTTTACGTAGTAGTCGCGTTCAAAATGATTGATAAATAAATGCGACATAATCCGTGGAAGAAGTCAACTTTAGGCAAATTTAATACTTTTCATTCACATTTGGGCAACATAATAGAATTTCCTCATTGGAAATCAATAGCAACGAAAAGAATATAAATATTAAATTCATGCAAGATATTTGGCTTGGTTTTATATCTACGGTGGTGGTGATTTTAATGTTTTCAAAATTTTTCCCGTAACATGTCTGGCTTTTAAAGGATCAAACAGTGTTCGACAATTGACTATGAGTATTTCCAAACAACACACCACGAAATGGGACACGTACAGTACTTCCTACAATATAAAGATCAAATGGTCGTTTTCCGAGACGGAGCAAACCCAGGTAATTTTAATTTATTTTGACAGGATCAAAATGTGTACAGTCGTGAGCAAAGAGTATTTTAAAACCGTTCACCACGAAATGGGCCATGTACAATATTACTTGCAATACAAGGACATTCCGGGTGTGTTCAGGGCAGGTGCTAATCCAGGTGAAGTTGACGAGTAACTAATATTTCAACAAAATTTTCACGAAGAAATTATATATCATAGTCATACTATTGCTATAAATAGAGTATCATCTATATATATAAAAATGAAACCCGTTTTCCGTTGTCACGACATAACATGAAAACGGCTTGACCGATTTGTCTGATTCTTTTTTTATAATATTCCTTGAAGTACGAGGATGGTTCTTACGGAGAAAAAATAAAAAAAATTGAGTGAAAACGTCTAAAAACAACACTTTTCTATATTCCCATACAAAAAATTCGTAATAATATTTAAAGGCAATTTGAACTTTAATACCATTTCATAAAGTTCAAGTGTTAGTAAAGGGGTTCCGGGAAGGTAAAAATTTTATTTTTTGACATAATGTATTTGTTGTATTATCAACTTACTTTTTTTATCTTACTAGCTAGACCGGTGTCCCGAATAGAAGAATAAGTATAAAAACAAAATAAAGAATCGACTGTTAGGCGGTACGATGTTCGCCAGGCCAGCTTGTCATTAAATAAAAACAAAAAAGCATATTTGTTTTTTGCAGAATCATCAAGAGTTCATGTTAATCAAAATTAAAGAATAACAATATACGTTCAACTTAATACTCCTAATATGACATCCCACAATCCTCACAAACACGTATATAAGGGTCATAAAATTTCAAATAGTGATTATATCGTAGAAATTGAATAACATATCATCCGTTATAGGTTTCCACGAGGCTGTTGGGGACACAATTGCCTTATCTGTTTCATCACCCAAGCATTTACGTCGAGTTGGCTTAACCAGCGGTGATGCAGAAGATGAACAAACTGAAATCAATCAACTGTATAAAATGGTAGGTAAAACGAATATATTTTACTCCATCTTCTTCTATGCTAATGTTATAAAGAGGAAAGATTGATTAACAATTTAAATTACACTAGACCGATTTCAAACATTCTACCATCTTTTGAATGCTACATTATGCCTGGGTAGTGAATATGCCGTATAAAAAATAATGATTTAAATTCTCTCGATGACACTTTATTTTTTTAATATTTTGTAAATAAACGCCTATATTTATTTATTTATTAACAGTTCGTTGCCGAAACATAATACAATTGATATCATTAAATGAAAAGGAGGGCAACTGGCGATTTAGTTACAACATTTAAAAAAAGTGTAATAGAATTAAAATACATGTTTTGTTTAGTACATTAACCACACCATATCTACTTTCTATTTTTAAAAGACATAAAAAACCACGTGCGTAGTCTACATCGCAATATACATTAACTTGTTATCAAGTAATTAAAATACATAGTATTACTAGCTGACCCGGCAATTGTTGTTTTGCCATGTAAATTATTTCTAGGAAACATTTTTTTAGTTCAATAAAAATAACTATCTAAAATAGGGGTTGATCGTAGAGAGGTGAAAATTAGGTTGTTTTTGGGATGGACACCTCTTATGGCTTAGGGGTTTGAAAGATAGATAGTAGCCGATTGACTTACTGAAGATGCATAAAAAATTCATAAGAATCGGTTGAGCCGTTTCGTAGGATTATGGAAACGAATTTTATATATTAGATGAGACAACCTGGTTCACAAAAATAATATACTAATAATTGACTTATTTATAATAATGATTTATTTGCAATAATTTGGTATAAAAATGTTATGGTGGTACAATCTAAAGTTCGCATATTCTGCCACATAATAAAATTAGTCTTAAAAGGAATTTAACATAGAAGTTACATACATTATGATTCATATCATTATAGTAAATTCTTATATTATTTTACTACTACATCATCCCATTATTAAAATAAACTATTACGGTATCAAATTAATTAAAATGTTTACGCAAATAATCATTAATAGAATACATATTACTATTTACATATACATATTTTCCAAAAGTAGTACATTAAGTCGATTTTTAAAAACCTTGATCACAAAAAAGGTGTTTTTCCTATACAATTCCAGGGTATTGACAAAATAGTGTTCCTACCGTTTGCATACACATTGGACCTCTTTCGATACGGTGTGTTCCGTGGTGCCACTACTCCGGATGACTACAACTGCCATTATTGGAGGCTAAGGGAGGAATTGCAAGGTGTAGAGCCTCCTGTTACCAGGACAGAAGATGACTTTGATGCTGCTGCCAAATACCATGTATCTGCGGATGTGGAATATGCCAGGTGACTTACAATTTCCTTTATAATGAACGTATTATTTTAATAAATATACATTTAAATTTATATCTATGTCATTTTAATACTTTTATTTTTACGAAGAATTATACATAGTATAAAAGAATATTTCATGATATAGGCATCTAAACCATATATAAAACCTATTGGCATACAAATGGCTTCTAGCTATGAATTCTGCCGTCACTCAAATCAACGGCCAATGTTTCTCGTTATCAAATTAGTCAGATTAAAAAGTTGTACACAGATATCATATACTAGCATTAATAAATATCTTTGTTTTAGATACTATGTATCATTCATCGTGCAGTTCCAGTTCCATCGTGCTTTATGTCAAATAGCCGGTGAATACGTTCCAGAAGATTTAACAAAGAAACTTGTCGATTGTGACATTTACCAAAGTGTTGCCGCTGGGAATGCATTATCGTAAGTAAAATAAACGTAAAGTTGAAATCGCCTCCGTATCGCTTCTTCGCTAAGCAGATACCGTCATTAGATTATTCTTATTGTATTTAAAAAAAATATATTGGAATGGATCAGGGGTGGAACTTCGTATATTATATGTTCCTAAAATGTCTGTACATTTAGCTCACTCAGGCTTTCTTAGTTTTATAAGCGTGGCGATTTCCTAAATCGTCGGAGTTACGCCCCGAGCCAGACGCAGGCACTCTTAACTGTTACATTGCATTCATTCGTTACATAGCAATTAACATATCATTATTTCGCTTATATTCTATTGTTGTACGCGAGTGCATAATATAGAGTAAAACTAAATCCTCTATTATTTAAAGCACCCCTATGATCTAAGATGACACACGATAAAAATATATATAATATAATTAAAATATATTTAATTAATTTACTACAATCCGTTACTAAATTATCAACAATACTTTCATGTACCAGAAACATGCTGAAAATGGGATCATCCCGTCCATGGCCAGATGCGATGGAGGCTTTGACAGGTCAACGCGCGATGCGAGCTGACGGACTATTGGAGTACTTCCGGCCATTACACGATTGGCTGCAGGCTGAGAACCAACGGACGGGAGAGTACATTGGATGGGAGTCTAGTAAAATACGTGAGTTCTCTTTATCTCTAATCAAATTATATTAAGTAAAAATGTTGTATGTAAAACTTGCCCTGTTTAATGTTCTTAATATGTTTTAAATACCTAACAAATACAATATATAAAGTAACATAAGATATTATTGTATTGATGATAGTACAGAATTTCGATAAAATATTATTTTTAAAAAATGAGAAGAACACTCATGAAAAATTATTTGTGTTTCATATTTTTTCCAATATTTATTTATTCGATACATCTACGTACACTTCAATATACCTTCATTTTAACATCATTATTATAGTTAAGTAAACGTGTTCCTAATAGATATTTAATGGGTTTCAGAATATTGTAGTGAAGAGCAGAGAGCAACTTTTAAAACAAAGGACACGAAAACAGAATCTGCGCCGGAGTCGTGACGAACCCACTACTTGATGTACTTAAATTAGGTTAAATTATTTTAGGATGTCAGTATTGATATTATACGGTTTTAAGTATAAATACAGCTTTTTTTTCTACTAAACGTTTTAAATTAATCCATTGGTTGTCCATTAAGAGATGCGGCAAATAAAAACTAATATTGTAAATATTTTATGTTTTCTACTTTAAAACTGGGTTTAGTTTTGATTGTGCCCAGATGATGTTCTATATTTACAGCATTATAATTCAGCCTTTTAATAGGGTGGCATGCGCCATGCCCTGTGTCATTTCAAGTCATGGGCTATTTCTGCATGTAGCTGAGATGTTAAAATTATAAAAGCACATCCAAAATAAAAAATAATAATTTTAAAACTATAATAAAGCCAAATGATTGTACCAATATGGTAAGAGGATATTTTAATAATATAGTTGTTTACCAAGGCGATGATTAAAATAAACTTCGTCACTCGAGTTTAAAATAGTGTTCCTTCCGAAGTACAGACTATCTTTTATTACCTCCATAAGAAAATGAATACGACGTAATAACACGGACACGGAAGGGAATGCTTAGATGGTTTGGTAGAACGAATGAATGAAATTGAGAAGCGATTAACAAGAAGGATATATAAGGATGGCGAAGTTGGGTTGGGTAGGCCCTATCGTACATACCTGGACCAAATCCAGGAGGGAGAAGGGACAAGTTTAAAGTACCCATAACCGCCGAGCATGCATGGTGAATGTCATGAAAGTGGATAAAGCGAGAGCGGTAGGACAGGACCCTTGGAAGTGGAGATCCGTGGTCTCTGCCTACCCCTTCGGAAAAAGGCGTGATGACATAACGCATCTCATAACGTAGATTTACGTTTAATTCATTATCACTACGTAGACATCCCTACTAAGTATTATCTTGCCCGGTCTTGCAAACTGGTTGTAAATGTAAATTTAGAATCCATTTAACTTTTCTGTTGACATTCATAAGTGTACTTGGTTACCTATATGAATAAAGTTATTTTGAGTTTGAGTTTAAGTACAATATTTGGACAAATAAAAACAAACGAACGAAAGCGTCTAGCGCGGTTAATTTTGATAGCCAGTAAAGTTTTAATTCTATGTTCGTTTCGACCTCTTTGGTGATAGTTTATATTCAAATTTGTCCTATTCCAATTTAATCCATTCCACTTTTAACTACTAGTAATGAAAACAACATTGTGATGAACATGAAAACAAACAATTACATGTAATCTACTAGCTCTTTTATTTGTCATGAAAATGACTTGAATCTGTAACTTTATCAATATTAAATTATAGTATATAAAGCTTCAATTAAAAATCTACTTTATATAAAAACGAAGCCTTCGATATCTTGTTATTGGAACAGAACAAGAATACGTAAATAAGTTTTCAACTATGGTCAGGATACTTGTAATTAATTTACTAGACAGGTTTTATACCCGAGGTTGACAATAAATATGACATTGTACTGAAATAAGGATAATTCGCGTGAGAAGTGATGTAGTTAGGAATTAACCAGCCGAGTCGCAATTACTATCTTTGCTCAGAATTTTTTGTACTTACGTATATAAGGATTGTCCATTCGGCCCTCATAACCCATCAGAATTAGACAATAAATTACAAATCTAATTATAATTCCCTTTCCGTGAATCGAAACACTCTAGACGTCACAATAAATTTAGGAAATTAGCAACATGGTTAAGTGGTTTCGACGTGTGACTCTCATCCCTGTTATCGTAGGTTATGCAATAGCACAGTCGGGGAACCGGCTCCGTTATTACGGAGTTTCTATGTAGGCATTTAACACTCGCAGGTGTGGTGAAGAAAAAACATCGTAAGGAATGCCTTAAACCTAAAGATTTCAACAGCATGTGTTAGGCACAGAAGGCTGAACGCCTACTTGTCTATTTATTATTAATCAAATCAGAAACATACACAAATCTGAGACTTGTAAAGTTGTAGCGCCATTGGTTTTTTTAGTAAAACGGCTACTACAAAAACTATGATGAATAATTTTTATTCTTAATAATAATATAAGCACAACACTATTCCGTGCATTAACACAGGATAAAGTGAACAAGACATTATCTTTCGATAACTAAGATCTGTTTATTGATTCTTGCTCAGATATACTTGAGATTCGGGCGTATCAACATCGGTAAGTGTACAAATAGATAATAATAATATAGCTAAAGATTAGTAGTTGACATTGTACTAAGAAATAAGGATAATTCGCTTGAGAAGTCATGTAGTTAGGTTAATCACCAGCCGATACGCAATAACTTTGCTCTGCAATTTTTCTGTTCTTACTTACCTATATAAGAGGATAGTCCATTCGTTCCTCATAACCCATCAGAATTAGACAATAAATTGAGTATATTATATACATTGCTATATATTCACACGCTATTTACAAAGGTTAGGTAGAACATTTTATTAATAAAATAATAATAAAATTGTTAAGTTTAAGCTGTTTATTCTTTACTAGGGTTAATAGTAAGTTTATAGTGGTTGCTCCATGTAATGTCTTCGTATCTACATTAGGTATTTGGTTTGACACATGGGCTCCTACCTTTACTATTGCCATCCCTTTCCGTCAAATACAACTATTCGCGCGTAAAGGTGATGGAATGATATAAAGAATCCTGCACAAGGAGTAAACTTGTTAGGAGAGAAGTCGTGTAGCGCTCGACGTGGTAACGTCAAGGTGTCGTCGTTTAGCGCTTGGCGTAGTAACACGTCAACAGACGTGTAAGGCTGCTGCCTCGAATTTTGCGGGCCGCGGGGCGGCGGCGGCCGCGGCGCGGGAGCGGCAGGATATTATGCGTATAATCAAATGGACCGGTTCTCGAAAACAGCGGCTTGGCAGCGGCGCTGGGGCGGGTAACGAGCGGTGCAATCCAGTCAAGCGGTGACCGACTGCGTTGCGCGTATGCATTGTATTATAGTGCTGTACATATTTTTTGTGACGTATCAAAATGACCTCGGACGTGCAAGAGCAAATTATTTCAGCAATCTTTGAAAGGAGACCCATATGGAACTATATTTTTGCATATAACATATTTTTGCCCACAATAAATCGAGCGTTAGGAATAAATTTGAATCAAAATGATGTTGTAGCCGTTTTTTAGACATTTCGTTCGCGAATAAAAACAAATATCTCGACTACACAACCACGAACACAACACTACACCGCTATAGTGCCGCGCGATCTGCCCGCTGGTTTGGAGAACAGGTATGCGTTGGCCGCCTCGCTCCCGCGCCGCAGCCGCTGCCGCCCCGCTGCCCGCGAAATTCGAGGCAGCAGCCTAACGCTCGCCGTGGTAACACGTGACCAGTTGCTGTGTAACACGCGAGTTGGGAAACTCTCCTCGTCGTATACGACACACCAGGAGTCGCCGCGCAACAGTTGCTGTGTATATAATATGTATGTATAGTCTAAGCATATTCGCAGTAAAGCAAACGTCGAAATTTACACGACATTATTGAAAATACAGCGTGTAATAACGCTGCATTTTCAATAATTGCATTGGATCGGTCCACGGAGAAAGAAACACCTGCACGACATCATCTCTTTAAGCCAGAAGCGCAGCATATGAGGTATGTAAAATCCTTCCCTCTCTTACTGTTTTTCTTTCAATATTATTCCATTGCAGTGAGAACTCCCTTCTACCGTGTGTCAAACACTTAACGCCTCGCATACAGTCCACTCTTTCGCTTCAGTTATAACGTGCTAGACAATTACAATAATTCCTGTTACATTACGCCATAGCGGCACATATTTAAATGGTGGATTGTGTCGCTATTACTAACCGTAACCATTATCTCAATGCTTATATTTCAAATTCTTCGATCTAGAGATTTGGTTGATCCGCCACACCAATTAGGTCTAAAACAATTAAGAAATATTTCATAGATTCGTACTTCGTTTGTTTGTTTTGAAAATGCATCTTTTGGTAATAATATTTACCAAAACTGTTAACGCTTAAAGATTTCATGCAATACATCACACTTACAGGGGCGAATAATAATTAGCGTCACTATAATTGCTTCTAAAATTAATCGATTCTTTATCAAGCATTGCTGTTTAATGAAATTGGCAAATGAGTTGCCAGCCCCGACCTCAAACGGTTGGATATTTTTTTGTCACATTTCAATAACAGACCGCGCGCAAAGCCGATCATTGGCTTAATGCATATTCTTCGCTAAAAACTGGCACCCTTTTGGACCCTGAATTACTTCGCTTTGCCGTCAGCCTCCGCATAGGAGTGCCAATATGTAGTCCCCATAAATGTCCCAGTGGCTTTGAAGTAAGTAGCCTTGGCCTCCATGGCCAACATCGCCAAAAGAGCGCAGGTCGTTTTTCTCGCCATGCCGCGCCGCGCCGCGCCGTGCTCAAAGACATTATACGCCTCTTCTCTCCGTCAATGTTCCAACAATTTTGGAGCTATCAGACATCGCAAGAAACCATGGCAAGCGGCCGGATGGGATGTCGTTCATCCCTTGGAAAATGAGACGGGCTTAAGTATGGGATGCTACTTCTGTGGGCACGTTTGCCCCGTCTCACCTCCTCCGGACAAGCAAAAAAGCTGGGGCGGCCGCAGAGCAGAGACTCTTGGGCCGTGGGGTTCAGTGCGCAGGTGCTTATTAAAGATTAAAGTTGGTGCCTAGTAGATAGTACCGGTGACCCCAGAGCTGGCACTTTCCTGGCTCAAGGAATAAGTATCGCAATACAGCGAGGAAATTCTGCCAGCGTTAAAGGTACACTGCCACAGGGACCTATCTTTTTAAATTTGTTTTGATTTTATTTTAATTATTTTTATGATTACTTTGTAGGTTAAGAAAATTGTAAATACTGTATACTTGATAGACATAATTAAATCTATCTATCTCTTCATCAACAGTTTTTTTTTAAAACAATCTTATTTGCCTTGGAAATTAATTTAAAGATTTGTCCGTTCGCTATATCGTCATTCTCATTAGTTTCGGCTCCGAAATACTAACAAAAGGTTTCAAAACTCAAACAAGCATGACAAACAGGACAACACACTAATTCATTTGCATATATACAAATGCCTACAGATATCAGTTTATGTCTTGAAATGGTTGTGGTTGTATTGCAAAAATGCCCTGTGGATATTGTTCGCAAACTGCAAGAAAGGTTCTACTTGTAAGTTATAAGCCATAATTTAAAATATTTGAACGTGGAATATTATTGGTATAGATAAAATTTCAGAATGCAAACTATAATCCATATACCGATAAATATAATCTTGATATATAAGATGATTTCTGTCAGTAAAGATATACTTTAGCCCTTGTTAAATCTTTTAACTCGATAAAGACAATACTTACACGTTTCCCAAATATTTAATATATTTTAATTATTTTGTGTTTCCCTACTTTATTTTTACTCAAGATTGCCAGCTTCAATTCAGTCAAACAGGTTTTTCACTGCCTTATAAGTTTTTTTTAAATAAATTGTCTCTTCACTGAGACATCATGAAACATTTCGATCTAGCTTAACATAAGACTAGTAGTTTAAGTCTAACCTAATTTTCTACTGACGAATATTAACATAAAAAAGTGACCAATCTAGTAGTAGTAGTAGATCTAGTATTTTTCCACTTACCACTGTTTAGCACTTGAAACTAGCACTAGCACTAGCTTGTTAAGTAATATGGCAATAATTTCGTTCTAAGTTTCTTTACATACTTAATTTACCATTAGCGATACGGTGACGGTTGCAGGTCAAAAAACCAGTAGCACTAAAGTGTTCGTCAACTTTCTGTATCTGCTTCTTATCAGATGAACATTATGGTGTTTAGGCTATTGAATAGATTTTATCGCGGGCTTTGAGTGCGGCGACCGAATCAAGAAATTCCGTAACGAAATAAACCTAACACACGATGACGTAATATAGGTGCGGTCAACGCGTTAGAGCGGGACAGAACGCATACTGCGTCTCACATCGGTTAAGCGTGATCGGATAGGCGTGTTAGTCTGAGTCTTTTAGAGTGGTAGATTGAATTAATATCAAAGAATTATAATAGAATTTCTAACTGGCAAGTGGGTCTGTGGCATACAGCTTTTCTTTAAACAAGGAAGTGTTAAACGCGCACAAAACAGTCCATTATTGTACAGCCGGGGTTCGAACGTACGACCTGAAAATTCAGGGTACTATTATATCTTAGCGCTAGGCCTCAAATCAGAATGAGAGTATGAAAATAGTCTGAAACAGCGACTTCACAAGTCTATGCGTTTTAAATACTTACGGTACTTTCCTTTATTGTGCTTTCTGAAATCTTATACCTTCTTAAGATCTCTATATGTCAAAATCTATCTGCATATACTTTTTGTAATGATATTACAGATTATTTTGATCAGTAATCTTAAAGATACCTTGACATAGATTAGAGTTTTTTTACGGTTGGAGGATCATTTATAAGGTAAACAAAATAATGGTTTCAATCAAACCAGTTTGAGTGTTGGGTAAATTCAAATAATTTAGGACAAATTCACAATTTTAATTTATCATCGCATAGGTAAGTGAAAAGAATAATAAATGTCTATTTTTCATACGATATATATATAAATCTTCTGTGCGTGTGTTTGTAATTAAACTCCTCCTTAACGGCTGGAGCGATTTGGATATAAATTTTTGGGTGTTTAAGTGAATTCGAGAATGGTTTAGATTTAAAATTAGATGTTTTTCTTTCTTTTTATATAACTACTAGCAATTTCGGCCAAGCGTTGCTGTGGCTAAGGGCTTTGTTATATTACGTAGTAGCAAACTATTAACTATTACCAGTCATGGGGACCACCATGCTTTTTTGGTGGTTATGCCATTAAATTGTAGCTTATGTAAAACGTTGGTACTTTCAACACAGCGCCATCTGTTAGAATTGTGACTATCAAAATAATAATAAACATATATTTTGCAATAATATTGCGGGTATAAAAATAGAAATGTAAGCTATCCTATCTTTTAAGTTGGATCTAACTACATACGGTGTGCAAATTTGATTGATATCGGTTCGGTAGTTTAGGAGTCCATAGCGTAATTTATATATATTATAGAGCAAGATCCCAGGGCCGCCAGACGTCACGTATTTTCTGACGGATGAAATGTGGACGATTGGGTAGTGTTAGTATGTACTATGATCGTATGCCTACCTGCTAGCTTGGTCAAACGGCCAATTTCCAGGTATCAGGTAATCAAGGTACACAAAAATATTACTTACTTCACGTAAATTCTCATGGCTGATTTTGATAGATGTTTTCGAGTGTATAGTTAAAAATAAATTGTCAAGACTCCCAGACACTTTCCGTCGGCCATATTGCTTGACAGACTCTTTAAAGGTCTAAAAATAATTAGTCAACTTCACGTAAATTCTGACACTCCATTTTTATATATGTTCATCCGACAACTATTTTAAAAGCTTTGACAAGAAGACAGACCGATCCAAGGGGCCAATCATCCCCTAAACTAAATTTTAATATCTCTGTGAGTGGGAGAGCATTATCTACGCGCATGAGACTGAGTGAGACCGACTGCGCTGTTAAAGCCATGAAAATTACTTGAACGTGTATTTAACATAATACAAAAATGTATCTGTGATGTTTACAACGTTCCTGGAATAATTGATGTAGATGCTGCCAGACTACAGTTGTTTATTAATACACACATGGTATCTGATATAAATGAAGAATTCAATAAACTTCGATGCCAAAGTATTTAAGAAACTTCGATGCTAGTAACTTACCACCTTGTAAAAGTGAGCTTTGGCAAAATTTTCGACGGGCTAGCTATATCGCTAGTCTTTCTAACAATGCAAGTATGAAGATAATAAATATTTTCACCCCCGAAAACAATGGCTGGACACTACAAGATGGTAAATATGATTTTCATTGGTTCGATGGAGATCAATTACCGGGTTTTGTCAGTGAGTCGCTGGAAGAACAATCAGGTAAATTATTTTCCTTTTTCATATTATTTGTATCTTTTTAGTTTTTTCAGACCTTCATTGTTTAACTTGTTTTTTACAGAGGAAGAAAATAAGGATAATTCTGATGATGACGATCACGATTTAGATATTCAATTTCAAGATTGGCTGGATGATGAATTATCTAATTTCAACGATGATGATAATGAAGATTAAAAGCCACTGTTAAGAAATATTGAAGAATTAATATTTTTCCACTTTGTTTCCAAATTTCCAATAAATATTTAATTTAAAAAAATTGCTGCTATTTAAATATAAGTGGTATTTTTAAAAAATATTTTTTAGTTCTAATTAATAAATTGAAAAAAAAATTTAAAAATGTCGGCTAACTTTAGTATTATTTATTATGTGTCAATTTTTTTTCTTATTTTTGTTGCTATAATTTACTTGTCAACAAAAGTTCTAAAAATTATAAAATATCTGTTCAAGTAATTTTCATGGCCTTAATAGCGCAGTCAGTCTCACTCAGTCTCATGCGCGTAGATAATGCTCTCCCACTCACAGAGATATTAAATATTAGTTTAGGGGCTGATTGGCCCCTTGGATCGGTCTGTCTTCTTGTCAAAGCTTTTAAAATAGTTGTCGGATGAACATATATAAAAATGGAGCGTCAGAATTTACGTGAAGTTTACTAATTATTTTGAGACCTTTAAAGCGTCTGTTAAGCAATATGGCCGACGGAAAGTGTCTGGGAGTATTGACAATTTATTTTTAACTATACACTCGAAAACATATATAAAAATCAGCCATGAGAATTTACGTGAAGTAAGTAATGTTTTTGTGTACCTTGATTACCTGATACCTGGAAATTGGCCGTTTGACCAAGCTAGCAGGTAGGCATACGATCATAGTACATACTAACACTACTCAATCGTCCACATTTCATCCGTCAGAAAATACGTGACGTCTGGCGGCCCTGGGATCTTGGACTATTAAGATGACCCCTAATAGCCTATCCAACAACGACGTGTATATAAAACAACGTCTATCAGTTCCGATAGACCTAATTGTAAAAGGTGCACTACAATACCGTGTTACCATGGTTACCATTTAATAAATAATAAACATGTTTAGACTTTTAAATTTACTATTTTATGCCAGATGATGTTCAAAATCATCGTGGAGCTAGCCCTAGTGGGGGCGATCGCCTCGGTGTTCGTCGTCGCAGCCCAAGGCCGAGCTCAAGAAAGGGCCGCTGAGGAAGCATCAGGGCGGGAATATATGAGATCCCTCGACGAAGTCATGGGAAAGGCAAAAAATCGCCTATCATTAGCCTCGTGGGCTTATGATTCCAATATCACGCAATATAATGAGGATAAATTCGTAAGTGTAAACTGTATGTTATTTTGACACTAAGAGTTCCGGATTTATTTTCCACCAAAATAATAATTGGGTCCGTTAACAGAATAGAAAAATATTTATTAAGAACGAAAATTGTCAATAAAATAACGACGTTTTTATTCTGAAGCTTGAATTGTCTTTACACTCCAATTCTATGCATTAAGTCTCGACTCTGAGCACTCGACTGATACTATACATTTTATTATTTTCATCCTTACTTGCAGTTACAAGTTTCGTTAGAAATCGCCGAAGAAGAAAAAGAATATTGGAAGGAAACTATGACATACGCGTGGCACGAGTTCTATGACAACGATTTGAAGCGTATGTTTAAAAAGTATTCTGTTTTGGGTACTTCAGCATTGCCAGAAGATCTGAACCAGAGGCTCATTAAGGCCATTAGTAACATGAAGTCAACATACGCCAAAGCAACTATCTGTGATTTTAAAGACCAATCCAAATGTGATTTGACTATTGAGCCAGGTATATTGTTTTTATAAAATAAAAAAGCGTTTTTTAACGTTCATGTATTAGGTTTTTGTCTTACAAACGTATGTATTGTCTTGATTAAAACTCATAATAAGTTTGTTTAATTTCTCGTTTTTAATCAATACACTATTTATTCATTTGTAATTATAGTTTTCGGACATTATATATTTTGATAATTAATTTTGTAAGCTTAAATAAAATAAAAACTATATTATTAGTAGGTATATTATATATTGTTATAAGTAGGATTTATAAAAAAAAATCAATTGATTACTTTTTATACTTGGCGCGGAAATTTTAAAATTTGACGACAAGAACATGGTGACACAAAAAATGTATTTGTTAATTGACGTTAAACGGGATATTATTATTATTAGAGCCCGGGCGTATGTTCTGGGTGTACTAACTCACAATTAACACATACTTATGTTAAAGTAACTATTTTTTTTCAGGGGTAACTGATATATTTAGAAGCAGCGAAAACGCTGAAGAGCTAAAGCATGCTTGGTTGGAGTGGCATAAAGCAGCCGGGGCTGCATCTAAATCGAACTTTACGGAATATGTCAACATGTACAATGAAGCAGCGAAATTAAATGGTATTTGTCATAATTTACAACAATAATTTTATACATTAATAGTGAAACTACGTCTGTAGCTCAATTTATCATCTTAATACATTTACTTTATATTTATTTATTTATACTTTATTTCCATAATATACATAAAGAAAAAAAAAGTAAGTAGTTACCATAAGTTATTAGGCAACGGGCGGCCTTATCGCTAACTCTAAATGCAACACTAAAATGGACCAATAGAAAGAAACACCTCCAGAGGGTAAAGTACAAGAGATGCTTAATTAATTAACAAAAAGATTCTAAAAATAACATGCAACTATAACTAAAATAAAAGAAAATAAAATCTAAAGAAAAGGTATAAATAATAGTATGAATAAACAGACATGTAAAAGCTCAGCTTGAGGTTAATTGACTCACACTTAATACATATATAAAAGTAGTAGCTAATCACTAATCACTATATATATATATGTATTATAATTATATTAATTAAATTACCTTTACATATTACTAAGATCCAATGCAAAGTAGTAATGTTTGTCTTTGATGAGTTATAAATATAGCAACGACTCATCTTCGATACTAAAATATAGGTATAGCTTTTTCAAAAACTGAAAGCTCGCTATTTCACTCTGATATTTTTCATTCCAGGTTTTGACAACGTCGCTCAATGGTGGCTCAGCGAGTACGAAACTGATGATATCGAGGAACAGTTGGCCAATCTATGGACGCAGGTCAAACCGCTGTATCAACAGATCCACGCATACGTAAGAAGGCATCTGCGACTCAAATATGGGGATGATGTTGTGTCTGCTAAGGGCCCTATTCCAGCTCATCTTCTAGGTAAATATATAACCAACTAGCAAACTCGGCGAACTCCGTTTCGCCACCAGATGGCTTCGTTTTATGTAACATTTCGTTTGGTGATCCCGCTTTTCTGTTGAAATTTTTCCTGAATTTTGCTACAAACCTCACGGAGCCACCTTTCCAACGAATGCAAAACCGTGGAAATCGGTTCGTGCGTTCTGGAGTTATAGCGTCAGGAAGGAAAACCCGACTTATTTTTATATAGTAGATAATTTGTGCTCCAGTCGAGGTATGAAAAATAAGAGACGAATCGAAGTCGCGTCCGGTTTAATTGTGATTGATTATCGATATCTTCTATATTCTAAAATACAAGACAATTACGGTTAACATAATGTTTATAATTAAAGTAACAAACTTAAAATTACCTATTGCTATGAGGTAATAAAAGCTGTTTTTTGGATGTAATCAATAATTAATTTGTGTTATGCAGAAATAACACAAATTAATTATAGTTAACATGTCAAAAGGAAGGGAGTGGCTACTACAACGCAAGGAATATTAGTATAGGGGCTAGTGCACTTTATTTTACCTAAATATGTTATTGTGTATAATGAAGTTATTGAATCCAATGAAATGGAAAGTCCGTTGGACCAGTCATATTCAAAATGTCGTGTCGAGTTTCATTTTACCTACATTACATAATATACATATAGAGATATCTACCTCGCATACGCGTTTGAGTTTTAAGTATTAAATGCAAAAAATGAAAGAGTACCTTAGTTTCAGCTTCGAATATTTATCAAAGTTTTATATTTCTAGGAAACATCTGGGCTCAAACATGGGGCGGAGTTGAAAAATTCACAAAACCATTTCCAGATAAGCCCGACGTTGATGTAACTCACGCGTTAGTTAAGCAGGTATTTCTGACAAATAATTATATTTATAGATAGTAAAAAGATTTTTAATAATATTACAATAATAGGAATATTTTGAAATGAGGTTTACCCATAAAAATAGAGCAGGGCTCGTCTCAAGAAGTAATATGCACTTTTATCTGGAGTGTTGTATAGATTTTTTTGATACAAAAGTAGATAACTAATTTAATTAAATAATCGTCGATCTTCCTAAGAAAATAAACTTTATATAAACGCGTCTGATAATTTTTCAATTATGCAGTATGCTTGTTTTTACATAAGTTATTGTAAGTACACTATAGTCATTGATATACAAAAAACCCAAGATGCACAGTCTCGAATAAAAGTAACGCTCGAAAGTGTCCCGAAACACTATTTCTGTCCCTTTCTATAACAGTATGTCTATAACAGTATATGTTACAAGCATATATTATTGCAAAATCAACCTTACGCGAATTGCTTAAAGTTGTTATTACAACGCAGTGTATACGTACTTAAAGCAATAAAATTTTACGACCGACCGTGGTCGGTAGGACAAGGTATTGTGGAGTCGAACATGACTTTTTTATTTACAACTATTTAACATACATAATTTTAAATTTATCCGACTTTTTGGGTGCTTTACAGCGTGCGTGGTCACGGTGACTGAAGACAAAAGGTGTTGGATGTTAAATAGTTGTAAATTTATAATAATACATAACTTTAATGAGGTTAATAAGTTTTTTCTTTAAATTAAAAAATAATTTGTTAGTAAATATGTTTCTCAAAAACTACACACAAAAAAGTTCAAAAGTACATAAATTTATTAATAAAAAATCATCAAATAACATCGTCTCCACTTATTAGACGCGAGACTATTTGAAATGATCGCACAATTTAGAATGTTGCGCTCATTTTTTGAGGACGTTTTTTAGACGTTGAGTGTGCATCTTGGGTTTTTTGTATATCAATGACTATAGTATAGTATTCAATCGCAAGTAAAACTAAAATACGGTTCTATACATCAACATGACGTAATATTAATATGAAAATTTAAAATAGTAGTTATAAGTGGAAATGGAATAATAAATGTAATTTATTACCTTTTCAGAACTACACACCATTAAAGTTCTTCGAAATGTCTGAAGACTTTTTCAAATCACTCAATTTAAGCGGAATGCCCGAGTTGTTTTGGGAGCGGTCAATCATTGAGAAACCAAAAGATGGCCGAGACCTTGTATGTCACGCCTCAGCTTGGGACTTCTTTGATGGAGAAGATTTCAGGCAAGTCCAACATTAAGAATACCTACAACCCTTTAGGCCTGGGCCTCAGATTTCTGTATCTGGTCCGCAATCGCTTCTAATAGGCAAGTAGGTGATCAATCTTCTGTGCCTGACACACACCGTGGAATTTTATACTCAATATGTGTTCATGAGCTAGTGTTAAATGCGTACTTAGCCAAAGTTCTTTATTGGTCAGCCGGGGATCGAATCAACGATTTCCAGGATGAGAGTCCCACGCTGGAACCACTAGGCCAACATTGCTCTAACATTAAGAGAAAACGATTACCTAAGTAGTTAAAGATTTTATGAGTATACTTATAGATCTAATCGAAAGCTCTTTTCACAGCTTTCGTCTTCCAAAATCGTTAAATACTTTGTTCTTTTAAGTACTATTATAAGTTAATATTACAGTTAGCATAATGGCCGACTCTTACTAACCTTAACTTTTATTAGAAAGTGAATGAGGAAGAACTAAATTACAGATTCATTTATTATTAGTTTACGTGTTGCATTAATTAATAATTTATTAAATTACAAAGTTTTTGTCGCCGTTATACTGTTGGACCATTCGTAAATGTTTGTTTTTTTTAATGATTATTTTAGGATCAAGCAATGCACATCAATCACTAAAGCTTTCTTTACGACGACTCACCACGAAATGGGACACATACAGTATTACTTACAATACAAAGACCAACCAATCATTTATCGAGCGGGAGCTAACCCAGGTGTGTTATTATTTATCAGAATGAATACATTTAACACGTGTGACTTACATTGTTTTTAAAGGCATGCTTATGAAATTAGGCAGTCGTATACAGTGTGTTAGTTAGTTTTATTAAATTTTTTTCAAGTTTCACCTATCTGTGCCAGGCATAATTAATTTCTCATATAAATATAATTGTTCGTGTCCGTTCTTAGATAACTGGGCTTAATATTATACAATACTAGCGGACCCCAC
The DNA here is from genome assembly GCA_963693345.1 of Pieris melete. Classification (NCBI taxonomy): domain Eukaryota; kingdom Metazoa; phylum Arthropoda; class Insecta; order Lepidoptera; family Pieridae; genus Pieris; species Pieris melete. Next base: position 3,962,701 of record CAVNZK010000006.1, on the reverse strand, counting down.
AGACGTCCTGCATGATATTTCAAGCGATTAGGATATTAAACAAAGTATGAAAGTACCGACTGCACCGCCATCTGCTGGGCTGATTTGTGAATCTTAACCATCCTGGGCTACACCCAAACACATACAAAAAAAAATAATTCAAATCGGTCCAGCCGTTGAAGAGGAGTTCGGTAACATACACACTCACAGAAGAATTATATATATATATAGACAATGCTCGTTTTAAGGTTTTCACGAGGCAGTTGGTGACGTCATTTCCCTATCAGTATCAACTCCAAAACATCTAAAATTGGTCGGTTTGCTCGAAGATGGACCAGATGATAACGAATCTAACATCAATCAATTATATAAAATGGTAATTATTACAATTCCATTAATATCCATTACTTTAGATTGAAATAACATACATATTTTATAAAAGAATCTAAGTGTACGACATCAAATTGCATATGCATAATATTATGAACCAACGTATTTAGTTTTTGAACAAAATCTGATATGCACTTTAATGCAATAACATTAATCGTCTTAGAAAACTCATCAGCGTGTTGCCATGCAAAAGTAAAGAATTAAATATGGTTAATTATAATAAATAATATACAATTAAATTGTATATACATTTGTTTATATTTTAAATTAACTTGATGTTAGTTTTATGGTTTTATTCTGGTTAATATCTTTATACGAGCTTGGTAGCTTGTAAATATATCTTTTTAAATTATATTATAGACATTATTATAAGTATTTCCGAACAAATTCGACTTAGGGTCCTTCAAGAAAAGAGCGTACCTATTCTTAAAAGGCCGGCAACGCACTCGCGAGCCCTCTGGCATTGAGAGTGTCCATGGGCGGCGGTATCACTTAACATCAGGTGAGCCTCCTGCCCGTTTGCGTTCTATAAAAAAAAAAACATAATCAAGATGATCTTCATAGACGTAGAAGGTGTAGTAGATTAGGCATTTAGCGGCCTTCATTTCGATCAAACCGTGTTTTGGACTTTATATTTCACTATACAAGGGATTACATTTTTTTTTGGTATTCTTACCATTTCGTCAAAGTATTACAGTGTTACCAATCTCCTGGATTTCATTATTTTACGTAGATGCGGAATGTAATATTTGTTGTTTACAAGTCTTAGTTTCTTAATAAAAAAAACAAATTTCAGGGTTTAGATAAAATTGTGTTCCTACCGTTCGGCTATCTCTTGGACCTGTACCGCTACGGAGTATTTCGCGGCACAACTTCACCAGAGGAATATAATTGTCACTTTTGGCAACTGAGGGAGTCCATCCAGGGTATAGAGCCTCCAGCACCGAGGAGTGAAAATGACTTCGATCCTGCCGCGAAATACCACGTATCGGCTGATGTCGAATATATGCGGTAACTTATTAATTAATCATGGGACTACTAAAAAGTACAAAGTTCGCGGGGGCAGCTAACGATAAATAAAGCGGAAAATTTAAGGGTTGCTGTGTTGTGTCAGGGTGGTTTTAATGTTAATGATATGTATTTTAAGGTAGTTTCTGTAATAATGTATGTAATTATATTATTGATAGATATTAGTGCAGTGTTGGCCCGGTGGCTTCAGCGTGCGACTCTCATCCCTGAGGTCGTAGGTTCGAACCCGCCTGCGACGTGGCGGTACCAATGGACTTTATTTCTGTGCGCATTTAACATTCGCTCGAGGGAAACATCGTGAGGAAACCGACATGTCTTAGACCCAAAAAACAGCCGGCGGCATGTGTCAGGCACAGGAGTCTGATCACGTACTTGCCTATTAGATTGAAATATGATCAAGAAACAGATTCAGAAATCTGAGGCCCAGACCTAAAAGGTTATAGCGCAACTGATTTATTTTATTAATAGATTTTACGTTACCTAATACCTACATTAAATTACTAGAAAAAATGCTTTGTATAATTTTTAATAGGTTAGCTAACTGCCTCCGTGGCTGCTGATTAAAGGATTGGGGTTTCGGATTCGTTTGCCCAGTGAAACAATATAAATTATCGTTACTAGGCCCAAATTTGTATGCTTTAAAAATATTTCGGCACAACTAATGACGATTACATTGATGGACAAATTATCATTTATATATTGCTTATTTAATTAATTTGCAGCTACTACATCTCGTACATAATACAGTTTCAATTCCATCGCTCTCTATGTCAGTTGGCTGGACAATACTCTCCAGGTGATTCCAGCAAGCTCCTCTCCAACTGCGACATATACAAAAGTACTGCGGCTGGTAATGCTTTGAAGTATGTCAAAATGTGTTAATATTTAGAATTAGTAATAGTAGTATTCCCAACCAATGCACAATTGCCCAATTGCACAATTACTCATAAAAGTCTCAAATGTTTTTTGCTAAATATTATTACAGACAAATGTTTTATATACACAAAAGGAATGTCTAAAAAAGTGCTGAAATTGCCTCAAATTTGCACTGTTTTTTATGTAATAGTAGGCTCACCTGATGTTAAGTGATACCGCCCATGGACACTCACATTGCAAGAAGGCTCGCAGGTGCATTGCCGGTCTTTTAAGAATTGGTATGCTCTTTTCCTTAAGGACCCTAAGTCGAAATGGTTCGGAAATACTTCAGTGGGTAGCAGGTTCAACATAGTGGTGGTGCGCGGCAAAAACTGCCTTAAAAAATGCTCAGTGTAGTAAATGAAAACACACTAAAGGATAATTTTTATAGAGACATGCTGAAACTCGGCTCCTCTCGACCATGGCCTGATGCTATGGAGGCTCTAACGGGTCAGCGAAACATGGACGCGAGCGGAGTCATGGAATACTTCCAGCCTCTTTATGACTGGCTGAAGGCGGAGAATGAAAGGACCGGGGAACACATTGGTTGGGAACCTAGTACTGTTCGTAAGTATCATAATAATAATACGGCTGGTGTGGACTCAATTCCGTACGGCTCTTGTAACTATGGTTACCATTAATGTATGGAAATAACACCGTAACCATGGTAACAGACTTAGCGCACTAGGTGTGCTGCTTGCATGAATCTACCACAGTGGCAATTTTGACTTTATAAACTGTCTTTTTGCTAAAGATTCGTATTGATTTTACTGAATAATATAGTTTAGTAAAACTGCCGCATCTTCATTATTTATTTTGATCCATTTCTTTATTGTGAGGTTATGATGTGTATATCAAAAATTCTTAACACATATATAAACTGAACGTCAAATGCTCCGAAATTGAATAGAAATATATGTACGTAGATTTTTTTTCATATTAAAACTAAGTCCAGCAAGTACATAGTATAAGTATCCCATAATGAAATGAATGAAATTTACGATTTTTTTTTTTTTAATTTCAGAATATTGTGATCCAGAACAAAGAAACTACATGGATCAAGGAAGGCTTGCTAAAGTAAACTATTTAAAAACGGATCCATTGAAATAGGACGTTGGCAAAGTGTAATACAATAAAGTTATAAGATTTATTTTATGTTTTTATTTAGTTTTCTCCATTCCTAAGCAAATTCATGTTCAACCTATTGGAAATATCACAATTGTCTGTCTCTATTCCACTTCCTCCTCTAGTTACTTACTCCACAAACACCCCTTGTTTTTTGAAGTTATACTTCTTTAGGCGCGTTATTAAAAATTGATGAGAGTGAAATTTTACGATGCGCGCGCACCGTGACACAAAATTATCAGTATGAAGTTAGTACTAGGTGGCATGACAATCGATAATAACTATGTTCAAATTGTATATTCTAGTATTTATTTTAATATTTAGAACACGTGTTTCGTAACAGTACAATTAAACAGTGTGAATAGATAAATATTATTTTTGTGTTTTTATTAAATCAATTTCATATACGACGGTGATAGTATTTACTAATAATAATTTTATTGATTAATTTTAATATTTATCGTTAATCACTACTGCATTTTAGTTATTTTTTTGCCATACGCCAAATAAGTATAACTTCTAATGCGTGTACATAAGTACACACACTCTTTTTTTATTATTTAATTTCTCTTTTATGTCAAATAAATTTGTCATTAAAATATTATAACACTAAAAATACCTACGAAATCATCTGGCTAACGAAAACTTTTTCCAAAACTTGTATTATATCCGTTTATTATATAATGTTCGTTGTTGAATCGTAATGATGACATAACAATCGTTCTAAATCAATTCTAAATTTCGATTTCAATGGCGGGAAGTCGCACAATAAAGCGTTACGGATGCAGCCGTGACCTAGCAAATAAAAAACTGGAAAATTGAACTAAAATATAGCCTACAACAATTTAATATAAATCTCAAATAAGAGCCGAAAATTGCAAGGGTCAGTTAGGTTAGTTATGGAGTTAAAAAGTATTTTTTGCTCAATCTGGGAGGTGATTGCTTGGCTCCATAAATTTAATATTATATGTAAATGTATATGGTAAATAAAAAAGTTTTTGTATTAATTGGACTCTTTAGTTTGTAGGAAATTTAAAGGGAACTTGTACTGTTGTGTAGTTCTTCAGGCCTTGGCCAGTTAGTGGGTTTTGGTATTTTCTACTCATAGTTTATTCATAATTAAACAATAATTACAATTTAATAAAAGTAACTATCAAGGAAGAAAGATAAGAACGCATATATTGGCTATGTTTGGAGCAATTTACATAAAAAATATGTTTAGTTTCATCTCAAACAAAGAAATATTATTAGCAGTAAACAAGAAGTATACCGCCATACTTTTTGTCGATGGCCAAAACCGCAATTCTCATAAGGAAATAGATATAATAAAACTCGACAAAATTATGTTTTTCAGCATTTGCTTGATTACCTACGCTAAATAATATAGATTTAAGAAAAAATATTGTGTACATAAGTAGAGTGATACCATAATTATTAAGATTAAAACTACTCATTAATTGTTCATATTTAATGTTCGCGAAATGTTCCATAACATAATAAGATAATTATCTAATCCCCTTTTATGCGTCTGCATCTGATTGATCACTTTTAAACCCTTTCAAAACAACCGAAATATATGTGCATAACAGCTCTTTCATCCGTGGACCGATTTGGATGATAGAGGTATATTTTACTCCCAAAAAAAATTGAATCTTCTTACATTTTATTTGAATAAACTTATTAAACTGTATGCATATCTCATACAAGGGCAAAGAAAATATTGTTATTTAACTACAAAGGTCTGTTATTCTTTTTGTAAAAAGGAATTTATATCTGTCTTTTAGTAACGATACACTTTTCCTTTAATCCGTTAATCTTGTCCATCAACATATTATATAATCAAATTAAAAAATGTTAATAAAAATATTTATATTATTATTTTTATAATACTCAAGACTTCGATCATTCATATCAAACTTAAATTTAGTTTCAAGAGCTGTGAAACCATTTTATATGTATGAAGTTTGACGTTTTTGACTGCGCTCAGGACGATTTTGTGATTGAGATACGAATTAGAATATGGATCTGTCTAACGCTCAACCTTGTACATATTTAGTACGTCCTATAGTATTTAGTCTGATAATAAAAACTCTACAATGATATCTCAAATAAATGTAGTTAATACTACGCCGCGTGTCAATAAAATCACCTCTATTCATTATGCGCACGAGTAGCCACGACTTGTAGCTGCAATGGTTATCTCAAGGTAAGCAATAAACAAATCACAGTGACAAATGATGATGTTTTGTGATCTTTTTTATTCTACGTGCTTAAAGATTTTCTAAAAATTATTCTTCTACCATGATTATTTACGTTAAGTGTATTATTAATTAATTCATTTGTTAATACTTTTAAGTGTATACACATACAAAAGAAAAACACGTAGAATCGTGTTCGTGTTTGTGAGAATTTATCTACTTCGGGTTTTTTAAAGGTAATTTTCAGTCATTTCATTGTCAGTCACACCGATTTTCAATTTCAACTCGACATTTATGACAAATTATAATTCTTTTTTTTATACTTAGATAAAACTACTCGTAGGCTTCAACCTCAAATATGTTATACGTATGTAGTTGTTGTATTACTATATATTAATATTTATTCTTATAATTTTGTTGAGGATAGTGCAAACTTTTTGACATGTCCGATCGCGACGGAAAGGAAATTCACTTTCTCTCTCTTGCTTTGTTGTATCGTTCGTTAGGGTTCCTTGTAGTTATTGTTTCTATATTTAATTGATTTTATTAATAACCATCAATGTATTTTTATCTGAGGGTTTTGTGCGAGCTGTGCTGTGATATTGTTATGTTTGCACTGAATATTCCTATATTCATTCCTACGACTTGTTGACTTGAATTGTGTGTCATTTTTCTACTGATTTAAGTTAAGCACATATCGAGGTATGTATTAAAGTTTATTCCTTATAAACGGCCTACGAACCGTTATTTGTGGTACTTTACCTAATAATAATAAATAGTTCAAAGAAAGTTAGAAATAACCATATTTTATTTACGTTCTGAATCCAATTTCTAACAAACAATAGTGAGCACAACTCGAATAGTAAAAAAGGTTATTATGGTATTTTGTATGCGTCGTATAACTACGCCTTTAATGATATACTTGAATGTAGAATTATCATACTACATGGCTGTTCTCACGGTAACTAGGACAAAAGGAAAATTGCCTACCGATGTCAAGATGTTACGCACCTTATGGGATTTTTTACGTTCTGTTTGACTTTGAAAACAACGTAAAAAATTTAACTAATCACATGGAACTACTGTCATAATACACTACAAACATTACAAAGAATTTAAAAATATTTTGATAATATAGTAATGTGTATGGTGTGGAGGATGTTAATAAATGTGTTTGTTACATACTAAATGGGGTTACATTGTTTTAGGTCTAGGCAACTAGGTGATCAGCCTTCTGTGCCTGACGACTTTTTTAGGTCTAAGGCATGCCGGTTTCCTCAAGATGTGTTACTTCACAGTACAAGCGAGTGTTAAATGCGCACTTAGACAGTACATCGGTGTACAGCCGGCGTTCGAACCTACGACCTCAGGGAAGAGAGCCGGCCAGCACAGTTCTTATACTAGTATCATAAACCGCACATTATTTGACCCAGTCAAGTTACAAGATCTACCTAGTATACAGATAGATATATATGTAAATCGTATAGGCTTCATCTCGAAAAAGTTTAGTTAGATATACCTCAAACTCAAACTGAAACTCAAAATATCTTATATAAGTAAACAAGTACACTTATGAACGTCAAAAAGAAGTTAAATTAATTGTAAATTTATTTACTACCAGTTCGCTAGACAAGGGCGTAGAGCGGGTAAGAAGAACTGGCAAGAAACTCTCTGCCACTCTTTTTAATCGCCAATTATTGAGTCATACAAATTGTTTGAACTGGAGCAAATCAATCCCAAGGATTATGATCATTTAAGTATTCGTCAAATTTATAAAAAAGCTTTATTGATTAATTTAAGTTTAACGCGGGCTTTGAGTCTTTTTTTGTGATATTTCTCTAATTTCCCTTCCTAAAATTGAATAATTATAAACACAACCATACCTAAGTTCAACAATAAAAAGAAACTCGCGCTTCTTCTATATGAATGGTCACCATGGCAACTATCAGGATCTCTTAAGTACACGTAATAAGGTCGACGAAGTTTTGTTAGCAATGTAAAGACACTCCAATATAATCTCTTGAGATAAGAGAACTTTCATTTTCTTATCTACCTTGCGCTAGAAGCTATACTTATGTCTTTCAAACTTATGCCTTATAGGGCTAGGAAGTAAAATAATAAGTATATACGCACAAAATTCAAATCTTTTGGACAGTATCACATCAATTATAATTACGCTCATTTTATTTGCGTTTCTATTAAGGCATTTGATCTTGACCCGTTATATAAATGGGAAGTCTTTTACAATCAAACAGAGGGGGTTATAATATCTAAATCAGTCTCAACTATATCTAAATCGCCTCTTTCTGTCTTTGTTTCCTTTATGATGAAAACGGACAGATGAGTACAGTGGCGTAACAATAGGGTGGCAGGGCTGACAAAATTCCACGGGCCCCCGACCCAAGAGGGCCCTTGCCCAAGAGATGTTCTATGGATGAATGTGAAGTCTCCAATACGCATTGGGCAAGCGTGGGGACTACAGACCATTCCATCTCATCAGCTTGAGAGAGGAGGCCTATGGCCATTTGTGGGACATAAACCGTGTAATTGAGTACGCTGAAAATCTCGAAGTTTATTAAAGTTAAGGTGTGTAGGGACAACTTTTACTGATAGGGCCACAATTTTCACGAAAGCGATTTGCCACGGGCCCCATATGGTATAGTTACGCCACTGAATGAGTAATAGTATTATGAAAAAATAATGCTTCCTTAGTCATAAAGATAACTTATGTAAGGTTAAACTCAAAATCTAAAAGTATGTTACTAATTGTAAAACGATGTAGGGATATACATCTTACAAAATTCTCGTAAACTCATTACACTTTCATTTATTTTTAAAGTGTGCTCTTTGGAAAGCATTAGTGTAAGGTGGGTTACTTATGTAATGTTCATTAGCTAATCGTCAGTTAAAGGGTTTTTCAAAGTTTTCCATAAATATAATATATATATTTTAAAAATGTATTTTATTTTAATATGAACATAATAAACTTACACTTTTAAGTGTGTAACCTGTGAAGTGCATTACGTCACATAATACCAGGAGTATTATATATATATGTGTAAAGAGTAGTTAGAGTTTCAACCCTCGGCCGAGCACTTCTGTCACCATGGATTTTTATAGTCAGCCAGATACAAGCCCTAAAAAAAATTGCGCTACAACCTCTTTTGGTCTGGGCCTCAGATTTCTGGATCTGATTCATGATCATTTCAAATGTAATAGGCAAGTGATCTGCCTCCAGTGCCTGACACACGCCGTCGACTTTTTGGGTCTTAGACATGTTGGTTTCCTCGCGATGTTTTCCTTCACGAAAGTCCATTGGTGCACAGCCGGGGATCGAACCTACGACCTTAGGGATAAGAGTCGCACGCTGAAGCCACTAGGCCTACACTGCTCTTCTAAAAGTAATGATCTTTATCAAAAATACAACAATATGTGTCCCCCATGCCCTATTATGGGATAACGAGAATTCAAATAAACATTAGATTCGCCCGTCCAAATTATTTATAAATCACTCTTTAAAAATGGTTTAGTGCACTATATTTTTTCTATATTTGTTCGATAATGATAATTCCGAATTAACAACCAACTTCCAAGAACTGCGAATTACTACCTACCTATACAAGGTCTAACTTCGTACTTGGTCAGACGTACAGAACAAAGCTAATTCACACGGCCTGAGTACCCAGCGTCAACCAACAGTTGTCGTCGCGAACGCAACCAGCAACCACGCATCACTAACCAACGTGATAACAGGGAATATTTAGTCTGATAAGGTTGCAAATAGCCTGAAATGGCTTGTGTTCAAACAAGAAAGATTGTAAGCCTTTGGCTAAGATTAGCAATTTTTCCAGTTGTTGCTTTTGCTGATCCACAATTGGACTTACCGCCTTTATCCAGTACTCAGAGGAATCCCTACGGTTTCGGAATATCCAGCACCCAGTCTAACATAGGGAATAACTTTGACAGAAATAGGAACTTTCAATTCAGCACACCTCGGCCTCAAAGCGCAACGGGATATCCATCCACCACTTTAAGCGGGATCACCCCAGTGATAAGTAATAATGGATATCCTAGCGTGAACTATGGTAGCGGTCCAAGCTCTACTATTCGGCCATTTGACGATAGAAATAGGGACGACCGCATAGATATCAACAGTGATCCCAATTTCCGTCGGAATGATCCTAGTTTCGTGCGTAACGATCCCAATTTCGTTGGGACAAATCCTTTTGACATTAACAGGGATCTCAACACAAATGGCATAGACAATAGAATAAACCAAGAGAGTCTTCATCAAATCAAAGACTTCTTGAAGCAGGCTGATGAACAGGCCTCTAAGGAGTGCACTAACAATGTTGCGGCGCAGTGGAATTTCGAGACTGATGTCAATGATGCAACTCAACATGCTGCAGTAAGTACTATTATTCTAATGTATTTGGTAAATTTTAATGAAATATTACTCTTTACTATTCATTAATTTGTGTAACGTTATGTTATGGATTTCATTGTACCAAACATTTTTTATTTTATTTTAGTTTCGTTCCAACCTTTGTATATACATTTGCTACCTCATAGTTAAGTGAAATATTACCATACAGTCCATTGTAGAGGATCGACTATTCGGTCAAGTCCTCTCAACGCACCAGGGACGGAACACAAATTATATACTAATAAGTAATTTGTGCTCCGACCGGGAATCGAACCCGAATACCCCAAGCGCCAAGGTCCCTTTGTCACACCGCCTACGAATCCTTCTAGATTTTAATTCTAAAGATTGTCTTAAAGTTTTATAATTTTAAATCAAGGATAAATTCACGAAGAGTAACGCAAATTACAGTCGGTAATTCAGATAGCTATCAGATAAACAATGAATGTATGAATTATCGTAAAAATTACTGAACTCGTGAGAAATCATACCTTTAGACATTTAAATATATTTCGTTTTTGCTCCTGGTTTTACTTGATAACAAATCTTCATATAATGAAATAATTTTTATATTTTTTAAATTCTTTATTGCGCTAATAAAATAAATAACACGTCGCCGTAAATGATATTTTAATAAAAATAGAAAAAATAAATAAATAATTGTCTAAATACCATATATATCTTGTTAGATACATACTAGAACTTGCAATCTAAATCAATATTATGTATTTTTTCAAAGTATAGGAAAATGTAAGATATAGAGATATGTAACGAAGACGTAACATTAATGAGTAACAATCACAATATGCTCTATTGTCTGATGTGAAAATAATTTTCCACTAATGAATGCAAGTACCCGGAACAATGTGATTATCGATTTGAAAATCTAAATTAATTACCCTACTCTCTCTTATTTAGCTAGATTAGTTCAAATTTTAAGCTAATCTACGAACTTTCGAATTTTGATCCCACAGTCCCACATGATTTACTTCTTGGATCAATAACAATTTTATTAGTTTTAAAACTGCTTTCTATTGATTATTGAGTAATATATTGTTATAGTACAATAATTTAACCGTCAAATTGAAATCCACCTCCCACAGGTTATTGAATTCAGTTAAAATAGTCGTTTAATTTTCAAGATATAACACGTTGCTAAAAATCAGTGTATCTAATATTTTTTTGTTATATCTAAAAAAAGTTAATCTTACATAAAATAAATTCATTAAAAAACTCTTGTTTTTACTGGACAAAGTTACGAACAAATTTTAATTAATCTTCACACAGTTTCTTGCATGTTTAGGTCTAACACCGGAAGTAGGCATGATAAATGAACAAAATAATTATTTAAAATATACAATAAGAATCTTTTGTGTCTTCATACTTATGTTTTCACAGCCTTTAGTAACCTTTGTTTTACTTGATATTATTATTTGACTCGCAGCAAAATATCAATCAATCAAATATATTCTGCGTATTGCTAATTCATTCAGTGCTATGCTAGTTAAGTCAAAGCTGTGGTCAGATACGTGAAACAATGATCATATACGACGATCTGATTTATTAGTTCCCATGAATGATCTAAGATGTGATCAATATATCCCTTGCTATATAATTATTTATGACGAAGTAAATAATAAATAAGTATATCTTTAACGTTAATTCTTACAATCATTAAACTAGAGTTTTCTAAAAAACGCCACGACTTAGAATGATGATTCAAATCATTTTATCAAATTACGTATTTAAAAATATGTATTAAAATTAATACAAATATGTTGCGATGTTAAAAAGTGAACATATATCTACTATATAAAAATAAGTCGGGTTTTCCTTCCTGACGCTATAACTCCAGAACGCACGAACCAATTTCCACGGTTTTGCATTCGTTGGAAAGGTCTCGGGCTCCGTGAGGTTTATAGCAAATAGAAAATTCAGGAAAAATTTCAACAGAAAAGCGGGATCACCAAACGAAATGTTACATAAAACGAAGCCATCTGGTGGCGAAACGACGTTCGCCGAGTTTGCTAGTTTTTTTATAAATAAATTTTACATATACTTTGAATCTTATAGTTTAAATTATATAAAATATTTATTAGGGTTATAAACTTTTATAATTATTAAATATTTAAATAAATTGAAAATCTTTTCGTTCTTTGAAATGTTATATGATTTGCTACTATTATTTAAATATACCAAGGACTTGATTGAGGGAAGTCTATATATATAAAAAAACAGTTTTGTAAGAAGTTGAACTGAATATTTATTTCATAAGCAAGATATTTAAAAAAAATCAGTGGCGCTACAACCTCTTTTAGGTCTTGGCCTCAGATTTCTGAATGTGTTTCATGCTCATTTTTAAATCTAATAGGCAAGTAGGTGATCACCCTTCAGTGCCTAACACACGCCAACTTTTTGGGTCTAAGACATGTCGGTTTCCCCACGATGTTTTTCTTCACCGTTCGAGCAAATGTTAAATGCGCACATAGAAAGCAAGTCCACTGGTGCACAGCCGGGGATCGGACGAGAGTCGCACGCTGAAGCCACTTGGCCAACAATGCTCCACAAAGCAAAATATAAGAAATAAGTTTTTGTAGTATCGAAATATGAAGAAAATGTAATGTTTTTCTGTAAACGAAATTTTAACATTAGTTTTACCATTATTGTCTGCGACAACAATAGATAATAATGACAGGATGTCCTGATACTAATCAATACGTCTCGTTACGTAACAAAACCTTAAAAGTCCGTAAAAGTTTGAAACAGCATAATTTATATATGAGAAATTTAAAATACATAGAATTGGTACTCAAAGGCATTAAATTATCACATTTGTTAAGCTATTTAGTAAAAATATAATATAGGTATTTTATTGCCCTATGATTTAAATTGTTTTTATATGTGCTTCCAGCGCTTTTTCGCATCTTTTAGCGTAGTATTTGGAAGTATACGGAAGCACGAACACGCGTCGTTCGATTCTTATCAATTAAGCCACCTTAATTCCATTCTAATAACAACAAAATGTACATATCAAATGGGAATTTGTTTTATTATTGCATACTTAGTCTAGACTAGTATATATTTTTATTATTTTGAGTTTTTGGATAAACCTCTTACACTTTCCATTAGCATAATTTATTTGCTTCTTTCACCGGTGGCTTTGGCGGTCCTTCTACGGTCTGTATACCTTGCATTATGGCCTGCCAGTTTCCATTCGCCATGGTCGCTTCGTATTTTGTGATACTTGGCGATTCTTCATTATTAGATTGAGTGTTCTACCAGATTATTATTCTAAACTTTGGAGAATATTTTATGGTCATAGTAAACTTGTTAGACTGAATCTAGTTAAATAATTGTAGTAAGTTACTAAGGGGAATGTCATTTTTTGTCGCGTAGAAACTAGAAACACAAAGGGTACAATGGACGATAAAATACATATTTTCGTGATTTGCCTTGGTACATTTCTCACGGTCATGACAGTGAGGTTAGGATTTTTTGCTTTACATAACTAGGTATTTGTTTTGTCTAGGCTTGAGGCTAAGTAAATATTTTCAAAGTTTTATATCAATCTGAAAATTACATTCCTGAAAATTAAATTACGTTGGCCTAAACCTTTTTTGTGATACTATTTTAAACATTGTACTATTTTTGTAAGTCAAAGAAAATTAGGTCTAGTAGCGTGCGCCTCTTTTACCGGTTGTGTGTTCGAATCACGGCTGTGAACTTATGCACAATTGACACTCACTAGTACGTGAAAGGAAAACATCGTGAGGAAAACGGCATGTAGATAGACCCTTAACTCGACGGCGTGGGTTGGTTGATCATCTACTTAGATACCTATTAAGAAAAAAAAATACGAAACATTTACAAAAATATAAAAAATACGTTTATTAAAAAACGCTTAACTAAACGCGAATTTATTTACTTTACTTTGAGTGCTTTCAGCAAATGCTACATCAAGTTGACACATACTAATTTTATAAATAAAGCCCTGAAGCTAATAAAACAATATGGCCATGAAATTATACATAAAAGCAAAGAATTGTATAATACTTTGTTTTACAGGCATTTCACACTGCCTACTCTATTTATCTATACGCTAATTGACGAATGTTCACGTTCCTGACCTTACCTTGCCAGAATAGATAACCCTTAAATCTATTGACTTAAGGTTGAGATTCACAATAAAACTTGTAAACGAGTTGCATAAAGAAAGAACTGTGCTGAAAGGTTTTGGTTAACATCTCAATTTTTACGCTACGTAAACTTGAACTCATTATGAATGAGCAAGTTGGTCGTGTACTTTAGTAACTTTGACCTCATTTTTTATTATTGTAACATTTAACGTATTTTATTAGGTATTTAGTCAACTATTGATTATCTTGACAATACAAGTATTGAATGTTTAAAGAACTTTATTTCTCATTACAAAAAATATTTTTTTTGAAGTTAAACTCCTTTTGGCGCGTGAGGAAAAATTATGAGAGTAAATATTTACGACGCGCGCTCACACTGTCACAAAAAAACCGACACCCTGAAGTTAGCTATAGTCAGCATTTTAGTTTTTTCTACAAACGTAGAAAATTTTTTTGGAAACATTTTTATCTAGTTACGCCAAAGAATATACTTCTAACGCGTGTACATAAGAACACACACGTTTTTTTTTTTTTACATGAGATTGTATTGAACAACCGATAAATTAATGTAGGTAATTCATGTCCATAATAAGCATAAGTCATACGGATTTTGGACTTAGCGCTGACTGAAATTCACGAGTGAATTCGATAATTTACATTTCAAAACACGGGGAAATCATTTATCTATAATAATCTATGCCTACTTATTTTATTAAATACACTAAAACCTTTAATATTTGGCGTTCCAGAAAACGATTACGTGTTGAGAGTGACGTGATGTTTATTGATACCAACCAAAACAATTTAGTTCATAAAATGCATTTATGCAATAAATTTATGCATTCCTAAAAAACGTTTACTTAACATATCTCATCTTCTACCATGCTAATCTATTCGTGCTCATAATAAAAGTTCAACATCGTGCCTAAGACCCTTCCATAGATCCAGGGTCACTAAAACCCCTCATGGTCTTAGATATTCCTATATATGTTTCATTCTATGCCTGATTTTAAATCGAAAATTCAGTTTTCTCGCGATATTTTCCATCGCCGTGCTGAGGTCGGGTGGGTCTTCAAGAATCTAACTAACACAGGCTAACACAGCTCGCGTGGGATTACATAATATATTTTTTGTATCAATATAATCGCAGGAAATTCTTTTAAGCACTTAAGTCCAGCGTGTGTATTTTCCTAATTTGTCAGTTCGTCACGTTATGCTTGCGAAATCGACACTGTGCGAACGTCCTCCAACACAATAGAGCCACGATGCTGTGTGAAATAATAGTCTTTGTGCCTCGTCATTGAAAAATCTCAATTACCTATGTTAGATAATTTATTAAGGAAGTCTTTTAACATGTCACGATATGTTGACAGAAGCTGTGATTTAAATACGACGATCGCCGGCCACAGTAGACAATAAAAATGTGAGATAGCCTTTATGTATCCTGCGCATTCAAAAAAGCATTCTTAGGTCTATGGTGATTAGCCTTCCTCTTAATATGGACTATCGAACACGACAAAAAAAATTTACTCGACCCAGAAGTTTCGACCAAGTTCTGCAGAACAAACATACTTCAGCTTTATTTTAATAGTACTTGGAGATGAAACAATGAAATGATATAGTTTAGATACATACAAACATACCTAAACTTATCTACAAATAAAGAAAATAACATGGCTATATTAATTTAAATGGTGTTGCAAATACCATATTAAAATATCACTTATTGTAATCTGTAACTACTATTATTCAATGAAGGTAATTGAACATAAATATTCAAGATCTACGTATAAACCGTGGGAATTTAATAAAGCTTTGATTAGACATCTCTATTTTTAATTAGAGTATGATTTCCACGAGATATATATTAAATTAACTGTTACTTTTCAAAGATTTGAGTTTAATATTATTTTTTATTTTAGTTATTTAAAATAAATTGTCCTTTGGTTTAAATATTTTTATTTTATGACGGTGTCTTTATGTTTAACGGATGTGGAATTAATCTGGAGCTCGTAGATTCTTTAGGTGTCGATAATAATTAATTCGGACCCGAAGACAAAGTATTTCATTACAAAAATAAGAATATTGTTTCGTTTTAAAAAATATGACCGACTTCAAAACACACAAGAAGTATTAAATAACTTAATTGTATTTATTTGTATTGATTGCCTTTGACTAAGACAATTAAATGTATAAAGTTTTTATTTATATAAAAAAAGATAGGAAGATACTATAAGGCTATTTTTGGAAGTCATCAAGTCCATGAACGGAGCAGCTTTGCCTGAACATAACTTTAAAAAAATTCAATAAAAAAAACATTAAGAAATTCAATTTCATCAATCATGTCTCACGTCCCATTACGCTTTTTACCTCATTTATTTGATTGCTTGTAATCTAGAGTTGATATTGTAAAATCACCGAGAACAAAATTCCATCTACTTGTGAGACATCGTTATGTCACAAATAATTACAGCAGTAAATTAAAGTCATTGTAATTAGTTGGTCGTTTTGAACTTGGCCGTGTCGACTTGGAACAATTGAGATTTTCCGCGATTATCATCTCGGCAAGCTTTAAGGTCGCACCGTTAATGAATTAAGTATTAATTTGTCCAAATATACAGCCATATAAAAGGTAAACACACTTCAATAGAGAAAACTTTGTTCTAGGATAGAGGTTTTAATATCAGTGTACATATTTTTGCACGGATCAAAGTCAATTGACCGAAAAAATATAGAGGCATTCGAGATGTGGTGTTGGAGATGAATGTTGTGAATACCATGGACTGCAAAAAGAACCAACGAGTCCATTCTCAACCAACTAAAGGACACCAAAACACTCTTAACTATCATTGAGATACGGGTACTTAGCTACTGTAGCCATATTGCCAGGGGAGAACCGAATAGTCTCAGCACCCTGGTAATGGTACGAAGGAGTGATGGCAGGAGCAATTAGGATCGAACGCCTACCCGTTGGTCTGACCAAGTTAAGACAATTATGGGTTTCAACATCCCTAATGCCCTGAAACAAGCTGGGGATAGAGCAGTGTGTAGGCAAGTCGACGTATCGGTTTGGGCTTTTCAAGACAGCCACGATCTTTCAGTAAAGACTACGATGATGAAGAGATACATATTTTACAATGAAGTCCCGTCTCGGGCCGTGTCTGTTTGTCTGTATGTACGAGATTAACTCAATCCCTAGGTTTTAATTAATTGATAATTGAAACCAATAGATGGTATTCCTGAAGTGGGACTGAATTATAACGGTTATTGTTGAAGAGGTCGTAAATTCTTGATAAAATAAAATAATTAAACAAGCGGAAGCTAATAGTAACTATTCAGGTAGTTTAATTTTTGAAATATGAATAAATGAAAAATTTATGCGTAATCTTTTAATTAATATAAAAATTTACAAAAACTGGTAGCGGTTACATCTGGAAAATAATTAAAATAAATATTTGTCGCTTTAATTATCCCAAAATCATTTAACTTATGTATTATATTCAAGGTATCAATCTATTTTTATAGTATACAATTTTCCATGCAATATCATTGTTTTTGTGATCATAAACCATATCATGAATCATGTGACGTGACAAATCGCCATCATCAACTTTATCACGGCATCTGAGTCACATTTAATAGATATAATTATTAAAAGAACAATTGCTGTTACAATACAATTTATTTATTCTGACTGTTAAGATTTAGCTTCTATGACTAAGATACTGCAGTGGCTAAATATAAACAAGTGGTCAATTTTGTACATAGGTAAAAAAAATCTGCAAAATATTCCACGTCTTCACGCTGACGTTTGACTTCAATGGAAAATAAATGGGCTGTAGTTACAGAAAATCACCTAAAATAGGTATATATATTTGTAAAGCGTACTCTCTAAATAAATAACCTTAAAATAATAGTCAGTCCTTACATCGCTGTAACCTGACGAAAAGGTAACATTTGAGGCACTAGCGGTGCCGCAAATAAACAACAAAAGATCAAACTTGATGTATTTTTCATATGTGGGAAATTTAATGATGGAAGCCAAAGCAGCGCAACTGGCAACACGAAACTTAACTTAAGATCCTGCAACCTTAGCTATTACGTGGTCTAAACACTTTCAATTGTTTAACACCAGCGTCACATGAAACCTCTTTGATGTTATGCAAATCCACAACCTCCTACGCCTTAAAAGGGTAGACTTTAATGGTGCTTAGCACGTACGTGTACAAATAAAATAGAACGGCCGTGATTTTATAGTGTATTATGATGACAAAAACAGCGGTTCGAATTAAATCATTCCTATTAACCTTCGTTTTAATTACGGATAACGCGTGTAATGGAGCTCATTATTGATTTTCAGTTTAGTGTATTTTTAGACCCGGAAAATGTTAAGATGAAATGATGGGTAAATGGTAATGTTAAAAACAAATTCCTTTTTTTCTAGACTAAGATCCAAACGCCTTGATTTATTGACAATGTTTGTTTTGTTTTTGTATCATCTCTATGTTTTCTAATTTGCATTATTGCTTTTTTAATAAATTTCATACTGAGCTTTTATATTGCAAATAATATTTAACTGATTAAGTCACAAATTATGGATTTTGTTGAGGAATGATGTCCAAAGTAAAGATAGGATCTTTGACATCTCTAACCACTGACTATCCGGCCCAAAGACTCCAGTGAAGAATTTCGAGAAGTTCTATATAACCTTAGCGGTCGATATAATTTTGTTAACGTTATCGATTGTTATTTCAATTTACATCAAAAATTATGCTCTAGTGATCCGGTAGATGGTGTTTCCACACTTGTTTTCGATAATTATTATTTATTCCTAGTATGCTAAGTCGATATAGATCTCTTAAAATCCGTGGCGCTGTGAGTAATTCAGAGAGACGTGTGCTTAGGTCCCACTTAAACTTCCATATACGGAATCAAAATTTATTATATTATAATAAATATATGTGGTCAGTATGTTCTATTTGCGTCTTAGACACCATTATCATCAAAATGGCAAACAAATTGAAACTACTATACTATACGCTCTGTTCTCACTTCTATGAAATATACATGAAATTCGGCAATGTAAAGTCTAAGAAATGTGATCACAAACAGACTGGAACGAGATAATATATAAATATTATATTTAAATAAATAAAACTGACCATACCGTTTTATTAAGTTATACTTCTTTTGGCGCGTTAGGGAAAAATTATGAGAGTAAATTTGTACGATGCGCTCGCACACCGTCACAAAAAACCATCACCCTGAAGTTCGCTATAGTAAATGTAATTTTTTTATACAACTATTGATGCTGTATTTGTACGATATTCAGACAATGTTTCTACAAGAATATTTGTATCATACTTTAGCTATGATAAGCCTCTTGTAACTCACATGTCTAAAATAAAAAATGTCAATTTCTTTAATTATGTAGAAATATTTATTTGTGATTTTTAAATAAACTTTATTTAACTAATCACTAATATAATGCGTTATATTAAAACTTTCAATGTATTAAATACCTTTTTTCTATTGTTAGTGTCGTTTTTTCTACATATGTAGAATAACATTTTTGAAAAGATTTTTATTTTGTTACGCCAAAGAAGTATAACTTCTAACGCGTGTACACACACGTTTTTTTTTATGAATCTTAACGTACCTATAAATTTATTGAATTTCAGCTTGACGCACAACAAAGGTACACGTTATTCCAACGTGGCCTATGGGAAGTGGCTCAACAGCTTCCCCGAAGTGGAATCAGAGACTTCTCCACCTTCAGGCAGCTCCGACTCCTTTCTATCATCGGCCCAGCTGCCCTACCACCAGACCAGTTAGACAGGGTGCGTGTTACGATAAAGTTTAACCAAAATTAATTTTTATTAGTAAGCAGTTAAATATCCGTACAACAATCGTAGAGGAATCCGTTGTTATACTAATATTAATTCTATGCCTTGTGTATGATAGTATTAATGAATTTTAACTTTTTTATTACACCATTGCATACCAAGATAAATTCCAATTAACCTATCGCCTGATAAAAATTGCATAGCAAAATGACACTAAAAGGGCTTGTTCTTAAGGAGATTTAGATATAATAGTAGGGTTTCAGTGTCGATCAAAAAATTATTTCCAAACGAACACCAGTGGGGCTACAATCTTTAAAGGTCTGGTCCTGAGATTTCTCTATCTGTTTCGTGTTTGATTTTTTTAGTGGGCAAGCAGGTATCTGTGCCAGACGCATGCCGTCGACTTTTTGGGTTTAAGATGTTTCATCATGATTCCTTCACCGTATGTGCGAGTGTTAAATGCGAACATATAAACTACAGTGGTGCACAGCCGGGGTTCGAACCTACAACCTCAAGGATGGAACCCGCTCGCTAAAGCCACCAGGCTCCAAAAGTGGTCCAACAGTTCTCCACTGCTGCAAATATTATTTCGTAGTTGAATAAAGATAATCCATACAGTTGACGAAATAAAGCGAAATCTCTAGTTCTAGTCTGGATATGTGTGCGACATATGTGTTTCCCCAATGCCTGCTGATACTTTAATGCCTTTTCAAAGCTAACCGGCAGTAGAAACTTACAAAAATAGCTCGTCAACCAAGAAAGCGTAATAAATTCTGAAAATAAAGCAAGTACAATACACACTAACAGTATTTTATCTTACAGTACAACCGTATAATAAACGACATGTTGGCGGTATACAACACAGCTGAGATCTGCGCTTACAATGAGCCCTTCAAGTGTGGACTGCACTTGAACCCCGACTTGCAGTTCATCATGTCGCACTCCAGAGATTGGGATGAGCTGCAGCATGCCTGGACCGAGTGGAGAAGGAACACAGGAAGGCGGATTAGGGATTTGTATGAACAACTTGTAGATTTGACCAATCAAGCAGCGAGATTAAATAGTAAGTTGAATTATTACGTTGTTCAATAATCCCACAATTAGCCCACCACTACGCTACATGTATTTTTATCAAAACGTATTTTAATCTTCTTTAAATATTATATCTCAATGCAGAACTAAATTCTTACACCGGCAATTTTCTTATCTAGCAAGTCAGCCCTGCGATTCTGTAACTCACTTTTCGAACTCACACAAAGTCAAATCAGTCGTGTCATTTTATGATTTGGCATTCTGATAAACAATAAACTACAAGCTCCTACCTTTTCAGAATGCCAAATCATAAAATGACTGCTTCACGACTGATTTGAGAGCGACCGCCGATGCGAAAACCGCTGTGTGAGTTCGAAAAGTGAGTTACAGAATCTCAGGGCAGCTATCTAAATAAACTTAATAGGATCCTTAATATTTACCCTAAGTCATTAAACGAAATTAAAACAGTAAGAATTTCAATTAAAAACCGCAATTTAATGTAATTTAATTAGCGTATATTTTTACCCTATATTCTAATTTCATAACTACGAAATCAGTGGTTATGTATGATGATACATGTACTTTTTATATATCTTAATTTGCTTTGGGTTAAATCTTTTTACGGATTGACCACTTGTTAGTAGTACTCTCTGATTCCGGCCACTTATTCAGTCAATAATTTTAAATCGGTCTCGTTCTATCAGGCAGTCCAAAAGGAATATAATAATAGTAAAAACGCTATACACAGCCATAAAATTGGTCACATATTTGTTTTCTGTATGTTTTCAGACTTCACTGATGCATCGGCTTACTGGATGTTCCCCTACGACTCATTCAATATGAGACAAGAAGTGGATGAAGTTTGGGAACAGGTTCGTTAATTTACCTAACACTTGGTTTTTTAGGAGTAAACCTAAAAAATAATACCTCTCAAAATCCATGTCTCTGTGTTTGTAAACATTTTTGTTACCTTGTTGTCTTGAGTTGGTGTTTTATATTTTCCAAGCAACTGGATTCCACGTTTAAGAAACGTTTAGGCACTTTTGATATTCAATTATTGTAATTAATATAATTTCGTTTCCAGGTTAAGCCTCTATACGAGTTACTCCATGCCTACGTGCGCAGGCGTCTGCGTGAAGCATATGGCCCTGAACGAATATCTCGTTCAGCTCCGATTCCCGCTCATGTGCTTGGAGACATGTGGGGACAAAGTTGGAGTGGAATTGCACAATTAACTCTGCCCTATCCGGGAAAGAAACAGATTGACGTCACACCGGAAATGATTCGACAGGTAAAAAACATTTTTGAAGTTGTACTTCTTTAGGCGCGTTATGAAAAATTGATGAGTGAAATTTTACGATGCGCGCGCACCGTGACACAAAATTAACAGAATGAAGTTGCCTAAGGAAGATGCTACGGCATTGGACATAATTTAAAAAGAACATTCGAATAATAATAGAATTTATGTTACACTTAATGTAAGAGAATAATAATAAATATTTAATTATTTAATTTTTCAAATGTAAACTGAACTTTATTGACTATAATGACTTCTTTTCCAGTCTTTGATTATTTAATTGTAATTAATTATTTGCATGCAATCAAAAACTAATTTTAATAATGCCAAAGAAGTAAAACTTCTTACGCGCGTACATAAGTACACGCACCCTTTTTTTTGTATAATTTTACTAGTAATATTACTTTTAAGTAAGTTTTCTATTCGTATCAACCTATCGAGCATCATAAGGATATGAATTTTGTTTTGTAAATGTGAAAAAAAAACTAAGTTCAATCTATTTACTACTCAATAATTTTATTATTCGGTCATATATACTCGACTCTACCGTGGACATCTCATCAACATTATTTGTTATAATTACTATTCCTTGTTTTCCAGGGCTTCACACCACTAACAACATTCCAACTAGCTGAGGAGTTCTTCGTATCAATGAACATGTCAGCTTTACCCCCAGACTTTTGGGCTCTAAGTGTGCTTGAACAACCAGCTGATAGACAAATACACTGCCAACCATCCGCCTGGGACTTTTGCAATCGACACGATTACCGGTATTTCTTATGTACTTTACAATACTGAATAATAAATAATAATTTAGGTACTTAATTTAATTTTTTGCTCATTCTAAAATTTACCCTTACTAGAATACAGATGAAATTACATAAGTAATTGCTTAATAATGAAGTGATCTCTGAACAGTGATCTTAATATTTCTAAACCCGAACCTGGTTTAGAATTGTAACATATAGCCTTTCCCGTATATATTTAAAAAGCAAAAAACTGCCTATCATAGAGAAAAAAAATATTTTTTTACAATCTACATTGTAATAACTTGCAGTGCTATGCTAATAAAATTATAAGTCTTGAATATACATTTAAACAGACATTTGTTCAACAAAGTATATGAATAAATTATTCTACATATAGTTCTCTCTTAAAATTACTTTATTCATAATAATCTATAAATTTCTTTCAGAATCAAAATGTGCACACATCCAGATATGAAGGATCTCATCACTGCTCATCACGAAATGGCGCACATAGAATATTTCTTGTCTTATAGAAACCTCCCTAAAGTGTTCAGAGATGGCGCTAATCCGGGTAAGTTTATCAAAAACATATATGCCAATATATCTCAAATACACTACTTTAATACCGCATAACAATCATTTATGTAATAATTAGAGAAACAATAATACCTTAATGTAACTTCTATTTTTCTGAATAGTATTTTTTATGTTGCTCAAAAACAATAAATGAATTAAAAACACTCATTTGAAAAATTTGGAATTGATCTCACATTCACTTCCTGTTATTTTCCATTGATTTTAGTACAGTATTTATACTGGTTTTAGACCAAATGCCCTTATTAAAGTTAATACTTTTAGTAATGTGAATAAATAACTTCTTATATTTAATACATTTAGATTTATTAATACAAATACGGACAAGATAAATATTATTTTTATTAAAACCTTAACTACTCAGTATACCTACACTGCTTAAGGGACACCAATTATAATGCTAAGTACATATTTTTTATTTACTCAAAGTATATATCTATTTTACATTATCTACTCAATTCGGCAGTTTTTCGAATTAATTATATCTAATATATCTTTTAATTTATTAGGTAATTTCTTAAATACAGTTTCGTAAAATGTTTACAATACCAAATAAGGTTACTACTGAAATCAACGCCATCTCTTGGCTACGTGGCGCATTGTTACACAAATCCGTATTACAAGAGCAGTATGTAACAAACAATTCTCCAGTTCCCGTTTGTTTCTTGCAGCCATTCATTTTGTACTCGTCCTTCAAGTAACCACATTTGCGTACAACTCGAAGCTTTCCAAATACTGCAAAATAATATTGTAATAAAAAAAACAATGAAAAACATACCTGTTTCATTATTAAACAAAGCATTATTTTATTAAATCTTTGACAGTTACTCATGTGTCTCTAGGTATTCAGAGGCTTAGGTCATTAAATTTAAAATTAGAATATTCTTCTAGAACCACTTGAAGGAGACGAACTATTATGAAAAACAATTTAAACTTACTTTCCATTTTGATAATCCTGCAAAACGTGGATTCGACTGGCGGGATGTGATCCAAGGGATCTTTCAGGGAACAATTCACAACGCCTAGGCTAAAATGATCGAAGCCCTCTCCACAGCGAGGGTCAAAGGCACTATTGCAGTCGTAACATAAGACAGATGAGGCTGAAAAAAGATGAGACGATGATTTTTTCAATATCGCGGCGCAGTTGATGTAAAATAACTGACCAAATTGCTATTAGGTTTGCATAAGGCGCATCGAAAATTTGGATTT
This sequence comes from Pieris melete, assembly GCA_963693345.1. Taxonomy (NCBI): domain Eukaryota; kingdom Metazoa; phylum Arthropoda; class Insecta; order Lepidoptera; family Pieridae; genus Pieris; species Pieris melete. The sequence goes on along the minus strand of CAVNZK010000006.1, from coordinate 3,937,779 downwards.
TAGTAAATAACTATTTCTAGTTGCTACTATTAACTTAACTTTTATGAGGACGGAAAACAACTATCATTTACCTCAGGAAATTCACTTGATAATTACAAATGATGGCGATAATACACTGACTACGTATTGAATAGTTTTTTTTTTATGATTTGACAATTCACACCAATTGACCTAGTCTCATGCTAAGCTGGTGAAGGCCGTGTTATGGGTACTAGGCAACGGATATACATACATATTATAGATAGATAGACATATAAATACATATTTAAACACCCAAGACCTAAGCACAACACCAAATGCTCATCACATCGATGTTTGTCTCAGCCGGGAATCGAACCCGGAACCCATGGATTCGCAGTCAGGGGTACAAACCACTAGACCAATTAGCCGTCGAATATACAATATCGCTACAAATAACATAAACAATGTATAAAAAGTAAATATACTCTAGTTTATTTGTCCCATGGTCCTCAATGCACCATCATTGCCATTTGGTAGTGATGGACCGCCTACTTGCAGTTTATCAAATATTCAGGCGAGTTATCTTGATATTTAAATGTAAATAAGTAAATGTATCCACATACACGTAAGATGTCTATTAGTAATTCTAGTCCGTTCTTGCCTTACTTTTCAGTATGTTTAAAAGTATAATCCATAAAATAAATATTCCATATACGAGTAGGTAAAGATAGTTTCTCTCAAGTTCACCGCTAATCCAATTCGAGGGGACAGTAAGGTTTCTTTGGCTATGACCTACTTTATTGGGACAAGATCAAGCAATACAATTCACTGAAATTCGGTTTTCGATACACGATTACAGAAATTAATCATCAAAAACATTAAACTAACATGAAAAAGAATTAAAAGCCTATTTGCAAATGAAAATTACAATGGTTATACATCGGTTGATGTCCTACGGTAGTTATACTCGTTTTGTTCGCTTTGTGTTTGTATGAAAGGTTTTAATTAGAATTAGAAAACACACTAAAAGGCGTTTCAAGTTGTATCAATATATTATATAGGCATGAATTATGCAAAATTATTATAGAAAGTATTGGAAGTGTAGAACTAAGATTTATAATTGTTTTAATTGGTATAGAAAATAACCGTAGATAAAATAAACTTTGTACAAATATTTGAAAATGGAATTACTTTCATATAGTTAACTTGAGCTTTTGTTTAATATAGGAAAGATCTCATCAGTATTTTTTTTTTTTTTATTGTAAGTCGAAATTCAAAAACATTCTAACAAATTTAAAAACAGAACACAATAAAGCACTTAATAAAGCACTTACCACACTTGACACTCCATAACAAAGATATGGAAAATGTAAAAAGGTTTGATATGAGTTTCATATTGACTATTAAAATAACACCAGTTATGAGAGCACACGTTAGAAAGCAGTTTTTTCACTATCTACATTACGTCAGTGCTAGGAAATTATAATTGAATTAAACTTGTTACTGTGTCCACTTAAGGCGATATATAATAAATTGATAGATCGGGTTGTTATTTAACAATTATACAAGTCGTGAAAATAAAAAATGGTACAAAGAGGTTCCATTAATGCGCGATCTACTTCATTAATGATGAAAATAATTTGGTCACCTTAAAATAATCTTCTCAAAGCGATATCTCTGATATTACAGTTCCAGAGAACATTACTCTACGACTCAAAATATATCTTAACGTCCGCAAGCCAGTTGCCTTTTTCATCTGGCCCTCAAATAATACTTAAAATAGCTGTTCCATAGCATAGCATGCAGTGTAGGTTAAACTGAAACTTGCCCTAGGCTGTACATAACGCTACAAAGCGCCCTCTACCAGTTTACGTTGTACTCAGGGGCGAATCATTGATGTCATATAAGATCCCTAAGATGTTTTTTGTAGAAAATTTGCACGTCATTTTCTACATATACAATTTTTTCGTTATAGAATATTTAGTATTGTTTATAAATAGCAAGTTAATTGCGACAACCTATATAAATATTCGAACCACAACGTTTGAGAGGTGTTTCTTACGCATTAGGCAAGCGTCTTCACGACAGATTGCTTCTTAGAGATACATTTTTATTTCATGCATTTGTTATTAACAGATAAAGCTAATTACTAAGTTACCCGTTTGGGATATCCGAAAGCTTTTACCTTAAACACACTGACATGTATAGTACACTTATGTATTCATTCTCCTTTGTTATTTATATTTGTGCTTGTATTCTTATAATTATTGTCGATAGAACAAAGAGTAATGTTCCATAATTATTTTTTGTTATTAAATATTGCCTGTTAACCACTCTCAGGATGTCCAATAACACTCCTCTTTCACAACTTTTGTCTACATTGAATTGTTACCTGTTCTTTAATAATAATATGTTTATTTTATTATTTTATCCTAAGTTATTTAGGAATTCCGCTTTTAATTTATTGAATAAACTCCCCTATTGTATATGTTGTTTTAAATCGTCTACATAATATATATCTCTTACCTGTATAACCTTCTCTGCTCAATCGTGAGTTTTGTAATGTATGTATTTTGTTATTAAACCTTGTAATTATTGTGATTAATGACGCTTTAGAGTTTTGTTATTATACATAGATTAGTAATTGTAAAATTTTACATTATTACTGGTATTTTTTCATTAACTTAGTAACACACTTCTTGCATTAATATCCGCCCGTTGTTAAGTTACCTGGGGGCCTACCATGAACTTTCTTAAAACAATCCTTTTGAGATGCAGCGGAGTTTAGGTACCTAAAGTCAATAGCATTTTTTCGTACCATGACCGCCTATAAGCTGAAACGTATTAGCATCGCAAGACCGAATGAAAGAACGATAATTTTGTTTATGGTTTCTGAGTACGTTTAGAAATTTAACTTTCAAACTTACTTCGACAGATGTTTCTATGAAAATAAATAAAATATAAAATTATTTTAAATATATCAACGATCACAATACGCTATTATGTCTTAATAATTATATTTTTTTTATATAAAACTATTCTTTTGACATATTTTAAACGGAAAGTTCTCTGGTGCTATGACAGTTGACACTTATTATTTTTAAACGTTACTTTCAAATTTTAATAGGAGCTTTCAATATTTTGGTGTTTACAAAATTTCGGTTTTAGAAATATTATATATTTACAAATTGTTTAACTTATAAAATAATGGTATGGGGTAAGTATGTGTACAAATTTGTTTTTTAAAAATAAATCCCTATAACGAAGTGAATTACTGATATAAAACGCTTTGCAAAAGATATTACAAATCAACTTATTACTCTAAAATCATAAGTAACTATTATAAAAATTAATTCCTTCAAATTCTACAAACTCAATTTATACGTTAACTAATTCATATAATATAAATAAATATACTTTCTTTACAGGAAAGTAAGTAGTGGTAGTGACTACAACCTTCCATCTCCACTACAAAACTTCGATGTATACACAATGCAAAATGTTTTCTATCAAATGAAAGATTATTATTATGACGAACCACCAAACTATTCCAATAAAGGTTAATAACAGTACATTACAATGTTTAAAACTATGTTTACCTGGGTCAACAAGTATCTTCCTCAAAGACAAGACACGACGATTAGGTTAAAAGACGAGTTAACATAACCTGGAATAAATCCTGGAGCAATAAAGAAACCCTTAAATCAGAATTTTAAAACTTAAGAAAAAATAATGCACTCATATTTAATACCTTGTCTGACATATGGCTTCCAGACATGGATTTACAATAACTACACCAAAAACAAAATACAAGTGTGCCAGAGAACGATGGAAAGGAGTCTACTAAACATACAAAGACAACATCGGATGAGAAATACAGAAATAAGGAAAACAACAAAAATAGCTTTAGACAAAAATGTAATTGATTGGGTCTTACTGCTCGCATGGACAAGGAAAAATGGACAAAGGGTAACCTGGTGAGAACCAACAAAAAGATTAAGAGGTAGACCAAAGTAAAACTGGATTGTTGAAATAAAAAGTAAAGCTGGTGAAAACTGGACCACCAACGCAAAAGACAGACAGATGTGGAGCAAAATGGAGGAGGCCTTTACCCGTAGAGGGGTCCGTAACAATTTAATGATACTTTATAATGAATTATAAAAATGAATTTTGTTTTTGATTCTTATTAATTTATTTATCATTTCAAACTTATATACATTGAAATTATTAATTATGATTGGAATATAATTTAAAGATTATAAATAATAATATTGTATTTTTTAATGCATGCACATATAATGTAATAATTAATCATATGATATACTTGTTTAATATGTTATTCGTTATGGAAATAAAGAGGCTATAATAATAATAATAATTTTCTTTACAGCTTAACCTGACAAAATTGCTAAATTGAGACTATATGAATAAATGTTTATAACCAATTGAACATTGCCTGAAGACATCTTTTTCTATCTTGATGGAGTCATCCTAACATAATAAATACTATTATTATAATATTTTTAAATGGCTTATTATTTAGACATTATAAATTTAAAAATACCTATGTTTTTTTAAACAACAAAGAGCGGAGGAGAATAATACAATTCATGAACATAGTGAGGAAAAATTTTATTATAATAAATATCTACTAGTAATATGGCATTCTTATTTATTGTAAAATATGATATTATATTGGGGGTTTATGTTTTTGTTAGATATGCATAAATAATGAATTGAATATTATTGAATAATGTGCAATTATTTGTAGGTACACTGAAATCTTCAATGAATCAAAGTCAATAATCTATAGTAAATTATAAACTCAATATCTACGAAGTCGGAAGGGCATTGCCGTCTTGTTTCTCATCTCCGTCTATATTTTAATAATTTATTTATAATCACACTCTAAACTCAAAATATCGGAAATATAAAAAATATATTTATTTTTTTCCTATATTAGCCATAGTAGATAAATCTTATTATTTTAACTTTATTTACAAGTTTTAATGCAAATATTGAATTTTATAGGTTCTAAACTATTATTTGGACATTTCGATACAAAAAAGGTGAACAAAAAGTAACTTTTTTAGAATCGCTTATTCTGTCATAGTTGGAAGGCGCAACTGTCAAATTTCGGTTCAGCCGAGCGGTCATGGTACGGATTTTCATACAAATTGAACGAACGAAATCTGATAATCGCTAAGGTCACGTGGGAACATGAACTGTCTCGTTTTTTCGATGTCATGGTACGAATTAGCGATGCATCTCAGTTGTAGGTTGTCAATAGGCTCGCAATAAGAGTTCATGGTAGGCCCCCTGATTTTATTTGTACCACCGACTTGTTAGTAAATAAAGCTCTACTTTTTAATTCGTAATAAAATATGTATGTCAGTACTCCAACGTTTACTGTAACATTTCTAAACAATGGACATCGCCGATATAATAAGATTTATATTTAGTTAGAATTACGTTTCCCATATTACGAAATTAAGAGCGAGCGTGTCTAGAAACTGTAAACTGTTCACGTCTACTCGTATTACAATCGTACAATAATAATTGTGGTAGGTGATATAATATCCTACTAATTGTTTTTAATACAAATCGCTCCTAATTAAAGCAGTTTAAGAAGCTTTGGATAAGATGAGTAAATGATGATAGTAGAGAGGTGTTATTAATCAATAAAGCTTTTTTATAAATTTGACGAATACTTAAATGATCCTAATCCTTGGGTTTGATTTGCCCCAGTTCAAACAATTTGTATGACTCAATACTTGGCGATTAAAAAGAGTGGCGAAAAATTTCTTGCCAGTTTTTAAGTTACATTTTTAGCAGATATGAGCCCTTGAACTAAGTCTCCGCTCTACCAATAGCTTCATAAAATAGGAACTTATAATAATAACAATAATTGAAACCAAAATACTATATTATAAAGAAAAACAGAATGCTAAGACAATAGTAATAACCTTGAATTGAATTTGGTCTAGTCTTTTTTGTGATTATTCGTTACGAAAGTACAAATGTTTGGCTTACGTTACCTTTTTAACATTTTCGTCCTTGGTTTGTCAATTATACTTTGATACTCATTAATAATGTTGACAAACAATATTACGAGTCGCACGCGCCGATGCGAATTCACGGAAATTATACTGTTACGATATACTTTACGTAACGTACGCGCATCTTAACTGCGCTCTTTTAAAAAGTGTGCACATTGATATAGATTATATAGAAGTGTCTGTATAAAATGAGATCTTAGGATTTGAAAGATAGATAGTAGCCGACTTTTTAGACTTACTGAATATGAATATCAGTAAGAGAAGAAGTCTAGAAGGAAACAAGAAAACAATTGACACAAAACCCGGTAATAAAATCTAAAGGATGAGCACATCCGGTGGCCTTTTCGCCTCTAAGCGATCTCTCAGATCTTTCAGACTTTTAACCAATCCTATTACTTTTTACTGTCTATGATAAATAGAAAATTTTCAGGACCGATAAGATTATTTTGAGTATAACATCCGAAGGTTAAGACAAAGAAATAATTAAAAGTGGTTATAATATAAGACAAAAACTTTTAAAGAGAATCACTATTTAATTCTAAAAACTGATGATTAGTCATATCTAGACAAATGGTTGTCTTTGATACAATTTTTTATTTAAATTGCGGCTCAACAAAACGAGGTCAAGTTCACTGGTTAAGCCAATTCGAAATCATCTTTCTACGCCGAATTATTTTTGCGTTCACAAACCATTTGTTGAACAAAGCTTCTTTGTTTTTATTTTTCGCTTTCACAACATATTCTTAATTCAAATTATTTAGTAACAGCAGTTTCACGTTACCTTGCTCTTTATAAAAAAAATCCATCCAAAACAGATTAAGTGCTAATCCCGGTGCAATATTTTTTTTTATGTAATAGGAGGCAAACGGACAGGAGGCTCACCTGATGTTAAGTGCCCATGGACACTCACACTACCAGAAGGCTCGGAAATGCGTTGCCGGCCTTTGTGGCAATATATCAGGATTGTACATTAAATTCTACCTCATTTAATTTTGTTACTAGAATTTTCGTTTTACGTATGAAGGAAAAGCTCTATTCTCCTCAAAGCTATGGAGTGGTATAAAATTTTTTTATCTAATTATTATGTATTAGTCTAGAAGGAAGTTCGTACAAAAGTACAGCGGGCAGTGGGTTGTTTCCGGCAAGTGCCGCGTCAGTTTATCAATCGGGTCCAATCCACTTCCGTACTTTCTCTTGATCGCTTCTTCTTGCACATATAATTTAAATGAATTTGTATTCAGATTTTTATAAAAAAAACACAATCTACCTTATAATTAGAAGACTTAGGGTCTGTTTCACAATGTATGGATAAAGTACCAAATAGCTATGCAACACATAAATTATTTGGAAGATAAATTGTGCTATTTGACATTCATCGGACTCATAACTTATGATTGACTTTATGTGACGAATAGCGCTATGTGACAGTCGTGAAACGCAACAATAATGTTTATCCTACCAATAAGTACTAAATAGCTAATTTGGAACTTATGTAGAACTTATCCGGACATTGTGAAACAGATCCTTAAGATGGTCCCGTCCTTGTAACATATTTCATTTATTATGGTTACCATAGTAACATTACAATCTCGAGTGCACGACTTAATTATTAAGTTTAAATCTAATATATAAAATTCTTGTATCACGATGTTCGTTCCCATACTCCTCCAAAACGGCTCGACCGATTCTGATATTTTTGTATGCATATTCAGTAATGTAGTCTTATTATAAATAGTAATAGTTCTAGTTATGTCACAATAAATATCGAACGACAGAAAGCTTTATAGCCAAAATATACAGGGATTATAAAATTTATTATTTCAGGTTTCCACGAGGCCATAGGTGAAACCATAGCTCTATCGGTATCCTCACCTCGACACCTTCAGACACTGGGTCTGGTCCAGCGGTCAATTGATGACACAGCTCACGACACCAACTACTTATTCACCCAAGCTATGGACAAACTGGCTTTCCTTCCCTTCGCCCTCGTCATGGATCGTTGGAGATGGGACGTGTTTACAGGAGACGTCAGAAAGGAGCAATACAATTGTCATTGGTGGAGATTGAGGTAACAATATATAATGTATAATATAATGTACCTATATATATAATATATTATATATAATATAATATATATATATATATATAATACAACAATTTTGATTCTCATGTTCAGGTTTTTCACTTGTTAAATTTAGGGTTATTAAACTGTCATGTCTGAGGTAAAGTCTATGAATTTTTTAATTGATACATCGTCTACTATACCTGTTATTTTTTGCAAAAGCCTAGCGGTAACTTTTAATATAGCTTTTGTTACTACTATAATCAAATGGTAAATTAAATTTTATTATAAGATAATTGGGTTTTTGTTTCGTTCGTAATTTATTTAAATAAACATCTAAAGGAATAAATTAAGGATTTAAAACTCGACGATTTTAGTGCTATACATATATATTATATATGTTTAATAGTAAAATGGGGCCGGTTAATTCCCGACGCAACTTCCATCAATTTTCCGCAATTGTTGCGTAATCGAATAGTGTCCGAATCGTTAACTAAGTATAACGGAATAATTAATGGAATCAATCATACTAAACTTACGTGCATGGCTAATTACCCACAAGTAGTGCGCGTCTAGACTGTTGTATTAGATAACGTTAATTAACTATAACGTAACGTAATTGCTATCGTACGCACAGTGTATAAAGTTATTTTAAAAGTATGGGTAATTCCGTACAGATCTGTAACATTTTCCTTCTTGAACATAATAATTAGAATAAACGATTAAAATGCAATTTAAAATACTAGTCAAAATTCAAACTTTCTTAGAATAGCAATAATAATAAATGCGTACTTTATCACCCTGATGGCTGGAAGTCTTCCACAGTCCGCTTTACAAGACACTTTCTTTTGTGAACTATTGACTCCCGGTGGGAGTTATTCCCCAGGAGATACGACCTCCAATTGTTACTCAAATGCAACACACCCACCAAAATGAGTGTCCATAGGCTGTGATGACTGCCCTTTTTGGGTGTCCCGAAGCATTAATTGCCCCCTACCCAATACAAAAATTCTAGCATTGTTACGTGCTGTGTGGCGGCACACCGGTAAAAGAAAATAAACGGTAGGAGAGAATAACGTCACCAAAATATATTGTTATAAATATAACAAAATAAAGAACAGCCAAATTTAGCCACGCCTCCATCTATGCCACATGCCTAGTCGTTTTAAAGTGACGGTCACAAACGTGTAGATTGTATGATATGAAAAAGGAAATATGAATTATTGTCGACTTCAAATAAAACAGTACAAGTTTACAATTGACGTTTGGTTATGCAGAATCCGGTTTTATTTTTATGAATTATTACACTGATCCAAACAGTAAACCTGAAATATTAATACAATAATAATACGTTTTTTGTTTGAAAAACTTGAGCGCTTCATGGGTATTGAGAGGCTTGAAAGTGCCGTCATCTTCCGAATAACATTCGAGTAAACTGAATTTTAAATGTAGGATGCATTTTCGCCGGATCTCACAGTCTCAAAACTTTGTAATCGTTGGTTGATAATTAAGAGCGAATATAATTAAAATAGAAAGTGTCTCGTCAAGTAACAAATGAAGTTGTTCATTTTTATAATTATTAATTTTTAAATTAAAATAGTGATTTAATATTCACAATTATTAATATTTCAGATCTTCTGATGCATTACTGGTGTGCAAGTAATGTTTTTTACGCTTTTACGCGTAAGATTCATATTTTATATTTAAAACACTGCACGGTACCAACATAGATATAACTTCAGTATGTAGCAATGAGTTTTCATTTGGAAAATCGGAAAGTTTTTTAAAAAAAGGCACGGAATAGTCGATAGACTACGGTTTGTAAAAATTAACTATATCACCATAAGAACTTTACACGTAAAAAAACATATACATACATACAAAAACGTATACATTGAGTCTTGACAACTTTCCATTTTATTAAAACAATAGGATACAAGTTGTGTCGTAAAAATATGACATTCTTAGTATTTAAGATTTATTTGTAAATTTCTTTAATCAAATGTTAAATAAGTCTTTTGAAAAATCTTATACACTTCTTCCAGGGAACAATATCAAGGCGTGAAACCACCCGTTCTTCGTTCAGAGCTCGACTTCGATCCCGGTTCCAAATACCACATTCCAGCCAACATTCCGTACATAAGGTAAGACATAATCCTTACGTACACGAGAATATTACTTCCTTACGGCTGATTTAGTGTGCCGTAATACGTAATCGAAAACAGTGTAGACGAAATTTCTAAAATGACAAGGCAAAAGCAAAATTCTGCATCAGGAAGTACTAAAAAATGTCAGTGTTCCTGTCGGATTAATTGAGCAACCGGTTTGAGCCGTCACGCAGATGTATTTTTCTAACTCTTATGTGGATTAACCACAGTCTTATACATGTTACGTAAACTTTTACATAACTTTACCTATCTAGAGCGCTTGTTTCAAAATCACTTCGCAATGAATAATTGTCTATTAACAACATACTATTATTAATATTGAAATATCCGTCTTAAGATACAATGAAACTTTGCCGCTGTTCATTCGACGGTGCTTATTTTAAATTCCTTACATATTTAAATGTTTGTACAAATTATTTATGGTCTGTTTTTATTACTACATCTGTCATATATTTTATTTAGATTATTGAATAATAGACAGTAATATTTGTCTGTCTAATAATTTGGTGAATATTTAAATAAATGTCAATTTGGATTCGAATAAAAGGAAATCTGTTATTTGTCATTATTTATTTTTAATGTAACAGTTCTTTAATACTTTCGGTTTTATTTACAACACAGTCATGTCGAAAACATAAACATAGGAAATAAAATACTTAGTCGACAACTAAACACAAAACAACATTTAAAGTTAAAAATCAAAGAAGAGATCAGTCTATTAATGATGGTATTCATGACCATTCTCGTAACTTCCTAAGCTGTGGCCTTCCAGCCCTTCAAGACCACCTTCATGGCCACCGTAACCTTCATTGCCACCTTCATGACCACCGTAACCTTCAAAACCGCCACTCAATCCTTCTTCATGAAAGCCACCACTTAAGCCCTCATGGCCTCCATAGCTACCACCGCTGCTGCCACCGCCGTAACCACCGCCGTTACCACCGCCGTAAATACCGCCATGGTGCTCTTCGTGGTGCACAATTGGCACTGGGATCTTAACTGGGTAGGGTACATGCTTTTCAACTGGGTACGGTACATGTTTTTCGATATGGACCGGCACTGGCCTGTCAACTGGCACCTTCACTGGAATAGGCACTTTCTTTTCAACCGGGTAGGGGATTACTTTTTCGACTGGGTAAGGAGCCGGTACGTGAACCTTGACTGGATAAGGCACTGGTTTCTCTACGTGCACTGGTACTGGGCGGTCTACATGTACTTTCACTGGGTAAGGTACAGGTTTCTCCACGGGGTAGGGAACTGGCTTCTCAACTGGTACTGGCACAGGCTTCTCAACTGGTACGGGCCTTGGGTGGTCGACATGTACGTGTACAGGGTAGTGGACTATCTTCTCTACTGGGTACGGTACGTTTACCTTAACTGGAACCTTAACCGGGAATGGTACGTGTTTCTCTACCGGGTAGGGGTGGGGTACGTGAACTTTGACAGGAACGGGGACATGTTTTTCCACTGGGTAAGGAACGTGCTCGTAAACTTTGACTGGCACTGGTCTGTCAACGTGGACCTTCACTGGAACAGCTACTTCCTTTTCCACGGGATATGGCTTTGAAATGTACTCGGGTACTTTGATATATTCTTTTACCGGGTAGTGAACCGTTTTGTATACGGGGTACGGATGAGGCACAGGCACTTTGACTGGGTATGGGACGTGCTTTTCCACTGGTACAGGGATGTGTTTTTCAACGGGGTATGGTACTGCGACGTTTTTCACAATTGTCACAGTCTTTTCATGTTCTTCATGGCCATGCCCGATGCCTCCTTCAAAACCTCCTAGAGATCCTCCAAATCCGCCATGGCTGCCAAAGCTTCCGTATCCACCACTGTAAGATCCGCCGTAACCACCGCCATAACCGCCGCCGTAACCACCGCCGTAGCCGTGGTCGCCATATAAGTCAGACAAACCTCTTTTGTCTTGTTTTTTGCTGTCTTCAACATTGCTGGATTCAGCCTTTGTGTCCTTCTCCGCCTTCTCCTCTGCCGTGGCCAGGCTAATAGCCACGGCCAAGATTAAGGTAGACCTCTGAAAAAACAATAACTATTACTTTCACCTGAGCTATTTTAATCAAATTATTTTAAAAAGTAGTATTGATAAAAATAATAAAATGTTTTTAAATTCATTTTATTAATAATAATACGAGTAATTAAAAGTTTAACTAATTATCATTTCAACTAACCAGTAGCCTCATATTCGCTTTGCTTGATTCAGCGAAGGCTGCGCAGGAGTGTAGTGTGTGAGTCTCGACTCTTGGTTTTATACCGAGTGCAAGTTATTTCGTAGATCAATGAAGTAAACACTTTCGCTTGTATCTAAACAACGCGGTGTATGTGTGCGTGTGAGGATTTATATGATGATGAATATCGAGTTTATAAAAAAACTTTTATACAAAATTCAAATTAAACATAATGAAACCTAAGAATTAAGCTACTTTATTTAATTAGAATATTATAAATCGTCGTTAAAGTCACATAATTATATATCTCGTAATATGACAATTTGTATAAAAATAAATTGTCGATCAAGCCACAAAGGCGATATGATATCGATAACTCGTTAATAATCTTACAATCCTTATCCTATATTAAAGATTCATCAATAACAAAATACAAATAAGCTTGTTTCTTAGAGAATAGGTAACGTCAAGTCCAGAGATGTAAGGTTATGTCAGGCCATACAATAAGGTTTAAACGTTTATGCACGCGTAAATCTAAGAAAGCATCTAAAAACAAATACAATAGCTCGATTTAAATTGACTTTATTGTCTAAATTAACCACACAAACTGAATAAAATATTATACGTACAAATTTCAATTTGTTACTTGTCCCACAAATGGGTATACCATTTTTACTCCTTTCCAAAATTAATTAGATTGGATTTACCGGTATAATTAAAATAATGGAAAGAAGGAAACAAGGGAAGGGAAAGAACTCAAGACCCTTCTTTGGGTTGCCATTCAATACCAACCTAATCCCCGAAAGGTATATGAATATTATTACAATATTAAGTGGTATTTAAATATATTTATTGCATATTAGCGTAGTATATATTTAACCTTATATTATATTAGATATTATTTAGCTTATTTTTATTGTACTATTATGTTAGTATATACGTTACAGTTCACATCAAACCAATTATATAATATCGATAAATACACTAAAGTATCTTCGATTCAGTCTCATATAAATTGTTAGATAATCATAATCACCAGATGCGATTTACACATCACCAATGCAATAATAACCACATGTACTCAAACAAGATATTACACAGTAGATCAGTCTACTAGCTCCTTAGTGAAATAATTATTACTTCGTCCTTTACATAGAGAATGATTTTGAAAATAGCTTTTTGATTAAGTTACTTAAGGTGAAATTATAACTAGTGGTTTAATTTTCAAATTATATACTTCATATTGAAACCGTAAGATTAAATGAAATACTCAGCTAATAGACATTTTAATTATAACGGAGAAGAAAAAGTCATTTTTCATAATATCGTGATTTGAAATTCGTATATAGATTTTGTAACGTAATTAAAATCGTTGATTATGTGATCAAGAAAACTACTCAAGGCAAGGAATTTGGTAACTCACTAATTCATATTCACATTTTCGTCAATCTTGATTAAACCGTGGTGTTTTCGTTATAGCTTTTATATGAAATGAGTATAGCAATTAGCAGAGTTTTCTGTAGATTTGTTTTAAGACTAATAACCGATTCTTTGTACCTTGGAGCCTAAATATTTGTCTATAAAACATTACAGTTTTGCGGATGAAAATTTCTGCATTTTTTTTTTATTTCTTTTTATTGGACAATTCACACCAATTGACCTAGTCCCATGCTAAGCTGGTGAAGCTTGTGTTATGGGTACTAGGCAACGGATGCACAAATAAATACATATAACACCCAAGACCTAAGCACAACACCAAATGCTCATCACATCGATGTTTTGTCTCAGCTGGGGATCGAACCCGGGACCCATGGATTCGCAGTCAGGGGTACTAACCACTAGACCAATGAGCCGTTTGAAATTGTGATTGGTGCGGAAAGTCTGATCGTGTGGCATTTCTGTGATTAACTCAGAGATGCTGTTCAGTTCTCAATCAAATTGAAAAAACCAATTTGTTGCTCATATACTTCAATTATTACATATTTTAGAGATTTATTTGTAAGAAAAGCGTTTATTTCGACAGTATCTTAAGCACTATATAACACTCTACATTATTTTCACTTCAGTTATCATCGCGATTAAAAAAATCACACCATTACCAAATTGCTACCAGTGGTACATTATTTTAAAACCTAAATGGGAAGTTGTAGAAAGACTGAAATAATCGATTTAAATAAGATTACGACTCGGCAAAGCTTTGATTGTATTAAAGCTTAATTTCCCAGGCATTAACGATTACATCACGATTGTAGAATTTCCTAACAAAGGCTCTATATTCTTGTTTATGGTCTAACATGAATCACAATAGTTCCTATGCGTTTCTACTAGACATTAATAAAAACAATTAGTGTATTGCTTAATTTGAAATATTTAACCTTGTTCACGCTTTCCTTACCCTTGATTCTGATAAAAATATTTTAAAAACATATTCACACTTATTTTATATTAAAAACTTTTAAATTTCCCAAGGTTTCCCGCCATGAATCAATTTATACATAAAAACATTTTCACAGAATAAGCAGCGAATTATTCATTTTTATTTTTAACATCGAGAAAGAGGAATTATAAAGTTAACATTTCTAAAATACTACGTTTTTAACTTTTAAGAGGTAAAGGGAATTATCACATATTAAATTTTTATTATACTATATAATACAGGTTAACGTCAACAAACATTTCTATGAGCTTTAAGATAAACTTAATATCTATTAAATCTGACTCATTGTATAGATACGGGCAGTCTTATCGCGATAATTTCAATTTGAGTTGCCCACACAATTGACAATGTTGCGAAGTAACCTTTCTAAGACTCTAACATATTAAACGCGTAAAGTTTGTATGAAAATATTTTATATTATTTATATACAAATATTTCTTTCTCTTTTGAAACTCTTTTGTTACTAGATAATTATCAGTATCATCAATATCAGTTCAGTAGTAGAGTCCATATAAATACATATCTTGCTTAAGCTTTATCGTAAATTTACAAACCATAAATCATAAAGTATTATTTATTTCGTGAAATTCATTCATTATCAGATTCAGATATCGAAACAAAATGCGTAATTTCATACGCCTTCCAGGACAGCTTTTTAAGGCACTTACCGGTAAAGTCTGACAAGATAAGATCCTAGCACATCCTTATAAGACAATGTAACTGCCAGTGGCACCTATAAGTGACATTATGAACCAAAAAAAAATTGAATATATAAAAAAGGGTGCGTGTACTTATGTACGCGCGTAAGAAGTTATACTTCTTTGGCATTATTATAATAGTTTTTGATTGCATGCAAATAATTAATTACAATTAAATAATCAAAGACTGGAAAAGGAGTCACTATAGTTAATAAAGTTCAGTTTACATTTGAAAAATTAAATAAATAAATATTTATTATTATTCTCTTACATTAAGTGTAACATAAATTCTATTATTATTCGAATGTTGTTTTTTAAATTATGTCCAATGCTGTAGCATCTTCCGTGGGCAATTTCATTCTGTTAATTTTGTGTCACGGTGCGCGCGCATCGTAAAATTTCACTCTCATCAATTTTTCATAACGCGCCTAAAGAAGTATAACTTCAAAAACCTAGCAGTATTTCTACACTTGACACGGTCAAATGTTAATGTTTAAATAAAAATCTTATCTTATGATCACGAATATTAATTTTCGTGCCAAAACTGTATAAAATTATTAATTCGTACTTATAACGATTGTACAATTACGGAACTAGATTATAAAATTATGACATCAGTTTGACAATTAACATCGCCAGTCACCCGTGATCATGTATGTAATTAATTGAATCAATGATACACTTATCTATATTAAAATGAATTTTGATGGATGTTTATGGTCACCGCAGTTTCGTAGATGATAACACAGTTGATGAAGTCTAGCAGTTCGATTCTCGTCTAAATATTAATTGCCTTGTTAGAATATTACTTGTTGTACCTAGGAATTAGACTCAGAATCAGGACTTACAGGACAGGACAGCCTAAATATGACTCTAGTATGTCAAAACCCTATTTGACTTGATCCTTACTGTTGATGTATATATAATTTATCATATCGATTTAAATCAATATTACCTGACTATACATAATTTGAATAATTATTACAATTATTTGTTATTAACGATAGAAACGTAATTCTCTAATTTTTCAAATTATATATTCGTAAAATGAAATTTCATAATCTATTTGTGGTTCAGACTCCGTAGCTTCATAATGTACAAGAGCGCAGGCGCTTTTAACGTTTCTAAGATGACAGATTATGGACAATACCTACTTGTGGTATAAGGCCATTCAAAGAGAGTTTATAGCAGACATTTTTTTTTAGATAATAGGTACAGTTTTTCTATGGAAATTGTAAAATACTTTATTCAAATTACGAATATGTAATTTGAATAAAGTATTTGTTACCAAATATTATTTTAGCATCAGTATGATTTATCAGTAAGTCAGTCAGCTCGCGTAATCCCGGAAACCGCGTCTCGCTACCGTCTAACTTACAAGTTTTATGTTACACTATCAGATAAATTATTGACTTGTTGTAAACTTTTTGCCAAAGAATCGTTAACTTACTTAGAAATAAAATCTTAGTAGTTATATTTGTGTACTATAAGATAACGCGTTCCATTTAAAATTAATTTACTTTCATGGTTGAATCCTTTTATATCAAATAAGACGCACAAATAAAACGCATTTAATTAGTATCATAGTTACAGGTTCTGAGGCATGTATAACGTGACGTTTTTTAATTTAATTGTTGCCTTAGTAAATTTTATTAACGTATATGTAAAAATACGTTATAATATGTTCTTCAAAATGTACAACTTACGACAATTTAAGAATTATCTTATAACGAGTTCAAAAAATAAAATGGAAAATACCCGTAAAATAACCAAAACTTTCAAATTCTGGTATGCAATAGTTTTTAAGCAGTGTCGTCAAAACTTTTTATACAAACATTGGAACTGGAATTGGCAGTAAAATTTTGAGTTTTTTTGTCACGATTGAAATCTCATGAATAAATGAAATTTTTCATCCTAGTGCTTAAAAATGATTTGCGCCAAAACTCACTTGGAATTATATGATTTTTAAGGTCTAGGTCGGAAATATTTTTAACGGTTAAGTGGTATGACATAAAATGACTAAAATATTTTTTTATTGGTAGTAATACTGTTTACATCTATCTCTCTATCTTGTATCTATCTAACCATTCAAAATAATACTTATGCAAAAGAAAAAATCTTGCATTACTTTAAAGTCGTTACAAAATACCTCATCAATCAAATTTATAACCAAGTTATTTAATGTAAATCAGACAGCAAAAAACCATCCTATTAATAACAAATTGAACAATTAAATCGAACATGAACGGATTATGAAAGAGCCACGTTTATTCTAATAACTCATGCGCATTTTAACTTATGCTTATAAAATAATGTATTAATCTTAGATATATCTAACTATTACGATATTTATAAAACGTATTATAAAAAATAATAAGTGTTAATTAAAAATGGAACTTGGTCTTGGATTTCCTTCATTTCTTAAAAAAAATATTAATTCGCCACCAAATAATACAATACATATGCATAATACATGCGTCTTACTACACATTTAAGTTTGCATCGGTAAATTAAACTGGGAAAACCTGTGTCATAAGCAAAACATGCCTTCGATTTTTGTGTCTTAAACGTTCTACTTTCGATTATACGTTATTATGTATATAAAAGACAGTAGTAGTAATTAATAAATTGCGTATATAGAAAAATCCATTGGTGTATAGCCAGGTTTCGAACTAAGTTCTCACAGTTGGCCGTCGGGCGCCTCGCTCGTCAATCATTAATTTTTTATTACTTCTGGTTATTATTATGCCCCAGGAGGGCATTTCGCATTGCGACCAGAACGCAAAAATTCATGTAGATGTATAGCGGAACATGGAAATAATTTTAGGAGTGAATAATTCTTTGAGCAATGCAATGTATAAAATAGAAATGTTTTTATATTGAAATTAGTTTTTTTTAATATAAAATCACTACTTTTTACCAAAACAAAATAATTAAGAAAATCCCAAAACTCTTTCCTATTTTACTAAACTTCTCTCAAAGTTTGTTTAATAACCGTCACCTAAAATTAGATAAGGCAATATTTGCCTTTTGTCTTACATTATTCGAATTGCCTGAAAGAAAAGCTTAATATCAAGGAGCATTGTGGCTGATCGGAATGTTTTTACTGTTGCATTGTTGCTACAGCTCTCTCGCCCTAGAGGTCGTAGGTTCGATCCCCAGCTGTGCACCAATGGACTTTCTTTCTATGTGCGCATTTAACATTTGCTCGAACGTTGAAGAAAACATCGTCAGGAAACCGTGCCTTAGAAATAAAATTCGACGGCGTGTGTCAGGCACAGGAGGTTAATCACCTACTTTCCAATTAAATTCACAAATTATCATGAAACACATACAGAAATCAGAGGCCCAGACCTAAACAGGTTCATGTAGCGCCACTGATTTATTTTTATTTTTTTAATTATTGTATGTAATAAAACGAATATTTAATGTTATAATTTCTATTTTTCAGGTAAGCTCCTTAATAAGCACCGGCTTTTGGTAAGTTGTCTATATTTCTCTAAATTAAGCATAAAAACCAGTTATTGCGTACGAATACGACAGTGCCGCCATTCTTAAAGCGGATTCTCTGGTAACTACGACCATATATGGATACTTCAAAATGCACACATGAAGCCTTTCGCGTAATACATACGTAAAACAAACGTTTCATTTCGTTCCATTTCCAACCACTAGATGGCATTAATTCATTAAAGTGAAAGGTAATTATTTTTGCGTATGCAGTGTGCTTCCTTGAAGTCTGTAGGACCAATTCATAAAACAATAGCTTATCTTTAAATTATAATTTCTGTATTAGAAACTATTTAAATTCCTTTTAATTTAAATTATCTTTTATAACTAACTCTTGCCTGATCCCAGTTATCTGCGTAAATGAGAGTCCCCCAAGTTCTACTTCGCTAATTGATCCTTGAAGCTCTTCAATAACCCACGACGTGATAAATTGTATCTTTTGTAAATAAGTTCTCATGTAACTGACTCTTGTCTGTTATGAGAATAAATGTCTTTAAACCTAACTCTTTATTATGAGCAGCGTATTAGTAGCGCAGTTGGTTAGTTATAATTGAAGCAATATCGATGCTGTTAATAAAGTGTATGTTGAAATTATAGAGAACTAAAATAACTTTAAATTTCTCCAGACTTAATAAAAATTTAGACTCGCTATCCCTCGGCATTGAGAGTGTCCATGGGCGGCGGTATCACTTAGGATCAGGTGAGCATCCTGCCAGTTTGCCCCTGTTCTATAAAAAAAATCTGTACGAGTATACCAAAAACATTTTACTAGTCTTCTTAGAAAAGAATTCTGTGTGCATTGAAAGTTTAATACGCGGGTCAGTCAAGGCTAATCTCAAAAATGGTGAAACAGGAACTTATCTGCGGATATTGTTAAAATATATAAGTGCAAATATGAACCGGACCTATTAATACTGTGAGACTGTGAGATTCTTACGAGTAAGGATATATTTCGAAATGGTTAATTAAAACTTAATATTGATGTATCGAATATCCTGGCGTAACAGTTCCGGACTAAAAGTCTAAAAGACAAAGCGTCACGTTTTGTAGGGCCCTAACAATTCTACTACAATGTCTAAAATCTAAATACTTCCCAGAAGAACAATATTTAAAAAAGCTGTAAGTACGATACGAAGGTACTGGCCGTACGTCCTTAACATTTTTATATCGCATTTATTAAATTCTAAAAAAAATGATGCATTTCGATACCACTTTAGCTCAAAAGCTCGTGAGCATTTTTTTACATTACTTAACGTCGTTTTCTGCAGGGTGTCCGTCACTGACGGAAATTTAAAAAACATGACGTCTTAGTATGCAAAATTACTAGGAACGTATTTACAGTTTTTATAGGTACCCACAACCCTTATTTTACTTGACTCACCTATGGCCCAATTTAGCCTAATTAAAAAATAATGTTAAATAATTAAACATGTACTACCATTTTAGGTTACTTTGGATGGTTTTAAATCATTATTTAAGATGTGATGTTATCTTAGAGTCCTTACAGTCAGGGCCCTTAAGTCTAAAGGGGCCCTCCACTTATTAAATCCAGCACTGACAGTGACCACAGTAATTATTGCCTAACATGATTGGTTTTGAATCACTCAGGGTATTGATGTCTTTACCAAATGACAAACTCGGTAGAATTATATTGTGCAACTTGTCCTAAATAAGCACGCTTTTCAAAATTATCATACTTGATAAATTGGACTTTATTACAAAGGCAAGAAAATATATAAACAAAATGCACACGTTATAATATATATTAATCTTTTGAGTATATTAGGTATTTAGTTAGAAGTCTAAGATGGGACTCGATCGTAACTTTTAATATTATAAACGTTAGTTAATTTGTCGTACGCGCAGATTCTTCCTTGATAAATTAAATTTCATAAAACAGAGATAAATATTAAATATCCTTTGTAATTATAGTAAGCACAAGGATAATGGTTTTGCATTCAAATGAAAGGTTTAATAAAAAAACATTTTACATAAGTAAGTCGCCTAGCGATTACGATTAAATAGTTTGTTTATTTCAAGGTTTCACATAAAGGATGTCTTATATAAATTTTTCTATATATTTTTTTCATATTCTTTGAGCATGATTTTCATTTGCATTTTCACTGTAGATATAAATAGTTTGATGCTTAAATAAGTAAATATTGGTTTATTCAATCGTAAAATTCATCCAACCACAAAGAATATCTTAATTACATAGGAACAGATTATAAGTAATTTCCCGCGGTAACAAGGAACTGATGCAATTATGCCACATTTACTTAGCAAAAAGTTATAAGCTTTTCTCGTAACAATGACACGTTACATACAACTATGTGCTAATATAACACTATATTAGTATTATATCGTTATCTGCACATTTAGTATACACGCCCTCACTTTCACACCATCGCACAACCATGTATAACTTAGTTAAATGTATTAATAATTTAATAATTTTTATTCATATTTTTACTTTTGTAAATGTTTGAACCTTTTCGAATATATTATGTATTCAATCTTTGGCTATATCTTTAGTACAATTATTGTTTGTTATATATATTATATAGTTTATCATAGCTGTAGAATTACGAAATAAATAATAAATACTTATTTAAGTATTGCGAGATATTTACCTTTAAACTATTTAAGGGCGGACTCAGAGTCAAGTCACGGGTTACGATTCAGAGTGGAGACTTAACGGTACTTAGCTCACGTTTTTTTACAGGAAATTAAAAATAAAATAAAACTATAAATATATACAGTCAAACTACCTTTGAAAGCTTGACAATTAAATCAAGATTGTGACCAATACAAATGGAACATTAGGAAATATTGTGCGTACGGCTAAAACAATGGCTGAATCGTGACCTTCAACTATTGCAATCACGCAGGTCATTGACTTCCAGTGAAATATTTATAAACAATCTACGTGGTACAACTTTATAAGGATAAATTATATATCGAGGTTTTATTGAAAATGTAATTGTAAATTCTACTGTTTTAATTGAGTATTTCTAGCAATAACGTCAAAACATTTTTCTATTATATTAGTAGTAGGTACCATTTTATTACACGCCTTAAGTATAATTTGCACATGACATGACCTAATGAGCAAATGACTAACCAATATACGTTTATACATTTAAAGAACCGTCAAGCTCGTTTAACCGTAATTAATTCAAAAATATACATAATTAAATGAAAATATAATATTTTATAGCCAATATTAACGGTGATGCAATACTTAAAATGGTAAGTATCGCAAATTACGTAAAACATTACCGCCGTACAGTTGCACAGTGTAGTTGACGTTTTGTAATAAGAAAGCTCTACTTTATGATAATTCCAGAGTTAGACGGATAATAATTTTATTGATTTATAGTTAGTCACGTTGTTACCTAAAATATCGCCAAGGGCTATATACTTAAATAAACGCAGACAACGGGATACGCAGTACGCAGCAAATTCAGACCCTAGATATTACTAGACTAGACCTATATACAAGAATACATAATAATCAGGCTATCTATGTGTTAAAGCCTGGTAACGTAATTTATATGTTATATTTATATAGTATCATTTAACATTTGTTTTACCTAAATCCTGTGGATTTTTAATGTTGGTATTTCAGAACCAGAACAAATAAAATCTAACTGCAAAAAAATTTTTTTTCTGGCAACAATAATATTTTCAAAGGAGTTCGACAATATTGTAGTTTGATGTACGTTTTGGAGAATGCGCCTTAGACCAACGTAGATTTAACTTGATCTTTGCTCAGATGGAACTTCCTTTATGTATAAATTATCTTAAATAGTTAGTCTAGCTACAATGTGACATGAAATATTTTATTATTTAACAAAACCTTAAATAGTTGTCAAGTTCATTTATTTTAAAATTAAAAAAACAATCGCTATTTAGGAAATACGTTAATGAAAAAAGATGTTTGTATCATAAATACCTTTACTAAAGTTAAATTATAATTACCTACAGTCAAAATTATTTTCACCGAATGTTTTGCAACATTGAGAGAGTATATTAAACATGTAAAGTAATAAAATGTTATTTAATACACCGAGCACGTTATATGTATTGTACCAGATTCTAAACACATTGTTACATGTTACATAACACTATTTGTACCTATTACATTTTAAGAACATTATTATAATAAGATAAAGTAATTGCTCCGACAGTGTATACTTTCTTATTAAATACATTTAGTTTCAAGGCTCACTTTCAAAATTCTAATGAAACTAATTATGAAAGGTGCTAAGAAATTAGTTATATAAATAATTTTAAATTAGTAAGCAGCTAAGCAGTGATAACTTATTATTGATACATTTTTTATTAACATTCATATCCACATTACTATAATATAATTATTAAAAATAAATCAAACCTAAAAGATGCCTTTTAAGATGGCATTATAACTCAAACGCAAAATAACTTTATTCATATAGGTAAACAAGTACACTAGTGAGCGTCAAAAAGGAAGTTAAATTAATTCTAAATTTAAATTTACAGTTCGCAAGTCAAGGGCGTATAGTTAGGTAAATTGTAAATCTCAGGTAGAAGGCTACTTGTCTATCAAAAAAAAACAAATGATCTCGAAATAGATACAGAACTCTGAGGCCCAGATGTAAATGATTGTAGTGCCAGTGGAAAAATAATATCAATTGAATAATAAAAAAAATCGTATAGCAAATTATTTACGTTATTTACATAAATTCTTTTTTTTAATTCGTGTAAACAATAAAACTTTAATTCAATCATTTAGATAATTATAACTACTGTCCGTTCATAATCAAACTAAACATTCTCCGACATAGATGAAGTGAAATTTTCACGTTGTGAAGCTTGTAAGCATAAGTGTAAATGCAATTGTTGGTTTGAAATAACTAAATATTATTTTAAACATAGAACTATTCATTACATTCGCTATTAACATTTGTAATTATTAAGTAAAACCTCATAAAACCAGAAATGAAAAGTGTTTGGTAATAATTTTATATTGTATGCAAAATAAATGTTTGTATAGCAATAATACAATCAAAAACTATCTCAGGTGCTTGTTTGTGTGTTAACATCAAATCATGAAGTGTAAAAGATAATAAACCGAGACACGTTAATTTGTTGCTATAGGTTAAAGCCTCATCAGTTCACCTTTTCGTATAATGTCATAACACTAATCAGTAATGTTTGGATTAGCCAGCTTCACTGACAACTTTCATTATGGAGATCAAAGATAAAGCGAAATATCATGTACCTAGCTATGTTCGCAACCTAAAGATTTATGTTCGCTAACTTAAATAAGGATTCGCTATTTACAGAGAGCTCTGGTTCAGAGAGTAGGAATTCATCAAATATAAAGACCAAAGAAACCAAAAAGCTCAGATTTAGTAGCAGTTAGATTGTGTTCTATTTTCAAATAAATGAATATTATTAAAGACCAGTATTAGAAATAATTTAATGTATCTTATTAGTGAATTGTGAAAACAGCGGATTCTAACGAAATAATTGCGAACCATAGATGTGTGTTATTAGAAAATCAGCTTCAAGGTTCTTCAAATGTTATTAATTTATTTTGAGAAATATATTAAAGTCATTATGAAATTTGACTTATATAGATTTACTTATGTCAGTTACGCAAAACAGTGTATGCGTTTATTGTCAAATGTTTCGACACCATTTAACTAGCGGCGATCCGAGTGGCTTGCGATGCGATACTAATCTAGGCCGTATTATGTCGTATTTCGCAAATACTTACGGTCTACGGATCGAATAATAACATACTGCACGTAATTATGCAAAATAACAGAGGAATCAATGAAAGCAATCGTTCATTTTTGGCATGGCCAAGTTTATTACTTATAAAATACAGGTAACTTTTCTATAAATGGTAACATTTTTTCGTTTATAAAGTAACAGGTACATCAACTCAAAATTATACAACGCAACAACTGATCAGGTTTCATACAAAAAATCAAATAACAAAAAATCTATTAAGCAAGTCGTATCAGTGCAAAACAGTCTAGCCTCAGAGTAGTATGTGTAGAGATCGATTTGACATACTCTCTGACGGCTCACTGGCTTAACTATAATATTTGTGCTAATCTTACATTTATATATCACAATAGAGCCTTCTCTTCCTGCAGCCATTAATAGCTTTCATGATGACCGTACTCGTGACCGTGGCCGACGAAAACAGGTACCTTAACGGGGTAGGGCACTGGCTTCTCAACATGAACGGGAACGTGTTTCTCAATGTGTACTGGGTAAGGTCTGTCTACCAAGACTTTGTAGGGCACTGGGACGTGTTTCTCGACTGGCACGGGAATGTGTTTCTCAACTGGGTATGGCGCTGGTACGTGGACTTTCACGGGGTAGGGGACTGGTTTTTCAACGTGCACTGGTACAGGGCGGTCGACTGGGACCTTGACGGGGTAAGGCACTGGCTTCTCAACGGGGTAGGGTACAGGCTTTTCTACTGGGTAAGGCACAGGTTTGGAGATGTGTACAGGGTAAGGCCTGTCAACGTGGACCTTGTATGGTACGTGGACCTCCTTGATAACGGGGTAGGGAGCGGGTACATGAACTGGTACCTTTACTGGGTAGGGGACCTTCTTTTCAACTGGGTAAGGGGCAGGTACATGAACCTTTACTGGGTACGGTACTTCCTTTTCCACTGGGTAGGGTTGAGGAACGTACACTTTGACTGGGACTGGTCTGTCAACGGGGACATGAACTGGGTAGGGCACTTTTTTCTCTACTGGGTAAGGCTGAGGAACGTGCACAGGCACTTTGACTAGTTCCTTAACGGTGTATGGGACATGCTTAACTACGGGGTAAGGTTGAGGCACTGGCACCTTGACAGGTACAGGAACGTGTTTCTCGACTGGGTATGGGATATGTTTTTCAACTGGGTAAGGAACAGGAACGTTCTTTACAACAGTAATGGTTTTGTGAACTTCCTCGTGTCCACCGTAACCACCGTAACCACCGTTACCACCGTAACCGCCGTATCCACCGTCAAAACCGCCTCCATAGCTTCCTCCGAAACCACTGTCAAATCCTCCGTGCCCGTATCCGAGACCTATGAGACCACGTTTTTCATGTTTTTTGTCGTCAGCCGCCACCTTGTTGTCGGTTACTGCCACTTCTTTTTCTGCTGCCTTGGCTTCTTCGGCGAGAGAGAGAGCCAGGACAGCCACCAGACTGGCGGCCACGAGCTGAAACCAAAGTTAAAATTAGAACATATTCATAGTACTTTTTACTCTCTATAACAGTTTGTATCTCCCGTCTTTCACAAAAGTAATTGAAGGATATATATATAGATGTTATATGTGTATGATAATTATGTTCAATTGCTTTATGTAACTGAATAATTTCCTTATTGACCAACAAAATGGCAATCCAGAAAATTAGATTGACGATCACATGAGCACTAGCACAAGCACAATTTAAATTAGACACACACCATGAGCTTCATGATGCTACGTTTGTTGGTTGCACTGAAGTCAACGAGGTTCTGAATGCGAATGATGCGTGTTGGATCTCAGCTCTGATATATATATGAGCGGCATGATTGGCGGAGCGAAGAAAAAAGGCATAGCACTGCAGTCCTACAGTACTTTCGCTTTCGAGGGGTATCGCAAGGCGCAAATTCAAAATGCTCTATATTCAACTTTCAGAGTTTGAACCGGTTTGAGATAATGCAAACAGTTCCTGAAGCTTTGGTAATATCAGATATGAAATCAATAATCAAGAGATTATTAATTTTAACTACCATGTAACTACAATGATTTAAAATACTTATAGCTATATAAATATACTATAATTTAACCTTGATTAAATTATGGTCATATTTTAAGCTTAACTCTTTCTCTTTATTTTAATAAATTTATATGTCCTGACCTAATTTAATTTCCACCACAAATACTAGCACGTATTAATTTTGGGCCTTATCAAAATATTATAAAAAATTAAGATATTTGGAAATTTTTATCTATTATAAACTCAACTTCATTTGAAGTAATAATATTAAAAGCCTTTATTGTTGTAATTACTTATATGTACTTAAAAATGTGAAGTACTTTTAAATTAACACTAAAAAAAACACAAATAATTTATCGTCAAGCCGGTTAATTTCTGTTATATAACTTGTCCTTGGACATAGGCCCCCTGTATTTATCTTTATCTTCTCTCATAATGTTTCCTGTCCATTTCCATTTCATTTGTTCTACTCTGTTCTTATTTGGTTAACCACTAAATACAATGTATAATATATTTTATTGTTAATGCCATTAAACTTAATGATCCATAAACTTAATTATAATTTTCTACATCATGAATAGATTTACTACTTATAAATAATAATAAACTATCTAGAATAAAAAACCCTCGGTCAATATCTCGGAGCTCTAAAATCCGACACTACATACCTATGATAAAAATTTCTAAACCTAAACGTATTTACCATAAACAATAAACATTAGTATGCAGATTCAAATTGTCTTTATTTAAAATCTTAAGACAATCTAAATCGCTTAAATGTTTATTTTTGTCTTTTGAAAGTAAACCCTTCACTGAAACAGATAGTGCCGTAGACTAATTATCCAATACTTGTGTATATTATACAGCGTTAAAGGAATTTCGCTTTGTCACAGTTAGGTGAGTAGTTTTGGTTTTACTATTCCAAAAGTATGTAAAATTGCTGTTATCCACTGGAGTTATGTTGAAAAAGACATAGTAACAATATATTTTTTATTTATTTACGTTAGTGACGGTGAAAAAAAATGTATTTAAATACGTCATCATAATTACCTTCCTTAGTTATTTAGTTATACTTTATTGCCATAATAAACATAATTATACATATAGAAAAAAAAACAAAAAGTATTAGGTTACACAAGTAATAATAAAACAAGATGAGAGAACGGAAGGGTTTTGCAGCTCAAAACGTTACCTTCTAATAATAAACATACAACCTTTTCTTTTTAATATTATTTTAGATAAAAAGAGAGATTTCAACAATAAAACTGACGACGAAGGCATCTTCTCTTCAAGTATTCTTCACAAAAAAACTCGAAGCTTATATCAACCATCAATCACAGAGAATTCTTATTTATTTATAGATACATTCTTTTCGTACCCAAATGCTTATAAAATATTTCAGTATGAATTATATCTAAGTTCATATTTCGTGAATTTGTAAGCCTCGAGGTAATAAGGTATACTTGTACTTAGAATTTCGTAAATCGTTCATTTTTGTCCGACTGTCATGTTTCTAACATTCCAAGGTCCCTTTTGTTCTTTGATATTGGTTCATTACTGCATTTGACATTATTACTTTCACGAGCCTTTTAGGCCATGTCCAGGTTTGTATGGCGTGATTGGGAATGAAAAGGGTTTTCTTACATTTTTTTTAATGCACCTGCAATCAGCCTCTTGGCTTTTATCAGATTTTATGAAATTATTGCAATTAGGAAA
Organism: Pieris melete; assembly: GCA_963693345.1. Taxonomy (NCBI): domain Eukaryota; kingdom Metazoa; phylum Arthropoda; class Insecta; order Lepidoptera; family Pieridae; genus Pieris; species Pieris melete. Next base: position 3,909,206 of record CAVNZK010000006.1, on the reverse strand, counting down.
CGCAAATCCAAAATTTTTCTATTTCCCTCTGTACATCGTAATTTCTTACATAATCAAGCATTATATTGTTATGTGAGTTCCAGATTTTTAAGGGGAAAAATTTGTACAAACCAAGTTTGTACGTTTACACACCACTTCTTAATTTGAAACAGAAAATTGTAAGAATTTATTTCAACGTTGAAAAATTTTAATTCGCGAATTTCACGTTTCTATTATGCAATTAAATAAAAGTATATACATTTCTTTCGTCAAAATATGCAATACCGTAATGTTATTCATTGTATCAATAAGTATTAGTTACATACATAAATGCATTAGTGCACAGCCGAGTTCCAAACTATTGACCTAAGGGTTAGGAATCCCACGCTTCCACCACTTAACCAATAAGTTTATGTAGGCTTTCTTATTTTCATAGATAGAATGACCGAAATGTCCATTTCACATAAGGGGCCATCCATAAAGTATGTCACACGAATTTTAGGACTTTTGAACCCGTCCCCCCGTCCTTGTCACAGGTTGTCACATTTTTATAAAGCCCCCCCTGATGTGACGTCACACATTTTTTAAATTTATGTATGTATTTAAAAATAATCGAGAGAAAACAGCTATTTTCATTTAATTAATTAAAAATAGATCAAGTTCTTAAATTTTTAACATGTGACGTCACAGAAGTATTAACCCCCCCATGCCCCTTGTCACACGATGTCACACTTCGGTGATACCCTCCCTCCCCATTAACGTGTGACGTACTTTATGGATGGCCCCTAACTTACGAACGACGGTATCAAATTGGATAAAAAAGTTTTTAAGTTAATCTCATCTCGTCAAGATCAAGTAACTGAATAAGACAAAAGACTATCCACTATTGTGATAAGTCTATTGATTGAGTTAGATAACGCCGGTGAAACATAGCTGTTGTCTGCGTTGTCTAGAAAGACTAAACACTTAGTATGACATCCAGTATTTGTTTATTAATTGCAACATGAGTGAAAACATATATTTTATTTAACTTAAAAAACTTCAAAGATATGTGATATCACATTTTGATTCGTCTAGTAAAGAAATTAACAGTTGTATATTTTCTGCGAGTTTTCTCTTCTCCACTCATACAGTAGAATTTTCTGTTTCTGTTTTCCTAGCTTTGTGCACGGTTTTGGTTGATAATTACATTCACCTTCCCCTCTTTTACCAATGCCCTATTAGTTTGTCTTATATAATTAACGTACATACACATAGATTAAATTTTTTACCAAAAACAAATAGCCGGATTTTAATTAAATGTGTTTTCGTATTAAAACTCTACGCTCTAAATGTTCTTGGTGTGTTATTATCATGACACAGAAACCTTGTGTAATAATAATTACTATTTACTTTCAATTAACATTTTTCATTATTACAAACCGGTACTTTCCTAATTTAATCGGTGGACAAAAAACGCTTCAAAAGCTTGAGACCACAGAATATCAAATGAATTCATAATTAACTCGACTCTACACTCTCGTATAAATTAGAATCAAATCTAATTCAAATCTTAATTATATTAATTAATTTGTATTGTGTCAGAGTGTTTGCTTTTAAAATAATAAATCTTCAAATGAAAGTTAGCTCTTATAAGTCAATTGAACAAGGATTCAATATTACAAAATTAAATATATTTATAATCCAATATTGCTTTCAACATCTTAGGCATTGAAAGAGATATATTTTTGGGGGAAATTATAAAATAACAATAAACAGTGGCGCTATAATTTCTGTATGTTTTCGTGATTCATGGTTGGATATTTGTGGTTATTGCCAGTAGTCCAACACAACTCTGAAATAATTCTTATACATTTTATAACAAATAAAAAAGATGTGGCTATTAATTTCCTTATATGTAGAGATCAAATAACCATCCGTGTAGCAACATTTTGAAACTTAAGATATACGAAAACGGATACGAAGATTACGAAATCTTGCTTCGATATTAAATAGCTCTATACATTTCATGTACCTAAAAATAGCCTTCAACACATTAATTTGATTTGAACGTATAATATACCAAAATTATCACTAACAAAATAAGTTCTTTATAGTGATATAATGTTTTATCTTTATCACTCACGTGGTACTTGCGAAAGAATAAATGGGACAAAGGATTTTTAACAAATTTAGGATTATACCTACCTATGTCTATAATTGTTAGAAATCCCTATAATACATAATTGTAAAAAGAAATTTGAGTTTTCAAATTTATTTGTCTTTGTTTTTTTCTGAATTATATTCTTACTTCTTACCCCAAAATCGGAATAAACTGTTCTAACATATAGGTAACACAATGAACACTTATGAACGTCAAAAAAAAGAAAACATTTTTACATTTATTCTGTATTGTTTTTGTATGTTTGTAACGAATAAATATAAAAACTTCTGGACCCATTTCAAAAGTTGCTATGTTTATCCAGGATAAATGATGGTATCATTTCTTATAACTCGCCGTTCATTAAAAATCTTAAATATTTAACCTTGACTTTCAAGGTAATTTTCGATTGAAAAATCCTATTTATTTTAGTCACAAAAGATATTTCTTAACAATAATTTCATTGCATTGAAAAAATGCGTGCAAATTATGCAATGTCGTCTGTAAAAGTGACCGTATGTGGAGCAAAACGGCCTAACATCCCTCCGGTTGGAATAAGTCAAGAACTTCTAGCGGGGTTTAATTTACGAAACTGATACACGAATTTATATTAACAATAAGATTGCGTAAGAGAGGATAATCTTTATAAACAGAAAGTGAAGGATGGGAGCTAACACAGTGAAATACCTTTTGTTGCTGCTTCTAATTAGTTGGAGAAACCTATATAAATTATTGTTTGTATACGATTAATTTCAATACTATGATATCATTTTTCTAAATTGATATCTCTTCTTCTTATCTCTATTGAATCTTTCTGACCAGCGACAATGAAGGTGTATTTTATCAAATAAATAAACTACCTGAAGATATAGAAATGTAATGTTACCAAGAAGTGCTTTAATATGGTTTGTCTTTTTAAAAATATAATAAAACTATAAATTCTCTAGTAGAAATAAGTATATTAATACTATCTATTATTGAAAAACTTAATTTAACCAATGTTGAAAAATCGCTTTAATCTTATAAAATGGCTCTCTAATTATTGCAACGAATACAATCTATCTGATCACTGTAATAAAATAAGATTACATTGTGAAAATGTATTCAACGCGTTGTGAGTTCATTATTATTCGTTTATTGGTTTCTGATAATTGCTTTTAATTGTCTGACGTATTTCATTTAAAATAGGAAACAGTTCATAAATAATAAGAAAGGTTGACTTTGTCCACCCTAAATTCAATACATTTAAATAAATCTGAAAGTTTGTTTATCATGAGCAGCCTTATCTATTTGCCATAACCGTTTAATGTATGATTTAAATAGGACAATGCTGTCTCATTTATTATATTCAAAACGTTTGTACTTTCGAACGCTATCTTAAAGCACTCGGTGACTTATAAAAGATTATTGTATGTTGTAATGTTAATAGTTTTAACACCTTAACATGATCTCAATTTTATTTGAGAGGAACAAATTATTATGAATATCAAGTTTTTCTGAAAACCTCTTCCTACCTCTAGAGACTTTTTGAAAACTTCTGAAAGCTTTGAACGCAAACGAATTAATTAATATGATCGTTTATTACCGTCACAAATATATAAATATGTTCAAGGACGTGCCCTGGTCTGAAAATACCAAGCCAAGAAACTGGTTCCTACTTTCCATTCATTTGCACACATTTCAATAAAAAAAAACTCTGGAATAGTTCAAGTAATCTTTAACATTCTAGCGGTAATGACAATAAATCGTGTATTAGCATCGTAGTACAATGCTATTGGTTTAATTTAAGTATAATTATTTAAGTTGCTAAATACATAATGTAACAAAATATGTTCCACATAGTAAATGACGAATTACCTCCTTTCTCGTGTAAACACTGTGCGGCCTTGATACATAAAAATACTCACGGTAGTTTATGCAACACTTACTTATATCATTCGTAAATGTATCTGGCCTTAACTTTACTGTTGGTCCACTCTATTATATGTAAGAAAAATAAAAATGTAGCTTTTAGTCAATGAAAAAAACAAATAGCACTATAGCGTATTAATTAAATTTAAAATTACTATATGTTTGAACACCGTCTTTGTACGCAGTGACAAAGTAATCAAATCATAAACTCTGCATTTTCTTTATAAATCGCAGAATTTTATTATACTCATAACTGCCTTTGTGTGTATTACCAACGTACCGGCGGATAACCCAGAGTACTTGGGTTCGATTTTTGTTTCAAAATGTTGTTTGTTACCAAAAGACTGACTGCCCACCCAAAAGTAAAAAAAAAATGTAAAGATTTATCGGCCCCGTTCCGTGATATGGTGAAAGGATTTTATATTGTTTTCGATACTTTTGACTGACAACATGTATTACATGTTGCTACTGAACCAGATAATTAAAGGTAATCAATGTATGAGCAGGCCTAATAACTTCAGCGTGTCTCACCTCTACAGTCTTGCGTTTAACACCCACAACTACCAAATTAGTTTAAATTCAGTTGTGCTTATAAAAATCAGAGTCGAGATAGTGCTTAGCTTAGTGATAACTCCAAAAATTCAGCAAAAATGTAATGTGGTTTGAGATACAGAAGTATATACATAGTTAATCATAGATTTGAGTCGAGTGTGGAAGAAGGTGGATCACCTACTATAAAAAAAAAATGAAAGAAGCAGATGCAATCTAAGGCCGAGATCCATATTGTAGCGGCTATTGAATTATTATTGTATGTAGACATTAATATTAGAACGATCCTAATCGGTGATTTAGCCACATTAAAAATTACAACATTATTTGGTAGCAATACGCGAGAAATACGTAATTTAGCGAATGCGTTCCACATGTTACGAGGTGTTTATTTCGGTAACAGCAAAAGATTACTACAAATGGACGTTTCGACGCTTCATGTGAATACAAATTAATTGACGTATTAATTCCGTTAAATACTGTTAAGTTTAGCAAATCTTATACATTTAAGAAAAGTAAGATTGATATGTTATATTTGATCGCTAAGTTGATTTGATACTATTGTATACAATAGATTTAATTTTATCCATATCCTACTTGGAGATGTTAATTTTTTTATTTCTTAAGAATTTCAAAAAAATGTGTTAGATTTTTACGTTTGACAGTGAAACATGCAATTTGTAATCGCCATTTGCAATTCGTGTTTGGACATAAAGCAAACAACATTACCGTTAATCACGATAAAACAAAAAGTTAACATTAACAATTCATTGACGGAAATGATTGAATGAAAAACTTAACGATGTCCTTAAGGTCAAGCAATGTAATTTAATGTATTTCAAGGGTCATTCACCTGTGCTGACCTCTTTATAGAAGGACAAGCCATGTGTGGCTCACCGCAACTTCAGCTATGGTGTAAAAACTTATAATTACTTTCAAATGTCATCCAGAGAATTTTATCAATGGAATACTATAGAAACCTGTCGAAATTATACAGGGTGTAACGAGCTTTAAATATCCAAGAGCTGGATAAAAAAAATTGTTTCCGCATACGTGACTTGCGGTCACCACTCGAATTGTTATGGAAGTGTCCACGATAAGTGTAAGATATTCCCATACAGTTTTATATCGCGACAGCGATTTGACATTTGTGGACAAACAGGTTTTTCTCAGAAGGAATCGCAAATACCTCAATATAAAAGTTATATTATAATTATAGTTAGTAGTCTTGGCCTAGCGGCTTCAGCGTGCGGCTTTCATCCCTGAGGTCGTAGGTTCGATTCCCGGCTGCGCACCAATGGAATTTCTTTCTATGTGCGCATTTACCATTCGCTCGAACGGTGAAGGAAAACATCGTGTGGAAACCGACATGTCTTAGACCCAAAAAGTCGACGGCGTGTGTCAGGCACAGGAGGCTGATCACCTACTTGTCTATTAGATTGAAAAATGATCATGAAACAGATTCTGAAATCTGAGGCCCAGACCTAAAAAGAGGTGCGCTACAACCTCTTTTTAGGTCTGGGCTAACTGATTTTTTTAATATAATTATAGTACAGTTTTAATTGTAGTGCAACCCAGTGGGTAGACGTGCGTCTCTTAAGCAGGTCAAGCGGTCGAATCCCAGCTGGTATACAAATGGTGAATGAAAACATCGTGAGCAAAACAGTTTAACAAAGAAAATTGAGCATGTGTCAGACTATTATAATAATGGATTATGAAGGCACTTCCTTGTTTGAACAGATATATAAAAAATAGACACAAAAATCCAAGTTCAAGACCAGATTTAACAAATAATTTGTAGCTATTTTATGCGACACAGCGTAACGTTTTGAAAGTATTCGTAAATAATCTAATTAACTTTGACTAAAGAGACTTCAGTGATGAAGTAAGATATTTTAATACATCAAGGACATATTGCATATTTTTCATTAATGAATTTGCATACTTTATAAATATTTACTTATGTTCTTTTCTATATCGTATCGTAATCAACATATCTAAATTTATGATAGAGAATTGGAATGGAATTGATTTAATAAATAATAATTAATCTAAATAACTTAGTAAAATAATATTCTGTAGTTTATAATTTCTATCAGACAACTGTAAAGAAGATGTTAGCCATTTGAACCATTACAAAAAGAGGTTCATCAGTGTCGAAATTAATAAACTGTCAAGTAGTTATTAGGTTTCATCTCGTAAAACATTTTCAAAACTGACAGTCATAATGGTTCATATAAATATTTTGATTGATGGTGATTACAGAAAATTGCTCTTAAAACTCTGCTGAGGTCTCGCCCTATCAGTAGCGCTAAAGCTCACTTGTAAGTGATATATTTAATGTAAATGCTTCGCAAGTGCGAAATGCAATGATTATCGCAATATTGATTACAATATAATTCATCATGTTCTCAACGTATGATGACATTGTGAAAGGTTTATTGCACGGAATGAGTCTTTAATGATTTATTTTTATTTTTATCGTTATGCAAACTTTGCATTATAAACATGCCAGTTAATTGAATTTATTTAAATATATTTTTTTTCGTCTATGTGACGTCTGTGATATTACAACACATATCAGTCTATCCATTCAGAAACAATATTTTTTTGCAGTCACATGTCACGGCTATTAATCGCTATATATAGTAGGTTTTCCCACCAAATTTATTTTACTATAAAGTTTATTAAATAATATTAAATGTTTATCGGTTTATTAATTGATAAATAATATTGCATAATTAATTAATATATTAATCCTATGGGTAATAATTTGATCAAATAAGTAATCAAATAAATAGTATGACTCCAATCGGAAGCTGGAAAAGGTATTTTACTGCCCTGTTTTCCATAATCTGTACTTAAATAATCAGACATTTCGAGGCAACGCCGTTTTATACATTTAAATGATGATTTATCTACCATAAGGTATAAACTAATAGACGACTTTGAGTATGGCCATTACAACTAAATGTTTCCTTTCTATTGTTGAATTCAAATAAAGGCCCTCTACACTTCGTAACGAAAACTAATAGGCACTAATAACAACTCATATTACGTGATAACAAGCCACACATAACAATGATACTCATGTTTCTATAGATGGCGTGGAACATATATGCTTAGTTTTTATAAAATATATAATGCAAGTAAAACGCGTTCTTCTACATTCTTTTTGTATTTTCAGTAACAACAATAATTCATGTTAACTTAGTCAAAAATTAAAATGATATATGTTTTTGAGGAAAAATCAGTCACTTATATTATGCTATGTTCAAACGACAACTTGTTTCGCTTATTATTTATTCCCAAAAAAAAAAAAACAAATCGTAATTACTACGGGCCGTTGTTTTTATAAACATAATTTAATAGACAATTCTTCGTTAAAATACTATAATTACGAGTAGTTGCATTAATATACAATATTCTATTAACAACGAAAGGGTGTTTATGGGAGTCAGTAGAGTATATTTAAAACTCCTTACATGGATCATTCGCGTGCGAATAATAATTGAATTAAAAGACATATAAATTTAATTATCCAAAGTATGAAAGAAACAAATAATTGTATCTTATAATATATCAGTTCAAATTTGTTTGTGTTATTTTTCAACTAGGGTATGATTAATCGATTCAGTGCGTTGATGTCTATTATATGGAAGACAACGCGTAGCGCTTTTGAAAATAAAATAAAACATTAAAAGTCGCAGATTTTACTACAGAAAATATACAAATACACTCTCTATAAAGAAGAAAGATTAAATTTATTAAATTCATAGCGTTTTCTTGGAGATCAATTCGGTTCTACATGAATATTATAATAATAAATATGTCCTCATTCGCATTTCGATTATGATGGTTAAACACTTTTAACAATTTAGGATCTACAATCTATAGGAATCACAAAGTGTGGAATTTTAAGTACACACAAATAATGTTTTGCTAGTGATTAATTTTAGTTTCATAAAATTACTGTAAAGGAACTCGTTAATATTAATTTTACAACCTTCACACGGAAAATATTTCATCATACCTACTTGCTTTGTTATGAAATAACGCCATTTTTATTTAATATGATTTTTAGGTTTTTCTAGAACGATTATATATCATAGTAGTTAATCGACAGCATCGTAATAACTTTACCAGTAATGTAATACAAAACGAATTTCTTTATGCAATCAAAAAAATTTTTTTTAATTTACTTTAACTAACTTTAGACTATTATTTTACGATCGTAAAATCTTGTTTTAGCATTGTAACATATAATTATAAGGCATTTACATAATTTTAAGATTTGAACGTACATAATTATTGAAAATAGAATGATATTTCTCACAAAATAACTTAAGTTCATAAAATCTTTGTGAGAGTCCTTACCAACAATGAAACAATACTGCTTTGTTCGCAAAGTCTGTGTGCCTTCATTACCAACACGCATTCTGTCCATTTTTGCAACATAATACTGGATATTTTAAATTACTCAATCCTATTCTTATATAATTAATATAAAAAACTCGAAGCTAAAATTACGGGTTTAATGTTACATCTTTACGTTTTCTATTAATGTTTTTAATCATAAGATAATTTACAATTCTAATAACTTCGAAGATAAATTATAGACATTACGTATAAAAATAATTCGTATTTTGCAATACAAATAAATAAACATTTGATGAACTGCTAAGCTCATCGGTTACTTCATAAGGCCCACATTAAGCTACAGCTTGACCTTAACCGACATCTTACGTAAACCAATAATATTTGTAGTGACTCGACACTTAAAGCAAATACAGTGACTAGTCATTTCTGTTTACCTACTTTCCATTGATTTTAAATTAGGAACATAAAAACTGTTCACTTATACCCTTGTATCGATTGTTATGTCACCTATATTGTATTTTTCCATTCATGAAACCCGAAGGTTACAATATCAACTTCATTTGACCTTCCAAACACTTCCTATAGGAAAATAAAACCATTTAATATTTTATATTTTTTTATTTATTTCGTATTTTACAGTCAACTTAACCTAGAAATGGTAACTTTTACATCACAACGTACGCGTACTCCTATGCAATCACGTAGTACACTTATTTTACATGACATCTCAGTGAATGACAGTATAAATATACAAGAGGATAGTTTGCTGGTGTCCCGGCCGAAATTTGGCGAGATATAAATAGCTCTGGTGAGATTATGAATTGTTTAAAAACTAAATAAAAATATTCTAGTGTTCATAGTATGAGCCTCCTAGACTGTGTCCACCGTAGCTACCGCCGTAACCTCCACCGTAGCTTCCTCCGTAACCGCCTCCGTAACCGCCTCCATAACCGCTGCTATGACCGCTGTCGTGTCCAACGTAGACGGGGACCTTTACTGGGACTGGGTATGGCTTCTCAACCTCAACAGGCACTGGTCTGTCAACATGGACGGGGTAGGGCCTGTCAACGGGGACCTTCACGGGGTAGGGCACGTGCTTTTCAACCTCAACTGGGACGTGCTTGTACACGGGGTAGGGCTCTGGTACTGGAACCTTGACTGGTACTGGGTAAGGCTTGTCTACATGAACTGGGTAGGGCCTGTCGACTGGTACGTGAACGGGGTAAGGTACTGGTTTGTCAACGGGGTAGGCGACTGGAACTGGTTTCTCTACTGGGTATGGGGCAGGTACGTGAACAGGGTAGGGCCTGTCGACTGGGACCTTGACAGGTACGCCAACATGTTTGATTACTGGGTAAGGTTGAGGAACGTGTACTTTAACTTCGACGGGGTATGGCACGTGTTTCTCCACGGGGTAGGGTTGGGGCACTGGAACCTTAACGGGGTAAGGCACATGCTTTTCAACTGGGTAGGGCTGGGGCACTAAAACTTTGACGGGGTAGGGCCTGTCGACTGGAACGTGAACTGGGTAAGGTACTTTCTTCTCTACTGGGTAAGGAGCTGGTACATGCACTGGCACTTTAACGTACTCCTTAACGTGAACGGGGACGTGTTTGACGACTTCGTAAGGCTGGGGCACTGGCACCTTAACTGGGTAGGGCACGTGTTTTTCTACGGGGTATGGGACAGGGCGGTCGACGTGTACGGGATATGGTACTCCCTTGACTAGGGTAACTGTCCTGGTGGTGTCAGTGTGACCACCGAGGTCGATGTTTCCGTATCCGTGAGATAGACCTCCCTGGTCGATGAGGTTGTAGGCACCACCGAATCCGTGACCGCTGCCGATATAACCGACATCCAACCCGCTTATACCGTAACCGTAACCCAAGTTAAGGAGACCACGTTTGTCTAATTTCTTTTCTAAAGGTTCAGCCTTCTGCTCCGTCGACTTCTCGCTGGCAGCAACTGCTGCTACCAGCAAGAGAGCTGTATAAATCTGTAAAAAAAATAAACGTTAATAATACAATATATGTAAGCTCCTAAAACTAATAAGTAATATAATAAATTAGATAAGTTCCACGATGAAGTATCAAAGCTACTCAGCGTAATTTATTTTACGAGTGAAATTATAAAAAAGAACTATGTCGTATTACAAAAAAGTTGCTATTAATAGTAATTAATTATTAAGCAAGAATTGCATTGTCCTATATAAAGTATGTAATGTGCATAATTACGCACTACGTGTGCATAACGGTTACGCTAAGACTTTGTAAGTAACACATTGACTAGTGTAGTCTCCGTAAATAGCAAGCGTGCGCAATACTCGTCCTATCAATCATCCAGTTATTATATTAACATACAAATTCTACAAAAAATTAAGTAGAAAAACTCTGTTCTGTTGATATTAAAATGAAATTAATTTTATAATGTAATTCGTGGGTTTTTCGTAATGCTTCTTTATGTTATTCACACACAAATATCATGACATAATTTTAATATGTAATTTTTTTAAATTGCATAAACACTATTCCATAACAAAGTTTACCGACTCATTCCATTTCGTTCACATAATTCAATCATTATTGCAGTCTTTTTCTGAAATGTACTTTTTAAGAAATAAATTTTTATTATACGCTATTATACGCAAATGACATATCCAACATTTCTATATAAAGAAAGATGTAAAAATTTAAGCCAATAAAAATTACTTATCAGGCGTGACGGTTTTTATTACAACGATGAGACATGCAATTTAAATACAGACTTTTATAAAAAAGCTTTCGAATTTTCCTAGAATGTCGTTAAGGCTTGGTCACTTGTGAAGTTTTCTTATATCAAGACGTGATATGTTTTCTATCGGAGGAATTTTTCACAAATTATTTAGAACATACTGATATTTCTTAGATATTTGAGAAAACGCAAATTTTATATAATGGGAAGTTTTAATAGTTATTGTGAGTCGCTAATCAGTGAGTACATCGAACGAGGCCATCGGGTTGCTCGTGGGATAGTGTTGGTTCTTTATGGCTATTTTGCAATGTCTACTACAAACCTAGTTCTTGTTACGTATTACAAGAATTAAATATGTATGTACTAAACACTACTTTGCGTGTCTTTGTATGGCAATAGAATTAAAAAAATTAAGACAAGTAAAGTAGTAGTAAAAAAGTAGCATAAGTAAACATGTCGCTAAGTGACTTCTACACACGGGACTTTTTAGTGAAACGTATATTATATGATATGACTGTAATATTAAGCATTTAAATTATAGCAAACATTCACAACGTTTTTATAAGTGAAGGACTACAAGATTATTACTAGGCCATACTATACAGTTAGTTGATATTAAAATAAGTTTCGAATTTACGATGAAAGATTTAAACCAAAGAAATATTATTAAAATTCAACAAATAACCGTGTTTTAATTATATAGATCAATCTTCTATCGAAGCAGTCAACCTCAAAGTAATGCATGAATCAAAACTATTACGCATTATGAATTTCCTCTTATGTAATTAACTGGATTCTAGCTCAGATGTAATTTAACACTAGAGAACCTACTTTCTTCCTGGTTTAAAACCAGTATTGATTGATAATACATATTTATTATGATGCAATATTCGATTGATATAATTGCTTTAGTTCTTTGCATTTATTTTTAATAATTCAAACCAAGATTTTTTTGCAAATAAGCCCACTGCTACGGTTTTAAGTCGTTTTAAAATCGTTACTTTAGTGTGAGAAACAAATTGAGTAATAAGGAAAATTTATATATTTATGTTTAATTTTTTAAGTTTTTATTAAAATTTCATTTAAATTTTATAACCGATAAACTAACTATACTGATACTATATATTGCTTTAATTTCTTGACATATAGAAATATTTTTTCAACCCATATTGAAAAAAAAATGAATTTAAAAATAAAATATTTTAACCAAAACACTAATTAATATTCGAAGCAGCGACTTCAAAAAAGTGACACATTAATCACTAGACACAACACTTCGCGAAATCTAACGCTTTTTTGAAGTCATCACTTCACTTCACTTGCACTTTAACAACTCACCGTTGTTTTCATAATGCCTCTTGCACGGTGGTTGAAGCCGGGAATCGGACTGGATACCATTCAGTTTGTGTCTTGAGTTTTTATAGTTGAATATTTGGAAGAACTTTCGCCATTGCCCCTCTAAAGACCGGGTTTGCTTTGGTCGGCGTGAGTCCTTCGTATACGATAAGCCGTCAGGCGGGACAAACGTTCTCGCGTTGGATTTTTTATCTATACGGACAGTGCGATTCTTAAACGATTTAGATGTATCAAAATTAATACTTAATTAATGACGCTTAAAATATCGCGGGCTTAAGCTTTGTGAAGTTTTCGAGTACTATGTAGGTGTTAATAGCAATGGGAAATTTTTCCTTTTTCACTTTTTTTACTACAGTTTATTGGTATTAAATTCATTTTATCTAAAATTATATTTGGTCAAATAGATACACAATTTATACTAAATTATTTGTTAGTTCTATAGTTGTTGCGTTTATTTTTTCAAGGTTAGAGAATGTAATATATAATTTAAATACGTAATTTATATAATTATTTCTTAAACTGGATCTAATTTTATAATAACTTTATTTGTTTCATAGTTTATAACTTACCTTGACATTATTACTTATAATATTATTTATTGCATTAAACTTAAATTGCTGCTAATGGCATAATAATTTAATTTATTACAAAAAATATTAACTTACAACACATTGCATACCCATTGTATGGCTCTATAGATTTTATTTTATTTTCTAGCTATTTTTAGTTGGCAACTCCAAAATTTAGACACGCACGTGTAAAAATCATATATTTTTACATTACATTTCATATTAGGTTAATATAATAAAAATATAACTTTATAAAATGTAACCAAAATGAAAACAAAGGAATGTAAAGGTTACTCAAATTCATGAAGTGAGTCATTTCCGCGTCTGAAAACATAATCGCTTTGTTGTAAATATAAATAGCTCCTAAACATTTTATTTGCAGTCATAATTCAACCTAAATATCGCGTAAAGTTTATCGAAAACCCATTAGCAAACCTGTAAATTATTGTATTACCGTCTTTCGTATAAAGGTTCGCTTATGTCTTTATTCAAGTCTTCCTGGTTCTCTATAAGGTGTGTAAATATTCCATTAATTGGCATTACAAAATCGCGCGTAATTTCAAAGAATTTCTCGATGGCCGAGTTCTATATTGGAAAGGCACTCTCGATGCGGCAGGCTACCGGTTCTGCGGCCTTGAACCCATCACAAGCCCTAAATGGGTGCAGTGAACGCGGTAATATGACATGGTAGTGATTTCCCATTTTAAATTTACACGTGAGACGGAAAATTCTTCGTGAAGAAGGCTATCAACTTTTGTTTTTAGTGTTTCATTATTAATAAAACAGTTATCTTGTGGATAGTTGAATTATATTATTTTAGTTTTTTTTAAGTAATTATTATTTTTGAATCAATGAAGTCACATTTTATTATATTATTTTTTATGGTTTACTCAATTAATGTTAAATAAATAAATTTAAATTGGGCAAAATATTTTTGTTAATATTCGCTTTCCGGCCAGGCAACAATCTGTAGATCGCACTACCTAGTATTACGTATATTTTTTCTTTAGAAAATTCCACAATCTCTTTGAAAAAAAAATATTGCAGAATAGTAATTTAAATGTAAATTGGAAGGTTAATCTTTTGGCTGTTGACATATTGTCAAATATTATTTGTGAGCAAGAATAAAAATGCAACAGAGCACATAAACGTCCCTTATTTATAAAATATAAATTAGTCCAATTGCATTGTTTTAATTGAAATACCTATCAGCCTCTTTTCATCACAACTTGACAGCAATTGGCGAAAAAGTACTTTAGTTAAATGAGTGCAATTCGTCTGATTTGGTTTTTATGAATAAAAGAGGTAAGGTTATATAAAATGCGAGCTTTTATATTAATTAAAAAGAAATGCAATAGTAATTAAAATCGGTAATTTATTGACTTATACAATTCATATTAATTAATTAAGAAAAAAATTAATTTAAATTTACATGAAGTCAGGTAAAACGCGTTTTATTAAAACTTGTCCTAAAGACACTTGAGTAACATTGTTATACACATTTTTAGGTCCCGTTAGTTAACACATGACAATCTTCTTAAAGACATCAATACATTGAATGAGTCTCGGCAGTATAGTTAAGCTGACATAAACATATACATTTAAACCATTAATAACACTTAGAAACACATCCTTCATGCAAATACGTTCACGCACTGTAATTCGACGCATAACAATGGTAGCCGTGAACTTTATGTTGGCTTATGACCTAGTATCTATTTCACGTAATAGGTATAATTTCCTTTACAAATATTTAATAGAGCTGAGATTACGTTAGGCCAATTTTTAGCTTTACGTAAGCTTATAAAATGAAACTTTTCAATGATACTCGCGTCAAATACACACGATGCAAATATTACTTTAGCAATTGACCCAAGACTTCTGAATTAAGGGAAAATTAAAACTCATTATTAAAATAAAAGAGTTTGGTCTATTGTTTATGAAAATTAGGATAATGTAATCATTAAATAAGGCATAGGTACTCTTATTACTTAGTATAAGCTTAATACGCAAAAACGCAGGAAATTATAACATAATACCTGTAAAGTGATACAGCAGTTTCGCGTACATTTTGCAATCCAACTTACGATATTGAGTTACGAATGTACAATTTGTTCAAAGTTCTTGTTATTATGTTCATCGATGACTGGAGCTCGAATCATAGGGCATGGATTTTAATTTAAGAGCACAAACAAAAAACAAAATATATTTAAAAAATCCGTATTTTTTTTTGTTCATAATTTTTGCATTTCTTGTTGTTAGTTAGTAGTTGTACTCTACCCTCTGTAGGTGTTTCTTTTTCATTGTTCCACATTAGGGTTGCCTGGAAGAAATCGCTTGTTAGCGATAAGGCCGCCCGTTAACTTTTGTAATCTGTTTTTTTTACTTTTGTTATGTGTATGTTTGTGAATAAGGTAATAAAGCATAAATAAATTCCTGTTATTGGAGAGGTTATGTATACATAAGAGTACATTTATTTAACAACAAAGGTAAATGCGAAGCTCAAGAATGAACGCCATGGAAGCTCATTTGGACGCCCTCTGTCCCACAAAGCTCTTACTATGCAGTGTATTATAGATTTACTACTATAATACACTGAATAGGGTTAGAATAACGTACGAACTTGGCGTTAAAGTCAATTATACCTTCTATGGAAACTGTATTCGTTTTTACAACTAAGTCTAACAAAAACATATAGCCCTTCGTCCGTGTCGCTAAGTTTTGCCGAGGGTTGATCAGACGAGCTCAGGGTTGCAGTTGCGTTTTTTACTCTTAACTCTGTTTATAAATATATTGTTACGCTAAACTTCATATATCTATCTGATCGTTCAGTACGTCGAATATTAAGGTGACACAGACTGACGTTTATCATTGTTTTGATACATGTTTTTTTTTTCCAAAATTTGATAATAAAGTTAGTTAACAGTACAATTTATTAAATAAAAATAATTATCAATGAAATTTTTTATTATAATCAACCTTATAAGTCCAACGTCAAGGTTTTAAATTACAGTAGTACTGTCACTATAAGTGACTTGAACTTGATCCGAATATGTGATAAAAAATTAGACTTTCTGATGTAAAAAACCGGTTCCGTTATCGCAGCCTTCTAATTCTCCGACAAGTTTTTCTATACTTTATTTAAAAATACACGTTTATTTGCTCAATTCCTAACTTGAAATTCGTTCATAATTGAATGTCTGTAGCGAGCTATTAGTCACAGTCATTTGTTTCTTTTTTATTTGTACTAATACATTAAAAATCAGTATCTTATATAATCAAGTATTTTTTATTTATTCATAAGTAATATTAAATAAAGAAAAAAGTATTATGCGGCAAAAGTAAATATTCTAACTAAATAAAAAACGTAACTATTTTATTACTACACATGGTATGATTGTAATTGCTTAACATGACAGTATATTTTCGTAACAAACTCAGGCTTTATACATCTTCTCGTAAAGTAATCCTCAGACAAGATAAAGAAAGGTTTAAATGGAGTTAATATTTTGCCTTCTAGTCTGCAATATGAAAAATGTATTGGAGCTTAATGTACTCCAGTTATGACTTCGTTAATTTCTTTAAAGGTTCTGTTAGCTGGTATATTTTACAGAGAAGGTTAATTAACTTGGCAATTAAAAATCACAGGCCGTAATTATTAAATCGCTCATGAACGATTGGCATTGTGTAAGTTGACGTTATAACTATCTCTGCAAGTATGCTTAGTAAATATTTCTTTAAAATATCATGTGTTGGGTTACCCTAATAACGAAATCGAATTCCGAGATTGCGGCACGGAAAGATGTGTCTGATTTATGTGTAGTAACTGGTAGCTAGGTCAAGACCAAATATTGGACTGAGACAAGATTATCTAACATGCTTATGAAATTTTATTTACTACTCGACGACTATTTATGCTCTTAACACACGGTGCAAATTGTTGCACTTTATATTTAGATTAAACGTCTTTGAATAGACGCTTTATTATAGATGTACGAGTGATAGTTATTCTTAAATTAGATTACTTTTCGTGATACATATGTAAAGAACTAGTTAATTAATAATAATATATAGTTAAATAATAATAATTATTTTTATAATATGAGTTAACTGATTTTTCATTTAATTTGTTTGTTAGTCTGAGGAAAAGACGCTAGTTTTGGTTTGTTAAGTTTTTATTGTTATAACATTTTGGATTGTTTTCAGCAACAAATTTGAGTTTCACTCGTCATATACCTATATTAAAGAAATTTTATAGACTCGCGTGAGTAATCCAATAGAACGCAGATTTTTAAAATTTAATTCCAAATGTTAATTATTGTAGATTTCTAACAATATATCGTAATTTCATAAAACTATTATGTTTTTGAATATTTTAAAGTAACTTTTTTGTACTTGAGAAAATATTAATATTTTACTGTCATTTCGAATCTTAAATAATCCTAATATTGTAAAAGTCATGATTGAGGACATGTATCAGGAACCAAAGGCAATAGACTACTTGCTTATAATTGAAAATGAATGCAATATTAAAAATTATCAAATTGTAACGCCACTATAATCAATAAGTACTGTTCAGTTACAGCATGCTTACCACATATGTACATCGCTGCATTTGTGTGTCAATGTTGAAATATATTTTGCGTTTTTATTTAAAGTATTTTGCTATTAAAATTGCATATAAAATCATATAGTGATATTTTTAAACATGTTTATAAAGTGGACACTTGTTGCAAGACCATTTTAAAAAAGCTTCCTTATTACAAAGTGGGACACGTTATTGTTGCTTAATTGTGAAAACTTGTACATTGCTTTCATACAACAGAGGTTAAAGTTGATTATTAATTAAATATAGGTTGTAAATATCGTGGACCTATACATAAGCCGGGTTCAAAGAAAATCATCATTACGAAAAGCTTTTGTTTAATTTATTTGATTACTGTACTACTTTTTAACTTTCTAACTATGCGTAAACATTTAGTATTAATCAACACGGTCTCACATATAAAAGAAGTACGGGATAAATTTTTATGCTAAAAAATGTACACAATTAAACATAGTTTACACAGATTAAGAAAAACAGACTATTATACATTACTTAGGATAGGAGGAAGACATATAAAGAGAAAACATATATGACTTACTCTATTATTGTAAGAGAGTAAGTATGACTTACTCTACTCTGTTACCCTTAAAATACTGTTCTTTTGGGTTTTGGCGTCGTTTGCCTCCATTTAAAACCTTGTTGTTTCAGAATAAAATATTTGTTGTGAAACATATCCTATTTAAAAATACGGATTATATAAAAGTCATTTCGTAAATTACAAATGAAATGCTCTTTAAGTTACTTAATATAAAACATCGTGTTGCATTCAATTCTTAATACTTCGTCCTCCACCGTTCTGCTCCATTATTAAAGTGCTATAATTAAATAATAATTCAGATATATCATACGAAGGTCTTTAATAAAACAATATCAATACGCAACGTTTGGCTTGATTCACACGGCCGCAATACCAAAAGTATCTCTTATTGTTACACAAACAATTCAATCTCATATCATCAAGTGACATAATTTCATATTTGTGTAAAATAATAAACTTTGTAATGCAATGCTTTCATCAAGTTATCGTATTACGGTAATGTCTGCTTACTTCGAATAAATCGATTTCTTATAAAATTTACATTTGTTTACTACTCACGAACGATTTCAACGAAGCATTTTCGAGCTTTTAGTATCATCAGCGTTTCTCAAGTTTTTTACACTAACATCTATGGTAACAATTTTATTACGAAAGCTCGATTCTTTGTATTGTTCGCTTTTTTCTTTAAGCGAAAATCGAACTTATATTCATATACTCAACATAGCCATAATGTTAAAAGATGGTCAGTCCACCTTGTATATCTATGCGTATCCTAGAATATATTACACTGCAACCCATTTATTTTATATCAATTAATAATAATATTCCAGTGTCGCTACAACCCTAAATGTGTCTTGACCTCAGATTGCAGCATAGGTGATCACCCTTCTGTGCCTGACATATAATCGATTTTTCTGTTTGAGAAATGGTTTTCTCACGATATTGGCCGTAACCGTAGAAGCAAGTGCAAATCGCACACATAGAAAGAAAATTCCATTGGTGCACCGTGATTCTGACCTCTGATGGGGGTCGCTCACTTAAGCTATTACGCAAACAGCGGTCTACCTATATCCATTAGAGCTTTTTTATACCTATATTCATTAAAGCTAATCTGTGGTTTCTTATTGAATTGTATTAAGAATGATATTATAAACATTAGTCATGGTTGCAATTACGCCGAGTGAAGGCAGCCGAGGTCGGCGGATATTACGCCCGAAAATCAATTTAATACATGCCTTTTTAATTTCATATAAAACTTATTAATTAATTAATATTAAATAAATAATATTTTTAGAAGGGCTTTCGTTTGCTTGTAGAAACAATCCTGTTCCATCCTATAAATTGTCTGTGTTTTAAAGAAATAATTATCCGCGATATACGTAATCATTGTTTTTCTTCAGTTAGTAAGCATAATTTCCACTGTTCTTGTAAATTAAACGCAAAGATTTAAACTCCTTACACCATAGTCAAAGTAAAATGTTTAAGGATTTATATGTATGATTGTCTATGAACATCACTACAAGCTTTAGGCTTATTCAATTTGACAGAGTTTTTGTAAAGCCGTAATTTTAAATTCTGAAAAGGTCTGAGAAAAATAAACTTTACTTAGTTTATTAGTTAAGTTACGTACATAAAAAATTATAAAAACATCATGAAGAATTACTTATGCGTCAATTACTCATACATTCATTATGTAAAACAAAATACATATTCATTTACGTAATATGTTTGATAATAAGAAAACATACAGGGCGGTTAAATAATTAGCGTAAAAGGGATATTTTCAAGGCGACATTTTGTTTCCGCATTCGTCAATGTACTTAATTTTAATTATTCATAATATGAACTACGTTCTTACGATTGAACTACACATATCATAGATATTTTAGATTTTGTAATATGCTTAATTAAAAAAGAACTAATAAGTTTTTCAGTAAGTGGTACTACTCAATTTAATCATTTCCAATAGGTATACAAATATACAGTATTTACAATACTTTTAACCAACACAGTAATAATAATAATTATTAAAAATTTATTAATATAAATTTTAAACAAATGTAAAAAGTTTGGTCCCCGTGGCAGTGTTAATTAACATAATTATTAATTGATTGACAATGATATAAATCTAACTGTTAGTAAGCAGAATAATTGTTGAGAATTTCATAAACATAGATGCAAGTAGTACTGTAAAAGTAGTACTATTCAAGAGAAAAAAATGAATGTCTCCCAATTGCGCCGCGGCTCGCCATGAATATTGTAAATAATAATATTACCGATGTAGCTGGAGCGTATCTCGCGAGACACGTAATACGAATGAGTATGATTTTAATATACGTATGTATCATTTTATTAAAATATAAGAGATGGAAAAAAGTCCTTGGACACAATGCAGGGGAGTAAGTAGTTCGACAAAAATGTGATACTCATCAAATACTATTATTACACGTAATTTGTTCACGAGCAGTGCGCTTACCATTAGCTTGACTAAGTTAAAGTACCTACGCGACTCGTAATGCAAATACTTATACAGTAATAGTAGCAAATGTTTGTTTTTCACTCTTCCACTAGGGGCTTTTTCTTTGTATTTACCAAATATATGTACAAATATATATCAAACACACTATAGAACATCAATGCTATTTTAATATAATTTCGACAAAAGCCTAAAAAGTGACTAACAACCACATCTATTAAAGTGTTTCAAACGGTATTTTGCAAGAAAGATTGATGATATTTTGTAACCGAAGTCGGTCGATAGATTTGGACTAGGTCAACGGAAGGGTTATAATTATTATGGGAACTGTATGATGTGAATTTAATCTTAAGATTAATCTCAAGCAGGACAGTAAAAGTGAAGGACATCGGACCGGACGCTATTGCGAGACTGTGCCACCGTGCGAATGACTAAACCATGCTAGTACATGTTTACTAGTTTTAATAACCTTTAATACTTGATTTCCTATTAAATAAATGGTACTATTAGTTTATGTAAGTATTTAAATTACCAGGCCATAAAATTTTAAAAATTGTACTTATTTGAAAAAGTCTGATACAATGTTGAATTTAAAAAAAAATCATAGGAAGGAAATTTACATGAAATATTTGATATTCCTTCAATTGCAAAGCTCTACAAAATTGCAAAACGTAAATATTCACTGTATGTATTGTAAATATAATATAATACTATAAACTCGCAGCATTGCTATTAGATATAAATTGAAATATGTATAACAATTATGTATGTTATGATACAAGAAATAAATATCACAATAATTACATGTTGTCATATGTAAATAATTAGTTGTACGCCTTTTTACTGTAATATGTTTTGATTTCCTACCGGAGTAACACATTTAAGTAAAACATTTAATCGGATAAAAAAATATATAAACAATTTATTTTGAATTAAAAGAACAAAACTAACTTGATGTTTTGACTGTTTTGTTATTACCCTTTTTTATCCACTCATGTATCCGATCTTATTTATTCTTGGTTCTGTGGTACAACGAGCTTGGAGTACGCCAAGAATTGCGATGTAGGTACTTAATATAATTGTTACATGGCAAGGACAGTAATTCAGCAGTACAGCTACAGTGCCTTAGCTTCAATGTGCCTGATGGGTACGTCAGAAGGCGACATTGTCCGCCGTTAGTTCATGCCCACATCTAGGTCTAACGATCTGAAAAGGGCACCAGTTGAATTGCATTACTTAACGAATTGCATAGGTTATCGGACATTAAATATTTCTGTTAATTAACTAAAAAAAGGACCTGAGAGCTAATACCTAATGTATGAGGCTTTGTGTAAGAGAACAACTCCATTACGCGATTTATTAGTATGTGAGTGAGCCGTTTTTCACAAAAAACAATTCTAGTAAAATGTACAGTCTACATTCTTATAAAACGCACGCCCATATTAAACAATTAGCAGAACAGAGAGGATGCGTTCCAGTGGAGTTGATTTTAGCCTCTATTGTTTCCAATATTCATAGAAATTACGCAACAAAATAAACTCATGTTTGTGTCTTTAAATGGACATACGTAGAACATTAAACAAGAGTCCCATAATTATTGCAACAATACTAAGAGGCTTATCATTCTTTTCTATTGCAGTAAAGTACCAAATATGGCTTCATGGCATGACATAGTTTAATTTCGTTTGTGATTTAATAACGTTCCACCTTTTGTCCATCGTGCGCCTAGCACGAACGAAATACTAACGATAAAACGGTAATATTCTATCAGTTACTATGATATTTAGCTAGCTGCGTCGTATTAGAACCCTGTGTATTTTATGAATATAACATTTTTACTTCCTTAGGTGTTAAATTACAGCAATGCAATATAATAATGAGTTGGTTAATATACAATAATCCTAGAGCACCTTACTTTCAACTAATAATTGTGTACAATTAACTTTTAATTAATATCTTTTCATCGGTTATCAAGAAATAGATGCAAAAATCAGCAGCCAAAACCCATATACAGTTGTAGGATATTTATCTGTTTTGACTAGATAATGCTATTTTTTATTTTTTTCAAAAAATTTGCCAAGTACCGAAAAGATTATAACTTCAGTCGAACTTTCTTTCTCACGTTATAACCAGACGATACGTTACAACGTAAACGATAAATCCCGCACTTCACGCACAGTGTAGTAATGTCACTTGTCGCAATGATTCCAGTAGGTCCGTTGCGTCGTTGCAAAACATCTCTATTATACGCACGCACATAACCGCTCTACGATTAATATAACGTCCGCTAATACTATAATTGCCTCAAATGTCCGTCTCTTTGGATAAAGAAATATCAACTTTTGTAATAATCTTCTAAGTTAAAGAATGTATTCTCATGAATAATAAAGTTTTTGTAGCTGAAAATGATTATTTTACGATTTATATGTGTAGGCGGTAGCTACTGATTTCCTGCAGATTTAAGTGGGTGTTCCATTGCACCTCACTGATCGACACCCACACTCCCTGCGTGTCGTGGTCTGTAAATGGATTTCCAAACAATAAAAAAAGCTTCTAATTAGCTTGTTTTATGCAGTTTTTTATTTAAACTCACATAGCTCAAGAAATACGAGTCATCATATATTAAAAACCAGCTTACTTATTCTATAATTCTACATATTTTGTCCGATCTCTTCGACATTAAGTGTGAACAATATGATTTTGCAAGATGTTTCATATTTTGTTCACGATTTGTAACCGAGCGTAAGGAAACTAGTCTATAATTTTCATTTGAAATATTTAAAGTTGATTTATCGTAATTCTATAGTATGGTTTATAAGGAATTTGCATTATGACAAATATTTAGTACAATTTTACGTTTTTAGTAATGTTCTAGTTATGTAAGTGACGTGATTATAAGTTCCCGCAGTTTAGTATAAATAGTACTCGCTGTACTTCAAAGGTACCTTGATTATATGTTTATAATATCAGATTATCAAAGAATAATGGGTATAAAATTTAGGCAGCTCTGAAGGGAACCCCTTTTGGTTATTAATTGTTGTTTTAATTATAATATGACGCAATAGTTCAGGAAAATTGGAAAATGTAGTTCAAATAAACATTGCGACGTCAAAGGCGAGAGGCAGCGCCCTTCGCTCGACTCCGGCTTAAGGTTCCGGTACGTTTCATGGAACTAGGAAACGTAGATATGATATTTAATCAATAACAAGCTAAATTAATTGCGACATTATTTACGAAACTTTTACGAAAACATTCCTACTCCAGTCCTAGTTAAATCCTTTCTTGTTTATTGAAATGTAAATATTCTTTTACAAAGGAAGGTTGGAAACGTAGAGAATAAATAGTAATTTTTCTTCTTTAGGTTCTGTACACATCTGTATACATATATGTATTTTAAGAATTAAAACTAAACCATCATTCAAATATAACATTCAACTCGGCATCATAATTCAGCAAGAATTGCATTGAAGAGTACCCAAGTTAAGGTGTTGTATATGTTTATACGTTAGATTATATTTTAAATAAATAAATTAATAATTTTGTTATTAAGTCAAACAAGGTTTCAGGAAAAAGTTCGAATCATATTGTTATTGTATGAATGTCCTGTTACACTTTTTTTTTTTTTATTGTTATAAATAAATGCGTTCTGAAGTGGTTTAAATCATGATACGTAAAAAAAAAAATATCCACTGTTTTATTTAACTTAAATGATTAATAATATAAAATACCGTCTCCACATATCATTGTTAGATGAATAATTCAACAAAGCATTAGTTTGACACATTGCTATACAGCATTAGTCAGGGTAATTAAAACTTCATTCATTTTTTTTTATAGAACCATAGATTATATACCGATATACCACGGTGTATTAGTCTGTGTAAAAAGTTTAATTTGTTGTTTATTACTATTTTGTTTGACCTCGCCGCTGCATAAAAAGGTTGCGTTCCAATTCTTTGTGCATTTGTGTTAATATTGTATTCCGGTGTTTATTTTGATATAATATTTTTAATTAAGGCCACTTAAGTGAAATATATTTTTGAGTTCATCAAAAAAATGCAGTGGTTGCAGCGCTTAATGGGATAAAAAATCTAAGCTATACAGATGCGACAACATTTTATCAGACTTGATATCGAGGTAATTTCTAAATACAAAAATATATTATTAATCTATTACAAGATTCCAACAGTTTAAGGTAATATTACACATGTATCATTATATAGAATGTATATGAACTCTCAACCTAAAATTATTTTACGAGTCAAAAGTATTGCAAGGTGCGGCAACGGACATTGTCGATATGTCAAAGGTCTTGAATCTTGATAGTGTGCATGAAATGTTATTCTGTGCCATTAGACTGACCGATAATGGGAAACCATTGTTTAGACTTCGGAGGGTCGTGCTAATAAAATTGTCGTTGACTTATGGTTCCGTATTATTTCCTATACTTAGGACTTAATAATGGCATAATATAACTCCAGTGTTGCATTTATGGGCTTGGTAAGCTGTCATTCGAATCCAAGCAAGTTTTAGCATGAATAAGCAAAACTAGAAAGGAAAAACAAAAGACAACGCGTTGCGTTCGATTGTTGTTTCGTCTTTTGTTGTTACATTCTAAGCCTCCTAGACCACAGAGCTCCACTGCGAACTACGTTCTTACCATAGTTCATGTGCGTCTTTTTGTTCATCTACCTAATATAAGTTTCTATTCCTTTCTGGCTGTTCCTATTACTTATTATTTCTTAACAGTTAATTATAGTTACCGGTGGGAGATAAAACATTTCAAAGGAATTTGTAGTAGGATTTTCCAAGTTGGAAAATTAATATCTATAACGATTGCGCTAATTCCGCAAATTGATATTACGCCTGACCTCTACAAAACGTTCTACTTATTTAATATACAAAGGTTATCTTTGCTTAGGAAAGGTCAATTAGCGTATTTATGTGAAAATACAATTAAATTTATAAATATTATATCGCCTTGGCTTAGTAGTGTACCTAGGCCACGTAAAAAATCAGGCGCAGCCATTTGTTTACTACGTACCCCAGTACGATTTTGGACTTCCATTTTACTCTACTTGCTTTGGTAGTGACTCAACATATGTGGAACCAATGACAATTGTCTTTGATCAATCTAGAGATTACTAGTTTTATTATAAACACGCTTAAAATATCACAGTCATCTGCGCATGTAACAAATTATCAAAATTCATAACACATCATAAGGTGTTTGTATATAAAAGATTATTATCCGCACGAACGGTGCAATAACTAGCAGCAATTAATGTTATAATGGAGCTCATTGACTTACATTACGATTGTAGGGTACATGCTTCCAATTGTAGCGATTATGTAAGTCGATGACACCACTCGGATTGTCTTTTATTACCCATTTAGGGTTTATTCAAATTTGGAACTCATTGGATTTACATAACATAATTTGTAACAGACGTAAAGTGGACCACAGACTATGACAGCGTAATCTGTTTTATAAAGATACTTTATGAGCAGAATTTTTTCATAGAGCAGAGAGTTCAGTTGCCCCAGACAGGATACGGATAAAATTTTCTTTTGTATATCAAAACGCAACGTCTTTATTTAAATTCTTGACACTGCTTAATTATGATGCCGAGTTGAATGTTATATTTTGAATGATGGTTTAGCTTTAATCCTTTAAACCTTGATTTACTTATCCTGATCGAAAGTCAAGACAGGTTTCTAAGTTAATTACAGCAATTTATTGAGTTATTAACATGCAAAAGTATTAATACAGTGTAGAAAAACAAAAAGGTCAGCACGTTTATGGTAACTTGCGGATATCTGTGGCTAATATTTATCTATTATGTCAAAGTAAACCATAGTCAAAACTTCGCGCCAAATTTTCGACAAATTCAAACATGGGTATAAAAAAGTAGGTTAGATATTTTGATTAATGTATAGTATAAATATTACGTCAGTATTAAATTGAAATAAGAAACATATTCTCGAATATTATTTTTACTGCAGTTTAAGGTTTTTATGAGCAAGGCCGAACATTACATATCATGTTGTAATTTCAAAATACGATGATTTTCGACGACCTTGGCTTAAAACTATTTCATCTCATTGCTTCAATTTATTATATTAACAAATTCTGGTTAAGAAATAATTGGCCGACGCGGCGGGCGCCAGGGGCCGATACTCATGCGGGTATCTCTTAGATTAATTATATATGCCACAATTTAAATTTTTGATACGAACATGGATAAGTTGATTTGTTTAGTTTTTTGTAAAAAATAAATACATCGAGGTCTCTTTATTAAGCGTAAAGAAATCGTTATCGTTGCTATGTCACAACTAAAATAGCATCTAGTAATCCCATCGTCATGATCGTGGAACAATGTCGGATTTGAAAAAAAAACAAAATCCACGTTTTATCATATTTGGATACTAGATTGACTAAATATTACGGCTACATTAAAAAATCCATGTGTTTTAAATTACAAATTAATCAGTCGGTAAAGTGACGGATTTGATTGAAACCTGTGATTTTTCTAGAAAACTGTTAATATAATGTTATTATTTTTATTTTATTTCAAAACAAACCCTTTTGTTTGTTTGTATGCCAATTATTATAAGAAAGGAAAAAAAAATAGTTATGACAAAAACTAAAATGATTATATTATTTTGAAATGGCTGCCCTGTAAAGTTTACTATTTGTCAGATCCGTCACTATTCTACGACTATGACGCTATGTTCTAATTTATATACTAAATTGTTGCATACGTTACAATGAAATATAAATTAACTAAGGTATTCAAAAATAAATAATACAAATAGCAATTATCTTAAGAATATCTTTATTTTTAATTAATCTAATAGTGTCATAGGTCTCCTTTATACACAGTTTACTGCTTGAAAGGGTGAAATGATTGGATTGCTAATGAAAGGATTGTAAGGCACGATAGTCGTGTTAATTAGATAGTGTCGTGAGATGTTAAAGCGTTTGTTAGTAAAGTAATAAAATTATATGACAAGTTAAGAGTTTAAACATTTAAGTAGTTTATGGACATTTTATCACACCGGCATACATTCATACATATCGGCACACGAAGTCAGGTGAACAATAGTATTCAATAAATATAATATTATTATGAACGATCCATAGTAAAAGATAAAGTCATTTTAATATATAGAATAAATATCAATACAAAAAAATTAATTTATACGAGAAAATATTTAACTACTTTAATATCGTACAACAAGCTTGTTTTTACACATCGACTAATTGGGTTTAAGGCATGCGGATTTCGTCACGATATTTTCCGTCAACGTAAGAGCGAGTGTTAAATGCACATGTAGAAAGTCCATTGGTGCATTGCCCGGGTTCGAACCTACGACCTCAGGGATGAGGATCGCACGCTGAAGCCACTCTAAGCCCAACATGCATAAAAATGTTTTGTCCTTATCACTCTTTTCACATATAAGCGTGACAAACATTAATTAGGTCATTATGTTATTACATACACCGTTGCACCCATTACAAATGTTTGAATTGCATCTGAACTGCGGTGTTGACATTTAGTTTAGTCGCAAGTTCATCACACTTGTCATGGTCACTTAGGTGAAAAGGTGATAAATAAATATTTATAGGTAAATTTGCAAATATTGCCAAGAGAACTTTGACATAAATTAGAAACTTGTGCATAATAATTTTACCATTGAAAAAATACCCGCTACGTTAAACGTAATCGAATTGGATTGAATAAAAATAGCTGTGTAATCCTATAATAGTGCGGCTCTTTATTTTCACATCTACACCATAAAATCTTTGATCCAAGAATCTAGGGGAAACGGCATGTCATAGTCCCAAATCGACGATGTGTGTCGAAGTCGTAGTAAAAGCCATCTAACGTTATAACGCTACTAAATTTTATTGAATTTAACATATCAAATAATCGTATTTTTCTTCACCTCATTGAGAACAATAAGAAAAAAATTTCCTTCTCTTCTTCCTTTAAAATTTCCTTCTCTCGCTTAACGAATATGTATCAGCCGGCAGCAATACAGTGAGGAAATGCTGCCAGCATTAAAGGTACACTGCCTTAGAAATATTGAAAATATTGTATATTTGTGTGTTGGAAATATTTGTTTTTATTTGTTATATCTTTAAAATATAATTACTATGTATATATTTATCGTTTGGTTTAATTTAAATTAGTTTAATTTAATATATCAAACAATAATTGTTATCCTGTGATTGATGTAACAATAAACAGTATATATAAGCTCAATTTATCAATCTATAATATTTCATCAATCAAAATGATTGATTTGCTACGGATCTATCCCTATAAAGTGATACATTTCTCGGTAAAATTATTTTACCTGGAACTGAATTGGGAAGAAATATATGAATTAAATGAACACGTCTTTAGTGTTAAGTGAAAACCGAAGAAAGCGTTAGTTAGCTCACGGGCATTTGTTTAAATATATTATTTCTAAAAGACAAAATATGTCGTAATTATAATTGTCTTGTAGAACTTATAAATGGTATTTTCAGTTATAGTTATATTTTTGTTCAATATTTTTAGACCTTTAAACAAAGGGTGTAAGGGAAAGAGAATGGAATGAATATATCTACATTCTTTATAATATAATAAATGTCAAATAATTTGAACGGCCACTTTAAAGAAATGCATTTTTAATAATTTCGAATGTATTTTATTTATGTAATTGTAGATGCAGCTTTAAAACCATATTGGACAATATTTTGAAGGCAATTTAATAACGTTATACCTTAATGGTAAATGTAAAAGAGGTTGTATAAAATGAGGGGGATAAGTTGGTAATTTATTGTACAAATAAAAATAAATCTATTCTTTAAATTTCGTTGTAGTAAGGAAATAAACAAAATCAAAATATAGATTTGCTATGAATAACCGAAAGAGATAGATATTGTTTTGAGCACTTGACTCATATTACTTAACATTAGTCTTTACGATAAAGATAATTGAGGTATGTAATTTCGTAATCAAATAACGTTCATTTACCGTGATAGATGGACAGAAGCGGCCATTAATTAAGCGAAGAACCAGTTCGTTATGTCTGAATTCAAGATATGCAGGAAACATAGAATAAATATGACATACATAGCTACATAGTAAATAATTCAATTAATGTATACAGTTTCAATCTAGACAAATAATTTAGCACACAGATAAATATAATCTTAAACCTTATGAAGAGCGTAATACACAAAATTACGGTAGGTGAAAAACTATTGTACAATACATCTATATTGTCATTAATGTTATTATTTATATTGTAAGAGAGTTTGTTTAGCATTTACGGCAAATGATAGTGAAATTTGTAATCTCAGCCTCTAGTGGG
Source organism: Pieris melete (assembly GCA_963693345.1). Lineage (NCBI taxonomy): Eukaryota > Metazoa > Arthropoda > Insecta > Lepidoptera > Pieridae > Pieris > Pieris melete. The sequence continues at coordinate 3,878,600 of CAVNZK010000006.1, read as the reverse complement.
ATGAGGGTCTCGAGTAAAGCTGAATACTGAGCTGACTTGAGATTCTTTTAGTCTAATTAAATTAATATAACACATTGTAATCAGTTATTTTGTAAGTCGGCAAGACAAATGATGTGATAGATAACAATCTATTTGTACGAAAACAACTGTTACCTCACATTACCACGGTTAACGACGCGAAAATAAACGCACTCTTTACACGTTTGTGGTCTGTGTGGTCGCAGTTTTAGCAATTCTAGTTATAGTAGTACGCTAAACGCTTATGACTGTATCTTTGAATTCCTGTGCTTTATTTTTCTTAATAGACAAGTAAGTGATCAGTATCTAGCGATATTAATAACACTGTTAGCATATGACAAACAGGAGGTATGTACGTAAACGCTAGCATTGGTCCGAACGTTTCTTGTCCAATTCTCTAGACACCGTACGACGCGACGCGCCCGTTTAATCTATAACACGTTTCTAATTTTTTTTTTTACTCAATTATATTAAAAACGATAACCAATGAAACTTTTGTCATTAATGAATGAATGTATTGTTCAATAATATACACAACAGGAAAGGAAAGAAAACGTATAATTATTAATAGAAGTAATGAGATTATATCATCCGCTTGCAATCGCGCCATATCCTTACTACGATGAATTTACTGACAGTATCTACAAATAATTACTTTTTGCCCTGATTAACAGGTTGGGTAATTTTTTATTGATTGATAGAATAACTAGTGTAAGAACATTCCATCATTGTATGACTCAATGCTATTAATTTCATTTATTTAACGCAATTAATGAGTATGAAATCAGGTCAGCGGAGCGATTTTGATAACTATATTAATATATCGTTTTATTGTTGCTTAAGAAAATTAATACGTGGAAAATAACAACTGTAATTTATGTTTACTAATATATCCGTAGGAAAACGTTATGTATCTGAACCTTGTTGGCAATACTTAGAAATGGTTAAGTATTTAGTTCTGTTATTTTTTTAAGGGTAAACAAAAATATGTTTGATAAAAAATTATAACGCTAAGTAACAGAAACATCTATGAATAATAAAAATTATAGTAATACATGTACAAATGCATAATCGGATTAAAATTAAGTAACTCTAAATAAATTACTTAAGAATCAAGAGCGTTGAATCTAGGTAACTTAAGAAATTTGTTATTTGCAGGTATTTCGTCAGTACAATCCTGCAGTTCCAAATCCACCGAGCACTTTGTGAGAGGACTGGACAGTACATCCCTGGAGACCCCACTAGGCCTCTTCACAAATGCGACATCTACAGGAACCCGGAGGCTGGGAGGATTTTAACGTGAGTAACAAATTAATTAATTATCCACTAGGTGGAACCAGCTACCTGCTGAAGTATTTCCCAACCAATTCAACTTATGGTCCTTCAAGTGTATGGGCTTATCACTTAACATCAAGTAAATGCCAATGACACTTACTTGATGAATGTGACACATTCCTATGGTGGACAGTGGATGGTGGAGTTTTATGGCTTTGTGCTTTCAATTTATTATTTCCACGGTAATCAAACCCTCTAGATATAAGGTATCAATCAGGCGTGACTTATTGAGCCAACATGTAGCCAATGGAGAAAGAAGGTGATCCATACAAACAAAATCAATCGTATGCCATTTCGAGTCATCACCAACGTCATTCTGTCAAATCATGTTTACGCTATGATGACAAAAGTCCGCGTGATTGTAATTAAACTCCTAAACGGATCGATTTTTATGAAATTCAATGTGTTCAAGGGGCTTCGAGAATGGTTTAAATTTACAGTTGTATTTAAGACGCATGCACAGGACAACGTCGCCCGGGTCCGCTAGTATTTAATAAAGTTCGACCTGCCCTTTAAATTAATAATAAAATCCTATGGACAGGTACAGGATTTCCTAGTTAAGAATCAAGCATGTGAATGGCTTCATAATTATTTCGTAATCGTGCCAATCCTGTGACCTTGTGTTGCAATAAAATGTATTTCAAATACCGTTTGGGAACTAGATATAAATGTATCGTGAGAATTAATAAATATGCGTATTTTCGTATAAATATTCTTGCTTATTAATTAAGGAAGTTACAAGTGGTAGTAACGCAATGCAACAGGCATTATCTGTGGTGCAGTCGTGGCCCCTTTAGACGATTTCCTCGTGCCACGTGCAACTTGATCAATTAATGCGTAATTAAATAGAATCGAAGTTAAGGAAATTCTTGTAAACTCTTTAATAAATATGTTTTTTTTTTCTAATAGAATAAATTTAAATTTTAATATAGTATTTAATACACACACAATATGAGATATTAAAAGAAATGTAAAAAATCATTTAAACAATTTTGTTGTTCGGATTTTTATTCTTTAGAATTTATTAAAAAGTAATCGTTACAGAATAATCCTTTTACCAGAGAAAATTTAAAAAAAAATTACGATCGCCCTTATCTAGTAATATAACCTAATAAAAGCTTTCAACTTTAACGACATTAGATTTCTAACGTTAAATATTAATAAGTTTGCGAAATGTAGAGTTCTTTCGAAAGTTTGTTTGAAAATTTAAATAAATCCTTACTTGCAATAGTTACCAATAAATTTAAGCCCGCATGATGCCCTTAAGCCAAGTGGTCATTTCCTCCGACACAGACGGGTCAATTGTTCGTTTTATTTTCTCCTTTTTATTCACGCAACAGCAAATTGCGATGTGCTATCTAGTCAAGTGTTAATAAAGAGTCTACCGTTTTATATTTTAAATGATTCCAAAGAATATTCTGCCGAAATTGATAAAGAAACCTTAAAATATGTTTGCCCCATACTTCATATCAACCTAAATTGAATTTATTATTATCTAATTAAATTGTTAATGTTGATTAGATTTTTTAGAAAAAAATAACAGCCAGATTTTTCTGGTAATTAAAGAAAATTCTGAGCAGTCGTCACATTAGAATTATTGGTTCATACGTTTAATAATGGATTTTGTTTTAATTCGGGGACATCGGGTTACCTGATCTTAAGTGATACCGCCGGCCAAAGACACTCACATTGCCAGAGGGCTCGCAAGTGTGTTGCTGGCCTTTTAATTGGTACGCTCTTTTGTTCAAGGACTCTTCAAGTCGAAGTTTAGCAAACGATTTTTTTTTAAATATCAATTTATAATAATAAAGCTCCCATTTAGCCATTGTTTTACACTGAAAGTCAAAATATGCGATTGTATACTCTATTACCATTACTATATGTTGTATTTTAGTAATGATTATCGTATTGAATCCACAGACGTAACAATTACCCGCTTACAGCATTATGTTAATCTAGTTGTTGTTACAATATTCAATGACCTTTTACTAATTACAAAGAAGAAAGATTTATATTTTCTGTATGTTGGTAATAAAAATAAAATCTGAATAATTTTTACATATGCTTAACCCATTATCCCTGAGTAACATAGTCATAGAGTACAGATATTTCAATAAGACTCGGTTAGGCCGTTAGCCGGAGATAAAACTAGATATGTGACAGCTCCTTCGTAAAGAACGTTTAACCGTAATTCTTGACATTTTCATCAATATGTTATCATAATCAGTAATTGACATACTTTTTCATACCTGTTCCATATTCATACATATTCAGTTTACGAATACATTTAGAAAAAGAACATGGTTCCGGGAAGTTTAAATATTCTTAAGTTATATTATTAATATTCGTGTGAATTAAATATGTTTGAGAGTTTTCCAAGTGTATGTCATACATACATTAGTCATAGCCGGTTAAGTATATATGTATAACCAAATGAGTGTTAAAAGGCGCCTACTGTAAACGTAATAGCAAACCAAACATTATGTATCGCGTAATCGCATTTAATAAACATTCATTTCGTTGATCTGGTAACCAAGACTTATATAATAGAGCTTTTGTAAGCTCAGATATGAACAATGATTACACCAGTTTGTAAACACAAATGTAATGCGATGTACCAATTTAATTTTGAATACATAATTTTTACTAACATTTCATATTTTTTAATATTTTGAACGGATTTTCGCCAATTCGCCGATTCCTCTGGAATTTCATAATCAGATCCAACATAAAAAATAATTAAAATCGGTTTATAAGCGAAGTTATCCAGGCAGACACATAAAATAAATATATACGTTAGAATTGAGAAAACTCCTCCTTTTTTGAAGTCGGTTAAAAATTTATGTAAACTTTACACCTTCCATTAACACGCTCCATTGATAACTTTATCAAAGATTATTTAAATTGTCTTTGATTTAACTAATCTGATCGACAAATAACCGATCAATAGTTATAGACAAATCTTAATATAGAGGACTCACATATGGAATATTTATGTATTTATATACATATTATTAAGTAGAAATAAAAAACATAGCGCTTTTTAACCAACTTTCTGCCGTTCACCACCTCTTTGTGGTGGCCAGTAGAGGCATTACCAATACGGATTAGGGTCCTATAAGAAAAGAGCGTACCATTGTCTCAAAAGTCGTCAACACAGTGGACGGTAGTAGCTGTTTACATTTTATTCAAAGTACTTTGCCTGTTACTGGTCTTTTACCTTTGTAGAATATTTATGTCACCATAGCTTTGTGATTGATTTTATAGAAAACATTTGCAAGCCCTTAACGCTAAGTGATCTCCTGTTCCAACTTTAATATTTTACACAAGAAGTCTGCCTTTTCACAGGCGTGTAACAAAAATTAGTGCAAAACACTTCTCATGATTTATAAACGTTGAGACGATCTCATTTACCTCAATAGGTATTGAATTGTACCTGTATTGACATAGAAGTAGGAAGTGTGGCCTGTTGTTGCGAAAACAACAGATTGCAATGCGAAAATGTATCAAGCTTTGAAGAGCTAAAATGTTACTTTTCAAACAAAACACCGGACGGATTTTAATTTAAATCAAGAAGTTACCTCTATTCGCTTATGAAATACTAACCTCCTAATAAAAATAAAACTATTTGCATTATTTTCACAATTCTATTATTTTGTCTCTTTCTGTCAAAATATGTTTCTGCTGTAAGAAAAAAGAAAAGTTTTTTTGTATAACATGGGGCAAACGGGCAGGAGGCTCACCTGATGTTAAGTAATACGTTATCAAGGACACTCGCAATGAAGGCCCCAAGTGGAATTGGTTTGGAAATACTTCAGTATGCAGCTGGTTTCATATAGTGGTGGTGCGTGGCGGAAATTGTCTTAAAACCTCTGAGTTATGGAATGACAGACGTCGCGGTCTGTTGACCTTGTTGACTGCAGCCCTCTGGAACTTCCAATTACGATACCGGTAGGGATACCAATCTTAATAATGAGTTATTGTAGAGAGAACTTTATAAACTCTAGAGGAAGTTGTATTTCTGGTTATTTATTGCTTCATTTGTTTTAAAAAAAAATGTTAAGTGATGCCCCAGTAGAAGCTACTGAGTTCAGTTTCGAAAATATTGGATTTTAAGTTTTTTTATCATGAACGGAATATATTTAAGAAGCAACATTTTATCGCTTGAACATGTATTTCTGCCTTTATCTTAGCTGAGCTGGACATAACTTATGTAATAGAATGTTCATGCAAATCTGTTTCATTGCAATATTTAAATGATACCTGTGAGCATTTCTCCATAAACAATAATTATAGAGTAACTATGGTTTTTATTGCGTATATTTGTGATGTAAAAATCTAATAAGGTAACTTAGGTAATATAAGTACGATACTACAACAATATGTTCTATGTGACTTGATTTTATCTGCGTATCAACCTCAATCGAAAAACACTATGGTCTATGAGGCACTTAGTTTTTACGTATTAAAACCCGTATTACTCGTAAGTAACTCCAATTTTTGTATTTTTTACCTGTAATAAAATTAAAGAGTTAATTATATATTAAAATTAATAATTAATAAAAAACATATTATTATTATTATTTAATTAATTAATACGAAACGAAGGAATAATTAACTACAAGTGGCCGCTAGCATGCGATGACAACCAAGCAAACGTAAGTAAAATGTAAGAAAAAACGCTAAAACAAATATTATTTTCGATGCTTTAGGTTTCCAAAACGCAAACGAAGAGATATACCCATAATTCGAGTTTCCGAAAACTGAATTTCACGAGCTGAAGGACCTAGTAACGAGCACGATAGTTCTTTTTTTATATAACTGTGCTCTAATTACTTATAATATCTTTGTTACTCAACCGCGAAACGTAATACGTTACCATTTCAATAAATCCGGACGAGGCAAGTTTCTAATAATTATAACAATTCATATGATTTATAAACTTATTATAGTTATTTCGAAATACTAAAGGAATAGTAACCGCAATTTAAAATTTTTGTACAAATATGTGTTTAATGGGGCATACACATTTTTGCGTGTATTTTATTTTGTTTTTTCTTTATAAGCCTTCATCGGCAATGTTATTCGGTCTGTTCCAACTCAGTTTTTGAAATCAAACCCACATCTTTGTACCAACCTAGCTATTACGCGGCTCATCTTCTTCTTTTTTTATCTATGAATATAAGATACTTTATCAAGTAACTGATCTTAAATTAACTAAACGTTAATTTAAAAAATTCAAAACCGTTTGCGAATATATCGAAAAATATGCGATTTGTGAAGCATTTCCGCAGTGCTTTTAGGGTCTGTTTCACAGTGTATGGATAAAGTACCAAATAGCTATGCAACACATAAATTATTTGGAAGATAAATTGTTCTATTTGACATTCATCGGACTCATAACTTTTGATGGACTTTATGTGACGAATAGCGCTATCTGACAGTCATGAAACGCAGCAATAGTGTTTATCCTACAAATAAGTAATAAATAGCTCATTTGGAACTTATGTGGAACTTATCCGTACATTGTGAAACAGACCCTTAGTATCTTAATAAAACTATGCCTATAACATTGTAGCGAATAACATACCATAGATACTGCGTAAATTTTTCTCATAGTACTAAAATTACAGCTCCGGATATAGTGAACTTAATACGCATTGCATACTATAATTTACAAAACTAAATTTGTTACACTAATTTCGAAACTTTAACCGCAGCTTCACACATAACGAAATTCTAATTACTAATAATAATATGACGTTATTTATGATTTAAAATATTTTTTTAGGACCAAACAAATTTATCCTGACAAGCATTGACATTTGACATCCTGATATATTATATTTTATCTTTGTTTAAAAGTCACATTGAGACATTTTATTTCGATTCGTCATTGAATTACACAACACATTTTTATTAAATATCTACTTACAATCCAAATTATATTTTGTGGGGATACGTTACCTGCGATTGTATGATTACGTAATCGTTTTTCTTTGGATGTAATAACAAGGCATAGAACCGTGTTATTATGTTATTTTGAATTATAAAATTATTAGGAATTATGAATTATTCCTCGTCAGCGTAAGCATTATTTTTAATATCGATGTACATATAATAATAATATAGTACCTACATATAACAGATAGTACAGATTAAATTTATAGTAGTAGTAGTAGTTAGTATATTAGTTTATGCTAAGATTACATTGTCTTCACATATAATTATTTAACAAATGTAACAAAATATTGTAAACCTATTTTAAAAGAGTAAGTGTGGAGTTTCTTGCCCATTCTTCTCCACACGAAACTACCTTTTGGAAGGGGCAACTAGAATCTTCTTTATATATTTTTTTTTTGACGTTCAAAAGTACCATTTTAGATGGTCTAATTGAAATAAATTATTTGACTTTGACTTTTGACTTTTATAATATATTTAGATTAAACAATCAAAATTTTATACAGATCTATCTATTTTATTTTTTTTTAAATCAGGCTAACAACGCATCATAAACCACGTTAGAAGACGGAATAGAAAAGACTAATAAGTGATAGGTATTATACTGAGTAGATTTTCTCCTGGATTCGTGGTAACTATCTAAACTGCATAAAAGTATTATGGTTTACTATTAGACAAGAATTCTAATGTAATAACGATATGTTTCACTACTGTCCTCGTTCACATAAATGTGTCTCTTAGAGCTAACTTCATATTTAATTAAAGTGATCTCAGCGTGTCCACACATATTTTTATTATGCAGTAGAATTAAGCCTAGTTTGTATTTAGGATGTTAAATAGAGCGAAATAATTGTAACACATAATGACTAAAACCTTCATCTTAAACAATCGTTGCTAATCGGTACAATAAATACATAATAGAGTATGGTATAGCGCATTGTAAATTTATTTCTAAACTCATTTGAATTCGCCTTCGCCTTCGTTTGATCTTTACGTCAGGCGTATCACTCACTTAGGTACATATTAAGAATAGATGTCTTTTTATGCTTTAATGAAATTTTAAAATTATATACCTATAATATTCATAACATGTAAAGTATTATATAATGTCGGAATAACACCTATCAGCTGCCATTGTCATTTATCATAGAGCTCATAAAGTAACAACGTCAAAGTCTAATCAGTTTAAACCCCTTTATACTTGTGCTTTATTTGATTTGACACTATTAATAGATCAAAGGAAGTTAATAGTAATAGTGATTACATAGTCATTATTAATATTAAAAGTAATTTATTATGTCGAAGCAATGGCGTCACCATCTCCGATACCATTGCTCCGATAAATATGAAAAACTAAAGTTACACACATTTACAGAAATATTTATTTATTTACACTTCGTTATCATCAACAAAATCATACATATAAAAAAAAGCAGGTTACATAAGTTATTAGGCAACTGGCGGCCTTATCAGTAACAAGCGATTTCTTCCAGGCAACCCTAATATGGAACAATAAAAAAATAAATACATACACATAATTCAGTAAATTATTTTTATTTCAGTCGTTTAATGGAACGCGGTGCATCAGCACCCTGGAGTCAGGTACTGCAAGAGTCGATAGGGGAAACAAGATTGAATGGAGATGCTCTACGAGACTACTTCAGACCTTTGGAAGACTGGCTGAGGAGTGAAAACCTTCGGACTGGAGAGTATTTGGGATGGAGCTACGATGGGGACTACTGCAAGTTTAGGTAATATTGTTTTTGATAGTTGATACGCGTCCTCACTACTACTAAGGGAATGTGTGACTCAGTTCCAGGCTTTTAGAGATGGTTACAGGATCGCAGCTACAGGCATCTTAGACGTATCCGAACTTAAGCACTTCGTATATGTGATATTAAATTAAAATAGTAAATTCAGAAATATGTAAAATCAATGTGTACACTGTGTGAAAATATATATTATATGTGAAGAAGTATTTTGGTGAACGAAAACTTTAGTAGCGCATAACGAAAAAGTATGACTTATAATAACGTAACGACTATAAATTTAACGTTCTCAAGTTTTTATAATTATTAAACTTTAAAATATAATCTTAACCAGAGCTCTACACAATCATTAAAAATAAATAGAACACTAACATAAATTTAAAAAGTCCCTGTGGCAGTGTACCTTTAATGCCGGCAGAATTTCCTCGCTGTACTGTGATACTTCGTTGTTCTGAAATACCAGCTCGGTAATCTCCGGTACTGTCTACCAGATGCCACTATAAATCTTAAAACAGAAAAGTATGCCGTCACGTATTATATACATGAATATATTAATGTTACATTTCTCAGAATTAACAATTAAAATATTTGTTTTCAGTATCGAAACTGCTGGTTTGCAAGTATACGGTGGATTCTACAACGCAGCGAGCAGACACTTCGATTTTAGCAGTTTCCTTACCATTCTCTTAACATCTATGTTGGCAACAATCATTAGCTTAAGAATTAGATGAATATTGACAGAATTTCCCCTTGTATAAATAATTTTTTAATTCAATTATATAAAAAAACTTGTACTAACTATTGTTACAGCTGACATAGAAAGATATAAACTGTTAAAAAAATATAAAATATATATAACTTTGTATATATATATATATATTCGTTTATAAGAGCTAATTTTACAAGGAATAAATAAAAATGTAATTATAAAACGGTAGTTTCGCTATATCTTGGAGATATTTCCATTTGTAAAATCACCCCATCAGTTTTCGTACTCATTTTGTAGAAAGAAAATCATGATTTCTTTTGAAAGTAGAGCACTGAACACCTGTAGGTATAATTTCAGGGGTTCTGTAATCTTTATGTAAAACAAAGGATAGTGACAAAGGCTTCTTCCCTAGAGCCTTAGCGGAAACGTGCTCAAGTGTTATATGAAAACTCCACCATAACAATAGCTATCATGAGTCTCTAAAGACTATGCATGTATGTATTGATATACATAGACCAGGTTAAATATGTGTTAAGTTTTATTACTTTTACTACCAAGCAGAATCTATTTTGTGTACGTTTTCGGTGCTTAAAAGCTCTCGGTGTAAAAAAAACGTACGCTTTCTACTGTAAACACATAGAATATCTACGACATTGACACAGTTACTAGCTTTGTTTTACTTGAAGATTACTGTCTATAAGCATTAATAAATAAAAATAAAAATCAGTGGCGCCTCTGTTTTGTGACATTTTTTTCTTATTAGAGTAGTATTTTGTGTATGCCGGTTTCCTTCAGATGTTTTCTTCACCGATGGAATGAAAGTTTAATTTAACGCACAAAGAGAAGTCCTAAGGCACCACCAAATTTGGAACGCTGGACTCAAGCTATTTGCAAGTTAAAAAGCTTTTGGGAATCTATTAATATGGTAAAAATAAACAAATAATTCGCGTCTATTCTTACATATGTATTATAAAATGAAGTCGTCTGGCCACCGTCTGTTTGCATATACGTGATAAACTTAAAAACTACCTAACATATTTTTACGGCTTTTACCAATAGATAGATTTCTTAAAAGGGCTAAGGTATAATATTCATTATGATTATGAGTGAATCGGCTATAACGAATTATTTTGAAAATGCCGCAAGAGTTTTTGGCAAAATTTCCAACTGCTAAGCTAGTAATCCACAAAGATGGTGAAATAAGATGAGAACTTTCAACTATCGCTCAAGTATTGAAGTGCAAATTGGTCCTGATTTATTAATAGCACTATTACTTAAAGTGGTATATAACCAACACAAGTACTACCAACAGTGTACAATATCCCCTCGACGGATGCAGTTTGAACAAACACTCGACAAAGAGTATAACATATATAGCACTTATATTAGATTCAGACACCCCGACTTCACGTCGCCTCTTTTATTGAATTGCTGTCCCCAGCGTTAAACCAGTAGATATTGTTATAATCCACGGGAATTTGTTTTCTCGCGAATAAGAAATAAAGGCTAGAGTTGCATTTACCACAGCACTATCTCCTTCCTATTTCTGGTTGCCTAGTACAAAATGCTCCTGTTACGTTTTCTAAATTTGGTTGGTTTGGTAAATAAATAAATAATAGATTTTTTTTTTATTATAGCTGTTTATTATTAATAATTGTACAAAATTATTATGAATATGTATTTTATAAACCATAACAACAACGGAGTTCTTAGTGTATCTCTGAATTTAATTAATACTTTCAACTAAAATACACTTCATGCTGAATTCATTTGTTTTTCCCACTTAGGAAATTAGGTTGATGGATTAAGACCAGGAAGTTTTAATATTTCTGTCCTATTTCTACAGTATCATAGACATACTTTATATAAACAGCTAGTAATATCAAATAAATTTCGCGTTATCATAAAGTAATAACTAACTCGCCTTACGTACAATGGAAATTTAATTAAATCTGTTTGAATGATAATTCTTAGAAAGCTGTAAAGGATGCGGTGCCCCTATTTTTCCTACGACCCGCATTGCTATCGGCTGTACCATCCTGTCGCATCCCAGTCGAGTCCCGATGCTATCGTCGAAAACACGCGACAACCACTTAAGTGCTTATCTCCTGGTATTTTACGCTGTTTCTTAGTGACCAAATACTGAAGTGATTGTGAATAAAAAAGACCTGTAAGTTTATAAATTAACTCTATATGTAATAAAATATAGTTAGATATATTTAAAAAAATCCATCTTGCGGCAACTTATCAGGTAGACCTTTTTTTGCTTTATAAGATCAACTTAAAACCCACACAGGTATAGGAATACCACATAATACAGAACTATTTCAAAGCGTTTTTTAATTTTATACGCAGCGGCGTATTGGCGGAAGCAATTAGCGAAGATACATCAAAATCAATATGAGTTATAGGCGATTTGTAACTTTATATCACGAAATCTATCTACATGAATCTATATTAATCTATTCTATGAATTGCAGTCAAATCTATATAAATAAACTTTGTTATCTCGATCCTTCTTTCAATCTACCCGTTTATCGCGTTGATGCAGTATTTAATTCACAGAGAAATAATAGTTGTTATGTTTGTTTGTCAGTAAGGCCATGGACATTTTCCCCCTAAATTTTTGATCCTAGGGGGAACATTCTCCTTCAATCAAATATCTTCTTAAAAACGACAACACGGGTACATATGTCGGCATTATCTAATTCTCCTTTAAAACATATGCAATTTGTGTTATTTATTTAATAGGAGATATTCGTTTTAATAAAAAAAAATATTATATCAGTTTGGAAGTCCGCCTAAAGCGCCATCTCTTATTGGCACTTATCAACATAGCATAGTGATTTTTATCAACACAGTCGTATAGTAAGAAAAGGTTATCACAGGTTTCAATTACTGTTTTGAAATGCAATAATTTTATAAATACGTGACATAGAAGCTTTTTCTTTAATTTTCTGGGGTTAACCTGCCCTATGGCAAATGAAGGGCATATACATATATATATTTGTTATAATATGCCATGTATAAAGTATATATAAATCGTAATAGAAACACACAAGCCTCGTGTTATCGCCTGAGGAGTAAAAACAATTAAATCTACTTACCAGATGTGCAAGTAATTAAGCCAATTTACCATGAAGCAGCCATATAGGCAGCTGGCTTATACATTAAACTAATTCTCTGTGTTTCAAAATTAATTTTAACTAGGGCACATTCATGTAAGTTTTAATAGCGTTGATGAACCGAATGTGAATTAGTGGACAAAAGTTTTTTTATCCAAATCTAATTTATGTATGAACATCAATAAAAAATTAATGTGAATTTACTACCATTTTAAGTTTTACCCAAACCAAGGGCGTAAAACAGATCAGAAGACCTGTCATCAAACTCTTCACCAATCTTTTCAATATTTCAATATACAATTTTTTATAGGAAGATTAGGAGCTGCAACCGTCAGCCTCTTTAAGTAGAAGGCATGGCGACATGTACAACACAAACATACAAAATACTAAACATAATTTTAAATACTTATTAAGTCTTGGAAAATAACATCTTACCCTCTGCAGGACGTCTCCACTTGACAATGATGAAATGATTTACGATTTCCCCTTGCTACTTTTTCTATTGTTTTTCATATTTAATTATTAATTTAATTTTTTCAAAAGTATATACCGTTTCATTGCAGTAGTGTTTTCTTTCCGGATACCGTAGTTTTCATATTTTCAGTATGATTATAAATCTATACGTTCAAGCCAAATCTTCGAGTTGAATGCTCTCCATAATATTATTTGAAGCCAATTTGTAGAGCCCGTCCCAATAGAACAACGGAAACAGGTAGTTTTCCCCCTTCCATTAGAACTAGTTACTGTAACTGGTCTATGACAAAACACAGGCGTTTTAGTTCACAAACTGATTGATAACAGCAGCGAATTTTAACGGTCTGTGATATTTCATTTATATGAATTTAAATTCACCAATGATTAAGCAAAATTCTCAGAATTCTTTCATTCTTTTAATTTTGATGAATGATTATTATCTGAAGACTCGATTTTTGTATACAAATTATTTCACTCAAATTTACGGTCGCGTCATATTACGTCCTGCTTTTAAGATCATCGTTCATGGTATCCGAGAGATGTAGTTATAAATAGGTAACTAATAACTAAACTAAGGTCAACTAACTGTACAGGATGGGGAGCGTAAATAGGACATATGAATTAATTGTCACTAACTTTCGTGTGATAGGGGACGCGTTGTGTCGTAATACTAAGATTGCATTATTGTAACCGAAATTGTTAAGTACATTAGCGTCGGATTCCCAACGTCCCCCTTGAAGCGATGGTACTAGAGTGTGTCAAGTATCAATTTGTCATATAGAATGTATGGAATGAATAGGTATTGTATTTGGTATAAAAAGCAAAGTACCAATACGACAACGTCTACCATTAAACGCTTAGCAGATGGTAATCAAACAAATCAACACCTTAAATATTTTACAGATAAAATGAGACATAGACGAATATAGTTATTATGGATTGGAATAATTAGTAACAACAATGACAGTTCTTAAGTCATGGGTCCGGACCAAAACAGTGATTTGTGTGTTATCCATGCTGATGGCCATTGTTTTGCAAGTCACAAGTTTGAGTGGACCCAATGTGTGCACAGTGAAACAGAAGTAAGTAATATTCAATGTAACATAATATCCTAAACAAAACAATTATCGAAATAGGATCACTATCCTTAGATGTTGGTGTGCGTTCAATATTTAACTCGAGAAGTTTTTTTATTTAATAGCTGTTAATAACTTGAGTATTTCTTTATTGAAAATTCACATTGGATGGAAAATATTAAACGCCTTCGTAACACAATTGATGAATTTAAATATAAATAAAAAAAACAAAAGACACAAGTTCGCAGATACGAATGTTTACCTATCGAAGCCGGGTGTAAAGCTGCTCCACTAGACTGTCTATTGGGACTATAGTTTGGTTGTTATAAAAACAGGAAAAATTTCAGTAAATTTTTGTCTTATTGTCAGTCTTCTGTATAACAATACTGATGCTTTTTAATAAACGTTTCAGGTACAACATAACGAAACGTGTGAAGTATCGCGCTCCAATGTCAGTGAGGACATACGAGTGGTGCTTCTCAATGCCGCCGAGATGTTCCCGCTGGAAGACCGAGATGAGAGACCTGACGAGACTTGAAGTATATACATAATTATACTAGCTTGCAATAACATACACCAAAACACACTACCATTCAATACATTAACAATCAATCAAGATCATTCCTAATTTCATTTCAATTAGAACGAATAAAATCTCAGAAGAATTTTTTATCAATAATAATATTTTTTCAACAATAATCATACACCTAATGTGTAAAAGTATTTGTTTTGAAGTCTCAGCACATTATCTATAGTACTCGTATAACTTAAAAAAAGCCGGAAATGTATATTAATATGTATGATGTACCTTTTTCAGACGCAGGAACGCACTGCAGACGTAGCTGTGTGCTGTCCAGGATATAAAATGAAGGAAGTTTCGTGTGTTCCTATTTGTCCAAACGGAAAAACTGGCAATAAATGCTCAGAAGGCAAGCGAAGCTTTTAATTTGATACTGTCGAAATAAACGGTCCAATTCCTTCGTTTAATTCTGCTTTAATTTTTTTAGAATGTCCACCAAACAAATGGGGACCAAACTGTGTGAATAATTGTAAAAAATGTTTGAAAGGAACTTGCTCACCAATCACTGGAGATTGTGAATGCCTGGAAGGATGGCAAGGTGAGAGGTGGGTTACCACTTACATTATAAAACTGCTTGTCCTAACTTATTTCGAACCTACACAAGTCAAATATCTGTTTCCTTCCCATATCTTCTGAATCCTCTAACTGTTTAAGTATCTAGTTAACCCAGGATCAAAGCACTTAAACCTATATATTGTTACGAGCTAGGGGATGGGATAGAAACGCCGTAGATTTCTTCAAGGGTTTATTTTCAATTAAATCTACGAGGAATTTGTTTACACTATTTTTAGTGGAAATTACGCACAAAAATTCACTAAATACACACATAATTTAACGTTTAATTTACTTTATCGCTGGTCTTCACTATGTTCGCACTTTTTCACTTCGGTATTTCTCTCTTGATATCGCATTCAAAACCGAACTAACCGGTCAGAAATCACATTTCAGCCTGCTGAAAAATTCTCTAACTGGTAGAAAAATCTAGAAACATTGCAGTCGACCCGCCTTCGTAACAATTAATAAATAATAAATATAAACCAAATAATAAAATATTTTATAACGTAAATTTAGTTTTTATTGTAGATGCTTTATGTATATAAGGATTTTTTTTAATTTTCAGTTGCAATATCCGCATGACTACACAACCCCCGCCTGCACTAATGGAAGAAATACTAACAACTACAAAGTCTACTCTTCAAACTTTACCTCCCTTTACTAAAACTGTTGCCACTACCAAAACGGTTTCTTTAGAATTGACAACACCTTATAACAGTCCAATATTTACTAAATATGCCACAAGTCTTAAACCTGAAGAAATGACGACCTCAACAAAAACAACCATGATAGTAGCCAATGATGCATATAGTAATGTTGCTTTACCCTCCACAACTGCTGGTGCACCAATGTCTATAGATACAACTCAGACAGTGCCAACTACCTTTGTTTACAATAGAACCGAAACCCCCACAGAAGGTACGTCGACAATCTTAACTTCTGCGCATGTAACTTCAGTTTCTAAGTCTCCATTGACTACTAAAACCATCCGAAATATCTTTATAACCACACCAATATCTTCTACGATTTACTCTACGTCTACTCCAGCTTTGACTACTTTAAACGAAATTTCAACTACAACCGAGGCCGTTAAAAAGATTGAGACAAATACAAAGTTTTTAAATGTCTCAAAATTTAAGCCCAAGGAAATATGGATCAAGCCGACTCAGAAAGGAATATCAACAGAATTCAAATTGAAAATTAGTCCAAACCAGGAACGAATACCTATAAGAAATGGAAGTAAGAATGATTCATTATCAGAAATAACTACTCCGAGGACAATTATAGTTTCTATTATACCCACTTCAGTATCACATGCTTCATTTAAAAAAATTGCATTGACGACCGCCACCCACATAGCTCGGAATACGAAAACGCAGAAAACGTACAACCAAAGTGTGGAAACTGGCTTTACTAGATCCATGGCAGCGACCCCTACTCAAGCACCCTTTACCATAAAAATATTAACTACACGCCAAAGAAATTTATCCACCACGACACCAATTATAAAAAATGTTACTAAAACAATGATACCAAAGACGTCGTCTAAAAAAGCATTAACAAAAATTTCACCTGCCGCAAAACCTTCTAATATTACAAAGGTGGCTTTCACTACATCAACACTGAAAAATAAATCAACTAACAGCATGACGAATCTTGCAATTACAAATCAAAAATCTTTTTACAGCACTAATGCCATAGCTTTACAAACATTCACTAGTAATGTTTCTGAAATAACAACTAGAGCGACCATAAATTTAAAAGATGAAAGAAAATTCTTAAAAGACGAAATATTCAGAACTCCAGAGACCACCCATGAAACGACTACTAAAAGATCTAAAACAACTAACATTACCGAACAAGTTAAAACTACTATTCTTGTTAAAATTCCACCAAAGAAGACTAATCTGAGAAATACAACTAAAACCATTCCTAATACAATAACAACTGAGAGTCCGTCTGAAGATGAAACATTTCATATTTTAACAGAGCCGGAGCACATCACAGCAGTCATGACCGATAAGGAGAGAGAAAAAAATTCGCTTGATCTTATTTCTGTTGTAAGTGTCGTTGGAGGTATAATGATGGCAGTTATAACAGTGGCTGTAATAATAGTTATGTTTGAAAGGTGTAGGAGACCTAGATATGATGATATAAGGAAAATAAACGATATACAGATGAGGGCTATGATGGGTAACGATGATCCGCCTCCGTATGTAAGGAGCATCTTTCATACACCATTACCAGGTTAGTAACTTTTTATTGATTTATTATTTTGTTATTTTTATTTAGAAACTTAATCAAAACAAGTTTTATCTCTAGTCAGTATACTAAAGTTATTTTTAAATCATGAAACATTGTCCAATATGATACAAAATTTCAAGAATAGATCACAAGGCCCATTAGCTCAGTTGGTTAGAGCGTCGTGCTAATAACGCGAAGGTCGCGGGTTCGATCCCCTCATGGGCCACTTATTTTTATATTTTTCCAGAGCCACCTAATTCTGAAAAGTGCCACTATCAACCAATATCCACATTGGATAGGAACTTGAAACAATTTATGAGGCCTGTAGTAGTACAAAACATTTCACCGATAATGCTGGAAAACTTCCGAGGTATAATTATAATTTTATATAACTGAGTTTATATTTATTTAATATAGTTATTTAATTATTATTACTTTTATTTCTTTTAAAAGCAAGCCTCCTTATGTTTTAGGCATTCTTGAATGTCATTATGATCACCTACCACAAAGAAGTCTAGAAGTATCTGCTCGGTCATCAATAGCGCCATCTATTAACCATGAGGAACAACACATTCATCGAACCTTAGCGGAGTATACCATTGACGCACTAAAATGTGAAGCTAAATTAGACATTATTGACAGTACAAATGCTGAGCCATTATACGCCGAAATCCCGTGTTGGAGGCCGCCATCTGAACACGCTGTTGAAGTTATGAATTTAAACGGAGAAGCGGTCACGGAATTATGACCGTATTGTTAGTTTAACCTTCGATCCACAGATGGCGCTAAATTAACATAACTAGTGTCAAGCCATTAAAATTACATTAGTATTATTTAAATTCTTACGGCACATAACAGTTAATTAATAAAAGTATTCAAATATCGTATAAATTGTTTACTTTATCTTACATATTATTGTTGCTGCGATAGTGTCCTCGGCCTTTGGGCATATCATATCGACATTACATTATTTATTAAAAACAAAATCAACAGATTTTAAAACATATGTCTAGAGGATAATACTCCAATCATAAATATTTTTATGAATATCCTATCGCTTAGATTTCTTTATAAGGACGAGATTTTTGTTTTATATTTATAATTGGTTACTCATAAGCATAGACGTACATGGAGAAGGAAACAGGTGGACCGTGCCCACCCAAGGGACACCACAGGCCCAACCAACCCTCTAAAATAAACCTAGATTCGCCCATACTCCTTAGCCGTTGGTAGGTATATTTTAATTATATGGAATTTCATGAATTCGTAGAATTAATACATATTAATTTAGCGTTGGATTGATAAGTGATAAACGTAAGGGTCACGCGTGGGCTTATATTATCTTACGTTTCCTTTAATAACACAACTAATTATCAGTATATATGCAAGTTGAAATAATAACGCTCTACTCAACTGTTATATGCTGCATGAATAATCTATATATATAAAATTCTCGTGTCACAATGTTCGTTCCCATTCTCATCCAAAACGGCTCGACCGATTCTTGTGAAATTTTATATTCATATTCAGTAAGTCTGAGAATCGGCTACTATCTATCTTTCAAACCCCTAAGTCATAAGGGGCGTCCACCCCAAAAAAAAATTTTATTTTTTATTTTTTTATGATACAACATTCAAAAATACATACAACCCTTAATTGTCACCCTTCTACGATCAACCCCTATTTTTTAAATATAGTAGATAGTTATTTTTATTGAACTAAAGATTTTTTCCTAGAAATAATATACCTACATGGCAAAACGACGTTTGCCAGGTCAGCTAGTATTGTTATAAAATAATAACTGACCTATAGCTTTTTTTTTTGCTAAAAAAAATTCAACAAAAACAAAATCAAAAATAAGTTGCATCAAAGGAGCACTATTCACAAACATTACCCCAAACAACAAGGGACATAAAATTTTTAAGATTTTCAATACAATGATTACGAAATAAATAAATAAATAAGCGATCAGAAACATTTAAAAATAAAAAGTTACTGGCTGTCAAAGAATAATCCGCGCGGGAAATAACTCGATAAATAAACGTAATATGTACTACCTAATGAGTTGCACTTACTTATTTTTTAACAATGATTTGCTGCCTTGGCAAACGATGTACTATTTGAAATTTGTCTGAACAAGCTCCAACTATAGGACTTCGTTCTCAACCTCATACTACTTATACTACTAAAGCCTGTCTCTCAAACATTTAAGCATACATATTTTTAATAGTCAAATTTAAACCCTAATAATTCCGCCGAAACCTAGTTTAGTTAAAGGATAAACAGTTTCCGATAGTAATTCAAGCTACTAATATAATTACTGATACGTATAATAATAATGTTAATAAGTATATAGTATTGTACATAGTTTATGTTTCTACCACAGTATATATAAACTATGTATATAGTGTAATTGTCCTGTGTTTTAGAAGAAATGATTGTAACTAAGACTGTAGAAAATGAATTATACATGATGTGGTGTACGTATAAATATATATAATATAAATAAATACATATAAAATATATTATGGATAATTCAGAAGTTGCACAACGAGGTTAAATTATCTCATCGCTCGATGACAGCATTATAGCGAGAAATAGGGATCACTACTAATTATAAAAACCTTTATTAAACTTAAACAGACTTATTTAATTGGAATCTTATGTATATTATCTTCTTAACGATTAATTCACAGGTATATATAATGTAAGAGATGTAATATGAATTTATATTACATCTCTTACATTATCAGCTGATCGGTTAATCAATGATTTCATAATGATAACGCTACTCTAATTAGATCTAGGAAAGAAACGTTAAACCAAAATATTATTTAAAAGTAAATAATAAGAATTGACAAAATGTCCGGTCTCAATTTTAACTCTATGACAATAATGTTTGACTATTAAAACCAATTGGATAAGAACTTTAAAAATTGTACTTTTTAAAGTAATTCTAATATAAAAAAAATTGTTATGAGGGTGAAAGATTTTGTATTGACACTCCTTACTGTTTTCCTAACTCTAATAAAATTCATATGATTCCGTACTATTTAAATCAAAAACAGGTTGAATACGTACGGAATCATATGAATCTCCGAACACAAATCATCCATAACCAGCACCCAGTTCTTAGTGTTTTTGTATTGGTTTAACTGAGTAGTTGATAAAATTGTATTTATTATAGCTATTTTCCTTGGTCCAATCTAAAGAAGTACGAGGTAATTCTATACTATTAGGTATGTTTTAGGCTTAATTCAATAATATATGACCTTCAAATATAAGAAGGCTTCGTGGCGTTAATTTGTGAGATTCCTTATTTCAAACCAGTGTGCATGCTTTAAAAATATTTATTCGTGCTATAAAGAGTGTTACTTTTTATAGATTTATTATGTGTAAACATACATTGTACACAGAATAAATATGATTATTAATTAGTGTACATGCCGATGAGTATATTTTAAAGTTAAGTCAATATTTGACAGTAAAGTACCGTATTGTTTATTCAAATATTCATAATGAAGTATGTTGTTTGCTTTGTACTTTAAATTATATCTGGGTGGTTTGGCAGTAGAAAAAGTATTTTCAAACTTTACCAGTTATACATTGTTATTGTGTATAGTTTACAAATTTAAGTGTGTATTATAATCATTCTGTGTTAAAAATTAATATAAGAACCTTGAGTTGTTCACTTATAGAATCATATTTGCGTAATGTGTGTAGAAAAATATATTTTAAATCCACAGCGAGGTTAATATCTGATCATGTGTCGGATATTAGCTATTTTCATAGCTCTGGTCTGCGTGTACGCAGCTAGTGGCCAGTATGTGAAGTCAGTCAAAGGTGGTCACCAAGGTGGATATTATCGGGAATACAATCCTGGAGCTAAGCTACCTAAGTATGTTTTAAAATTACTATGAATCAATCAAAAATGGGATATATTAAAAATATTGTTTATTTGTAACTAAAGGAGGTCTGTAATATTTTAGTCCCATACTTAGAATCGAGAACAGCGCCCTTACTCTATAACTGTCTGTCCAATAGCCAATAGCAATACCGAAAGCGATCCCCATCACAAAGCCAGCTTTGTGATTCCAAGGTTGCGACATCAGCGCTTCGTTCGAACTTGCATATTGCCGGTATTCAAAGTTAAAGTTATGCGTGTGACGAGAACATATTAATCGTAGTTTTGAAACGAATTAGACCAATCAACAATACGTTTTTCCATAACCAAATAAACTGAATCAATGAAATTGCAGCGATTCAACCGTCTACCTCTAAAAGGTTCTAAGTCGTGTGTCTCTTTTCACCATACCGTTATCACTATAACTTGGCAGATTTATTGAGTGTGGAACGCTGTTTTATTGTCACTGATTGAGAATATGTAAACTTAGAACTGAGAAGTTTTAGTTCAATAAAACTATATTATATTTTACAAAAAATAATATGTTTGCTTAGAGAGTAACTGTTTTCTTATTTTTAGCTTTCACGGTAACTCAACACAAGGAGGTTATAGCTCTCAAAACAGAACACAAATGCACGTCAACTATGATATAGGTGTTTGTTATATAGAAGTACCGTAAGTATATAACCACACAAATGCAATATTCATCCTACATACAGTGTTGCCGTATGTATTAGCAAAGGTTTCTTTATTTTGCAATCTAAAAAGTACAACAACAACAACAAGAACTCAACAAATATGTTGATAAGATCACTTTAGATACAAAGAACAAAATCAGAGCGTTGAAATATCTTCAGACAGTATTCATTACTTGACCCCGGCTAGTTCACAAACCGTGCCGGAGCCAAGAAATAAAGAAGAAGAAGACAGTATTCTTTGGTTAGAGTTATTAAAAATGTAACTTTGGTGTGTGCACCAAAAACACTTTTTCATTAATTAAATTTGCCTATTGACGCATGCAAGCTTACCACGCTAATACAGAGTTCAAGCCTATTGCGAATTTCAGTAAAATTTCAAAATGACGTCATTTTATTCTGCTAGACTAATGCTAGCCAATTTCTAATTAATAACCTTCGGATTTATTCGTATTACATTCGTTTTGAATCGCTATTGAAGTTATGCGATGAGATTACTTGAACGACTTTGAATTATTTAATAATTATTTGAATTATTTCAGTACAGCCAGTTTAGTCCACAACCAAGCCCATATTCCTGCTGGAAACGGTGTAAGTACACATACTATAATACTTAAATACAGACAACATTTAAAACTGATTTCTTTATGTTTAATAGCTGGTTTAAAAATACCGATAAAATATTCATTATTATTAGATATTAATACATGTTCAGTTACAAATATTTTTATATTACAACAAAGAATAAATAAAATACAAATATTTTACTTGACTAATTTAAACCATTAATTGATATTGTAACTAGTACACCGAAAAATAATTTTTATAGTAAATATTTTGATGAATTAATTTTTGTATATATATCTTCATGGTTCCTTTAAGATAATTTTCGATTTTTCATAGGAATAAGAAGGAGACAAAAAAATATAAAAAAAATTTTTTTTATTTTTATACACAATACTTTACAAGCTACTTTAATCTCTATTCCATTTCAGTCACGCCCAGAACTTAGTCGTATACGATCATGTTGTCAAGGCTACATAAGAAATATCCATAACTTCTGGATTTGTGATCCAGTTTGCACACAGGAGTGTGTGAATGCTCTATGCACAGCTCCAGATACATGCAGCTGTTTCCCGGATCACGTGAAAAATCTCGCAGGCTTCTGCATCCCAACTTGTCCCATTGGTTGTCAGAATGGTCAATGCGCTGGCGGAGAATGCTTATGCAAGGAAGGCTTTGCTTTAGACTCTGAGAGCAAATATTGTTTCCCTTCTTGTAAAGAAAGTTGTGGAGGAATTGGTATGTTTTTGATACTATTTAAACGGAACCTTAAAATGTACTAAAATACTGCTAAACTAGGCTAGCTGTTTGACCTTATCGCCCTCTAATAGAGCAGGAAACATGAACATTCATTCTACTGTTAATCTGAATGAGTTAAAGGTTCTGGCAATCGTACCTCTATTCATACATGGTTGATCATATATTACATCACTAGTTGAACACCAAACCCTGACGGCCGCGTACTAAATTCAAAATAACATTAATCATGGTTAAAAGAGGTTATATGCTTCAGGAAATTGCACCGCACCGAATACCTGTGACTGTAGGAAAGGGTATCATTCAACACCAACTGGAAACTGCAAGCCTGTGTGTGAAAAATGTGAAAACGGTGATTGTGTGGCGCCTAATGAGTGCCGATGCAAACATGGGTACGAGAAAAACCCACAATCTGTTTGCGTGCCTCAATGCCATCAGTACGTATATAGTCACCATAGCATAATCCTATAAGTCCAAATTAATATAAATAAATACATAAAGCAAAAAGTTCATATGATCACCTAACAGTTCAATATTGCGTATATATTAAGACCTTGTCCCAATAATTCTTAATTATATCCAAATGCAACTTAGATTTGATTGCTTCGCCTTTCTTTTTCAGGAATTGTGCACCTAATGGCAAATGTGTCGCACCGGGTAAATGCGAATACCCTGAAACAACCACCCCATTAATATCGCCGACCTTCCGACCCTCACCTAACATTCCACTTTATCCTGGTAATCAAGTTTACGCTGGTAACAACACCAAACCGGGGAATTACTCAGGTCCTTATCCCGGACAACAATCGGGATATCCGGGGCAACCGGGCCAACCGGGTTATCCAGGGCAGTCAGGTCAGCCAGGACAAACAGGTTATCCAGGTTATCCAGGGCAGTCAGGGCAAACAGGATATCCGGGACAAGCCGGTCAGCCTGGCCAACGAGGATATCCAAGCCAACCTGGTGTTAATGGCCAACCCGGACAGCCCGGATATCCTAGCCAATACCCCGGATATCCCAGTCAGTCAGGACACCCTAATCAACATCAACCTGAGCCCCAGAGCACTGGCCAAGGCAGCCAAGGATATGGTAACCAAAACCACGCCTATCCCCCTAGTTCAGGGCTTTCCGGAAACCAGGTTCAAACGGGCGTACAAGGCCAACAATTGTATCCTGATATTCAGCAGTATAACCAAGAATATGAACCGGATTGCTTGCAGCCATGTGTTAATGGATTCTGTGTAGAGGGAAATAGATGTCAATGCAACAAAGGCTTCGTACTGGATAAAAGTGACCCCACCGAGTCGAGGTACAATTATGTTTACTTCATTTAATTAATTGCAGTAATTGGAATACCTTTCCGTCGCTTTCTGTCAAATAGTTTTTACGCTGTGATAAAAAGATACAATATGTTAGTTGTTGACAATCTGTCTAGTATCGGCTCGCTACTCATATTTTTACGTGTTAAGATTAAATTTAACTTATATTTTTTTCTTACTTACATCCTGCAGATGCATACCTCATTGTGCTGGCGGCTGTCTGAATGGTGTATGTTCAGCACCTAACTTCTGTATTTGCAACATGGGCTATTACAAGGATCACAGTGTCAAAGGAAGGCCACAGTGTGTAAAAAGGAATAAAAGATCTGTAGAAGAAACACCAAACATAGCCAAATTTCTTGTTTTTGATTTTCCAGAAATTATGTAATACATTTTTCTAATGATTTATGCCCAAGTGTACCGTCGCATTTTATCTGAAATGTAATTTATTATTGAAATAAAAGAGTCATGTTTTTTACAATATAATATAGGATTGTATTTATATATTATATTTTTTTTATTAGTCATAAAAGTTTATATTTAATTTTGTGTGCACAATATTTATACCTGTATATAATAGTATCGAGCGATAGGTGCCTAACCGATATGCGATGTGTATTAACACAATTGTGTATGATTTTTCTAAAATTAACAGTAATACGATGCGATTCAAGTTTAACAGAAAAGTAAGTAACTTATTTATTCTAGGTTATGTTAAGTCCTGAGTATATACTTTTCGTAAATTCCTCATTTACGTAGAGAAAGCCGCAAAGTCCAATGTTTTCCATTTCTACATTTTTTTTGTCCAAACCAGACAGGACGAAGGTTTTAAAATCGCCGAAACAGTTATGGAAAATTTCCAAAATATGTTTTCCGAATGCGCAGCTACCAGTATGCCTCATCAGAAGTAAGTTTTTATAAAAATATTTCTATGCATAAACTTATCGTTTCTTTATTTGTTAATTACCGTATTTTTATTAATATCTACCAAATTATTTTAAAAATAATGTCTGTCATAGCTTTTTTGTAGATAATGTTCAGGTTTTTATAAATTCACCATCTAAAACCACAGTTGGAGTCGCCGAAAAGTTTACGACCAATAGAAAGTTCTTCGCTAACATGATAAGCACAACTGTGTTTAAAACTATGCTAGATCATGATGTAAAGGAGTTAAAAAAGGATATTGTAAATAAATTACGATTTTGCGATGATGCAATAATGAATCCGGATCTGTTAAAGGATTTCTATGTTCGCGAATCAGATCCTATATGAATGTGAAAAATAGCAGACCCTATATGAATGTGAAAAATAGCAGACCCTAGGTATATGAATGTGAATAGCTTAAAAATTACATTTGATGTGTTTTGTGATTTGTGGTTCTTTGTATAAATTTATTTGAAAATAAAAATTGTAGTGTACCCAAGATTTTAAAAATAAAAACATAGGTACGTATTATATTTATAATAATTGATTATTTTGATGAAATTATTAAGCACCAGACGCGCGCACACAAGTACAGTACCAAGACAATTAAAGATACCAAACGATACTTTAAAAAATAAAATAAAAGATTATATATTTTTTAGATATTTTTTGCGGTATGGAAATGCCGCACTTAATTACGCTAATATAAACACCTAATAATAGTCTTCACCTTTCACCTTTTCCCACAAGTATATTCCACAAACCCAGGGGATGTGATAGTTAGATATGTAGTATACAAAGCAGGCAAGCAGCCTACGAAGCCAAAACAAAACGTAAACACGTGCAAATATAAATTTTATTATCGTATTACAGAAATTTAAATGATGAAACATTCACATATTGAAACTAATCTTCATATGTACGAGTTCGTACATATGTCGTTCGTATGTATGAGTACTTTTAGCAGGAAAATCCTACAAAACGACGTCTGCACTTCGAGACTCCAGCCATATTATTTACCCGCGATCTATATCGAATACAAATGAACAATGGGCCAAGAGCATCACTATATGTATAATAAATATTCTTATTATAATTATAAAACATAATCATAGTATATTTGATGACTGATTAGTGATTGGTCTAAGTAATCAATGTATACTTTAATGGTACTGTACATATGAATTACATAACAACCTGGTGGGTGATCTTGTCTTTATTTGTAAACATTAAGTGTTGCAATATACTGAACTTTAGAATAAAGTTGGGTAATAAATTATCAACTCAAATTCGAATTTACATTTACTAAGTTTTGTAAATTCAGAAGACTTTGCTATATGTCCAAATCATTTAAAATATGTTTGACTTTTTGAATATTGACTTGACATTGAAAAGCTCAACGATGCCATATTTTAAAATATTTGTTACACAATCTCTTGTTAATTTCCTTCACGATTACGATACACGTTTTCAAAGCTGTTGTTTGCTGTATTTCTGTTGCGTTGGACAATTTCTTAGTGTACTCTTTTCACAGACTTGCGATTTTCACTCATGTATTATATGTATTCCCGGCGTCGGGACGTGACGTGAAAAAATATATTTCGGGGCAATGGCGTTACTTTCTTTTTTATTTTTAACGTCTTTTGTTTCACAATAATAATTTAAATGTATTTAATTAGGAAATAACGATTCCTAGAAGCTGGCAGCATTCAATCAGAATAATGATAAATGATTACAAAGTCAAACTAAAAAAATGTTCAGTATTTGTTTCATATTTTGGCTTGAATGCATGGCATTTAAAATAATTGAAATAACTGTACCAGTTACAACTTCATACTATACATACAGATAAAAGTTACGCTGATATGGATTTTGAGAGTGATACTAAATTAAATGAGGATCAAATTATTCAAGAAGGTGGTAAGTTATAATATTCATAACAATTTTAAACCAATGTTAGAAAAACATTATATATACATATAAAATGACAAATTACCATTCTATATCTAAACAATAAAAAAATACTGTAAATAAAATTTATACATATTTTTAATTTAAATTAAATACTTGTTTAATATTAATAAAAAGTTCATAATATACCAAAATCCTTTCATTAATTTATTCGATGAAAACTTTATTATTCTTAATCGGCTTTTTCCATCACAAAAATTGTAAACATTTCCTAATTGCTCTATAGGAATGGAATCCAAGCATGAAAAATGTATAGTCCAGACTCAAAATGGATGGATTTGTGGATACATTGATAAAAGAGATGAAGGGACATATTACAAATTCAAAAGTATACCTTATGCGGAACCACCTGTTGGAAATCTAAGGTTTATGGTAATATTTTTAAAGTTATACTTCTTTAGGCGCGTTATGGAAAATTGATGAGAGTGAAATTTTACGATGCGCGCGCACCGTGACACAAAATTCAGTATGGGCGCCGAGCGTGCGCGAGCGAGATGGGAATAAGACAATCTACAAGTAAAAAGAAATAGAATACGCGTGACGTATGACCATAATGACATTTGTAGTACCTTTTAAACAAATAAAGCAGTTTTAATTATTTTTTCAAAGTAATTTAGCAATGCTTTTTCACAAAGACCTATTGTTACTTAGTTAAAAGGTTATGAAACATACCTAGTTATTAAATTAAATTAATAATATAATAAAATAATTAATAATAATTGTTATTAATATTAATTAATAATTGAATAATATACTAAATATTAAATATTTTTAAATGATTAACGCTATATCTATTATTAATTATTTAATATTTTAAAAAAAATAAAGAAAGCCAAAGAAGTTCTTACGCGCGTACATAAGTACACGCACAATTTTTTTTTTTTTTTGGTAACGATTTAGAAATACGTCGCCTGAATTGGGGGTTGCGAGTGGGTGGAGGAGGGATAGAGTTATTTTGGCATTTTATTCAAGCCTCGCAGCTCCGGCTTATTGATCGCCTTCGGTGACCAGCCTTAGCCTCTACGGCTTGCATAATTCTTGTGCTTTGTTACAGCGGGTGGTGGCTGCCCCTCCGCGAGTACGGATTTAAAATAAAACTCTAGAACAGACTAGTAACACAACAGTTGTGGTTGACTGAATCGATGTTGTCATAAATGCGGACCTAACTTAACCAAGATCTAGTTTGCATGTAGATAAATATTAATGTAACAGTTAACATGTGGTAAATATTAATTAATACTGGTATAAAATTTCCTCGATTGTGTAATATATCCAAGTCTCAGTGTAATTTCTGTCAAAATATACATTCAAAATAGCGGTTTGCGTTTCGTTTCACAGGTTTTGAAATATTATAATGATTAAGAGAAAGTATAAAATGTACGTTTCGTTTAACGAATTTTAATACAATACACAAAATTATATTAAATTAAAGACGCAACTCCGGCAGATAAAATTACTTGGAGGGGTTCCAATCAAGGTCCAATCGAGACACCTACATATTGAGTATTATCTAATTCAGGCGACGTATTTATATTTCCAACCCTTTTATATATATATATATATATTTATAAAGCACGCGAAACGTCGGTTAAATTTAAAATTATGAAAAATAATTGTAAATACATAACTTCAATCCGGTTAAAAACTGTTTTATACAAACAGATAATATTATCATATGGTTAAAGGTGAAGGAACACATTTATCAAGATAAACAAACCATTTCTACCGGTGACATATATAATTCGAGATATATCCTTCTTTATTTCAGCCTCCTAAATGTCTAAAACCTTGGAAAAATATACTAGATTGCACAAAAGATGCACCATTACCACTATCACTCTTTGTTAATCTAGATGTGTTTGGTTCTGAAGATTGTCTTTATATTGAAGTATCCTCCCCAAACATTAAACCTGACGAACCACTTCCTGTCATGTTTTGGATTGGAAGCTGCAACTTTGTTTTTTATATAGATTCAATTCTTGACCCAACTCATTTAAATAATCAGGGAGTAGTTTTCGTAAGATGTGGATTTAGATTGGGACCCTTTGGATTTCTATCAATAAACGATTTTTCTGCACCAGGAAATGTTGGATTAAAGGATATTATTTTAGCGTTAAAGTGGGTTCAAGCTAACATAAGTAACTTTGGTGGTGATCCTAACAATTTAACTGCATTTGGAAGTGGTACTGGAGGTACGATTGTACATCTTATGACTTTATCTCCCTTGGCAGGTGGCTTGTTTCATAAAGCCATTGTTCAAAGTTCTAGTGCCCTTAATGGATGGTCTCTAGCTAAGAATCCAGTTGAAACTGCCATGACCTTAGCAAAACATCTGGGTATAAAGAAAACAGACAAATTTGAAGTTGTTGAAGAAATGAGAAAGTTATCAGGCTACAACATTATGAAAACCTATTGCACATTTTTTTTTGATAAATACCGAGTAGAGAATGATGTATTTGATTCACCATTCAAGCCTTCTATAGAAAATGAATTTGAAGGTCAACCAACATTTATAAGCAAAAGTCCAGCTAAAATACTTAATTCCGGTAAGTTTAATAAAGTTCCGATGATTATTGGTACCAACAATGTGGAAGCTAAGGTGCTACAATATATAAAAGAAGATTTTTATAAGGATTATAATAAATACAATGAGGATGTCAAACATCTGGTTCCTAAATCATTAGCAAGTGTAAACAGTGACAGTCTAAGAAAAATTGGCCAGCAAATATTATCATTCTACTTTGTCGGGGTAGAAAAAGTTAATGAACAAACCCAAAAACAATACTTACAGTTTCTCACAGATTACTATTTTCATTATTACTTGGACAAAACAATACGAATACATAGCAAAGTTTCCCCTGAGTGCCCTATCTACTATTATGTTCTCAATTACGCTGGGGAATGGCTGGTGCCTAAAGAATTAGAATTTTTTAATACTATTGGACATACTGCAGAGCTTCCATTTTTATTTCGAATAAAATCATCAGATGGCTCTTTTTACAAGGGAAGTTGTGTTTCACTCACTACAAGGGATAGATGTGTCAAAATGTGGACAAATTTTGCAAAATACGGGTATGTAAATATACTAACTATTTATTTTCAGACCACAGATCCATATCAAGTTGAATGGATTCAACAATTCAGAATAAGGAACTAGTTTAGAATTAGTAAACAAAAGTTGTTATGGTGAGCCACGGATAGCAAACCAACACCTTAAATATTAAAAAAGAAGAAGAAAGCATAAAATTTATTCTCAATTATAATATTGGTTAAGAATGTATATGTATTTTTTTTTTGTTATATGGCTCTAGCACGATTTGTGCATTTAGCCAGAGTCAAGTATAGGATTTTTTATAATTCGTGCTTGTCTTTAGAACTTCGACCGTGTCCTCCATGTACGGTTTAGGCACTCGCCCGGTACCGCACACGGCACAACCCTCCCAAAAGCCGAGAACAAATTTAAATTAAATTAAAACTTGCCCTCGAACCGGGAATCGAACCCGGTACCCCTCACCTCGCTGCCACTTAATAAGACCACTAGGCTATGAGGCCTCCTATGTATAATTTACAATTATTATTCCTAAATAATGGTGTTGTTTCAGAAATCCTACTCCTACAGATAACGATGAACTTTTACAGATCACTTGGGATTCTGTAGAGAATGAAAAAAGGTTAAATTTTTTGAGTATAAGCTCAGATTTAACAAAAGGAAGAAATCCATTTTATAATCGTATGTTATTTTGGGAAAACATTCATAAGGAACATATTGTTCTTAAAGTTATCACACATATGAATGACATGGGGCTGAAGTTTTAGTATAAGTCTAGATTTCTTGTTTATTTAAAGAATTGTTATAATTACATTGTTTATATTTATATAATAATTTTATTTTATTTAAATCTTTAACATAAAAAGTCATTATTATAGGCAGCGGCACGTAAGTCTAGCGCTGGCCGATACGTGGAGGGGATTGCTGCGCATGTGTACTGTCGCGCACGCAATACAATACATGCCACTTTGATTAATGATTACCTAAATAACGATATTAAGCTGAACGAAATGTGAAGGATAGCTGCTGCGCATGAATACTGTCGCGCATGTAAGTAATATTACCTATCTATATAGATTTTACCTAATTCGCTGATTATACTACATATTAATTTTTATGTTATCTGCCTTAAAGCTTTCGGCAGTTTGTTTTATCTGGCTCAGATTTACAATGTTGCTGTCCGAATGACTGAACAAAGTTTTTGTAGCTTCGTCAATCTCACTTTGGGTTTGTTTCAAAGAATCAATTAATTCGTTAGATTCCCTTTTTAAAAAACAATTCACGTCATAAACCATTTGCCTGGCTTGTCTTTTCAAAACAGTATTTGTTCTAGGCATATTCACTTTAAAGTCACAAACAAACTTAAAAACAAATAACAAACAACAAAACACTCACAAATTCAAACGTAACAAAAAACAACAAAACGTAACAACAGTAACATTAATATTAATGACGCGACTGTACACGGGATTTGGTCCAAGGGGGAGGCGCTAGGGGTTAGTTTGGACATAGCGAAAGCCTTCGATCGGGTGTGGCATAGAGCACTGCTCTCGAAGCTTCCAGCCTATGGGCTACCCGAGAAATTATGCGATTGGATCTCCAGCTTTCTGGCCGATCAGAGCATCAAGGTCGTCATCGTCGGAGCATGTCCGCCTTTAAACCCGTGAACGCGGGGGTCCCACAAGGCTGTGTTCTATCCCCGACCCTGTTTCTTTTGCATATCAATGATATGTTGCAACTTAACAACTTCACTCACACAACTTCAACGGTCACTTGGAGGGAAAGGCTAAATTAGCCTCCAAAAAGCTTAGTGTGCTCAGCAAGGCGAGACGGTACTTCACTCCGGGCCACCGCATGCAACTATATAAAGCGCAAATTCGGCCCCACATGGAGTACTGCTCTCACCTCTGGGTGGGGGCTCCCCAGTACCAGCTCCTTCCACTTGACCGTATTCAACGCAGAGCGGTTCGAATCGTCGACAACCAATCCCTCTCCGAGCGGCTTGATCCTTTGGCGTTGCGTAGAGATGTGGGGTCACTCTGCATCTTCTACCGCATTTACCATGGAGAGTGTTCAGAGGAGTTGTTCGGATTAATACCTGCAGCTGAGTTTCGTCATCGGACGTCGAGGCAGAGTACGAAATTCCACCCGTATCACCTCGACGTCAGCCGTTCCACAACTGAGCGTTTTTCAAGGCAGTTTTTGCCGCGCACCACCACTTTGTGGAACCAGCTGCCCACTGAAGTATTTCCGAACTAATTCGACTTAGGATCCTTCAAGAAAAGAGCGTACCTATACTTGAAAGGCCGGCAACGCACTCGCAAGCCCTCTGGCATTGAGAGTATCCATGGGCGGCGGTATCACTTAACATCCGGTGAGCCTCCTGCCCGTTTGCCCCCTGTTCTATAAAAAAAAATGTGTGCGGGGCGTGGTATCGGTGCGGGGGACGGAACGCGACTGGAGAGCCAATTACGGTACGCGCGCCCGTTCTTCATTCCGCTAGCCCCTCTCAGGTACCTTATTTTTTACATCTGCGCAATAACGGTCAGCGCTAGAGTTTCGTGCCGCTACTTTTAACCTGGTTTAGTTAAAAAATTCAGAATTTAGCGGGATATTTGTTTTTATCAGCAATAAAGTAAAATAGTAATACATAATTTATTTGAAATACACTCGGCGTCAAAAAAATCGCACCTTTCCTAAAATTCGTGTCAAGTGATTATAACTCCTAAGATCATTCCTGTACCCTATCATTATTAGTATCATTTAAAAGCTGAATTAATAAGCTTTCAAAAAAGTAATCATTTGTTTACGGAAAATCGCCAGCACTTTGATTAAAAAGTGGCGATGTCCGCGTTTGGAGGCTAACTGATTGTACCACCCTGGACGCGTATGAAAGGGGAGGGGTAAAAGTCAACTATGGGTTCGCTATCCAGACGTGACAGAGGTCACACCTGAAGAGCTCCGACAAAAAAAAAACCCAGTGAAAATGGATACCATGGCAGAAGAAGCAGCTCAAGTGGTGGCCCTACTGGAAATCCGACTACGGCAGGTTGAAGTTGCTCGGCAAATGAACATCAGCTGATTCGAGTGCAACGGGTATACCGACTGGAGGTTACATCAGGAGACATGGTTCCGGGAGACGTCACTGCACTACCTTCAGAAATGATCGCTACATTGTGTCGACATCTTTGCGGAACCGCTTCTCCAACGCTGTCGAGCTGCAGTAGCAACAGCAGCGGCTTCGAGCTACTCGAAGGACAGCAGTCAACTGCCCCGGAGAGCTGCTACAGGCCCCCAATTGACTGTCTTCCACCGGACGACCAGAAAGCGATTTACCGAAACGCACGTGCCGTGGACATTCGACCAGTGTATTAATGTCTTGATCTCCGACGAAACCCGAGTGTGCTTGTACACCAACGACATGCGTAAGAGAGTCTACAGGTGACCAGGGGAGCGTTTCACATCAGCCTGAACCGTGGCTATGGAGTAGGATCCTGCATGTTCTGGGGCGGCATCTTTATTGACGGCAAAACAGACCTCATGTGCGTCTCCAGAGCTGGAGGTGGTCGTGGCTAGGGGTCTCTCACTGCTCACCGGTACATCACCGAGATTTTGAAGGAGCATGTGGTCCCACATGCTGGATTTCTCGGCGCCAACTTCGAGTTCATGAACGATAACGCCCGGTGCTACACAGCCTTTATTATCAAGGACTACCTACGTCGAGTTGGCATCAAGGTTATAGATTGGCCAGCAAGAAGCCCCGACCTTACGGTGGCGTCCTAATTGGGAGCGATCGTACGATGGCGCGATGCGTTTTTCATCTCACGATCAACGTGGTCGTGCATGACCTAACAAGTGTCCTAATAAATCGCGCGATATCGATCGTGATTCGTGTGATGCCGTCGCTCGATGGCAGGCGCCCCTCGCGCGTCGACGTAAGTAGCGTAGTAACTGATTAGGACACTCAAAAGAGATCTGTTGCTTTGATTACATGATTGCACGATCAAACGCATCGTACGATCGTTATTAAAGCATTTCAGGTGCTCGCACGATTACTTGCGAGGTTCAAATCAAGGACACTCTGATGAAATCTGTATGTTTGAACTCATCGCACGACGAGACCGCATCGTGTCTTCGTGCGATCTTCGCCAATTAGGACAACGCCTAATCCTATCGAGCACCTCTGGGACGACTGAAATGGGGGGTTCGGGCCCGTGAGCCAGCTCCTGCCACTGACGATGAGCTTCGAGATACCATCATCGAGGAGTGGGACACTATACCCCAGGAACACGTCGTGACGCTCATCAGGTCCATGACTGACCGCTTGGAAGCTGCTCGGAGGGTATAGCCCTCTGAGCAGGCAACAATAGGTTTTATAATTTATAAGGGTTGTTATTGTTGATTTTTATGTTTTGTATCGTTCCTTTTCTTTGTCATTTTGATCAGAATACACATTGTTTCACATTTTCCCAGAATTTTTTTTTTTGGGTGGTGGCCAATTTCCTGCCATTTTCAATTTTATAGGGGATTTCATTAGATTTCAAATGATACTAATAATGATAGGGTACAGGAAGGATCTTAGGAGTTATAATCGCTTGACACGAATTTTTTTGACGCCGAGTGTTTACGTAGTCAAAGTAGTCAAAACTCCATTTAATATGTTATTTGCCAAATTCTTTGCTGTCTTTCTGTTGAGTTGAACAATTTCTTAGTGTAATTTTTTACAGACACGCGATTTCTATTTTCAATCTACTTATTTATTACATGTATTCCCGTCGGGACGTAACGTGAAATAATATATTTTGGGGGGCAATGGCGTTACTATCAGCGTCACCAACATATACTATTCCTTCTTTACTTTTAACATCTTTTATTTTACAATAATACTTTAAATGTATTTAATTAGAAAACAACGTTGCCTGGATGCTGGCAGCATTAAATCTAAATATTAATTACAAACTAAAAAAAACAGTATTTGTTTCATAATTTGGCTTGAATGCATTTTTAATATAATTGAAAAACATAGAATATCAATTACGTATCAATTAATAACTGTGGTTTGTGGTTA
Organism: Pieris melete; assembly: GCA_963693345.1. Lineage (NCBI taxonomy): Eukaryota > Metazoa > Arthropoda > Insecta > Lepidoptera > Pieridae > Pieris > Pieris melete. The sequence continues at coordinate 3,842,504 of CAVNZK010000006.1, read as the reverse complement.
TGGAAATAAGTAAAATAAACGTACCAACTACCAACTACCAGTTGCAACTTCATGCTATAGGTATTAGGTACAAACAGATAAGATTGCGGTGGATTTTGATAGTGATACTGGAATCCTAAATGCTCGGAAAAAAATAAATGTGGGTTAATCATTAAATTACTCAAGAAGGTGGTAAGTTATAATATGCATAACACATCATTATTTATTCAGGTACATCTATATCTAAACAATAAAATAATATCGTAATATAACTCTAACAATCACAGAGATCGTAGTTATTTTTTATTTAAATTAAATACTTGTTTAATTTTAATAAAGAATTCACAGTATATTTTGTATGTAATTTCATTAATGTATTGGACCAAAACTTTGTTATTTTTGTGGGTTTTTTCCATCCCGAAAATTGTAAACATTTACTAATTACTCTATAGGAATGGAATCCAAGCATGAAAAGTGTATAGTCCAGACTCAAAATGGATTGATTTGTGGATACATTGATAAAAGAGATGAAGGAACATATTACAAATTCAAAAGTATACCTTATGCGGAACCACCTGTTGAAAATCTAAGGTTTAAGGTAATATTTAATTTTTTTTGATATATAATTGGAAAAAAGAAGATAATGTTATCATAAGGTTGGAGGTTAAGTGTAACACATTTTGAAAGATAAACAAACCATTTATACTAGTAGTACGTAATAAGTGCTTTATCCTTCTATATTTCAGCCTCCGAAATGTCTAAAGCCTTGGAAAAATATACTAGATTGCACAAAAGATGCACCATTACCTCTATCAATCTATGTTAATCAAGAGGTGTTTGGTTCTGAAGATTGTCTGTATATTGAAGTATCCTCCCCAAACATTAAACCTGACAAACTGCTTCCTGTCATGTTTTGGATTGGAAGCTGCAACTTTGTTGTTTATATAGATTCTATTCTTGACCCAACTCATTTAAATAATCAGGATGTAGTTTTTGTAAGATGTGGATTTAGATTGGGACCGTTTGGATTTCTGTCAATAAATGATTTTTCTGCACCAGGAAATGTTGGATTAAAGGATATTATTTTAGCATTTAAGTGGGTTCAAGCAAATATTAGTAACTTTGGTGGGGATCCTAACAATGTAACTGCATTTGGAAGTAGTACAGGAGGTGCAATTGTACATCTTATGACATTATCTCCCTTGGCGTGTGGTCTGTTTCATAAAGCCATTGTTCAAAGTTCTAGTGCCCTTAATGGATGGTCACTAGCTAAGAATCCAGTTGAAACTGCCATGACCTTAGCAAAACATTTGGGTATAAAGAAAACAGACAAATTTGAAGTTGTTGAAGAAATGAGAAAGTTATCAGGCTACAACATTATGAAAACTTATTGCACTTACCTTTTTGATCAATTTCGAGAAGAGAATGATGTATTTGATTCACCATTCAAGCCTTCTGTAGAAAATGAATTTGAAGGTCAACCAACATTTATGAGCAAAAGTCCAGCTACAATACTTAATTCTGGTAAGTTTAATAAAGTGCCAATGATGATTGGTACCAACAATGTGGAAGCTAAGGTGCTACAATATATAACAGACGAATTTTATAAGGATTATAATAAATACAATGAGGATGTCAAACATCTGGTTCCTAAATCATTAGCAAGTGTAAACAGTGACAGTCTAAGAAAAATTGGCCAACAAATATTATCATTTTACTTTGTTGGGGTAGAAAAAGTTAATGAACAAACCCAAAAACAGTACTTACAGTTTCTTACAGATTACTATTTTCATTATTACTTGGACAAAACAATACGAATACATAGCAAAGTTTCCCCTGAGTACCCTATCTACTACTATGTTCTCAATTATGCTGGGGAATGGCTGGTGCCTAAAGAATTAGAATTTTTTAATACTATTGGACATGCTGCAGAGCTTCCATTTTTATTTCGAATAAAATCATCAGATGGCTCTTTTTACAAGGGAAGTTGTGTTTCACTCACCACAAGGGATAGATGTGTCAAAATGTGGACAAATTTTGCAAAATATGGGTATGTAAATATAATATCTATTTATTTTTAGACCACAGATCCATATCATATTGAATAGATTCAACAGTTCAAAATAAGGGGCTAGTGTTGAACTAGTAAACAAATGTTGCTATGGTGGGCCACGGATAGCATACCAACACCTTAAATATGCATATCATGTACACAACAACATCATATGAAGAAAGCACCAAATTCATTCTCAAATAATATTGTATATTTATGTTGTTTCAGAAATCCTACTCCTACAGATAACGATGAACTTTTACAGATCACTTGGGATGCTGTAGAGAATGAAAAAAGGTTAAATTTTTTGAGTATAAGCTCAGATTTAACAAAAGGAAGAAATCCATTTTATAATCGTATGTTATTTTGGGAAAACATACATAAGGAACATATTGTTCTTAAAGTTATCACACATATGAATGACATGGGGCTGAAGTTTTAGCATAAGTGTTGATTTCTTGTTTATTTATAGAATTGTTATCATTACATTGTTTATATTTATATAATAATTTTATTTTATTTATATCTTTAACATAACAGGTCATAACCTGGTTTAGTTAAAAATTAAGAATTTAGCGGGATATTTGTTTTAAACAGCAATAAAGTAAAATAGTAATAAATAATTTGAAATATGTAGTTATTGACTATCACATAAATATTAATAAGGTAATTTTCGGTTTTCCCAAATTTCAATAAAATATATGATGATATGTGTCAGGCAAATAATTCGGCTAGTGTAATTTTCCTACTAGCGTCGTGCGTGGACTTTTCAGAAGAGTGCTAAATTGTTATATAACTTCTTCACGGTTTCGCCCTCAACTTAGCTTGCCACGGAGCGGCAATGTATCTTCTTCTGTTGTTAATTGAGATTCCTAAATAAAAAAATATTTTTTATGGTATGTTTGACCTGAATATTCCCAAAAGTACTACAGTCTTTTCAAATGATTTACTGGTATATACAATAAAAATGGATAACAGCTGATGATTGTTGATTGTTGTTTATTTCAACTTTTTTTTTCTTAAGTGTATTTTCTAGTATTAGAAATTACTAGTTAAATAGAAATTTAATATTGAAATTGATTATTTTTTTATTCTTTAGAAACATACAGCGCATATTAAACTCTTGACTGCGCGTATTAAACCTCAAATTATAGATAGGCTAGGGTAAATATTAAAATCTAGTCTACCATTTGAAGGAATAAACACAATGCTTATTATTATAAAAAATTTCAGTCTAATTGCTGTCATTTAACTAAAGTAATCTTTTGTCTCTGTCTGTCAAGAGACGACAGGTTTATTTAAAAAAAAATAGAGGCATAGATAATAAAACAATATTAATAACTGCACGTATTTTATTGGATAATATGATTGCGGCGCGTGACAGTCGTTTTTGTTTCCAATTAATAGTTCGTTATTAAACAAAGCAAGGAAAAAATAGTACATTGGATCCAATTATTTAACAAATATATATATATTTATCACATGTTGAAGATTAGTAAAAATAATGCAATTGCTGCCAACTAAAATATACAATTTTTACAATAAAATAATTGTACTAGATATACTGATATCTACAGTTGCAAAATGATGATATAAGCGATTACTAAAATCAGAGAAATCAATGAACACAATTTACCATACATGCGTAATTGGTGCGAAATAATATAGATAAAATATATTATTACACTCTGGTGTAGCACTCGCGAAAGCACACCCTTCCCTTGTTAGACATCTGAAAATCGTCAATAAATAAGCAAAACACAATATTTCTTATTATTCTCTTACATTAAGTGTAACATAAATTCTATTATTATTCGAATGTTGCTTTTAAATTATGTCCAATGCCGTAGCATCTTCCGTGGGCAACTTCATTCTGTTAATTTTGTGTCACGGTGCGCGCGCATCGTAAAACGTCACTCTCATCAATTTTTCATAACGCGCCTAAAGAAGTATAACTTCAAATAGGTTATTTTCGGGCGATGCGCCTGCCTAGCCCACCAAGAACCATTAAATTAGCTAAAATACGTACTGCACAATATAAGCGTTTAAAACTCGTATCCGCCCATCGGTACCGCTTGGTCCGCGGTGAAATTGAACTGGTCCGTCGTCGAAGACACCTCGGGAGCGAGCCGACTGTCCTCATTCTCAGTGCCAAAGTAATTCTCGATCATTTCAAACGCCTTCTGATATATATCGAGGTTCTCGTGAGATTGTAAAAATTCTATTTTGTCTAAGCCTGTAAAAATTTACAAAATATTATATGGAACTAGCTGACCCGGCAAACGTCTTTTTGCCATGTATATTATTTCTAGGAAACATATACATAATAAAAAATAGGGGTTGAACGTAGAGGGGTGAAAATTAAGGATTGTATGTATTATAAAAAAAATAAAATGTTAGGGGTGGACAACCCTTACCACTTAGGAGTATGAAAAATAGATAGTAGACGATTATCAAACCTACTGAATATGCATATAAAATTTGATAAAAATCGGTCGAGCCGTTTCGGAGGAGTATGGTAACTAACATTGTGACACGAGATTTTTATAAATAAGATAATTTTTAATTGGCGCCGAAGCCTATGAGGCTCAGTTGGTGATGTCTGGTTCAGCATCTATGCTAATCTGGAAATTACTTAATTTTCCCAAAATTAATGGATAAACATTTGGCTTTCACAAAGAAAATTTCGCAACATTCTCTTTTCTTGAATACTTATTTTCTCGTTAAACCAAAGTTTCATCAAATCGTTTTGGTAGTTTTTGAGATGGGTTTAATATAGGGAACATGTATCTGAACATCTGTTATGTACAACCTATGTACATAACAGATATTCTGATATTATTATTAGCTTTAATGCAAAAAAATATTGCCTTTTAAGTAAAATGCAACCTTCTGAGTATATGAGAAAAACATTACGTCATTAAAAAAAACAAAATACAGGTATTTGAAGTATAACCCGCGGCACGTAAGTCTAGCGCTGACCGTTATTGCGCAGAAGTAAAAAAAAGGTACCTGAGGGGGGGGCTAGCGGAATGAAGAGCGTCGATTGGCTCTCCAGTCGCATTTTGTCCCCCGCGCAGTACACATGCGCAGCAACTTACGTGCCGCGGGTTATAGGTATGTTTTTAAACGATTTTAAATACATAATTCAAATCTCGTTAACCTCAAAAGCGGATATATGAAAAGCTATACATTTTCGATCGTTACGGATGTACTAGCTATTAGATTTTATTATATGTGCTTAAATTATAATAGAAAAGACATACCAAAGCATTCTTCAATGAGGACAGCGTAGGGATTATGGGGAAGGTCCATTTGTTGACCGGCTTTGAGGATATTGTCTAATCCACTGAGGGCCACTTGCACTGTCTTCGCATCGGTAAGGGTTAATAGGTCACAGAGAGGGGAGATACAGCCTTGTTCCACTAGAAGACTGTCATAAAAAATATATTATTACACGAGATATAATTTGTCCAAACTTTTATGTCAATGTTCTAAAGTCACACTCTTATTTAAAATTTGATTGTAAAACATTGTTTGCTCTAAAATACACCTTAATTCAAAGCTATAAAGACATAATTTACGGAATAAAAGATAAAGAAAAATCAGTCAGTCAGAAATTTAAAATGTCTCGTATCGGGGCTGTAGTAATTTTCCTAAGAGTGCACTTGTGACTTTTGAGTGGCTTCAAGTTCTTAAGACACTCAGAATACAAGGACCGTAAAACGCCAATCAAACTAACATCTAGTTGAAGGTGCTGTCAAACCATTTTTTCTGTATGAAGTTTGACATATTTGACAGGGCTCAAGACTGAGCTAACAAATATGAGTGTGTCATTACTTGAAAAAAAAAACATTTATAATTATTATTAGTTTATAACTAGTGAATAAGAAGTATATTTTTTCTCGACGTTTTTTGTAAAAATAGTCTATTTGACAGTATAAAAATAATTATTACTTAATGAGAGTAATCTGTATAAAGTGTTAGTATAATAAGTAATATTAGTATAATAACATTAATTTATTAAAAAATCAATAATTATAAATATATGTATATTGCTTTTATATGTGAGTCGAATCGACATTGGCGACTAATACAATATATGTGTTAAATATTGAATGATAATTAACACATAAAAAACTTGACGTTTTTTAACATGCATAGTACGTCACAGGGATTGGTTCAACGCCACCTCACCACCAACGCCACCACCACGCAGAGAATCGTTTTGGCGGGTTTTTAGCCAACACGTAACATTATTAAAAATAACAATGTGTAGGTTCTAAGCGAGCGTTCAAGTATTACGTCACGCAATTTTTGGGAGATTATTGACCCCCCCCCCCCATGTAACGCGCTGTAACGTTTTTCTGTACCCAAGTATAGTAAAGTGTTTCATGACCACCTAGTGACTCTTTATACCTAAAAGTTACCATTATCTGGTGTAAAGTACTGGAAAGTCAAAGAAAAAAATAATATTAAAAATAACGCGTAGTTCAAATCCCGCTCCGCATCGTAATGTTTTACAAAAGGACCCCCTCCCCCCCAAAACTCGTTACGTAATACTTGAACGCTCAATAAAGTTATTAATAATTAAACTGATTTTTTAAATAAAATACTCTAAAGAATATACAAAATATTACAAAAATGTTAGTTAAGGAGATAATTTACCTAATCTGTGCAGGAGTTCCGCCGCTAGTGGCGTTAGTGATGGCCCAAGCGGCTTCCTTTCTTGTTTTGAACTCAGCTAGCTTCAGAATGTCTATTAGAGTCGGGAAGATATTTGCGTCTATTACAGCCTGTAAATATTTTACATCTATACATACTAAGCCTTGATAATCAATATTTTAATCTTGCTTAAAAAACCGAACTCCGTTTACAATTTTACGTGTTATTTTATGACGCCAACTAATCTATAATATAAAAATGAAAAATGTGTTGGTAAGCGCATAACACAACAACGCCTGGACCAATTTGGCCAATTCGTTTTATATAATATTCCTTGAAGTATGAGGATGGTTCTTACGGAGAGAAAATTTATTAAAATTGAGTGAAAAAGTCTAAAAACAACACTATTATATATTCCTATACAAAATATTCGTAATAATACTTAAAAGTCAATTTGAACTTTAATACCACATCATAAAGATCAAGTGTTAGCGGAGGGGTTCCGGGAAGGTACATTTTTATTTTTTGACATAATGTATTTGTTGTCTTATCAACTTTCTTTTTTTATCTTACTAGCCAGACCGGTATATATGGTATATATATAATAGCAGACAAAGTATTAAAAAACAATAAAGAATCGACTGTAAGCGTTCCTGCACACGATGCCGTCACCGCGCCGTTGCCGCGCCGACGCTGCACAATTACTCTGTAGATACGAGTCGCGCGAAACCCGCCACCGCGCCGCCGCCGCGCCGCCACCGCGCGCTTTTCCCTCCCTGTCTGTTTGATTCATTCCATTACTGGCCGCGTACGAACGCACGCCGCGAGACCGCATGTGACGCAAACATGTCTAATATAATGAAAAAAAAGGGACCGTGTACTTATGTACACGCGTAAGAAGTTATACTTCTTTGGCATTATTAAAAATAGTTTTTGATTGCATGCGAATAATTAATTAAGACAATTAAATAATTAAAGACTGACATACAAAGAAGAAGAAGAAAGACATCTTCCGTGGGCAACTTAATTCTGTTAATTTTGTGTCACGTGTGTATAAAGAAGTATAACTTAAAAAAAAAGTTAATGCATGCTTACTATATGTTACATAGAAAATGGAAAAAAGAACGTCGAGTTAGAAAGTTGTGGGTTTTCATCCTATGCTGTCGGCTCGGGAGCAATATGGTGAATTTCATACACTTTACGAAGATCTCTGAAAAGACGAGGCCAAGTTTTGTGATTATTTTCGAATGAATTACAAGACATTTGATAAATTATTAAATTTATTAAATAACAAACTGCAACACACAAACACAAATATGCGAGCAAGTATATCTGCTAAGGAGAGATTGGTTGTTACATTGAGGTAAAGTAACATATATATAAACGTTACGCATATGCACGTTCGTACGCGGCCGGTAATGGAGTGAATCCAACAGAATAAACGCGCGCGGCGGCGGGCTTTACGCGACTCGTATCTACAGAGTAGATGTGCGTCGTCGGCGCGGCAACGGCGCGGTGACGGCATCGTGTGCAGGAACGCTTAGGCGGTACGATGTTCGCCAGGCCAGCTAGTTTCTAATAATTATGAAACTATTAGAACTGCAGTAGATTGTTGTTTCGTTCCACATTATTTTACGTAGAGTCATCTCAATTTCAGGATACTATTAACAATGTTTGGTACAGATCTTTGTTAATAGGCGAACCAAGGACATGCAAAAATTTGTCTACAACATTAATGACGTCACACATTATTCAATGGTCATACATTATCTATACCTGTATCTGATGCGCGTTCCCCGCAGTGATGTTAGACAGGGCCCAGCAAGACTCCTTTCTGTGCGTCTCAGTGCTGGACTTGAGTAACGCGTGAAGGCTCGCTAATGGGGTGCAGTTCAGCACCGCTTGCGTCTGCGCATCGTTTCCGGTCACGATGTTACCAACCGCACGAAGAGCAGCTGATACCACCGTGAACTTGTTGTGCCTGTGGATATGTAAAATTTATTATTGATTCACGATATTTTTAAATACCGGTCTTTCGCTGATCGATTTCTAAAAAACACTGGAATCGAGCTATGTAAATAATGTAATACATGTATATTAACATATAAATGTTTTATTTAAAGATAATATAGATAATATTCCAGTGTTTGCTCATCTGTTGTTGATAGCCCGAACCCCAAAAGTTTTGAAGAACTCTGAGCTTGAGAAAGATTTTTTTTTTCTAACTACAAATAAACGATTATAATGATTTATGTGCACTTTTTATTATTTTTTTTTTTTTTTCATGTATCCTTTATTAGTTTGTTTTTTGTTCCTGTTTAGTTTCTTTTTCTTTACAACTATATGTGATATATGTATTTTGCACTTCTTGCCTACTTTATGTAATTTAATAAAAAAAGTTTTCTTTTCTCACAGTGGTTGCCTGGAAGAGATCCCTCGAAAGCGATAAGGCCGCCAGTTGCTCTCCTTTTTATTTAATTATGTCAATTGTACTATATGTATGTACATGCAACGAAGTGTTAAAAAATAAAATAAAACGATTTGATGTTGTTAGGTGAGGATCTTATTGGGCTTAAAGCACGTGCGCTAATTTCATTTGTTGTATGTATATCCACGAATTTCACGAAAACTAATATTGAGATGAAACTTTAAATCAAGTATAAGTTGGACAGTCCAAGTTTTGTAAGAGTCAGTGCAGTGGTAGAGATATATATTTCCACTCATTTGGACGCTGGAGGGTACATTTAATATTGTCACCTAAGTACCTAATTAAATATATATTATATTACATTATTACATTTTATTATATTACATATATGTTACTAGCAGACCGGCTAAGTGGTGCTGTGGCTAAGGTTTTGTTATATTACATAGTAGCAAACTATTCAAGGGAAACGGTATGAGAACACCAGTCACGGGGACCACCATGCTTTTTTGGTGGTTATGCCATTAAATTGTAGCTTATGTGAAACGTTGGTACTTTAAACACAGCGCCATCTGTTAGAATTGTGACTATCAAATAATTTGCAATAAAATATTATTGCGGGTATACTCTGAGATGTAAGCTTTTAAGTTAGATCAAACCCCACACGATGTGCAAATTTGATTAAAAACGGATCAGTAGTTTAGGAGTCCATAGCGGACAAACAACGTGACACGTAATTTATATATATTAAGATGTAGTTAGCATACTCACATGAGTAATTCAACAAGTCGCCTACAGACTCCAGCATCAATAACAGCCTGGATCTTCTCGTTTGGTCCATCTGAGAGATATGACAGCGCCCAACACGCGTCGCTTAGCACCTCTGCGTCCGTGTGATGTAACAGTCGCGCTAACACCGGTATACCTGATGTTTAGGCTTAATATATATCGATTGGTTCATTATCTGTTACTATTAATTTATTGTTAATCTGTATTGTAATATGTCAACCAAGTATATGCCATTATTAAACTGGATCAGTAATATTTCGTAAAGGAGCCTCATAGCCTAGCGGTCTTATTAAGTGGAAGCTAGGTGAGGGGTACCGGGTTCGATTCCCGGTTCGAGGGCAAGTTTTCAATTTAAATTTGTTCTCGGCGTTTGGGAGGGTTGTGCGGTACCGGGCGAGTGCCTAAACCGTACATGGAGGACACGGTCGGCTTTCTAAAGACAATCACGAATTATAAAAAATCCTATTCTTGACGCTGGCTAATGCACAAATCGTGCCAGAGCCATTAAAAAAAATCTTTTTAAATATGACAAGCCTTTATTCGCTGACATTTCAAAAGATAAACTTTTATTTAACTTAACAATCAAACTTAGCAAAAATTATTATTATAAATAAAAATAAATAGTTTTTACGTCAGGCATTTGTTTGACAGCCTCTCCTTGTGTTTTTCATCTCGTTCCATCTTTACCTAATCCTCTCCTTTTTATCAGCTTTGAAAGTGGAGGTTTGAGCTTATCAATTTTTAGTATATTTTTTAAAATTATTTTTCCATCAAAGTTATTTTATAATTCATTACAAAATTAATAATATCATGTGCAAATTACGCCATCTACGGTTAGATTTAATAAACTAAACACTCTTCGGTTTTACAATAAATGTAACAAGATTGCCGGTACTTAATTCTCTTAACTATTAGGTTCATAACTGGTTTCATCATTTGAATCGCCTTTGAGAGTTATAGAGTCATGGCCTCATAATGCTACCTTTTATTTGAAGTAAAAAAATAGATGCCATTTCTTTAACGAATTATTGTTACCTATTTCACAATTTTATCGAGTGTTAATAGTTAATAAACATAATAAAAATTTCATTTATTGCCTTAAACAGGTTACTTAACAAACCCGAATCCCAGGCCTCTGATGAACTGTATTTCAGGAGCCTGTGACCTACCAGTTACATGTAATGTCTATCATTATCGAGATTAATTACAATATGATATTCCTTTATTCTTTAAAACTTACCAGGGGCCACTGCTTCAAAGTTCGTCGGCGGATTCTTGCCTCTACATAAGTTTGACAGTGTCCAAACTGCGTTTTTGGTCATGGATAGTCTTGAATACTTATTTAAAATTCTGAAAACCATTTCGTTGTATTAAGCTACAATCAAAAGTAATTTTAAGGTCTGGGTCTCAGATTGTTGAATTTGTTTCGTGATTTTTTTTTCTTTTAATAAGCAAGTAGGTGATTAGCCTTCTGTGCCTCACTAACACCCACGTTTTTGAAGTTATACTTCTTTAGGCGCGTTATGAAAAATTTATGATAGTGAAATTTTACGATGCGCGCGCACCGTGACACAAAATTCAGTATGGGCGCCGAAAAAAGAAATAGAATATGCGTGACGTTTGACCATAATGACATTTGTAGTACCTTTTAAACAAATAAAGCAGTTTTAATTATTTTTTCAAAGAAATTTACCAATGCTTTTTCACAAAGACCTATTGTTACTTAGTTAAAAGGTTATGAAACATACCTAGTTATTAAATTAAATTAATAATATAATAAAATAATAAATAATAATTGTTATTAATATTAATTAATAATTGAACAATATACTAAATATCAAATATTGTTAAATTATTAACGCTAAATATCTATTATTTAATATTTCAAAAAAAATAAAGAAAGCCAAAGAAGTATAACTTCTTACGCGCGTACATAAGTACACGCACCATTTTTTTTTGGGTCTAATGCGTACCGGTTTCCTAACACGGTTTCCTTCAGCGTACAAGCGATTGGTAAATGCGCCCATTGACAGAGAGTCCATTGGTGCACAGAACCTACAACCTCACTTTCATTTCAAAGATGTTTGACTTTCATTCGGCATTTGGTATTATTAGTACGCCGAAGGTTATTTAATTCTTTTTATTATTTGTTACTCAAGTAAGCTTCATCAATGAAATAGATCGCAAAACTGCACTGGTTCATTCGTGAAACAAATTGTCAAAAAATTAAATAGCGAAAAGATAGTTAAATGCAAAATCAAAGTATGTATTTCCCTTAGTTTCAATACGTATTACACGTAGCACAACCTATCCGTACGGTCTCTACATTCGGTCTTACAATTAGAACTGTTTCATTTCCGTCTTAAAAAACGTGAAACCCATATCTAGTTTCAAGATTATTTTTTATCAAGTTTTCATATTACATTGTAAAATACGGGCTATAGGTACTTACTCTAATAATGGCGGCAACAATCCAGCCGCGAGTACCGTATCACGACATCTCGGGGAATCACCAGCCACATTACCAAGTGCCCACAGAGCTTGCTCTCTGACGTCATCACTAGCCCCAGAACTCACCAGCCCCACTAAAACAGGAACTGCCCCACATTCCACAACCACGCGCGTTTGCTCTGACGACCCCGACGCAATATTCGTCAAAGCCCACGCCGCTTCGAACTGGAAATGTTAGTAAATACAAAAACTATTATTGCAAGAAATATGATTTTTGCACGGCGACACAGTACCTTGTGTAAATGCTACGTATCAACTATATATTTGAGTATAATTGGAATGTCTAACCTTCAAATCCAGAATGATGGCAATACAAAAATATAACATACATAGATTGTTGTAATACATGTTTTAATTTTTTTTTATATAAATACTAGCGGACCCGACAGATGTTGTCTTGCATGATATTTCAAGTAATTAGGATATTAAACAAATTGTGAAAGTACTGACTGCAGCGTCATCTGCCGGGCTGATTTGTGAATCTAAACTATCCAATGCTCCATCAAAACGCATAGAAAAAAATCATTCAAATCGGTCCAGCCGTTTAAGAGGAGTTCAGTGACATACACACCTAGAGTAGAATTATATATTATCAGCTATCCTATCTTTTAAGTTAGATCAAACTGCACACGGTGTGCAAATTTGACTGAAATCGGTTAAGTAGTTTAGGATTCCACAGCGGACAAACAACGTGACGCGTAATTTTTATATATTAAGATTACCTACGTAATTACAGACAAAATAAGTCTTACAAATCGCACTACAGTAAAGCACAGTTCTCATTAATGTGTCGGTAATAATTATAAACTATTAGCTATGTATTAAGTTTATCACCTAAATAGCCAATCTATCCATCTTAAAACAAATTTAAATATTACCTGTAATGTGGGATTAGCACTATTAACAAGAAATTCAACAAATTTAGGAACAATTCCAGTCCTTATAACTTCATCTATGGGAGGATTAGGCTCTCGGCTTAATAGCTTCCTAAAGGTCTGTGTTGCTATAACTTGGTCATGGGGATTGTCGCCATAGAGAGCTGCCACCATCTGTGGAGTTATGTCTTCAGATGACGAAACATTTAAGTCATCCTGAAATCAATAAAATAATGATTGTAATGCATTTTAGAAACATTCTCCTGTCATGTCTACATACCTTAAAAGTTATAACCTTGTCTTATTAAAATAAAAATAAAATTAATTATGTTTAATATGGAATATAAGATACATGTATCACTTATTCCACGTCATTAAATTTGAATTTGTAGGCATCCCTACTCATCGGCAAAGAAGACAGAGGGTGTAGGCCAAGAGAAAATGCCGGCATAAAAAACTCTCGGTACTCTTTTGAAATAGCAAATCATTAAACAACACTTATTTTAAAATAAATATCGCAAATTAATTAGAAGTAGCCTGTCTAGCACTAGTCCCAGGCCCTTTAATCAACTAGATAATCGTTGACTTTATAGTATGCCTTTTTACACAGCTTTTCTTTAATTAAAACCTTAAATTTATTAAAAGTCAGAGATAAAAGAGCCTCTGGGATTTTATTAAAGAAGAGTATCCCTTTTCCCAAAAAAAGAATTACTAACTTTAGATAGTCTAGTACGGGGAAATTGCAGCCTGCGTTTGTTCCGAGTATTAACATTGTGCGTATGTTCTATTCTAGTAAGTAGTTGTTTTATTAGTATACCTAATAAAATTATACATGGAGTATAATATATATACACCATAATGAAGCACTAAATAAGGCTTATTTAGCTGTTTTATTTAACTGATTAATATCATTAATTTCACATTATTTAATTTTTAATTTAAATTATTTTCATTAACAATTTAAACTTATAACTTCTTAGACACAGTAGTAGATAAAGGTAGAATTGACATACCTGCAATGCAACATCTGGCGCATTAGGTGCAGGTATATTCACATTCCTTCTCTTAAGGAGCTGTTGCTCTCTCTTCTGTTTCCGGAGCTGTACACCTTCTTCCTCACGTCGGCGTCTCAGCTCGTCAGCACTGAGGCCTGCGTTCTTGTAACGATGCTTGTGACCTCCAGACATCTACGAATTTCATAAAGGCATCATTAGATTCTCAGTGAACATTTTTTTTTTCATACAGTTGTCTTTACTATAGACATCATGGAACAAAACGATCTAGCCTAGTTTATGACTAAAAAGTAATAAAGTCTAACCTAATTAAATAATAAGCCTTTTTAGTAAATCAGGTTTACATAAGAAACTGCCATAAGAAACCAATAACACTCTACTGACAGTCTCTAATAAAGGGAAACCACTCTGTTCTTGTGTTATTTTTTTCATATACTACTGTTTAGCACTTAAAAACAACGTGCACTATCACTAATTTAAATGATTTTGTCCTTTTCAGTCTTTTCGCTAGGCCCGTGGTGTCAAAAAGTTGAATAGCCTCAACATTCACGTGATGGACGCCTATGTTCGTGGGCTCCAGCAGTCTTTTTTTATTATTGTGGCGACATCCTCTACATTAAGGTCCAGGTGGAGGTCGTTATTGCGAGTGTACCAGAGAGCATTGGCGACACTTTGTTTTGGAATCGTTGAAATTTTTTGATGTGGCTATTACTGGTACAGTCCCACAGCTGGTTGCCAGCTAATAAGTCCATACAGGACTTGTTTGTAGATCAATAATTTATTTTGAATAGATAATGTGGAATGCCTAACGAGCAACCAATACAATTTACTGTAACGAAGATCCAACTGTTCACGCTTCTTAACATGGACTTTCCATCGGAGTTTGGTATCCAGCGTCATACCTAGGTACTTAGCTGAATTTTGGAACAGCACTATATCGTTTCATTATACACTGGCTGTTAATTAGATGTTTTGTTGGTAAAGTTTGTGGACTGATTTGGTCTTATCCATAATTTTTTCGTCCACAAGCCAACAGCAACAGTGGCTTTTTGTAGTTTACTACCGCTTCCTTTTCAGTAGCCTCAGTAGACATGATAGCAGTATCATCGGCAAACGTCGAGATTATGTTATATTCAGGAACAACGCATGTATATAAGAGGTAGAGAACCAGACCTAAAACACTCCCTTGCGGCATCCAAGCTTTTCTTCCTTTCAGTTCTGAAAAATCATCTTTTTGTCATACCCTAAACATTCTTTGTGTTAACTCAAAGATGAAATGAGCATCAACATCAATTAATCCATGTTCCAAGATTGTAAAAAAAACATTATTATAGGGGTTCTAGAATATTATATGTGCATATGTATTCATTAAATTATGTTTTTCACATTCACCTGTAACATTATACAACTGAAAGATACAACTAAATAACAAAATGAGTAGCCAAGATTGTATATAGTTCCAAATTTAATGTTTATGTGACAAACAGATCTTGCAAAAAATCACTTCACCTACTACTAATTTACAAAATTAAAGCATTGAACTTACATTTCTACCAAATTAAATACATTAAACCAACATAACAACATTAGCAAACCATATTAGATTATAAAGATTAGACAAAAATATGAAGATTAAAAATTACTAAACAAAATATTTATATTATATATGATTGTAAGTACGAAAAATAGGTTTGTAATGCTTTCACACACACTAAAACTGCTAAACCAATTGGAATTTTTTTGACTTAGGAATTAGATAGGACCTTGAAATAATACAGAAATAAGTAGAAAAAGAAAGCCATCATTGGTGATTCATACATTACTATTGTAGATTACTAATACTAAAGGAATCATTATAATATGTATAAAGTTTTCCTCAGAAATCAAACAACATCTTATTACAAATAAAAATACACATTTTTGTTGCATGAATGGAAATATATATACATCAGATATAACTATAGAAAATATTAATGGATTTCGACTACTTACATTTAAACAATATAATGAAAGTTGTTATAGGAAGAAAACAATCCAACATCTATCACGAAATATAAATATAAAATTTCGTCGTATTTCAATAAATTTCAATTCACCATTTATATTTTATGATAGATGATAGACCGCGCACCAATCACCATTCACCATTGAAGAGTTTTCAGTCATCGTCAGTAGTTACGTCAATGCCAATACCAATAGGTCATTAATGAAGTTTGACATTACTACAAACTCAAGATTTCGCCGCTGAAGTTAAAACCGTTAACTAAACGGATGACAAATGGCAATTAAATCAATTTAGCGTTATGTCAGTGTGATCAAGGAAAAATAATTTGATAAATAACAAAAAATTGTGCAATCATTTGAACCTCTGAATTCTACGCCAGAGAATTTGTTTCGATATTACAAAATGGAGAAGTTACTTCGGGTTCGAGGATCCATTTCGTTAATAAGAAGATGTCTGTGTACACCAGCACAAGATAGCAAAACGCAGGCTCAGGCAACTGTTGAGTCACTATCTTCAAGATATAAGCCTACTGAGTTTCAAAAATTTCTTCTTGTCTGGACCAAAAAATATAAGAGCAAGGCAGACATCCCTAAATACGTAACGTATGTCTCATGCAATTTACCACTTTGTAATTTAATATGAAGCAATTCAAAGTAAAATAATTGTATTTTCCTAATTTGTTTTAATATTGGTGTTAATGATTACAGCTCTGATGTTATTGATAGATCCAGGAGTCAAGCTAGAATAAAGTTGTCTAATATCTTAATGGCACTTACTGCTCTTGGAAGTGTTTTTGCTATTTGGTCTGGCAAAAATGCAGCAAAAAGAGGAGAATCTGTTCATCAAATGAATTTAGATTGGCATAAACAGTACCAGGAGGAGTTTAAAAAGAACCAAGAACAAGCACAAGCAAAGTGATGACAGTATAAATATTGCATAGATAGTAGAACACCCTAATCAAACGCTTATTATTTTTGAAATCTAGCTATATTTAACATAAAAGATATATTTTTCTGACATTATAATTTATTTATACCACATGCAATATTTTTAAAGATATTACTTTGAGTGGATAAGGATAGTATATAATAAAGATGTTTAGGAAATGTGTATATTGTTTTTTGTTGTGTTACTGATTACTTAATAATTATATAGAAAATCTACATACAAAATTATAAAACTGTATAAGTGATCTGATTTGCTGTTCAAAGTGAAAAACCAAAATAGGTTGACAGTATATAAATACATATATTTCTACGATTCTATAAATAATCTAGATATTTACATTCAACCAATTCATATATTTATTTCAGTCTTGTTTAGTAACTAGGCTTAAAATAGTTCCTACATTTTTCTGTAAATAACTTAGTTGTCTTTTCCTTAATTATTTCCTCAACACTCAGCTCAGTTTGTAGAAGTCGTAACTGAAATAAATGAAATAATTAAAGAAACTTGGCAGTATACAAGGAAATAATATGCCAATAATAGAATGAAGAAATGTTTTTAAGGAAATACAATACTCAAATGAAGTCAAAGGTACAGTGATGTTTTAGTTAGTAGTAGTTTATACAGTGTTAAGACTAAATAATTTGAAAGTCAAGAAATGCAGGTGATAATTTTTATCATGTTTCATAAAAGGTTAAGCTTCTACAACTAATTATGTTTTCAATACTCTTAACTATAGTTTTGTTACTTAAAACAGTTTATATCATCATACCTTTCTTTGTTCTGCTTTTATATTTCTTAGCAAATCAATATCATCTGGCTTTTGTTCCTTTGCAGTTTTTAAATTTTTTACTTTATCTGCAGATGAAATTATGCAATTTTTTATCACTTTTTCCCTCTCACTATGACCTTTTTGAATTTGCTCATAGAGGTCTTGACAAGCCGAAGTGGCATCTATTTTAGTTTGAAAAGACTCTGTCGGTAATGATGTATTTAACGCATATATAATTTTATCGTCAAGTATACGCATCTTTTTTATAATATCCTGCAATAATAAAAAGGATTTGGAGAACTAAAACTTAAAACAAAGGTTTGTTTGTCTACAAAGTTACTTGAATACAAACCTGAAATTCTAGAAAATCTGGGCAAATCATGATAACAATCTATACACAAATAATGTTGCCTGAAGTTCGAGATTTTCTGTAAATATTGTAATTTTCACTTTGGTCTCAGCTATTTTGGACTTCCAGGTTATGTTTAATAATGTAAGGTTAGTCGTTAGGCTGCTTGGTATACCCTAAAACCAGTAATTATTTTATATCTGTATTGGATGATTCTTTAGTGCCTTATCTGTGCATTGAGGATTCTACAACTACAATTACATATAAAATTTAGGATCGTCATGTTTCAGTTAAAAATATTTATCTAATTCTATATATAAAGGTAAAACGAACTAAACAAATGTACCAAATATCTACAGCAGAGCAGGTTCTATTTTTTTAAATAAAGAAACATGTAACAAAAAAAAAATTTTGGCTATTAATTTTCCAAAATAATGATATAATAAACGACAATATATATAGGAAAATATATAAAAATATATTTTTGTCTAATTAAATATCTTGGTTCCCTACCTAAGTTGAAATGCGTCTTGTTGTCTAGGAACGTTTAGGAAACTCGTTAAATGTTTCGATCAGTCACTTGTTTTTGGAACTTTAATGAGTTGATTGAATATCGTTATTTAATTAACTGTCTACAGATTCAATTAAATCTCTGATTTAACTACTTTACTGCGACGGATACACGACATAGAAACGCTACGCCTTAGGCAATGTTCACATGTAACGCGATCAAATTTGAAGAGAGTTCAGAATTCAGATGATGAGCGCTAATGCGCGTTGCGAGAGTACTCGTCAGTCATCAGCAGGTACTTTAGGTAATTGTGTTCTGTTGTCGTCAGTCTAGTTCGGTAGAACGTAGAAAATGGACGTGGAAGAGGCTATTATTTTGTGGTTATATTATAAAGAAAAATATAGAAAAAGAAAACGTACACATTGGGTTCATCCAATTTTGAAAAATAGACCCAGTTTGCTATAAATATAATCTTATATATTTCCAAACATAGCCTTATATATTCCCAGTATATCATATTATTTCTCTATGCGCTACGCTGTATTTCAAAGATAGGCTTTTGAATATCTAATGACAATTTTTATCTGTTAATAATCTGAACGTATGGGGGCCTCATAGCCTAGCGGTCTTATTTATTAAGTGGCAGCTAGGTGAGGGCTACCGGGTTCGATTCCCGGTTCGAGGGCAAGTTTTAATTTAATTTAAATTGGTTCTCGGCCTTTGGGAGGGTTGTGCGGTACCGGGCGAGTGCCTAAACCATACATGGAGGACACGGTCGAATTTCTAAGGCAAAAAGAACGAATTATAAAAATCCTATACTTGACGCTGGCTAATGCACAAATCGTGCCAGAGCCATAATAAAAAAAAAATCCGAACGTAGAATTACTATTGTCACTGTCACTCCAAAGTCAAAACAACAGACTACACTACAGTTTCGAGTATCGTTTCTCTCTTTCTTTCGTCACAGAAGTCAAAATGAAGTACGTTTGGTTTACAATATTATATTCATTTTTATTATTTTAATCGTGATATTTATATTAACTTAGTTTTGAATTTAAATTAGTGATTTGTGCTAGATATATCATGAGTGATTTATTTTCAGGATCGGCCTTTGCGCTTACAGTGGTTACAAGATTTACCCTGGCCATGGAAAAACCATGGTTAAGGTGGATGGCAAGGTAGGAATATAATTAAAGTATTAACCCACTTTTGTTATTCGGTTTATCAGTATATTACTAGTATTATGACGGTTTTGATGTAATGTTTTATGTTAGCATATTTGCTATCTTTGAAGTTAGATTGTGGCTTACTCGTTCTCTCTGGTTTCTGCTATATATTACTTGCATATTAAGTGATATATTAAAATAAATATTTTAACCTTATTTTTTTTAGTCTTTCACATTCCTGAACTCAAAATGTGAAGCTGCACATCTTATGAGGAGGAATCCTCGTAAAGTGACATGGACTGTGCTGTACAGGTAATGTTCATATACAATTATATCAGCTTAAGCGGTTGTCATCTAGACTATACTGCAATAATGGAATATATCACTATTTTGGAAATCATCAGAAGATTGAATTAAGACCTTATTAAATTAATATGTATGCTTTCTCTCTGTGTATGAAACAAAGTTCAAAAGATCAACAATCTTTTAGCACCAAAATTTTTTGGTTTATTAGACCAACATGTGTCCATGAATTTTTGTATTTCATATGAGACGTTCCTTCTTCTAAAAACTCATCCAACCTTGCTAATGAAACAGCTGGAGATAGCTTGAGATCTTTGCAAACAAAAGGTACCATCCAAACGAAGCAAGCCATAAAAGCTGGTTTGTGTAGTTAAAATTAATAACCGCAAGTTACCGTGGGTTTAGTAGAGTTAGGTTCTGTGAATAAACTTTTTTTGAGCGAAGTACTTGTATCGCCTATGTGCGTCAATATTTTATATGAATTGTTTTCGTGGTATATAATTCACACCCTACCTGTGAAAAGTTTATTAAAATTAATCCATATTAGGTACATTATTTGTACAATTTATTCAAATTTTATGATGACAACATGTGACAATGTCTTAAATACTCTTCATTAAAAAGATAGCAATGTTGTTTTTAAATATAGTAACCAGCTCATATTTTAAACTACTATGCAGTCCATCCCAACAGCTAAGTATCATTATTTCTTATAATTTGTTTTAGGCGTAAGTTCAAGAAGGGTCAAGAAGAGGAACAGGCCAAGAAGCGCACACGCAGAACCCAGAAGTTCCAAAGGGCTATTGTTGGTGCATCACTTAGTGACATCATGGCCAAGAGGAACATGAAACCAGAAGTGAGAAAAGCACAGAGGGAGCAAGCTATTAAGTAAGTATAAGTTTACGATACTAGTGAGAGGATGATATCATACTAATGTGACTACCTGTGACAATATCAAAATGGGGTTTATAAAAAGCGCGAAATTATTCTGACTTACTTTATAAGTGACCCCTTATGTTAGGCACTACTTTATTTACTTCAATAACAAATATCAGAAAATGGTATAAAGTTAATCAACCTTATTATTAATATTCTATATTTTATTTTTCAGGGCTGCAAAGGAAGCCAAAAAGTCTACAAAGGCCGCCAAGAAAACAACTGCACCGCCAACAAAAGCAAAAGCACCTCCTAAGGCTAAGGCGGCTAAGGTCTCACAAAAACCAACCACACGTATTGGGGGAAAACGATAAAAATAAAATACATTTTTAAGGATTCATTTGTTTTGTTTTTCAATTCCCTGTAAATATAACTTAAATATATTTAAGTTGTAGAGACCATTCATAGATTTTCAGTTTTTACAAGGCATAAACTTGTTAATAGAATAACAAAATGTGCACATGAAAAGAATATTCTCAAATTTTGTCCACTTAAAATATGTGATTAATAATTATATTTGGATTATTTTGAATACTCCGTTCTAATTAAGATTCTGTGAACTAGTTTAGATCTTTGCACATATATTAATGTAACTATTATCTCTGAAGTTAATCTTACGTGGATTATTACGTATACAGTAGTAGCAAAAGCTGATGCATGGGTCTGAGGATAAAAAGCAATTCTTTACAATTCATTTTTTAACAATCTTGATAGACTTGCTCGATCTATATGATTAAGTTGTGCCACTATATAACACTTAAGCTGTGCCTCAGGCTCCTTAGTTTGAAGTGAGATGTCACAGCCCTCTGTGATTCAAAACAAACTAATGAAAAATCAGTAGTTTGAGAGATAAGTGCTTTAAACCAAAGAATCCTTGAAAAAATGGTTAGAAATAAGAATTTGATCTTTTACAGGAACTAATAAAAAGCTGTAGGTTTGTTATATAATTTAATTTTTTTTTCTTAGCCACCGAGAAACAATTACTACATATGTTATGCTTCAGTTACATAATATTGTATGTTCAGTAGTGTACTAGAATAAATAACATTCATTTTGATATTTCGAAAACTACATTGAGTAAAAATCGTAGCACTTATATTTAAACATTCTTTGCTAGGGTTTCCGCCTTGGCCACAACTTCTTCAATAGGACCAACCATATAGAAGGCAACTTCTGGAAGGTGGTCATAGTCTCCTTGCAGGATCTTTGAGAATCCTTTAATGGTTTCTTCCAGTGGCACCAGTTTACCTGGGTGACCAGTGAAAACTTCAGCTACTTGGAAAGGTTGAGAGAGGAACCTTTGGATTTTACGCGCACGTGACACGGTCAGCTTGTCTTCTTCAGACAATTCATCCATACCCAAGATAGCAATAATATCCTGGAGAGACTTGTAGTCTTGTAGAATTTTCTGAACGCCACGAGCGACGTTATAGTGCTCTTCACCAATAATATTCGGATCCATGATACGGGAAGTGGAGTCAAGAGGGTCCACGGCAGGGTAAATACCAAGCTCAGCAATAGCACGGGACAGCACAGTAGTTGCATCCAAGTGAGCGAAGGTTGTGGCTGGAGCAGGGTCAGTCAAGTCATCAGCTGGCACATAAATGGCTTGCACAGATGTAATAGAACCCTTCTTTGTAGTAGTAATACGTTCCTGCATAGTACCCATGTCAGTAGCTAGAGTAGGCTGGTAACCTACAGCTGATGGAATACGACCCAAAAGAGCAGATACTTCAGAACCAGCCTGTGTGAAACGGAAAATGTTGTCAATAAAAAGTAATACATCCTGACCCTCTTCGTCCCTGAAGTATTCAGCCACAGTCAGACCAGTCAAGGCTACACGGGCACGAGCACCAGGGGGCTCGTTCATCTGACCATACACAAGAGCTACTTTGGAGGTCTTGTCTTTAAGTGAAATTACTCCAGACTCAATCATTTCATGGTATAAGTCATTACCTTCACGAGTACGCTCTCCAACTCCGGCAAATACAGAGTAACCACCATGAGCCTTAGCTACATTGTTGATCAGCTCCATAATGAGTACCGTCTTGCCTACACCAGCGCCCCCAAACAAACCAATCTTTCCTCCCTTGGCATATGGGGCCAATAAGTCTACAACTTTGATTCCTGTGACCAGAATCTCCTGTTCCACAGACATATCTACAAACGCTGGAGCCTCAGCGTGGATTGCGGCCCTTTTGTCGGTTGGGATTGGGCCGCGTTCGTCGATGGGCTCACCAATGACGTTCATAATCCGACCTAGAGTTTCTACTCCCACTGGGATACGAATAGGAGATCCAGAGTCGAGAACTGGCTGACCGCGAACCAAACCTTCGGTACCGTCCATAGCGATGGTACGCACGACGTTCTCTCCCAAGTGTTGCGCCACTTCAAGGACGAGCCTTGGCGAACGGTTCTGTACTTCCAGGGCATTGAGGATGGATGGAAGATTGTCTTCAAACTGTACGTCTACGACGGCACCGATGACTGCAACTATCTTACCCTGTGCTTTTCCCGCAGCAGCTTTAGCAGCATAGTCACGTTTATTCGCAAGTGCTCCAGCAACGAGTGGTGTCTTCTCGGCAATGGCATTTGATACTACCGTCTTCGTAGTCAATAGACCAACTCTACCTACGGTAGAAAACATTTTCGTTGTCGTTTTTCTATTACTTTGTAGGAATGTAGTAGTACTTTACAGTACTTTAGAATTCCACTTTCAAAAGTCCGGTGCCCTGCGAAGTTTACGTAAGAGTAATTGACAATAGAGTAGAATTAAAGTGAGCAGAGATAATTTTATTCTCCCCTAATCTTTGCCAGTACCAAATACTTTTTAGTTTGATCAGTTAAATTTATAACAAATATTACGAAAATAATTTAAAGAAAATGTATTAAGACCAATTAGAATGTTTTTTTCTAGTTGGACATACAATTATTTATTTAGTAAATAAAGTCAGGCCCATTATGGATCATGTAAAAGATAATAAGAGTACGGATTTTAGAATCCTTGCGTGATTGTGTTGATATTTTGTCTATTCTGGGCTTCCAGAATACGAAGTAAAGAGATGGATTAACGACGTTGATTCAAAGTTAATAGGTTTAACATTAGGATTAAATCTACTGTCTACTTAAATGAAGTTGACAGAAATAGAATACTTTGAGCATAGAATTTAGAAATATTGTAATTTTATGATATTTTATAGTACACATCAAACCTTGCGTCATGGCAGATGCACCAACCGTGCAGGCCAAGAAAGATAAAAAAAAAACTTTGCGTCAAAGTCAAACTCCAATCTCAAAATACGACTAGTTTTTTCAGTTCGCACTTCTCCTGTCTCCAGTGCCAACTGCCAACTGCCACAGAACACTATTACTTCAAGAGTTCAAGCGATTACGATAAACGATTCACGTTTTGATTTGTTCAACACTTCCTTATTTTACAATTAATATTTAGAAATCATTTAGTGACCAGTTTAAGTCAAAATAGTTTATAAGTATTATTATTAAAATATGGAGTATATTGCTCCCGAAGATGAATCGCTGGCCACGGGGACACGAATGTAAGTATAAATTTGTTGCAGTTGCGAGGTTATAATATTTAGAGAATGCCTGTAATTTCGATTATTTATTTTAGATTGTGCTGTCAATGTGCTGTACCTATAGAAGCAAATCCCTCCAACATGTGTGTGGCTTGCTTAAGGGCTCATATAGATATAACAGAAGGCGTTCCTAAGCAGGCTACTCTCTTCTTCTGTCGCGGATGTGAAAGGTTGGTTGGTATAAGAAATAGTTTATATGTATGATAAAACTATTCGAAAGTCGTTGCAGTTTTTTCAATTCGTTTGTTTTTTACAGATATCTTCAGCCACCAGCTGAATGGGTTGTTTGTGCATTGGAATCTAGAGAACTTTTAGCTCTGTGCCTTAAAAGACTCAAAGGTCTTAATAGAGTAAAATTAGTGGATGCTGGCTTTGCTTGGACTGAGCCACATTCCAAACGAATAAAGGTATTTATTATGCTCAAGATCTCTAATTTTATTTTAATCCATTGAAAGTAACAGGATACATTCTTATTACATGTTGTAAAAACTGTTAAACTGTAAGGCTAATAAGATAATAATAAAGGATAAGGACATAGAAAGAGGATAGATCTGGTGACTAGGGACCACTCTCCAGGCTCTTTACACTACTTAATATATGTTGTGACAATGACATTTTAATAATATAATTTTAGGTTAAGTTGACTGTACAAGGAGAAGTGATGGGTGGAGCTGTATTGCAGCAGACATTTATAGTAGAGTATGTAGTACAGCATCAAATGTGTGATGCTTGCCACCGCTCAGAGGCACAAGACTACTGGCGTGCCCTGGTACAGGTCAGACAAAGGGCAAACAACAGAAAAACATTCTACTACCTTGAACAATTGATTTTAAAGCACAAAGCACATGCTAATACACTTGGAATAAAACCAAAACATGGTTTGTAATTTTGAATAAGGATTACTTCCTGTAAACTTTCCTTCAATTACTACAATAATTTGTTTTTGTTTCTTTAGAAAGGAAGAAAACTATCAAGTATTCTGCACACATATTACAATTATTTAAATTTTTCGATTTTAATTACATAATAAAAGTAACTAGTGAATAAAGTCAAAAAGTATTATGAAATAATTTACAGTTTTATGTTATGGTGATTATTTTCAAATTGAGTTTATTGCACATTGAAATTAAATGTAAGATTAAATTTAAGACCCACAATGTTTAGTAATGTGAAATATGATTTTCTATCAGCTTGGGTCAAAACTCAAAATATAACTTTCAATTTCAGATGGTTTGGACTTTTTCTATGCATCAGAAAACCATGCACGTAAAATGGTTGATTTTATTCAATCAGTGCTCCCAATCAAATGTCAGCACTCAAAGAAGTTGATATCTCATGACATTCACAGTAATGTCTACAACTACAAATTCACATTTAGTATTGAAATTGTTCCATTGTCAAAAGATAGTGTTGTCTGTCTTCCCAAGAAATTGACTCATCAGTTAGGTGCAATATCACCTATCTGCTTAGTGCAAAGAGTAACCAGTACAATACATCTTATTGATGCAAGTTCTGGGCAAGGTACGTCAATTGCAAGATATGTAGAACAAGCTGTTTTGCCTGCTTAAATTTCTTTGTGCATGATTTTGTATAGGTTTATTGTTAAATACTATTCTCTCTGGTAGTTCCTGAGATTAGTCTTTGGTTTGGAATATTAGTATTATACTTCATACAGTTAAATATTGCATTTTATCAGGCATTAGTGATATATCAGTTAATTGTATGATTACATAGATATAGAAAGTGCATTTAACGGTGATTCTTTCCTTTAAAAATTATGATTTCTATATTGATACAGGTGTACTTAGTGTGGTTACACACAGAAAATATTATACCATGAGTTTAGTACTGATTGAATTATGGTATCCATTAAATATAATATAAGCCACATCCATGTTATTATTAATTCATAGTTATTATTTTTTTCAGTGAGTGACATATCATCGACTGTGTATTGGAGACATCCTTTTACACCAATCTGCAATCCTAAACAACTTGTGGAGTATATTGTTATGGACATAGATATTTTAAAAGAACATGTAAGTTTTTATTCATTTATTAAAAGGCCGGCAACGCACTTGCGAGCCTTCTGACAACGTACGTGTCCATGGGCGGCGATATCACTTAACCGTTGAGCCTTCAGCCTGTTTGCCTCTTGTTACATAAACAAAAATTACTTAATAGGTTTGTTATTTAATCTTTATCTTTGATTTACTGTGCTCAATTCCCGGGGAAACAATAATTTTTATATACATATATGACACAGATATCTGATTAAAAAGTAAATTTTTAAGAAACCATTGGTGTAAATGCCACAAAATGGACGACTCATTGGTCTAGTGGTTAGTACCCCTGACTGCGATTCTATGGGTCCCGGGTTCGGTCCCCGGCTGAGACAAACATTGATGTGATGAGCATTTGGTGTTGTGCTTAGGTCTTGTGTATTTATCTATAGTATGTATGTATATCTGTTGCCTAGTACCCATAACACAAGCTTCACCAGCTTAGCATGGGACTAGGTCAATTGGTGTGAATTGTCCAATAAAAAAAAATTTCAAATGAAAAAAAAATGAAAGGAAAATCATTACAGTATTTGGGAGTTTGTGAACAAAATTCAATGTCCTTGGGTTATGACATCACTTCTTTAGTGAATATAAAAAGGATATAAATTAAAAAGTAAATTTAATATAGGAGAAGAAATCATTCCCTGGCCAAGGTGTGGTGTCAAATAAGCATGTAGTGGCTGATGTATGGGTGGTGAAAGCCAGCGAGTTAGGTCTTGATGTTAATCCTGTACACACTAGAACGCACTTGGGCCACATATTGAAGCCTGGGGATACTGCGCTAGGGTGAGTAGTAAAATATTTAGTTAAATTGATATTGTCTAAAGATTTTGTTTAACATAGAAGTATATTTGTTTAAAAATAAGTGTTGTTTGATGATTTGCTATTTTAAAAGAGTACCGAGAGTTTTTCACGCCGGCTTTTTCTCTCGGCCTACACCCTCTGTCTTCTTTGCCGATGAGTAGGGATGCCTTCAAATTTAATGAAGTGGAATAAGTGATACATGTATCTTATGTTCCATAATAAACATATTTTATTTTTATTTTATATTAAAAAGTAGATGCCTACAGAGTTATTTTTGCCCCAATTTCTTTTTAATTCGAGATACATTAAAAAAAGAGTTTAAACAATGAATGTGCACTAACCAGTGGGCCATTGGAGAGGTTTTAAACTAGCTTATTTGTAGGTATAACTTGGGTGATTCCAATGTAAACGATGACAATTTCGATAAGTTAGACCGGAGTTCGATCCCTGATGTGTTTCTCGTGAAGAAATATTATGGCGAGCGGTCGGCGCGTAGGCGCGCGCGGACCTGGAAACTCAAACATATGGCAGACGAATTACACGAGAGGAATAGCTCTTCTAACGAGTAAGTTTGTTTTTTTTAAATTGAGTTACATTCAAATTTAATTCCGTTGAAATAATAGTCTTAGTTGTTAATATGTTAGCAAATGTTTTGGCAGAAAATTATTGAGAATTAATAATATCTAAATGTTTATTCACATAGTGTACATCACTTAGTAAAAAATTACATTTACTCCCAGTTCTTGTAAATGTCGTGGCCGGATCGTAATACTGATCTTTTCAGAAATGTTTGGCCATTGAAAATGTTCACGTTATTGCTAGTCATTAATTATGAAATCGTAAAATAGACGTACATAGTTACTTTTGACAGATAAAATGCTTAGACTATGTCATTTTTTATGAATGTCACACTGAACATTTATATATACTAAGTTGCTTAAAATAAATTATTTATATATCAGGATTAACCTGGAAAAGATGCTTATTAATGAAAGAACACCCGTTGTATCTTTAAATGTGCCTTTTATTATGATAATAATTTTTAATGATACTGACAAACAAAAACAGATAGTACAATGTATATGTGATTATAAAAAATAATTCTAAAATATTGATTATCATGTTTTTGATGGCTTCAACTTCAGAGACAGCTGATAAACGGATAACAATGTAAAACAATGTGTGTTTGAAATGTCACAATTGGCACATTTCTGTTAAAGAATGTTTTCCACTTACTAACGTAATCCTCAATTCGCGTGAGAGGGACAAAACACTTTTTTATTAGCTTTTGTGTTGCCATAAAGCAATAGGAGGTATAATATGTTTGACTTATCACTTGGTGAAAATGTTAAACGAAATTCTGACCCATCAAACAATTGGTTTTGGCTTTTATTTCCAAATATGCTCACGATTCACTGACCAGATTTTCCATACGTTCTAATTATTCAACTAAACTGTTCGTGCTTAGGGTAAGATTTTAAATACACAAATCATACTTAGCTAAGTCTTGACTGTTAACCTTAGCCTTATTGTGCGGACAAGAATATTTCGTAATTACTTAGAAATTCTTACTATACTAACACTGCCATATAAATCAATGTCATAAATCTTGTAGTTATTATTTAAAATTTCTATTCCAGTGATTATAATGAGTTCCTTGATGACTTGGAAGAAGATCCGGCCTTCAGGCAGAATATTAATATTTTCAAGGATGCAAATAAAATCCCAGTGGACACGGACGAGATAGATCCCTCACTCCCGCGCATCACACTCGCTGAAATGCTCGATGATCTAGTCATTGAGGACGTTGATATGACAGAAGTGTGATATATATTACAATTTATTTTATATGTATTCCAGTTTAAAATAAAGGGTTATTTGTTATGTTGGTATTTTAATTAACTTGCTCGTGTATGCGCGACTATTTGGGTGGAAAATTTTCCATTGTACATTTAGAACTTACAAAAATAATATTATAAAACAGCTGCGTAAAATAATTATTTTCCTTGCTACTATTGATATGATATTGATAAAAAATAGGTTGACACAAGCAGCTGTTAGCGCCAACTTGCTGAAACTGTATTGATAAATTTTCATTTTCCGTAGCAGTGAGAATCTCAGGTATTGTTCGTTCCCTTGTACAGTCAGTAGTTATTTTTCGTAAAGTCCTTTGGCACAATAATAAAGACGTCGTCGGTTTGATATAGTAAACCTATAAAGCAAACTCTAGAAATTACCCAATTACGTAAGATTATTTTGAAACGGACATGAGGCCTGTATTCACTTTGTTTAGTGCGAGTGCAGGTGATAAGTGATTAGGAGAAAACAAGTGTGGACAGCGACTGATTAGTGCAGGTTTAGAAGCGTGTTCTATTCTTTTGCGAGTGAACTGCGAGTAGTGCGCCCTCCCTTGCCCCTTACTCGCAGCGTGCTTGCCAAAACACGTCTGGACAGGCAGCAGGACTCTTCGGTCAACCTGAGAGCAAAGTAATATTCCGTCGTATCTTAAGCAGCCAGTTCCTTATAGAGTTGGTAGCTTGCGCCATAAATGGGTCTTCTATAAATCCATTTTCGAACCCATACTTTTCTTGGTCTTGCAAGTTCAGCTTCCAAACTTCTTCGGTTTCAGATAGCACCGCGTTTAATACTTCTTTCAGTAACTCTTCCAATTGCAAGCGCGCTTCTCGATGTTCGTGCGCGCTAGACAACATTCAGAGAATTTGTTAATAGTATGATTTTTTAATTATATATTATTTAATAGAGGATTATATAGTATTTAATAGAGGATTATGAGACAACCTTATAAAGCGATGTAATCCTAGTGGTTACCGCGGTAAGGTCGTGCGTTTGAAACATAATTGTGCACCAATGGATTTTTATCTATGTGATCAATTCGAATCGTAGACGACCAGTCGCTATCCGAGCGGCTTGATCCCTTGGCGTTGCCATGTACCGATTTACCATGGAGAGTGTTCAGAGGAGTTGTTCGGACTTATACCTGCAGCTATGTTTCATCATCGGACGTCAAGGCAGAATATAAAATACCATCCGTATTCTGGACGTCCGTCGTTCCACAACTGAGCGTTTCTTAAGGCAATTTCTGCCGCGCACCACCACTGTGGAACTAGCTGCCCACTGAAGTATTTCCGAACCAATTCGACTAAGGGTCCTTCAAGAGAGCATACCAATTCTTAAAAGGCCGCCAGCGCGCTTGCGAGCCTTCTGGCTGTGCGACTGTCCATGGGCGGCGGTATCACTTAACATCAGGGGAGCCTCCTGCCCGTTTGCCCCCTTTCTATAAAAAAAAAAAACATAAAAAAACGATAGGCATTAACTGTTTCGGGCCAACCAGATGGAATGATGACTTATCCAAAAAATAATTTACTGTTGCTTGCTGTACTAGATTAGAGGTCGTTATCGATGGTGTTGGAGTTGTATCAGCTTCGGGGGTTCCATTCGACTTCGGTGGCCTCTGCAGCCTCTGTTCTTCACTCCATCCTCCTTTGTTAGGTTTAAACAATGTAAACTCTTTAGGGAGCGTTCAAGTATTACGTAACGAATTTTTGATCATTTTGTAAAACGTATGCGGGGCGGGGATTCAATTACGCGTTATTGTTAATAATATTTTCGACTTTCTAGTACTTTAATGAAGTGATGTAGTATGATTGAAATGTACCTGTACGTAGATATTTATTAAAGATTTTCATACGGTTGATACCAAGCTTTTGAAGTGTCTGGAATATGACCGACGGCCTCATACCCACTTTGTACAAGGTGATCATTGCATTCCGATCTTCTTTAACACAAAAAAGTGCAAAATCGAAGAAGATTTTAAAATAATATACGTGTTCCAAATTTAAAATAAATAAAAAGTTTAAAAAGAAAAAAGCTTTTATGTAACAGTATTTATGGCCAGACTACCTAGTTACTTATATAAAAAAATTAACATCGGTTCCGTAGCTTGTTATATGAATGCGTAAGATTTACCGATTTCTTGAAATTGGTTTTTGATTTAAATTTAATTGGTATTAAGAAAATAGGTTCGTTGGTTTAGAAATTATTAAAATATTTATCGTCTGCACATTTTAGACTTTCTCAAATCGGACCTAATTGAATGCCACTATAAATTTCATTGAATGTTTATCACGTGATAGATTAAAAATTGATTGATTAATTATAATAAATTTGAATAGATAAAATATTTATTGTAGCTTATTTATACCAGACATGACTGGTAACTTTTAATGGGCCTGAATAACATGACTATGAGCGTGATGGCAGGCGTTCCATGAACCTTCAAACATTAATTTGGTTTCATAGATAAGCTATCATTTTCAACGATGAAGAAAAAAACTTTAAATTTAAATAAATTTTCCTGGCTAGAACATAATGCCATTTCATAGTGTTATTAATTTGGATTAAAATTCAGGCAGCAATATTATCAATAAATTTCAGGAATATCGAAATCGTTCTGGATTTGATAACTCAGCATTTAAGCAGTTTGTTGCAAATCTGTTAAAACGGTATTTTTATACTATTTTATAAAACTTAGTATTACGAGCCTAAAACGTTTTCAGACCTGTTAAAAAAATATACTCCAAAATTATACTTTTCTAATGATGCTGTAGTATTTTTTTGAAGTTATACTTCTTGTGGCGCGTTATGAAAAATTGATGAGAGTGAAATTTTACGATGCACGCGCACCGTGACACAAAATTAACAGAATGAAGTTGACCACGGAAGATGCTACGGCATCGGACATAATTTAAAAAATGACATTCGAATAATAATAGAATTTATGTTACACTTAATGTAACAGAATAATAATAAATATTTATTTATTTAATTTTCAAATATAAACTGAACTTTATTGACTATAATGACTCCTTTTCCAGTCTTTGATTATTTAATTGTAATGAATAATTTGCATGCAATCAAAAACTATTTTTAATAATGCCAAAGAAGTAAAACTTCTTACGCGCGTACATAAGTACACGCACCCTTTTTTTATTAATATTATCCGTATTACCTTTTATCATCGTAAGTAAATTACTTATTAGCTGATTTTTCTACGTTCAATTAATCATATTATTATATTCAATCAACTGAATATATATAAATGTTAGCCGTGTTATCAATCATTATTCCTTAATCCATCGTTGTGTAAAGATGAAAGTGTTGTTTTGTACATTTGTTATAATAAGTGGGTGTGTTGCAACCAATTATTTATCGGCAGGTACGGATTTGTAATATTTGAAACGTAACATTAGATATTAAGTGAGTAGTAGATGACATTTCAATGCGTATATTTGTATGGATAATTATTGCATATTAATATTTTTTTAGTTTCTTCTTAATTCAACGAAGAATTACTATTTAGGCTACCAGTTGTTACTGTTATAAGTTGTTTCTTACTTCCCTAATGCGGAATGGAATAAATTTAACAAGATTAAATCATTGTCATAAAATAATTTTCATTATTATGCTTATGGTTCTCAGTTTGCAGGTAACAGAACAATGAAAAGTATATTATATAAAGGAATAAAATGATACCTAGTTAGATAATTTTTTTAAATCTAATTTCAAATTTAATTTCACGCATTTTATCCGTAAGACTGAAAATTATGTTTCATTCGACTTAAAATGCTATAATAGGTATAGGGCGATTTGTTCGTGATACGAAAAAATCATATTTTTAAAGTAACGTATAGGTATTTTCAGATGGTCTAACAAATTTATTTATTCGAGCGGGCAAAAATAATTTAAATCACTCAGACTGGGGCACGATACATGATTTGGCAGAAATTTTATATTTGCCGCAAGATGAATTTGTAAACGATGAAACAAGATTGGCAGGCAGATCGGTTAGTTGTTTGATTTCTGTTTCACATACTAAAGCATCAATGGGGTAAAATATTTACATCTTTTTCATTGCTGTCTGAGTGGACACGCAAATCTCCTGACGTTCTCGTAAGGCTCCGCTCCGCTGATTCCTCTCTCATTTTCCTTTTGTAGTGGAAATCAACAGACAAATCTCTTTGTTGGTGGAAATGTAAACATATTTCATTTAAAAGACGTCCGTCCCGCTTAACCATTTCCCGCTCATTACCCTTTCGCGTTGGAAACCCGGCTTGAGTCAGCCTGGCTGGTAATAGAGCCACTTTCAGCGCCTTAGACTTTTAGTGTAAAGCCGAGAATTTCGATAGGCTTGGGTGCAGCCCACTCGGAACCTTATATTTTATAAATATATTTCCCTATATTTTGCTAAATATATTAAATTAGAGCTAATTGCCAAAATAGAATTTTCTAAGTATGTATTTTGCTTTTTTGAATGTTATTTGTATATATTTTTTATATGATTAAATTATACCACATTAAATGATAATACATATCTATTAAAATTTATACCTATTAATTCTCAGCAAAAAATTCAAAATAGTCTCAGCAAAAAATTCAAAATATTCTATTTTTTGGCTTTTATACAGGCCTTTATCTGTTTGACCACGAATCTATGGACACGCACTGTTTACGCACTTTTTCCAAGGGAAATGTCGTCACTTGAGCAAGCGCTCAAAAGATTTTTAAGAGACTCAATATCGCCGTGTCGTTTAGAGCAGGCCTGCCTGTCCTCTAAAACTGACCATAATTTGAAGTCTAAAGGGTTGAGGTCTGGATTAGATGGCCGGAAGGCGGAACGTTGGTTTCTGGCCAGGCTTGGGTAGTTCTTGCCTTGTGACCAAGTGTAGAATCCTGTTGGAAAGTCCACGGTACCTATATTTTTAAAAAGTGTATTGCTGAGAGGTTTCACAACATGATCCAAGACTTTTTTTTTTTTTTTTATAGAACGGGGGCAAACTGGCAGGAGGCTCACCTGATGTTAAGTGATACCGCCGCCCATGGACACTCAATGCCAGAGGGCTCGCGAGTGCGTTGCCGGCCTTTTAAGAATAGGTACGCTCTTTTCTTGAAGGACCCTAAGTCGAATTGGTTCGGAAATACTTCAGTGGGCAGCTGGTTCCATATAGTGGTTGTGCGCGGCAAAAACTGCCTTGAAAAACGCTCAGTTGTGGAACGGCGGACGTCGAGGTGATACGGGTGGAATTTCGTATTCTGTCTCGACGTCCGATAATGAAATTCAGCTGCAGGTATTAATCCGAACAACTCCTCTGAACACTCTCCATGGTAAATGCGGTAGAAGATGCAGAGTGACCCCACATCTCTACGCAACGCCAAAGGATCAAGCCGCTCGGAGAGGGATTGGTCGTCGACGATTCGAACCGCTCTGCGTTGTATACGGTCAAGTGGAAGGAGCTGGTACTGGGGAGCCCCCGCCCAGAGGTGAGAGCAGTACTCCATGTGGGGCCGAATTTGCGCTTTATATAGTTGCATGCGGTGGCCCGGAGTGAAGTACCGCCTCGCCTTGCTGAGCACACCAAGCTTTTTGGAGGCTAATTTAGCCTTTCCCTCCAAGTGACCGCGAAACTGAACGTCGTTCGATATGTCAACGCCAAGTATTCCAATGCTGGCTGTGGCTTTAAGAAGAGTGTTTTCGAAAAGAGGAGTAGCGACAAAGGGTGTTTTTTTAGCGGAAAACGCGCAAACTTGTGTCTTCTTGGGGTTAAATTGTACTAGGTTTAGTCTGCCCCAGTCTGAGACTCCACGTAGTAGCGTTTCGACTTCAGACACAAGTTTGTTCCGGTACTCATCAACAACTGCCCGAGAAATACCTGCCCGGCCAGTGTAAAGAATATCCCCAGTGCTGTCATCCGCATAGCAGTGAATGTTGCTAAGTTGCAACATATCATTGATATGCAGAAGAAATAGGGTCGGGGATAGAACACAGCCTTGTGGGACCCCAGCGTTCACGGGTTTAAGGTCGGAACATGCTCCGTCGATGACGACCTTGATGCTCCGATCGGCCAGAAAGCTGGAGATCCAGTCGCATAATTTCTCGGGAAGCCCATAGGCTGGAAGCTTCGAGAGCAGTGCTCTGTGCCACACCCGATCGAAGGCTTTCGCTATGTCCAAACTTACCGCCAGTGCCTCCCCCTTGGACTCAATTGCCTCTGCCCACCTATGGGTAAGGTATACAAGGAGGTCACCAGCTGAGCGACCTCGACGGAAGCCGTACTGAGAATCGCTAATCAACTGGTGGCCCTCTAGATACCTCAAGAGCTGGCTATTAATAATGGTTTCCATTATTTTGGAGAACAAGGAGGTTATAGCAATTGGGCGATAGTTGGACGGATCAGAGCGATCGCCTTTTTTTGGGATCGGATGTATCGAAGCGGTCTTCCAGCACTTCGGAACAGTGCCGAGCGAGTACAGGTACCGGAAAAGGCGCGTTAAGACCGGAGCCAACTCAGGAGCACACGTACGCAGCACAATTGGGGGGATACCATCCGGCCCGCTCGACTTATGAATGTCCAAGGAAGATAGTGCTTTGCGGACAGCACGTTGCCGGAATGTGATTTCCGGCATCGAGGAATCACACCGCGAAATGGTCGGTGGTGATCTCCCTTGGTCATCCAAAGTCGAGTTGGACGCGAAGAGACAGCCCAAAAGGTCGGCCTTTTCCTTCGCAGTGTGGGCCAGAGAGTCATCCTCCCTGTGCAGTGGCGGAATGGAGGGCTGACAAAAATTCCCCTGGACAGCTTTGGCGAGAGACCAGAAGGCTCGAGTCCCTGAAGGGAGTTGGGCCAATCTCTCGCCAAATCTGGCAATGTGCTCTGACTTTGCCTTAGTGATTTCCCGTTTAAAGGACCTGGAGGCTGAGTTATATGCTGTTTTAAGTTCGCTGGTATTGGCATCACGAGATTTCGCCGCTTCCGCCCATGCCTTAAAGCATTCTCGCTTTCGACGCGAGGCCGCCTTGCAAGAACGTTTAAACCAGGGCTGAGACTTGCCACCGATCGGCACCGCAGAAAATGGAATAAAGAGTTCCATGCCCTGCAGAACCACTTCGGCGACAGAGGTGGCGACGGAATCTGGAGCTTCCGGCGAAAAGCACATAGGCCCCCAAGGGTAGGACGCAAAGAAAGACCGCATCCCGTCCCAATCTGCTGACTTATAGTGCCAAATACGGCGACAACCCATAAAGCGGGGCCGTGAAGGGCGCGTAGATGGCACAGTACTCCGGACCACACAATGATCTGATGAACCCAATGGTGGGTCAACAGAGACTTGATAGTTCTCCGGATGTGAAGTCAGCAGAAGGTCCAACAAAGAGGATTTATGACCATCCACATCTGGTATTCGCGTAATCGCAGGGACCATTTGTGTCAGGTCGTAGGCTAAAGCAAAGTCGTGAAAGGATCTTCCCGCGTGATCGGTAGTTTCAGAGCCGAGCCAATCGGCATGGTGGGCGTTAAAATCGCCAAGTATCACGATTTCAGCGGTAGGAACCCTTTCGAGCAGGGAATCTGTAGCCATTTGGATGTGCTCAATGAGTCGGTCAGTTTCGGTATTTCCGTACACTACTGTATTTTGATACACTTTGGCTGAAGTTTTTACACCTTTTTCACAAAAATATAGTTTTGTGACTCCTTGATAAGACACGCCAAACCAAACCATCACTGACGCAGAATGATGACCACGTTGTACCTTTCCGATAACTTGAGTAGTTTCTTTAAAACTGTGAGCGTACACTTTATCACTTTGCTTATTGTAGTGTTCTTCAATCGTAAAAAAATTTTCATCGGTAGAGGATATTTCTGTACTTTTCACCTGCGTATCGCGACAGAAGGCGTTCCGATCGATCCACTCTCTTTAATTTTAAAGATTGTTCAAGAAAGTTCTTTATATTGATAAGCATCAAGCTTCAGGTCCTATTTTATAATACGCGACAGGGTCCTTGCGGGAATCTTCATTTCTCGCGATAAGATTTAAAGCTTCCTAATGGGGTATCAACGAATTCTGGCTTTAACCGTATTAACAACACGCGGCAGCCCCGATCTTTTCTGGTCTTCGACAGACGAAGTGTAGTATCTATTGATACTACGATATACGAACATATGGCTGAAGTGTCTGGAATATGACCGACGGCTCCATAACCACTTTATGCAAGGCAATCCTATGTTCTTTAACACCCAATTCCGAACACGAAAAAAATTGTGAAATGGTGCAAAATCGAAAGAAGTTTTTAAAATAATAAACGTGTTCCAAATTCAAAATAATTAAAAAGTTGGGAAAAAGAAAACTTTTTATGTAACAGTAGGTACATATTTATGGCCAGATTCGTTACGTTACATTATTTATTACCTTAATTAAAGTGACATTTATGTTCGACTATTAATCACAAATATTTTGATTTATAGTCTTTATATAGAATAAGTAATGTAGTCATTACTGTAATGTATATAGAGTAGTAATAATAATAATAGTCTTTATTGCACAGAAACATATGTAAAAATGTGAAGTACTATAAACACTAATAAATAATTAATCGACAAGCCGGTTAATGTATATTTTATAGCTTGACCTTGGACATAGGCCTCCTCTAAGAGCTTCCACGTTTCTCGGTGTCTAGCTTTCGTAGGACCAGCTGCTCATCATCATCTTCCCATCTTTTTAATTGTCTTCCTCGTTTTCTTTTTTTATAGACGAGGAAGCCATTTTGTCGCTTATTTCGTCATTTTTCTTTGTCATCTCTCATAATGTGTCCTGTCCATTTCCATCTTTTACTAGAAGTAACAGCATTACTAAACTTTGTCAATGTATATTGAATGGTCCTTAGTGTGAAAATATTTTTATTAAATAATCTTGTGTAGTTTAATTAATTTATCTTCTATGTTTTTTCAGAATCTCTTTTGCGTTTTATGTCGGTCGGTATTCTCAGCATTCATTGATTTAGTAAATGCGGGTGTAAATGACGAAGATTTAGTCGATTCAATAGTTCTCATTTGTAATACTTTATCCATTGTCAGTCCGAAAGTGTGCCATGGAATTGTTTTATTAAATGTGGTAAGTACATTTCTCAATTAAGGTAATTGGAGTTTGCCGCTATATGCGTAGAATTACATTATCTTCTCTAAATTGCCATTGTCATTCAATATATTAATTAATTAATTTATATTAATTCCATATAAAATATAATTCTCAGTGTTGAAGTCACAAAAATTCGCGTTATAATTGTGAAAATTAATGTAAACAAAAGTTACAACGTACCTAAAAATATAATATTGGTTTAAAATTTAGAACGTATATTTAAATAAATAGCTTAATTTAAGAAACAGTAGATATAATAATTAATAATATTGAAAAAAAACACGAAATCTTCTTATTTTTAACAATATTATATTGTTAAGAGCCTGACAACTGGTTCGTTGTTATTAAATTATTAATTTTGAAACAATAAAATCTTTCTCTATACAAAAAAAAATGCCATTTGTCTATGTTTTTTGGCAAAGCACTTGTTCTCATATTCCACGAGTCCGATGTACCTACTTAAAATATATCGAACAAATTTTTTTTTTAATTTTTTGATCAAACGCGGCCGCTTCCTTTTTTACGCGAGAAAATGCATTACGTATACTCCCGCGGTGTGATTACTTGAGGCGGAGGGTAATGTGGAACTCGCTATCTGTGCAAACCCACTAAAATCCCACTGCACCACCAACAGTCGCCCTATACACGGTAGCAGCCTTGTCGACGCTCCGCGACGCGAGCTCTACCAAGTTTTTGCCCATGGTTAACAGCCTTTAACAAGCTCGTAATTATTTCAGCCAATTTTGTCATACATAGTAAGAAATACGCCAGAAGCAGAAGGGAGCACCTTTTGTGGGATTTTCTTTCAAACCCCAATAGAAACAGAAAATTGTAGGTATAATGATGAAAGATTTAATTGGAAAGTCGAATTGCCCCCTAGTGGAGAAATTTCTAAGGTCAGTTTTTATAGTGTACACATTCAATAACGGTAGGTACTTTAAACACCGCTACCTACAATACTAATATTTTAATAATAAGTTACTAACCATACCGCTGTAATCTTAACCGTTATTAATAATAAGTTTATACCTACATAAAAATCATTGAAAGTTTCAATGAATGAATTACCCCATATCCAGTTATGACGCCTTCATAAATAGTTCAGCTGTCACAGATAATCGAATGTTTTACAAGCCAGACGCGCGTTCAAACCTTGGCTATGGTACATTAGATTTTTCTTTCCGCATAACATTTGTTCACACGGCAAAGGTTAACATTGTAAGGAATGTCCTAAGTCCAAAAATCAATGACAAGCGTCAGGTACAGAATGAAGTCTTACGTATAAAAGAAAAATGATCAAAGAAACAAAAGACATAAAGGGTTGCAGCTGCATTATTATTATTACGGACAATTCAAGGTTAATTCAATAAACTACGCTGACATTATCACTTAATAAATAGATAATCCAAAAAGTTGATCAATAATTATAAGATTACACGAATAAATAACTTTATCAACTGTATTTCAAATAAACAATTTTTTGAAATCGATCTACTTCATTGACAACATAATAGAGTAGGTAATCGTAATCATTGTGGTTTTATCCATATCAAATATTATTAAAACACCAGCGACCCGATGAAACGCGACGCGTGTTGTGTTGAATCAAATTGTGGCGCTATGTAATACCCGAAAATACCAGCGCTACAACGTGGTGATTTATGGTGATATTCATAAACGAGACGTATCGCGAACTAAGATCCCGTATCTGGAAATCCAATACATTGTTGATTTAGCCCTCTTTTTAAGTCTAATTAGTCTCGACTCTGAATCTTATCAACAGTTCTGACATTTTACACGCTATAATAGCTGGTGTTTTTTGAACGTAGTTTATTTTATTTTGAATAAGAAACTAATACTTGTAGTATTACTTTCTTATTATTACGTAATATTAACAAACGTGTTTTGCATAAGAATAAAGTCAAACAAGTCTATTTACAAAGATAGATAGACTATGAAGGTGACATTTGTAGATCTTTTTAGATTAATTTAAGTACGTACTTTACATTAATAAAATGATTTTGTATGATTATGATTTTTGCAGATTTCATACGACAATAGAAAACCTCTTACTGTGGCGATAATCACAGATGCCCACATCGATCCTCTATACGAGGAAAACGGCGTAGCTGATTGTTCAG
Organism: Pieris melete; assembly: GCA_963693345.1. Classification (NCBI taxonomy): domain Eukaryota; kingdom Metazoa; phylum Arthropoda; class Insecta; order Lepidoptera; family Pieridae; genus Pieris; species Pieris melete. The sequence goes on along the minus strand of CAVNZK010000006.1, from coordinate 3,801,617 downwards.
AACCAACATGTTGTAGAAAGGGACAGACCCCGAGAAATCATAAATACACGTATAATCCAGACAGAGACGAGTCTATTATATTAAAAAGTTTAAATATCGTAAATGGTGAACCTATTATAGATGTTGGTGTAGCTAAAACGTTACGGGAGGTTAGAAATGTTACTAGAAGGAGTGAGAGGTTTGAGCCTCCAGCAGGATACTGGGGTGATTACAGGAATTGCGATTCACCGATTCGAGCGTACGATGACGTTGTGGATAGAATACATTCATCACATAAGGTAATTCTGACAGAGGGTTTATTGATGTGACAAGAGATGGCGCTTTTACTGTTGTTCGTAAAATTGCTTTATAAATGACCGTCCCGTAAAACTTGAGATAGTGCAAAACTTTTTCTCTGTAACGCTCAATAGCTATAGCGATTGCAATCTCATCTATTATCATGTTGAGTTTTTACTTTTTATAACGCGCAATCCGATGGTTTCGATATCTGCCTTGCGATTCTGTAACTTACTTTTCGAACTCTCACTGCGGTCTGCTTCACGACTGATTTGAGCGCGACCGCCGCTGCGAAAACCGCAGTGAGAGTTCGAAAAGTGAGTTACAGAATCGCAAGGCAGCGCTACGAATATTAAAAGAAATATGGAAATTGCATACAGAAGTACTGGCACCAAATATATTTTGTTAGTGGGTCGTTTTAATTTTTACCATAAAGTAAGTCTACCGCCGCCACATTTATATCTGTTTTATAGGACTTCCTCAGATACAAATATAAGTAAATTTTATAACGTTTAATAACTTTTTTACCTATTTTTGTCTTTTTAGGATGTAGACCTTATTTATTACATGGGAGATACGATTGATCATCACGTATGGGAAACCACCTATGAGTTAATTGACGAAGTTAATCAGTACCTTGTAAATAAACTGCGTAAAACATTTGGTGACGTTCCCGTCATAGCTACTATTGGAAACCACGAATCTCAGCCGACTAATCAGTAAGTACATATAAATTATTTTAGACGCAATGAGTCGATTTCTCTCTTAAGGTCAGTAAACTGGTATATCAGAAGGGTTAAAAGGCCGGCAACGGACTCGCGAGTCCTCTGGCATTGAGTGTCTATGGGTGGCGGTATCACTTAACATCAAGTGAGCCTGCCGTTTTCCTCCTGTTGTATATAAAAAAAAACTTTATTCTCTTTTATAATTCGTTAACATTCATTTTCGCTGCAATTTGATGGACTGAGATACGTAGGTAATCGACGAGTGCAATACTGAATTTGAATAGCACGCAGTAAACTTTTAAATTCATATATTAGGTATTAATGTGTTGTAATTATTAAAAAGTTCTATTTAATCAGGTTTGCCCCTGAAAGAATAACACAAGAGAAGCTAAACACAACCTGGCTGTACGAGAGCTTAGCCTGGAAATGGGGAATATATTTAACAGAGGAAGCGAAGACAACGCTGCGCAGACGGGGCTATTTTTCTATGGTTGTACGACCGGGCCTGAGAGTAATATCACTCAACACTAATATCGCTTATAAGAACAATTGGTAAGTTGTTGTATGGAGTTTCATAACTTCCTAATAGAACAAATTTCAAAAGTTTGGTTAGACTAGAACGTGACAAAAATTTCGTAACGAAATAGTTATGGTTTATTTGGAAATCGAACCCTATGTTGTTTACAAAAGCATACAAATCCGGTTGTGTATTTTATATTTTTACTCGGACTTTAACATCGTTACTTATTAAAATGAAAAAATGTTTTGTTAAGTCAAGTCAAAAATCATTACATTACATTACACGCTTTATATTAGCTTCACCTGTATGTATGTATGTATGTAACCGACTCCTTCGAAATCGATTTTGACCCACTTTTAACGGACAGATTTAATTCAAACTTTGCACACCTGTCAAAGATCGATGACAATGCAATAATCCAAAAAAAAAACTTGAGAGGTGTCAAGGGACACCCGGATGGAACGAAGTTCCTTTAGATTAATTTATATTTTAAATGGTATCATAACAGTATGATAGATTTTCTCGACACTAATATTATATTTCATCGTCTATTAAAGTTTTAAGACACCAGGAATCTAGAAGAGGAAGAAGTATGATGTCCTTGTGCTACGCTGGGATTAAATAGTGAAATAACCTAAATATAAAATTAATAAGCATATTTCGTATTTCGTGGTTCAGATATTTTAATTCAGTCACCTTGTATAAGGTGTTCTCGTTGTTATATTAGTTCACTAAGTTTTGCATTCGCAGAATTACAATGAATATTTTTTAAAGGTATTGTATTTTGCAAGGAAATTAGGGACCCCGCATTTATTGTACAGGGATTCTGGTGTACGTTTACTACGACTAATTTAGTTAAGAGATTTCAAAAATAATTTTAATTTCTTGTCCCTACGAAAAGAAAAAAAAAGCCAACATCACGAGGTGTTTCCAGGCGGTCACCCATCCAAGTACTGACCTCGCCCGGCGTTGCTTAACTTTGGTGATCGGGCGAGAACCGGTGTATTACAATAGCAAATAGCAAAAAAGTGTCGTGACAACTTTTCGTAAGAATTTTTTCCGTCTAGCCCCCTTTCACAACGCGCGATAAGGAACTTCGTTCCAAAAATGAAAAAAATAACGAGTTTTGTAACTATTATTTTTTACAATGAATTCTATTTACCATCTATTTAAGACAATATAATTACCTACATTTGATATGTTAATTTACAGGTGGCTAGTCTTCGATCCACTGGATGCTAAAACCCATCTAGATTGGCTAGTAAGTGAACTATACAAAGCAGAAAAAGCCGGTGAAAAAGTTCATATCCTGACACACATTCCTCCTGGAGTTCATGACTTAGTAAATCCATGGACACGGGAATACAATAGAATTGTCAATAGGTAAACCCTCTTTATTTAAACTCTATATTTTCCGACATAAATATTCTAAGAGTTTCAGAATAATTAACTGTGTACATTAAATATTATGATAAACATTTTAAAAAAAAAAGGATAAACAAAGTCTTAATTATAATATTTAGAGTAAAATCTCTGGTCTTTCTCAATTTTATTAATTATTGTATTTTAACATTCTTTAAATTATAAATCTAGTTATTTCTATTAAACATTTAGATGAATAAAGCTTAAGTGTCTGACCAGTGAGTTTACATTCTGGGATAACTGATTTCGTCTCTGTTGTTTTTTTGCTAATTGTAATGTACCTACTTACTAGCTATTTTTAATGTGTGTATTTATGTATTTTATATATATTTTCTAATGTAAATCTATATTGTGGATCACAGACTGTTTTTTTTCAGTACTCGTATTAATTGTCAACGGTTTGTGCATTTGATTTGCAAGCGATAGGATTCCTATCCAATATATTCCTTCCTATCCTAGACAGGAGTAATTAGAAATGGCCATGATCATATAAAAGAAAAAAAAGACGAGGAGCCGGGCATACCCCAGTGCGGTCTAGTGCGCACCCATAGATTACGAAATTCTGGGCTACACCTAAGAAAATTTTGATTTCAGAGCCCATTTTCTAAAATAACCCTAGTTACGCCATACCATCGATTGAACACAATTTATATTCCAGATTTCAACAAACAATAGCAGCGGAATTCAATGGTCACACTCATACAGATGAGTTTAAGATATTTTATAGTATTGAAGATAAGGATATTCCTATAGCTGTATCATGGGGGGGCGGAAGTGCCAGCGCATACTCGAATAATAACGTGAATTATAAGATAGCTGTGCTTGATCCTAATAACTACGTAAGTATAGTAAATTATGGGGAAGCGCGGGAAATACGATCGTAGACTGACGCGTTTTTCGATTTAATTAAATTTTATTTTATTTCTAGGGTTTGGATCAGTAGTCTAGTATAGTTAATGTATATATATTTGTTATTTCTTAGTTTTATTTAATAGTGTATTAAAGAGAAGATTTATTGGTAAGTTATTTTAATATACTTTTGCTCCTTATGGAGCCGCCTGATGACCCTGGGGGCGGAGAAGTCCCTGGGGTGGGCTGTGTAGTAACGATTTCAAATGATGAGTCTGGAATGGAAACAGATGGATCTATAAAGTCTAGCAGTGGTGCTCGAAAACGGAGAGCCACTGTACATAAACATTGCACCCACTGTAATAAAAAGAGACGTAGTCGGAAACATGAGGGCAAGGAAATCAAACCAAACGAATGTCATTGCATTCCTTTAACCAATACCCAAATTAGCACTGCTCCCTTGTTCAATGAGTCACAATCCAACCCGTCACAACTTAATTCCTCTAATGAATATAAAAAACCAGAATCAGTAGCACGTTTAAGATACCAGCCAAGTGATGCAGCACCATATGTTGTTCACATACAAAGAGTACAGCAAACTCCAAATGATAGCGTTTCAGTCCACCCAATTGCTTTTGGTCGTTTCTTAAAAAGAAATTCTATACACAATATTGTTAACGGAAGCTTAAAACGAATTGGTCGTAATAGACTGTCTCTGTCTTTTAATAATTACCAGGACGCAAATTCTTTCCTAAATAACTCTGCTTTACAATCAGTCGAGTATAAGGTTTTTATCCCAACATTTACTGTTACCCGTATGGGTGTTGTAAGAGGCATACCTGCTGAGTGGTCAGATGAAGAAGTTACGGAAAATATTAACTTACCTGTTGGATGCGGTCCAATTTTAAAAATAAGAAGAATGAGACGGCGTATCATTACTAGTAATGGCAGTGAGTTTAAGCCTACTGAAACTGTAGTTCTTACATTTGATGGACAAATACTACCTAAGCGAATTTTTATTTGCTACACTTCCCTCCCAGTTGATCTTTACATTTTCCCCACAATACAGTGCTACAATTGTTGCAGATTTGGTCATGTTAAATCATTATGTAGATCAAAACCAAAGTGTTTCAAGTGTGGCCAAGACCATTCGGCTGATCAGTGCTCTATCCTAGAGGAAGATGCATACTGTTGTTTATGTCAAGGTTCCCATTTTGCCACAAGTAAAAGATGTTTAGAATTTGATCGCCAAAAAGCCATCAAAGAATCTATGGCCAAGAGCTGTATTTCGTACTCTGAAGCATCTAAAATTCATGCACCTATCTCAAAAATGTCTTATGCTGATGCTTTACTTTCTTCCTCCAATGTAGGTGCTTCTACTATTTCTACTCCTCAAAATGAACAGTCTCATAAACAGTCTTTGAGTAACTCTTACAAAAAGACTTTTTTTCTCAAACCTAAATCTATTCCTAAACTTTCCAAAGGTTATGACAGAAATACACAACAACAATTAATTAAAGATTATGATATGCCCTCACCCAGAAATGGTTGTGGATTAAACTTAAACAACAATAATGATTTGACATTACAATCAATTGCAGACCTAATAAAAATTCTCATTAACACTTTATCACAGTCTAATATTCTTTCACCGTCCAACGCTGCTCCTTTAATTGACACTATTGTTAGCTTACCAAATTATATTAATAATGGACAAGCAAGCCAAAGCTCTACAGTGGAACTGTAGAAGTGCTTCGTCTAAGAAAAGTGATATTATTTATCTTATAAATAAATATAAACCTTTTATCTTCGCTCTACAGGAAACCTGGTTAAAACCAGGTGCTCCTTGTAGGTACTCAGGTTATGCCTGTCTCCGTGAGGATCGTATTGACGGGTATGGCGGAGTTGCCTTACTAGTCAAACATCATCTTCCTTTTTCTCACTTTCCTATTCCTTCTCATAGTAATGATTTTTCAATTATTGCTGCTATTGTTAATAATATCTGCTATGTTTCAATATATATTCCTCATCCTAGTTCTTCTATCTTTGTTGAAATTGACTCTATCATTTCTAATCTTCCTAAGCCTTTTATCTTATTAGGCGACTTTAACAGTCAACATAATTCTTGGGGCAGTTCAACAACCAATACATACGGAGTTTCATTGATGGAACTGTTAAACTCTCATAATCTTTGCTTTCTTAACGATGGTTCTGTGACCCGGCGGACCTCTCCCAATGAAGGCTCAAGTGTCCCTGATTTAAGCATTTGTACTCCTAGTTTAGCTTCCACAATTTCATGGTCTACACTTTCTTCTTCATATGGTAGTGACCACTTCCCTTTACTTCTTAGATTTCCTTTTCACATTAATTTTACATTTAGACATTCACCTAGATTAAAACATCGACTTAATAATGCTGATTGGGATACCTTTAAATCTCGTATAGAACAAAAGATGACTTCCCTTCCTAATATCTCACATGGTTCAGAATCAATTTGTGCTGATGCATTAACTAAATTATTTATAGAAGTAGCAGACAAAACCTTTCCGCTTAAAAATGGTGCTCTGGGCTTTATCCCATCTCCACCTTGGTGGGATCAAGAATGTTCAGATGCAATTAAAAAAAGAAAACAAGTTGAGCTCCAATATTGTGAGAATTGTACATCTGAAAATTTTGATCTGGTTACAGATGCTTTCAAGGCCACTAGTTTATTATTCAAAAAGAAAAAAACAGATAGCTGGAAATCTTTTTGTCTCTCCATCTCCCCTAATGTCCGTCCTTCTGTGGTATGGCGTAATATTAGAAGATTCAGGTGTGCATTTACTGAAACTTCTGGTTCTCTCCCCGATTCATTAACAAATCAATTCCTCGACAGACTTGCTCCTATTACAGTTCCTGAAACAATAATTATACCTCTGATGCCATTGAACCCCTCTGGTCTCAATAGTCCATTTTCTATGTATGAAATTAAAGGAATACTATCTTCAGTTATAGACTCTGCTCCTGGTGACGATGGAATCCCATATTCCTTCATCTCTCATTTAGGTGACCAAACTCTTGAATATTTCCTGAAATTGATAAATACACTTATGTTAACCGGTTCTATCCCTCCACGCTGGAAAAACCAGATCATTATACCAATTCTAAAATCTAATAAAAATCCCTCTAACGCAAATTCATATCGTCCTATTGCATTATCCTCGGTCTTGATAAAACTCTGTGAACATTTAGTGAAAACTCGTCTTGAATGGTTTGTAGAAAGCAATAAATTACTTTGTGACAGTCAATTTGGTTTCCGTCGAGGGAAGAGTACGATGGACAGTATTGCCATCTTTATAACTGACATTTTTTTAGCATTTTCAAGGAACGATTCAGTTGTTGCCACATTTTTAGATGTACAATCCGCTTATGACAATGTAGTGTTGTCAGTTCTTCATAAAAAGCTACAGTATTTGAATGTACCTGTAATGTTATCAAATTTTATCATAAATACTTTATACGAAAGACACATCACTCTAATTTCACAAGACTCCACAGTTGTAACCAGAACCTTATGGAGAGGTCTTCCTCAAGGATCAGTCTTAAGTCCCATCTTATATAATATTTATACCCATGATTTGAAAGCTTCTTTGGGTAATCGGATTTGTATTCTCCAGTATGCTGATGACCTTTTAATTTATTCCATTCATCAATCACCGGCCATTGCTTGCTCATTACTGTCTCATTCTCTTAATTTATTAAAAACTTGGCTTGATACTAATGGCCTTGAAATATCCCCCACTAAAAGTGTTGCCATGCTTTTTTCTAGAATGCGTCTCCCTCCTCCAATCAACGTGTATTTTGATAATAATATTATCCCTGTTAAAAACTCTGTGAAGTTCCTTGGTGTGTTTTTAGATTCTAAGCTCTCTGGTGTAAATCATTGTGATTACATTTTTAATAGGTGTGAGCGAAACCTGAACATTCTTAGATGTTTATCCGGTGTATGGTGGGGTGCCCATCCCTTTTGTATGAAACTCATGTACAATGCTTTAATCCGAAGTATTTTAGACTATGGTACCTTTTTATTATCTCCTGGAAATGCAACCCGTTTAAAAAAATTAGATAATATACAGTCTAAGGCATTAAGATTAATCACAGGAGCTATGAAAACTAGTCCAATTAATGCTTTACAAGTAGAATGTGTTGAAGCCCCATTACATCTTAGACGACAATATTTATCTGATAAATTCATATTTCGCTCCCTTCAATATGCCAACCATCCTCTCCGTTCTAAGCTTCAAGAACTATCTCAATTGTTGACATCTTCCAAGTACTGGTCAAATAAATCTTCACCTTGTCTCATCGTCAGCTTCAATAAATTTATCAATATGCAAGCTCCAACTCATACCTTACCAACATACCCTTTATTTGGAACCAACTTTGAATCTCTAATTATTTCTCCAGACATTAGATTCAATATTGGTATAAACAAGGGCGATTCCCACGCAAGGATTACTTTTAATTATTTCTGTGAACAACACTGCCATGAGTACAATTACATATTTACAGATGCCTCTAAACACGGTTCGTCTGGTAATGTAGGCATAGGAGTATTTCACTTACAAAGTAAAACTACAATAAAAATAATGTTTCCTCCAGAGTCCTCAATCTTCACAGGGGAATGTTACGGTATCTTTAAAGCTTTAAAATTAGTTTTGAGTAAGAAACTTAAGAAATCCATCATATTCACAGATTCACTTAGTGCTCTTCAAGCTCTCCAAAAATATCCATTAAAAAACAAATTAATTTTTCCTATCATTATTGAGATTAGGAGTTTGTTGTATGAATGTGAGCAATTGGGGTTGTCTGTGTCATTTGGTTGGATACCTGGACATTCTGGTATTTTTGGTAACGACATAGCAGACCAACTAGCAAATGAAGCTGTTAAGGATGGCGATTCTAACTCGTATAAAAATTATTATCATGATTTGGCCTCACTTCCTGTTTCTTTTCTTCGACAATCTTGGACTGACCTTTGGATTCAGAGCAGTTTAATTAAGGGTAAATATTTTTCATGTATACAGCCCACAATACCACTAAAGCCATGGTTTTTTAAAATGAAATTTAATAAAAAGGAAACATCGTCTCTCATTCGTATGAGATTGGGCCATGTGTGTACCCCAGCCCACCTTTCCAGATTTCATATTATTGATAGTGAAATGTGTGAGTGTGGGCTGAATATTGGTGATTTAAACCATATCATTCTGTCCTGTCCTCGGTATAACCACTCTATGTTATTCGATAATTCTCATCCTTCTTCTAGTATCCCGTTACCTACATCTGTTCCTGTTCTGCTTTCATCTTTAAATAATAATATATATAAAAAGTTAGTTTTATTTCTTACTGTAAATAATATAAAATTATAAATACATACATATGTATACAAATCGTATTTTGTATGATATATATTTTATTAATTACTGTTCCTTTCCATAATGTAGTATTTTGTATTAGAGATAGTTTTATATCCTGCTGATCCTATCCTTTATCGATGTAATGTTCATTCGGTGTAAAATTATTTTTCTTTACTATTCCGTTTTCCTTACCTTTGTCTGTGGCAATACGCTCTGCGTGAGGCTATTTAAAAAAAAAAAAAAAAAAAAAAATAGTAAATTATGTGGCATGTAAATAATTTTAAATCTATTTTTATTATTCAATAGTATTTAAATGGAATGAAATAAGAATTTTGATTCAAAGATTTAAGTTAAAGTATTACATATATTAGCTCTCCTCCACGCATCGAAAACAATTCAGTTGTAATAAAACTGCTGAATTATTAAGACTAACCGAGCTTTGTTCTGTGTGACAAGAGATGGCGCTATATTACATTTAGTTTAACCTGCATTATGTAGACTTAAAAAAAGGATTTAAAATATAACGTGTATTTCTTTGTTTTTAATTAAAAACTTAACTAGCATCCAAAACAATAAAAAATCAGTGGCGATACACCTTCAGGGCCTTGGCCTCAGATTTTTGTGCTTGTGGCAATCTGCGTTCGTGATAATTGTTTTTCTTAATAGGCAAGCTGATGTGTGATCAGAATTCGTGCGTGAGGCACAACAGGTCTAAGAAATGCTATTTTCCTCACGGTTTAGGCCAACTCACTTCCTACCGTAAAACGCATAGCTTAAATTTAAAAATTACGTAATTTATTGTTTTCAGAACCCTATAAGCATCAGCAACTACGTGTATAACTTAACAGAAGCAAACTTAACGCCAAATAGACGACCGCATTGGTTCAAACTCTACGATTTTAAAAACACATATGGTGTCAAAGACCTCTCCCCAAATTCAATGAATGAGCTAGTTTACTCAATGGTGACAGACAAAAAATATTTATTAGACATTTATAGCGCATTTTACTCAAAACTAAGTGACACAACGTGGCCAAATTGCGCTAACGATTGCAAAATAGCCAATTTATGTAGGATTGTTGTCACTGTACTTTTTGACCGCAAAAAGTGTGAGGAATTAACAAAGTTGTATAATTCGAGAAAATAAAACATTATTATAATTTACTGTTTTATTCTATAAATCTTAACGATACCTACTTACTATTAACTAATGATCATGTATACTTAACCAAGTGATTTGGGGTTGCCATTTCAGGTCTTTGCTTGGTATTTGATCAAGGGCTGACATCTGAAAAAAAATCAATTTAAAGATTATAAACTAAATTAAAATCCCTTCAATACAAATTAAACATATTTTTAATGAAATAATGCCTTGAGTACTAGCAAATTAAAATAAGTCTATTAATAGAAATATATTCTAAAAGAGAATAATACTTTGAGAGAGTAACTTTACACTTTTTGGTATAAAGCTTCCTGTACCTGATGCCTAATAAAGTGAACTATTTTCTCAACATGTTCTGCCTTAGTATCCACAGATAATGAATAAAATCTTCTCCACACAGCTGATGCCAAAACCTTATCATCTTCTAGACCTTCATCATAGCCCACAAGGGCTGCTTGAAATTGTTCCGAGAGTTCAGTCACTTGTTTTCTAGCTACTACTATATTTGCACCCTGAAATGGTGAAAATTTCAAATTATAGCAACTATTTTATATACATTACCAAACACAAAAAGGCTACATGGAGCCTTTTTGTCTCTATCTTTCAAATAAAGCAAAATCTTCTTTAATAATTTAGTTATCACTGTATTCTCTAATTTAATGCTTATCTTATATTTCTGTACATTTAGGAATATATCCCAGGACCACTTAACCCAAAAGTGTGTTAGTTTCTAATATATCAGCCTTGTTGGAATAATTGGATAATATTTCTGTAGGAAATTAAAAGTTAATTTCACTTAAATTACTAAAATGAGTAGCGGATTCTTAGACTTACTATGACTAATATATAACTTTGAAAACTTCTTTACAAAAATCTTCTTTATATAAATAATCCATTAAGTATATTAATTATACCAAGAGCTTAAACAACTAAGTCACGAAGGCAGTTCAATATAAAATTATAGAAACAGGAAATCACTCTACTTTAAACAGAAAGTATAATGAGTTAAACTATAATATATACCTGTTTTATTAGTAAGTTGAGTTATGATATATAAGAACTAAGCAATTATACCTCAAGTAATTTTATCCTATTAGCAACATCTGCCCACAAAGCTTCAATAACACAATTTCTAACAAAATGGCCATCTCCTTTAACGACCTTCTTTTTCTCTCCAGCAACTATTACGTCTTCTGCCATATATCTAACCAATATCAGCCAAACATGAAGCTCAGTAATAATAAACCACGAAGCAAATGTATCAGGAAGTTCAAGGATATCAAACCATTCTTGGTAGCATACTCTTTCAGGGACACACTCATACAGAAAGTAGCCTGTCAATTTTAGCCGCTGAAAAGTTACATTTTAAATTAAATCTTTAGTGAAATACACAGATGGGCCCTAGTGAAGAACTTTCTTTGTGTTGTGATTGCAGGCACCTGTTAGTTTTAATAAAATTTATACTAAAAAATTTAATTCTCACAAACAAAGCAATTATTAAAAATCTAATATTTTAAGACTAAATGCATAGATGACAGAAATGCGAAGTGTTTTGTTATGTTCTTATAAAACTAGAAACTTGTGAAGTGAGTTGAGTTGAAAATTGTATGGCGATCTGTTGCTTTTAATTCTTTGAAACATTACCGTTCTCTCTTTATCCATCCATCCGACAGCTTTCATAAATTTTTTTACATAACTTTCCTCGGCGGCTATCGTACTTTGTGGTTTTTTGATAATTTTGGCATAATAGGGACTAAAGATAGTAACTCTTGCATAATCAACATATTTTTGTCCTCTGTATTGGCGAATAACCTATAAGCAGGGCATACACTATTTTTTTTTTACTTGGTATCAAAACTATATATTTAAGAAAATAACTTACTTGGTTTACAATTCTATTTCTGAACATGTTTTACAATATTGTGTTTTAAATAACTTTCTTTAAATATAATGTATTTTTTTTAACATTTTTACTACAAACCTAATAGTTTATTATCAATTTTTAAATAGGGTATAGTGAACATTAATGTTAAACTATTTGAGAAATCAAAAAATAGAATTAATATATTTTGTGATACATAGTATCACCACAGTATGAACTATGAAGTAAGCACAGATCAAGTAGAGGTAAACAGCATATCCTATTTTTTTTTGTAATAATTTTATGGCCTGGTAACGAGTCCTTTAACCCAAAGCATATCCTATATGTGCGTTTTCCAATTACAGAGCATTATGCGACTCAGTGCGCACAATGCCGCATAATGCTGAAGCTTAATTGGAACGTGAATTAGTTTTCAAATGCATCAGAGTGCGCTAAGTCAGTGTTGTAAAAAAATAGGGGTTGATCGTAGAGAGGATCGTGAAAATTAAGGATTGTATGTATTTTTGTATGCTGTATCATAAAAAAAAGGGTGCGTGTACTTATGTACGCGCGTAAGAAGTTATACTTCTTTGGCATTATTAAAAATAGTTTTTGATTGCATGCAAATAATTAATAATTGCAATTAAATAATCAGACTGGAAAAGGAGTGATTATAGTCAATAATTAAAACTCCTTTATTTGTTTAAAAGGTAAGTGGCAAATATCATTATGATCATTCAAAATGCTTGGCATACGAACTTCACGCATACTCTATTTCTTTTTACTTGTAGATTGTCTTATTCCTATCTCGCTCGCGCACGCTATAATCACACTCCCAATTTTGTGTCACAGGTGCGCGCGCATCGTAAAATTTCACTCTCATAAATTTTTCATAACGCGCCTAAAGAAGTATAACTTCAAATTATAATTTGAAGTTATACTTATTATAATTGAGTTAGCAACCTCATTAATGTATAAATAATGTGGTAAACAATAATAATTGGTTGAAAACTTTCTACGCTTATTTTAATCATCAAATTATTTCATTAACATTTTTTATATTGAAATAATAGAAAACCTTTAAAGAATATAAGGTTTTAACAAGCTAAATTAACAATAAATATTTAGTTTCATGTAAGAAGTTTACATCATTTACGTTTTGAGTAATATTTTTTAATGATTTCTAAAAAAATTATATAGTTTTTCAAAACCATTGCAATTTTTTCTAAAGTATAATCGTGTAAAATAAATTTGTTTACAGATCCAAATTTTAAAATAAAATTATATTATGAATACATAAATTTAAAAAGTTTAAATGTGGAATATAAAAAAAGTAACTATTTATACCATAGTTCCATACTAATATTTATTTTTTTAGCAGTTTGAAATAACTTTAATTATTTTCAAAATCTACGACGAAACGAAAGCCTTACAAATTTTTCCACAATAAATAATATTTACTAACGAAAATTTCGATAAATGCCAACTTAAAGAAAAATACTGGTCAATTTTCTGTCACTGTGTTGGTATTGTTTGCGAGAAGCACGCGAGAGCATTCGTTTTGAGAGTGCTCAATTGTGCGAAGCGTTGCTGTAGTTGGAACACTCGACGTTGAGCATTATACCGCAAAATGCGCTCTAGTGCTGTAATTGGAAAACGCACAGTCTATAAAAGCTCTGCTACCTATTTTCTCAACGACTAGGGCCTCAACTTATTTATATTTGTACAGATACACTTTGGAGAATGTAAAGGACATATAATTATTTAATTTAATATTACATTAATATTTAATACTCGTAATAATTAGTCGTAATTTGATAAAATTTAAGGTTATAAAAATATGATGATGATATTAATTTATCCCTAATGGGAAAGGCCTTTATACTATGGTCTATGATATTTGCACGGATTCGATCACTGACAATACAACTGATACTATATTTACCACTTGATAACGATTTGACATAACTTAAAAGTTAAAACATGGATTTGAAAAGAAATTGAAATTTACGAAAGACAAATAAATCTAATATATACATAAAGGAAAAATTCTACGAAAGACAAATGAATCTAATATATAAATAAAGGAAAAAAAATCTATGAAAGACTAGGCGGTGTGGTCGAAAGACTATAGCCTGCTCCATGGGAGAAAAAAAAATCAACGACTAGGATAAGTAATAAGCGATTCTAAAAAAGTTACTTTTTGTTCACCTTTTTTGTATCGAAATATCCAAATAATAGTTTAGAACCTATAAAATTAAATATTTGTATTAAAACTTGTTAATAAAGTTAAAATAATAAGATTTATCTACTATGGCTAATATAGGAAAAAAATAAATATATTTTTTATATTTCCGATATTTTGGGGTATTTTGAGTTTAGAGTGTGATTATAAATAAATTATTAAAATATAGACGGAGATGAGAAACAAGACGGCAATGCCCTTCCGACTACCGACTTCGTAGATATTGAGTTTATAATTTACTATAGATTATTGACTTTGATTCATTGAAGATTTCAGTGTACCTACAAATAATTGCACATTATTCAATAATATTCAATTAATTATTTATGCATATATAACAAAAACATAAACCCCCAATATAATATCATATTTTACAATAAATAAGAATGCCATATTACTAGTAGATATTTATTATAATAAAATTTTTCCTCACTATGTTCATGAATTGTATTATTCTCCTCTGCTTTTTGTTGTTTAAAAAAACATAGGTATTATTAAATTTATAATGTGTAAATAATAAGCCATTTAAAAATATTATAATAATAGTATTTATTAAGTTAGGATGACTCCATCAAGATAGAAAAAGATGTCTTCAGGCAATGTTCAATTGGTTATAAACATTTATTCATAAAGTCTCAATTTAACAATTTTGTCAGGTTAAGCTGTATAGAAAATTATTATTATTATTATAGCCTCTTTATTTCCATAAAGAATAACATATTAAACAAGTATATCATATGATTAATTATTACATTATATGTGCATGCATTAAAAAATACAATATTATTATTTATAATCTTTAAATTATATTCCAATCATAATTAATAATTTCAATGTATATAAGTTTGAAATGATAAATAAATTAATAAGAAATCAAAAACAAAATTCATTTTTATAATTCATTATAAAGTATCATTAAATCGTTATGGACCCCTCTACGGGTAAAGGCCTCCTCCATTTTGCTCCACATCTGTCTGTCTTTTGCGTTGGTGGTCCAGTAACCAGTTTTCATTAGCTTTTCTTTTTATTTCATCAATCCAGTTTTACTTTGGTCTACCTCTTAATCTTTTTGTTGGTTCTCAGTTCTCACCAGGCTACCCTTCGTGTCCATGAGAGCAGTAAGACCCGATCAATTACATTTTTGTCTAAAGCGGCTATTATTTTTGTTGTTTTCCTAATATCGGTATTTCTCTTCCGATGTTGTCTTTGTATGTTTAGTTATTAGTAGACTTCTTTCCATCATTCTCTGGCACTGAACAAATAAAACACCATTTCCAAGGCTGAGATGATTTATCATTTAATACAATAAACAATTGAGATACTTATACTATTTTTGAATCATAACGATACCGCGATTCAAGGAACCACAGGCGACATCTATTGGTTCAACATAAAACTATAATAATATATACATACCGCGATTCAAGGAACCACAGGCGACATCTATTGGTTGAACATAGAACTATAATTGTTTAAACATACCGCCCACCATGGACAAAATGTACATCACTTCCGCCCACCGTGAATAAACTGTAAACAAGTAATCGTAGTGGACTGTAATAGAGTTTAAAAAGTTCGTACAAGCCTTTCACAGTAGCTAGAAGTGACAACATACCTATTATATTATACAACATCAGATTTACCCAAATATCTTACGTCGTCACAGGCAATACACATAATTTGGTTATAGGACGCTTAACGATAGCATCCTTACATTTAAGGCTAACAACCCTCGTAATATTGTCCGAACCTGCATGTTTATCCGTTATAATCCCTAATAACCATTTGGCTGGAGGAAGATTATCCTCTCGAACTAGAACAATATCACCAACATTCGGTTCTGGTTTTTGATGTGCCCATTTGTAACGTTGCATGAACTGCGTGAGATATTCATTTGACCACCTACGCCAAAAATGCTGCAGCAACTGTTGCGTTAGCTGCCAGCGCTTTAGTGAAGAAACCGATGAGGTTTCATAATTGCTGTCCGGCACCAAAACCAATGGCTCGCCGACAAGAAAATGTCCTGGGGTAAGAGGTGTAGGATCTTGTGAGTTCACACTTAATTGTGACAATGGTCTGGAATTGAGACAGGCTTCTATTTGGTACAGAAGAGTGCTCATCTCTTCAAAGGTCAACGTCTGAGTACCTATCACTCGTTTTAGGTGGTGTTTGGTGGATTTTATTCCAGCCTCCCATAATCCACCGAAATGTGGAGCATGAGGTGGAATAAAATGCCATGTTGTTCCATTTGTTGCCAAACTCTCAGCAATTTCTATTGCCAATGATGACTTTTCTTGGGACCACAATGTTTTGAGTTCGCGTGCGGCACCTACAAAATTTGTACCATTATCACTGTTTAGGTCAGCGCAATGCCCACGTCTGGCCACGAAACGCTTGAATGCGGCCAAAAATCCTTGCGCTGTAAGGTCGCTTGCAACCTCCAAATGTACTGCTCTAGTTGCCATACACACAAACAAACATACATATCCTTTGTATGCTCGATGGCCTCTACCTTTGGATGTTCTTATTAAAATAGGACCCGCATAATCCAGGCCGCTTCGATGAAAAGGACGAATTGGAGTTACACGTGAAGGAGGTAACTGTCCCATAAGTTGGTCTCTTGCTTGTGCAGCGTATCGTACACATCGAACACAATTTCGAACAAATAACTTTGTACGAGTTTTAATATCTAAAATCCAGTATTTGGACCGAATATAGTTTATCATTAATTGCGGCCCGCCATGCAAAGTTTTTTCATGGGCGTCCGCTATGATCAAGTCGGTAAGATGTGATTTTGACGGCAAAATCACTGGATGTTTTTTGTCTATGTTGAAGTCAGCTCTTTCAAGACGACCACCAACTCGCATGATACTTTCACGATCCAGAAAAGGAGTCAATACGGTAAGTTTACTTTTCTTATAAATTGGTTTATTATTTCTTAAATCATTGATTTCCAGAAAAAAGTACTCATTCTGACATGCTTTTATAATAATATGTAATGCTTGATTTAGTTCTTTATTAGTTAACCATATAGGAAAACTCTCTTCAGGTCGCTTTAATTTGTTTATAAACCTTCTACAGTAAGCAAATACTCTCAAGGATTTCCTTAAAGTCGAAAAATTTGTCCAAAAAATGTTTTGACTACTATCCACCACATGGCATGCCTTCACACCATTTTCTTCTAAATTTGTTTCATCAACGTTCCTCCGGGGATAGTTTATAGTTAGTTCGCTCAGCCACTTTGGACTATTTTTCCATAAATTAGCCGCTTCACATTCTGATGGACGGATGCCTCGCGAAGCGCAGTCTGCTGGATTTTCAGTGGATATTACATGTGCCCATTGATCTCTATTTAAAATACTAAAAATCTCTGAGACTCTGTTTGCAACAAAGGTCTTCCAACGGCTTGGGTGACTACTTAGCCAAGCTAAAACAATGGTCGAGTCGGTCCAAGCGCGCAAATTTTCATTTTGCACGTGTAGTACTTCAGCGACCTCTCTTAATAGTTTTACTAATAAAACGGCACCACAGAGCTCCAGTCGTGGAATAGAAATTTGTTTAATAGGAGCTACCTTCGTTTTACAAGTTATCAAATGCACATGCACCTTTCCTGATCCGTCAATCACTCGTGAGTAAACTACAGCAGCGTAAGCATCATTGGAAGCATCACTGAAACCATGAAGCTCCATGTGGCGGTGTTTTTGAGTTATTCCAATCCATCTTGGTAAATGAAATTTGGTAAGTGTTATTAGTTCTTCACGGTAAGTCATCCATTCATTTAATAGTTTTTGTGGTAGCTCTTCATCCCAACCGATTCCTGCAAGCCATAGTCGTTGGATAAATATTTTTGCTTTGACTATGGTTGGAGCTATCCATCTCATTGGATCAAACAACTTTGCAATGTCACTAATCACCTTTCTTTTTGTTACCGGGTAACTGACCGGCAGAAGCTGCACAGACTAGTCGAAACTATCAGTACGTCGATTCCAGTTAAGTCCGAGAATTTTTATCACTTCATCCATTTTTAATTCCATATTTTCTTTTATAGCTTCATTATTCTGGTTTATTTTATTTAATACTTCTACACTATTGCTTGACCATCGTTGAAGTTTAAATCCCGCTTTATTTAAAACTTTATTGATTTCGAAAAACAATTCTTTCCCTTCAGAAATCGTTTGGCAGCCCGTTAATAAATCATCCATGAAAAAATCGTTCAAGATACAGTGGTAAGCTACTGATTTTTCCCCTTCATCATAAGCTGACTGACGCAGAGCTCTTACAGCTAGAAAAGGTGCTGAAGCCGTACCAAATGTTACCCTCAACAAACGTAAATGTTGAATGTCTTCTTGAGGGTTGTTCCGCCACACTAACCGTTGATAGTCGATATCACTCTTATCCACTTTTATTTGATGATACATCTTAATGATATCAGCAGCGAGACATATAGGATGGAGTCTCCATCTCATAACTGTGTGGCGTAGCTCAGCCTGTAAAGTGGGCCCCACCATCAATTCACTGTTTAAAGATACGCCATTGTGGTCAGGACACGAAGCATCGAAAACTATTCGAAATTTGGTTGACGGTTTGTCCGCTCTGATAACTGCATGGTGAGGTAAGTAAACACTTTCTAATTTATTGACCTCTTCTGTTGGTACCACCTCCATAAATCCGAGGTCTAAATACTCTTTGATAACATTTCCGTACTGAACCTTTATATCTGGAGTTTTTAATAAGCGTTTTTCGAGTGATAAAAATCTTCTGATCGCTATTTGTCGTGAATTTCCGTACTTGCATACTGGATCGACACTTTTAAATGGAAGTTTAACGACATAACGACCAGACAAGTCTCTTGATGTTGTTTGTTTAAACAAATCTTCGCAACGTTGTTCTTCAGGTGTAAATTGCTTGTTAAGACAAAATTTGTCAGATTCGATTTCCCAGAATTGTTTCAAATCAAACTCTTCGTATTTTACACCAGCATGATGGGAGGTTATATTATGACATCTCCAAGATTCTTCATTGGTATTGTTAATTTCACCAGAAACTATCCAGCCAAACCTCGTGTTTTGGGCAATGAGAGATCCTTGCGGACACTTCATTAAACCTTCAATTAAAATATGACAATATACCTCCGCTCCCAGTAAGAGGTCTATTTTGTTAGGTACGTTAAAATTTGGGTCTGCTACCGTCATTCTTGGTAGAGTTGGCCACAACTTGTTCATAAACTTTCTTTCAGGAAGGAATGACGTTAGTTTCTTGAGTACATAAGTCTTGACATTGATGGTAAAAGTCGGATCTTGAATTGATTGTAGTTTAATAAAAACTGCATATTTGGAATTCAGTGATGTGTTCTCATCACCTCCTACCCCCGTAATGACACTATTGGTATGTATTTTCTTCAGTCCAAGAAGTTGGACTGCAGACTCCGTGATAAAGGATGCCTGTGATCCTTGATCCAATAAAGATCTTAGTGTCATTTGAGATCCGAGATTTGTTTCAGCTTTCACTAAAGCTGTTGCCAATAAAACTTGATTCTTATTGCTAGAGAAACAAGTGGTAATTTTAGTTTCTACGATCTCGCCTGTTGTTGTAGCTGTTGCTGCCACAACACTAGTATCTCCTGATTGTAAGGTTACATCAGGATTGCTTGAATGTAATAATGAATGGTGTTTCCTTTGACAGATGCGGCACCTAGTGGGCAAACGACAAGATAAAACCGTATGATTTGAACCTAGACAATTATAACATAAATTTGAGGTTTGGACAAATTTACGACGGGCAGATATATCTTCTTTTGCAAATTTCTTACAATTTCCCAATTTATGACTATTTTCGAAACAAAAAGAACATGAAACAACATTTTTATCTCTATTATTACTTATAACATGTGCTTGAGTAATTTTTATATTTTTAGAACCTAAGAATTCCAACGCCCTAAACCTATGCTCCAAAAACTCTAAAAATTGGCTTAATGTTGGCAATTCACTGGTTAAATCACAAATCCTAGCCTCCCACTTTTTACGAGACTCGGTATCTAACTTTAATACTAAGATATAAACGACTATAGAATCCCAATTTTCGGTATTTACTCCCACATTTTTTAAAGCATGAAGACACTCGTTTGTTGTATCAAAAAGATTTTTTAAAGCACTTGACATTTCATGTCCAATATTTTTCTGAATAAAACCTTCCTTAAAATACAATTAGTTGCATATCTCTTATTATTAAACCGATGCTCTAACAGTTCCAAACACACAGCATAGTTATCACTAGATATTGGTAGATGACGCAAAAGCTGCTCAGCTTCTCCCGATAAATAACTTTTTAAATAATGGAGTTTCTGGACATCCTGTAGAGCTTGATTATTATGAATGAGAGATACATAAAGATCCCGAAATGTTGCCCACTCTGCATATTTTCCCGAAAACATCGGGATAGCAATTCTAGGTAATTGAACCCCACTCTGCTCTGCATCATGACTCGCTTCTGAAGCTGAAAAAGTTTTCTTCTGTGCTTGAACACATATTTTTAAACACTCCTTTAATTCAGACTTATAATCAGTATACAATTCCTCAACTAAACCATAAATATCCTTAATAAAATATCCCGACATTTCTAAATCATCCTTTTCTGATTCGCATATTAGTTTCTGATGCGTTGTGTCGAATGATTCCCAATACTTCTCCAAAGTCTCAGTTCGTGTTTCAATATAAGACACAGTTATTCTGTCCTTCGGAGATTATTTAAAGTTGGTAAAGGCTCGCTGAATTTTCTTTTGTATATCTTCTAGTAGTCTATCTTTTTTATGGCGTGGGTGTATGGGTTATATATTGGGTGTTTATATTGCTTATTGCATGCCTTTGGTAAAGAAATAAATTATTTGACAAAAATAATATGCCTTTACTAACTGAATTCAGCCTACAGATTTTATTAATTTAGACCAAAAGTTAACTTCATTGACAACAAACAGAAAACTAGTTTTCTGTAAATTTAATTTTATTCTAATATGTGAGACTATGTAAGTTTAATTATTATTATTTTGCAAGGTATGTTAATATTTAGATTATTTTTAACTTCAAAGAAAACAAATCTCAAATTATAATTTTAAAGCTGTCTTATTTTCAGATTATAACTATTTTATGGTATGGATGTGAAATATGGTGAAGGATTAACATATTATATACTGTATAATATATTGCTATTGTATGCTTTTGGTGGAGAAATAAAATGTTTGACAAAAATAATATATATAATATTTTTTTACACTTTTTATTATTTTTTACACTTATTTTATAACATTGATACACACAACTGTTTAATTATTTTGAAGAGCATTTATACTAAGTTTCAAGTAATTCTGATCATAAACAAGTTATAGTAAGTCTAATTTTTATTATAAAGGTAAATAAGGACCACTTTTCATACATTTTACATTAGAAATGGCAGTTTCATACAATCTTACATCCCTTTAGTATATCTTAATAGTAAGTTATTTTTTTTCTTGTAGTTTAAAAATGATTTCATCGTTCTTCCTCTTCTCATTTAGATGTTGAACACGCAACTCAAAAATTTCTTTTTCATATTTATTATCTGAAAGGGCATTAAATTCTGCATGAATCGCACTCCATGCCCTCTTCTTTTGCAAATTCTTAGTACTGTCTGTCTTTTTATGAAATACTATGTGTTTATGTTTTTCTATTAAATTTCTAAATCTGTCCTTCTCTTCTTTTCCAAAATTTACCGAACGTTCTCTGAAAGTGAATGAGTCACGTAAATAAATACACTTCTAACTATATCTCTCAATATAATATATATACTTCATGCGCATATACAATTCATGCAATATAATAATAAAATAATAGCTTTATACTTTGGCGAAAAGGTTTCCATTATTTATGTATAATAAAATTAAACACTTTTTAAAATTATCCTTTCGTACAAAACAATAAACATCAATGTCAAACTTGACAGAATGTTTCAAATGACATTGTTTTTATCAATGTTGTTATTACTAAAAAAAAATCCCATAAAACATTTGGTCAAAATAGAGTTACGCAAACAGGCAACCCCATTAACAATGACGAACTCATTTTTTAACAATGAAGCAACGCTAACAAGTTAACAGACGTTAAAGTTCATACGAGTCTGTCAAATTTTAACGAACGTAAGTAACGATAGCAAATGGTTTGAAACAACCCACCCTAAAACGAACCACGCTGAGCGTCAGCGCTGACGAACTACTCGCTGATCTATGAGCGCTGACGGTGAGCGTGAGACTAAATTCAGCCTAAAATGAACCACGCTGAGCGTCAGCGCTGACGAACTATGCGCTGATCTATGAGCGCTGACGGTGAGCGTGAGACTAAATTCAGCCTTAATAGTTACCGAGAAAATATTTTTACGTTTCTGATTTTTTTCAGTCTAACGGTCTACTATAAAGCCGACCAATCAGGGACAACCTTCGGACAGTTGACAATTTTAAGATTGCAATTTGACGCTTTCACGTCGATAGATTACAATCTACCGAATAATAATACGTTAAATTGTAAGCGCTGAGGTTCACAATCTTTCGACAGTTTATAATCTCGCGAGATAGATTACAATCTAACGGTATTTACAATTTTACGTTAACATATACTCTCAATGTATTGAATGACGCTTAAAAAAATTCTATGAATATTGGTTTCATTACGCAAGTGCAATTTTTGTGTGGTTAAACGTTATCATATCGTAAATAAACAACTGGTTTTTACATTTAAAAAATTAGTTATGATAAAAATAGCACGTCGCCAACGTTTTATTTTCACTTAAGCTGGCCACAGACGGACCGCATGTTGCAGTCAAGACCGACTGCTGTAGATCGGTTGTGTTCAACCGCAAAATAATACTGATGCAAGTTCATTTACAAGATGAATTTCGATGAAGAAACACTGCTACTTGTACCACTATTACGCAAGCGTAGGCGTAGAAGACACAGTAGTATGTGGGTGCGTCTTAAATACTACAATCAAGAGAACAGCATGGAATATTTCATACTTTGTATCCCCAGCTGAGAGAAGACACTAAAAAGTTTTTCAACTACTTTAGAATGTCCGTGGTTTCATTTGATGAATTTGTTAGTATTTTATTTGAGGGAGTGGCGCGCGGTCGGCAGCAACCGCTTGTAGCGGTCCGTGAATGGTGGGTCCGGTAGCTCTAAGCAGTTGACCGCACGGCGAAACTCGACCGCAGAGCGACTGCTCCGACCGCTCCGAAACTGGTCGTGCGGTCCGTGTATTGCGGATATGAATTTAGTATGGAAACTCTGCATCGCTGTGCGGCGAACGCTTAGAGCAGTCGGTATCGACTTCAACATGCGGTCCGTCTATGGCCACACATAATGGGCGCATAAATTTATCAAATACGGTATTGCGATTATTTTTGAAGGTAAGTTAAATAAACAAATATGTAGTTTGCTTTTTTAAATTTCATTTAAATAATTTGTGCGCGGCTTCGGTTGCTTAAGGAATTAGGAAGGAAATAATTGTATTTTAATTAAGAAAATATTGTAATTTTAGTAATTGTGTATATTTTGTAGACCACTTTATTAAGTTAACATATATAATACTTCTTAAGAAATATACAATAATTTATAAGCACAGCTGATAATTATTTTGTTTCTGGATGCTGGCAACTGGCAATTCTCTTCAAAGTAATTAGTAAGTTGAACAACTGGCAACATTCAAATATATTCTTATTGGTCTCTGGAGCAGGGCGCAGATATCGTATCGCGCATAGGTTATTTCTTCTATTACATAATTAAATTTTTGAAGAACCTTTTCTCAGCCCTCTCATATCATTTAGAAAAATGTTAGGGGCTGTAGGAAGAGTTGGAAGCAGCCTTTTGGCTGCTAAGTCCGTAGCTGAATGTGGAAAAATTGTGTCAGTCTCAACGGGTAACCGGAATTATGCTGCAAAAGCTGCAGAAAAGGGGCAAGGTAAGATAGTTGCAGTCATCGGTGCCGTCGTAGATGTACAGTTTGAAGACAATCTTCCATCCATCCTCAATGCTCTGGAAGTACAGAACCGTTCGCCAAGGCTCGTCCTTGAAGTGGCGCAACACTTGGGAGAGAACGTCGTGCGTACCATCGCTATGGACGGTACCGAAGGTTTGGTTCGTGGTCAGCCAGTTCTCGACTCTGGATCTCCTATTCGTATCCCAGTGGGAGTAGAAACTCTAGGTCGGATTATGAACGTCATTGGTGAGCCCATCGACGAACGCGGCCCAATCCCAACCGACAAAACCGCCGCAATCCACGCTGAAGCTCCAGAGTTCGTAGACATGTCTGTACAACAGGAGATTCTTGTCACAGGAATCAAAGTTGTAGACTTGTTGGCCCCATATGCCAAGGGAGGAAAGATTGGTTTGTTTGGGGGTGCCGGTGTAGGCAAGACCGTACTCATTATGGAGCTGATCAACAATGTAGCTAAGGCTCATGGTGGTTACTCTGTATTTGCTGGAGTTGGAGAGCGTACTCGTGAAGGTAATGACTTATACCATGAAATGATTGAGTCTGGAGTAATTTCACTTAAAGACAAGACCTCCAAAGTGGCTCTTGTGTATGGTCAGATGAATGAGCCCCCTGGTGCTCGTGCCCGTGTAGCCTTGACTGGTCTGACTGTGGCTGAATACTTCAGGGACCAAGAGGGTCAGGATGTATTGCTTTTTATTGACAACATTTTCCGTTTCACACAGGCTGGTTCTGAAGTATCTGCCCTTTTGGGTCGTATTCCATCAGCTGTAGGTTACCAGCCCACTCTAGCTACTGACATGGGTACTATGCAGGAACGTATTACTACTACTAAGAAGGGTTCTATTACATCTGTCCAAGCCATTTATGTGCCAGCTGATGACTTGACTGATCCTGCTCCAGCCACAACCTTTGCTCACTTGGATGCTACTACTGTCCTGTCCCGTGCTATTGCCGAGCTTGGTATTTACCCTGCCGTGGACCCTCTTGACTCCACTTCACGTATCATGGATCCCAATATTATTGGTGAAGAGCACTATAACGTTGCTCGTGGCGTTCAGAAAATTCTACAAGACTACAAATCTCTCCAGGATATTATTGCCATCTTGGGTATGGATGAATTGTCTGAAGAAGACAAGCTGACCGTGTCACGTGCGCGTAAAATCCAAAGGTTCCTCTCCCAACCTTTCCAAGTAGCTGAAGTTTTCACTGGTCACCCAGGTAAACTGGTGCCACTGGAAGAAACCATTAAAGGATTCTCGAAGATCCTGCAAGGAGACTATGACCACCTTCCTGAAGTTGCCTTCTATATGGTTGGTCCTATTGAAGAAGTTGTGGCCAAGGCAGAAACACTAGCAAAGAATGCATAATAAACAATGGTATAAATGGAAGAGACTGTGAACTTATGTCCAATAAACAATAGTTATAACTGCTTCTTTTTATTTTACCTTTTTAATTTTCAAATAAAATATCTAAGTGATCTCACTCAACTTATTCAATAAATAATAGGAAATATGACCTTAAAAGTAAAAAAAAGTTTTTCAAAATTATGGCATAACCTGACATATTTTTCATAGACAAAAAAAATAAAATATTAAGGAGGTTAACTACATATTAGTATTAAGTGGGATGTGCCCTACTTTCATTTTTATATTAATATAATATAGGATAATGTTCTGCCAAATTAAAAACTAATGTTTTTGCATCTGTAAAGGGACTACATCTTATAATAATTATTAATGATAATAATTATATTCATTTACTATTTAGTCTTTTTTTATCACCAAGATCATGCCTGCAGTGTGATAATTAATTAATGAGTGCATATTTGTTTATTTTAATGTCAAGACATTCTAGGGACACAAGGTATCTATTGATAGAAAGTAATAAAAATATTTATGATTTAATAAAGGTTTTTATTGCAATAGCCATGGTAATAACTAAACTATCTAACTTAATATTTACAGAAAAATAATAACTTTTGATTAAATTTGGCGTAGCGTTAATTCAATCATAAATTATTATCATAAAGACTTAATGGTGTCTTCGCAAATATTGCTAAACGTTAAGTTTCTCTAAGTACATTCTTAGGCATATCACAGTATATGCTTCACAAATAGGTGGCTCTTCGACGAAGAATAGAGAAAACGATAAAGCTGCACAAGCAACCGGGGAATGGAAGCATGCTGACACTGTATTTTACAAATAGAGTAAAATGGAAAAAGGGTATCTTTTCGGCAGCGATGAAACCTAAAATCTCATAATAATTAGTAGCAAGTATTTACTTTCTGGTTCATTATAAATTTAAAGATAATACTTTAAATTTAAATGGAGCTAAATCCATAAGAGTGAGTCACATTCTCACTTCGTATTCTTAACATACTAATTCTTCCTCTTTCACAACAGTGAAGTAACAACTTCATTAGTATCAGTTTCTGGTATTGAGATTTTATTAAAAGAAGTCTCTGTATTACAAATAGTATTATTTTTGTTGGTATCTTCTTGACTTTCATTTCTCTCTTCTATCTCACTATTTTGTTCCATTTCTTGGTCATTATCTGATGTGTTATTATTATTACTTACAGCAATTGGTGGTATCACAGATTCTGCACTTGGAACCTTAACTACTACTAGTGGATCTGATTTTTTGCTATCAGTCTTTATAGATTGAGTTTCATTTATTTTTATTCTTTGAATTTTTAAAGGGGTCTTTATACTTGGTGTGCCATCGTTTTTATTTATATGTTTAATGACCAATATCTTTGTTTTCATACCAGCCTTACTAAAGTCACTCATGTTCTTCTTTATCAAGGGGTTTTTTATAAGATCAAGTTTTATAGGAACTAAGTTAACATTTGATATTGGTTTTTCCGATACAGTCGCACTTGGTTTGGAAGGCCCATCTTTAAAATCTATTGCATCTCTAACATTTTTGTTTGGGGTCTCACAATCTTCTTCAGTATTTATATTTTGCGGAGTTTCGGGTACAATTTTTTGTTTTGGTTGTATAGGTTTATCTAATATATCACTGCAATGAACCGATTCCTTTGCCTCTATTGGTTTGGAACTAATATTCGTAATGTCTTTTTCCGTTTTTATTGTTTGGTCTTTTAAAGGCGAAATTTTATCTCCTCGAACAATTTTTGGTAGCATTGGTCTAACAAATATGTTAGAAATTCTTTGATCTTTATTATTACTGTATACTGCAAAATCAGTTGTAATCATATGTGCTTTGTTTTTTGCGACGGTATGTCTGGACAGGGTAGTCATTGCACCAGAACAATCTTTATTAAGGGCATTATAATTATTGATAAAGTCTTGCTGACTTTTCTTTTTAGCTTGCGCAGATTTTATATTACTATTTGTGTGGGATTCTTTGTACCCGTGCATTTGCATTTTAAGCAAATTCGATAAATCATATTCAAAATCTTTATTTTTCGGTATAGTTCTCTTACGAATTGGTCTTCTCGATATACTGGAAGTAACATAGTCTATTTTAATGCGTTTACTAGCCTTCTCTTCTGAATCGTCTACATCTGAAGAGTTTTCATTAAATCCAATTGAATTAGATGAATCATTTTCAATTTGTATTGAATACTTTTGTGGTGAGGGTTCACTGTCTTTACTGTCACCATCTCCATCATCTGTAATTGCAAAAACTGTTATATAAAAACTAAAATTTTCACCCAGGTAAGCTCAAATCAAATTAAATGTTAATCACGAATTCGTACTTCCATTCATACCATACTGTGAATACATTTTCGTGATGGCGTCTCCACCAGTACCATTAAACTTATTAAATTAATCGTTGTAAATAGAACAAAGCACAAACTTACTATATAATAATATATACAATGAATTATAAGGTTCGGATACAAAAAATTTACATAGAACTTTTTTTCGGAAAATAGAAAAAAAGTAAATATACCATTTATTAATGCTTTCTTTTTCTTTGCCGCAGCTCTGATCGCATTTACTTTTCTCTTTCGACTTCCGACCTCAATAGGAGTGCTGCTAGATGAGCTATCATCTGATAACTTGCTTGAATCACTAGAACATCGGCTGGGCCTTCTTGAATTGGGACTAGTCTCAGTTATGTCTTTTGGCTCAGAAATATTTGTGGCCTCCGCGCCGTCTATTGCTTTTATAGTGCTAAAGTAAAATTCAGCATCTCCCTTCAATTTATGAACGACTTTTACATGATCAGAGACCATTTCGTACTCGTAATGTCTGAAGTTGCAGAGTTTACACGCGTACCTGACCCAATTGTAGTGACCAGCTACATGATCGAATAACTCATTAGGCTCTTTAAATTTGTTTTCACACTTTTTACACGACAGGTCCTCTAGTATTATATTCTGCATCACTTTTAATTTAAGTACATTGAAATTGCTCTTTTCGGCTTGATGGCAGAATGGCAATATATGAACTGGCTTTATGACATCCATATTTGAATTGGGCTTTTCAATGGATAAAGCTTCTTCCACTTCTGGTCCAGCAACTCCTACAATACTCATTATAGCTTCAGTCAATTCATTGCGTGTTTCATTATCTTCTTTTTGCGGTGTCGGCTTAGATACCGGCGGTACAACTTCATTTGTTGTTTTTTCTGAAAAAAGTTATTGTTCAAACACATATGGTCTTATTTAAAATATACATATACATTTAGAAGTTATTGTTTACAGAAACCAAAGATATTAATTTTTACACACATGTAGACAACCAATACCTTTAACCATTGCTCCCTTATTATAGTCCTTCCGTATTTGTATTTCAATCTTCTTAGCATCAGGTCGCCTAGCCAATGCCCTCGATCGTGGCTGGCACGTATTCGTGTGGGCCGCGAGTGCTGCTCGACGCTCAAACGTACGACCGCATCCACCGCAACGCGGTAGCTCTCCGTCGCCTTCCATATTGTCCATCCATGCCTACGGCGCAATATCTATTAACTACTAGACATGAAAGGTACCGCCCCGATGGTTCACCCCATAGAAAGGATGGACTGATACGGAGTTAAAAGCACGATATATTTTAAGAATTAGTTTATATATATACCTGATTTTCTTGTTCCAACCTTTCTTCGTCGGTAATCTTGAGTGAGGTTACAGGTTTAGTGTTGGCCTTACGTTTCTCGTAAGATGCAGGTGGATTATTCATATGAAACGCTTTTGACTGAATTGTGTCTCGCAACCTTCGAATTTGCGCAGCAGTTTTTCTACATAAAATAAATAAGTTTTATATTGTTTATTTGTTTAGTTTTTTATTGTTGTGCAATGTTTTTATGTATTATTAAATAAAATAAATTTACATAAGTATGTCTGTTTATTGTGTTTTTTTTATTTCACGTTTTTAAGAACACTGTTGTTATATTTATATTAGAATGATTTTTTTCTTTAAATAACTAATTTTATTTTAAACTAATTTTGCGTAAAGATTTTTTAAATAAATTTTACCACTAATTATTCCTTGTCTTACAAAGTTCCAGGCCGCTTAATAATAATTACTATACATACCGATGAACTTTGAAGAGATGTCTGTAGACGCTCCATGATGTAGAAAAGATTTCGAGGCAGTCTGGACATGGGTAGACGAGTCTACTGGCCTCGTGTTTTGTCTTTATATGGAATTTAAACGTTTTTCGAGTAGAAAACTGTTGGTCACCTAAAATCCATAAGTTATTTATAAAAATGAGTGCTGGCTGATATTGGTCGATTTCCGTAGAATAATTTTTGAACTTTGATATGGCACATTTTATGTATAATCACCAGTATTGGTTTAGCACTTTTAGTATGAAAGTAGGCTTAGTAGATCACAAACTGAGTTACCTACATCATAATTATTAATAACACTCTCAACACATAGATCTGATAATGGAAGTGAATGTTCAATTGAGCCTGACTATTTAGCAACAGTAAAAAATTCGATAGAACAAGTGGTCAAAATTCGTATTCTTACAAACTCTTTTTAATACACTGACAGGGTTTTA
This sequence comes from Pieris melete, assembly GCA_963693345.1. Taxonomy (NCBI): domain Eukaryota; kingdom Metazoa; phylum Arthropoda; class Insecta; order Lepidoptera; family Pieridae; genus Pieris; species Pieris melete. The sequence continues at coordinate 3,771,165 of CAVNZK010000006.1, read as the reverse complement.
TAGTATAGAACAATTTAAAAATGATTATACTAACAAATTCTACATTTCAATTGTTGCATGCAAGAATTATCTTCATCGTCACTTATTTGTATAACATTTTCCATTTCCTCACTATTATTTTGTACTTTAAAGTTTCCATCACTTTGCATCACAGCATTTTCCTTCGACAATATGTTGTCCAATTCAGTTACCTGTAAAAATATGCTAAGATTATATTGTTTATATGAAGTTCCTTGAAATTTAATTACTTAGAATATATACAGAAATAGAATTGCCTCCAATCACGAAGGAAGCTAAACTGACTGTGCTTTATTCACAGGTAGACTAGTGAACTTCTATAGCCCCAAAAAAATAAAACAATTTTTTTTTATATTAGCAACAGTGCTAGATTTAAAATTGTTCGGTAAGTAAAAATATATTGTTTATATATTTTTAACAAACCTGAGTAGACATGGCATCTTCGTTACTATCAAGTTCTAGAGTCTGATAAACGGCAACTGAACTTTTAGGTATTTTTTCTAAAACAACATTCTGCTGATTAATTTTTTCATCTGGTACTCCCTTGGTTGTAGCAATTTCTTCTACTACTGCAGTCAGATCTCGTGATAAAGTTATTCTTTTATCTTCTGTATTAATGGTGTTTAAATTTAAATTTTCTTTTAAAAACTCTTGATAGTTTTCTTCAAATCTTTTTATTTTGAGAAACTCACATTTCTAAAACAAATTAACTTATGTAAACTAACAATTTTATTGCTTTAGGTATAAATATTTAGAAGTTACTTACTATTGAAGAATTGGTCTCAAAACTTGTGTAGACAGAGGAACATTTTTCAGCACAATAAACCCGTTTGTGTGAAATAAAATTTGCCAGGCTTCTAAATAAGTTTGTGCAAACCTTGCATTCATAAATCATATTACATTCATTAGATAAAATTTCTCTCACCTGGAATGAATAAAATACCTAATATTTTTAAAGGTTACAGAAAATTTTATAATTTTAAAAATTTAACCTACCTCTTCTGTAGCTAAATCAAAAACTTTCCTTGCCTGGGCAAAACCAGTTACACTTGTAGTTAATGGCCTTCTCAGTAAACTGTAATCTATATCATCAGCATCTTCACTATTTTGAACTGCATTTTTGTTAGTCCTATTTTTAATTTCTTTGCTTTTGGGCTTGGTACTTCCTTTATCTCCAGCCATGCTAACATCTACAATATAATTTTATAATTTAGTTATTTAAATGTTACTAACGAAACGCAAAATAATGCACACAATCGATTACTAACTAATTCAATAATTAGTAGTTCAGTTAAATGAACGCGAACGTGAAGCATGTCCGACGAGCCTATATTATAACTTAAGTACATACCTACACGACGAAGCATGATAGCAATTTGTTACCTAACATTTAAAATTAAAATAAAACCACTTAAACTTATATACAAAAATTACTGAATTAATAAAAAGGGGCATTTGAAAGTATAAATTTAGCACATGCATGGTATTAAGCTAAAATCTTACCACTGATCTATGTTTAAGTCTGTCAGTCTCTCCCTCAATTTTTATGAAAAATCTAAAGATTTTACTATTACTATAGTGCTAATATAAAACTTTAAGTTACGTAGAATCCTAAGATGTTAGTATAACAACGCTACGCACAATCTATTCTATGAAATCACAAACTGAAATCGTCAAATCTTCGACCACTGCGCCCCCATCACACCTCCATATTTTTTAACAAATGAGTAGGTATGAATAGTAGTAGCCTTCAATGTGCTGAGTTTACCAACCAGTCACAAAACAGTTCTAATATAAGTTTTACACCTTTGCTATACTCTGTTTTAAAAGTCGGATTTATTATCTATCTTGAAAGCGTAATAAAGAAATTAATTTAAAAATATGTATCATTAGTAATTATTCCGAATGGATTTAGTTACTATAATTGACAGGATTCATTATTTCGATGAGATAGCCAAATAATTAAAATAAAAATGCGTATAAGTTAAAAAAAGAAAAAACTATATTAAAAAAGGTAGCTATACCTGTGAAATAATAGAAAATATCCCCTTTGGTGATGTAAAGATGTGTATAGGTCGGTTAGCGAAAGCTGGCGCGTTTACAGTACACACACTAATGCAATTTCACTATACAGTATGTTTAAAAATATGACTTTTTTGCCAAGCTATTTATATATGTCTACTATGGTTTTAATAAGGTTGGGTGGGTTGTAAATAAATAAAAATGTGTCAAATACATATAAATATTATATGCATACGAGGGTGGAACCAAAAGTTCTTAGCCCGACCAAGATCGTAATAGAGTAGTTTGTGTAAATAATTTTTCATTTATCGACATAAGCTCCATGTAGCTCAACACACTTCGCTTTTACTTCACTAACAATAATTTCAATACTCCTCTTAGAAACACCTGTCGCATCTGATGTCAAATTAAAAATTATTTTTTTTCATTAAACTGTTTTTATTAAAATGCTTATAATAATTAAAAACATTGTACACCATTTCACGAGATTGTCCTGTTAATATTTAGACGGAATATTTTCATAAGACATTTTTTTCAAAGTATTCTAACCTCCAACCAAATAGGTAAACAATCGCAGACAAAATAATAATGAGAAAAAAGATCAACATGTACAGTAAAGATCAACATAAACAGTAGCAAAAGTAAAACAATAACTGTCTCTTTTACACACATAAGCTTGACCGAGCGCGAGAGAGACGGACAGTCTTTTCATGATGCATATTCAGTGTGACATCACGCCTCGCACTTATTCACAGACACTACACAAGCACAAAGTGTAAATGTGTTGAAGCCGCCAGCTTTAGATGACATACCAATAAAGCAAGGCTAATATACATATAATATGCATTCTCGCTCTCAGCTGCTATCATGATGTCTCAACTTGTATTGTACTGTGTACAGCTGGCAATAAAATAATATCCTTGTAAAAGTGACCAAACTTACAACTGCAGGACAAAGCATCATCATTTAAGATCTACTTGCCGTCACTGTGTTTTGACGGAATTTCTCTGTTGTGTCGTGTCGCAACACGTTCTGTGTAATCATATTAAAATATGCTTCTGGCATACACGACACAACATGCAAATATGTTTCTAATCATGTAATTTTCTAATCATAAAATTAAATGTATGAAACCAATATGCTTCTGGCGCGTCACGACACGCCACGACACGTAAGTGTGTTTCCGACTATACGGTGCATCTAATAAATATCACCCATATGCTTAATTTAGCATAGTCCCTCCTTTTCAATTATTCTCTCTAGACTGGAGCTGTCTAGAAGTGAGATAGTCGATAACCATTAAAATGTGATGGAAAGTAAATAAGACTCAATAACTTGGATACAAAAAATACATTTTCATTTTAGCTTTATTATATAAGATATGTCCTAAATAAGGTTGAGATATTCAAGATGCTTGTAGAAAATCTTTCTTAGTTCTATACAATATTTATTTATGAAATAGCAATGACGCATGTACATCTCACATACATTTTTTAACACGTAGCTTAACATATTTGTGTTTGAGCTTGAATAACATAGTATAAAGAAAGAGCTTTGGAAGAATAAAGATTTTAAACAACTTATATTTCTTATAAACTAAAAACGCAAATAAGGTATTCCGAAAATAAATTGTGTGTATGTTAATACTGTCTGCAATCTGACAGTAAGAGTAAACTAGTTCGGGAATATACATATTATAGTAATCTGTGCTTGAAATGATTTGTTGGAGGAAGTTTATCTATGGATCCTCCAACAATCAATTTTGATTATGGCCTAAAGGTCTAGATACCAGGCCATAAACTCCAAAAAAAAAAAAAAAAACAATTTTGATTAAACACATAAATGATTGAAGGAAAAACGCGGGAAACCTTCGAATTTGGCGGGCGCAGTTTTTGTTTGAATTTGTTGTAAAATAATATTTTTAATCAATTAGGTGATCAGAATAGTTCAAACTTGTATATATTTGTAGTTTGTATTATTATTTATATTTCCTTCTACTTTCTTCGAGTTGGGGTAAGCTTTTTGGATTTTTATGAACGAGCCTCCGGACCCGGGGGGCACGGCGCCCCCCGCGGTTGCATTTATCACGATTTCCAACGAATCCGGTATGGATTCTGACTGCTCTTTGGTTTCTAAAAGGAAGCTGAAGCGCAGCCATCTCCACAAAGTTTGTAAACATTGTAACAAAAAAAAACGAAAAAGTAGTACTGAAAGTAGTAAACACTCAGACTGTCAATGTAAAGATGTATTTCCTGAGAGCACTGTTAATTTGCCTGCTATTCCTTGCACTGATACTACTTCAATGCCTGTTCCTCCCACCAGCATTTCTCCTAAAACCCACACACAAATTGGTAGGGCTAGTTATGATGCCAATGACCATGGCCCGTTTGTGGTACATGTGCAGAAAATACAACATGATGATAATGATAGTACAACTTTACACCCAGTTGTGTTTGGCAGATTTTTAAAAAATTATCATTTTAAAAATATTGTAAATGGTAGCTTAAAACGTATTGGTAGAAATAAAATGACACTATCTTTTCATAATTACACAGACGCTAACAGCTTTATCACTTCAAACTGCTTACCTGCTAACAACATGAAGGCTTTTATCCCAACTTTTAATATTACAAGGATGGGTTTAGTTAAGGGAGTCCCAACCGAGTGGTCTCCTGAGGATATTATGGAGAACACTAACATACCCATTGGGTGTGGAGAAATTCTGAAACTCAGGCGACTTAACTATAAAGTCATGGTAAACAACACACCTACATGGAAACCTTCGCAAACAGTTGTGTTTACATTTGATGGACAAGTTTTGCCTAAACGTGTATTTATGTGTTACAACTCTATGCCCGTTAATTTATATATATATCCGACTATTCAATGTTTTAATTGCTGCCGCTTTGGGCACACTAAGGTCCAATGCAGGTCAAAGCCTAGGTGTTACAAGTGTGGTCAGGGCCACACTGGAAATACTTGTAATGTGGAGGAAGACCACGGTTCTTGCTGCTCATGCTCTGGGCTGCACTTTGCTTCAAGCAAAAAGTGCCCAGAGTATGTGAGACAAACCAACATTAAACTATCAATGGCAGAGAATAGCCTGTCCTATGTTGAAGCATCAAAACTACATCCCCCCATATCTAAGTCATTTGCAGATATAGTATCCTCTATCCCAAATAAATCTCTTCCTGGTGGAAATACAGTTTTGCCTGGTTCACCGCCACCACGTACACTATCTTACAAAAAAACTTTTTTTACTAAACCTAGAACCCCTCCTCAACAAAGTAAAGGTTACGATCATGTTGCACATGAGTCTCTTGTAAGAGACTATAATATGCCAGAGCCATCTAATGGTTGTGCATATCCATCATCCTCTAATGTAAACTCACAGACAATAGCAGAGCTAATTTGTACACTAATCAAATTACTTTCACAACCCAATTTATCTATACCGTCCCACGCTGCTAATTTAATTCATACATACACTAATATTAATAATGGCCAACATGGACAGGCTACTTCAATGGAACTGCCGCAGTATAATAAACAAAAAACATGAAATTATACATATTATAAACACTTTTAATCCTTTTATTTTTTCTCTATCTGAAACCTGGTTAAAGCCAGATCATGTATTTAAAATCCCTGGTTATTTATGTTTAAGAGAAGACAGGGCTGATGGGTATGGTGGTGTATGCCTGCTCATCAGAAACTCTAGCACCTTTTCTTCCTTCCCTCTTCCTTCACATAGTGACAGCTTTTCTATCATTGCAGCTATTGTTGATGATATCTGTTTTGTCTCTATCTATGTCCCTCACCCCTCCTTGCAAATTTTCAATGAAATTAAAAACTTAATTTCAGTGCTTCCTCAGCCTTTCATGATTCTGGGTGATTTCAACTCTCATCACACATCTTGGGGTAGCTCAGTTTCTAATAGTTATGGGTATGCATTGTTGGATATCTTAGACATGTATAACCTGTGCATTTTAAACTCGGGTTCTCCTACTCGCCTCACAAAACCTGGTGAAGCAATTAGTGCCATTGACCTGTCCATTTGTACTCCCAAATTAGCATCTTCTCTATCTTGGTCTACTTTGTGTTCATCTTACAATAGTGATCATTATCCAATACTCATTTCATTTCCCTGTAAAAAAAATAGTAACATGTTTATTCAAAACTCTCGCCTCAAACACAAAATCATTGACTCTAAATGGAGTCAATACACTTTATTAGTAGAAGAGAAAATTAATAGTTGCTCAGAAATTAATGTCACAGATAGCAATTATTTCAAAACTGTTTTATTAGAATCGGCTGATAATGTTTTTCCAAAGAAAAAGCCGCGTAGTAATAAGTTGCCATCTCCACCATGGTGGGATGAAGAATGTACCACAAGTATTAAAAAACGCAAGGCAGCTGAGCATAATTATCGCAATGATATGTCTATGGAAAACTACGAGACCTTGATGACTGTGATGAAAGAAGTTAAAAAGCTATTTAAAAAAAAAGAAATCTGAGGGGTGGAGGAAATATTGTAGCACCTTATCACCTGGAACACATGCAACTGTCATTTGGCGAAATATCAAAAGATTTAGGTCAGCTGTCAATCCTTCTAACACGTCGTTACTTCCTATAGAGTTAGCTGATCAATTCCTTGATCGCTTGGCTCCTCCTTCTGCTCCACTTATAGATATTATCCACTCTTCTAAACAAAATAACTCTGATGCCGCCCCTTCCTCTCTAAATCTACCTTTCACGTTAGTGGAATTAAAAGGTGTATTAAATTACGTCAAAGACAGTGCACCTGGGGAAGATGGGATCCCATATTCATTTCTGTCTCACCTTGGTGAAAATGGATTAAATTTCTTTTTAAATTTAATAAATAAAGTTCTATTGACAAATGACATACCGCCATCTTGGCGAAGTCAAATAGTGCTGCCATTTTTAAAACCGTCTAAGGTACAATCTGATATTAAATCATATCGTCCGATTGTCTTATCATCGGTGATAACAAAAGTTGTTGAACATTTAATTAAAAATCGGCTTGAATGGTATATAGAAAATAACGAATATCTGTCCCCAACTCAGTTTGGATTTCGAAAAGGTAAAAGTGTATGTGACAATTTAGGCATATTAGTTACGGACATTCGTAATGCTTTCACAGATAAAAAGTCAGTAGTCGCTGCTTTCTTGGATATTAATTCGGCTTATGATAACGTTTTGTTACATATTCTAAAAAGTAAATTAAATAAATTAAAGGTTCCTTATTTTTTAACTGATTTCATTGTAAATCTTCTTTCGGAGAGGAAAATTATTTTAGATGTTGGCGGCCCTTATATGCCTAGTAGGCTGGTATGGAGGGGCTTGCCACAAGGGTCTGTTCTGAGCCCTTTATTGTACAATATTTATACATATGACCTAGAAGATTCAATCGGAGATTCAGTTAGTTTATTACAATATGCCGATGACTTAGTTATTTATGCCTCTGATATGTGGGTAAGTATTGCTGAACAACATGTCTCCTCCTCTTTATCTTTGCTAAAATCCTGGATGGATGCAAATGGCCTAGATCTGTCTCCCTCAAAAAGTTCCGTTGTACTTTTCACTAAATCCCGAACTCCTCCCTCACCTACTATAACATATGATCGTCATATATTACCCGTTTATAATCAAGTAAAGTTCTTAGGAGTCATACTTGATTCTAAACTAACAGGTCAACCACACTGCGAATTTGTAGTTGGTAAATGTGAGCGACACTTGAACATGCTGAGATGTCTCAGTGGAGTTTGGTGGGGTGCTCACCCGGCCACACTGAGGTTGGTGTATAATGCTGTAATTAGAAGTGTACTGGATTTTGGGACCTTTTTCTTAGATCCAGGTAATGTAGCTGGCTTTAGAAAATTAGACCTCATACAGTCTAGGGCTTTGAGGATTGTTTCTGGTGCCATGAAATCAAGCCCGGTTAATGCTCTGCAAATAGAATGTTGTGACCCTCCATTAAACTTAAGACGTCAATATCTGTCAGATAGATTCATTTTTAGAATTGTCCAGTTCCATCATCCCCTCATCTCCAAACTGCAGTCTCTTTCTCTAAAATTACCCTCTTCACATAAACCTTTACCTTGTCTATTAAAAAGCTTCCTGAAATTCAAACAATTACAAGCCCCAACTCATTCCTTTAATGTACTTCCTCTATTTAGCTCTTCTTATGATTCTCTTCTTCTTTCTCCAGAGATTTGTTTTTCTCTTGGCATTGAAAAATCTGATTTTAATGCCAATGCAATTTTTAATTGCAATGTCAATAACAAATGGCCTAACTGGCATCAAATGTATACAGATTCATCTAAACACTCCAATGGGTGTGTTGGTGTTGGAGTGTTTCACAAACAATACAACATAGTTCAGAAAATTAAATTACCTCCGGAATCATCGGTCTTTACCGGTGAATGTTTTGGACTACTAAAAGCTCTTGAATATGTGTTGTGTTTCAAACTCAAAAAAACCGTTATATTCACCGATTCCTTAAGTGCTTTACAGAGCTTAGCAAAATTTTCACTAAAACTTAGCCCATTTTTTCATGTAATATTTGAATGTAAGAGAAAGCTGTTGCACTGCCAATTACACAACTATTTAGTTTCATTCTGTTGGATACCTAGTCACTGTGGTATCTCTGGAAATGTAAAAGCTGACAGTTTGGCTAACAGTGCTACTGAGACCGGTGACGTACACCCGTACAAGAATTTTGGCCATGATCTTGCTGCTTTGCCCGGCATATATCTCCACAAATCGTGGAATATGTGTTGGGAAGAGAAAGGCCGGATTAAGGGTCGTTTCTTGTATGCTATACAGTCTTCCGTTCCCAGGAAGCCATGGTTTGCCAAATTGTCGCTTGGTAAAACCACCACTTCTACTATAATCCGTATGCGTCTGGGACATAACAGCCTTCCAGTTCATTTGCACAAACTTGGTATCGTAACTAGTACCGCCTGTGAGTGTGGCGAGAGCTATTCTGACCTGAATCATGTTTTCTTTTCTTGTCCTAAATATGACCATTCTTCCTTATACACTTCTTTAGTATCTCTCTCTGTTCCCCTTCCTACCAATATTTCTTTACTTCTTCGAGATTTAAATCCCCTTGTATATAGTATTATAAGTATATTTATTGTAAATAATAACATTAAACTATAATTTTGATTAATTTTTGCCCTTATGTAACTATTCTGATTTTGTTGTAAATTTAATGCGTTTTCAATCATCTATGTTTTGTCGCGATTAGTTTCCTTCGTTTTTTATTATTCATAAACTGTAAATAATTAAAACAGCGACTTATAAAAATCCTATACCTACTTGACGCTGGCTAATGCACAAACCGTGCCAGAGCCATAAAGGAGAAAAAAAAAAAAAAAAATGATTGAAGTAATGATTAATGAAGGTTAAACTTTAATAGAAATTAGAAGCCCACAACTCACAAGTCACAACTGTGGTGTTTGGTTTAAATTAACTAACAATTATTATTTTGAAAACCTAATCGTTAGACATTAGGTATTTTTTATTGATCAGTTAAGATATTTGTCACTTACAATTTTTTTATTGAAGATATAGGTAGATATTTCACTTTAATGAAGATTTATCGTATAATTAATATTAATTAAATATTCCATCACACAGAGTTAGCTAAATAAAATTGTAAATCATATTCTTACTGTAAAAATGGCTTCTGGTGAAATAGAAAATTCAGACTATCAGCAGAAACGATGGCACAATATTAGAAAACTGTTAGAGAGGTCAGGTCCATTTTGTCACCCAGATTTTGAGCCTTCAGCTGAGATACTAGACTTCATTATGAACTCCTGTAAAGTTCTTATAGTCGGTGCTGGTGGTCTAGGGTGTGAATTACTGAAAGATTTGGCTTTAATGGGGTTCAAGAAACTCCATGTTGTTGATATGGATACCATAGAATTATCAAATTTAAATCGGCAGTTTTTGTTTCGTAAAAATGATATTGGATTATCTAAAGCTAAGTGTGCAGTGGAATTTGTTAACAAAAGGTACCATGGTAACTTTTTTCTTTATTTATTTGTGTATTTTATACTAAAGGCTACTTCTACTTTTTATTTCAGAATTCCTGGCTGTGAAGCTGTCGCTCATCATTGTCCCATTCAAGACTTGGATGATGGTTTTTATCGTCAGTTTCACATAGTAGTCTGTGGTCTTGATTCTATTGTTGCTCGACGTTGGTTAAATGGAATGTTAATGTCCTTGCTGCAGTATAATGATGACAGTAATTATATCATTTTGTTTTGTTTTTATTTATAGGCAATCACATTCTTACAAAAGTTATAAGATAATTGACTGTTCACTAACATATTCTCATTCTCTTTCTTTTCTTATCATCTTTACTATGAATGAATCTTTTTATTTTTAGGAAGTTTAGATCAAAGTAGTGTTATACCACTTGTTGATGGAGGGACAGAGGGTTTTAAAGGCAATGCTAGGGTAATTCTACCTGGTATGAGTGCATGTATAGAGTGCACCCTAGACCTTTACCCACCACAGAAAACATTTCCTTTATGCACTATTGCTAATACTCCAAGGTAAATATTAAGTTACATCTTTAATCCTCATCTATTATTGGTAAGAAACTAAAATATTTTAGCTTAAATTGCTTTTAAATATCAAACAAAAACATTGGCTACTTATATGACACATACCCTGACAATATCTGTATTTGTGATGCTGTGATGATGGATTATATGACATTAATATTTGTATTTTAATTTTTATAAATGTCTGTGTCCATTAATTAAATATAAGATATGATAGGTATTTAATTTTAGAAAATAATTGTGTTATTCTAGATTACCTGAACATTGTGTTGAATATGTAAAGGTTCTACAATGGTGTAAAGAAAATCCATGGGGTCCAAACACAGCATTAGACGGTGATGATCCACAACATGTGGCATGGGTGCATGAAAAGGCTCAAGAGAGGGCTATGAAGTATGGCATTGCCAATGTAACATATAGACTAACTCAAGGAGTACTGAAGAATATAATTCCAGCTGTTGCTAGTACGAATGCAGCAATTGCTGCAGCTTGTGCTACCGAGGTGATCATTTTTTTATGTATAGGTGACAGATATTTCAGTCTGAATGAATGGTAACCAAAAGTAGTCCATATTTTTTGTAATATTCCTAAACAGGAAGGTAAAATTCTGTGCTAAGTATATAAAAATTTCTACAGGTGTTTAAGTTGGCTTCATCATGCTGTGCCAACATGAATAATTACATGGTTCTAAATATGTCTGATGGAGTGTACAGTTATACATTTAGTGCAGAAAAGAGGGTTGACTGTGTTGCCTGTAGTAACACAACTAGAGTATTGGAGATAGAACCAAATGCTACATTACAAGTCATTTATGATAAATTGTGTGAAGATAATGGATATTTAATGAAAAGTCCAGGTTGGTTTTTTACCGACATCTCAATCACTCCCATTATTAATAACAAAATATTATTTTTGTTATTATTTGAGTTATTGAGATGAGAGAATTTTCTTTTAAAAATTGGTTGGATGTTTTAATCAGTTAACTGTTTTAATTTAAAATATATATTACTTTTAGGTATAACAACAGTGATAAATGGGCGTAATAAAACATTATACATGGCATCTATAAAGAGTATTGAAGAAAAAACTAAAGACAACTTAAAGAGAAGGATCACAGAATTAGGTCTTTATAATGGTGCAGACTTGTTGGTGGCTGATGTGACAACTCCAAACACAATAACAATAAAGCTAAAGTTTTCTGATAGTATAGATGTTGACATGTCCCGATAATTATAAATATTTATGGTAACTTTTGTTCTATTATTAAATATCTTGTTACCCGCATTTAATATTTTTATAAACTTTCTTACACAGACCAGCCATATTGGGGTAATGCAATTAAAGTTTCCTATTAAAAAACATTTAAATGATACATACTTGTATTATATAGTATACAGTAAAACCTCTTTATTTTTGTAGTATATATTCCATAAATATTTCGCGAATACAGAAACCGTGAGTACGGAATGGTAATTTATATAGGATTATAGGGGCATTGTTCCTAGGTGACAAAATAATAATATAACGTGTGTACACGCGTTAGAAATTATACTTCTTTGGCAGAACAAGATAAAAAAAAAACATCTTTCGCCTTATTGCACGTTTGTAGAAAAAACGACACTAACAATAGAAATCATTTTTCCCTAACGCTCTAAAAGTATATCTTCAAAAAAACTAAACTGTTGACTATACTATAGCTAACTTAAGGGTGATGGTGTCCGCGCGCATCGTAAAAATTTACTCTCATCATTTTTCCCTAACGCGCCAAAAGAAGTTAAAAAACAAATATATCAAAAAATAAATTTAAATGAAGTTTATGACCATCTTGATTAATTTTTATCTTCAGGCTTAGACAATGGTTTAAAAGAATTTTATAATTTTTTCTTGCTTTGCAGTTTTTAAAAGCTCCTTTAATTTAGACTGATATTCTAGCAGTGGCATTAGCAATTTGCGCGAAAGATCGCGGCGAAGGCGGCTTGTCAAAGTCGGAACCAATACAGCGGTGATATAATTTAACAACATACTGGCATAGTTGTAATAAGGTCTATTTTACTATTCTATATAGTCCATTGGACGGCGATTACAAAGGATAATAGGTTGGGTACCTATTGGAATATTTTTTATTATTATATATAGGTATGTCGCAGTAAAGTAGTTAAATCCGAAAGTTATTGAATCTCTAGGCAGTTAACTATATATCGATATTCAATAAAGTCGCTAGCATTTTGAATGGAATAAAGCAGCGTCGAAAACTTTTAACTATCTGTCTGACCGAAAGCCAGCGTGTTGATTAATAATGTTAACAGATGGCGATCACGACAACTTTTAGAGTCTCTTTTGCGTAGATAGAGTATAGATCTTGATGAGCATCTAAAATAACAATAATAAATAAAGAGAGAAGGCATTAATTAACGTGAAATACGTAAGTGCGAGCGAAACAGAGTATCAGTTTTTCTGTCTCTATTTGCTTATCGTATTTTATTTGTATGCCACCGACCTTGGTGGCAAACAAGTTTTCACCGCTTACTGATAAATCTGTGAAACCCAAGTCAAACCCATATTTTAAGACTTTATCCTTATACGAGGTGTATTTAAAGTGTTAGTCATGGTGAATTTTTGCATAATCTGCTGTAAAAGCCGTAGTGAACGTAAATAAACAAACATAACCTGTCATCGGTAAGTAGCTTATTTTGTCACGACTCAGTAACTTTGTTCAAGAATTATTCATTCGAATGTATATTTGGTCAATAATAAGCAATCTTCAATGAATTAAAACTACTTTACTGCGACATATATACTGATTAAATCCGCGAATAAAGAAATCTTTAGCCGCTAGAATAGGAATTGGATTACATTTTTAGTCTGCAAATAGTGAAAATGCGAATGAAGGACGCGCGAATAATCAGCTTTCACTAGGTATATTATATTGTACCAGTGGGAATTTATAAATTTTATATAGGTATGAAATAAACCTTGGATGTTTGTTCATCCAAAGTTCAATATTTCACTGTTGTAAATTGTACGCCAAGATATCCGAAATTATATTAAATAAAATAAGATTTGTTCATATATATATTAATAAAATTATTAAATTTATTATGGGTATTAACTATGATTTATAACGATGCCTTAATAAATAATACAATGATTTAAAAATAATAATAAAAATTATATATACATATTATATAACTTATTCTATCATTTAGTGGCAAGCCTACATAGAAGTAGTACCATACTAATATAAACACAGATCAAGTAGAGAGTTTATTACAATTTATATGGCAACAACCATTTTAAACTTGACATTTCAAAAGAATGACGTATAGGAAGGAGCTCTGACGTGGTTTACGCTGTACGCTGCTTCTTGTCAAATAGCTTTCGAAAACTAATTTTTTATTATTTTTAAAACAACCAATATCTTAAATAAGTTATCCATATTAACGTTCATCAATCATACATAAACATGTTGGACAGTTTATTTGACGATGTGAAACGCATGAATAAACGCCAGGTATTGTGTATTCATCAAAACTTACCGTCAGATGACGTGAGCTAGGTACCGGTTAATACAGAGTTTATTTTGTATTTTTCAGTTTATTTATCAGGTACTTAGTTTTGGCATGATAGTTTCGTCAGCGCTAATGATATGGAAAGGTCTAATGGTTGTTACGGGCAGTGAAAGCCCTATTGTGGTTGTGCTGTCTGGAAGCATGGAGCCCGCATTTCACAGAGGAGATTTATTGTTCCTTACTAATTATCCAGAAGAACCAGTTCGAGTTGGTGAAATTGTAGTGTTCAAGGTGGAAGGGCGCGACATTCCTATTGTACATAGAGTGTTAAAATTGCATGAGAAGTAAGATTTTACATGCTGTAGATATATGTTTGAACTATCTAAAATCAATCTATAAATAGTATTATAATTTAAAATATTTAGTATGTGCATTGTGCACCTAAGGCTAACAAGCTAGCCTTAGCTTGTTTGTTGTTGTTTTTAACAACAACAATATGGAAATATGTAATACATTCATAGAAAAATTAATACTGCACAATAAACTTGATATTTAATTTACAAATTTCAATAGAATGCAACCTGCATTTGTGAACATAATAGGGAAAAATGTTTATATCCACAATACATAATTTCTTAAACTCTAAGCTGTAATTTCAATAAATGTTCTCAATTGGTTAATTTTTTTATATTCTTATAGGTGTTTAGAAAAGGTTTTTGACTTGTAATAGTATTGGTTTTTCATTTTATTCTTGTTTCAGAAATAATGGCACAGTTAAGTTTCTGACTAAAGGAGATAACAATAGTGTGGATGATAGAGGGTTATATGCTCAGGGTCAGTTATGGTTGACAAAGAAAGATGTTGTTGGTAGAGCTAGAGGATTTCTACCTTATGTTGGAATGGTCACAATATATATGAATGAGTATCCTAAGTTTAAGGTGTGTATATTTTTATAAAATAATTTTGTATTTAAAAAAAAACATGAGATCAATAAGTTCATTTAGGTAATACTAAATAAACATAGAATTCACCACTCTTCTTGGGTAACTGATATTTAAGTACTGCTGGCGTGTCCTCTGTAGTCAATGATTCATCTTCATTGATTTTATACATATACTGTGTACTGGATCTAGCTTCGAGTCAAGATAAGTTAAATAAATAATAAATTATTTATCAGAAAACAAATCTTAAAGAAATGGGTGTATATATAACTTCCATGTTGATAGATGAGATATTATTTACTTAGATTAAATTATATACCATTACTAATGGTATAATGTACATACACTGCTCACTGTTGACCTAGTGGCTTCAGTGTGCGACAGTCATCCCTGAGGTCGTAGGTTTGATTCCCGGCTGTGCACCAATAGACTTTCTTTCTATGTGCGTGAAGGAAAACATCGTAAGGAAACTGACATGTCTTAGACCCAAAAAGTCGACGGCGTGTGTCCGGCACTGGAGGCTGATCACCAACTGGCCTATTTGATTGAAAAACGATCATGAAACAGATTCAGAAATCTGAGGCCTAGACCTCAGGAGGTTAAAGCGCCGCTGATTTTTGTTTATAGTGTATATTATGTTAATTTTCATACATTTCTTATCAAGTTTGTTTTCTTTCAGTTTGCAGTGCTAGCTTGCCTAGCAGTGTATGTTCTTGTGCACAGAGAGTGACAACATTTAAAAATAAGTGAGAAGTGGAATCAGTCTGTAAAAATGTTCTTATTGACTGTGCGGCTGTATTTAATTTTTTAAATAAACAATGTTTTCTCTCTAGTGTTAATGCATATTATTTGAGTGATCTGTCAAAGTACCTACCTTTAGAATACTAAACAGGTGTGGTACCTAAGTGGTTAATATTATTTGGATGAAATATTTTATATGCTTGCCAGATGATAGTTTGTTCAAGTCTAATATGTTATAAAAGTCTTAAAAAGCGACATCCACGATTTACTAACTAATTTCTGGGAACATAAATAACTTAGGCTATCTAGTGTGAGTCATTAAATTGGCCTTCAAACATACTTAAAGACTGAATCGCTGCCATATTTAGAAAAAAGTATTTTTTTCTCATTTATGTAATGGTTTCCAGTCTTGCTAAAAGGTATATACATATATTTTTCGGAGACTTATTATTTATGAAGTGTATGCCCATACAGTACAGATAAATGATGAAACAATGCATATATATTATTATTAGAAAATATCACCACGAAATACATAAAAACTTAAGACCAACTTTTTTGAAATATTAGTCATATTTTGAAATATCAATAAAATAGGCCAAATTACATTAGAGGTTTTTATTTATAAAATGTGGGGTCGAAAAGCTACTAAATATAATGTTTATTGCAATACACATATTGCATATAGTTTTGTTAAGGCTATAAAAAAATAATTGAATGAAAATATTTGCTTCCAAATAAAGCTTTGGAAAGCACTTTAAACTTCATATTTTCAGGCTTTAGTACACCTTAGCTGTGTAAAGTTCATCTTTTTATGTGTTTGATAGTGAATAATAAAAAAGTTTGTTTTATTACTTATTTTAACTTTCACACCACGGAGTATAGAGATTAGCTTTCTTGTTTTCTAAGGTATCAAGGATTTATTATTAACTGAAATTTTTATACCTTTTAATTTTTGACGTGATAACGTCTTTAAAATCGTTTTAGTCGGGTGACATGTTCAGAAACTTGTGTCACACCAAAACCTCACGAGCGCGATCGCTTAGTCGGGTGACATGTTTAGAAACTTGTGTCACACCAAAACCTCGCGAGCGCGATCGCTTAGTCGGGTGACATGTTCAGAAACTTGTGTCACACCAAAACCTCACGAGCGCGATCGCAGGTATAACGAGAGAGAGACGGACCGATCTCCCGTCTCTCTCACTCTAGCGGCATACAAACGAATGGAGATTTGTATGAATGTATGTATGAAGAAAAATGTATATCATAGTCGAATAAGTAAACTTGTCATTTTACACCCGAAATTTATCATCAAAAGTGTGAATAAAACGATAGATGTAATTTAAAATTTGAAAAAATTTTTATTTTTTTATCGACAGCCATTAAAACTTTAAAATAAGCGACAAAATCCAAAGGTATACGTAAGTATTTGTATTTCAAATGTTAATATGAAATTCAGGACATTAAACATTATTATGACCAGTTGTCGGTAAAATTGCTACATTGTTATCATTCGTTATTTTATTATTCATGACAAAAAGCAAGCATTTTCGGATAAAATCGGGTTTCTGATTAAAATGACTATGTAGAGCAAAACGAAATAATAGCCTTGTATTTTATTTACCAATGGAATTATTTTGAAATGCTAGCGATCAATAATTAGTTTTTGATGGGTTGTTTACTTTGATGACGATTTTGTTTCTTTTGGAAATGGATCATCTATTTTTTTCGGGTTGAAAATATTCGTTTTTAAAAAGCGCCGAATTTATAAGGAATATATTTATTATGCGTCTCAGCGCATACTTATGAATGTCACAAAATTCGCGAAAGAGCAAGACTACGCCATCCGTTCGCAAAACTACCAGGAGGTCTTGTTATGAGAAGAACGGGCAAGAAACTCAGCAAGTTTTACCCTCCCTCTACATTACAATTATTCAAAGGAAAATGTCATAAACCACAACGTCATTAAACTTATATAAGTAAAAATAAATAAAAGTATGTTCTGTGATTTACAACATTCACCATTACACACATATTCACAACACATCAAAGATAACAAAACAAATTATGACAATATACAGTCAAACCTGGATAAGCGAGATTTCAAGGGACCACAATCTCATTCTCGCTTATAGAGGTTTCTCACTAACCCGAGTTTCTCGCTAATACAGGTACATGGGTAGCGTTTCTCTCTTATAGAGGTACGCAGCAATAACAAGTCACAGCAAGTACGAATGTAGTAAATATGTAATATGATAAAGTTAAGTGCATAATATGCGCAACATATATTATGTACCTACATATATATTTTTAATAGTGTGTATACTTATTAACACTTATAAAAATCCGTCAATTTCGTTTGGGTTTCTGTTTTTGTATTTTGAATGTGTTTCTTTAACAATACCTACAAAAACAATTGTAGGAAGTTCCAAAAAAGTTAAGAATGAGTCATAAAATAGCAGATGTTAAATTTGTAATTTGTTTTGTCATTTGTTGTGTACAATAATATAAATAAATAAAGCTCAACTGTCGCTTATAGAGGTATAGATAAGAAGCAGTCTCACTTACGGAGGTCTATGAGAGAAAAACGACTCTCTCTTACAGAGGTTTCTGTTTCTCGCTAATAGAGGTTTTGGGAGCTTAAAATGACGGGTCCTGGCTATTACACTCACTTATAGAGTTTTCTCACTTATCCAGTTCTCACTTACCCAGGTTTGACTGTAACTAGAACTATTGCCACACGTTTTCGTCTTCTAGGTAGTCATTAACTATGTAGTAACCTTAACACATTAATGTACTTTTAATATGTGTTTTGAATCTGTTTAAAGGCAGTTCTAATATTTCACTAGGAATCATGTAGTATTGTCTTTTATTGACATAACCTTTACACATTTAAAGAAAAAACTTTTTAGCCGTATTAAAGTTGTCTTTAATAAAATTTACAATTATTAACGGTTAAAAAGTTTTTTCTTAAATAGGAATCATGTTATAGCAGCGTATTAGGCCCATAAATAAAGTATTTATTTTCTGCAACCTGTAAGATGGCTGGAAAAGTTTTCCTTTATTTCTTGTATTCCTATTGTGAATGTCACTGTTCTTTAAAAGAGAACTAATATTACTACGCACAAAAACGATACAGTTGTAGATGTACTGGGAAGGTACCGTCAAAATATCGATTTCCTTGAACAAATTTCTAAGTGAAGTGCCTGATTTCAAGCAATAAATTGACCTAATAGCACGTTTCTGTAAGATATTAGTATTTTATGTATATGTTACAAAGAGATAGATTTTTTTTAGAACAAACAAGATTTAGGATCCTTTAGCTAAGCTTGGAGATGTGTCATGGTTTAACATAAATAAGTACAACTGGGATTTCAGTAACGCATTAATGTTTTTCCCCTGTAATAATAAGAAGTGGAAATTTATGTAGATGTGGCAGATCGTACCTTGTTTCATTCAACCCTTTGGGATTTGTATTCGAAGTCTTTTTCGACATATCCTGGGTATTATATGCAAATATCTGAAAGAGCTGGTTCTGTCGAATTTTATAAATGACAACAATATCAAACACCTTGGCAGTAAGAAGTTGTTGTAATAACGTTTAATGCATTGCATTATCATATACACGTCGGTACCTAAAAGAGTTTTAAGTAAGCATTTTCATTCTAATATACATATAATTTGAATTTCGATAGTCAGGTAGAATAACAGAATTTTCCGTTTTTCGCTGGAAGATATTTTTCGATTTATGCAATTCTGATCTCATAAACCATTACAATAAAGAGTTTTAACTGTGGTTTCGTTTGCCAAAACTGGTATTGATAGAGACCGGGTTTCTGTACAGCTTGGCCCGCCGGTGCCATAAATACACAAAAACTTTCCTGCCAAACTTCCGTTGCATTTGTTTATGAATATGACTTCCAGGGAGCGGTCATCCGGAGGGCTTATGGCAAGTATTAGCGAGATACAACTTTTAATTACGAGTTTAATGATTTTAAGATGAGGTTGGAAATGTTTTTGGTGTGTGTTAGACTGTAATTTTGTCACTTTAAAGTGTTTTCAGAATACCATTCACTTTTATTTAAGTGTTTTTAGGGGTTGTGTTTAATATCTAGCTGTTTTCCATGTCACTGATATAACACACAGAGGTATTGTGTGTAAAGTAATGTCGGAATAATAAATTATCCATAAAACACGAATATGTGTAAAATATAAACTTTTTACGCATAAAAAATTAATTAAAGTGACATTTCGTGGAATAAAGAAGTACCGAACTCTCGCATGGCTGGTCAAGAAACAAATTTACAACAAGAAAGCATATTTCCCTTGGGAACTTTTATAAAGTTAACAAGGTGTAACTTGGGAAATATATTTTCAAAAGGGCGGCAATTGATATTAAAATTAGGCCCTAAAGTTAATTTACAACTTTTTGCATCTATGGCTACACCGGCCTTTTAAACCGTGAAATAGTGACTTGTTCGTAACATAGTTCTAATTACACCCCAGTCGCCACATTTAAATAGCCGTAAATACCTATTATTTTGGCCCGATTACTTTCGTGTTATTGCAAATAAATAATCGTGACAAAACATTACCTACTTATAATTTATACCGCACTTCTAGTCCAGAGAAAACGTATTTTTTTAGTATACCTAGAAAAACCGCGATTCATAGCTGGCCTATTGATAGATTTCTATTCGACATCTTTTTTTTTTTTTAAAGACAATTCACATCTGATGTTGTTAAATTGCTTTGTCTTAAAAAAGTACAAACGATTAACAAACTACTCACAACCTAAGGCAATCCTTTAACATGGAGGCATTTCGTGGGCGCCATTTAACCGTCTCATTAACTATGTCAGCGTCGAACTAATCACTACGGGTTTATGTTCCTTCTATTTGAGAATAATGAGGGCTCTAACGATCTACATTCGTTTTGTTGTTAATGTTTAAATGAGAGCTTTGTAGTTCTGTTGGCCAGTTAACTCCCCCGTTATACATTAATGCCCTTTCATTAGCAGATTATCCCCGCTTAAATTAAAATTTGCAACTTTAATGCCTCACTGTTATTATTACAAACTTAATATTATGACATAAAATATCTCTTTTGGTATTGTTGTAATACCAATGGTAAATAACAAGAGAATTTTTGATGCAATATTATTATAATCTCCAGAGAGGTCTGTTATATAACATAAGTAAATTTAAGTAAAATTTAATTCATCATTAGTTGCGATTGAGAAGGATTTGTTATTATAAGCACAATTATCTGTTGTTAAGATCTAGATGTGTACAGTAAATTATTTACTTACAATTGCGATAAAGGATTTTAAAAAACAGTCTAAAATCTATTGCTAATACAAAATAATCTAAAACATGCTATTTTTGAACTTGGTATACACTGAAAAAACAATTTCTTTCAATTCGATGTAGGTATGTCCTATACGCGATCTGTTGTTATGTGAAAAAAGTACAATGTCTGCTGCTTGTCACAAGCATCTTGTAAAACAAAATACTCTGCAATTAACAGGAGTGGCGGAGAGTTTCATGACAGTCCTTTTCGTCCGTTCGTCCGTCCTCCACGCATTTGATTTGAAAACTGGCAGCGTCAGTGGCACCAATATAAATTCATAACGTTAACCTTAAGTTGATTTTTGATTTTTAATGGTTGTAGTTGTAAAAATATAACAGCACTTCTTAACATTCTAAACTGTTTTCTAAGTAGTATTCAAAATAATTGTGGAGTATAGCAATAATGTACATTCCTCTAAAGAGCAGGCGACTAGAAGGTTAACAATGTGACGTTTAGATACAGTGTAACTTCAAACTTGCAGTTTTGCACCCTTACAGCTAACATAGTTCTAACGTGCACACTAGTTGTAGAATACCTCTAAAGTTACAATTTCTGAAGAAATACCCTAATAATTTACCAGTCTATTTACTTTTTCTTTCTAAGTATACACCCGATGTTTTTATGATTAAGATTGATTTATTCTCTCGTAAAAACAAATAACAAATAAACTCCAATACATACATACATTTTGGTGGATGGAGCGGTAAGGAGGAATGTTCTACGGCGTAGAGTTTTTACACCTATCACCGCTCCCTTTTTTACTGAGTAGCTACGCTTGTACTACAGTACATAGGAAAGCGATTTATTTGTAAAGAGTGTGAATGTACAATGTTTTTTTAGAAAACTAATATGTAGGAGTTCGAGGCGTGAATTATGCTGCAAGTAATAAGCAAAATAATACACTATATTATATACTGTACGACCGTTGGATAGATTTCCAGTACATGAAGTTTGAATACTTGGATGACGGTTTTCATACTATCCTGGTTATGACATAACTCCAAGTTATTGGTACTTTAGTCTGGGAATATCAGGATAGGTTTCACATAAATTATAGTAAAGTAAATTATGTTTAGGTTATAAACACACAATGTACCTAAGGAACAGATTACCTACAAATGTGCAGGTACCTATATCTTAGTGTGCACACTATTTCTCTCAACGCCACGAACTAACTTTTGCACGCCATCTGGCGGTAATTATATCTCTTTAAAGTTTATTCTGTGATTTATTTGTTTATCCTTAACGTTGCGCGCGTTAAAATACCTTTATATAATGGTAATAATATAGATAATAAACAAAAATACCGTCTCTTCTCCCTTATTTTCAACAAATTATAGAAAGTAATTCTAGCTTGATATTTTAGGACTGCAGTTTGTTTTTATGAATTATCATTGGCTGTACAGTTCCTTATGGGCTTTAGCATCCGCCATCCGCCGCCGCCAGTTACCATCGCAATATATCTCGGGCTTCTTGCCTCCAACTTCGGACTCCTATTGTTTCGTGATCCTTAATTTCATTGACCATCGGTCTTCCAGGATTCGTTGTGCCACCAGGTTATGAGTTCAGTAAGATCCTTAGGGCTCTGTCGTCGGCCTTTGGGTGCACATTGAAGTAACTTGAGCTTTGATACGAAAAACACCTTTGTTGATAACGAGTATTTTTAATTATTAGGAACGAAAAATTACGTTTCGGCCCAAGCATACCTATTTACAGATTAATAATCTAAATTCCTGTACATTCAAATGTTTGTGCATAAGTTTATACGTAGACGTTGCTAATATAATGTGGAAGGTAACATGGCGTGACAGAAAATACTATGGCCGCCGTAATATTACGCGAAATAGAAAACCAAACTGGTTGCCCTAATGCCAGGCTTGTTATTTCTTGGAAATTATGTAAAAAGGCGACGTTTATTAGTTCAACTTGTAGGCATAAATTGTAATAGCATTTTTTGTCTTACGAAATAATTTGTATACAAGTTGTATGTGATACCATCTGAGAAGGAATGACCAGATACAAAATGGTTCCACCGGAAAAAAAGGGAACACCAGTACAAACTAAAGTGATTCTAAATAAGATTTTATTACAATACATTCATTAGGTCCATTTTAATAATTACAAACTGTAATTGGAAGAAGTTAAAAAAATCTGGATTCGTTGTATCATTTAAGCTTTAAGTACTTTTCGTTTTCGGTAACAGTCCAATTATAATCTGTAAATTCAGGTGTACTTTTAACTGTCAGTTGGACGTGGATAGATTGTATGAAGCTGGGGTATCATTTGACGACAATTTGCTTCAAGTTAGATCAAAGGGGCATTCAAAGAAAGTCGCCACGTGAGAGGTCTCTACCGAAGTGCTCTTCTCTTTGAGTTCCATTTTTAAAAGTTCGATTAAGATGGAGTAACTCTTTTACTATGTATATAATTAATATATACCTGATTATGTAGATTATAATATATAGTATACTCCGGTGATGCCGATTGCATGAAATGTATGTAATAACTAATAAGAAAAATAATCAAATTTTACAAATGTGTGAGTGTGTCTGTCAAATGTTTAAGAAATATTTTTCTATCTGTACTAATTCGGATACGTGTTTATAATAACATTTTACAAGCAGATTTCATGTAAAATCTAATCAAAATAAGACAATTTACGGACATTGTATTGCTGATAGTTCATTTATATTTTTAAACCTAATAAACTAATCTATAGATTACTTTTTTTCAATGTAAAACTTTTACTTTCCTCGACATCAATCATTACTTAACCAAAAATTTAGTTTAAAGCAAAAAATATTATAACGTACTTATTTAAGATATGTTTTTGAAGTATGTACACTTTCGTCCCAAGCCATTTTACTGCAGCAAGAGTCAAGATATACAGGGTGCAACTAAAATGATATTAATTAGGATAAAAGCACGTAACATCCGATACAGAAATTAATTATGCAGCGTTCGATCGTGCCCGTGATCCTCTTAAAACCTTTAAACTCTAGAGTTTACTTTAAAACTGCTTATAGAATTTTAAGCGGGCTTTCGCGTTTGATCCAGCAATTTTTCCGTTATATCCGGTGAGTAGACGACCATCCCGGACATGTTAGCGCATTATTAATTAGCGTCTGCCCCAGCATTTAATATTTCACCTGACTGGTGGATCGTCCAGTCGCTCCGACCTTAATCCTTCACTTAATTCCTCATATTTTACTTTACCCAATGTTATCACGTATGAAAATTAATTTCAAAATAATTAACGCCTCTTGTGAGGGATTTTCGGACATAATGTATTCTGTCTAAGCGTGTAAATGTATGGATTAGGCTGTTTTGAAAAGACTAAGCTCATCTAAGCGGCGACTTAGCTACTGATATTTTGATAGATTAACGTCAAAAGTTTTTAATTATTCACTTTATTATAATTAGTGTTTGTATATATGTGAAGTCAGGTGTGCATAAATGGATTTTTCTCAATGGTGAAGGAAACATCGTCCGGAAATCTGTTTTAGACCCAAAAAAACGTGGACGTGTGTCAGGCACAAACTTGCGCAGTAAAGAACAATTTTTGATTGAGACAGTTGCACTAATCCTACAATAAGACCCATGTAGAGTTGTAGCGCCCATTGGATTCATGTGTATTTTTTTTGAGGTGTATTATACTAATCAACGTATATTACAAAGTTAATGTAAGTCTGTACTTTCTTACAGGTCTGCAAGGCATAAGGACCTCAAAAATATAAAAATCAGACATACTTAAAATATATTTTCCTATGAGTTTGAAATTCAGATCATGCTATTATTCACTTAAAAATTCTTAACGTTACACTTAAAATTAAATAAAACTCCATGTATATTGCATTCATTAGTGGTAGATCCTAAAATTAATTAAATTGTTAAACTTTAGGAATACATGTTATTGAAAACTTAGCCGATATCTTTTTTCATCGGATGTCAGTTATTACGCGTGACATAAATAGTTTACAGTGTATCGTTCTAACTCCGACGCTTTCGAATGCAATATCCGCTTACAAACGAGTTTTTCAGTCCAAAAAACTATTTCGGTCCGCTTACCATTCGTATGCAAGTTTGCTATAATTGGCGTTTTATCGGAATAAACATTCACAATCATACGTTTTTCGGGTTTTGTTTGGAAATAAACATTGAGTATCTCCAAAAACTGCCAGCTGATATCTCATTTCTATAAATTCATGTTTCTGTTTTCAAATTCTACAAAAATGCAACTAATATACCGTATTGTAACCGCCGCCATGTTTCTCTCTTCCGCGATGGTCTTGAAATTGTACACGTAACCAATGTTCAGTGGCTAATAGCTGCCACATATATATTTATTATGAACTTATGATTATGTTAAAAGTCTCTGTTAATGATAGGTTTCATGTTAATGGCCCCACTCGGTGCAATTTCTATAGTTCCTCAGGCTAAATTATGACGAAAGGCTCAGATTTTCTGTAAGGATAAGATCACAATTCTGAAAATTTTCGGTCACAGTGTTTCATGCATTACGAAACTGTCTTCATCAATTAGAGTTCTTCAAATGATCAATTGTTATAAATAAAAACGAAGAATTCCGAACACTATTGAGTTGATCAGCAATTTCAATTAATTTTTCGCACTTGATCGATCGCGCAACGCCAGAACAAAGCAATTACGACACTGGAACGTAACCGATAGCAATTAATTTGTTTTCGCCTCGGCGAACAGTCCTCCGTACCCACCCTGTATAACCGTCAATCCCAACGCCTTTCATATTGCTGTTGTAATGAATTTTACATTTGTAAACTTTCACAAACATTGAAGCTTGCCTCTTACAATTTTCTCTGAAACGTTGCGGAATTCCGATTTAATAACGGTCGGTTGTGAAATCAAGAGTTAGGGGTGGGAGGATTGTGGGGATATTTATGTTATCGTTTTGTCATATTTTTTAGTAAATTTTGTTTCATTGTAATCTCATTTTCATATTGTAAAAATTGGTGCGTGAAATTATGAAACTAAAGACAAAACAAAAGAAGTCAAGAGAAAAGTTTGATCGCGAATGGTCTTTTCGTTTGACCAATCATCAATGTACTATGTATGTATGTATGCAATCGTATGCGTCTTTTAATTCACATTAAAACCCTCGGGTCAAGGCAGTAAAGAAATTAATAAAATGTTAGTAAGAGTATATATCGGTCTGTATACATGGCGAAAATTTCATCGTATATGATGTAGTTATGTATATGTTTTTAAGACGGTTGCAATTTAGTTTATAGCAGCTAATGTTCGACTTTTGTAAATTCTTACATATGCAAGTACTACAGCAGCAGGAGGAAGGAAAGGGGCACCGAAGCCGGGTCTAATGCTGCGCTTCAGCCCGGTTCTAAGCGCAGCACAAGACGTAGTGGCAGTAACTAACCCAAAAAACCAACAAACAAAGAAAAAGAAACGCGAACGGCCAGAGGCCTCTGTACCGTCGACTGGGGAAACTAACAGGGTCAAACCTAATAGACCTCGGTCGGTAGGAGGGACCTCGGCCAGTTATGTGGCAGCATCGTATAAAGCCAACGAATTGCTGTGTTGTGTTGCTGTTATGACTGAGAACTTCTCAGATATGACTCAAGAACTGGCGGATAATCCTCCTGAAAATCTAGGAAAAGCGTCAGCATGGCAGGCAGATCTTTAAGCTTCCCTGAAAACAGAACTAAGTGACATCAGGTTCCGTGTTAAAGGTCACTTTTCGGATGGTGTCCTCAAAACCTGGTGCGAGGACGCTTTCGCGTTTAGCTGGCTGGCCTGAACATGTGATGTCATTGCCTCTCCCATACCCGACACCAAGTTGATTTAGGTACAATGGACCTTATGAGTGTCTTTGTGCGGAAACCGAGTCCACTAACCATATACCATGTACCATATCACTGTTTACTGTAGACTTATAACTCCAGATTGTGACTTAACACAATAAAATTTCACTATCAAAGGACTCCTGGCTCTATTCATAGAAATCGATATACCTGATATAATTGAAAAGCTATTTTCAGTATCTACCTAATGTTTATACAAACCGGCTTTTCTAAAGTAAACCCTAGCGCAATATTGGAAATAGATTTCGTGCAAGAGCTGTTCCTGGTACTGAATTTCAATAAACTTAAGAAAACAATTTCAATTACTTAGGCATATATTATTTACAAAAACATACTAGTTACATAAATTAGTCAATATATTAATTTATTTTTCGATTACTGAGTTAAATAATGATTTATTATAATAGTATATCTAACTATAAATTATATAAAGCGTAATAATTCTATATCAATAACAGATTAGTAAATTAATATCAGCATATTCTTATTTTAATTCTATAAAATTCGTCTGTGGCATTGTTTATATTAAATTCATAACAAAGCGGGAAAATTGCTATTCTATTGTCACTTCGGCCAGAAAGTGCATTCCTGAAAGTAATTTTTGCTACATTACAATCCCAATGAGACAGAATTTTGAAGGCTTTGAGATAGTTAGGGGCGGTCAATGGAACACGTCCCCGAACATCGAGTCACGGAGCAAAGGAAACGAAAGCACCATAAACTGAAGACGTGATATTTGCTCTGTCTTATTTTGTCCCCTCAGTAAAAAGGTGAGGCTAATTGATTGTCGTTGTAATGGGTTTAAGAAATTTACAGAATTTCTTCAGTAACATTTTTATTATAATGGGCTTTTCGAGGAATCCAATCTTTTGTTGCTTTCAAAACCGAATTTATTTTCATTTAAACTTGTCTATATTGCTCTAGCCACCAATACCAATCAGCGATAAAATACCAAAAGCAACACGATTCATCTTTCACAGTTCATTCATAAAAGTATGATTAAAAGTGTCTCTGTGTATTAAAAATGTGTTAAAACATTTACGACATTACAGATAGTACACCAACGTGCTTTCCAACCCGAAGTTGTGTAGATCGTACGTAGTACGGAAACCAAGAAACTTAGCCTCTTATGAAATTTGTTAATCCGATCACAAACAATAGCGAATACAATAAAACAGTGTAAAGGCGCATCATTTATAAAATGAACACGAATAGGTACCATAAAGTGGAATCATGAAAGTTTATGCCCTGCTTTAGCTGAGGGCGGACCATTCAATCGTGGCGTAAAAAATTTACGATCACACGTCAAGAGAAACACC
Organism: Pieris melete; assembly: GCA_963693345.1. Taxonomy (NCBI): domain Eukaryota; kingdom Metazoa; phylum Arthropoda; class Insecta; order Lepidoptera; family Pieridae; genus Pieris; species Pieris melete. The sequence goes on along the minus strand of CAVNZK010000006.1, from coordinate 3,742,802 downwards.
AATGAGGCAGTAAACAGTCCCCTTCTAGCCCTTAAGTACTTGTAAAGTTTCATTAGCTATTGCCAAAGACTGCAAAATTGTCTTCTCTTATTGTTATATGTTGTGTAACAGGGGTTTTCAAATAACAATCGAAAACGAATTTTCTGAAGGAATTTTTCTCCGATACAGATTGTATAAGTTCTTTCATTGCATTATAACTCCGCACTCTGTGAGTCACGTACTCCAAGCAACACTGTTTTCACATATATATTCTGTATAAATTCGTATTTTTTTTATTCATTAGACTCTTAGAAACACAGTGATTCCAATAAATACTCAGAGTTTAATCCGTTATATTTAAAAACTCATTACAATAATGTCACTTTTATTCTTTATTCTCTAAACTTTATTTATTCTTCTAGATAAAAATCTATAAAATTTATTGATTTTAAACTTAAAAGGATGGTATTGAACTGACCAATTACTTAAGTCTTAAACGCATCAATTCCAATTTGAAGATACATTTAATTTTATCAACTGAATTTTGTGAACATTTTATAGAATTCGTATTATGTTACCTAAATTTTGTATTTTAGAATGATTGGTTCTTCTTTTATATTTATTCCTAAAATAAGTGGAATTTAAGACTCTTCTATAAATAACAGATTAATTTACTTTTCTCATTATAACTAGTAGAAATTTCATTAGACTAATATTATAAAAGATTCAGTACAATTATTATAGATGAATTAAGATTTTGTTACCTAATTTTACTAAAATTTTTCCTATTTTAGAATAGTTTTATCCGTATTTTATTACGGTATTAGGGGAATCTTTGTTATTTTTATATAACTTATAATATACTTATTTACGATTTAAAATATCAAACACCTAAAAAGCTGATTTTTTTTATTACGCATATTACGCGGCATTGCTGTCCATAGTGAACTTGTTCAAACACTTTTATCACGAAGTTTTAATGACAAGAATCTTATCTAATTTATCTAGCGCTGTGGAAGTGTTGGTACATAAATTGTGTTATGTATAAGCGATTGCTTACCTACGCAAATCACTCATTGAATATGCAACATCTAGTTTGGAAGCTCAGTAAGCATGTGCTTAGACTATTAATTTTGCTTATCGATTTAAACAAATACAGTATAATCCGTCGCGAATTTAACATATTAATTGGGAGTGTTACATTAATGGGATATTGTGTACGTACAATGGATGAATTAATCGTCGCTTAAATGATTTGAGACGGCCATGGCAGTGCTAAATGATCTGATTACGGGCTCATGCTTAGTTGGTTCACTAGGTACATGATGGACAGTCTCTATTTGTTAAATTGATGTGGCCCTAAGTGGGTAATAAATGTTATTGAGTACTTAACAATTGCTTTATTGTGTTTTCACGATTAAATTCATGTTACAGATGAGACAATAATTTGAGGCAACAGCCAATTTGCACTATACAATGAATTTTGAAATCGGAATACAACATATTAACACAAAAACAGTTATTATAAGTACACGCTTTTTAATTATTTTTTATCACGGATAAATTCATCTATTGCTATATAAGTGACTAATGCAATGTTACTTGCAAAGTGATGAATAATTAAAACTAGCGTTATTATGTTATAGGGGCGTAATTTTATCACTTTGCTTTTAAGTTCTACATATAGAGTTTTTCACAGATTATACTGAAATTGTAGCCACCACCGCACTATGTCGGTTGGAATCATTTAAAAGCAATATTAATAGTACAGAACAAGTTACGCCGCAATTCAGAACACGTTAGTTATGCAAAGTAGGTGTAGATATTAGTTGGTTGCAGTTTCAAAGAGCGCACTTGAGGGCCGGAAGGGCTTCGAGTGGAAAATTCAATTTGATCCCTACGATTAAACCTGCTTTTGTACGCGACTTTGGCTACTTTAAATTTGACCATGATTTTATTAGTTAATAAGAGTACTACTACTTACTATGCACTGAATTAGTCTGAACGAACAAATTCTTCCGCTTCATAAATATTGACTTTGAATACGAGTTGGCTTCGAAACACGCAGTGTTCACTTAGTTCAGCGTGTAACTCTCATCTCTGTGGCCGTAGGTTCAAATCCCAGTTATGTAATAATCGACATTCTCTCTTTTCATTTAGAATTTACTTGTACGATAAAGGAAAACATCGTAAAGCATCGGCCTTGCCTTAGACCCAAAACAGTCAAAGATGTGTGTCGGTCTCAGCAGGCTGATCACTTACCTGCTTATTAGAAAAAACGAGCAATCACGAAACGGATCTGAGGCCAGATCTAAATACGTTGTCGTGCCACCTGTTTTTTTTGATAATGTCTTCGCTTAGGTTTAACAAACGTTTTAATTTTGAAAACGGGTATCCATACCAACGTTCGTAATAATTGTACTAGTTTTCGGGTTATTTTACTAAACTTATTTCTTGGGTATTTCGTTAACTGTAATGCACATAATTTTGGCATTATCGTGGTTCAAAGTAAACAAAACCTGCCTTTAATCTAATACGTAAAATTCTCGTGTCGCGGTGTTTGTGGTTAAACTCCTCCGAAACGGCTCGACCGATTCTCAGGAAATTTTGTGTGCGTATTGGGTATGTCTGAGAATCGGACAACATCTATTTTTCATCCTCCTAAATGTTAAGGGTAGTCCACTCCTAAATATATTTTCTGTTTTTATTTTTTATGATACAGCATTAAACATACATACAATCTCTAACTTTCACCCCTCTACGATCAACCCCTATTTTTTTTAATTATAAATGATATACATGGCAAAACGACGTTTGCCCGGTCAGCTAGTTATTTTATATTTTCCAATAATAAGTTTTGATCGGAAATCAAACCTCTTTGATTACTGATTGGCAGTGAAATATAAATAAGATTTGTCATCTTAACTCCAGGTCACTCCAAAATAATAACAATAATGTTTGTTTTTATCATAGGGCAAACGAGCCTACGGGACGCCCAAAAAGGGCAGTCGTCGCAGCCCTTGGGTTTTTTCGTTGCCGGCATTTGTTTGTTTGTAATGTTTAATTAAAACTTTTACAGTAACTACTACAGTAGAACCTCGATAAGATAAAGTCCAAGGGAAACACAAAATATTTTATGTTATAGAGGTTTTAAGTTATCAAGGTTCTATGTCAGGTAAAGGTTAATATAGAGGTATGTACATGTTTCTATGTACCCTTCCTCCCATTTTTACTTGAATGCATCAGAAGGATGGAAAATTAAATATGTAATCATATTTATTCACATTACTTACATTACATAAAAATAAAACAACAACTAAAGGTTTAGTCTACTAAAAAAATCTGTGATTTTCTTTTGTTTTAAAAAATTCACTGTTTCTTAATTGATTTGATTTTCAATGACAAATAGAGAGGAGAATACATTAACACATTAACTTATGATGCAAGTAAGTCGTTGTCACAAAGCTAACCGCCGCAAAGCTTTGAAGAATTTAGATAAAGCAAACAATAGGTAATGTATTGTTTACGTTAACAATACATTAGTAAACACGTGCAAGCAATGAATACCGAAACCATTTGTTTTGACACTCTTATAAAATGACTCATTCACAAACAATTTTATGTTATAGAGGTTGTGGAAACATTTCTTTTAGTTACTGAGGGCCTATACAGAGATTATTTATTTAAGTTATAGAGGTTGCGTATTTTAAGTTATAGAGGTTTTGGGCTCTGATGGGAAGGGAACATAGTATTTTTTGAAGTAACAGAGGTTTTTATGTTACCGAGGTTTACGTTATCGAGGTTCTACTGTATATCTATTACTAGCTGATCCGGCAAACGTCATTTTGCCATGTTTATCATTTATGGTTATTGTGCCTCACTCGACATAGATAGGTATAGTGTGTCGCGGACTTTTTTGTAGATATTTATAAGATCTACAATTACTTACAACATTTTATGGTTCTATCTTTAATAGTTTAGGCAGGGTACGCAAAATAAGTAACTTTTTTGGTTGATTTTTTACACCTTGTGCCCGAAAAATCCTAATATCTTACGGAACCCTATTTTTGTTCAAAATTAAATAAAGCCTATATTACTCGTGAATAATGTAGCTTTCGAATGGTGAAAGAATTTTTAAAATCGGCCCAGTAGTTTATGAGCCTATTCATTACAATCAATCAAACAAACAAACAAAGTTTTCCTCTTTATAATATTAGTGTAGATAATATATAGTTAACAAATATTCAGGAACGTATCAGGATACATCTGAACGAAGTCAGGAGTTTTAATTATATTTGTAGAAAAATACGTATTAAAAGTTTTATATACTAATACGATTTAAGAAACATCTAAAGAAATTGTACAACAAATTGCATTGGACATTGTTTAGTTTCTTTTCAGCTTGTCACGCGCAAAGCGAATGAAACTTTTATATTATTTGTTTTGGAAGCTTTTATTCATATATTGAACGTTTAAATCTACATAGCTTAAAATAATTAATAGAAGAAATAAATTGATTTTGAGACTCAAAAAGGATTAGTGTTAGGCTAGGCTAATGCTTCTTTTATAGATAGATTTAAAAAAAAGAGGGTTCAGTAGTAATGAGAAGCTATTCGTTCTTTCTTTAAAGTTATGAGCATGGTGCCTTCATATTTTATCTTTTGTCATCGATATTTTTTCCATCCAGAGACCTTTCATCACTGTAGAATGACATCGTATGTCAAAAAACCATTTATTTTTTAATCTTAGACTCTTGTGTCATTTAACTGGTATAATCACGAAAAGAGCGGAGCGAGTACTCGTGAAGACGTGCTGTCAATCACTCCTGGATTTTTATATAATAAAAGTGATAAAAATAAGTGCATCAGTGCTAAAAACACAACAATTGTATTGTAAAAACATTTGCAGGAATTAGCCGCTAAACAAAAAACGCGAAAAGTGGAAAATAAAGTGAAATTAGATAGTACTAAATAAACGAAACTAATCCTGAGGTTATTACAAAGTCATTTCAAAGAATACAGAAATCAAGTGCACCAACAGTGACATATTACGTTAACATACATTGCTCGTTAGATATTCGCGGTACATTGCGCGCTCTGAGAATAGACTACTCAAGGCCCAAGGGTACCAACACTGACAAACTGACGCTTTGGCGTACATTGCTCGCCAGATTTCACAGTACACTGCGTGTCGGACCAGAGAAACTGTAGTAATATTGAAAAATGTTTGGGTTGCGCACACCGACAAAACCACACTCCGCGACCACTGTGGAGGCTAATAAACAAGATAAGCTTAGTGTGCAGACATCCGTAGTGGCCGCTGGTGTCAGGAAGAGCATTGACCAGTGGGAGGGGGTAACAAATGAGGAAAAGAAGGTCAGAACCTACACAAACGCAAAAACATATAGAAGCAAAGCTGCTGAGGCAACAGCCGTTCAACAAAGTGCCCTCCTTCAACTAGACGCTGCCCGTACTTTAAAGGGCGAAATTAAAATAGCTGTGACCACTGCTATCAAGCGACTCTATGAGCTAGTTAAAGAAGCAGAGGCCCAGGCAAGGGAGGGAAACGAGAAAAAGAAGAATGACAAAGGAAACGAGGAAGAAACAGGAAAAGACAATGATAGAATAGATAACACACGACAGGTGAAATCAAACGGGATGGAGGAGCAGCTGATAAGACTAGGGAAGGAGACTAAAAAGTTAGAAGAAATTACCAAGCTACTCCAAGAAAATATTAGTGAGCAAAATGGAAAGGAAAAGAGACTAGAAGAAAAAATAGAAGAACAGACAACAGTGATGAGACAAGTGTTGGAGGGGAGACGCACCTATGCCAAGGTAACGAGCGGCCAAAGAAGAGATAGGCCACCCAACCCAAAACACGGTGTTATCATGGAAAACAGACGTGTAGAGCTGCACTCCATGATAATAGCACCACGAAATGAAAAGGAAACGGGAGACCAAGTAATAAATAGAATTAGGGAAGCCGCAAATGTTAAAGAGGGAGGCATTAGAGTGGATAGGATTAGAAAGATCAAAAACGGAAAAGTAATAATTGGATGTAGAGATCTAGAAGAAAAGGAGAGACTCAAGCAAAACTTAGTGAGTGAAAATGAGCACCTGGAAGTAAAAGAAGTCGAAAACAAAGACCCACTAATCATCCTAAAGAATTTGCTGAATTACAATACAGAAGAGGATATAAAGCAGGCAATACGAACACAAAACAGGAAAATAGTAGAACACATAAGAGAAGAAGACTGGAGGATAACAGAAAAATACCGTCGCAGAGCGAGGAACCCACATGAGGGTCACGTCATCCTTCAGGTCTCACCAAAATTATGGCAAGCGTTGACTAGCGCAGGAAAAGTGCATGTGGACCTTCAAAGGGTGTGGGTTGGAGATCGGTCCCCTCTGGTGCAGTGTATGAAATGTCTGGGCTATGGCCATGGGCGAAAGCACTGCAAAGAAGAGGACGATCTGGTCTGTTCCTGTGCCCACTGTGGAGGAACCCACATGCGGGAGAAGTGCCTCAAATATAAAGCAGCTGAAAAACCCACCTGTATAAACTGCAAAAGGATGGGTTTCGAGAGACAAGACCACGGAGCCTTTGACGTTCATTGTCCGGTAAGGAAGAGGTGGGATAGCCTGGCCAGAAGCAGAGTAGCTTATTGCTAAGGGCCAGCCAACGGTAAAATCGATAAAAATAGTGCAGATTAACCTGCAAAGGAAAAGACTCGCAATGAGTGAACTTATTTGTGAAGCACAATCGAGGAAAATAACAGTCGCTCTAGTACAGGAGCCATACATTGGAGCCCTGGGTAGGGTGAAAGACTATAGGGGAGTGAGAGTGGTGCAGTGCCAGAATCCTCCGACGGGTAAAGTAATAAAGGCAGCAGTGTTAATTTTTGACGAGGATATTGGTATTACCCAATACCCCGCACTAACAACAACTAATGTAGTGCCTATCAAACTGAAGACCACGGCGCAAACTGGCATTGCACTAATCTCATTCTACATGGAACCAGACCCAGCCTATATAGAACCCTATCTAAAGCACCTGGAAACGACGGTGAATGAGCTCAATAGTAGAATAGTTCTAGGGGGTGATGCAAACGCCAAAAGTCCGTGGTGGGGAAGCCCGAAAATAGACAATAGAGGACAAGCCTTCGGAAGTCTGGTAACAGAGCTTGGCCTGCACATACTGAATGATGGGAAGCAACCAACATTTGAGGTTATAAGGAGAGGAACTAGAATAGTCAGCCACTTAGACGTAACAGTGTGCACGAGTGACCTACTGGGAAAGATCGAAGATTGGAGAGTAGACATAGGAATGGTTTCATCGGATCACAATGCCATATTATTCAAAATTAATGCAAAAATGCATCAAGGAATCCAGAGAAAGAGTAAAACAAAAATTTACAACAGTAAAAAAGCTGATTGGGTAAAATTCAAGGAAGAAATGTTAGGAAATATAGAAAATTCTCAGTTAACAGAGGACGTCGTAACAAAGATAGATAAAATTGAAGACTTGGAACAAATTGTAGAAAAGTTCACAGATGTAGTAATTAAATCAAGTGAAATAGCAATTCCAAAAATTAAAACCGGGAAGAAAACAAAAATGGTTTGGTGGACCGAAGAACTACAGGTGCTCAAGAAACAGGTTGAGACTAGAAAGAGAAGGATAAGATGTGCCGCAGCACGCAGAAGGCAAGAGGTCGTAGGTGAATACCTTGCATTAAAACAAGAGTATGAAAACCGGATCAAACAAGCCCAAACGGAGAGTTGGAAAAAGTTCTGCGAGAAACAGGAAAGAGAGACAATGTGGGAAGGTATATATAGAGTGATAAGAGGGACAGAGACCAGAGTCCAGGATTTACCACTTCGCAGGGACGGTAGATATATTAGCGAAAGGGAGTCAGCGGAGACCTTGGCAAGAACTTTCTTCCCGGAAGACACTAGTGAGGATGAAACTGAAGACCACAAATTGATAAGAAGAAGAGCAAACACAGTAAATAAAGAGGGACATAACTTAGTCTATGATCCCCCTTTTACAATGACTGAACTCGAAACCGCCGCTCTCAGTTTCAACCCGAGGAAGGCCCCCGGAGAAGATGGCATAACGGCGGACATAAGTTGGCACGCGATAAACGCGGCGCCTAACTTATTCCTCACCGTCCTAAACAAATGCCTGGAGCTAGGGTACTTCCCCAAATTGTGGAAAAAGGCTACAATAATTGTATTGCGCAAACCTGGTAAGACAGATTATACAAACCCGAAGTCTTACAGACCCATAGGCTTACTACCTCTTCTAGGCAAAGTATACGAAAAAATGATAATCGCTCGGCTGAAGTGGCATCTAGTCCCGAAAACCTCGAAAATCCAATACGGATTCATGCCCCAGCGGAGCACTGAAGACGCCCTATATGACGCAGTCACACATATACGCGCAAAGCTGAAACAAAAGAAGATACTAACAATCGTATCACTCGATATAGAGGGCGCATTTGACAGCGCTTGGTGGCCGCAAATTAGAGTCCGACTGGCAGAAGAACAATGCCCATTAAAACTAAGGAAAGTAATGGATAGTTACTTACACGAAAGACAAATAAAATTAACCTACGCTGGACAAACGGTTGAAAAAGTAACTAACAAAGGCTGCGTTCAGGGTTCAATAGGGGGACCAACAATGTGGAATCTAATATTGGACCCGCTCCTACAGGACTTGCGAAATGGTGGTGAGTACGTCCAGGCTTTTGCGGATGACGTCGTTTTGATAGCGGAAGGAGAGACCGGTAGTGAGATCCAGCAGAACCTCAACCTAACACTGAACCGGATACATAGATGGGGTATCCTAAACAAACTGAAGTTTGCGCCACACAAGACCAAAGCCATGGTGGTTACGCGCAGACTGAAGTATGATACCCCACGGCTAAATATGAATAATGTACCGATACAGATGGATAACTACATTCGAATTCTCGGAGTTGATGTGGATGCTAGACTCACATTTAACAGACATGTGGAGAGGGTATGCCGGAAGGCCATCCAGATATATAAGCAGCTGGCCAAAGCCGCGAAGATCGAATGGGGACTAAACCAGCAAGTTATCGCGACCGCGTACACTGCCGTTATTGAACCAATCGTAATGTATGCGGCCGCGGTGTGGGCTCCCGCGACAAATAAAATCTGTGTACGCAGAAAACTTAATCACCTGCAAAGGGGCTTTGCCCAAAAAATTTCAAAAACCTATAGGACGACATCATTACACTCAGCAACCCTACTGGCCGGGATACTTCCACTAGACCTCCGTATTCAAGAAGCCGCTGCCTTATACGAGATAAGAAGGGGGGTAAGCACGGAAATACTGGAGGGCGAAGAATTGGAGAGGAGAGTGAAATACGTAGATCTCCCACACCCGGCGAAACAAACAAAACTGGACTACAAGATGCTCACCAATCCGGAAGAAATCGAAGGACACGGCGGCACACAAATCTATACGGACGGCAGCAAAACAGGTATAGGAGTGGGTGCCGCTTGGACGGAATGGAAGGATGGAATAGAAATAAATAGCAAGATGATTAAGATGGCGCCCCACTGCACAGTTTTTCAAGCTGAATTGACGGCACTACGAAACGCGACTAGTCACATAAATAAAAATAAGCGTGACGCTAAAATATACAGTGATTCTAGGTCAGCATTAGATGCTATTGTGAGTGGACGATCTCTCGATCCCCAGGTAGCCGAGATCCGCCGGAGCCTGGAAGAGTGCCGCAAAAGAGGAACTCATATAAGCCTCTTCTGGGTAAAGGCGCACGTTGGTACGCCAGGGAACGAGAGGGCGGACACGTTAGCAAAAGAAGCAGCGGAAAGACTAAGGTCAAAACCTGAATACGCCGCATACCCCCTGTCATATGTAAAACATCAGATAAGGCAAAAGACTCTAGATGAATGGAATGAACGCTACCTGGGGGGTGAAACAGCTGGAACTACAAAATTATTCATCGCAAATGTGAGAACTGCGTACAAATTAATAAAAGAGAAGCGGTTCACACCCCAGATGGCGCAAATTCTTACAGGGCACGGAGCCTTTGCACATTACCTTCATAGGTTTAAAATTAGGACAAGCCCAACATGTGCCTGCAGCAATGAAGAACAAACAGTAGAACATGTGCTCCTACATTGCCCTATATTCGCATCGTCCAGGCACGACCTGGAGCAACAAATGCAGATGACTGTAAACCGTAACGGCCTACAGGACATGTTAATAAGGCACAGATCGTACCTGGAACGGTTCTGCGATGAAATTGTTGAATATATAAAGGCGGCAAACAAAACCCCAAGAACGGGTCTCGCGAGGAATTGCGTCCCGGCTCGCCCATGAATATTGTAAACAAAAATATTACAGATGTAGCCGGGGCGTCTTTCGCGAGACGTGTGATGTGAAAAAGTCCCTGGACATAATGGCAGGGGAGTAGAAAAGTGATATATTAAAAAAAAAAAAAAAAAAAAACTGGTATAATCACGAAGTAAGCACTTTTTTATGTTATTAATTTTTTTTCCATCCAAAACTAAGGACAAAAACACATAATAATATTTTAACGAACATTGACGAAATGAAACTTTTTTTTCGTGTCCTGTAATATTTGGTTCTCTGGACATACGAGGTAATCATTCTACAGCGACGATTTATTGTTTCGTTGGATTCCGAATCCAGGACCAGGAACAAAAAAGTACGGTGAAATAGGTCATGTTGTTTTAAAGTTAATAATACTTACTAAGAATAACGAAAGTATTGTACAAACGCTGGACAATACAGAGCAGATAATAGATGATGATATTTGTGAAATGACTGGTAAAACTATTCTTTTATCCGCTTTGCAAAGATACCCTAATCATTTGTCAAATCAACAGAAATATATGCGTGGGAATTCGCAGATTGATGGGGCGGCCTAGATTGAATTACATTTCAAAATAACCTGACGAGGGTAGCACATGCGGGCGCAAACTAGAAGACGTCGGAATTTCTCGTGCACCACTAGTGTCCTATTAATACTGAGTTTTCTTTTCGGAGTTATTTCAAATTTATGCCTTTTATCAATACTATTGGTAGATATAATATAGTCAGAGATTATGTAATAAGAGGTGTCATTTGCTTTATTAGAATGGCAACACCACGCAATATCTGTGACATCTAACAAGAGTCAAAGTCAAGTGGTCAATAGTGCGTTGAATTGATCGTTAAGTTCAGTTGCACTCTAATCGGCGCCTACGTCGGGCGTGCCTTCTGACCTTGTTTTTAATAGAATAAAAATGTCGGCAACAACTTCGCAAATATTAATCGTTTTAAATCTGCGACATGTATGCAAAGAAAATGGGTTTTTAATTTTATACGATTGTCAATATTGTGCTGGAGAAAATTTATATTACAACTAGCGGATACGACAGACGTTGTCCTGCTTGATATTTCAAGCGATTAGGATATAAAAGTATGAAAGTACCGACTACAGCGCCGAGCTGATTTGTGAATCTAAACCATTGCCAGATCCCCTTGAACACACACAAAAATTTTTATCAAAATCGGTCCAGTCGTTTGAGAGAAGTTCAGTGACATACACACTCACAGAAGAATTATATATATAAAGATTTGTAAAAACAATATATAAACAGTGATAATAAAAGTCATAGTATTAGTTTTTGGTTTTTTTACTAGCTTAATTTTCTTTAAAGTGAGCAGCTTTCTATACATGACCCTAATGAAATTTCAGTTTTAGAAGTATTGGCTCCCTGATTATGTTTTTCTACTATACAGCAACTATTAATTGCGTACATAAAAAATGCACAGCCGTCGAATGCCCGATCACAGCATTGAGTCGTGCGTTGATTAACAATTCTCATTGAGCAAATTACTAGAAGTAAATAGTAACAGTTAAAAAAGTAGCCTATAGAAAAATCTTTAAAACTGTAGATTCCGTAAAAATGATATGTAACTATTATCATTATAACGATATATAATAAGTTTGTGATGTTTAATCAAATGTATACATTTCATCTACACACATATATAATTACATCTTGACAATTGTACACGTTTAGAATTTCAAATCAAAGCCTTACTTATACTTATATTACTTATAGTTTCAAAGATATATGAAACAAGGGTGTTGTCACGGTCAGTATATTAAAACAGGGTGAAATAGGGCGCACAGCTTAGAAATGATATTCTAACGCGTCGGCCAAGTATAACTCATGGCGATAAGATCAGTGCTATGCCTCACGGCGGGGTGGCATACCGGAAGTCATCATTTAATATTATGGAGAGCCGATTTTTTCTCATCAGTTTTAACGACGCTCTATTAACGTTGAAGAGTGTTGAACTCTACTAATTACTGTTTTAACGCGTACTAAATACACGTTATGAATATTTAATATGTTCTGTACTTTGTCGAGCTTGTGCTTGAATAAATAATACATTCTATCGATATCGCTTTTATATCTATAATTTATATTCAAAAACCTATGATTACGAAAATAGTGAACCGCTTTTTTGTAGATACAATATTGCTTTTCTATCTACAGATTAACAGATAAATTAAAAACGCAAAAATAAAAAATGAATTTATAAAGTGTACACAGCAATTAAAATTCTTTTAATTTAGTTCACGCCTTGTCATTGTCCTGAAAATCCAAAGAAAGGGTGTGAAAATCATTTGTCAGGAAATGTAATGAGTTTCCAGTGTAGCGCTTACCTCTTTGAAAATCGAAGGGTATGAACAAATCTAGGTGATTCAGGAGCAGACTAAGCATGCGGAAAAACTTCAAACATAGGGAGTTTTAACCCCTGAGGGGTTAGGGGCTAGTCGTAATTTACGCAACTCGCCCTCATTACCGCGGCCGCCCATCCGTAGATGATATGGGGGTAACTTGCTGAAGGGCCTCTAAACCCTAACTGTCTGTCTGCCGTCCAATGACGCTATACAGGGCCACTTGAAACCTGAACACGCATTTCTAAACAAGCATATTTGTTATAACAATCTATCTTGGAAATTGTTCTATTTATACTTAAGTAATATTTTGAAAAGTGAATAACAAAAGAACTCTTGGCGACCACGATTATTGAAAAGCAATAATAAACGTTGAGTTGAAGCTAAAGAAGTTTTATTTAAATTGTAACACTCACGTCATTAAAAGACATTATTGAGACGATATTTACCATCCTCCAATTTACTAATAGATCACTACTACCCTCATCAGTGGCTTAAGCATGAACAATATGTTAAATGGAATATTTAGATTATGAACGAATCATAATGGATAAATTAACGTGCATATCGTAAATAGAAATTGTGCAGTGCCAACATAGAATTGAAGAGAAACCTAAGCGATGTTCAAATAGTATTCGCAGACAATGAAAACTGTATGGAAACGCTATAATATCGAATTGTCAACAACTGATAATTTAGTAAAGACAAACATAATAATATCGAAAAGACTGTGCTACTGTTACCATTGTTTAAGGTTGTTGATGGGCAAGGCTGAAAAGAGGATCAATAACGGTTGGTTTTAAATTATGAATTAACTATTTCGCACTGCAGTCCTGTATATATAGTCGCTACCAACAATAAATACTTAAAGTGTGCGGTTTCATTGCAACCGTCGCATTACTCCCCTAACGTTCCCATTATTGTACTATAATGCATGCTTCTAATCATTGATACTGACAGTTATGTATTGTAGCCACTTAGCGCATAATTAATTTTATAAAGCACGAACAAAAGCTTTAGATTTTTGCGTAGGCAATTTGCGAAAATACAATTCCTTCAATATAAATTCAAGTTCAAGAATAATATTCAACTGAAAGGTTATAAGCAAAGTGGTGCGTGAAAATATTAAAAATTATATGTTGTATTTGTAAAAATGCAATGAGATTTTACATACGATAATAAACTTTTAAATCATGTAGCGACATTAGTGTCACAAGTCATTAACCAGAACAATATTACAATGTAGAAATGTTATAAAATAATTTGAATATAAAAAGTTACGCTAGTTTCGTGTTTCATTTTGCAGAGTTGTATTTACACGGGAACGAAAATATGCGACGTTCAGACCGCGTGCCTCAGGGCTTTTCCTAATATGTTATTATGTGAAATAAAACGGACCGCAGTGCCGGACCGCATATTACCTTATCAATGTCGATTTGAGCACGTTGCTTTAATTAAAATGTATGAATGCTACTTAAAGCATTCTTTCTCTTTATAGCCATATTACAGTCATAATAGCTTTATGTTATTTATCGTTCTGATGACTGTGGGTTATGGTGAACGTTGAAGTTTTATTAGTAAAAGGTTATTTGTTCAGGTAAATTTTGCAATAAAAGTGCTTTGATAGAAGCTTTGGAACCGCTTCAAAGATAGTAGCGTTTTCATAAATATACAGGTACTTCTGTGGCATCAAAGGCAGCATGCTTACTTTATACTTTTTACTCACTTTGCGTTTGCTAAGAGGAAATGGGAACGTGAGGGTATGGGAAGTGATCGGTTTACACACTCAATACTCATACTATCCACTTGAAATAGGCGATAGGTTTATGGTAAAGGCAGATAGGTTAGGTATAGGTATCTTAGATTGTATGAACATATCTTTGTTTTGGTTTTTACCGTTATAAGTGCCCTAGTAATCATAATCCATACAAAAATATATAGGTATAGTAGAGTTATAATTCAATTCTTTATGAGACAAATATTATGTTAATACTTTAAAATGTTTAAGTACTTACAATATTGAAATGGTAACCGCTATGAAGAGGAGCGGGTTGTCTTAACTAGGTGGTCTTATCTATGACAAGTGATCTATCCTAGGCAACCAGTAAGTAAGGAAAACGAAAAGAAAGAATTGTCCTTATTATTTTTAAAGGAGAATGTGAAATTCTAACAGTGTGAAACATATTCTGTGAATGTTAAATAAAATTACAAGGTTGATATTATAGAAATATGCAAGATTTAGTTTGTCCAGCAAGCAATCTTAGTGACTAGCAAGCTTTCAAGTAAAGCTTTTCAATGTACCACACCCTTACCTGTTTTCTAGGAAATGAAAAATAATTTTTAGCCGCTTAAAAACTGTAACGTGTTATTAATAAAATCCATATCCGAAAATCTCGTTTCATAACAGGCACGAGAAGAGTTTAAAGCTTACTTTAGAAAAGCCGATTTAAAACTTGTTATGCAGCTTGAATTCGTTATCTAGCCTTTTGTATGGAAACAGAGCTGGTTATCCTAGTACTCGAGTAACAACACAAATAATAAACAAAAATCCATTCATATTTACTCGGATTTACAAATTTGAGACGGAACATCGCGATTTGTCTGTCATGAGATTAGTATTATTTTTAGACTAAATTAACGTTTCAACTTTCAAGTACTTGGGCGAAAAATGCGCTTGGCTTATTCACAGTAAAACCTTCTTAGGCAGCGAAGAAATTAAAAACATTATTCAAAACATAAGTACACAAACTGTATGGAAACTAGGATAGTTTTAAATTCACTCGGGAACTTGCAAGTTGTATATTTATCAACAACTGTTCCAAGCGTGTACACTGTACGGTGTATACGGTTATATTCATAATTCGAATACAGTTCGAATGTCAAACTGAGACGTTTCAAATAAGGTATGTGTTCGACAGCGCTGTCACGTTCAGATGGCGTGTCGGGAGTAATTTGCTCAGTCGCACCGCCTACTGTAATAACGACTTCCGTACCCCGTCGTGGCGCCTCCTCAAATTGGTCGCTTATCACCAATCTACCGTAGACTCAAATATCAGTTGGACCGTTTGCAATTTGTCAACTATGGCAGAAGGGTTAGTTGTTTCCTTGTCTACAAATTACTTTACATTTCAAAGTAACATGTTAAATAGGTGATAAAATCTTGCAATTCACAACTATACTTCTATTTCCACTGAACAGAATTTAGTATAACTAGTCCTATATAAGTATATATGATTATTAAGATACTTACTAGATTATTACTTACTTTTTTACAACTGGCCTTAACATGCAGACAGAGGAGAAGACTAAGAATCATATTGATTGTCACATATCGGTGTAACCAAACTTGAATAACGTATTTTTCACTTCATATTTATTTTGTTTTAAGATAGAAGATAAAATCAATTAAAAACTTTAGCTTTAGCTTTACTGAAATGTAAGTTCCAAGCTTTACAAAAAGTAACTCAAAGTAAATATTGTAATAAGCGGTGTTTGATATTTACGATATGGAAATTGTTATTGGTGTGTTTGAGATCGTAGTATATGCCCAACCTTTCCTGGGTTTATGATAGCAGCTGAAAACTTTTCTATACCGTTATTCCTCGGAGCATGTTTTAACTTACTGCTTTATTGCTTTCCGAGATATTATTTCAAAGAATTCGGAATTTATTTCGCACATTTGCGGATATGGTAATCCCGGAGGTTCCCATTTGCAACTTATTTTCTAATATTATTTGAACGTGTTATTGCCCAATCAATTTATATTATATGCTAGTAATAAATTTAAAAATGGGTTTATTTTTGTTCGTTCGGTTCACAGTCCACTCATAACCCATACATCTCTTTGGACGTAGGCCTTCTCTATATTCCTCCAATACACCCTGTACAGGCCTCTCTACGTCCTCTGGGAGCCAACCTCCTTGACGATGTCGTCAATCTGTGGGCGCCTGCGCGGTCTCTTGTTCTGTGAAGGTCTCCATTCAAGGAGCCAGCGGGTCCATCTGTTCTTGTCCTTGCGCGCTATGTGGTCTGCCCACCGGAACTAAGATTTTGCGACAGCCACGTCGCTCAGTCCGGTCCTTTCACGAATGGCGTCATTTCGTTCGCGATCGCACAGGGTGATGTCAAGCATTGCAAATGTAAAACTTATAACATAACATAGCATTATCCTATATTTTCTTTTATGACGAGACCAGATTGCGCCATTATGCTCCCTCTCACTAATGTGTTATATATGACACAAATAGTCTTCCACGTTAAAAAAAAATTATTTACCATACTCCAATCAAAATAGCTTGTAAGTGTTTACACTCCGGTATGTATACCTCTACATAATCTTCTCTCTCTATATAATCTTACGAAGATTTTTCAGAAATTATCAGCAAATGGGCAAATAATTAACAATCATTAACCATTATCGTTTGTTTACATTTCAAATATTGAATTATATAGGTATGGGAAATTCGCGAAAGTAGTTTTATTTCCCGCTCCTTCCATGAAATAAATATAAATATTGATGATTGCAAGTAGTTGAAAAATGAAATGAAAGTATAGCAAAATTAGGTATATTTAGCGTATATTTCTATATATTCGTTACTTTTTAATTCTACATAACATTTTGTTTAAATCAACATTGAAATTTTAGTTTTTGTTATCGGTGTTTTAAACAGAATATCGTAAAATTATTTAAGAGGTTTAATTTAATAGAAACTTCAAACGCAATAGTTGAGATTTTTCTTATCCATTAAGAAATTATGTTTAAAAAGCTGTAAATTCTTAATGTAGTAGCTTCAGTTAACTCAGCTTGTTAGTGAAAATTATGGCTTGGATAACAAGCCGACAAAGATAATGTTATTATACTGGATTAATAAATATAAAAAATGAAACCAAGTAAAATCGTTTCTTGTATTTTGAAGGAAGATCTAATATATAAAAGGATTTACAATTGAAATTATAGTCAATATAGACTCTTTAGCATAATTTAAATCTAAATTAAACTTGAATATAATTTAATTGGACTCGGGCAGTTTCGGTACGCTAGCCGGAATTGATGAAAATGTTTGAATAAAAAAAAAGAGTGCGTGTACTTATGTAAGCACGTAAGAAGTTATACTTTAAGAATATTTGACATTATTAAAAATATTTTGTATGCAAATAATTAATTACAATTAAATAATCAAAGACCGGAAAAGGAGTCATTATAGTCAATAAAGTTCAGTTTACATTTGAAAAATTAAATAAATAAATATTTATTATTATTCTCTTACATTAAGTGTAACATAAATTCTATTATTATTCGAATGTTGTTTTTAAATTATGTCCAATGCCGTAGCATCTTCTGTGGGCAATTTCATTCTGTTAATTTTGTGTCACGGTGCGCGCGCATCGTAAAATTTCACTCTCATAAATTTTTCATAACGCGCCTAAAGAAGAATAACTTCAATAATGAACATAGCATTGTTTAAAGATAAAGTCATTACTATTTTTACTTAGAACTTATTTAATTATAATTTATAAGTATATATGTATTTATCAAAAGGCAATACTAATTATATCTTATAAGTATAAAAATGAGCTTCAGATACAAGTCATGGTGAGTTGAAAAACCTCTCGACCTTATCAATCACAGCAAGGGTATTGCTATCCCCTACGATAAAATGCCAAGGAACCCCTAAGGATAAGGCTTGATTTAAGATTCGATCAATCGAATGAGGATTCGATCAATCGAATGAGGATTCGATTACTCTACTGAACTTATTAAATAGTAATATTTATAATGGCAATACGAAAAACTAATAATATGGTACTTATTAGGGCACAAACAGTCGTGGAAATGCCCTAATATGTATGTAAAACGTATCTGTATACCTTTTGATGGACTCCCAAATCAATTATTGTTTTCTTGGAAATTTAACCCAGAACGTCCGAATTATCCATGGAGAAAAACTTATGACAGAATACCAAAATGGAAATTAAAAATGGACTCATCGGCTATCTAATTTATCTTAATCATTAATCATTTCATTATTGTTTTTGTGACATTAAAAAAGAATCTTATAGTTTAAGGTATACGAAATGTATTTAATAATATTTATAGTTAGTCATTGTCGAACTCTGTTAAAGTAGCTACAGTTCTCCCCTTAGCGTGACGTTCAACCCTAGAATTAGAAAACCGTAAAAACCAAACATTCAAGTGATTTATAATTCAAAATAATTAACTAGCATTTATTTATACTGGCATACAGTTCTAATTATAAACTTTATTTAGACTCCATCTATGATACTTTTGCATGGTCAGTTTTTCTTTTATTAATTTAAAAAAAAGATTTGTTACCTTGATGGCTGGAAGTCTGCCACAGTCCGCAGACATTTTATTTTGCGAACTAGCGGACAGTGGAATCGACTCTCGGTAGGGGATACGATTTCTAATTGTTTAAAAAAAGAGCATACTCCTCACTCAAAGGCCGGCAACGCACCCCCTACAATGGGTGTCTATGAGCTGCGATGTTTGCTTTTTTTGGGCGTGTCATAGGCTCGTTTGCCCTTTATCCTATATATTTCCACCTATAGTACTATTCCATAAGTATACGGGATATATAACGGGAATTCTGTTTTCTTAAAATCAGTACTTTACAAATTTCGTATATTTCCTAAACATTCTTAGCAGCAATAAAGGCCTAATAAACAATTAATGATTGCTGTTTCCAGTGGATTGTATAACGAACGTTATATGAAAAATACGTCATTTAACTATATAGGCTTTCAATATAAATTAAGTCTTAAATAATACTAAAAATATTAATAGAGAAATTACGTTTTGAATAACGGTGATGTAATCGAAATCACGGAAAAATCTAGTACTTAACTTTACAAGTTAAATAGCAGACTACCCTTTCTTAATTACCCATCCTAGAAAATACCTCAATTTATAGGAACAGTAACTGGAAGGAAAACCGCGCAATAAACTCGTTGAAGTGGAAATCTATTTCTGCAGAGTCGATGAAGAGTCTGCCAATTTGCGGCGATTCTTAAGTTCTAAGTTTAAAAATGACGTAAACTGTTTATCTTTGAAACTTAACTTATAAAACACTAGCTGGCCTGGCGAACATCGTACCGCCTAACAGTCGATTCTTTATTTTTTTTAAATACTTATTCTGCTATTCGGTACACCGGTCTAGCTAGTAAGATAAAAAAAAAGTTGATAATACAACAAATACATTATGTCAAAAAATAAAAATTTACCTTCCCGGAACCCCTCCACTAATACTTGAACTTTATGATATGGTATTAAAGTTCAAATTGCCTTTAAATATTATTACGAATATTTGGTATGGGAATATAGAAAAGTGTTGTTATTAGACTTTTTCACTCAATTTTTTTAATTTTTCTCTCCGTAAGAAACCATCCTCGTACTTCAAGGAATATTATAAAAAAATAATCAGACAAATCGGTCAAGCCGTTTTCATGTTATGTCGTGACAACGGAAAACGGGTTTCATTTTTATATATATAGATTAATGTTCAATTATATACAGAATTTTATCATTTAGTTTCAGACTGGAAATAAACGCTCAGCAGCTACCGCTACCGCGTTATTAAAACTTTCTAATTTTAATCGCTTCTATTTCTTCACAAGATTATTATTATTATTGACCTGATTTTGCAATCCTGCTTGCTTCATGTTAGAATAAATCAAACCAATTGTTAATCTCTCCTTATGCCCTGTATCTTTTTTCGTTGTTATAATTATTAGTATGTTTGTCGTGTTATGTCTAATCTCCTAACTATTAAATTGTCTACATATGTTAAAATTGACATATTTCTGCTTCTGCTATAGTGTCTGCTTCCTAATAAATGTGATCAAAAATCTCGATTTTAATCTTTATTTATCGTTGAAACATATTCCGTAATTTTAAACTACGCATTAACTTTAATAATGCATTCACAAAGTTTATGCTTTCACATTTATGTAGTTCATAAAAATATTTTATTAATATATTTGAAACAGGCTTCGTGTAGGATTGTAAAATGTAATTTTCTTAATAATACAATAATTACCCTAAGACGAATTGGTTTGGAAATACATCAGCTGGTTCCACATAGTGATGGTGCGCAGCAAAAACTGCCTTAAAAATGCTAGTTATGGAAGGACGGACGTCGTGAGATACAAGTGGAATCTCCCATTCTGCCTCGGGGTTCGATGATACTCAGCTGCAGGTATCAATCCAAAACTCCTCTGAACACTATGGTAAATGCGTTATTAGAAACAGAGAGACTCCACATCTCTTTGCAACGCCAAGGGATCATGTCGCTCGGAGAGAAATTGGTCGTCGACGATTCGAATCGCTCTTCGTTGAATAGGGTCAAGCGGAAGGAGCTGGTACTGGTACAACATTTTCCTGCGCGAAAATAAAGGAATGTAAAGGATTTTGCAAAGCAACATTTTATAATCTTAAGATTTGAAATGGCACTCCATGTGCATGCAAACAGAAAAAAATAATTGCGATATAATATAATTATTTTTGCTTGATGTTTTGTTCATATGTGATTATTAAAATTGATTTATTGAAAAGATAAGACGTTGCGTGCCACCAAAACATTATTATTCTTTAAATAAGCTGATTCCAATTAACTAACAAGCTTGCACACAACACATATTCTTTATTTGCTATATAGTGGAATCTATAACTTTTGTGAATATATTGGATGTTATACAAAACGAAATATGTCAATTTAAGCCTTGTTAAGTTTGTGCTGCGTCGCGGAAACTTGCGAGACGAGACTAAATATTGATACATTGAAGGTACAAACGGAATAACGTTACATGGAATCGCTCAAAATGTGCCAGGTTTGGCTTAGTAAATAGTGATTCAAATATTTATTATTTTTCTAAGGCCATAACTGCAATTCCTCCAATTTGAAGGCCTTTGTTGCACATTTAGGAGATACTCGTACATTATCAAAGACGTGTATATTACGAAATTATCGCAATATTTAAAACTCGACCAAGCGTCAGTGTAATATAATGGAGTGTGGAGGTATAACTATAGGAGTGATATGCCGGCTTTTTCTCTCGGCCTACATCCTCTGTCTTCTTTTCCGATGAGTAGGGATGCCTACAGATTCAAATTTAATGACGTGGAATAAGTGAGACCTGTATCTTATGTTCCATAATAAAAAAAAAAAAATTTTTTTATAGTGTATCAGTTTTGACTTAACTCGTCTCTGTATCTATAATCATCTTACTTGTTTTATATGGACTGTAGGTACATCATATTGGTAATAAAAGGTTAATGCACTATATCATTCAAGGGGAACAACAAGTCAAAGCCAATAGAAATGTTTTACTGAAACCGTATACCGTATATCTACTTCTTCTAATTAAATCAAAAAATACTTTAAATTATTAAGTAAAAAATTAGTAATAAAGTGACCAGATCAATGGTGGGCCATGATTGAAGTGACCATTTATTCTTTGACCCAAAAAGGGACATCAATGAAAAAAAAAATTCGCGCGCCTTCTGAAAATGGGACAATTTTGCGTCCCACCGTAAATTTCGGGGACACGGCGACTCATAATTGGAAAAAGGAACAGTCCCGTTCAAAACGGGACGTCTGGTCACGTTAGCCATGACCCCCTCTTGGATGCGCCTTGAATATAGTCGACATTTTAGATAATTATTTCATATGATTCAATTGTAGGTCGGTTCAACTCAGTAGTCTCAAAATCTTGTATTACAAATTTACATAAACATTTTTTGAAGTTATACTTCTTTAGGCGCGTTATGTAAAATTGATGAGAGTGAGAGATTTTTTTTTTTTAATATTATGGCAGAGTGAATTTTAACGATGCGCGCGCACCGTGACACAAAATTATCAGTATGGGCGCCAAGCGTGCGCGAGCGAGATGGGAATAAGACAATCTACAAGTAAAAAGAAATAGAATATACGTGACGTTAGCAGCTATGCCAAGAATTTTAAATGACCATAATGACATTTGTAGTACCTTTTAAACAAATAAAAGAGTTTTAATTATTTTTTCAAAGAAATTTAGCAAAGCTTTTTCACAAAGATCTATTGTTACTTAGTTAAAAGATAATGAAACATACCTAGTTATTAAATTGAATTAATAATATAATAAATAATAATAATAATTATTATTAGTTTTAATTAATAATTGAATAATGTACTAAATATTATTAAATTATTAACGTTAAATATTTATTATTAATTATTTAATATTTAAAACAAATAAAGAAAGCCAAAGAAGTATAACTTCTTACGCGCGTACATTAGTACACGCACCTTTTTTTTTCTTTATTGTACATACCGGAACCATGGCTTTGTGTGAATCTTCAAGTAGTTTGGCAAACACAAAAAACTTTTTTTATAAAAGAGATCCGTAGTTCTTGCCCCATTAGGAAAGTGTATGTAAAAGTATGTCCATGAATGACTCGGTTCCAAACCGGAGACTTCACTTATTACATGTTCGAGTAATTAGCTAAAAGCTAGAATGGATCGCGTGCTTTGGCGTTTTGCCGTACAAAGTTTAACGTTACCTCTCGCTATCATACACGTGAACTTCGAATATAAGGTCAAGACTAGCTTTTGGTTTATGTTATTAATTTATCGTATACTGAGTCAACTAGTTGGGGTTAATGTTGATTTCTATCGAAAACATGCAATTGTATCGTTGCCAGTAAAGATTGTATTAAACTTAATATCAACCTATCCATATATTATCCTAACTTATGCAGTAAAGTTGCTTTATTTATTCCTAATTTAATTCTAGATCGTAGACAAAATCGTGCTTCAATTTAGATATTACTAGCTGACCCGGCAAACATTTGTTTTGCCATGTATATTATTTCTAGGAAAAACATTTTTAGTTAAAAAAAATAACTACCTACAATAATTAAAAATAGCGGTTGATTGTAGAGGGGTTAAAATTTCGGGTTGTATGTATTTTTGTATCATAAAAAAATAAAAACAAAAAATTGTCTAAAAAAATAAAAAAATAAATTTTGGGGTGGACAACCCTTATAAATTAGGGGTTGTAAAGATATATAGTAGCCGATTCTTACTGAATGTGCATACAAAAATTCATAAGGGAACGAACATTGTGACACGAGAATTTTATATATATAGAGATTAAGTAAGTATTATATATATTACGATCCAGACGGAATGGAAGTTCATGTTCTTCATCTGATAGAATATGGCGCATTTCACTTGAAGAAGATAGCGAAATTATTATATTGTACCCATGTATACCAAGCTGAATTCTGTAATCAAATATATTCCTTGATGTAATTCGATGTCTTAAGTGACTACATATATTTATTTTTCGTGAATTGTTATCGCGAATTGTATGTCTTTGATATGAAGTTCTTTAAACATTAAACCTTAATTAATGATTATTTATTACCGTGTTTGATTTTTCAGAGTCGATACGTTTATTGTGATGACGTTCGCGTATAATTAACTTAAGTAGTGATGTTGAAATAAACGAGTCTGTGAAAATATAACGTTTTAAAGAATTTATCAACATTCAATCAGACACCATTCGACGTGCAATTGTTTGGCGCTTTCAAAAGTGGTTGATTTCGCGTTTCGAGTTTAATTCGATTCAGTATTGTTTAAATAGTAATTGTAACTGTACAAATACTGTTGTTTACGTTAGTGCTAAAAGTTCTATTACTGTTTTTGCCTCAATACTGATAGGGTCGGTTTGAAATTGAAATGTTTGTAACTTAAAATACAGATTTGAATTTTTAAACACAATCTGTACGGATTACCTTGTGTATTTTAGACAACAAATTTGCCACAAGTTTTAAGACAAGAAACAAACCGGCATTTAATTATTCTTGATTACGCATACTATTAATGTCGGAGACAATGGTTACATTGTCCATAAATAGATAGAACCCGATATCATTTATTTAATTAGAATGGTAACACCACGCAATATCATAAAAATCTTACATGTTGTAAATTGTCAATGTCAATGTGTCCATCGCTGAACGTGCGCACAAACTTATTTTAAAATCAACATGTCGCACTACAGTGATGACCACTTGATATCAACAACTTGATAACTCTTTGAATCTGCGACATAGATATCTGAGAACGTACGGAAATGTATGGCAATCGATCAAATCTTTCGTTACGCGATGTTTAAAGGACCGATAATCATTTTTTTATTGATTGATTAAAATCAAGAGCTAAAACTTGTCGTCCCTTAGGATGGTGTCAAAAGTACCAAGAACCATACATACAAATTTATGGGGCATAATTAAGATCGACCAGAAAGATTGGTATTTAAAGCGAACTTTAAACTGACCTTGAAAGCTTAATACATTATGCACACAATCTTTTAAGTTATGCGTTGTTTACTTAGAGTTTAGAAACTCATAGTGGTTTGGACCTAGGAATGTTTCTGCCAATTAAATGGTAATTACAAAAGCGTGCTTTGAGCGACAACCTGACAAACATTGGCTGTGGTCTATAGTTATCCAACGTATTTACCGCCCAACCAAATAGCTCCCTTTCAATCATGGAACTAGTGTTTATGCTGATTGGAACGCTCTTTGTTATGATAAAATCGATTTTTAACGCGAATTTTGCATTAAATTCCTAACCCAATTTTAGTAGAGACAGTTCGTGTACTTGTTATGTTTTCCAGCTGATTACCACTACCTTCAGTTGATAGTTGTTTTAAGTACTTTTTCACCCTAATTATATGTACACAGTCGTAGTAATAATATAGAAGCACAAGTGAGTAGGTATTTTATATTATTATATAGACAAAGTAATATCTAATATTATTATTATTTTCAATTTATAGGAATTAAACTAAGAATCTCTCAGTTATTTGCGTGAACGGTGAATCTCCATAACCCGCTCTAAGATGAAGATGTGAACAGCACAAATTATTTTTAGTATACTTCTAGCGCCTACTTGCTAATATAGTACATATAAAACCAATTTCCATCTACTATAATAAATTCACCTCAAAAGATCTATTGTTACCTCGCCAATGAAACGCGTTCTTAGCTTGCAAGTAACCGAGTCAGGTCGAACAAAAATTTAAGGCTTGTATAGAGTTGGTACAAAGGTTTTCCGCGTTCCTTCATAAAACTAACAATATTGCCAGCAATAACAAGACAGGAACATTTCTGCAGCCCATATTCGCAGCCATTGTGTCGCTCGTTGGAGTTTAGGGGCTTGAGGCGGAGTGTTAGGATTGCACGGGCCATTGTTTACCTTTCTTCACCTGCCAAGACGGATTTCACACAAAGGCCCTGTTCGTTTCTGCACTCGTATTTGTTTTTGTTATATGCAATTGGAGGTTTTGAGTGTGCCACACGAGAGGGCGCGGATCTCCGCTCGTTTGTGCATTGAAGTACACACACTTCTCGCTCCTGTTTATTTATGAAGTCTTTGTATACGCCTTTCGTTTTTCTAGAAATTTTCACGTTACAAATAATTTATACGAACGGAGCGAAGCCTTATGAAATAGTTTTCGGGAACGAGTTTGCAATTTGCATTTTATGTATAGGACGGTAATGATAGTTGAGGCCGAGAGCAGGGTTTGGCCTTTGTACGAGTGCTTATTATGTTACCTAGAGCTGTTTTATATGCTTATGTTAACATTAGTTTTTACACAATACGCAGAATATTTGTGTATAGATAATTTTTAGGTAATAAAAAAATACTTTAAATAGTGTATAATTAATGTTTAATATTATTTGCAGATGTGTAAAATAACGTTTCCAACTTTAAATTAAACTATTGGTTTAGGACGTAATGAGCCAATTTTTTATTTTATTTTTTACACTTGACCGCATTGTGCTTTACAACTAAATGTATATTGACGCTTATTGCTACAAAGAAAGAAACGAACAAGGTTTACTTTCAAAGTTTTAGGACAAATGTCTAATTCTTCGCAAACAATGTGTAATGATGAGTCTAGATTATGTATGGTCAATACATTAGGTCCGACGTTCCACAACTGAGCGTTTTTCAAGGCTGTTTTTGCCGCGCACCACCACTATGTGGAACCAGCTGCCCACTGAAGTATTTCCGAACCAATTCGACTTAGGGTCCTTCAAGAAAAGAGCGTACCAATTCTTAAAAGGCCGGCAACGCACTCGCGAGCCCTCTGGCATTGAGAGAGTCCATGGGCGGCGGTATCACTTAACATCAGGTGAGCCCGTTTGCCCGTTTGCCACCCGTTCTATAAAAAAATATATATATATTAGGTTATCGAAGCAATCAGAATCTTTATACCCTAAATAATTAGTAGATATATAAAGCGTTCGCATCAGGGATGGAAGGTCATATAGTCAAAGTCAGTAGAACTTTCAAATATATTTTGGAAAAAACAACGATAAAACGGTAAATGTATAATAAAGTGACACCGTGCCTATCCTCAAGGAGTGGTCATGACTACCATGACATAACATGACTCTTGGCCCTAACGTACAACACATGGTCTGCCATTAAATTTTGTTCACCACAAATGATATACAAAATAAATAAAATCAGTGGCGCTTTAATCTCTTTAGGTCTTGGCCTCAGATTTCTGAATCTGTTTCATGATCAATTTTAAATCTAATAGGCAAGTAGGTGACCAGCCTTCAGTGCCTGACACACGCCGTCGACTTTTTGGGTTTAAGACATGTCGGAATCACGATATTTTCCTTCACCGTTCGAGCATATGTTAAATGCACATAGAAAGAAAGTCATTAGTGCACAGACGGTGACCGAACCTACGACGTCAGGTATGAGAGTCGCACGCTGAAGCCACTAGGCCAACACTGCTCTGTTAACAAATGATATATGTAGATATATTATTAATTTACACTTAGAGATAATTTAACACAACTCTGTGGCCGTAAATAAACCATTTCAACAAAGAATAGTGTTAAGATGTCGGAAGGGCTAAATTGATCGGTTCAATAAGATTGAGTGCCAAACCCTTTCACACTATAAACACATTAAGTCACGATTTTTGAGCTTTGTATTGAATTACACTTCTTAGCAATGATTGATGATGTTGCAACCACGGAATGAAAGTCCTGTTCATTTTTAAAAATGAAGTTTCCTTTACGTAATCTAAAGACATAAAACAGTAACATAAAGTTTTAAAGTAAAGTAAGATTAAAAATAAAACAAATTGTTTCTTTATACTATTATAAACGAACCACATTAAATAAACGTAGAAATTCTTCTAATATAAAAATCACACGAGTTTGTACTTGACCTATAAAATATAAGTACCAGTGATAGATTTCAGGACCCATCAAATATGATCTTAAAAATTACTAAAAATTTAAAATTATTTATACAATTTAAAAAAAAATTATAAATTATTTATACAAATTTCGATTACATAGTAAATACTTTTGAGGGTAATTTATCTCCAAATGTTTACGTAAATGTGTGTGTGTCTGAAGTGATATGATTTCAAATTTAATTATCCTTTTCCAATCTTCACAATTGCAATACCATAATTGCTACAAGGCACTATTTGTCTTATTTTGTGGACTGATGTATATAAGTAATATAATATATATATTAGTTACGCATTTATAAGTATGTATTTAACAATCTTAGAAGAGAGACGACGAAGGACCTAATTAAATAAAATTGCTAATGTAATAAAAAAAACATTAGACTTTTCCTAATTCCAAATTTTGCTACGAGCAAGTGAAAATATGCAAAAATAGTCTAAAATACGCGATTGGAGTCCACATGAAAACATTATAACAAAAACATTTTTAATATAACATTGAATAAAAAACTGAGAGTTAATATTCAAATATAAAGCTTTAACCAAATATTATGTAAAAACAGAGTTGATTTATCAAAAGACTAGGTAATCTTGGGTCTGCAAACATAAAGGGTCTTTTTATTTAGGCTTTTCAGTATGATTTGTGTTAATGCCTTCTAAACAATAACCCTAAACACAGTCCTACCATTAATGTTATAAATAAAATTTAAACAGCATTATGGCAAAGATTATGGGACAGAACAATGAGTATAATTTGCATAAGGTAACCTTTCAGTTTGCTGGGTTCTAGCCAAACCGACTTCGTTTAGTGCGACTATTTGATTATACGGTTAGGTGCTTGGGGCAACGTTATCGATAGATAGGCTGACCGCGTCTATGCAGTAGAACACGCACAGTTTTTTTTTAACTTGGTAGTTCAGTTTCGAATCACGGAGAAAATATTTCGGTTATCACAACCTGAGAAAAAATAAGTAGGTTAAGTTATATTTTTTCTTTAATAAAAAATCCTCCGCTATAAAGTATGGTAGAATAAGTATAAAGGAAAATACTGTATTCCCGTAAACACCATTACTGGTTTATGTTATTGTTTATTACAACTGCATACATTCTTTTATCTATAATAACAATTATTATTTCGCTGGCATTCGAAGGACCTAAACTTCCGGACTCAAGGCTATACGCCATGTTCATTACCAAGCTACGTGAAAAGCTATAGAGACTGTTTTTAAACAATTCTATATATTCACTATGCTAAAAGGCAATCATTCAAAACGCTGAAAATAGCAACAGAATTTCAAACGGTAGAAAATTAAATTCATACTTCCAATCAAAACTAATCAAAGCAAAAGCGAGTCAATGTAATATCCGATGAGGTCACGATCTCAGTTTTTATTTTCGCTGCATAAATTATAGCGAGCTGCAGGCTCGTTAAAAAGAACACGATCCAGAATTACCCGGCGGCGAGCGGTCCGGGTAAACTCTCTTTATGTGCACTTAAAGCTGCTTCCTAGACTTGTTTCATCCACTTAACTTTGGCGCATCTTAATTTAAGCCCAAACGCGAAGTAAGCCTATAAAACTTTCGAACACGTCAGGCTGTTTTATAATTTATAACGAAACTCGGCTGTATCAAACTATAATATATTTTAAATTAATGGCCTTATTAAATACCCAATTTAAGTACTTTACTGATTGTTTCGAGGTAAAAGAGGAGTAAGTAACGTTACGTTACGGTACGTTAGTACAAACTTTTAAATAAGTCTTTGTAGTATTATTCTATTACACATTAGCCTGGATGTGTTCCTTTCTTTAGTAAAAAGGTCGTTTCACGTATAGCAACGTATAGTATTAAAATGCAAAAGGTTATGATGATCGTGACAAGAGTTATAAATGAAAAAAATTATATGAAAAATCGAAAGAATTATGTAAATCACCTTGTAATAGCAAACAAATAAAACTCATAATAAAATAAATGGAAGAAACTCGTCAACCGTCAAATTTTAATAGCAAGAAGAAGTGGCCCTTAATAAGATTCGTCGTTGTTTTCCTCAATCTGTCAGATCTTTTACTTGTGTTATATTCAGACCTTTTCAACTTGAGTTAACCAATTTTATCCGAGTGACTTTCTCGATTCGACCGCACGGATTTGCGAGCTCCACGCTGCTTTATTGCTGGTTTATTTTATTTTTCCTGTGAGTATTAAATATATCTAAACAAAGGAAATATATGGAAAGATAGGTGGGAAATGAAGGTAAGGCGTTTAATAATATTTATTTGATCACATTATATTTAAATGTAACAATAATTTTTTTTTTATCATTTTAGCCTTAATTTATTTCCTAATACAAAAATATCTAATTATCTCATGTGCTATCTCTTTTACAGTTAGTATGTATCAGGAACCCTCTCCGGTATAGGCCTCCTCTAAGGCTTGCCATCTTTCTCTATCCCGAGCTATTTTTTGATGTCATCATCCCATCGAGCGTAGGGTCTGCCTCTGTATCGTTTGCCTGGTGGACCTCTCCATGTAGTTACTGTTTACGTCCACCTTTGATCTGTGAGGCGTGCTACATGTCCCGCCTACTTCCACTTCAGTTTTGTAACGTGGCTAAGCATCAATTGCTTTCGTCTCTTATCTTATTTTAATTTTATTTATTAGTCTTATCTTATGTACCTTTTTAATATTTAGCATGCTCCTTTCCATGCCTTGTTGCCATGTATTTATTTTGTTTTATTTGTAAATGTCCATGTTTGGCATGCATATGTCAGACATGGCAGAAGGCATGAGTCCATAACTCTCTTCTTTAGTATTATAGGCATATCACTTTTAAATATTTATTCCACGTATTTTTAACTCTTCTCTCTATTTCTTGATCATTTCTGTCCAATTGTACAAATGTCTGAATCCAATTTGTTTACCCAAGTAAATATACTTTTCAACATATTCCAACTCGTCATTCCCAATTTTTATAGTAGATCTTATGTATCGTTATATTCATTTGCAAAACTACACGTGCGCTAGCCATGTGTAAGGTTTTTATCATATTTTGTAATTGGTTGCTTGTTTCTGATAGCAATACTAAGTCGTCTGCAAATCTGAGATGGTTCAAATTGTTGCCTTGGATATACAATCCTTGTTTCTTCCAGCCTAGTTTACTTATGATCGATTCTAATATTGCAATAAAAAAAAATTAGGAGAGTGGGTCACCTTATTGACACCTCTACGCACTGGAAAAATGTAATAATAACAAATTGTTAAAAAATCCAACTGCTTTTCAACAAGCTTTGCTAACATTTGTTATAATGTAATACATTTTTAAATACATCTGTTTGTTTCATTAAACAATTACTTTATCAAAATAATTATCTACCCGCGCCAGACAATATTGTATTTCTTTACGATTGAATTGTGAATTTCAGTTAATTAAATTACCATTCCAAGGGCTTTCACCAAATGAGTTACGTATGAGCTGAGTATGTATTAAATATTATATAATATTATTTGACCCTAATTTTATATGGGTATAACTCGTTTATCGCCCTAAAACCAAAATATTACGCTACTAAACCATATATCTAGTAAAGTTTCATAAATTTGTAGCAATAAAATTATTTGGTGACATTTACATATGATTTTGATATATGTGTGTTGTGTACAGTTTGTTTATATAAATATTTAATGAAATGCATATTTAACAAACACAAGATACGTCTTTGACGGCTAAACCGATTTATCAACAGTTATAAATAGTAAACATTATATACGTAAACGATTGGTTAATTGCGTTGCATCAAAGCGTCAAAATTCAGTATCGAACATATAGAACATTTCACTGTGACTATTTAACGCAGATAGTGCCGACAACTGTAATTGTATTTACATTTAAAAACATTCTAGTCCGATGACAAAAATGTTTTCTATATTTAAACGATTGAAACGTTTTGACCTGTAACACTTGTACCTCAAAGGACGAAGACAAATACAATGCAACAGTGACTATCACAAATTGCGTATTGGTTCAGCCAGATTGCAGTTAGCCACTGTGATTGGTACTATAATATGAATTGTCTTAGAACGAATGACTTTCTACTGTGAATCCTATGGATTTTCTCCATATGGAGACCAAAATCACTAAACAAATCTTATGTACTACAATTAAACTCATACACTAATGATACGAAAACATCTATTTTATTTTATATAACGTATATTTTGGGATCTTTATAAAAATTAATCTGTTATGTTTTATCCATGTTATATTCCGATTGTTTATGGATACATTTCTTCAGAAAGCGTATGGAAGGGCACTATACAGTATAGATTCTTGATTCTGTTCCATTGATCATTACTTGTCGCTGACTACGCGCTTGTCTTGTGTCTTGGTAGTACTCGTAAATGTAAATTTAGAATCAATTTAACATATTTTCTGTTGACGTTCATACGTTTACTTGGTTACCTATATGAATAAAGTTATTTTGAGTTTGAGTTTCAGTTTACTTTAACAATTGAAGTCTGTCTTCTACGCTTACCTTGAATCATATTTTGTTTCTCAGGAAGTTCAATCAATATAATCTAATTCGAAGACACAAGAAGTTTGTTCCCGATCGGTCTTAAAAAAATAGTTTTAATAGATTAAAATCATGTTATCAGAGGATAGTATTTTTTAGTTACAACAGTCAATACAAGTTAAGGTACTTTAGTTTTATTTTGATGTCTTAAGAATTATTAATAGTTTATAAAATTACAATTATATTACCTTTTTAAAGAAAACTCAGATTAATTTTAAGATTAATCTCATTAAAATATTTTTTACAAAAAAAATGTGTGGCTGTTTGTACCATTTTACAGTAACAAAAGATCATGAATAAATTATGTAACAGTTATTATTATATAAAAGAGATATTGTTGTTATACATATGTTTATATCTGTATTTGTGATGATAAATAAAAAGAATGCATATACCAAATATTATTCAAATTTTTGCTTACATATGCCCTGGTCTATGCAATGGGGTGAATATTAAATTTGTTATTTAAGGTATTTCTTGAGGAATATAATATGAAGTTACCAGTGGTCATGATGTATGGACGTGGTCTAGCGTAAAGAATGTGAGTGCGACCCGGTCTCATACTATCACGCCATCACATGAGTTATACTCTGAGTGATAATGATAAGCTGATTCACGGCTTCCTCCGCATTAAAACCTCGTTAGTTTTTAGTGTCCTTTTTGGAACTTTATGTAACTAGAAAAATAAAGTATAGTTTCGGTTTAATATATCTTTAAGTGATATCTTGACGTTAGGTAAGTTATGCACTCAAATAGAATTATGTGTATTCCACTGCTCATATGTATGCCTTCGAGTTTTACCACCACTCGCAAGTCAACACCATTTTTCTTGAAGTCTAGTTTAAATAAATATTGTATTTCGTTATTATTAAAAAACAAGTAAAATATATATTAAATACTCTATTTGTTGCATTTTTATAGATTTATAATTTATATCGAATGCAAACTTTATTGTATTTTTATCGAAACCACTTTGAAGGTAATATTTAACTACCAAAAAGGTGAAATTTATCGGGAAAGGTAATCAAAACGAATCCTGACTCAAAGCCATAAATAAGGCTCATATTTATATAATAAGTCAACCTCAGAGCTAGCTTAACTTTAATGTTCACTCTAGGGTGATTTGTATTCTCATTATGAATGCCATATTCACTACAGTTATTTAAACGGAATATTTCATGGAGCCTGATACAGCTACCCCCTAATTCGTATACTATCGATACGTAACAAAAATAACTCACAAAAATAATCATTTGTCTCTTTCCACCATTGGCACAAAAAGGCGAAATAGTACTTTAGTTAACAGCATGCTATTTTTAGCTAATTTATTTAAAAACATGTTAGGTTTCACAGTCGCAACACATACTAATTAATCATATTTTTAAAGAGAAACATCTACGCGGAGGACGAATATCGCTGAGTGGTCTAGCTCCGAGCCTTGCTAAACTAGATTATAATTAAGTTAGTCTTAAATCACCAACGCTCAGCACGATCTAAGTTTTTTATTACGTAGGTTCTCGGCTGGTTTATGTCGGTGTAAATAGTGTCTTAGTATTTCTGTTTACTCTAGATGTTCTATAAATATCTATCTACATCGTAGTACCAAATTAGTAGTTCCAGTCAATTTTGAGCCAAAATTATTAGGCAAACAGCCAACCCCAACCCTAATATTAGTTAAAGCAAATACTTCGTACTAACTCCGAAGTACACCGTTCAGTTGGTTGCGTGACTAATGAGTTTTCTTCTATTTCTTATTGTTTTTCAGTTGTTGACCCTATACTATCGACATTAGGCGGTCGTGAGTGAGGGTTCAACCAGTAATTATACCAATAAAATGATTTACTAACCGATTGTGGCCCTACAAACCGTTGGCTTATGTCAACACAGCATATAAATGAACCATAATTGATGTTAGGTGACAGCGAAAAGTTAAAACTGTAATTTAAGAAAAGATTAATTGATGCGATAAGTTATAACGGTATATTAACAAGAGTTTCAGTAGTAAAATCTTTTTATGACTCAAAATTAAGAATTGTATAGAAGCTTTTCACTCGTGTGTATCCAATGCGATTATTTAAAATCTTTATTACAGCGCAGACATTTTTATATTATGTTTTATGGTTTTGATAAATGTAGTTCACTTTTATCTCAATTTTACCTGTTATCGTAAGAATTTTATTTTGTTTTAATTTAGAAATGATTTAACATTTAAATTTCCTTAATGCACATTTACTTATTGCAATTATTGAAACTTAAACTAAACAATTGTTTTAATGTAAACCATTTAAATCTTTTTCAACTGTAATTAAAAATTATGTTTTGTTAGTTACCATTTCATTATCATTGTTTTCCTTAAACTATTGTTATACCGTTTTTAATTTCGATGTACTAAGTGTAGACAATCATCACACAATTGTTTGACGTTCAAGATTAAGATACGAGTATAGATTGAATATGTTTGAGCTTCCTAGTGCTCTGCTAATGTACAGCACAGATAGCTGAGCTTAAAGACATTTGTACAATAGAAGACAAACGTTTTCCTTTAGTTTAGTTCACGTCTCAGGGAAACGTGAAGCTTTTAACTAAACACGGTATTCTTATCCACATTGTTGTTTGAGTTTACTTGTAAGCTCACTGGACGGACCAACGCAAAGCGAATAGGGGCTGTTAGACAGGAAAATAGATCATTTGTTTCAGAGTGGCACTAATTGATTTATCTATTCTATTTTTGAAATTGTAGGAAACAACGTAGAGCCTAAAATAATGACAAAATGGGGTGGCAATCTCCAATTTTGAAATCAACAATATTTAAAATAAATAGCATAATGCGCTACTATTGTCTAATTAGTAGTCTAATATAACAATAATTATTTGTTATTTTTTTATTCCCATACGATTGATCAGGTTATAAAAATATAAAAGATTAATAGTGACTTCTGAAAATGTCCACAAGAGTTTTCTGCCCAAGTAATATAATATACATAGAAATTTTTGTTGTATAGTAAAAGGCTATATGACATAAATTACGCAAGAATTGCACATAAAATGACTGTATCTTTACTTCTACTACTGTACTGTATCTTTGTTAATTTATAAAATCTACTTATAGGATATACGTTTTACAGGTAAAATTCTTTTATAGTAAAGTTTATTAAATCAGTTCTGTGGTTTAAGGATAAAAGAAAAAACACTATACTTTCAAGAGTATCACTTGATATATTTTGATTTAAATAGCTGGGAGAGATAAACATTAAATAAAAAGTACTGAAAGAAAGTAAAAAATGTAGATGAAAAGATTTAGCTCCGAGCTTGCTTTATGAGAAAATCATATAATTCAAGCGGTCAGTTCGCTAGTTTTGCATTTCCGGAAAACTTGTACTTAATATTATTATCTTCTTAAAATGAAAAGCAGATGGAAGCTTCTGTTGGATACTTGGACATGTTTTGTTTAACTTAATGATATTTCGTTCATTTACGGTATTGTGATTATATTTAAAACTATATGAGTACTACTGGAGGGAGCTTGTAGTTTATTGTTTATCAGAATGCCAAATCGTAAAATGACTGCTTCACGACTGATTTGAGTGCGACCCCCGCTGCGAAAACCGCTGTGCGAGTTCGAAAAGTGAGTTACAGAATCGCAAGGCTGAATTTAAAAATAATGTCAAAATTGACTTTTTTACTTAAATAATCTACGATCTCACACTGACTATGACTGTTTACATCAATCGAAATATGAATTATATCAATAATCTATGTACGAGGTACACCTACCCTGCGATTCTATAACTCACTTTTCGTACTCACACAGCGGTTTTCTGAAAAGGTGGGAGCTTGTAGTTTATTGTTTATCAGAATGCCAAATCGTAAAATGACTGCTTCACTACTGCTTTGAGAGCGACCGCCGATGCGAAAACCGCTGTGTGAGTTCGAAAAGACAGTTACAGAATCGCAGGGCTGTATGGCTTAGTCAAGATACTCAACTTTAAAATTCCAGCAAAACAATAATGGCTTAGAAAAATGTTACGCATGAAAGACCATTTTTCGTTTTTTTATCATATTTGAATAGCAAACGTGATTCCCAAAATGAAGAAACTTACTTCCATGTGACGATTTCACCTAATATTACACTAAAATAAAACATTGTACAAAACACTCTCAAGTAAATAAAACTAGAGTACCGTCATAAAGTTTTGTTTGCTCTTGGAAATATAATAAGACACGCATTTTACGAGGCGGCTATTCGCTCAATCTGCGTTGTCTCACTATTCAGCTGCAGTTACCGACTAAATTGGCCGCTTCAACGGGACCCTGAATCGTTCCTAACTGGAGGAATTTATTGGTTATTTTTCTCTCTACGGACAAGTTTATATTGCAATTTGTTATATTAAATATAGGTGTACCTCGTTCGACGGTACGAGGTCGCTTGTGCCTTGAAATTATAATTTTATAAGTTCAGTCACCTCTCACATGGGGCATACATATTTCTAAGCTGGGCATTTCAACCTGAAGAATAATTGTTGATTTCTACTCAGGACATCGCTAGTCCGGAGACCGAAGGTGGTTCCTCTTAATATGAAATAAAAAACATTTATTAAATTTTTTTATGGACAAAAATGGATCTGAAATCACCATTCACCATCTAAAAATTATTCATTTTTTTAATACTACGATGCCTTATTGCTATAAGGTGACCGATTCAGCGTGTTGAATTTGGTAGTTATTAGACACAGAAGCATGCTTCCTATATAATACTGACACAAAAATGTGTCTTTCTCCCACTGAAACATATTGAACCATATTTACTTTGTTATATATTAAACCTGGCAATAAATGATTAAACAAAAGAATCATTGAAACATTATGCACCTATTTACGCATACATTATTATGTTTACAAATCTGCAAATCGACTAAATTAGTCCCTGTGTGATTTCCCAATATGTTTGCAGCTGAATAATTTCATTCAACGGTGACTGTACTTCGATAAAACTGTTTGGTTTGTATTAATAAATATTTTCAATTATTCTACAACTTTATGACAACACTTCAATTAGTAATTTGGATTTCAAATTCTAGTAAATATTCCATGTTATAAATTGAGTTACTTATTGTTAAACATTCACTACGCCATATGTGTGAGCGATCAGTTAAAATACACCGTACAGTGGTTACTTACTTACTTCTTCCCTTGCCCTTCTCGCAAGTGTGAACCTGAATTTGCCTAATAGTCCAGTCAGTCAAGACAATTAATTCATAATAATTCCAAAAGTTTTCAAATTTTGATGTAAGGTCGGGAGTGGTATTAAAACAAACTATAAAATTTTGCAACCTGCTCTGCGGTCCGGAACATTGTTAAAAATGCAATAAATGATAATTTGCTTAGTTCTTGAGACCAAAATTCCAAAAGTTCTGCAAAGTTGGAGTGGTGTTAAATATATTATTTTACATCACGTGTCAAATTTGCAACCAATTTAAGTGTACGGAACATTATTTAATTAATGTTGTTCTTTATTAAACTGAAGGAAAACGTTCCAAAAGTTCTGCAAATTTGACAGATATATCGAAAATAAAATAAATAACAAAAAATGTTCCGTACACTTAGGTTGGTTGCAAATTTTATACGTGATATGAAATATTATATCGAAAACTTCCCCAAGTTTGCAGAACTTTTGGAATTTTTTTCACGACCATATAGACATGAAATTAATTTAATTGCAATTTTAACAATGTTCCGGACTGCGGACAAGGTTGCAAAATGAGATTTATTGTCGTCCCAATGTACCATTCACTTGACCGAAGTTTGAAAACTTTTGGAATTATTATCAAATTTTCGATTTTTAATATCTATAATGACTGGTGTATAAGATCCACGTAACTCCAACATCACCGTTGGTTGCAAAACGCGGACTTCAGTCAGTCCAAAATGGCACTGCTACCGGCAAACCCGCAGGAGACGAAGAGACTTCTAAGCCCCAACAGAATTAATCTTAAAACATGATAGGATCAATTACGAGTCACTGTCTCCTTATTAAATATCTCTGTGTCCTAGACGCGACAGACTGTCTCTTGTGCTGCGGCTGTTTCAGCGTAGAGGAATAAGTCACAGTTCCAAGTAGTCTTGGAATGCGTGGCTGTGGCTTTCCAGGAGACTTCTGAGCTTCTTGAATGAGCAAGGCTGCCTTAGTTAGCCAGGACTTTACGCACAACGGACTAAATGAGC
This sequence comes from Pieris melete, assembly GCA_963693345.1. Classification (NCBI taxonomy): domain Eukaryota; kingdom Metazoa; phylum Arthropoda; class Insecta; order Lepidoptera; family Pieridae; genus Pieris; species Pieris melete. Next base: position 3,703,979 of record CAVNZK010000006.1, on the reverse strand, counting down.
GTCTATGTGCGGAAATTGAGTCCACACTACACACACACATACTAGCCTGGCTTTGACGTTGTTAATTTACAAGCTCTGTGACATACTCGTATAATGACAATGGCAGCCGATACCAGCGCCATTGGTCCGACATATATAATTGTTGTCTAACTATTTACAAACAAACTTATGCTTAAACTATAGAAGCGCGCGCGGCTTGAAATTAGGAACTGACGCATTTGATAATGTAAACATCCACTAAGGAAGGTCGCTTTTACAGAATTTTTTCCTCAAAGGGATAGACGGTTGGATGAAAAATGTCAGCATGTTAAACTTAAAAATATGAGTAACACGACAATGTCGCAGTCGATAGCAAATTTTGCATATGCTTAAAATATTAATAATTATATAATGTTTAGATACATAAATAACTCTTTCTACACAGTTACTATCTATGCTAACAAAGCGTTTATTACAATACGCAATAAGATCTGAAGTACGATGAAATAAATTTAATTAGTACATTCTGATTCTCAGATTCTGTTACAGTTATTATTTGCACAAACTTTAGTGTGATTTCGGATTATAATATAATGAAAACATACTTATTTCTGTAGGAGATATAATTTTGAAAATTTTACATATCCCTTTTTATTTGACCAGTAAAAGCACAATAAGTATAATTGATTTGATAAGACAGGAATGTTTCTCTTTGACAAGGGACTGAGTCCACGAATGGGATCCAGGGAAATGAAAAAAGGAAATAGATTTAGTGAGCCCTATTTTGCAAATAGACGGCTTGTTTAGATCCCATGAGCCTTGTATATTTAAGTGTTTTAGTTTGCCTGATCTATATAAATTAATTTGTTAAAATAAAAATAAAATATATCTCTCATTTTAAGAGTACAAATGGTAACAAAATACTAATAAAATTATTTATGAAATGTGCATCTATATGTATGGAGGTATGGCACATTCCCTTTTTCCCCAAAACATTTTTTTATTGTTATCTGTCACTGGAAATGTTAAATTATCTTCCAATAATTTACTAAATCTGTGCTACGTATCATAAGGTCATAATATAATAAATAATATGTAAAAACGCCCTAAACATAATATCAAAGAAAATACATTTAAAAACTATATTTACAGTTTCATAAAAATGTGATTTACAAAACTTAAAAAAGCGGTTTTGTGGAGGAATAACTTAAAGAGTTAACCGCAGACTTATACGACCCAATTAATTAAAAAAAAACACGTCTAATTAATAACTTCACCTTTGATTTTTTTTAAGTCATTTTAAAATGACCTAAATTAGAACAAGTTCTTCGAATATGTCAGCAATCCACAGTTAATAAACATAATATCATTTAGTTCTGTAGCTTATCCCACGACTAATAAATTCTTGAGTAAATATTATTACTGACTTTCATCTACTGGACGTAGACATTATTAGTATCTGCTTTGATTGTGTTTATTTTAAGGCAATTTAAAATCTTATTAAATAAGTAAAACTTTATATTGTATGATGTTTTAATCAATGATTGCTGAAATGAATTGAAATGTTGCAATGTGCATTAACAACAAATTTGATTAATACAAATAAATTTTGTATTCATCATCAGGTTTTTTGTTGTAAATTCTTCCAGGTTTTGGTGCCTTCTTTTACGCTGTAAGTACGTAGAGCTCTTAATGAAATATCTTCCTTATATATCTATAAGATTATATAAAACATGTTTTCAGAGAATTAACTTAGCTAAGAAGTTTTTATTGTTGTTTTAATGATGCGAATCTGTTAGATATAAAGTATCGGTAGTATTATTTTTTAAGTGATGTCATGAACCAGTACTTTAATTGAGACAACATCCCTAGTAAAACGTGTTGTACTAGTAAAACGTGGTGTACTAGTAAAACGTGTTGTACTAGTAAAACGTGTTGTACTAGTAAAACGCGTTGTACTAGTAAAATGTGTTATGAGACATACGGTACCTACATTTAAAACAGCATTCGGTCCAAGGTTTATACTTGGAAACACCTTAACTGCCATATCCACTGAAACAGTGCAGTCGATATGGCAGTTAAGCCAATTCCCTGTAGCAGTTTTTTTGGGTTTGAAGTGAGACGCAAGAATTTATAGCTTAATTTTTTTATTAATACCTACTTCTTATTTTGATGTACGTTAATTCATTGTTAAAACAACAATTTTGGTGGTTCTTACACCTACAGACCTTCCTTTTTCTTTTTTTTATTGTTGGGAAATCAATTTACTGACCCCCGCGCTGGGGCAACGATTTAAAAGTGACGCAGGTAGTGTGGGAGTCAGTCCACACCGCCCCATCTGTTCACTATGGACCAGAGGCGCGGTAACAGTTTCCCTTAATCCGTGCCTCCGTCATAAGCGCCTGCTGTGTGAGAACAACTTCTGCGTTGCGCAATTCTGTGCTAAGGTCACAGTGGAGTACGTGCATAATCGCGTCGTCTTCTTCCTGGCCTTTTTTTGCGTTGAGGGTCGGCGTCTGGATACCTACAGACCTTCCTCAGTAACTCTCTTATTCTGAAAGCAAATAATTCATTAAACTTCAATAGAAATCCGATTTAGATTTGTTATTTGAAACTGAAGTCCTTTGTTTTCTGAAATCGTTGTGAGAAATATGAGGTAAATGTTGTCCGAGTGCGATGCGTTGCCTCGGGGTAACGCTACCTAAGGCACGTTATATTCGTATTATGTATTGTATTCAAAACTGGATCTTATATGTTGTGTGCTTACATAAAGTTGACATGTAAATGCACTTTATAAAGTATACCTAGGTTGGCAAATTGCTAAACAGCTTTACGGGGTTAGGATTAAAACGAAATGACTAGAGATGCTGTTGACTAATCAGAATAATACGAAACGCAACATCTTTCGTCTTACGTTAAAATATATGTTATATATTTTTTATAGTTAAGGGCAAATGGGCAGGCTTACCTGATGTTAAGTGATATCGCCGTCCATAAACGCTCTCAATGACAAAGGGCTCGGGAGTGCATTGAAACTAAATTCTTACCATCCAGGGTTATGAGACCCAAGACGAAACATTTCGTTCGATTATGATTGGAGCGGACGTGATATAACGTCTCACGTGATGTGTCTGTGTGTATTGAACTAAAGATTTAATAGAACATAATAGATGCAAATAAGATATCAATAGGAGGACAAGGGGCGATCTTATTGAGAAGAAGGCGATCACTGTCAGGTAGCTATATTCGTATCATTATTTAATAATAACAGTAGTACGATCCATACTGCGTGCAATATAGTAAAAAGATATTCTATGTTTTGTCTAGACAGACCTATCTCGCGTAATGAATACTGGTTCAAACGTAACCCTACGAATGATCTACACGTACCACTAAGTCGGAAATGATTTTGCCATTATTAGAGCGCCTTTAGGGACTGCGGTGTTCATTTGCAAGGCATAAATCCGTGAACTATCATGGAGTGTAGGAAATGTTGGCTCGAATGCGTTCGTGGCGCGGTGCGGCCGTAACTTCACGCGCGGTCGCCGCCAGTAACGAGCTACCGCATAAAACAAAATGCCACCAAAAGGGATCTGCGAATATTATTCAAATGCCAAATAAACTGTTAATCCCTGTGACATTTGGTTATAGACAGAACTTTAACCATAATATATGTATAATGAAATATAATTGTTTTGATATTTGAATCGCGGACGTCGACTCTTTAATGACGTAGGTACTTTATTCAGAGAATATCGAAATTCGAAAAACAAATCATTAAAATACGAGGGAAACATTGGTCATTATGAAACAGTTCGAATTCCACTAAGACTGTATCACAAAAGAGGTTGTATAGTGAGGTAGTGATGGGAAAAGACAAAAGTATTTTTAACAGGTTATATAGAAAGATTTCTTATTTATAAACAAGTTTTCTGTTTCATCCAGCCTTGGGTTCATTTTGTGACGAAACAAAATGTTTATCTAAGAAGATATAGAAAGCTGGTTTTCTTACAGATAAATGAGCGAGTATTATTCTATGCATGACACGTTACGAGAATTCATATACAAAGTATTCTAGGTAAATTACTTCACAAGCCATACAAAGAATTACGGAAATAAATTGTATGTAAATTGGTATGTATGGCAGTGGCCACTCCGTCATATTACTTAGCTTAAAATTGTAATTAAATTCAAATAATAATTGGTGTGTCATTTGTACATTTGTTTTTATTTTTTTCTGACAAAGGTCGTAATTTTTTCATTAATCCGATAAAAAAATTGAGCTTCATGAGACTGACAGTCAACCACAAGTAATGGAGAGATAACAAAAGGAGGAATAAACGAATTCCTCAAACAATCGATGATATTATATATAAACGTACCTATGTTTACTCGCTCTATTTTAAAAATTACTCTATAAAATAGTAATTATTCACATTTATATTGATATACAATCGACTGCAATGTCTAGCGCTGTGTGTGGGCTATAGAATGGATTAGAATATAGTAATAGTTAGTTATCGTATATTAAAATTCACTTTTCAATTCATGTATCATCAATACGTCCGTATTTTGGAAAGTATAATAAATAAGTATTCCTGTGAAAGTGAATAACAGTCAAATTATTCAATATTAATATTCTTTGAGACATACTATATATTTTATTGTTCGTGGTTATTTTAATTACAGATTTTAGTTTTTCTATAAATAAATATATACGAGAAGTGTTATAAAACGTTCTATTTTACGATGCCTCTATTTCTTTTTATTACTACCTTAAATTACTCGATTCCAACTACTATAAACATATCAAAATGAGTTACATTAATGAGTTTGTCCCAAGGCCAGCAAATTACTTAATTTCTAGACTTAACGAAGGTAGGGTCGTTTGTTTCAAAGCATTTCGTAATCAGTATCCAAACCTTTCTGAATAAAGTTTTTGATAAAAATGACGCAGTTGTTTATTTTTATTTGAATAGTGTTAGCTCAGTCGTTAGGTGACCAATTCAAAGAACTGAAATCCTCTTATAGATAGATGCAGCAGTTGGATTGGAATTGGAGACAGGAGGCTCATCTGATGTTAAGTTATACCGCCATGGACAATCACATTGCCAGAAGGCTCGCAAGTGTGTTGCCGGCACTTTAAGAATTGGTACGCACTTAAATCCCTAAGTCGAATTGATTTTGAAATAGTTCAGTGGGCAGCTGGTTCCACATAGCAGTGGTGCGTGGCAAAAACTGCCTTAAGAAACGCTCAGTTGTGGAACGGACGGACGTTGAGGTGATACGGGTAGAACAAATCATCTGAACCCTTCATGGTCCTCCTCTACACAACGTCAAGGGATCACGCCGCTCCGAGAGCGACTGTTAATCGACGATCGAATGCGATCGATGCGGGAGCCATTGCTCTTCGTTGAATACGGTTGTTTCTCTAGACTGGAAATTATTTGATCATTGCAATAATATTCTTATTGCATTCAGTTTTACCGGCTTAAATCGTACCTCGGGATATCATAAATGCACCACCACGCATTGCCCTTGTGTTGCGGCCACAGAGTATTTACTTGTGTTTAACCTCTACAATGAAATGTTTTGTTCACTTATCCTTACAAAATACGGTTATTGGTTCTAATATTTCTTTTACAGTACAGCAGTTAATCCGAGGGATCTATAAATCACTACGTCACGGGGTAATAAATGTGTGACAGACCGAATGCACAGCACTATTCGTGACATACACGACATAAGTTAGGGCATATTGCGAAGCACTATGTATCCTGATGAAACAATTAATCTGGCTGACAGTGAATACATCGATATACTGTTCTAATAATACCCAGTTTAAAATCAGTGGACGTCTGTGTATGGGAATAGATTGGGTTATCGGTTTGACTATGGTAAAATTTAAAATTCGCGTTAACCGACTTCAAAAGAAGGTTATCAGTTTAACCGGTATTATTATAATTTCATATTTGAATATGTATTCAGGCTTCCAAGAATGTGTGCTCAATTTCGTATGTAGGTCCACAAGTTTGTAGGAAATCAATTATTGGTTAAAATACGTTCCAACTTAGATAAAAGTGTAAGTTCCAACAAAAACGGTACAGAAGTTTTTGAGGTACCCACGCATTTCTGGATTTATAATAGTTTTATATCCAGATTATATAAATAATACTGACAGTTTTTAAAGTCAGATTAATTTATCAAAGTTATTTGACAAAATGTCTAACTTGTCTAAGGGTCTGTTTCACAACGTATGGATAAAGTACCAAATAGGTTGCATACCTATTTGGTACACATAAATTATTTGTAAGATAAAATCTACTATTTGACATTCATCGGACTGATAACTTATGATGAACTTTATGTGACGAATAGCGATATCTGACAGTCGTGAAACGCAACAATAGTGTTTATCCTACCAATAAGTAATAAATAGCTAGTTTGGAACTTATGTAGAACTTATCCGAACATTGTGATACAGACCCTAAATGTATGATCTTGTGATATTTTATACATAATAAAAACATCATATTAAAAACGTATATTACTTAGCACGTATAAGATCTGTATGCTTGTGTTAAATGGTTTAAAGAGTCATAATCAATAACCATACTTGGTAAGGCTATCTAGTGATGTCTTATACTCGTATAACAACTTTAATGCAATTTTTGCTGTCTAAAACAATACATAGGAGCCACCATACATAGTTAATCATTTTGTTCTACATAACAGTTATATACTATTTTTATATTAAATGCAATCTATAATTAATTATTGTATTGGATCTATTCTACATTAAACGTATTTAAATCTTTTTTTTTAACTTGTAACTAAGACATTCTGGTACATCTTAGAACTCATAAACAAATCAAATTAGGAATGGAAGCACAACAGATGCGTAGAACTTTTGGTAAAGCGAAAACAGGCAATTATATGCCTTTTGACAACCATTTGGCCGCTTCAGCCGTTACGCAGCTCGCGGGAACCCGTTTTCCAACGTTTTAAATTGCCCCTTTCCCGCTTTTGCAGGAATTAAATTTGTTTGAACGTCGTCACTGCCGTCCCAACCAGCAAAGGACAAACGCAACTGTTTGTTAAGCGTATTTGTTTTAACAAAAATAAAAATATGAACAGTTAATGCCTTTTTATTTGAATTAAATTTAAAAGGATTTAAATTGGAATTTTTTATATATTTTTACATAAATGGTATTCCCTGGTGATGAAGCTACGGATCAATTAAGGTTATAAACTATGATAGCATAAACGTAATTAAAAATCGAAATCTAAAATATTTCTCGTTACCTTTAGACTTTATTTGTAGCGAAGATAAATTACTCTTACTTAACCTTAATTTCCAATGCTTTTTTTGCCATTAAAATTTTGATTAAACTATATTTATTATATTGTCATATGATTCATTCATGTCACTCCATCATAGAGATGCTTTCTAAGGCTTGTAGGTAAGGCGTTGCGTCTATTACAATTATTATTCTTGGCAATCAAATTCAGAGCCAGCCGTCGATGCGGATTTTTTATATAAAGCTTTATCTATAGAATAATCTACGATTCGTAACTAATATTTTAAAACAATAGCGTTTAGACTACAGCACTTGAGTATTTAAAAATGCTAAAAGTGGGGCGTAGTTCTGTAACTATTCACCAGTAGGATTTTGTATCCGAGATAAATGTTTTATTATTATTTAGTGATATATAGATTCTACTACGAGTATAACTCGCGTTTAATTGACACAACTACTGGCGTCCCTCACTGTAACTAGTTCAGTAATCAAGTATATACAAACAATATTAGGTTTTATCGAACGAAGTCACTAACGATATCCTAATATTACCCTAAAGTAGGGGAGTTAACGTCTTGTTTCCTAGTTTACAGTAATAGCCCGGTACTACCTGTCACCTAAAGTCTGCTTAAAAAGTTCGACGGGCTTGGGCCTACTTTTCATTACCTTTGTAAATAGTGTTTCTGTAGAAAACGAAATGCTATTCTGAATTAATGGCACTTTATTGATACGGCTACAATTTATCAAACGGTATCGAAGGTTAAATGTTTTCGATTTAAATTAAACGCGATACTTAATAATTAGCTATGGGTACCTAGTTCTTCGTAGACATCTTTATATTTATATCTACCAGAAACATCTGGAACTATTTTGATGATGTGGAACTATTTTGTGTCTGTGCTAGTGGATTTGAGGATTTTTTTGAATTTAAGACGATTTTTTTACAGGACGTCTTTCGGGTCCGCTAGTATAGCTATAAATAACAAGTTTGATTACGCTGAATTTAATATTACAGTTCTCATAGCATACACTAATCTATGGTGACGTTCACACCTTTGGTGGTATTTGAGTCTCTTTCGGCACCTGATGAAGCCAAAATACTGAAGTCCTGATACAGCGTTATGCAAATCCTGAAATGTTAGAAGCACCCAAGGTATTAGTGGATATTGCCAAATACCTGCCAGAAGTATCTACCCGTCTGTGAATAGGCAACGCCTTTCCATCTTAACAGAGAAAGGTATACCTTAAAATATTTATATAAATCTAACATTTCTGGAAATATATGTTATATTGGTTACGCCAGTTATTGTGTAAACTTTGCGATGACTGAAGAAGATGAGAAAATAATATTTCCACATTATTTGCCTTAGCGTCAGTCCAACGGCTTCAGTTCATGTTGAACTTATTCTGAGATTAGTCAATACATAATAGCAAAAATATCGAGTACGGTAAAATAGGTATTATAGTCTCCCAAGACTTATAAAAGAGTTAAAATAAAAAATAAAAAAATATGTTTATTATGGAAAATAAGATACATGTATCACTTATTCCACGTCATTAAATTTCAATTTGTAGGCATCCCTACTCATCGGCAAAGAAGACAGAGGGTGTAGGCCGAGAGAAAAAGCCGGCGTAAAAAACTCTCGGTACTCTTTTAAAATAGCAAATCACAAACATACATTCTGTACGTATGAAATAAAGCAAGTTAACATAAAAAAAGACTTTTGTAAAACTAAATTAAACTAGTGACATTATACATAACAAAAATAGTCTTCAGTATCAACATAAAAACACTTCGTTGAATGTATATTGTATATTAATATAATACAATTATTGATATAATTAAATGAAAAGGAGAGCCTTAACGCTTTCCAGCGTTCTCGTCCAAGAAAATACTGTGAGTAAAAAAAGTTAGATAAGGTAAGCAAGAAGTCCAAAAATACATATAGTTATTTCGACGTAACTATGGAAAATATAAACAACACAAGACGGTCATCAAGACAATATTAAAAAAAAGTGCACATCACGATAATGTGTGAGCATAGTGTAACAATATACCGTAATTTATATCATCAATGGCGTTTTATTTTTTTTTCAATGTATAAAAAATAACAATTCTCGTTAGTTAATTATTAATAAAATTTTATAACATGGAAATATAATACAGTACAAAATTCTTCAGAATCCTAAATTTCTTCATCTACTAGGAACTCTAAGAAAACTGAATGCAAGTATTAAAATATTCACATAGCTGTTCTAAAGATAACTCGACAAGCAAACTCTGTTACCGTATATAAGAAAAGTACCGCATTTTACAGAGCCCTTGAGCTTGAACTTTGCGACATAAATATGAAATATTTCGCAAATATCACAAATAGTTTTCAAACTTTAAAGCTTACAAGAGGAATTTTGAAATAACCTCGTTTTGTAAACGGTTACATTTTTAAAAATTTTGTTATATATTAGTTTAGGTGCGATTGAGTTTTAACTTGAATTATACATATTACTACTAAGTTTAACACACGTCATTTACTCATATATAGTATATTGTGTTCCTAATCTCAAAGTCATAGTCAAAATCATTTATTCAATCAATCATTCATATAGGTAACAACACTAAGTACACTTATGAACGTCAAAAAATAAAAATATATTTCTAATTTTACATTTACTGCCAGTTCTCAAATCAAGGGCGTAGAACGGAAGAGAAGAACTGGCAATAAACTCTCCGCCACTCTTTTTTAATCGCCAAGTTTTTACTTATACACAATGTTTGTTAGCTGCAACCATTACACCATGTTCCACATAACATCTTAAGTAATCAATAATTAATTATAATTACGTAATAATTTGTTTTATTCTCAAAGGCATTTTAATAGAATAAGACGTAAGACTAAAGAATAGTTAACAGAGATTTTACTTTAAATAAGGGGGTAAGAACACTTAATATTAGTGTACAACATTTGTATTTATTAATATAATTGTCTTTAAATGTCTTGATTATATTGCTTTTGAGATGCAGTTTCATCAATAATAATTCAGTGGGTTTTTAAAGAAAATTTGAAGTATTTTTTAGTACGATCTTTAGTTATTAAAAAACGACTCGACTCGACGCGTAACTCGAATTGATCCAGCCGTTTTAGAGAATATTTTTAAAATGTATTCTTGGAACTATGAGGAAGGTTTCTATAAACTATAAAAACTACGGTAAAATGCTATGAAAAACATGGCTTGGTGTGAGTTTATGACGATAATAGAATAGCTTCCTGAGAGATATTAAAGAGGAACAGAAAAGGTCCCTTGTGTTTTTAAAAGGTTTCTCACTAACAATTGTGTTTGAAGAAAATAGTTAGTCCACGTGCGAACGGTGTCTATTACAACCGCAAACCTAAAGCAAACAAATATAGTTGAGAAGCCGTCTAACAACCGCCTTTGAGGTAAAGGAGTTACTCGATGCTCGGTGTTCTTAATTTAAAAATTGACTTAAAATACGTATATAGTCATAAGTCATATACCTTATAAATATGGCACCTTACATATTAGTTCAATTTGTATGCGTCAAAAAGTTTTTTTAAGAGTTCTGAATTCAATTTTTTTTCATGAATACATAAAATCTTATTGTTCGTATAGTTTGCCGCTGTATAATTAACTCTATACTGACACGACGCCAAAACCGGTTGGGCCTATATAAGTTGTTAAACTCGTTATTTATGACGTATATAATTTATTTATTTATTGTATACATAATCAGAAATTCAAAAGAAGTTCATAACGGTGTGGTGGAAACACATACATATTCATATTCATGATAAAATAAAACTAAAACTTTGATCAAAACCTTCTCGGATTCCCTTGGAGCAATATAAATCGTATAATAATAGAAATCGCAACAAAAAGGGTTTTCTTATGTCGTTTCAAAATTACGTTTCAGGTGAAAGAGATGGCGTTAGGGGGCAGGCTTTAGCGCCGCGCCGATGCAGTCCTAGCCATCCCTTGTTCAGTACACGATAAACCTTCGAGCCGAGTGGTCGTACAGCCTAGCGGAAATCATAACGAAAACTTTTCACGGAACACGTGTATTCTAAAATCAAAACGCCGCGTGACTTAATCACTTCATTGCGTGTACGTTAGGACGTTTAAAATGTGTTTTGTTTTCGCTTCCAGACTTATTGGGTGATTTTGTACGTAGTTAGGAACTTTGTTAAAATGAACATCTCACAAATCGCTTAGTTTGGTTCGTCATAATCTGATTTAAAGTGTAAATATGAACATTCCCTATAATTTGAGTATAGTGAAGATTGGGAATATGTTATTGTCTCTACTAGTTCTGGATTGGCTACTAGCCAGCACGACGGATGCAACAACACGTAAGTATTTGCTAAAAAACTTTGTTTATTTTCTTATTTCGCTTAAGGTCTTTTATACACTGTTGAATAGAATTTACATTAGACGCTGACATTTGGATAAATTACATCGATTTGTTTCTCTCACACAAAATAAGATATAATTCATTGAAACATTAAGCTATTAATCGAAGTCTTATTTCTTCGAAACTATTTTACAATTTAGAAGAATTAATTTAACAAACAGCGACTGAGTCAAAAGAATTTACATTTTATCAAATTCAAATTTAGTTATTATACGCAATTGAGACAGCAAATAAGAATATATATAAAATCTATACGCAATAGCAGGTATCATAAACGTTTCAAATTTAATAAATATAGTAGTATACACTGAAAAAAACTCTAATAATATTTGTTTTAAAACTAAACACACACATGTGTTTATTTGACACAAAAATCTGTTTTAAATATCTTATTTAGTAGTATTTTCTGATAATTACGGAATAAATTAATACTGGACAAACAGTTTAAAAGTTCACATGCTAAAGCCGGCTGTATGAATATTAATATAAATATTTGTTTCAAACGTAAAAGTTTTTGACACTAAAAAAATTATGAACCAACGTACTTTGATTATACTAGAAATGACCTTATGTAATTAGGATTAGCACGGTATTAGGCCTAAAACCCGAGACACTTATAAAAGTGATCAATGTCAACTTAAGCTGCTTACATTTCATTAGAAGGAAAGTCTGTAGGTCATACCATGTACGTCAATTATAACATTGAAGTTAGGTCTTAGCAAATTCGTTTCCTTCTAGATTGGATGTTTTTTAATAAGCATAATATGCATGACTTATACTTAAACTATAAAGACTCAATTAATAGTATAGTACTTATTTATTAGTATATAAATTGTTTGGCTGTCTTGAATACCTTTTCATAGACAACAGCTTTATTTAGTCATAACGTGTGACAGTATTACGAGTTAATGTACACAGACACTGATGTTAAACCACAAAACAGGTCGTCTTAGTAAATTGAATACTTCTCTATAAATAACTAGTAATTTAGGGTAGAGCTATAAAACTAGCGTAGTGGTAGTTTTATTTCTCCGAGGTCAGATCAAACCAAAGGATTCTTCTTTCTATGCAAATAAAATTCTGGTACGGTAACAGAAACTTCGCAAGGAAGGCAACGTCTTTAAAATCAAATTTATTACGTAAATCTGACACCATTTAGATAAAAAATATTATAAAACAGGTACAAAAATCTACGATAAGTATTATTATAATGTCGGCTATACTGGATTAATGTATTAATAAAACCTATGCTCATGACGTTCCCGACAGTTTGAAAATATAAAATTAAGCTATCATCACACCTATATTTCGTTAATATCACTAAAGAAGGTAGTCAATTAGAGGTGTCACGGAAATTCCGGGCCTGCAATTTGTCGGTGACAACGCCGGAACTAACAAGCAACGTTTTAACTCTACAAACCGTTATATTAACGTTCACAACCTATCAAAATTCACTTCATTAACATATTAGAATTTTGACACATTGTATACCGTTTTCATGTCAGTATCTCTATAATATATCTAATATGTATATAAAATTCTCGTGGGTATCTATTAGAATCGGCCAACATCTATTTTTCATCCCCCTAAATGTTAGGGGTAGTCCACCCCTAAATTTTTATTTTTTAGACAAAATTTTTAATTTCTATTTTTTTATGATACAGCAATAAAAAATACATACAAACTTTCACCCCTCTACGATCAACCCCTATTTCTTATTATAAATGATATACATGGCAAAACGACGTTTGCTGGGTCAGCTAGTACTCGTATAAAATTCTCGTGTCACAATGTTCTTTCCCATACTCCTCCGAAACGGCTCGACCGATTCTTGTGAATTTTTAATGCAAATTCAGTAAGTCTGAGAATTGGCTACTATCTATCTTTCAAATCCCTAAGTGATCCACCCCAAATAATTTATTTTTATTTTTAGACAATTTTTTTTGTTTTTGTTTTTTTTTAAATACAACTAACAAACCCTAATTTTTATTTGTTAATTATAGTTTTAATATAATATTTGAGGACCTTGTGCATTATGAAAAGTTGTTAATACATATGCGCCAAGAATCAATTGAGTATAATAATTTAAACATTAATATGTATGTATGCAATCCCAATCAGTAAGGGTTCGAAAGTATAAGGAACTTACACTAGGCATCTTATTATTTAGTCTCTTATTCTAAAAGATAATCTAGTTTGTAATTCATTTGACGGAAAATAAACGAGTACTTATGTTAAAAAGTGCGTAGCGGTCGTTCTAAAAATAAAAAAAGGTTGACGATTTTATATAGAAATTAGAAATAAAAAAATGTAGAACATGTAACACCATTTCATTTTAATTAATTTTATATGTAAAAAACAAGCTAACATCTACCCATACATTGTATGAGATGATACCAAACTTAATAATGGTACAGACCGAGTGTAAGTTCGACAATATGGCTACAAGATGTAGAAGAAAACAGATTATTTGGCTGGCTGGAAACACAAAATCTAAAAGTTTCGCATTGCCGTTGCCTGAATTTTTATACAAGGTGAACATACTGAAGGTGTTGGGCAAAAGGGGAATTTTTACGGATTGTATCACAATTCAATATAATATGAATATAATGAAGTCATTGATCCTGAACCAAACCAAAAAAAAATGTCTGGCGCAAGTAGTGTTCCTGATTTTAAAGAAAAATAATACTTTATACACAAGAAAATGCGTAATACGTTTAAGAACATTTTCTCAATGTCGAGATTTGGCTGTTATTGTAAACGTAGTAAAAAAGTTCGGTTATGTTAAGTTCGTGTCAAAATGGTCTAAAATCGTATAAGTAATGGAGCACAAAAGCAATGGTTTTACAAAATTTTCATGGTTATTTCCTGTTAAGTCAACATCAAAGTTGTGATAGAAGATCCGGGAGCATGGTACAAACAAGTAAAATACAGAGAGCTCTTAATTCTACTTAGAAGTATAAACACAACCCCTTTTGATTTGCTTTTTGGAAGAAAAATTAAGTACACAGAAGATATAGATTTACACACAGAGACGATTTATAGAGTTAAAAGTTAAGATTATAGGCATCATCATTGAAAATTAAAAAAGAAAACAGAAGTGAGTAAAATAAGAAAAGAAAGGACAGTCGGAAATATGAAGAAGGATTTCGAGTAGCAATTAATTAATACAATTAAGTTTAAGCTGAAAATTTAAATCAAAATATTTAGGTTCTTACCATGTCAAGTTAAGAGAAATTATAGATAGAATATTGAGAAGATTGGTAGTGATGCAAAGGAGTGCACTATCACATCTACATGAGCAGAGTATATGAAAAGATGGCCGAAACGGATGAGTACAGTTATTATTAAAATATTAAGCGAATTTTATGCAAAGATGTACTACAGATACCGGCAAACTTCTTGAGCATTAAACAAGGGAGTGGAGGACAGTTTTCCCATCTGGGACACAAACGTCCACTGATTTACCAATCACGCGATCGACACGCCACTCTCCCGCCGCCCCCTTACCGTACCGTTAGCTGTATGAACGATAACGTAGGAACAAATTCTAAACGAACATGTCAATGCCGGGTGTAATATTAATTGTAAATAGTTTAAGTGACGTAGATGTATGTGTAATAAGGTGTTATTTAATTAAATCCTTTCACATCACGGTCTTCTTTCATTTTTACGCCTATCTATACAGGATGGCCAAAAAGTCGTGGATCAAACGCAAATAGGGGATAGATGAGGTCATCAGCTAGAAAAGTGACCCTGTATTTTGGCGCATTTAATAGGGATTAGGGAAGGTATTACTTATGGCCATGAGCCGCTCTAGAGAACAAGAACTAGAACAATTTTTTGCAGCTGATGACCTCATCTATCCCATATTTGCGTTAGATCCACGACTTTTTAACCGTCCTGTATAACTGACAAAAATATATGTCATTTTTTTACGAGCAAAACGGTTTGTCATCGTATCTATCAGTAAGATTAGAAGACTTATTATTGATTAGTAATAAAATAACATAATATAGCTATCAAATATATTTATATATTTAACAATTTAACGCTAGATTACGTCGTTCAGTACTAAGCCACATTTCAATATTCCGATTCCCGGCTGAGTAAATATTGGCAACGTAAATGTTTACCGCTTACCTTTCCTCATGATATAAAAATTTTCGTGCGAATTATTTTTTCATTGCGGTATAATAGGTAATCTTGGATTAAACGGCGTTTGTCCAATCTAACCACGTAGGTTTAACGTTTTCTGGTTATACAGTATTATTGCGACTTTATCTTTATATACCCACTTCTACGTGGGTTAAATAAACCAGCTTCTCTCATCCTGAGGTCATCTCATAGACAACGAATTTGTTACTAAAACGGTTCCGTATTAGTTAATAATTTATAACCAAAACATTAAATCGAATTTTGATTATAAAATATACCTACGTATAATCTTAATATATATATTAATTACGTGTCACGTTGTTTGTCCGCTGTGGACTCCTAAACTACCGAACCGATATCAATCAAATTTGCACACCGTGTGCAGTTTGCGCATTATTTAACTGCAAAATATTTGTTTATTATTTAATAGTCACAATTTTAACAGATGGCGCTGTGTTGAAAGTACCAACGTTTCACATAAGCTACAATTTAATGGCATAACCACCAATAAAGCATGGTGGTCCCCATGACTGGTGTTCTCCTACCGTTTCCCTTGAATAGTTAACTACTATGTGATATAACAAAAACCTTAGGCGTCGTCCTAATTGGGAGCGATCGTACGATGGCGCGATGCGTTCTTGTCGTGCGATGTGTTCAAACATACAGATTTCATAAGAGTGTCCTATTTGCCTCGCAAGTAATCGTGCGAGCACATGAAATGCTTTAATAACGATCGTACGATGCGTTTGATCGAGCGATCATGTAATCAAAGCAACAGATCTCTTTTGTGTGTCCTAATCGGTTACTACGCGATGCGTCGACGCGCGAGGGGCGTGGACGATCAACATCGCGCGATCTATTAGGACACCTGTTAGGTCATCGCACGATCACTTTGATCGTGAAATTAAAAACGTATCGCGCCATCGTACGATCGCTCCCAATTAGGACGACGCCTTAGCCACAGCAACGCTTGGCCGGTCTGCTAGTTAATATATATGTTTATGTTATAGTCCTATATAGTTTAAGTTATATGTTTTAATTATGAAAAGAAGCTACAGGCAATCAAATATAGTTAATGCCAATTAAATGATTTCCAGAGATTATTGTGTTACTTATAAATTAATATAGTGATTACTAAGTGGTCCATAGTATTAGTAGCACTAATATCGCGATTGCTAGACTGCAATCACAGGAATATTGATTTCTCTTCACGCTATTAATTAATTTCCATTGTTATTTTTTAATTCTCGTAACGTTAAGGATCGTCCTATCGAAACATCAGGCCTAACATAAATAGCTTATTTCTAATATTACATTGCTTAATTAGTTTTTTCTTACGACTACCTAATTATGTCAAAGATTTTTCAATACATCTGATATATTTTGACCTCAATTCATTTATAATTTGGTATCGCGTGCCATGCAGCTAATTTAATCAGCCCGTTATTTGAAAGTGTTTGGCAATAATACCGCTAGCTGGGTAATCAACTGGTTAATGCTTAACGCAAGGGCATACCCTAAAATCGAGAAAATTAGGGTTTTGTATTAGCCTAGATATATTACATGCAAGCTGTTTGAATGAAATTCTTAAATGATTTACAGAACGGGGGTGTTCAACCAAATCATTATATGATTTACATAACCGCCCAAATTGACATAGAGAACATACATTTCGCGTCGGTTTCCTTGATTTTATTTTTAAGGGAGCAATATTTATTGTTTTGCTTATAAAATTGCTTGCTTCGTTGCGTTAATAAAAATCTGATTTCACATAGTTTCACTGAGTACAGTTTACGAAATATTACCTTTAATTTGCTTAATTAAAGGACGTTTATTAGTTTGTAAAAACTAGTTATAATTTGTTTTGAATGCCCTGTGATTTCTTGTTGGTTAGTTTAAATGAATGTTTTCTTTTGATAGTAATCTCCTCTTCAATTTTTAAGAAATAACTTGACTTCTATATAATTTGTTACATACTGAAATCAAATAGAATAGAAAATGAAGTCTAGTGTAAAAGGGATATAGGTCCTTGTGGCTAAACTACAATCTGATTCTCATTTAATATCATACATCTTAAAAAAACTCACAAAATTGTCAAACTGCATGGAATGTATTTTAAAACTAGATTTAATTCCTGAAATGGGACCTGAGTGCATTTAACTATTTTTAAATGAAAAAGGGCGGTGCTTTAGATAGCTTAACCTTTCAGCCACGAATAGATTCAATATTAAATTCTAATTCTTAGTTTACCTAGGACCCTGGGAGTTTTGTTATTGTTTTTACTTTGTATTGTTTATTATCTCCAACTTTGTAACGATACTGTTTGCGTAATTGATTTCGAGAACGTTTGCGCGAGTAATCTTCAGGGGTTTTGGGTCAACTTAACATAATTAAACTCCTATACCACTTATGTTATTGATAACAGAAATATAAACTTATCATGAGAGAAGTGCGACTTTCAAACTAGACGTGGAGCGTTTGACTGATACGTAGTTTTATTGTGTGCAATTGACACTTTCTTGTAAGGCGAAAGAAAGTATCCTAAGGAAAAAGGCATATAAAGCTGATCATTCTAGGAAAGAAAAAATATCACTGAACAAGATGTAGTTAGCAGAATTTATATTTTCTAATGTCATTGTAGATATTATGACGTCGATGTAGATAATTCATAAAAACAGTGAGTTTAATCTTGTGAATTCTGATAAAATAAAAACGAAATGCAACTTTTTAGATGAAGGCCGCATATACTCGTATATGCCGTGGAATTTATTTCGCCACAAATTAAATCGTTCAGCTCAGTTCAAAAACGGAACAGCTATTATTATTTGTACATTACAGTCAAAACCGTTTACGACGAGATCGTTTAGATCAACATACCGGTTATATTGACCAAAATCAACGGCCCCGGCTGAATTTTATTGTATAGGTACTTAATAAAACGCCATCGGCTGTTACGACTATCGATTTTTGCGACCAAATATGAGGAGTCCCTTTGCTGTCGCTATAACAGATTTAACAAACATACAAACTGTGAATAGGTACGCGCGACTTTAGATTATTCCAAATACATTTAGCTCATTAAGTTATATAACTTAGCAAGCACACGCTAACGTGCTACACGACCAAGCTACAATAGCGATAGCTACAATACGTGAGCTACGACGCGTAGCACGTAGCTAGTTAATTTGAAATAAAGGATATCCAGAAGAATAAAATAAGCGGTTTCTTTTCTAAATAGGTTCAAAACTGCTATTGTTGTAAAAGTAGTATTAGGAACTTCATAGTTGGAAAAACTTTGTAGAATTAACGTAGTTAAGTTTCCTCAGAGAGAGTATAAAGTATTTTTTAAATTAGATATTTTATATTTAAAATACGTTTTATAGAATCTTAATATAATAATAATAATAAATAAATACAAGAAAAACTTTATTTATGACAAAAGGGTTGTGATAAAATTCATATAACGCCACACACTAGGGAAGCCCTGTGTTGTGGGTAAGTAGAAAACAATTATTCCGTGGTACATGGTACAGTTTAAAAAAAATATAATAAAAAAAATGAGTGAGTGTGTGAATGGGTGTGTATGAGCGTGTATTTGAGAGTGTAGCTGAAAGTTGTTATGATCGTGCACTGTGTCTGTGTTAGATTTGGAACTTCAAACCTCATTTCGTATGACTATGATACGTATTATATCTATTTAGAATATTAAAATTTAAATAGATTACTATTATATGTTCTTCAAAAATCATAACATTTAAAATTTAACGTATTCTTTGTAGAACATCGTAGAACGTTCCGTAACTTTTATATTTGTATCGGAATGTTCAGGAAATATATTTTTAAAATGTTTGTTGCAGACGAGCCTGGTTTCAGCGGGCCGATAGAGAACGTGACCGCGCCATTGGGTCGCGAGGCAGTGCTCGCGTGCGCCGTCCATAACCTCTCCACGTACAAGGTGCATACTATGCTTTTATCTCCCTTGTAGTTATAGTAATGGCTTTGTGTTTGAGAATTTACGCTACAACTGTCAGACTTTGTAATGAAAGTTCAGGTATATTACTATTCTTTCGTTTTTGTATTGGGAAATGTAATTATAATTACATGCATAAAGGAATGGAAAACGATAAACCTTTGCGTGAAGATAAAAGAAAACGTTTAAATAAATTTCTTTAACATAGTTTTAATTAAAGTATTAAGTAAGTTAGATGATATTATGATAGATTTACGCTATGAACGTTATATATTTTGAAATACGAAAAGTTATAAATAATGCATGAGATGTGAAAATACTGTGTTATTGTAATAGGAAATATGAACGATTTGACATTCTTTTATATTATTTGAGCTATTTATAGGGATATGGAAAATTTAGGTTAAGAGAAAAATATAACAATCAATCAAACATATGACATTATTATGTACATGAAATGTAAATTTATGACATCATCGGTCAGCCTGATCACCGTCAAAACACTTCTATAAAAGAGTACTAGTATCTAAAGACCAATATTTTCTGTTACGAAACATTTCAAACGGTTTAAAGGTACATTGGTTCAAACCAATAACTGTAAGTATTGTCGTCATACTTAAAGAATACGGAGTATTGAAATATATTGTTTCAATTCTGTATTTTAGATATTTCGAATATTGTTTTCAGTTCTATAGTTATTTCCTGTTATTACAATATATATGTAATGTCTACAGTCTTTGCTATTGTTATTGAAATATTAATAATTAATATTTTAATATTTACCCGCTCACCGTCTATCATCTAAAAATACGACTAAAGGACTGGCTTATGAACACACCTTACACAGTGTTAGAGATGGTTCTGAGACCTAATATGTAATTACAAACTTTATTCATTCACTCACTTACTCACTCACTAACGCACTCACACATTTGCACCCACACACTTACTCATACATCAACACCACCACACTCACTCATGCACTCAGACGAGTTGAAAACAGTTAAAAAAAAAATATATAAATAAATAAAATAAAAGATGTAATTATATAGAAATATATATATTAAGGAATTTATAATTAAGTTTGTTATGGAAGAGCTGGAAACCCTGACACAGGTATTTTTTTACTTAGAAGGGTTCCCAAATCTTACACATTGTAATGCATATGTACTTTAATGAATAAACACATTTTTATTTTATTTATTTATTTTATTTATGTGTACGTATATATACTATATGTTAAGAAATAAGACAAGGGATATTGGGTCGCCTTGGCGCATATTTTAACTTAATTTAATTTATGTAAGTTCAGTTGTTTAACTAATAAAAATAAAAGAAGCCATTATTCGAGTACTAAATTAAATTACATTAAGTTCATGTCTTTATGTTTAACTCGTATTCGACCTCCGACGGAGTGAAGGTATTCTCTTCTTCCAGCGATTTTCGATACTGATATAATATATTTAAATTAAAACTCTTCAATTGAAGACATCGTGTCATTTTTAATATTAGTTGTAATATAAATGAAGTATCGCAAAGAAAGTCAATAGAAAGATATATATGTATAATCTCTGCACTCGGAGTAATGTATGGGTCAAGCTGACGGTTCTAGTGTGCCAACTCTGTGCTGGAGTTAATCCTTCAATATCCATTTTTTTCGGTCATATTCAGTGACACTAAAATTGTCATATTTTTAATATAAAGTTGTTCCAAACCGAAGAGAAGACTTAAGCTGCAGCTTTGTCCAATAAAAGCACTTAAGATTCTGCATATTGTTAAAGTACTCAAACTACACCCTCTGGAATCACTCGCGACGAGGTTTTAAACAACGTGTTGAACACTAAAGTATACAGATTATGTGCATACAAACTACTTGCAACTTGAGCACTGTTGACTTCGGAAAGATGCTGAAGCTATGCGAAATTACAAAGCTTTCTTATCTGTCATTATAACTTTTAAGTAAAATTTTGGCGCTTCTGAGTAGCTATTTTGAAAATTGTTCACTTCAGTAATGATAACACTTTAACAATACGATATCATTTCATTTTAGATATTTTTAGGATAAATAATACGTACAACAAAGATTTACGATCGTGTGTATTGGTATTCGTATCAATCTATTACTTATTCATACTTAATAATAATAATAATAAAAGCTTTTTATTTCAGATACTTAACATACATATTCATCTTCATACATATAATTTTACTGAACGTGTGTATGTTACTGAACTCTTAAACGGCTGGACCGCTTTGAAACCATTTTTGTATGCGTTTGGGTGACACCTGTATGCTTTAGAGTTTAGATTAACAAATCAGCCCGGCAGATGGCGTTGCAGTCGGCATCTATGTTATTTATCTATACTGCAATTAGACAGGTGGTTATTCAAGGGGGAGTCTCGAATAGCTTAACTAGAAGAGCTTTTGGCGCGTAACCAAACGATCTGGGTTCGATTCCCAGTCTGAGCCGTCTGTTTTTTATATTATTTTTCCATTGACCTGCCGTGCGAAGCCAGGAAAGGTCTCTAGTATTCTATAAATATCTCATTCATTCTTAGGTATCTGTGTGAGTTTTTGTAGCAAAGGCCTCGTCCAAATCAATTCTGTCTGCACTGTGCCACTCTCTACCATGCACCAACTGTTGTTTCCTCAATCTGGTCTATCCAACCTTCTAAATAGTCTTCTTCTTTTGAGTTTATTGTACCTTGGGCACCAGTTTAATACTTTGTTGCTCCATTATTCTCTTACTCTTACCATAAAAGTAATCAAGTATAAAACTTAAACATAAAAGTAATGTACTCATATGTAGTCTTTAACCAGATCTTACTTAATGTAAATACAATTCAACAGAAAGAGACTTTTATTTACAAAATGAGAGTACCTTAGCTAAAAGAATGAAATTACACTGATTCATATAATAAAGGGTTAGTCTATTGAGCTTTTCTTACCCTTGTCTATTGTATAAGCTACAAAAGCGTATCGCGTTACTTAATTAAATATAAAATTGAATAATATCTTCTTATCTTGTATTTGTTTATTGTATATTATGTAATTTCACATGGAATAATTTTATATCCTTTAAATACACGTGATATATAGATATTCACTTTATTATGATCAATTCTTAGTGCTCTTAATGTTTAGTTTGACAGTTTCATATAATTATTATTTTAAAATTAATAGATAAAATATGTAGCACAAAAATGAATGACATTTATAACCAAGTTACGTTACTCCTTTCACGGCCTTGCTGTAATGTATGCGATATCATTTGATGAATATACACGACGGTTTTAAGGCCAATTAATTTTCCTTACCTACATATTACTACTAGTGCGTTTCCTAGGGATTATACCATAGTTTGCGGGAAAATTTATTTAAGAATCAACGAGTTTTCAATTTCAAAATAAATAGCAAAAGTTCTCAAATGACCGGCTTATGGGACAAACGCTTGTCGGTCTAATTCTTTAATACGCAAGCTGTTGACAAACCTTTGGTGAATTTTTTCTATACTTAATAAATAAATAAATCTCTTTTGTAAATAGGTAGCATGGCTTCGTGTGGACACCCAAACGATCCTGACAATTCATACCCACGTGATTTCACGAAGTAGGCGAGTGGGTGTGACCCACAGTGACCATAGAACCTGGTTCCTACACATCCGGGAACTTAGAGAGACCGACAGGGGATGGTATATGTGTCAAATTAATACAGACCCCATGAAAAGTCAACTTGGATATTTGGATATTGTCGGTGAGATTTTGTTTTTGACTAATGTCAATTTATAAGGTAAACGGTCGAAAAATGCTAAGATGTTTTAAGTTAGTTCTTAGCTGAATTGAATGATGATTTAGATATTAATGTATAAATTCAAAGTAAACTTTAACCTTTATTGAGTTTATTTACTTGTTATTATTATGTGCTTAAAAAAAGTCTTCCTACGTATACGTTGATAAATGGAACTATTATATTTAGAATAATAATACCTTGTGAACAACATATTAAGGTTTCAAATATGCGTATGCTTAATATAATTAACCGAATTTGTTAGTACAATATGGTGAAGACTAATGCCATGTAAATACATGCTTTAAGATACTAGCTTTGACTAAATAGTATGCTAATGTCAAAGAACTAGAATAATATAAGGTTTCTAGAACATTAAGTCTCATAAGAGTTTTGCGTGTAAAATATTAAAACTCAGATTCAGTTTTAGTATATACGTTAAAGAAAGATGGGGATTCAGTATCATTAGGAGATATTTTATCAGTGTTACTTAAATTTCTTCCTAGTGCCACCTGATATAATGGATCGCGGGACGAGCACAGACCAAACAGTTCGAGAAGGAGCTTCGATAAGTCTGACGTGTGCGGCAACTGGTTCCCCTCAACCACAGATAAACTGGCGGAGGGAACATTCCAAAACTATTCCTTTGGCTAATGGCTCGCAAGGTAATGCTACAATAAGTCTACGTATTTGTTAATTTACTATTTATATGATGTTTGTAATGGATTCACGTTTATGTTTGTCTGTAACATTTTGTTTATAGTGTAAATGTCGTTTGAACTCATAGATAGAAGACAAATATAGTCACACCTAATTAGCGCGAAAAGCGTCTGTCAAAGTCACAGATTATCTGAGTATAGATATTGATATTGTAAACTTTATATTCATAACAGTTAATACGTATAAGCGTGTACCGCAATTCTTTCGATTTTCGATTTTCGAAATTCAAATATTTGTTACATGTATCTACTGGGTCAGACTTACCTTATAACTACAACCACGTCATACTACTAAAGTTTGCAACAGTTATTTTGGACCGGAACGATTTAGTTAAAATTAAACAATTTACTTACGTGAAGTCGAAAGTGGCTTTTGTTGTCATAATGGTTTGACAACAAACTCAAATGTATGCAATCTGTCAAAAAAGGAACCAACCAGTTGTTAAAACCGTAACGCCTCGGTGTTGTTTGAACTCCCATAATCCTTCAATGTGGAATGGGGTAAACACATGTCTTGTTGTTATATGTTTAAGGCAAGAAGGTAATCCTTCTATACCAGTGCATTGCCGGCCTTTTAAGAATTAGTACGCTCTTTTTTGAAGGACCTTAAGTGTGGCCATAGACGGACCGCATGTTGCAGTCGATACCGACTAATATTCCATGCTGTTCTGTTGATTGTAGTATTGGACACACCCACATACTACGGTGTCTTTTACGCCTACGCTTGCGTAGTACAAGTAGCAGTGTTTCTTCATCTAAATCCATCTTGTAAATGATCTCGGATCAGTATTATTTTGCGGTCGAACACAACTGCTCCAAGCAGTCGTAGTCGACCGCTCTACAGCAGTCGGTCTTGACTGCAACATGCGGTCCGTCTATGGCCAGCGTAAGGCTATTCGTTAACAACTCGGCCAGTTTAAATATTTTAAGCTACATAATGTTGCAGTGACGTCGTTGGAGGGCCCCGTATTAAATATTAGTCGTGTGAGCAGGCAGAACGCGGGGCCATATTTATGCATAGCCTCGAACGGAGTGCCGCCGTCTGTAAGCAAAAGAATAATGCTCACCGTTGAATGTGAGTATGACATTAAGAACATTTATATTTATGACGTTTAAAAACATTTGACGAAAGATTTCAGATGTTTTTATAAAGTTACCCATGAATATGAACGGAGACTAATACAATAAATCAAAATCCATGAAAACCGAGTTTTAAGTGTACGAACAAATTCAATTTTGTTTTATTTTTTAAGAAGGTAATAACGAATAATCACGTATTGCACGCACTGCCTACTAAATAAATTAAATAGTTTGAATGAATCATTACTTACTTAAAAACGTAACTTGATGTTTCGAGCGCTTGACATTAAGACATTGTTACTGAGATCTTTGATATACATCTATAAAGGTATAGTTTAAATTTGTAACAATCTTATATTCTAAATATACCTACACCATTCGTGATATCTATTTTATAATCCCAGATAATCCTTTGTATAAATAGCTTGTATTTTGCCTGTTCACCATTGTATGATGTAAATACATATATCTCATGGTTATTAAATATAGATAGATAACTATCTTATGTATCTTTTATCCATTTCATATTTGAAACAGATTAATTTAAAAGCTTGAAGCTAACTTGGTCGTTTACCTCATATTTTCCTGTTTGTCAGTTCCACCAGTGATAACAATACGGAACCAGTTAGTTGGCGCAGCGCTTGGCACTGATTTAGTACTGGAATGCGAAACGGAAGCCTATCCCAAACCCGTCAGCTACTGGAGTCGTGAAGACGGTGAAATTGTTCCTATTGGTAAGATTTTAGTGTTATAAATGTTTCTCATAGAACAATAGGCTTGTTCTAAAAAACTAAATTATTAATGTAATTGCTGAATTAAAACAGTTGTTTATGTATGAAGTTCCAAATTATAATAGGTATTTCAGGGTCTTATTTATTAATTATTTTATATTTTAGTAGGTAGTCAGTAGGTGCAGACAATTAGTTTCTTGGTGTTACTGATTTTGATCGATGTTTATTCACTACTAGTTGGCCTGGCGAACATCGTACCGCCTAACAGTCGATTCTTTATTTTTTTTAAATATTTATTCTGCTATTCGGGACACCGGTCTAGCTAGTAAGATAAAAAATAAGAAAGTTGATAAGACAACAAATACATTATGTCAAAAAATTGAAATTTACCTTCCCGGAACCCCAATACTTTTAAGTAGTATTACGAATACTTTGTATGGGAATATAGAAAAGTGTTTTTTTAGACTTTTTCACTCAATTTTTTTAATTTTTTCTCTCCGAAAGAACCATCCTCGTACTTCAAGGAATATTATAAAAAAAGAATAAGACAAATCGGTTAAGCCGTTTTTATGTTATGTCGTGACAACGGAAAATGGGTTTCATTTTTATATATATAGATAGATTAAAAGGTGCAAAAAATATTTTAAAATCTTAGTTTCTAATGTTTTTATTAAATTACATCAAAGAAAGTGCTTTAGGTAGACATTTACAATAATTATCTAATATTATATAAAAGTAAAAAACCTCTTAAAGAACATTAATTAGAATGATTAACGTTGTGAGCATGATATGATATGAAAGAAAGATGTAAAAAATCCTTGATCCTGTTGTTCACGATATACACCAATAACGCTCAGTAATATCCCCAAGAACAAAGTATGTTAGTGGCGTGTCAAAGTACTTAGTAAAGTAATATTTACAATGAACAGATTTTCAAAGTGTGTTGCATGACATTCGAAATGCAGTAATGCTTATCACGATAATGTATGAGATGCGGGTAGATAATACTGTGATGTGTGAATCTGGGTCACTGTACCTTTAAACCTCAATATGTATCATAAACCACAACTATTCTACCGACAAATTAATTGAAAGAACTTTGACTTGTATTTTTGGCACATTGCACTTATAACTTTATACATTTCTCCTTGTGAAATTAAAAAAAATAAAAATTATTAAGAATTATAAAAATTAATTTCAAATTATTTCTTGCTTTTTTAAGAATTTAGTCGCATTTGACATACTTCTGCTTACTTATACAAATTATACCCATATATATAATCTAATGACTGATTATCGAAACAGAAAAATGTAGTGTAATTATTACGAAATGAGTAATCATGGATGTTAAGTTAAACTTAGTAAAATATCATATTACTATATATTACAGAGTTATAGCCAGTTATTTGACTCGTAAAAAGCCTTCTTCTAAAGATTTTCAAACATAGGTAAAACAATTAATCTCGAATTGTTGCATCTGAGATTAACGCGATCAACAAAACAATTGCTTAAATATATAATATGAATTATGTTGAGTGTCCATGGGCGGCGGAACTTAACATCTTACTTAACATCTTACTTAACATACTTACTTAACATCAGATGAGCCTCCAGCCCGTTTGTCTCCTGTAACATAAAAAAAAAACTTTACAATAATTTTCTCAATCGAAATGCATTTCTCCTTAGTACACTTAGTAGTTAAACTTGTCAGAACTTTTTAAAGAGTTGCCATATAACCTTTTATGTATAACAAGTAGGTAATGAAAGTAACGGTTTTAGGTGGCAGCCTAGAGCCGCAGAGGATAGCGGGCACCTACCGCTCTATACTAAGATTACCTCTCAGAAGAATCAAGACTAGTGACTACGGGGCCTATAAATGCGTCTCCAAAAATTCACTTGGAGATACCGAAGGAACCATAAAATTATATCGTATGTATAAAATTGATCGTTACATATATGCATTTCATCAATTTTCAATTAATACCATATTTTTAATTTTGCAGCAATGCCTCCACCCGCTTTGGAAAATAAAAATGGTAAGAATTAATGATTAAATACTACTGAAGCTGTTTAAACTATGTATATGGTTATAGGCTTAGTATTTTTATGTAATAATTATACAACTAATAAATATATATATATCCTAATCTCATTAAACTTTAACAGTCTAAATATATTTTTAAAGAATATTATATAGAACAGAACGCTGTACCTAGCTAAAACAATTATTGTTTCGCCGGGAATTCTGAGCTCTGACTATTTCTATCATTGGCGAATTATTTATGAATTTATGAATTATGTTTAATAAACGTTGTCAACAGTTATACAAAGGTTAAACATCATGATGGACAAGGCATCGGAAAGTACTCCATTTGGTACTCAAGGTAAAAATAGTTTCACTTGTTTAATTACCAAAGTAGTTGTTTTACGATATTTTACGTTGACCTTTGTACCCAGGCTCTTTTATTGATACAACGTTACGTTTAAGGATGTTTTTTAAATTTTTGTACAAACTTAATATTATAATACGAACGAGATGCACGGCGCCATCAGACGGCCGTTCTGATTAACATAATCGGAAGAGCGATATATTTTTAATCCCTTATCGCTATGTTTAGTCATCTAATGGAAATACCATTTAGATGAGTTATCTATAGATGCAATCTGAAGTAAAACACATAGTTGTTAATTAATCGGGCGTTAAATTTCGTTGCCTACTTACATCGTTCTTTTTATGGATAACTCTAAGTACAGCTGTAAAAGTGTAAAGTTGGATAATTTATGATTTCATGTAAACATTACTTACCAATAAATAAAACTAACATTTTTGTATTGAAAATGCTGACACAAGTTGGTTGTATTTCATGTAGGCTATGTATTGATTATATCGTAGATATAAGCTACATACATAAATCTCAAATAAATTTATTCATCCCGATTTCTTTTAACATTTTAAGATAGGATCGAGGAACATGACTTCTAATCTTTAAGGATAATAAAAAATATCAGCATTAATTAATTTGAACAGGATTAAAAAAAAAAAGCGTACATCTAATTAATTATATTTTGTAAAGAGTTATTTAAAGAATATCTATAGAAAAAATATTGTTAGATTTCAGATTACAAGACTACAACCGAGCCATCTCGAGGGATCAGTTTACGTTCGTCTTTTTGATCTCAATACTCGTCATAGATACAATGTCTTAGAATTTGTGGCATAATATAATGTTCTTTGATGTCGAAAAACATGAATTCTGAATTAATTACTTTTATAATGGATTACGAGATTACGTTCAAACTATAGAGAAATAAAAGGATATTTCCCTGTTTACTTAATATTATGTGTATGATAAAAAACGATTGAGAGTATGTTGTATGTACAATATTTAAGTACTTTAAGACCTTATCATTTATTCATTCAGCTATTGTCATACATGACATTAAAAATTTACTTAGATTAGAACAAATTAAAAAAGCATTGAGGAATCAATAGAATATTTAAGAATTTTCTCTTCTAAAGTGTTCAAAGTCTGTTTAGTATTTTGGCCAATATCCACGTATTTATTTGTCATTTGTGAATTCATTTAAACGTATGTTAACACAATGCGAAATAAATTAAGAGTGAAATATGAAAATATAACATCGTCAAGAAATTAAAGATAAAAATTATATTTAATTATAGCTGGTTTTTAATAATTATTAACACTGTAAATAAATTTGTTTCTTTAAAAAGGCGCAATATGCCTGCGACAACATATCGTAATTAATTTAGTATTTAATTGTGTAAAAGTACATATAAACTAGTAATTGTTATAGTATAAGATCATAAAGTATTATTATAGACTGATATATAAACAATTGAGTATTCTAAAATGTCTAGTCAATTTTTACTTAGCTCCACAGATTGAAGAAGAATCAAACATTATTCCAAATATTGGATAATATGATAAACATAATATATATGTGTTCCGTAAATAGGATACGAGCTATGTCATGTCTCAAGCTTCCTTGAGATATGACAAAGAGTTTCCTAAGGGCTAAATCCTGGAAGTCGTCAGAAACATCGTATTTCTCTATCATGTAGAATTTCTATAATATAATCTGTGGAGCTAGGGAAAATGATCGTTGATACCATGCGCTTCATAGCAGGACTTTTGTTAAACTATTCAGGCATTTTAAATAATGTAAAGTCCAGCTTTAAAGCTTATGGTGACACTACAGTAGGGATTAGTGCATAGAAAAGATGCTATTGTCGAAGATGTAAATATTTAGCACGTGAAGCTTTTCGCTTTACTTAGATAATGTTATTCAAAGCTTGGTATAGTTAATAAATTAAGTTACTTGGTTCGCATTAAATTGTGTTTAGTCAGAGTACAGATACATTTTTAGGGATATTTCGATAAAGAAATTTCAAATAACTAGAACCTGTCAATTGTATTGTAAGCGGACCATTGCATTGGGCTGAAATAAAGAGTTTGCAACATTATTGTCTTTTATTTATAACATACAACAGCAGAACCAATTTTGATTATTACCTAAAGCGAGCTGTGGCCTTCAAATCAAATTAAATCAACATTTATTCATTCATATGTACCCGTATGGACAGTAATATTTTAAAAATGGAAGGTCTCAATTTAAATTTACTACCAGAGAATAACTGGTAAGAAACTCTCCGTTCACAAAGCTTAGGATCAGCAGGAAAAACACGCCACCTTTGCCGATTACTATCTTATACATTAGTTGATTTCCCTTGAATGGGCACAGGCGTTGAGATAAATGAAATGAAACACTGCTGCTCTTTTAAAATTTACGAACAATCAGAAAGGCTTGAATCGCCATAACTTAAATCAAACATATTAATATCACCGCTATATATCAATCGTGACTAGTGTAATTCTTGTGTTTCCTTTTCTTTTGTATTGCATCGCTATTCGCTGTTCATGAATCTGTAAGATTAGCTTTTTAGTTTTTAGTTTGTTATTAATATTTTTTTTTCGTATTACTTTAGATTAAGGTTCTATATACTTTTTTATATAACATTTGGTTCTGCACTTTTTGCACTCAACATTTATCTTTTTTTAGTTTTTCTTTTACTAGGGTTTCCTGGAAGAGATCGCTTATTAGCGATAAGGCCGCCCGTTGCATCCCCTGTAATTTTTATGTATTGTGTTTCTTTTATTTTTATTGCAACGAAGTGTGAATAAATATAACTATTAATGTTGTTGTTAATGTATACGCACTTGGTGTAAGTAGCGTTGACGGCTGTTTTTATTTTTGAATTAAATATATTGTACCTATTTATTATATGTCTTTTAAAAACATTCCCTTTAACAAAAATATTCAATTTAGAATGCCGATCAGTTTCAAATAATCAGAATCTAAAGTCACCTTACTTTTTTATATTGCGTTATAGTAATCAAATTTTATTATTATTCTATTTATAAATGTTTCACTGGTAGCTCTACTATGCTAAGGGTCTGTTTCACAATATTCGGATAAGTTCTACATAAGTTCCAAATTAGCTATTTATTACTTATTGGTAGGATAAACACTATTGTTGCGTTTCACGATTGTCAGATAGCGCTATTCGTCACAACCATCATAATTTATGAGTCCGATGAAGTGTCAAATAGCATAATTTATCTTCCAAATAATTATATGTTGCAAAGCTATTTGGTACTTTATCCATACATTGTGAAACAGACCCTTAATATATAGAATATAAAGTCAAGTGATCCCGTAAACAGGTAGGTTTCGTGTTTGAGTCTTTGTTATGCGAAGTGGCATCATGTGTCAATGTAATGTCAGTATACAGACAGCTGTTAAGGATTGAATTTGAATACATTAAATGAGGAATTAATTTTGGGTAAAGTGACGTTAGGACTGGATATAATCCAAGTACATTCAGATAAAACTTCTTTGACTATAAAAAGACGACTGAATAATATTATACTCGCCCGCTTGACAGTGAGACATTAATTTGGTAAAATTAGATCCAACAATTGGTTACATTTAATGATAATGTTATGTAATCTGTGAAACTGCGTACTATATAATAATAATTTGAATTCATTTGATGTCGTTTTTTCACTCTATACGAGGGTTACGAGAATAAATGTGTTTTGAAAAATATTCAATAAATTTCGTTTGAGTAATAGAACAATCCGCAATTCTGGATTTATTTGTTCCAAGGTAAGATGTATTCTAACTATGCATGTTTATTTCTGTGTTCTGTTTCAAAAACCTACAATTTCAGTATATTTTTGAAGTATACTTCTTTAGGCGCGTTATGAAAAATTTATAAGAGTGAAATTTTACGATGCGCGCGCACCGTGACACAAAATTAACAGAATGAAGTTGCCCACGGAAGGTGCTACGGCATTGGACATAATTTAAAAACAACATTCAAATAATAATAGAATTTATGTTACACTTAATGTAAGAGAATAATAATAAATATTTATTTATTTAATTTTTCAAATGTAAGCTGAACTTTATTGACTATAATGACTCCTTTTATAGTCTTTGATTAATTATTTGCATGCAATCAAAACTATTTTTAATAATGCCAAAGAAGTATAACTTACGCGCGTACATAAGTACACGCACGCGTTTTTACACTTATTATATTTTAAATTTTATTAAACATATTTCATAATTACAATCTAGTATACAGTATTAACAATTTTCTTAACATACAAAGTAATAATAAAAATTATTAAAAAGAAAATCAAATCAAATTTAAAAAGTTTGTCAGTACTCAAGATAGTATGAAAAAAGTTATACACGGATGAAAATTTTAATAGATATTTTTGTCAACATGGGTTTGTCTACTGTTCCATTACGTGCCCAGCCACCAAAATATCTAGATTGAAATGTTTTTCAATATTCTCCTTTGTGAAAATCGCTTTCATTTGACAGCTACACTATGTTAAATTAAATCCACTACGCGTATTGGTTATATTTCCAAGGGTTATATAATAATCCTTTATAAGTGAATGACTATAGATTAACTTATTTGACTTTGTTTCGATCCCCGGCGGAGACGAACATCGATCTGATGAGCATTTGGTGTTGTTAGGTCTTGGGTGTTTAAATATGTATTTATATGTCTATCTATCTGTAATATGTATGTATATCCGTTGCCTAGTACCCATAACACAAGCTTCACCAGCTTAGCATGGGACTAGGTCAATTGGTGTGAATTGTCTTTTAAAAAAAACTAAAAATTTGGTCATAATTACCAAATATGGCAACGGAAAGTTACGTACCTGCCTTGGGGTTCTGTAACTTACTTTTTGAACTCACACAGCGGTTTTCATTGCGGCGATCGCGCTCAAATCAGTCGTGAAGCAGTCATTTTATGATTTGGCATTCTGATAAGGAGGGAGCTTGTAGTTTATTGTGTAAAAACCGCTGTGTGAGTTCGAAAAGTGAGTTACAGAATCGCAAGGCTGGTCCACGTTTTGCGCCATGACCGCTGCCACTTCAGCTAATGATAATAGGTAAAACCCCGCGTAAAAGGCGTTTTACCCATAATAAAACTGAGGGCAATCAGGCGGGAGGCTCACAATGGTACGCTCTATTCTTGGTGGACCCTAAGTCGAATTGGTTCGGAATTCTTCAGTGGGCAACTGTTTTCACATAGTGGTGGTGTGTGATTTTCGTGTTCTGCCTCGACGTTCGATAAAGGTAACTGCAATTAAGCGTCATTACTATAAAGAATCATGAAATTAATTCATAAAATCGCTGGCTATCAATAATGATCAATAAATCAAAGGCGCAGTTATCTATTAAACTTAATCAAAGATAATATACTCACATCAATAATGTACTTTACGAAAATTAATTTAAATTTATAAGAGCGTAAAACGCTGGAAAATATTTAATAGAGTCTGTTACATGTGGCAAAGTGCCCAGAACGCAGGTAACGTTCTGTATACCATGTTATGTAAGTATATGCATTTCATATTTCATATTAAAATCAAGTATAAAAATTACACATTAATAATACCTATTGTGGGCTTGTTCTTGAGCAAATATCTAAGGCCACGTATAATCTACATTTAGTTTGATACATTTCATAATTTTTAGGCATTTTGAATTCAATTTGAAAAAGTTTTTTCTATAGGTATTGCGTTTGGTATCTAAGTTGCTATGTTAATTATATAAGTAATAAGAGATATTTAATTATCGACTCCAAGTGTGGTAGTCTGTAACTTTTTCAATATAAGGCACTACTAGGTAATAGTAGGTATTAGTGGCGCCTCGGTTAGATTCACACACACACTGACACGATATAATTTGGAGACAGTAAGAAGCGAAGGAATACGAGCACCGCAACTCTGTAACTCATAAGTGTGATCTAGATTTAAGGTTATTTTTTTCATGGGACAAATGACCAGAAGTTTACCCATGGATCCCCCAATACCCTGGTGATGCTCGCAACCTCTTAAGGTTTTCAAGTACGTTGCCGGTATTAAAGGTAGTGTCCTAAAGGTTCAGAAATACCTAAAAAGCTGGTTCCATAAAACGTTGGTGCGCGGATAAGAATTGTCTTAAAAAGCGCTCTGTCGTGGAACGACAGACGTCAAGATTGGGCGGGTGAAATTTTTCTTGAAGTCCAGTGTTGAAATTTTGCTGTAGGTATTAATCCGAAGAATTATTCTTTACACTTCTTTTTTCTACCACGCGATCCCGAAGTTTGCGATATCAGCGCTACGGATATTGAGGGGATTATATCGAAAGTGCAAAGAAGAAGCTGTTCCTATTGGATACTGATACAATAATCTTTATAAATACCTCGACGTTATGTGAAGTATGATGAGAATGTGATTTTCATGTATCTCGAATACTCAAGAGTGCTATCACTCAATTAATTTGTCAAGTTCATAAGTTTAAGATCTTAGAGCTCCCAAGAGCAATCGAATTTGAAACTAAACTTTGTTTTACGCGTTTAATTTAATTTTGAAAAGAAATAATACTAATAAAAGGTATAAATCATATAGCTTACTTTAAAAGTACCTTTATAATTCAAATAGTATGTTTGTTGCACAACATTTGAGCAACCAATTTGTTACATAAGAAACTTAAAATGTAAGAATATAATGTCTTTTCCTTTAATGTGAATACAAGAGTTGCAGCCCCGAAGGATGTATGTCGAACGATAGAGTTTTTGTATGGTTTATATTGTTTACGATAGAAAATAATAGTACGACACGTGCTCGCGCTACTGTATAAGTTCCATATACGTCCACGGAGCGCTGCACAATGTTTCAATCTACCTATTACGTTATTTATCGTCGAGCTAAGAATGTTGCACAAACAACGAGCATGAAAAACCGTTGCCTAAATTTATACTAAAATTTTACTGTAATTTGTTGTAGCTATTTCGAATAGCTCATTAAACAAGCCTGGAATAACCTGAATATCATAAACATTATGTAAAAAGCAATGAAAACCGTTTCCTATTTAACATAAACTTGGGGTTTCATACAATGTATTGAAAAGGCACTTCTATTAAACGAAAATTGCCGAGTTTTATTTGCCTAAACGTGTTGTTATGGTATAATGAGGTAACATATTGAAGGATCAAAAGTTGTTGGTTATGATAGGATTAAGTATGGTTAAAATGGTTTTTGTAGCGTTTAAAGTCAATAATAACAGTAGCTAACCAGAAAATATATTAATCAAAATACAAACTCTAATAGGTTTTTCTTATAGGTTATTATTTTATCTTTTATACCTTAAATTGTAATATCTGTTTGTGTCAGCCGCTTTTCAGGATAACAATTACGATTTAAGTATAGTTTGAAAGACAAAGAAAACGTGGAATTAGTTTTAAAAAGTTTGAGTCGACTGGGTAATGTTACACGGTATGCAGGTTTACAAGTCATCCATTTATTAATTGTCTCTCATTGTAGGTATTGATAATAATATATTATGAATTGTAAATACAGTTTTCGGCAAATAGTTTTTTATTGAAGTTATACTTCTTTAGGCGCGTTATGAAAAATTTATGAGAGTGAAATTTTACGATGCGCGCGCACCTGAGACACAAAGTTGTCAGTGTGATTATAGCGTGCGCGAGCGAGATGGGAATAAGACAATCTACAAGTAAAAAGAAATAGAATATGCGTGAAGTTAGCAGCTATGCCAAGAATTTTGAATGACCATAATGACATTTACCTTTTAAACAAATAAATGAGTTTTAATTATTTTTTCAAAGAAATTTAGCAATGTTTTTTCACAAAGACCTATTGTTACTTAGTTAAAAGGATATGAAACATACCAAGTTATTAAATTGAATGAATAATAAAATAAAATAATCATAATAATTGTTATTAATATTAATTAATAATTGAATAATATACTAAATATTAAATATTAATAAATTGTTTACGTTAAATGTTAATTAATTATATTTAAAAAAAATAAAGAAAGCCAAAGAAGTATAACTTCTTACGCACGTACATAAGTACACGCACCATTTTTTTTTGATTATTGTGAAGATATTTTAATCTTGTACCACATATTATGTAACCGTTAACTATGAACGACTCTGAGTACGCCAGCTAAAACAAATTATTTTATTTAACATTGGTCGGAAAAAAACTGTGTATCGTAAAAACAAAACCTCGACATTTACCCAATTCTTTGTAAGTAGTTAATAATTGGGTTAAGGAATTTGTATTAACGTGTGTATAAAACGGTCGAATTTGCGGTGAATTTCGAAGACAAGCGGACAATGGATAGTAACAATCAATAAAATCCGGCCCTCGGCTTTGTGTCTTTAATGTGGGAGAATTAGCTGTTTGCTTTTTGACGAAGACAAATTACAGCCACACTCAATTAATAACAGCCCTTAACTACGTTATTGTTTAATTCGGTATATGTGCAAAAGAAATACAAATATTGTAGCGTTTTAAATATTCACGAAAAGGTGTAAAGGATATGTGCTTCTTCAGTATAATCACTCATTAAAGTCGATCAAAGTATATCAAAGGATTCAGTTTAAGCACAAATTAGATCACGTTCATGTATTTTATATTTATGGTATACTGGGATGTATTTAGAACTAATGTCTAAAGGTAAGTCAAATGCAGGGATAAAATTCTATACAGTTACTATAGTATAAGAAAAAGTAGATTACAATACGTATAGTTTTCTAATTCATGTACGAGGAAGTGGAATAAATAAGCATTATTTTAGAGTATGTTTTTATTTATTTGAATGGCTATTTTTTCAGTGCCAGTATAATATAGAAGTTATAGCGGGTCGTATTCAGAGGTTTAATTACAGTTTATTGCCAGTTCTTCTGTTGATTTTTGAGACATTCATCTCACGTAAATAGTATTTCTAAAACATTTTGGATAACGTAACACATAATATATTAGTGTTTCATTCTTTGAAACGTACCAATAAATGCAATAGATTAAAAAGTAATAGAAGATCTTCACAGACTAGGACACTTAAACCTTACTTGATCTGTCTATAACTGGAC
This sequence comes from Pieris melete, assembly GCA_963693345.1. Classification (NCBI taxonomy): domain Eukaryota; kingdom Metazoa; phylum Arthropoda; class Insecta; order Lepidoptera; family Pieridae; genus Pieris; species Pieris melete. The sequence continues at coordinate 3,666,323 of CAVNZK010000006.1, read as the reverse complement.
ATTAATGTTGTATACCTACTTTTCAAGGGCTGAATAGAGCAGTTATCGTCCCGGGACTCATAAAAAGAGATTGCTTCCACTCCAGCGTCGTTTATTGACTTATTAACATCGATATCAGATCGTAACACTTGATTCTTTGATCTTCGTCAAATTTAAGTCTATTTTTTCTTTATTACCTATAGCAAATGAACATAATATATACATTTAATCAATGTGTGAATTATGGAATAAATAACTAGACAGTATATATATAGAAATAAGAAATTAATCAATCATTGATAAAGGGAGCGTTCAAGTATTACGTCACGCAAGATTATTAACAACACCCCCCCCCATGTAACGCGCCGTAACGATTTTCTGTACAAAGTAAAAATAAAACTAAACTTTTTTCGATGGTACAGAAGGATTATTACCGACTTATCAATATAAAAATTCCTCTTAAAAATCATATTAAGTATGAATGGGCATAAAATGGATTCAGCCAACCACATTTTTAGTCCAAAAGACTCGTGACAAGAAAAGAAACAAAACGCGCTATCGTTTTTCCTTTTGTTATAATACATTCTCTCACGCCACTGTAACTTTATATAAAGAGATACGCCGCTAAAAAGAAAATTTTCCCAAACCACCACTGGATACTGGCCAACGTTTTCAAGTATCGATATTTTACCCTTAAGACTCTGAATGATTCTTGTAACCATTAAATATATCATCGCTTGGTTGATACAAATCTTCAGTAACTATCTTTTGTAAATATGAAAACATGTACGCCACCCAGTATCATTTTAAAGCATTCGTTAAAATTTTCCGCTGTTTCAGTTCCCGCACAAGTATTCCAATAGCGCAACGTAGAAAGGAAATAATAATTTTCACATAATAAAACTTGTTGCAAATACAATTTAAATTAGTACAAAAGCAAAAACTATCTCTTAATTGCAATTATTTCATTCATCGTTACGGACCATAACCATTATATTTATTGAAATAAAATAGTCGTAAATAAAACGAAACGTGCTTATAACAATTTTTGTATAGTCTAATTTGTTGAATTTTTAATGAATTATGGTCCAGTCCACGAAATAGATAAAGTATTTGCCTACGTGTATTTACATAAAGGAAAATAAATAGTTATATCTCCTAGATTTTGTGTACAAATAAAGTAGTAGATTAACTAACCCCAGACCCCAGTAGTGGCTTAAAAATGTACTAGACTAGAATGCTCCATTTACGATAAGGTTAATGTATAAATTTAAATAATGAAATCATAAATGATTAAATTCGTGTATGTATTTAAGTGTGAACTGAAGGCGGCGATCAATGTGAAATTTTTTCAATGATTACTTATATGAAACTGGAAATGTAAAACATAAAACATTATTTTATGGAATAGGTTTATTGTGAATTTAAAGCTCATTACCACTACCAGCTCCTTCCACTTCATGGTATTCAACGAAGTGCGGTTCGAATCGTCGACGACCAGTCACTTTCCGTGCGGCTTGATCCCTTGGCGTTGCGTAGAGATGTGGGGTCTCTCTGCATCTTCTACCGCTATACCATGGAGAGTGTTCAGAGGAGTTGTTCGGATTAATACCTGCAGTTTAATCATCGGACGTCAAGGCAAAATACAAAATACCATCCGTATCACCTCGACGTCCGTCGCTCCACAACTGAGCGTTTTCTAAGGCAGTTTTTGAGGCGCACCACCACTATGTCGAACCAGCTACCCACTGAAGTATTTCCGTACCAATACGACTTAGGGTCCTTCAAGAAAAGAGCGTACTAATTCTTGAAAGGCCGGCAACGCACTTGCGAGCCTTCTGGCATTGTGAGTGTCCATGGGCGGCGGTATCACTTAACATCAGGTGAGCCTCATGCCCGTTTGCTTCCTATTACATGAAAAAAAAACTGTATTTACACAACAGTAACAGAAAACTTTCAATTTTACAAACATGTTTCTAATTATTATTTCGTACATTGTCGGCAATAAGGCTTTCATGTATCGAGCGATGTGTCATTAATACTGTTTATTTTGGCTTGAACGTCCTTCTAACATGTAACTTATTTTGTAATAAAATTATTTAATAAGGCCCAATTTAGGCGGTGTACTGGCCGTTGAATAAATTCCTATCGAGATTTATCAAGACCGACACAAGGGTCAACAGTTTAGTGTACAATCGCCATCAAACATTGACATGCAATAGTTAACGTTTATATTATTCTAATTTAAGTAGTTCTTAATTCTCGTAGTCGTATAGTAATGCTTTCGAAGGTTCTATTGATGTAGCAATCATGCTATGTATTAGTTCCCAAGTAATTGTTGTGCATATAGCTTCACTTCTGTTTTGTAATATTTCTTAATTATCATTTACGGTGTTTGGCAACTAATAAAATTAATTAGGTACTCGTTAAATATACATTACTTACTTGCCTTAGAGATTATTGATTAACAAATTGTCGGCAATTTACTGACATAACTTTTAATTGCTTGCGTTGATTGTTTATTTATTTCTTAGCTACCGTATATAAATATCGTACAACTGAGAACTTCGAGAAACTGATCGTGGTTGGACAGAAGATAAAAGATAACGTGGCCGTTCACCAACCATATGGACCGGTCAAGTGAAAGACTCATCGGCGCTGGACAGAAACTGATGGACACCGATTGCCTGCTCCAGATGTTTTCTTGCTGATCAGACATGAGTTACCAACTGCAGAGAGAGAGAGAGATAAATATTGTAAGCTTTCGGAAAAGATACTTTAAGCGGATTATCAAAAAAATGCTTTTGTTTTATTCCAATGTATCAATTATTTCAGAAGATTCATAAGAATTCTTGTTAAACTTTTATGTATCTGTTTTTTTTGTAGGAGATGAGTACTACTATTTTAGTTACATCAGTATAATTATACGTATAAATCTAACAAATAATGCCAACGATGAGCAATATAAATGGCGAAACTACCTTTGAAATTTGACTCAAAGACGTAAATTTAATTGGATATCTATTTATTTCTAGCTTCCGTACCTTTAAAGGTAAATCTTTTGTTCGGGATGTAAAATATTGTTCCCTAACAAAGAAATAATATTTGTCTGTATTGAATGGAGCGGCCAAAGTAGCGGGGCCTATAATGAGTCGTAGCATTCGATCGCTAACTCGCTAATAACTACGTAAGCTTCCACGTTATAATTTCACCCTCGTATTTGCGTTCCATATTTTTACTTGTGTTGTTGAATCGTAAATTATACTACACATCAGCTTTATATGTATTATTATATATATAAGGTGTATGTTTTATGTTTCTACATAAAACCGTATGTCGCATTATACTAAATATTTTTTAATATGTCTAAATACTTCATTTTATAATACTTCATACATACATAAGTTTACTTCGAAATAGGTTAATTAAATCAACCGACACCAATAAGATATGCGTGACTTTACTAAAAATATAATCACTAAGTTGCGTCTCTATTTATTTATTTACATGGAAACAAATAAATACATCACTTTAATTTAAACAGAAAGAAGACATATGAAATATAAACTTATAATATATGCAAACATGACAGCATACAGCCAGTTACACAATACAATTATAATATATTACACTTTAATAGAAATATAAATAATACCTTAGGCTTGTGGGATTTTCTCATCGCTGTAGGATAGGCTCATTCCTATAATTTCATTCCATTCCTCAAATAGTATAGAATCGATCTAAGAACAATGAATTCTTAATACACTATTGGTAATATTCAAGCTACATAATCTGCCAACAGTGTATGGTAATTTAATTTGCTCAAATATTCTTGACGGGGCTGAAAGCTTCGTATGCATATTCTTTAATTAATTACCGTACATTCAAATACTTTCATGCACGACTTTCATATCATGAATCGTGACATTTAGAGCGTCTAAGCAAATGAAGTAATGAATATTCAGTTATGTAAGCTCCATGAAATTTAAAAGCTATGTTTAGCTTCGACAAATTATACGTTGTTATATTATATAATCTATACGGCATTATTCACTTAAGTACCTATTAAAAAGATTCTAGTCGCCGCGTCTTTTTCTTGACTTTTAACGATACTTCTTAATAATGACAGATGCTTTCTCTAAGCTTTAGTTAAGTAGATTAACGACTCAAATTTATGTATGTGATTCGGGATCATTTGATTTTCCTAATAGGTCTTCTGTGCCTGTACTAGCGAGTGTTAATTTCGCACATAGATAGAAAATCCATTGGTGCTCAGCTGGTCGTCAAACCTAAGACCTCTGGGATGACTCGCTGACTCACTGGGCCAATACGGTTCTTTCTTATACCCTTCAATTACTTAGTTCTTATTGAATTGGGTTTGTGCATCTTTTACAATAGCTTACGATAGTTCCTTATGTCGCCTACTATATAATTATATTTACTATTTCTGTCTATATATTTACTATTATCTATAAAACTGTTGGTGTCGCTTTATTTGACCAAATAGGTATGATAATTATAAAAATCAAATAGCACCGTGTGTTGGACAGGGAAAAATGTTTCTTAAAAACGCAATATACACCTATACGTATATCGAATCATCTCTTTTTATATTTAACTACCTGACCGGGCAAACGTCGTTTTGCCATAATATCATTTATAATAAAAAATAGGGGTTGATCGTAGAGGGTTGAAAGTTGTATGTATTTTTGTATGTTGTATCATAAAAAAATAGAAATTAAAAATTTTGTCTAAAAAATAAAAATTTAGGGGTGGACTACCCCTAACATTTAGGGGGATGAAAATAAATGTTGGCCGATTCTCATAGATACCGGATAAGCACAAAAAATTTCATCAAAATCGGTCAAGCCGTTTCGGAGGAGTATGGCAACGAAAACTGTGACACGAGAATTTTATATATTAGATTTAATAAATAAGCAAAGAAACTGCATTAATTTACTCTTTCAGAATTTGATATACATTATGGCGAGACTATCATTCCGTCAGGATAAGTGAACGAGTGAGGGTAAATGTGATGAATCCGTTCCATTACGAATCAGTTAAGATTCGCTCTACACGCGATGCCAACATTATCAGCTGCGGACGATATTCTGTTACTATTAATTCATATCGGGTAGACATTTGAGATGCTTTTGCTTTAACAATACTTTATATCCTAGCTAAAACATTTGTGAATTTGTTTAGACTTTCCTTGGTAATAATTATAATAATCTGGTTCGCATTGTCATCAACTTCTGTGTATGTCACGATGTTTAATTTCACTCTAGGAGCAAGTGCTAAAATGCGCACATAGAAAGAAAATCCCGTTGGTGCAAAGCGCGGATTCGAAATCACGACCTTAGGGATAAGGGTCACTCTTAAGCCGCTAGGCCAACACTACTCTTTCATTGATATTCAACATATATTAAAAAATATATAGCTATCATTTTTGTTATCGTTAGCAAACATAGAAAATAGTTATGTTAAATTATTACTAATACAAATATATGTTTACGATCACTTGACTTAATGACTTTTGGTATCCAGAGATTATTCAAGTACACACACGTCTAGGTCTGAAAAATATTATATTTCCCGTGGTGTTAGTTGGAAAACGAACTTTTTGCCTAGGTACGAACGCACGACCTCACGGTTTTCTACGCCAAGCAATAAGGCTAACATAACATTTTATTACCTACAATCACATTATCTAAACATATATTGATTTTACCGATCTGTAACAAAATAAAAAGTCTGTCGTGTACAAAAAGATATTTAATTTTGATTCTAGAAAACAACATTAGAAGTATTAAAGGTAAATTATATTTATTTTTTAATATTACTATCTTCAAACAATTATCTTCTCTATATTTATTCTAAGTAACTTCAGTAAAAACGTGTATATGTCTAAGTCCCTTATTAAGGCAAATACGCAAGTATTAATTAGATAAAACTTTCGAAGTGTTCGCACACCCTCCTTGAATTTTGATATTAGACACAGTCGTATCTCATATTTATCAAACGAAATTATCTTTTTAATTACCCACGGGATCTTTAATATAAATTTTAATAATTAATCCGCGAAAACATAACCTAGTACCTACTAATTTTGTCACATAACTTTTTGAACGCCGCGAAAGGAGTCAACGCAATTTCGTTGGAAAGATTATGACTTGTTTAACAAGTAACACGACTCTGCTTTGCTTCTCTGAAGAAAGTTAATGTTAATGAAAGGATTTTATTAACAAAATAATTGGCACCTTCTAATAAGACATCAAATATGTGCAAAATATTTTCCTCAATAAAGCTAATTTAATCCTTTATTTCAGTTCAAACAGTGGGCCGACTTGTTTCAATATAGTCGTGTTTGTATTATGGAAGATTTTATAATAATTAATTATAATTATGAAATTTAATCACATGAAAGTATTGATATTAAATTTTGCGTGAGAGGCAGCGAAAGTACAAAATTGTATTGATGTACTAAGGGATGCTGTTAACGAGAAATAATAAAGCGAAAGGCTATTAATATGATTATTAGTAATACGATACATTAGTAACTCGTAATTAATACGGGAACACAGCTTATTATCGTATAAGGGAACGTCCCTAACGGAAATCTTCCAATACGGCAAGAATAATTTTATGGTTAAAAGCTTTACAATTCTACTCGATATCTGTCATATAGGACTGGTTTATTGTATGCTTAATACACTACATCGGTTTGAATGAACAAGTGTATAAATATTAGAATAAAACCTACGTTACTTTAAGTGGTAAAAAAAACATATTTCTATTAAATTTCTACAAAGAGAATTTTATGTTATATAAATTATAGTTGTGTACAGTACCTTCTGCATCTGTGGAATAAATATTGTAGTTTTTTTGTTAATTTATCTTGACAGAAAAGTATCAGCTTTTATTGCTTGAAAAGACAAATCAGGTACCTATCTGTAACGTAATTGTGATCGTGGAGAAAAATATTCTGATGTAAGATGCTTTGGTATTTGTAATACATATATTAAACCTTTTGTCGTGTAAACTTTACGTAAACAAGGAGTATATGTTACAAAAGATACATTTATGCATGTATAACATTACACGCTCAGCGATTATGTAGGTAGAATGGATGTTTGTACAATGATATCACAAGCAGTACGTGCAGTTTTACAGTATATTTGGCCAAGTTGACTCCCAACGCTCCCCAATTGTTTTCAGTGCTATCTCCACGGGCGAAAGTTGTGACGGGGGCTGCCGTAATATGCTTAAGTGAACGATGTGGCCCCTGTGGGTTCTCGGAATACTGGATCAATTATTTTATAAGTAAACAAGACTTTATTTTTATGCAAAGCTTGAAAAGTAAGTAAAGTATTGTTAAATTTACGTAACAGAAGAATGGTAAATGTTGAAATGATTCTGAGAATTTATATGTTTTGGAACAAATAGACGCCCTCGCGTAGTACGGAGAGGGCTTATTCAAATATACTTAACTAAATTCTTGTGAAGGGGTTTGGAGGCGGTCTATATAAACTACTAGTAGTACGAACAATGTTCCGCAAACTTTTTGCTTTCCAGGTACACCTGGGAAAACTAAAATTTACAAATAAAAATCAGTTTTAAGTAATAATTATCAACATTTATTATTAATCATCAAACCTCAACTTTAAATAGCAGAACAGGTATTTATTGCGAAACATGAGCCTGTTAAATTGAGCATAGATGGTCTAAATTAGGAGTAATTGTTGACAGGGCTGCTCTCATCTCTTTGTCGATTGTCCTGAGGCGTTAGCTTAAGCTCATTTAAGTGAGTAAATATATCCGCTAGATATGCACGTGAATCCACAGAATTAGATTTTCCGTGATTTACATAGATATATGTGTAACTACTTTTCTTGCCTTTACTTACTTACTAAAAATACATTTATAAAATAACCTTATTTTTCAGCGGCACACCAACTAATACACACGGTACACCAGTGTGCCGCGGTGAACACTTTGCGGAACACTGGAATATAATAAATATACTAGTAGTAGTAGTAGGTACGCAATAGTTTTAAGAGAATATTACTTATTGCTAACCCGGTTTTTTGAGCAGCAGAATTCATCAAGTGTATCCAGGTTCCTACGGATGCGGGATTCAAAATGGGGGTTACTCTTCGAATGTAAAACAGATATTTGAATGTAAAACAACGTGCAAAGCTCGGTAACATTGATAATTACGCCGCGAAGCGTGTTGTTTGAGCGATAAAACTTTCGGAGTTTTTATAGTCTCGCGAATAAACTTCAAGAAGCAACCGAGATTGGACCATTTTCCCATTTTACAACACTTTCACCAACTTTGGAACAAACTATTCAATGCTGCTACCTTATTAACTTCCGGGAAACTTCGATATTCTTTTCCTTATTGCTTTCTAGCGTTACATAAGAAAGTGTTTATCAATTCGGATGTCACCGAAATAATGCATAATTTAAATTATAATAAAATAAAAAATAATAATTCATTTTAAGTAGATAAAAAATAAAAATATCGGCTACTATGCAGTGTTCCGACCCCTTGATCGTTTTAGTTACAGCTACGTTAAACAAGACCTCCTTTTGTGTCGCACCACTCAAAACCCAAACAAATTTTGTTAATTACTTATATTGAGCGATAAGTTCCAAATTCCAATAGATCTAGCGACGAAAGCGCTTCTTTGGCAGCATGACTAAAGTACAACAAAATGAGTTCTTTTTGATCAACTTTCTAATTCATATAAATTCCAAGGAAATAGCATTGTTTGATTTAGCAATAATTGAGGTATTTGATACTTGTAAATGGGTAGTCCTTTGACTTAACGGTCTAATAAAATGATTATAATTAAATGTTTTGTTTTGGAGAATCCGAGCGATCCATCAAGATGTCAGCCAACTGAGAAACAACATTTATCTTATTACAAGTTAAAAGGACACTATAGGATCACATTAATTTTGATAGATTATACTTAAACTTAAAATCTTGAGTAAAACTTCACCAATTATTACGAATTAAGAACAATGTAGTACCTACAGAAAAGGAATGAGACTACATTTCTAACGTCATGACAACAAGTACATGTGACAGAACATTTATCTATATATCAATGAATCCCTATTTCCCATGGTCACGGCATCACGCGTGAACGGCTGGACCGATTTCGCTAAGTCTTGTAATAGTTAACCACCATAAAATTCAAACTTTTTTAATGTAACCTTATGGCGTTTGACATAACATTGACAGAATGCGTGCTGCAAATATCATCAAAGAGGATGTAATAAATTTGAATCTCGTTTAAAACAAATGCTTCGATCGGAGTTATTATATTGATAAAATAAGTACTCATAAACAATAAATTTATTTAAAAAAGGTAAAATATGTAATAAACTATATTTATAACTAGATCAGCATACTACATCAAAAAACTTTTAGAATGGGAGACAAGAAGAAAATATACTAATCGCTTGAAATATCATGAAGGATAACGTCTGTCGGGTCTGCTAGTTAAAAATAAAATCGAAAATAACTTCTCAAAATATGCTAAATAATAATATTCAAGATAGGTGTTATTGTGTGTTTGACATCTACTTGTTATAATAAATAAAGTATATTTTAATCTTCAGAATTTCATTTTCCAGATTTTCACTTTCATATTTCCTAGATGTCGTAGACATGCTACAGTGTACATACGATACTTTTACCATTTTTCATACTAACATCGAAAAATATAAAAGGTTATAATTTAGCCCGTTATCTACTGACATAACTTATTAAAAATATTTCAAGCACAGAACAACACAACTATCAACGATTATAGATAAAGCGTAAGGCGTTAAACGTGTTCAATCGAAACTGATTGTTTTATCTGTCCCATTGGTTTGTTGTACTTTACGCAATGAAAAACTAAAACTAAAACAGTATCAGTACTTGTTTTCATATTCTACATTGCCTATTTAAAAAAAAAAAAACAGATTAATGAAGTGTTTAACAATAAGGAACAATTAAAACCTTTGTGTGATATATATTTCGATATAGGTGTGTTTCAGTGTATATAAAATCGCGCTGGCCTAGTCTTAACGTGTGACTTATTTGATACAACTAGAATGATGATGCCTAGTCACGCTCACTTGCACTCAGCTTTTATGTTATTTCACAGTAACTATAGTTCAGACTTATAGTTACTTCGTTCCTTTTAAGCACGAGACTCACAATTCCATATAAAACCATTTTCTTTATAAACAGGTATGGAAGTGTTTTCTGCAGGATTTTCATTAAGTGGAGTATAGCTTTATAAGGTCATGCATACATCAATGTTTTTTTTATATGTGCTATTTAATAGTCGTTCGGATGGGAAAGGAGAACATCGTAAGGTAACCGCCATGTCTCAGTTTATGATTTACAGTTCACATACGACTCCTGTGTGTCAAATCCAATACGGGAATCACTCTCCAGCATTTGTCAGGTACCAAAGGCTAGACACCTATTTGCCTGTTAAGATAAATTATCAAGAAACCGACACCGAAACCTGAAGACGGAGGATAAATCGCCATACAGGTTTTGTGCGATATAAACGATGACTTTTTCTACAGAAAAATCTTTATTATTAAACCGGTTTCGTTATATATGTAGGTACGTAGGTTTATAAATACATCCATTACCCGCTTATTCCTAAAATAAAATTAGTATAATGTATTCCTGTCTAAATTACTGTTTCGTCTTAATCTACCTAAATTTGTGTACGCTATGAGCACTTTAGTCAAACCTGTTAAGTCGTAACTGGCTGACATGTATATGTTAAGTTACTATGAAAACTTCATTACCCTAAACTCCTCTTCCTCCACTACAAAATAAATCAGTAGGTTACAACCTTTTTAGGTCTAGGTCTCAGATTTCTGTATCTGTGTCATGATCAAGCTAAAAGTAAGTAGGTGATCAGCTTCCTTTTTCTGACACAAGCCGCCGACTTTTTCGGTCTAATACATGCCGGTTTCCTCACGATATTTTCCTTCACCGTTCGAGCGGACGTTAAATGTGCACATAGAAAGAAAGTTCATTGGTGCACAGCCGGGGATCGGACCTTCGACCTCAGGAATGAGAGTTGCACGCTGAAGTCACTAAGTCCTTCCTCTACTATAATCTCAATAATGAGATCTTGGTAAATAAATTTGACATTTATGAAACATTTTGAAATTTATTTGGTAAACAATAGGCCGTATCTACAATTTTTGAAACAAGAAAAAATCCAGCACCTACAGATAATTATGAATATGCGCAACAAATAACATGCTTGTTCGCTAGTTCACAAAATAAATAAAACTGAGCTGAAGTTGTTTTGTCAATGTCACACAACAAATACGGTTAAATTGAAACTTTTGTATACCTTAGCCGTTTTGTTCTGCGCTCTAAGCTTTTTGTTTGTAGTAATTGGGTTAATATCAAAATATACGAGCATATAATACTATGATACTTTAGTCTTTTGAAACGCTGATTTAATTTAGTCTAATTTGTTTTAAGGTTATCCAACTACTTTATTATTATTGTTCATGTTTTTGTAGTTAACCGTTGAAAATTTTAGCGTAATAAATATATTTTCTAAGTATACAGCAGATTCACCGCGTAACTTCGTTAGCAATGTCTCAATATTAAGTCAACTGGCTAAAACACACTGACAAAAAACTCTTATGAATCTTTTACACCCGTACATGATTATGTAAACTTTATAATACGTATTACGAAAAACATATTTTCTAAAATTTTTGTATATTTAAAATTATAATAGTAATTGGATTATATAATTGTGAAATTAATATTAAGAATTAAATGAAGCAGACACGCTTACTTCAGCTCTGTGTTTCTGACATCTTGAATCTACTTAACAATTCTGACTTCGCTTTGAATTTGAGAATGTCTCGGCGCTTATGACAATATATTTTACAGGAATATGATAAGCTTCTAATGTATGTAATAAAATTTTAGTAAACCCTCTTTTGCTTACGGCCTGGATTAAATTATCCTATTAGTTGGTTGGCGTATAAATTGAAATATTAATCTGTTCAACGCTGAAGAGACTTATGAAACAGTAATTGTTAGTGGACAAGTGCTAGGAGATCTTCTATTTCGCTAAAAGAAATTAATTTCAAGAATTTTTTGTGGAATAATATAACAGAACTATTCGGGATACTTTAAGGCTTTTCAGCTATCAAATGGTTCAACGGCTGCATGCATTTACAATATAATTTTGCTTACGAATGAATTTTAAATCCCCTATAATTCTCTACCCATATATATTTAAATGTATGATAGTAATAATAAATATTGGAAAATACGTAACGATAAACAGTATTTTCATTCAAAGTCATGGGTAGTTAATATTAAACCACAATTTATTGTGAACACTACTTACACTGCAATGTAATTTTTTTAAATGATTTATTATCTTTGACATAACGTCATAACTCAAACTTCCTGAGAATAACCAGAGTTTAAACGGCAGAATTTATGAGAGAGATTTCCGTATCATTCTAGTGCTTTCTATTTAATTGGATACAAAAGTTAAACGCTCCGAGTCACTTTGTTCTTAACTGAATATTTGCGAAGTCCATTTCCTCTGAAAGTAAACATTTGGTGCCATTTTCCAGGCGTTTTACTTTCCTAATTAGTTTTAAATAACGTGACGATTACTTTTTTATGAGTTTGTTTACTTAATTAACGCTCATATTACTTTTTTAAGGAAATAACCAACTGTTCTCTTAAGGGAGGTAGCTGGTTTTTAGATTCAATTATATTTTTTTTATCTTGTTTCTTGCGAACAACGAACGAACGTACATTTAGTGCAAAAAGCTTTCTTGTGTAGTGTTTTTGGGGAGTTAAAGTCAAATATTTTCGTTGAGGTGATCTCCTATAAGACGCAGTTTTTACAATCTGGCGCGGCAAAGTTGCCAAGGAAGTTTTAATACTTTGAGTTAAATTATATTACATAATGATTACCTGCGCTTGTACTCTGTACAATAGCGACAGCGATACCGATCCTACGTTTTTGCATGAAACTTTGATGAAGTTCTCTGAATATCCTTGCTGATGTGGCAACCTTACGCGGTGCAACTCACTTTTGAGATCGGGATCGGAACTGCTAAACTGTGTGATAGTACCATACGGCTGTGAAATAAGAACATGGATTTTTTCACTCTTGGCTATAAGTGTTTCACATTATTTAAATACAATTTTTACCTTTACGAAATGAAACTAGCTTTTCATAGTATTAAGCAAATAGTCATTCATGTCATTGCTATATAGCATATGGAATATTCCATATAAAGTAAATATTATGCTAAAGATTTTTCTTGGTTTTCCGAAACGCGTTAATCCAAGTAAGTATTTATTTGAATAAAAAAATATGTTTGTTGTGAACAGTCATTAATTGATAAAAAAGGGTTTAAAAAAGATCATGAATGAATGTGGATAAAGCCGCGCGTCAACCTGGTTTATTATTAAGTTAAAGAAATAATTTTACCCAATCAGCGGTTTAAAGAAAATTTACATAAAAATTAAAAAAAAAAATTGTATAAACGTCGTTGTGAAGAAAAATATTCTCTTATTATTTCAATAGATGATCAATGGAATAAATAGTATATCCTGAACTTTGTGAGAAGCTAGTGCCTACTATACTTGTGGTAAAAGCGCCTGTGATCTGTTACCTGTTAATAAATATAATAAATATCATTGAGTTGGAACCTTTTTTATTAAACAAATGCCTCGGGCTTACTTGATTGTAAATGCAATATCTCTGGCACGTGATTGGCTGTTGACCTATTTGTTTGTGCAAAGCAAGCAGCCTCCAAAGTTCAGTTGCCAACAGAGTTTTGATGCAGTGAAAATCCTTAAAAAAACAGAAATATTGTTTTGAGCAAACTAAGTGCGTCCACAGATTAGATTCTTTAATTCTTTTCACAAATTGAATATTTGACTGTATATGTAAACTTAATTAGTGTAACAGCCATAGCAATGTGTCAGGACTATAGAGTAACGTAATTGATAAACAGAAATAAGCTTTAATAATTATCAACTATTATTCTGTGAGTCGACATACATTTTTATTCTCTCTTTTCAATAGAACGTTATATTTATTATTTAATACAGTCAATTCAAAGTTTTGTCAAATGGCACACATTTGTATATGACATTATTGCAATGTATAGCAAAATGCATGATAAATAATATGATTCAATCTTATATTATTTTTACTTTTGTATTGTATGAATTTATAGGTTTTTTGAAGTTATAATTCTTTAGGCGCGTTATGAAAAATTGATGAGAGTGAAATTTTACGCTGCGCGCGCACCGTGCACAGAATTAACAGAATGAAGTTGCCCACGGAAGATGCTACGGCATTGGACATAATTTAAAAACAACATTCGAATAATAATAGAATTTATGTTACACTTAATGTAAGAGAATAATAATAAATATTTATTTATTTAATTTTTCAAATGTCAACTGAACTTTATTGACTACTAGCTGACCGGGCAAACGTCGTTTTGCCATGTATATCATTTATAATAAAAAAAATAGGGGGTTGATCGTAGAGGGTTGAAAATTTAGGGTTATATATATTTTTTAATGTGTAGGTATCATAAAAAAATAAAAACAGAAAAAAATATCTAAAAATAAAAAAAATATATTTAGTGGTGGACTACCCTTAACATTTAGGGGGATGAAAAATAGATGTTGTCCGATTCTCAGACATACCCCATATGCACAGAAAATTTCATGAGAATCGGTCCAGCCGTTTCGGAGGAGTTTAACCACAAACACCGCGACGACACGAGAATTTTATATATTAGATAATGACTCCTTTTTCCAGTCTTTGATTATTTAATTGTAATTAATTATTTGCATGCAATCAAAAACTATTTTTAATAATGCCAAAGAAGTATAACTTCTTACGCGCGTACATAAGTACACGCACCCTTATTTATATTCCCATGCAATTGTATGAATGGTATACAATCGTAACAAGATATCACGCAAATTTTAGACGAAGTACGGAAATTGAATCGTCATTGGTCACATACAGTACATTAAACATTATTTACGATTTTAGTATTCAAACTTAACCTCGTCCATATTTGTACACAGTGATATGCCACCGCAAGTGTAAATTGAAAATCGACCGCAAATGAAATGTATTTATCGCACTCAATACATCGGTAACACCTTGTGCTTTTATTTTTTTTAATTAATTTTCGAATGTTATTTTTATTGTGATCTCTTGTGTTTTACATACATGTAAATCAAGTTTATACAATTCGTTACGCAAATATACAATGATAGCGATTATATGAAGTGTTTAATTAACTCGATTTTGAGGATGAGCGTAGTTTAAGCGTTACAGTGCTACAAATTCACTTTATATGTACTTATTTTTCTTTAATGTTAATTATAACCATATACAACCAACTAAAACTTTGTCAAATGTCAAAAGAAATAGGTAATAGACAAGTTAGTCTATGTATCGACAAAGGAATAATTTATAGATATTTGTAATATACACTTATTAACGTCAATAGAAAATGTTCTTTATCTAGATGAACTAGTTATAAAATGAAGCGCATACGAGTAGATCGAACGAAAAGAATTGACAATCTACTCTCTCACATACACAGAACAAACCTCTTGGAAGAGCTCAATACGTATTATTTTATCATAAGAAACCCGTGATATATGTCTATTGCTATCGCGGGCTATCTCATAGTATTAAAAATAACAACCAATCATTGGTATTAAAAATAATAATTAAGAATGCTAATGTTCACCTGCACCTGGCACAGTCTTGTTTCTCAAATTATTAGATCGCAGTGCCAAAATGCTAATTAACAAGGCAAAAACGGCGACTGGCAAAATGAGCAGTCGCCAGGAATCATGAAGAGCTCGGGCGGTCCCATTAACTTTTATTATATTATGCCGTTTAAAACCGTGTCGTCCAAATTAGTTGGTCCTATTTGCAGAACATCTTCATCCGCCTGGAGAGCCTTCGTTATTACACTAATGACTCTTTAGATTCATTCCTTTGCGCCAGGTTTGATTGAAATTTCATGAGGACAGCTATTTTCACTCGCTATTCAAGGAAAACTGTTTTGGGGTCAATTCCTTAATATTGACGTGTCAATGGATGCAATAATTCTATACATTCACAGCTTGCATAAACTATGATGTAACAATTATTTTGAAATTGGTTGCGCCGGATTCTTATTTTATAATAATTTTGATTTTTAAATAATGGTTGCTCAATACATATACCCATCCTAATAGTTCCTAGACGCATATCTCATCACCCACCTATTTTATGTCCCAATCCTATGACGGTACTAGTTCCGGAACGGGCTATAGGTGGCGCGCACGATGATGAGTCTCTAATAAGAATTAATTAGTGACAATTTTGATGACCCGCGATATGGTTGATTATTCGCCGCACGCTCGCAACGCTTCCTTTTTCTTTTAAACATTTAATTTTTTATTATAAACTTTAACTATACTTAAATTCAATTAACTTTAACTTGATTAAGTATAATTTGTGAAAGTGATTGTTCATTGGTGTACAACAAAGGAAAGAAGCCACTAGAAGAAGCCACGAGGTTGAAGATACCTACTGTGCCGACATCCTTTCTTTCTTTTTCCCATTGTCCATTATTGAGCAATCATATTAGTTATCAATAAGAAAAATACAGTCCACTATATAACCAATTCAAAAGTTTAGTTTATAGGTATAAAGTTTTAAATATTATAACAACCCGCGCCGCCAGAAATATTAATTAATACATTTATAAAACACAGTTTATATATTAATATATAAGAATAAGCTTTCTCAAATTATAAATAAATAATCACAAAAGTTCAATTTATAAATAATCATAAAAGGTGTATTTTTTCTTTGTCTTAAAATATTTTATCCAATCTGATATTAACGAGTTATTTTTACCGTAACCGCTTAGTATATCAATGTTTTCAATGGTAATATTTTTTTTGGCTGATAATTCAGCATTTTGTATTAGTGCTGATAAACAGTATTAACGTTAATACGGCAAATAGTAGATTATAATAATTATTAAGATTCCATGTGGTTTAAATTTCAAATTAATCAGTCGGCAAAGTGACGTATTTGATAGAAGCATGTGATTTTTCTAGAAAACTGTGTAATTTTAATTTATTAATTTTGTTTGCTTGTATGTCAATTTTCATAATAACAGAATATAAATTAAAATAATTTAGGCAAAAACTAACATGATTATATTATTTTAAAATGGCTGCCCTGTACAGTCCACTATTTATCAGATCGTTCACTATTTATTAGATCCGTCACTATTCTACGACTATGACGATTTATTTGTTGTTCAGCCATTGATAGCACGCTAGTTTAAGACGCTGTAAATAAAAACATCTAATAGTAAAATCGATAGTGTCTGGTAAGTATGTCTAGAATAATTCCAATGGCAAATGTGTATGGATTAGACTAATTACACGGTCTGATTGGTGTGTTTGTCCATCTGTAACTGCTCGGGGGCGCTCTAGTTAATTAGTATCCTGACCGAGCCTGATCTGATTTATTTCAACTTTCTTTTAAAGGAGTACTCATAAGCCAATTTATGTAACCTTTTAACTTATAAATATAAATCCCTGATTTTATGATGTTTTATAATTTTTTGCGAATATACTGCAAGCGTACGTCATAACAGACTCCTAGATTGTAGTCATGTGCTAAAATCAATTCATCATCATTTATAATAATTGTAATATTTAATTATAATTAAAATTGAAAAGTTATACAGTTAAGTTATGATAAAATAAAACAAATTATGGTTTATAACTTAAATATTTTTTCTGTATTCTATTATTTATGTAAATGAGATCATTAGTCGAGTCAATGAATGTCGTGTTACAGATTAGCTAATACATTAAATTCATGATTTTATGAAAGTAAAATGAATACAAAATAAATATTAAGTTCACTATTATCACCAAATTGCAATACTGAACGTTTTAATGTGCCTTGGTTTGTGGTATTTAAATCTAATATATAAATTTCTCGTGTCACAATGTCCGTTACCGAAACGGCTCGACCGATTTTTATGAAACTTTTTATTCATATTCAGTAAGTCTGAGAATCGGACATCTATTTTTCATCCCCCTAAATGTAAAGGGTTGTCCCATCCCTAAGTTATTATTTTTATTTTTTAGACAAGACTTTTTGTTTTTATTTTTTTATGATACAGCATACAAAAATACATACAACCCTTAATTGTCACCCCTCTATGATCAAACCCTATTTTTATTATAGTAAATAGTTATTGTTATTGAACTAAAAAATGTTTCCTAGAAATGATATACATGGCAAAACATCGTTTGCCGTGTCAGCTAGTATCTTAATATATTTTCCTTACTGCCCTGCGATTCTGTAACTCACTTTTCGAACTCACGCAGCGGTTTTCGCATCGGCGGTCGCTCTCAAATCAGTCGTGAAGCAGTCATTTTATGATTTGGCATTCTGATAAACAATAAACTACAAGCTCCCACCTTTACAGAATGCCAAATCATAAAATGACTGCTTCAAGACTGATTTAAGAGCGACCGCCGATGCGAAAACCGCTGTGTGAGTTCGAAAAGTGAGTACAGAATCGCAGGGCTATACACAAAATAAATTTCTGAATGCACGCATAAATATTTGACAACCTATATACGAGTACATCAATCCTTTTTCATTACTGACATTATTCTGCATTTCTAAAATCTAAATTACTCGATTATTCGAATATTTTGGATATATCTTGGCGATTCGTTTATTACCCATATTTAAACACGTTTGAGGTAACAGTTTACCGTATCGACTGTCAAACATTTAATGTTTGTTTTTACGAAACCGATGAACATTTTGCAATGGACAATTTTTAAATAGCTGCTTCTGATATTCGGGACGAAGGACAAATTCAACAAATAAAAAACGTTGAAAATCGATCCAGCCATTCTCCAGTTACAAGTGTCGAACAAACCCAACTTTGTTTTATATATGTTTGAGGGTTTAAACTATTTATGGTCGTTGTTCAAAATTTCGTTAAATAAGTCCATACTGGATGAATTAATCTTCATAGTAACAGAATACACAATTTATTAAAGCCTTAATATACTAGAATAAAGAATTGCCGTCCCAACTGGAGTTGTGGTAAATACTAATATAAAATGTAAAATGAAATATCAATGAGCGTCGTGAGATTTCAGTCGTGGACAGGCTACATAGAGAAGATTTCCCGACAGGAAGCAGACACTGGCTGCATTCACGCCCAAGTGACCCGAGCGAGACGACTTCGTAGGGTTGTCACGACTTCAAAAAAAATGAGATTATCGGTTATAAATGTAATGTAGTTTTTTTTAAATAAATAATACCTATTCTACTCCCCTGCCATAGTGTCCAGGGACTTTTTCTATCTCTAAACTTCACATCACACGTCTCCCGAAATACGCCCCGGCTACATCGGTCATATTTTTGTTTACAATATTCATGGGCGAGCTGGGGCGCAACTCCTCGCGAGACCCGGTCTAGTTTTATTAATTTCTAAATCAATCCCTGCTTCGCTCGGCTCGGCTTATTTTACCGAATATAAAATATTTAGATATTTCTATCAAACTTTCAATTTCTTTAACAAACATCAATTTGCTCTATATACCATAGTTTTCGCAGCGTTAGCGATATAGGAATTTTGATCGCCATTTTCAGTTACAATATCGAAGTTTTTATACGGCTATTAACTTTTTGTTACAGATTATATAATATATTTTTCAAGGATAATAAAGGATTGCAATAGTGAACGAATTGTTCAAATCAGTCCAAAAGTTATGGAACCTATGCAGTGCAAACTAAAAATATAAATTAAAATATTAAGCTTTTTGTAAATTTGACGAATATTTAAATGATTCTAATCCTTGGGATTGATTTCCTCCAGTTCAAACAATTTGTATGACTAAAAACTCGGCGATTAAAAAGAGAGGCGGAGAGTTTCTTGCCAGTTCTTCTTGCCCGCTCTACGCCCTTGACTAGCGAACTGGTTGTAAATGTAAATTTAGAATCAATTTAACATCTTTTCTGTTGACGTCAATAAGTGTGTTGTTTATATGAATAAAGTTATATTGAGTTTGAATTGGAAACAAAAAAGAAAAAAAAAAGAAATGAAAGATCTGATTGAGTGTAGATAACGGCACCTAGTGAATAGCTTTAGTAACCAAGTATTTTATGTTAACTTATAGCAGCACAGGTACACTAACTTCCAATAGCGATAGAGATCCCGACTTGAAGGTTGAGTTTTGCTACCGTACGATTACAAAGTTGCGAAATCAGCGCTGCTGATGTTGAGAGAACTTTCGAAATTTCAAACATAAAGTCGTTTCACTACCGTAGTTATAGAGTAGGGCAGCCATCCATAAGATTTTCAAGATGTAGCTAAATCACGATTTCTGTATTGATGAATGAGACAACCCTACACCTATTTCATGAGCGGAGTTGTGCTCATGTGCTTAGCGCACCTGTTTCTTTTACAACGTTTCGTACTTTGCTGAATACATTTTAACGTGAAGACAGTCGCTATGCAAACGTGTGTAATAATGTCGTTTTAATGAGCAGTAATTAATTAGCACCTGCTTATGTCATGATTTTGATATATTTAAATTTGTTTGAATTTTCTAACAGTTTTATAGTTTATGTTACGTGCATTATTTTTCATCAGATTTTGAGCTTCTACCCTCTTTTTGATAAAACCTATATCAGTCTAATTAAAGTATCGTAAAATACAGATAAATAGGGGTCTCCCTATCTGTCTAGATTATCATCTCACCGCCATCACTCAGCCATACTTTTTGGTCCATCTTTGGACGTATAACTTAAACTCTACCGGTATTTAGCTCTTGCAACCATTTGCAACCTGAAATACGGCCAGACATATTAGTACATTATTTAAAACGGTGCAATTAGATTCATTTAGTGTTTATTAACTTGCTCTCCACTCATAAAAGATATATATCCTTTGTACAAAATCTATACACGATTTTCGTTAGACTTTTCAAAGACAATCGATACTTTTGTTCGACCTATTGGAAAATACCAAGCATCAAAGAGAAAGTAATTACGACAATACAAAATGCAATTGTATGATCTTGTCTATGAACGTTTGAAAGAAAGCTTACGCTTCAGTTCAAACCTGTTCCTTTAAACTTTAGACGGTGTTCAGTAAAGTATTCCTCTTTTTATAGCGTCAAATCAATTTTATGACTAAGAAGAAAAGTATCTAAATAATGTTAGTCGTGTTAAGAGAATGGATCTGCCTTGCGATTCTGTAACTCACTATTCGAACTCTCACAGCGGTTTCTCACACACAAACAATAAACTACAAGCTCCCACCTTATCAGACTGCCAAATCATAAAATGACTGCTTCACGACCGATTTGAGCGCGACCGCCGCTGTGAGTTCGATAAGTGAGTTACAGAATAGCAAGGCTGCTTCGCCCAATGATACTATGAAATAATAATTACCCAAACATTTTTATTGTAAAGTGGTAGTTAAAATTAACCAGAAGTTCACAAAGAATTATTAAACTTAATAAACTTATGAAGGTTGAGCAATACTTTTCATACATACGAAAACTTCGTATGACGTCCAAGATAATGATGTCCAAGATACACTTACAAAAAATGTGTTACATTCCCGCTTAACACTCAACATCTTGACGTTATTTTTTTTAACACAGCCAACCACCTCAAAATTTATTCACGCGTTTAATTTTAACTTTCGGTCCCTTGGAAAAATTAAAGTTTAAGGTAGGAATACAGAAAATAGTTTCTGCTTTATGTTATTTTATAGGCACTTGCGAAACAATTTGGTTTTTAATTAATACATAATTATTATATTCATAATGGTATAGTTTGGTTAGACATAGTATTACAGTCCTTCAAATAAATTTACAACTTATTTACCATTACCATATTAGATATGTAACAACAAAATTTGTATGTAATAAACCCGTCAAAATATTGATACATCACTGGTAGCCGATGCAAACACCTATTATTATCTCTGTTTGTATACTTTTATAATACAATTAATTTTATGTATTTCTATATATTTTTTAAATAATTAGATACAATAAATAATGCAGATATATTATATCATTGAAGTGTGCATACGCTAAGCTGTAAGGCTGTGTTACATTCTTAGTACATCCACAATCACGCCACACGGTCACGCGATGTCCACATTACATCGCTTCAAGATTTCCTTTCCACTTACCAAATCACTTTGTATCTGATGTTATTCGCTTCCTTTTTCATTTCTATTCGCGAAATAAGTAATTATAGGATTGCTGGAAAAGAAAAAAAACGATAAACTAGATATCTGAAGATAACCTATAGCAATTTATAAAAATCAGAAATCCAGAAGAATTCCATAAATATTCAAAGCGTGTTAAAAGTAATGCATAAAATTAAACGTAAACACGTTGCACAATTCTAGGCATATCTATAAAATTTTCTAAGTAAATGATGTTTTTCAACTAACGAAACCCTCAAAACTACAATATAGATGACAGGGTAAGCTAGGAGTTTGAAAAAATACGACGGGTTGTACTCCAGGAGTGCCGGCAGAAGTAAAAACTTGAATATTAACGTTGTGCATTGCTTTAATTATCAGTATAAAAGTACTATCATTTATGTGGTAGAATACAATCTTTATTTATTGCGCTATCGTACACAAACGAACAATTAATATTACATTAAATACGCCGCGCCAACTCTCCATCCGTCTTACGAAACCTATACAAAATAATTAAAACCATAGTATTAAATAATTCAAGTAGTGAAATTCACTATTTTTTAAGTTGCCATTTTTTATTCGTGTCAGTCTGACCAAATCGTTAATAACAAAGCTTTGGACGTTTCGCAAAATTAAACCTTGATTTATTGACTTAAGGTCCAATTCCACATGCATCAATGTATTTGAGGAAAGAGACAAATGAATTAAAACCGTAACTATTTAGTATGAAGGTAAACTAATAATCATCGTTTTATAATCCTTTAATAACATCCGTCTTACGAATTTGTCCTGACGCGAGTTTAACATTTTTTACCCATTCCAAGAAAAGTGTATATGTTTTAATTGTATTTTTTTTTAATTTCTATTAATTTTTTTTGAGAAAATTAAGCTTAAATTAATTGTCACACATTTAGATGTAAGATTTTGTAAAAAAATTAGTAGATTTAGGACTGTGTGTTACTTGTCATTATTTAGCCAAACCCAATTCGATATCATCACTGTCTTCAGTTAGATTTCGTTATGTTATTATATTATATTAATATTGAATTTACTACTCAATGCTAGGTACCGATTTACCAAATACTTGCGGTCGATTTGTATGTGATCTGTGTGATACGTATCTGAAGAATAACACTTACAAAAC
Source organism: Pieris melete (assembly GCA_963693345.1). Lineage (NCBI taxonomy): Eukaryota > Metazoa > Arthropoda > Insecta > Lepidoptera > Pieridae > Pieris > Pieris melete. The sequence continues at coordinate 3,642,844 of CAVNZK010000006.1, read as the reverse complement.
GCTGCCTATTTAATAATTATTACTTTGATGGCGAAAAAAACAGAAATATTTAAATTGAATAAATTACATAAATTATGCTATTTAGAGTAAGAAAACTCAAAACTTATGATATCTGTCCGTGATAGTATTTCTACGTCAGCTTGACGCATGCAAGCCAGATACAATTTCACGCTGTGCCAACTTGCAAAATTCGTCGCGAAATTCTAATTTCATATAAAGTACGGATCACTGGTTAGGCGTGGCTTAAACTGGCATGTGATGCTGACTGGCTACTATTCTACTCTGAATAAGATAATTTTAAGTTTAACACTCTTATTTATAAAAAAAACATAATTATAATGTATTAACTGTTTCTTTTCATCATAGCGTTAACACAATTTGACAGTATAAAATAATAACTCGGTATGAAGAGTGCAATAATTTATTTTTTTATGAATAAAGGGGACAAATCTAATGTCAATACTTCGTTCAAAACAACCGTTTAGTTATCAATGCTAAAAGCTAAAAGTTTCAGTTTATAGGCTGTAATTTTTACTTTGGTAATATTGAAGAACAATTCAATAGGTTAATTCAATTGTATACTTTATTATAGAAGATAATGATTGTGAACTACAACATATTAAAGATTTAATGCTTTATACCATACATTTTCAATTTTTTAAATGCAAAATAGACATTGAGAATAATTCTGAACGGCATTGAGTTTTGTGATCAATTGATTAGTTTTATAAATTTAACGAATATTTAATTTTAATTGCTCCAGTTCAAACAATATGTATGATTAAAAACTTAGCGATTAAAAAGAGTGGCGGAAAGTTTCTTGCCCGCTCTGCGCCCTTGACTTGCGAACTGGTAGTAAATTTGTAAATTTAGAATTAATTTAACTTCTTTTCTGTTCATAAGTCCTTGTTTACCTATATGAATAAAGTTATTTTGAGTTTGATATCTCTGAAAGGTGATTGAACTTTATAGTATTATATGTGCTTAAAGAAAAAATGCTGTAACGCAGCCTGCGTAAGTGTATTAAAGGTAGCAGTCTCATTAAAAATGCTAAAGCCGGTGAACAAAAGTGGGTAATCTATTTGGCGTCCGGCGAATTAAAGAAGCCGACCGTTCCGGCCTTTTGTTGAGATCAAAGCACTAATTGATCTTTGAATTTTGATGATGCTCGTCGCTTCTAAATTTAATTATGATCTAACCAGGTGCAAAACTTTTTAGTTATTATTAAAATAATGATTTTAATCAACGAAATTACGAGTATCCCGTTTGATGCAAGTAAGCATTTTTCCGTGAGACAAATGTAAAGTGACCTTTTTCGATCGGATTTATATACAGAATTTAAATTAACACTGCCTTAATCATTATTAATTAAATTAAAAGTGGACACTTCCACGTAATTTTTTGATAAAGCGAGAACTCGCCTTTGGGGGTCATGAACTCCATAATCACCTCTGCTTTCGCCCTTTTTCGATAATTTTATTTTCCAAATGTAGCATTCATTAGATCAAATGACAGAATATTTCTCAATTTATAGTCTAATTGCTTTTATAAAAGCAAAATAAACATTTATTAGGTACATGTTTATTTATTTTAAATAGAAAAGTCTGTGTGATGTAGAATAAGCTAAAATCATGAAAACTAAGCAATCATATTTAGTCCATTTAAACTTAATTTAAAAACAAAGAGGGAGGTTTACAATTGTGCTTTTTCCTACATTGCAAAATTTCTCGGTGCCTCTGGATGATGGAATCATTGATGCTGAGTTAAGCTAGAAAATAGTCCCACAGATAGATGGTGTTTTGTTTTTTGTTAAACAGTTCGATACAGTGTTTCTTTAAAGATTGAGAGTAGATTGGACGTTCAGAAATACAGACTTGCGTTTATTGGGCGGCGTCCATAAAGCTATAAAATAATTTTGAACACGGAACGAAATATCCCTTTAGGTAATGTTATAATGAGGAAGTTCGTTTTTATACAACAAATATTTTGGGTAATATTTTACGTTTGGATATTAAATCACTTAAACTACATAAAAAAGCAAATACCTAGCGACTTTTCATATTTAATTAGTTGTTTGGTCAGTATCTATTTATTGGTAAGATATTTCCTTTTTTATTCCTGTAAAGAGTATGTTACCTATAAATAGTATATGCTCTCTGTTAATGGTATTTTCCTATGGTAGAAAATAGATAGGTACATTTATATGTCTCTAGGTAAACTAGGTCTAAGTAACAGTAAGTCATACAGTTTGCATACAAACATACATTTAATTATTAATTGTAAGTAAAACGGGTTACACAAAGCTTAAATGTGGCGAAGCGTCGGTAGACCAGAGGGCGAGCTAAACGTAGCTTCACCACAAACGAATATAGTCGCGGGAAACAGTAATCAATAAATTAATTGGCAGAATTATGTAGGCCATTTTGGAGTGGGAAAATGATGTTTATTTCAATGTCGTGTACATTGAAATACACAATAATAACAAATTAATTTTTTACATTTTCAGCTAAATAATATAATAATAATTGTTAGGTTTTTTTAGTTGTAACTTTAAAAGTCATAAGTACAATTTGGGGTTTAAAGTATAACATTAAAAGTTTCTTCTAAGACTTCACCGGTAGGAACTGTATATAGTTTAATCGGTTAACTTTGCCTTACAACTAGCACTTTCTTTCCTTTCTTGTTAACATTTTCAAATCCAATACATTATTTTGAAATTCCATTTGCTATGTATTTGAAAATAAGTTTCATATTTAAATAAAACACTTTTTTAACGGATTGAAGCAAATTTTTCCCGTCGTTTCGCGTGCTTTACAGCGTGTGTGGTCACGGTGACTGAAGACAAAAGGTGTTGAATGTCAAAAAGTATCACAGCTGTAGAAAAAGTTATATTATCTGTATTTATTTCCCCGGAGTTGAAAAATTTAAAATTATGTAAAATAATTATGAGTTTATAATAATACATAGCTTCAATCCGTTAGAAAAGTGTTTTCTTTAAATGTGTAAAAGTTATGTTAATAAAAGAAATAAATTTTATATCCTAACATCGGCTAAAGAGTAATTACATACATAATGCTAATATTTTGAGCAGTGATATCCTATAAGTACTGAACTGTACTACATAGATTGTTGAGTACAATGAATCAGTGTCATACCACAATTTGTATTTTTTTTAAACTGTTACAACATACGTCCGTATTCAAGTGCATTCTTCAAAGAACTAGTTCACGGAATTACACAATTGCACAAATGCACATTTGTCGACAAGTCTAATTTAAAATATTATTTCACCGTGATACCTAAAAGTTTTCGTAGAATAACGAAAATAAACCACGCCTCAGAAAATAATCCAACAATTTTGTTTCGCATAATATGTTATGAGAGATTATGAAATTGAAAATTTCCCTCAATTTTCTTAACTTTTGTTTTATGCACTATAAAGTATGCATTCTTGCGGTGGGCGGGCGGCGCCCTCCGACGCTAAGGCACCGCCTCGTTCTTGGAACTTGGTAATAGTTTCCGCGACTTCGTTACACGGTATAATCTAACTACTTCAAGAGACGTTTTTACGGAAGGTTTTTAATTAAAATTTTACTTTGATCGATAATGTTGATCGGACGTCTGTTTCAGTCGTAAGTGGAAGGTATAAGTCCTAATTGAATTGTTTTTAATATTACAAATAAAATTGGAATAAAAAGATACGACTTTTTTTGTATTTTATTATACTGTATTTTTATTAGATATTCTTATAAAAATCAAGATTCTCATTCTCAAAAAACGGTAAAACAGAAGAAAACACCGGCTTAATCTGTGTTGTTATGCATATAAGATAGATAAGTGAGATGTTGGCTCGGCAGTGAAATCATAACTATGATCAACATATTTATAAACCAAAGTTCACAATAAATAAAGACAGCGTTAAGATCTTTTATTTATCTATTCTGGCAGTTAAAGTCCAGCCATGCGATTCTGTTAATCCGTGAGTTCACCTCGCACTAACGACGCTCCCTTCGTCACTTCGAATCTCATGGTATTCTGTTTAGCTTGAAATTGCTTAGCAGAATGTCCAGAATGTAACCATGTCATAACGTCTTGACAAGCGGAGGGAGCTTGTAGTTTATTGTTTATCAGAATGCCAAATCGTAAAATGACAGCTTCACGACTGATTTGAGAAAACCAAAAACGAGCTGCCATATCATCCTTAACAAATAATGTTTGGAGTAGCGAAGAATCCGAACGAAGAAGGTTTTATTTAACAAAATAATTAAGCCTGATGTCTATTGGAAATTATTTATTTAATAATAACATAAATCAGGCTCAATAAAGACACTCACGAGTTCCGATTCGGTTATTATTTTTATGTTATTACCAATAAGTGCATTCTTGTTGATACGTGGGACGAAGCAGTCAGACGTCAAGTGCTTTTTGTAAACAAAATGGCGTCACCAACCGTCTTTGATTAAAAGTTCCCCTTCGAGTACCTTTGTATAGATTTATTTTGCAATTGTGCTTAGAAACGTACTTAATTTAATATTGCATTCGGCACGTAGAGATCGTATAGCAAAATATATGGTAACATCGAAAGAATTGATATTGTTTGGGATGCTCATAGATTTACGCATTCATACAATATTCATGCTACATTTATTTTTGTTGCATTACTGCAACAGGTGCATAAATTTATACGAGGACAGGAGAGACTCATTTCTAGTATCCTGGCACACATTTACACAAATAATTTATATTATTACAAATTGAAAACCAGCAATGTTTACACAACATCACTGGTGTTTATATTTATTTGTGTGAGAATATGTTTAACATTTTTCTAAAAATGTACTAATTTTGGTAATAACGAATGAGTGAAATCGAACGGATATAGAATAAGTGAAAAATTTAAAACCTATTTCATAGTTCCATTAGTTATTAAACTCTTACGGCTCCAATTAATTTACGGCTCACATTAAAAATGTAGTTATGTTTAACTAAATAAATGGTGGGGGATGAAATGACGAGAACAGACGGAAAGCATTTTAAATATTTGTATAGAGCGAACAGTAGTCAGTTTTAGACGAACATAAAAACTAGTTTTCTAGAAATTGCCCTTGGCGCTAATTGCATTATATAAACCAGTGCGTGACAAACTAAGCTACCGAGTTTATCACACTAACAATTAGTACACAATAATGTTACAAAAAAATATTAAGTGACTTGAAACTTGCTTCCAATCCTTGGTGACTATTTTAGTTTCGTCCGGTATCTTAGTTTCGCAGTTACGCATAGGGTTATCCCCGCTACCTTAAGTGAATGCATTACTGATTTAAGAAATTATCTTCAAAATTTACGCATACGTACCTGTTATGCTGGGGGTTCGTTGGTCTTTAAACACAAAATATATGTCGCGTTTTAAAATTCTCGATAAAATATTTTAAAATTGAGTTATTTTAACCTAAACCGGATTGAGTTTTAGCTGGATATTTAAAACGACAATCCAAACCTATCACACGAAATTAAATCACTTAATTGATCTAATAAAAGCTTTGATAGTATTAAAGGTTTAACAAGTAAGCCCCAAAACTAAAGCTGGCTGCTTTGGACATTCATTGATTTTAGAGATATTATTGGCCTTATATGGAGAGGACGTTATATTTCAGACATCCAACTAAACGGTTAATCAGTTTTTTATTTAATCTTGGGCTTTTTAGTGCATGTCTACCTAAATATTAAGTAAAATTTGAAGTTATACTACTTTTGGCGCGTTATGAAAAATTGATGAGAGTGAAATTTTGCGATGCGCGCGCACAAACTTAACACAAAATTAACAGAATGAAGTTGCCCACGGAAGATGCTACGGCATTGGACATAATTTAAAAACAACGTTCGAATAATAATAGAATTCATGTTACACTTAATGTAAGGGAATAATAATAAATATTTATTTATTTAATTTTTCAAATGTAAACTGAACTTTATTGACTATAATGACTCCTTTTCCAGTCTTTGATTATTTAATTGTAATTAATTATTTGCATGCAATCAAAAACTATTTTTAATAATGCCAAAGAAGCATAACTTCTTACGCGCGTACGTAAGTACACGCACCCTTTTTCTGAATTTCGGTACATAGAAATACTATATCAAAATGATGTACCGAAGCTGCTTTTTTATATACTCGATACCTGATAATTGGTCTTCATCATATTAATTATATAATATTGAACCATTTTTAGCATTAAGTTTCCCTAAAATTGTAAAATAAAATGTTCAATAAATATTTCAATTAATTAGGCAACCTAATGCAAATGTTATGTTAAAAAGTTTTTATTAATTACATTACCTATTATTTTTTGTCAACAACTCGCACTTAAAAGCAAGTAATTCTATGTCCATCTCAGATCGGATTAATTAACCTTGTTAAGAATGCTCAGTAAAGTGCTGAGAGAGCGTTTGGCGTATTATTAACAATTCAGCTCACTTAAAATGGTATCAGGAAAACTACTTACGTCAAGCGTATTTAAATTAGATGTATTAACAAAGTTGGAATGTTGGGACCTACATAGCGACAGAGTCAGACAGAAAAATTCTAAACGCACTGAGCCGGTAGTAATGTAAGGGACATTTAAAGGCAGATTGTTATAATAATCGTACGGAATAGAAGGACTGGCTGCAGCGTCCGACATATCTGATCTTGTTTATTTTTCGTTCTAAACATGAGCAACATCACAAATTTCGTTTTAATTAATACATATTCTGAGATTCACAATATATTTTTTTTTCTAAGTTGTCTACTCACTAAGACATCATTAAAAATTACGATCTATCCTAACTTAAAACGAATAAGTAACATAAGTCTTTTTTTATTTATTTATCTTATTTTCTAGTTATTTTATTATATTTTTTAAGGTTCTATAGTTTTAGATTCAAAGAATGATAATTTCACGTTGCTTAATTAACGTAGTATTTCGATAATATATAAATAAATACAATCTTATTTACTAATAAAGACATTTAACATATGAAAGTATCCAATACCACTACTAGAAGGCTCGTAAGCGCGCTGCCGGCCTTTTAAGAATTGGTACGCTCTTTTCTTGAAGGATAGATAGTGGTTCCAGATAGTGGTGATGCGCGGCAGAAATTGCCTTAAGAAACGCTCAGTTGTGGAACGACGGACGTCTAGGTGATACGGATGGTATATTGTATTCTGCCTTGGCGTCCGATGATGAAACTCAGCTGCAGGTAAAAAGCTCTATCGCCATGATAATGTTTATGGTAAATTAGGTAAAAAAAGAAGTAAGGAAACCTGTTCTAAAGCTTACTGGAAATACAAGATTACAAATATACTTACTATTAAATCTGTAATACAATTTGTTACTACCTATATTTAAAAGTTGACGGAATAGTCCCATTTTTAAACAAGCTCGCGTAATAAAACCACATTTAATGCAAACATAGTCGTTGGCACTTACTATTATTAATATAAATAATATTTATCAAAATTATGCATTGCTGATAAAATAATATTTCACGAGTAATTTAATAACACTGGTTAACTCAGTTCATTACTAAAAGATAATAGGGCTATTGTCAATGGCACGGTCAATTGATGACGCACTTATTTAATCAAATAATTCGACTATACTTTGATTTTTAATTCCGTAGAATTCTGACAGCTAGGTATCATTTTTTGACATGTCAGTGATGGCTAACCTTTTTGACCGGGTACATTTTTCAATTTCGCGTCTGAACACACATTACACATACATTATATTGTTAGTTAATGTACCCATTTTACTAAGTGCGATGCTCCACATTAAAAGTGGTTTAACGGCGAGTGGTAATTACGTTACTTTTCATCACAAACAGTAAAAAGCGCACAAGTAAAGATAACATTTTATTTTTTTAAAAGGTTTACTAAACCTGGAATTAGTAGGCAGTGATGCCAGCTAAATAATAAAATAAAGTAATTAAAGTTAATTCGATATATTGTTCGTGATATTAATATATTTGTTATTGTATTAGGTCACTTGAATAAGTAAATATTTGGATTTACCTTTTTGTAGGTAAAACCTAAAAAATACCTAGCATTTTTTATTGCCCTCAAATAAGTCAAATTTGTCCCTTTTTCGGTGGAGAACTTTTAAAGTAGCTTCACTTATGAAATGTCAGAATTCTACGGAATTAAAAATCAGAGTATAGATCGATTCTAGATAGGAAAAAAATATATTTTTGTACAATTGTACACGTTTTGTAATCATACGTGTGTTTATCGAGTGTTGAAACCCGGGTTCAGCGGCAAATCAAGCGTTATAAGTGGAACTGGATAGATCATGCATACGAAGAGATCCCAATAATAATCACAAGAAGGCGCTTGATAAGAAAGAAAACCTGAAGCATGGCCGCGCATACAGTAGCACTTGAGGCGAAGAAAGAACTTAGAACGGCCCTTTGCCCCACTTACGTTCAAGCCGAATACAGTTCTGACTTCGACGTATAGCAGAACAGTAAAACAGCTCGATAGGTACAAGCTGCTTCTGATAAATTTCTGATACTATAAATATAATTTAATCGTCTCGTCTAACTGCACGTAAAATTTACTTGTTTGCCACGTTCAACCCTAACCGCATATTTTACAAGAGAGAACACGTCTAGCCACCTCCTCTTGGGGTTTATTTTTGTCTTTTTCCTTTAAGCATCTCTTGTCAAGCGTTTTGCCCATCGTTCGTTTCTCTACACACGACATCCCTGTTTATTAATTATAGCGCGTTATACTTTCGTTTGGTTTCTTGACATTTCCTATAGATTGAAAATTTGAATAAAAACTCGGTAGTATTACGTTATTGATATTATAGCTTCATTAGTTTTATTCGGTAGTTCTCTTTTAATTTTGGATGTACCTTGCATACTATGATGACTGCGAAGAGCCACTTAACGTATAATACTTAGAAAACCACGACCCCAAAAATAGGAGATAGAATAGCATCAGCCAGTAAACCACAGTGCAAATATTTTTAGTTGAGAAACTTTTTCGACATTGTATCGGCGAAATTGATATTTATTTTTCATGGAACTCGTTATGCGATGATTTTGTGATTCGACAAGTGAGGTTCAACAAAAATTGTGATGCATGAAGCCTGTATTTACTTTTTAATAACTAAATACAAAAATGATGTTGTAGTATTTAGAATATTATAAATGCTGCTTATACGTGTGTAACACTGAAAATGTGCGACGATGTCAAATACAGAATTTGAGTCACCGCCTTTAAACTTAAATAATATTTGGCGACACCAGTCCATGCGAAGGTGTTTCTCGTCGTCGGTTAAAGTATAGCAAATCCATCTGGTACAAAGTTTCCTGACGTCTAAATGTTTGTCGAATATTTTTTGAACTTGAATCATACCAATGCCTAGGCATGCTCTTATCTGCTGGTACCCTCTTATCTTCCTCTATCATGCGTCGCACTGCACAGGGGATGCAAGCTGGATAATATTCCTACGAACCCAAAACTAAAGATAAAATTCGACGTATTCGCTTTACGAGCCCTGAAGCTGCGGTGAAAGCGTACGAAAATGCCATAGAAGAGACCCCTAAGGAAGAAGGGAAGGTGGGCCCACCACTGCTTTTCTCAGTGGTTCCATCGAATGCGACGATGTGGAGAGAGGAATGGAGATTGTTTTGAAAGACAATAAAAGTATTGGCAACATTCTACATTAAGCCGTTTTTAATTTTCTAAACATTTTCAGTGTTACCTCGGTATATACGTATAATTACTTCTTCTTTACAGTTTTCTTTCAAATTCGGAAATAAATATTTTTGGTTAGTATTCATAAACGACTGATCACATACTCGGTTTAAAAATGAAAAATGAATGACTTTAAACAACAAATCGTTAACTAATACCTTAACTTCTTTGTAAAAAACATACAACGATTTTTTATAAAATATTAGATCATATATCTTTTACGTGCAAAGTATCCGAGTAAAAGAAGCGTATTAAAAAGCAAATAATCTCTGTTACCGCGGTAAACCATGGTGTCGTTAAGTTTGTTAACTGCCAGTTAAATGTACTGCAGGCCTCGGCTTGTTAATTAGACAACTCGAGCCCTCGCGCTGCTCTCAAATACTGTAGAGATACTCCACGTTCCCTGTGCTGGTATAATACGTATTGTACTTTTACAATGACGGATCTTAAAAATAGATTTTATTTCGAATACTAATACACCTTTGTTACAATTACATATTGTTTAACAATGATTCAGTGTTGTTATGAAGCAATTAAGTTAATCAATGATATTTTACGAAATTATGTTAATCACTGAAATGCATTACAATGATTGGTTATAGTGTGTAGGCGTGGTAACTTTTTGATTACTAAAAATGTTTACTTTTGGTTTAAAAAAAAAGTATTCCTACTTTATATCAAAGCTAAATAAAATGATAAGTTTCATCAATTGTGAATAAACACAACTTATCAAAAGTTTTCGTAATACCGAATAATTAGAATTAAAATGTAATTCGTAATATATTCGCGCAATGCAAACGCAATCAGTCTCGGTAAACTCAGATACTCGTCCGTAAACGAGTAATCGAGTGTTCAATTGAGCAAGATCCTGATTATCCTGAAAATTGAAATCGAATGCGGCAGGCAAGGATAACGAATTTTCCACACCTAGTTCTTTTTTATTGCAAAAAGATATAGATCGAATACTAAACTCATAAAGATATTTCCAACTTATAATTGAAAATATTCCATGTAATACATGGTCCTAGTATGTACAATATTTACTGAACACTTCTTAGAATAAGCACAGTACAATCCAACAACTTATAAATAGACAAAGGGTGGAGTTATTGCTGACTAGTGGTAATTCCCAGCTTTGCAGCATTTTTTAATTATTTAAAAAGTTTTAATGTAGATAATAAAATAAAATTGTTTTAGTACTTTTGTAGTTTATTCAATAGTAACTTCTAAATTGTATTCAGTTTATTTAAGTAAGTATAATGTTCTCTTGATATATTCTTCAAAATTTTATACTTTTTCCGCTGGCCCAGTGACCTAAAGTGAGCCTTGGACAAATAAATTAGTATACACATGGTAAAGCTAAATAGCACCTACTGGTGTAATACGCATACTAAAAAAATAATACCTGCCCACTATGGACTAACGGGACTTCAAGCACATAAAGAAGCAGCTTGTTCAATTTTAATTAAAGCAAATTTATTGAAAAGGTCGTGTGGAGGCGGCTATTTCAATACTGTAAATATAAATTAAAATTGGATGCCTTGCTAATACACTCTTCAAAGGTATTTGTTAGAATACTAGTCTTTTGTTAATAAGAATAGATAGGATTATTTTAAAAAATAATCTTAATTGGCACTGTATTTTATTAAATCTCAACATTAATACACTTTCTATCATCATCAAAAACATATAATTTCACTTTTTATGCGACTTAATGCTGGGAAAAACTCAAAAACAAAATTTTGCATTATACCAAGAATGGTATAATGTCTTACAACAGACTTGAATCAACACTTTGTGGGGGCTGGGATTTCTTTAATTATACTCAAGGGAGGCGAATCGACGTATCCAAATTTATGCAAATAAAATAAACCATCATGCTTCGTTACACTGCATCGAGCATCGAAAAGGATTGTCGAATTTTGGATAAAAGATGATAGATTTAACTTTTTGTATTTATAATTAAATATACAAGGGAAATTTTTAAATCAGGAAGAATTTTTTAATAAAAAAAAACAAATTTTAAAATAATATTGATAACTATTTACACTTAACGTCAATTGCTTAATTTTTTGGAATATGGAAAAACTGAAAAACGTCACTCCTAATAATATTTATTTAGACAGAACTAGGAATCAACTATCTCACTTGTAAATATTAACAGCTATTTTAACATTTGTTTTTTTAGTAAGTATAATTACAGTATTTATGGGAGCGGTGTACGATTATTTAGTCAACGTCAAAGTCAAAAATCATTTAATCATATAGGTAACACAATGTACACTTATGAACGTCAAAATAGAAATATATATGAAATGCTTTTAACTTTACATTTAGTGCCAGTTCTCAAATCAGGGGCGTAGAACAGAAGAGAAGAACTGGCAATAAAATTTCCGCCACTCTTTTTAATCGCCATGTTTTTTTTTACTCAACGTTTGTAAGGAACTGCAACCATTACACTATGTTCCACATAACATCCTTAGTAATAAATAATAATAAAATAAATTAAAAACAAAGACTTGTCCTCTATCAGCAGGAGGCATGGTGAAATAGGAGCACGTACTAATTACATTCTCGTGGGAACAACATGCAAACGCATAGTCGAAAAAACTAACATCACCGCATACACGAATTCATGTACGACCAGTCACCACAAGTAGCACCCAATCACGAGTATGACGCATGGCCAGCCATCGGCCCCCTCGCCATATTTTAGGGAGAGAGACAACCCGACGATTTTTTTTATTTTTTTTTTCATGGCGCTGCCACAAGCAATATCATTTAATTTTTAACATTTAACTTTCGCAAACAATGTTCATATATATAATTTTATGATAACTATATCCTGCACTTAAACAACTGCATAGCTACATTTCCACAATGTTGTTTTTAAATGGTGTCTTAATTATGGATACGTATTGGATCAATAAACTTGGAATTGGAAAAACCACAAGCTGACTCAAGAATGACGACTCGAAGACATGTCGCCATTCACTGTCTGCTGGTAGCAATCGATGTTTTAAAAGGTTAGTAATAACTACTTAAGCTATTTGTTTAAAGCATTTTGATAATACTGCATTCGGCCTTTTCAATAATATCCTACTTATATATAATACATATAATTTACGTCATAGATATGTTATGAAGTATAAAGAACTTGACTATAATATGATAGTTGTGGTAGTAGTTGAAATCAAGAATGAAGTGACTATTTCTTAGTTGAGTTTCATTCATTTCTCCTTAGATAACTGGAAATAATTAATAGAGATGAGATGTCATGTATCTCGTCATCAAGTTTTATCAGAGATATCTCCGTCGTATTTACGTAGTTCGATCCTACTCGATCGAAAATACTAAGGAATTGATTTGGTTGGTTTACAAAGCTGTTGAGGTCTGATTCACTACCGTATGACAACATTTAGAACAGATTTAGATCCATTGAATGTTTAATACTTGTTTGATCAAGTTTTCACAACGATATTTGATGGTTCATTGTGCTCATATTAGATGTGACTTAACAGTTATAACCTATAGTTGTAATTTTGATTTTGAAAATAAGTATTATAATATAGAATTCAGGTGTCTCATCAACGTCAATCCCAAATCGGATGATAAGGGCAGGAAGAGTAAGGGCCTCTCCCTAACCCTATTTGTTAACGCAAAAAAAATTAGGTATTTTTCAAAGTATTGTGATTCAAAACAGTAAATAAATTTATACATCCTGTGATTTTCATACTATGACAATAAGGCTTTGTTTTTACTTTTATTTTACAGTAAACGACATACAAATATTCATACTGCAATAGCCTGTTTTTCAAATGAAATACCACTTTATATCGAACTATGTACTCATATATTAAAATTTGTATTATATACAACTATTTGACCGTGTTGAAAGAAAAAGTACTACGCAATGTTAGCAAGTGACATAAAAAAACCCATTTAGTCAGAATCCCAAAATGGCATAACACCATTTTTTTTGGATTTAGCTCTTTCAGCGGACTTTTACTTGACGTTGATTTATAGGACACTTTGTATAGTCAATATATTTGTAAGGGAACTGCCACGTATACACATACACAGTCACAGAATGCTAGACTTGTCCTTAAATTAAAATATCAAATCATATGCGATTTGAAGCCAAGCCCCAAACAAACTCTTAATTTATGAAGTCATCACAATATTATTATTGCCTTAAAATACTTTTACGTAATCTCGGAATTTAATCGATAAAACAAAGAGAAAATTCAACACTCAAGCTGGATAAGGCTTTAAGGCCTTTTAAGAAATCTACAGAAATAAAGACATTGCCAACAAATGTTACAAAATGGTGAATTTATTTGCATATTTCAGAAATCCTTTGTCGTACCTCGCCGTAGCAATAATAAATTCGACGCCACATTCTATCTAAAGTAAATTATTTAGAATTTCATAAATCTCTCAAAAGTCTTTAACTTCGTTTGCTCCATATACACAAATAGTAATAAAAAAAAATCGTTGTTTGTAAAGTAGGTTTACGATCGAGATGTTTACGTGATAACGTCTTATTGGTGATATAAGTTTTTGGGAAGTAAGGAATTAATGAAGATAACAATTTTTTCAAATTTTAAATTACATCTATCGTTTTATTCACACTTTTGATGATAAATTTCGGGTGTAAAATGACAAGTTTACTTATTCGACTATGATATACATTTTTCTTCATACATACATTCATACAAATCTCCATTCGTTTGTATGCCGCTAGAGTGAGAGAGACGGGAGATCGGTCCGTCTCTCTCTCGTTATACCTGCGATCGCGCTCGTGAGGTTTTGGTGTGACACAAGTTTCTGAACATGTCACCCGACTAAAACGATTTTAAAGACGTTATCACGTCAAAATAAATCAGTGGCGCTACAACCTCTTTAGGTCTGGGCCTCATATTTCTGAATCTGTTTCATGATCATTTTTAAATCTAATATGCCTCCAGTGCCTAACACACGCCGTCGACATTTTGGGTCCAAGACATGTCGGTTTCCTCACGGTATTTTCCTTCACCGTTCGAGCGAATGTTAAATGCGCACATAGAAAGAAAGTCCATTGGTACACAGCCGGGGATTAAACCTACGACCTCAGGGATAAGAATCGCACGCTGAAACCACTAGGACAACACTGCTCCACAAACTCACACAAATAGTATTCCTTGATAGTTTATTCTTACATAAAGTTTCAAAGATACGAATTGATTATTCAAATAAGACTAAGTTTCGTAATAGACTTTACCTAACAGAGGTTTTTACAGTTATTTTAATTATAAAAACATGTATTATTTGTCTACCGATAACGGTTATGAAAACCAGAGAAGATTTCTATGGTATATTCAAGGTTGCTTGAGTTTATTGTTAATCTACGACTGTTAAAATTCCATTTACCTTTTTTAAACACCAATGTATTAGGCTTATCTGATATTAAGTATTACCTCATATCACCGCATGATTACTCACACTGCTGGTAGTCACGCGAGTACTTTGCCGGGTTTTTCTTGAGGAACCTTGATGAATTAATTTCGAAATATTTCGATGGACAGCTGGTTCCTCTTCCTTCGTTTCTTCGTTCCTCGGTCTTTTCCTCAGCATCCTCGGAAGTCTGTCCGTAGATCGATGTTATAGTTCTAATTATTTGCAACAAGCTGTGGTATAACAATACTTAGTAAGTAAAATAGAATATATGTATACATTGATAATTAATTAATGATTCATAAAATAAGAAGGATTTTCAAAGAGGGAATTAATTGGCATCCTTAAGACCTATTCTTAGAAACATTATTATATTAAACACATTTACCTTGAAACAATTTATTCCCTTCTCAGTAACGATGTAGTAGTATACTTACTCTTTGATATTTTTATTGTTTGTATCGGAAATTCAATTTATTCAGCAGGAGTCTTAGAAAGTGTACTTGTATTCTAAGGAACTGTTTATTCTAAAACTAACATTTACCATGCTTATATTGTACATTAATAAGACATCGAACGTTGAGTAGTTTTAAGACCTAGAACTTGTATCTATTAAAATCACTGATTAGAGAGCTAATAAAGGATTTTATGCATATTACCTGTTAAGGGATTTAACAAAGATTTCTTTAATAACACTTGCAGTAGGTACCTACCAACGTAAGCAACGTTAGTTCAAATGTTAGCTTCGTGTACAAAACATATTGCGCGAACTAAAAGCGAACGTATTTAGAAATTTCAAAATAATATTTGACACAAAACTCTAAAGTATCAGATCATCCGTATCCATAAGTGTTGAGTTACAATTGCCAACATCATTTTGAAAAGTATGAAGTAATTCGCCGGAATTCTTGATCGTATTTTATATTCTGATCATACACGACATCGGCGATTCGACCGAGAACAGAATAATATGTGTAAATTTAGAAATCGTTTTCGGAACATTATTACGTATAGGGATTTTCAAAGAAATTGCCTTATTACCTTATTGAGTTCAATTCTTTGCTGGGATTTTGTGGGATTTAGCTACAAGTTTTATTACGTACATTTTTATTAGTTTAGAATTCATGTACCTACGATATAAATATTTTATACCTCAAAAGTTATTGCAGGCATTATACGTATAAAAGTGTTTGTCAGAAGCAGATAAGTTTATAAAAAAAACAAAATAGCAACTTAGATTAAACCAAAAATAGCAATTATTTAAAAAAATTAAAGTTAAAAGTGGTATTTGTTTAAATATTTCGATTATTATATTTTCTAAAACAATAAATACTTAATATTAAAACAATATTAAGTGCAATTCTTCACACGTAGACCGTGCATTCGAAACCCGACAATAAATGTTATATTGAAACAAAACACCGTTAACGAAAAACTTGAAAATGTGTCTGGCCTATAGCCCATACAGTCTTCGACAACGCTTTAACCCAAGCGAAAACGTAGGATCACCTTGAAAAATGGTGTTATTTTTTTTTCATCTGAGCGCAGAAAATGCGTAACATAAGCAAATTATAGTTATTATAATCTTCCTTACACAAACAATCCGAGCCCTACCTTTCTCGACCCATCGAAGGTTCATTCTGCACCACTGCTATAAAAATATTTTTGTTCGCGAGAGTTGTTATTAATGTAACGTTAATTTCGCTGTTATTTAATTAGCATTTTAAAACTTTTAAAGAGTAAAATAATATAAGAATATTATTCTACGGAAATGTTTTTCAATCTGTTTGTTGGCTGGAAGACGTCACTTCTAGGCTTGTCCTTTTACACTAGTATTATATATACTGTATAAAGCTGGATTAACCCCGTTTCATTGACTCATCGCCTTCTATTTTGAGTGGGAGAGGATTAGGGTGGCGTTGTTGTCGATTTCATATAGAGTCTCCAAAATCGAGTAGTGGAAATATCCGTCAAGTCAAAACAAATTTCAACGGCCCGACTAAACTGTAATACTTATCGGGATCGGGTTTTTGGGCTTAGAACTGGTGGCAATTTAGAAGGTGGAATTTTTAGTCCAAAAACCCAAAAACAAGATGGCCAATACTTGGCTGAAATCGTCGTATGTGGACCCTTGTGGCTAAAACTTTGCAAGGCGGTCTTCTATGCGGTCGGGTAGCACATAGGCATAGTCTAGTTTTTCATACTACAAAAAGGTCGACGGCACGACCAGATCCACCGCGCGAATTTTCACGTTTTGACTTATTTATATTTTGATAGTTTGATATTTTGGCATTAAAAACTTTATAGTAAAAAAATGGGTACAAAGGTAAAATGTATTTAGAAAGTAAATTATTTTAAAATTACTCTTTTTCTGGACTAACTTAAAAGAGCTTTTGCACTTTTGGTAGTAGGAAAAAGGAAAACTGTTCTTTAGGAAAAATTGCTACTTTATAAAAATACCGTTTTTAAAATATCACCGTTTTTTTTTTTTTTATAGAACGGGGGGCAAACGGGCAGGAGGCTCACCTGATGTTAAGTGATACCGCCTACATATCTTTATTTTATAAAGATTTACGTGCTAAAAATCATCTCAGTATAGTAATGCAGATCACGAGGTCTTGACTTCAAACCTCGATTGTTAAGATAACCGCAAGTAATATTTTGTTTATTTTCCATATCAAAGAAAATCACGAGTTAAGCATAATTCTTATCTAGCATTTGTCTATGCTATAAATCATGTTAGGAACACAATTTAACGAAGAACGCGATGCTTACAATGTATCAATCGGCTGGAAATTCTTAGCACGTACTAGTGTAGGTACAAACTAAACTGCTGTAAGAATATCACCCAGCCTTGTAGGTAAATTGTTATATTGTTTTGGTTTATTTATGTTACCCAGCTTGCTAATACGTGCGCGGCCTCTGAAAGCTATGTTTGCTTTCACTCAAGAGTTACAGCGTTTGATTGCATTCGGGAAGTAAAATTTAACTTTAAACAAACCATTTGTGAATAGAATTTAACATTTAAATTTAAGCTTTATTGCTTTGTGTTTCCTTCAATTATAGTAATTTACGTTTGAAAAACTGACTTTAAAATAATTTTACCGGTAAAAACCTTTTTGCGCGGAAAATGGATTTTTTTTTTCACAACAGGTTTATCGCGAACCGGAAAAGTTCATCAAGCAAAAAAATCTGTAAACCTCAAAGAGTTGTTCATTAGTTTTGAACACAACGTTCAAAGGATTTGAATGTATCATCTAGTCTTATATGAGATAGAGAGATTTTCTCCAGGGAAAAGTAAAATACTAACGAAAGGTTTTATCTAAAAATAGAAAATAACAAGGTCTTTACAGTTAGTACTAAGAACTTTGAATAAATAGAATTTTACTCAAATTATTTACTTTAAAAGATTGCATCTTGGAACTCTACACTATTAGGTTTTTTTTATGGCTCTGGCACGGTTTGTGCATTAGCCAGAGTCAAGTATAAGACTTTTATAATTCATGCTTGCCTTAGAAATTCGACCGTGTCCTCCATGTACGGTTTAAGCACTCGCCCCCGGTACCGCACAACCCTCCCAAAGGCCGAGAACAAATTTAAATTAAATTAAAACTTGCCCTCGAACCGGGAATCGAACCCGGTACCCCTCACCTAGCTGCCACTTAATAAGAGCGCTAGGCTATAAGGCCCCCCACTATTAGGTTTGTCAGTTTGT
This sequence comes from Pieris melete, assembly GCA_963693345.1. Taxonomy (NCBI): domain Eukaryota; kingdom Metazoa; phylum Arthropoda; class Insecta; order Lepidoptera; family Pieridae; genus Pieris; species Pieris melete. Next base: position 3,623,948 of record CAVNZK010000006.1, on the reverse strand, counting down.
GATTAGTATTTTTTTACCTTACTCTTACTGATTTTTATAAGCTATATCTTCGGTGACGTAGTCTCATGCCCAAGGCAGACGTAATACGATATAAGAACTAGTATTGTATGGGTTTTGAATACGATAAAGTTTTTGGCAGTGGCGCTTAAACAGATTTTCTGGAGACATTTTTTACTAATCAAAAATCTACATACTGTGACTGCAATTGTGTTGTATTGCGCCAGAGTATAATCATAATTTCTTAGACAAACGTTTGTCGTTAAGAAACATTTTAATATACCGGAACAATTCCATATACCTCTCGTGTCTCAATGATTGGTAATAAACAGCTCACTTTGTAATCCATTTTCATAAACGATCTCGTGAATCGGTTTCCATTATGTTTTACCAAGTAAATACTAATTATAACTGTTCGAAAACTATTATTCTATAAACGGCAAGCCTGCTACGCATTCGTATAATATGTTCGGATGGTGTGAGAGTTGCGGTTGCAATTTTTATCGGCTAACCTTCAACCTTCAAGCTTCTGTATACTACGCTTACCAAGTAATATTTAGATGAATTTATCGTAACAATGTTTTGTTTTTGTTATATTTTGACTATAAGTAAGAAATAATAAGGCACGTTCGCGTGCGTGGCTATAATTCACGCTCAGAAGCCTAATTATTTTCGTTACCAATTTCACGACTTTCATTATTATAGTATACCCGTGTGGTTATTCAATTCTATAAGATTTTCTAACAAGAAACCCCAAAACGAATAACGTATTATTTACGTCAAAGCTAATGAATTTGATTGCGGTGTAATTTTTGTTTGATTTCGGCTTTTGTAATAAAGTTTTGATAACTAATGCTTAAATAATAAATATATTTCGCAGATTAGAAGAGATTGTGATAGACCACGTGGTTATTACTGTTGCCCGTCATGTTGATTTTAAAATAAGTCCGAGCGAACGTCCAAAGAGGTCAATGCATTACCGAGATATTGACAATTTAAAACTTGTCATCCCCCATCCATACGCTGCGCGATAGTGTAGACGGTGCGCTCGTATCCCCTCATGTCGCCTCGCTGCCTCTCCGGTTTTTGTCTGTTCGGCGATAGTCACAGGATGCGAGGGGGCGAGGCGAGAGCATCAACCACACTGTCGCGCTTGCTCTCATTGTACTTGTCGTTAACTACTGCACTGTAAGGACGCGCGCGATTTCTTAAGGTCACAGCACACATAGCAATTCGGAAAGGGATCGTCACCGTATCGTCTTTCGCCGTCAACCAGGTGTCAACCTAACGTATGCACGTAACCAAAGCTAAGCTACGGCTAGGCAACACCTCCCTTACGGCTCGCCAACCGCAGCTGTCTCCTGTCACGGGACGGGACATGGTGGACGAAGAGAAGTGAGTTCGGGTACGGAGAGACCTAAGCGCGGGAACTGCAAGTAGACCACGCACCGCATCGCGGTTCAGAGCCTGTTCCGAGGCGAGGCGATTACGTTACGATTCCGATTAGAGTGCGTTGCAGTAGGGTGTTTCATACAAATACTGAACGGCTCGAGGTGATACAGTGACAATCGCTTTCAGAATTGATATGTGTGCTGTGACCCTTATCATGGCGGAGTGAAATAACAAGTTGTGTCTTTTATAAAATGTTATCAAACGGAACAAATCATTTGGCACCCAAAAGTGTTAAAACCTAAAAAAAACATAATTAATGGCGACTTATAGAGGATTCCTAAGAAATAAAAAGCTTAATTTTAATTTAAACATATACCGGCATGAGATATTCTTCTACTTAATGAAAAAAGAATATGAACTATCAACAAATATGGTATAGTAATGTGTGGTAGGGGAAATCACATAATGCACAGACGTGCATAGGGAATCTAATGATCTTTTTATCTTTTACTGATTGTTTTTTATCATATAATAAATTGGATAATCTTCAAAAAAAAATAAATTTATTTAAAAAACTTGAGGTCCAATTTTATTAAATAAACAAGATGACAAATAGAGATGAAGACATTTTTTAATATAGACATTAACACGTCTCATTACAACATTAAGATTCTTCTTAATAAAGCTTTTTCAATTCATCTCTTGCAATCTGCAAGATGAAAAAATACCTTCATTTAATAGAAACCATTTTTAGAGAAATTGAGAACACAAACAATGTTTCAAGTCCAGTTGCTAGTAACCAAGCCATGAAACAATTCATATCCTTTTTAGGATTAGGAAAATAATGTAAAACTAAATTGTTTTGTTGGCCTGAAATAGGAAATATTATGATTAAAAGTACTGCTGCTTTAATTACATTGCTAAGGAAAAGTTGGAAACTAAATAATGCATAAATTGTAAGTAGCTCATTATTTTACACGTATTACAAAATTTCATGCTCTTGTTCGCGGAAACAAGTATTATTGCGATATTTTTTAAACATTAATATATATAAATGCATATACAAAACACAAAATTAAAAATCAAATATGTAAGAAATAAATAAATATAAAGGAAATCATCGTAAGAAAACCGGCTTGCCTCAGACCCAAAAGTCGACGGCGTGTGTCAGGCACAAGAGGCTGATCAGTGATCACCTACTTGCCTATCAGAAATCTGATGCCTAACCTAAAGAGGTTGTAGCGCCACTGATTATTATTATTATTACAACGTAAGTGTGTGAAAAGGTTGTGATATTTGTGAAACGGTAAGAAGTTTAATGTTTAAAAGAACAAGGAAAGTGAACGCAATCTGTCATGACAGGTAAAACCTCAATATATGTATTGATAAAACTTAAAATTTACCACATAAGGCATAAGATTGACATATTATTTTAATAATATTGTTAATACATATATTATAGACTGAGATAGACGTAATATTGCGTAATGTTGCCATTTTAATCATATCAATGACATCGTTCTTTTAATACATTATCTCTGACATATAAATATAATATATATAACTTTAATTAAATGTTACTGCTAGTGTTACTTTAATATTTGATAATACACAAAAAAACACATTTTTAAAATTAATATATGTATATGACAATCCCAAAAAACAGAGAGCACGGAAACTTTGTAAGACTATTTACTAATCGCGATTTTAAGACTGCCTCCAAAACAAAAAAATATAAATAAATAGGTGTATTACAGAGCCATCTAGTTAAATTTACATTAAACATAGGAGACACGAATTCGTTACTGTATATGTATTTTGTTCAACTACTTGATGAAAGTATTATGTCGTATTTCACTGATAAAATACAGATGACGCTTTAATCAAATTTTGTAATCCATAAACTAAAAAGTGTTCAAAAAGTTTACTAGATGTCGCGACTTTTTTACATTTTAAAACCAATGTTGTTAAGCATGTACCTACTCGGGTAACTAAATTTACATATATATTATTTTATATGTAGATATTTTTGAATAGGAACACGCTCTAAAAGTCTTATAGTTACATTTTTATTTTAAAAATACAAATTACCTGCCACATAATTCATGATAATACATAATATAAAAACAACTCGCTGTTAAGCTTTTGAATGGAACTAGGTAATCATCAAAACAGCGTGAATCAGAATAGTTGTTTTTCGGTTTTATTGCTAATGTTTTATTAATTACGTTTTATGGTCAGTTATTTTCAAAGGAGCTTGAACCAACATAACATCCTTTGACAATAAAGTTGAATGGAAGGATTTATAGTCTACTTTGAAAACATTCAGAACTTATATTTTTCAAACGTATAATCTACTATATAAAAATAAGTCGGGTTTTCCTTCCTGACGCTATAACTCCAGAACGTACGAACCGATTTCCACGGTTTTGCATTCGTTGGAAAGGTTTCATGCTCCGTGAGGTTTATAGCAAAGAAAATTCAGGAAAAATTTCAACAGAAAAGCGGGATCACCAAACGAAATGTTACATAAAACGCAGCCATCTGGTGGCGAAACGGAGTTCGCCGAGTTTGCTAGTAATGTAATATACTCGCAATCTTTACGACATAGCTAATAAGATTATAGTTTAAGTGAACAATAGAAACAGGCATAATAGATCTATGCATCTACGATCAAGCAGTCCAAACAAACAACTTCGTAATAAAGAAGAAACAGAACGATTCGACATGTCCCTATCCTTTTAAGGTGTCTTATACCTAGATAGAAATGATAATTCACATTATTCTCCTTTTAACAATAATATCCTTTTACAATCTACCATCGTTTAGGAATAGTTGTTAATTGAAAATGGCATTTAAATTAAATTAACATATATGTGTAAGTTTTCTCTTTTAACGTATCTAAACATTAGGAACATAGCGAGTACTTCTTAGTTTACTATTAATTATCATGTCGCACGAGTTAGCAGGTAATATTGTTTTATTTCTAATAAGTAGGTACTTATTGGAGATTAATAACATATTATAGTAATATCTCTCAACTCCCAACAATCTATCATCAACTATATGTGGAGAAATTGCATGAAATTTTTCGTTGGGACTTTGGACACTGATTGGCAATGATTGTCACAACAATTAGCTGAATTTAGAACTGATTCTATTAACTAACCAATTTTGATGGCAACATCGAACTGCTTAATATAGAGTCGGTGCTGATACTCTGAAGCGTTCCCAACTATATCATTGAGTTTTTGTATTCGTTTTCAATTTCGTTCTCTCAATATTATAGTCGCATTCGCTATTAAAAGTTATAGTGATCTGGCGCCGATCCCAAATGAATATTCCGACGTTTTCGCACCCAATTTGGATAGTTCTTTTAAAACCCGTAGAGCTGATGCTGCAACCATCGCGTGGTACAAAATTTCAATATTGAAGTCGGGATTGCCATCGCTTTTGGGAATCACAGAGTGCAAGCGTATGTATAAGCTCGTAGCGTGTATCATTTTGATTAGTAGAACTTGTAGAAATATTATTTATATTTTAATTTTATATTTCATTTAGTATTTTATCATTCACAATGCTCGTTCATAATCAACATATTTTATTTTACTTTTACGTCATCATTAAATAATATATGTGTTTCGTCATACGGTTTGAGTTTATTTCATTTTAACAATTGTACATTTAGACATGGGTCATTTTATATATATTATTACGTTCGTTAGTTCCTTTAAAATTATATATTGTTCGTAGCCGTTCAACAGTCAGTATAAGAAATAAAACATATGATATTAATTTCACATATTTATTATTATTATTCGATCCCCGGCTTACCGTGACGGAATGCGTACTGAGGAAACCGGCATATCTCAAATCCAAAAATCGATGTCATGGGAACACCATCACCTACTTGGCTATGAAATAAAAATGGTCAAATAAACAAATGCAATCTGAGACCAAGACCCATATAGGGTTGAAGTCCCACTGGATTATTATTAATAGTCGTTCAACAGATTTGTTCGGATTAATACCTGCAGCTGAGTTTCGTCATCGGACGTCGAGGCAGAGTACGAAATTCCGTTCCTCGACGTCCGCCGTTCCACAAGCGAGCGCTGAGCGTTTTTCAAGGCAGTTTTTATCGCGCACCACCACTTTGTGGAACCAGCGGCCCACTGAAGTATTTCCGACCCAATTCGACTTAGGGTCCTTCAAGAAAAGAGCGTACCAATTCTTGAAAGGCCGGCCCTAGCGAGCCCTCTGGATTTGAGAGTGTCCACGGGCGGCGGTATCACTTAACATCAGGTGAGCCTCCTGCCCGTTTGCCCTCTGTTCTATAAAAAAAATCACCTCCCAGAGCTTTGCAGACTTTTACGTAGACTAAAGCTAGTATTGTTTTTGTTATGGTGACGTTTTTTTCTCATGTAAAAATATGTGCATATATAGGCGAAGTCTAAGGGGATTCAGATACTTCTATTGGACCTTGGCATTGGGGGAGTTGAGTATTCCTTTAAATGGTATTATTACGCAACATAACTTTTAATGTATCGTGTTATTTACACTGTCTATACGTTTAATTAGCACCTGCAAATCGACAGCTTTAATAAATTAGATATCCCAATAAGGGCATTTCAACGATAATGTGTTATCAATTAGCGAGTTGAGGGCTCGTGTAAGCACATGTGACACGTGACTGTTATGAGTCTTTTACAATACGAATAATCAATAAATTCTATACTTTAGTTGTTGTTCATACAGTTTTTACCGGTGGAACTTTTTAAGCATTGAAGAGGGTGTGTTCTATACATTCTCGTATGAGTCACATAGACAATTGAATTTATTCATTATTAAAGAATACAAAAGTGTGATTACTGATGTATTTTAGTTTAAATCAGTTTGAAATATTGGGATCCAATGTCAAATCTGTGCTGGTCTATAGGTGTGAAACATGGAAGGTCAGCAAAGACATCTCGCGGCGACTCCAAGCCTTTGTCAACCGCTGTCTTCGCCGTATTCTGTCTGTGTATATCTCTAACAAGCAACTTTGGAGTGCTGCCGAGAAATTCCGATTAACCAGCAGATCAAGCGACGCAAATGTAAATGGCCATAAACTCCGAAGGGATCCCAATCATATTTCCAAGCATGATTGGAACTTGCAAAGAAGCGTGGCCGTTCCAGGCAAACCTAGTGCCTTACAGTTGCAGATGAGGCAAAGAGAGCCGGAAAGATTTGGAGCGAGGTGCAATAAGAGGCTCAAGACCGAACGCGTTGGAGACTCACAGTGGACGCCCTGTGCCCCATCCAGGGCTTATAGGACATTAAGTCAGAGGATTTTGGTGATAAGTGTGCGTTTACTTAGCTAATTTTCCTCCTATATTCGAAAGGGTCATAAGATGTACATACGTAATGCAACTAAACGTATTTTAGTAAAATTTTATACCTTATATATTGAGGATACTTTCAGTTTTGGTCTTTAATTAAGTATAATTACGCAGTGTATAATTAATTCCATACTTTGACAAAAATACTCAATGTATAATAAAGTAAGCTTTAAGTAAGTTCAATAAAGTAAGTAATGTAACTAGAACTACTTACAATCAAAACTAATATTATCTTTGGTTTACACAATTTAACACAATTTCAACCTATTATTACCCTATTTCATTAAAACTCGTAATTTTTATTTTAGTGTAGTTTCATAATTTTATATTTCGAGCTATTAAAATACTGTAGTAATTTCGCATCATTTAAATAAGTTTTATTTAAACTTCCATCAAATAAAAATAAGATAAATCATTTATATTATACGTAAAAATGCTTTGCTTTTTTCACAATAAAAACAAGATTAATTCCTATAGTTGCAAATGTATAGGCTTGGGATATTAAGCTGCGGTCAATCACCCGTCTAAAGATCTGTGCTAGGTTAAAATGAAAGACTTTAAAGTTGTATTTTGAGTTCTTAAATTTCCTTACCTGTGTTACATGCTAAAGATACGCTTTTCTGTTTCACAATTATCTATTTTCTTTAATTATTGAAAATAATATCAATATGAAATAATATTAATAAAAATACTCTCATCGTAGATCAAACTGTTATGTTACTCAATCTCTTTTATTACTAGCTCTGCTGTGGATTGTAAGGGTAAGATTCAGAAGTCTTAGCGCGAACTGTCTCTCGTATTGGAAAATTCTATACAATTATAAGTCACACTTAACGCTTGGTCTCGTTTATGAATATCACCATAAAGGCCAATCGTTTAGGTGAAATAAAATCTGTCTTCTATGAGTAAGAACATGAGCCATTAAAATTACAATATAACGACGTGTTGAAGTTACAAAAGGCCAATCTCCTTGCGTTTTCCGAGTCTTAGAAGATAGAAACCACAAATAAAGGATAAAAAAATGTTCCCCTATCGCTGATGTTACTATTCTTATTGCGTGAAGCTTTAAATGCGTATTTGTAATATTTTTTTTATATGAACATATAAATTCTCCACATAATAACTGAACGTACGTCGGAAGATTGATTTTAGCACCTTTATCGATATTTGTTCAGTGATTTACGTAATCGTGTCCTCAACCTGTCATCTGCGATGAGAGGTCAAGGCTTCTCCTAGCCAAGGTAAACTCAGCCATTGATATTTGTTCAATATCAAGTTTTGTATTTGTTTTATAACAAACATGAATATAAATTATTAAAATAATTATTTGATGACCCATTCTACACGCTTCAATCTAATGATGCCAATCTTATTTGCATGCGAACCGATCTGGCGTGATATAGACTTGACTTTTTGGCAGCATAGAACATACCTACGTATATAGTTAAAGTAAAGGCTTTTACAGAGCTTATCATCACCCAAGCGCAGAAAATTGCCGAAGACAGGGGAGAGTGGAGGGAGTTGTGTGGAGCCACTAACACACCCCGCCATGTGACCATGTGAGTATGGCCCTTGATGTGCATTCCACATCATCAATGGCCATATTGGCCGCTATTTTAACTGATGATCGCGTGATGGGATACAGACAAGGCTACGCTGTTACCGTGTCCTGCCTCGGGCTGTTGCTGGTGGTGCCGTGGGGTTTTAGAAGGTATAAACAGTGGCAAGTCCACATAACGCTCCACCACGGGACAGTCATACCGCGTAAGGATTTGCGTAACGCATTTCCTGACAAACAAAATATAGCCACTAACACAACCTTCATAAATGATAAAAGCAACTGAAGAATATATCTAGTTTACGATTACTAAATAGACAGTCTACGAACAATACCGGAAGCTAGTAATTGATTTTGAAGTCGTACAAGCGTTTTTTAAGGTGTAGCGACTCGCATTGTATTGAGATGACACGGAGACACTGAGCCTAGGAGTAATCCTCATCATCATGTCCAGTGTAACACAGGCCTTTGTTAATCAGGGTGATAGCGAGATATACCCACTACAGACAAATCAGCACGCCACTAAAATGGCACCTCGGGGTTCGTGAAGAGTTTGAATCTACAAATCTTAATTAATTAGATTGTTGTATATTGTGATCAGTAAAATGCTTAACAAGCATTAAGTTTTTGCATAGTATTAAAAGATGTTATCAATATTTAAAGGTTGAAATTATCTGGGTATAGTTTAATTATATTTACTCATGGTTTCGTTTCAACCTTTCATCAAGGTTTAATGTGGAACTATGTTTATAAGTGTTCGAAACACACACAAGTTTTATGTATTAGAAATAAAAAAAGTATTTTGTTATAAATGCTACTCTCTGACTAAATAATATTTTAATTAATTTAAAAATTTAATTTGTATGATGTACCATTTTTGTATACATTTTTTGCCAATGAAATGCCAATTGAAATTTCATGTATTCAGGACGTGTTTAAATGACAGCGAAATCAGACAAAAATAATCTTTATTCTTATAAATAAAAAATAAATTATTATTTGAAAATTTATTACAATAAAATATAAATACTCTAAATAACAACATCATATTTTAATTCTTATCTAATACTAAAAGGTCACACACGACAGCAAAGTAATTATAGTATGAAACTATCAGACCTTCAACCTACACAAGGTGAATTAAAATGTATTAGCAAAGTCCTAAGCTCCTTGTAAAACCAAGGAATTGAGTTATCTACAAAGTTCCGAAAGCGTCTAGCTTCGAATAAATCAGTCGAGTAACACAACTGTCACAATTAATTAAAATACTGTTATGAAAACGATGCCACTGGTTGAAAGCGTTATAGGTAGACGTTTCCAACCCGAAGAGCTTTTGGTTTAACGAATAAATTTGAAGCGGTCTTGAAGATGCTGATCAGAGGCCTGAAGGTAGTAGCCTCGGGCTTGTAGTAGGTCTGTGGCCGTTGATAGTACTGGTATTCGTTGTTGTATTGGTTATAGAAGTGGTAGTTGAAGGCTGGAGAATCACCAGTGCTGTCGGGGATGACATTCGAGATGTAGCCGTTGTTATTGTCAACTTGGTAGCTCGATGTGCTCGTGTAAGTGGCCGCTGTAACAATAAAATTGATTAAATAGGCTGCCACAATTACAATAACACATCCATGAATTGGTGAAATGAATCGTAAAATGTGAAGAGCCTTGAAACTGAATCTGTTAGGAGGAATGACAATTTTATGATTGTTATTTAAGAAGTTAATATACTTACAGCATAAGCCAGAGTATTTTCTCGATTCTGAAAGTCCAAATGCACTGCAAGATGGACTTCCTTTTTCGTAGGGGTTCGATCCAATGACATTACCACCTGGGCCGTAGTTACAAACATACAGCTTGGTGTATCCGCGGGTTGGGTCATAGTAGAATGTGTATCCACATCCAACATGAGATGTCTCGCCCCATACCAACTGTAATAATTAACCTCCTTAATTTAGCTATTACGATCGGGCGTTGTGTGATTTTTTTATATTACTTACAATTATTTTTTATTTATTGATATTCATAGTCAAATTTGGTTACCTGAGAGTAATGTCCAGTCCCGTGTCCACCACTGATAGGCTTGAACCCGTAAATCCTGACTTCATCAAACCACGCATTAATCTGTTTCATGAAGTCTGGTTCTGAGTCAGAAGAATCACTTGGTGGGCGAGTGGTCCACGTGGCTGCAAGGTTTTGCCCCACGGGAAACCGGCCGACATCACGCTGCGCCGCTCTATCATGTGCGGGAGTGCATTGGTCAGACCAACGTTGTGCCGTTGCTGCTAACTCTTCGTCCCATACCTGCAATGCGTATTCTACCGTTAAACAATAGTTTAACTGCATCATCGAATACAAGTATTTGTGAAATTTATTGCCATGTGCAGTGAACTTTAGAGGTCAATGTCTTGAACGTGGGCCTTTGAACTCAATAATTTCGAAACATGAAAATATTGATTTAGTGAGCCACTAGGCCATTGGTTTGGCCAAACATTTTATCTTTCATTTATGTTAAACACATACATTTTTGCAGTTAAATTAATCAGATATGTTTGTTACATAAAGAGGTCAATATAAACCCGTATTGATATTGGGAATATTGAATTACAAAGCATTTTATTGCTTGTTCCGTTAACAGTTGCCAAAAATAACACTTTTTACGGTTACCGTACTTATTGACTTGTTTCAAAACGAGCGTGATAATATCGTATCAATTTAAATCTTATTCAAAAGTCACATGCTCTCCACGTGAGTTAGATGAAATTCCTACCTGATAAGTCCATTTCATCTCCCATTATGAATAAATTTAACGTTATTACCTTTTACAGAAATCATTAGCCTTTATCGATTTATATACAGACGTTACTGTCTGTTTTGTGACATTCACTTAATTCATATTTTTCCTTTATCGTGCTATTTAATATCTTTTATGATAATACCTAAGAACATTCCTCTCAATTCTGCATTTAAATGCCATCAGAAACACCTATTTATTGAACATGTAAACCTTCGAGAAAGTCTGCTTTGCTCTATGTTAAATATCGTGAGAATATGTTACTTTTTTTTTTAAAGTTATGTATGTCTCATGTGCTTTGAAAATATAAACCAGTATCGGCTTAAAGCTCTGAGTAATATTTATCTAGTAATAAAAGCATGAAGTAGGTATAAAGCGATGAATCAGTAACTTGCTCTTCCTGCTTTTGACATTTCGCTCGGTAAAAAGGCAATTATATGCGTTAATAATACTGTGTGGCCATCGGCCCATAAAAGGAGTCATTGAAAATTACAGTTAATTGCGCCTTTAATGAGGCATAAAGATGAAATAAAATGGGATAGTATACTGACCATTTCCATCATATTAGCTGCTGGTGGTTGGCTTGATACTTGTCCTAGAGCTACTGACTGCCGTAGACGATTATGAGCGTCTACAATCGCTTGCTTTTCATAGGCTGTCAGCCCTCCAGTTCCTAATAAAATAATAATCATCAGAAACTTGCCAGCAAAAACTATATATTAAAATTACAAATTGTTATAATAATCCGACGGATTAGTTCGACTAGTGCGTATAACACAGGTGTCTGAATCCATTAAATTTTACGATCTCGATCCATACAAGTATGCAAATAGAGGCGTCATTTTAGGTAAAATTCGTTCGCGGAATCTAGACTGGGTGGCGACGATTAAATTTATGACACCCTCGACTGTAAATTGTCCTTTTGATATCTTTATTTCTTGTTTAATATTGTGTTATTAAATTACTGTGTTAATTCAATAAAACACTTGCTGCTTTATAGCTTAGCAACAAACGTAAAAATGACGACAATGGAAACAAAAAATAAGTCACCGAATAAAATTTATACAAAGTGTACAATTTATGTGAATGAATTAATTGGCACTTGAGAGAATTATGATGTAAGTTGCTCAGATATTTTATATAATAACTTCGTCATGCGGGAAAAAATATTTATTTACTTGGTAGTTAAATATTTTATTTTATAATAATTTTTATAATTGGTAATAAAGTTTTGCTCAGAACAATTCATATAAGGTAAAATAACTTACTCAGCATCTGTTTCCCAGCACCACACGCCTCTGTTGCCGCTAGGCTTCCCACAACAAACAACACTAGGGCAATCATATCAAAAATTGTCTATTCACAACACTAAACTTAATTTCACGATTTGGTTGAGATTCGTAACAAAAGTGTTTCACTTATATTTACGAAACGTCAAACTAGACTATCCGGTGATCCGCTGCACTGCGTGCCGCGCGCTCTCCGGTTTTAGGCAATCTGTGTGTGTGTCTAGTGCGCGCTCGCTTATGTAGCCGTGCGGTGTTACCATGGAGACGCTGAGACGCCGTCGTATCGTCCGAGCCCGGGCTCCAGCCGCAGCATTAATTAGCACCTAATCCACTGTTAACTATTAATACATAGCATCAATATCAAAATGCGCTTCCTTAATTCACTTTTTTCTTAACTTCTTACACAAGTACAGTAACTTCGAAAAGCGATTGCGCCGTGTCTTCAGCTATGCGAAGAAAGGTTAAACGTTCGTCGACGGACCGCTTTTTGTCTCCAGTAATAATTTAAAAGTCATTATCTTGAACCCGCTCGCTGTCAATGAAATCGAGTTCTTGTGATGTGTCCGAGCCAAAGGTGGAAATATGTTGACAGATATTGGTCGGAACGGAAGTGGTCTTTAGGCGAAATTATAGGCACCTAAAAACAAGGAAAGAATAATATACGCTCAACCTTACTGCGTCCAAAGCTGCCTCGTTTTATGGTTCGGCACATTCGTTGAAGTATTGTGAGTCAAGAAAATATCTCCTTGGAGAATATAGATGTGCAATCTAAAATAAAAAGATATTACGATTAAAAAAAAATGCTTTACAATCCCCGTGTGGTTTGGTAATTAATACATACATATCTCAAATAAAATAATGATTTATATTCTAAGGTTGCATTCAATAAAATTGGTTACGGAAAGTATCAGATTTCCGATTCATTTGAAGTAATCTTGAAATGAGTAACCGGAATGGAAGATTTAATTCGTACGGCATGCGTGGTTAAGTACAGTTACTAAGCTCTTAGTAATTAAATACTGAAAAATACTGAATGAAATCCGTTTTCAAAACAGCGCATTTTATCATTTCCGGGATTATTCACGGGTACTGAAACTTATGGTTTGAATAAATACCAAAATCGTACTATAACGTGTCTATATAGTAGTAGTATTCTACTGAATATTGTAAAATTACAGAATCCACTGTAAAAATTGATGAATCAAAAGGCAATATTGTAAAAACAAAAAATGTTCAATTACGCGCTAAAACGATACAGAGACATCTTGTCTGTAGCCAACCGATCCGGTTTACCACCTGACCTGAGTTTTTACTTGTATTTCAATCATTTACATATTAATATTATTCACGAAATAGGTAAGAAAATCCGAATCCATTTTAATTTCGTTTATCGTTGCAGTTTATTTTGTATACCCTTTAAATATTATAATGAAATTAATATCTTGATTTTTATAAATTTTTTTTGTTTGTGTTTTATTTTAATTAGAAGTTAATTGTCATAAAATACGTCAAATCTTAGCGGTGCTAATATGCCGTGAAATTGCTCCTCACGTTTTGGAGAACATGTGCGATAAGTATTGCGTAAAATTTGTTTTAAACCAATGATTTTAAAACACCAACAGCGCGGGTGTTTAATTTTATGTGTGTGTTTGTCGCGCTGTAGCTCCTAACCGAACCGATTATGATGCGTTTTTTGTAGAAAGTTGACTTGGTTACAAAATACTACGAATAGTGGGTTCTATGTTAGGTCAAAAATAAAAATGAGTTTTTGAGCTACTCTGATGATAAAGTTGTCAGAGGATTATTTATCATCCGTTTAGATATAATTTTAACTCGCTTTTCCGTTTAAGTACGAAGCCTGATGCCGTCAAAATTATTCAAATTCCTTATTGCTGTATATTTTTTAAATATATAAACGAAGTGATATGTACAGTACATGAGTGACTTTAGCCATATGTGATCATCATTTCCGAGGCCACCGACAGTCATAACATTTAAAATCATTCTGAATTATAATGTTAAAGAGCGCTTAATTACATTCTCTGAGTTCTTCAAATATTTGCCTTCAACACATGAGGTCTGCTTATCTGGAAAGTCCATAAACTTGACCTTTATTTAAACGATCCTCGGGTGTTTTTAAATGACCCATTAACTATTAATTCTGCTTCATTAAATATATTTTATCTGCTAATAGCGTTAATTTTCATATAAGAGCTTAAAAGGAAAATGATGTTGAGCGTATACTAGAATTATTAAGCGATCAATAAACAATTTTCAACTCAGGGTACTTACAAGTTAGTTGGTTTACTGATTTGACACAGTTTGAGTAAAGATGCACACTAATGTGACATTAATTAAGGTCCAATTTTATAAATAAGGTCCCGGGATACCTCTGAGTGCCGCAGTACCTGAAGCGAATTGAGTCCCACAATATCCTGGTAATCTCAGTGGTGACAAGGTTAAAACTTATTTCCACTAACTGAACAAAATAAAAACTTAGCTAGAAAATGATTTAATGCGGTATCAAAAACTTTTCTACAAGTAGGAAGAAATACACATGCAGAACAAAATCACCTGAATGGGCATAAAATATACATTTAACATCGAAATAAATTGCAATTAAAAATAAACATGACTTGATATAATCACATAAGTTGAAAATAACAATAACATTGAGAGCTCGCCTGGCAGACAATGCGTCGCACGGATTGCATCCTTCATTATATGTAGACTAGCTTTCAGCCCCGACTTTAGAAAAGTCTTTATTATACGAAAGATAATGTTTAATGTCCCCTGATGGGGCATAGTCCTGACACAGGCATCTGTTAATTAGATACTTTTTAAAGATATGAAATAAATTTTAGATTTAGATTTTTTGGTTTGAATGGATGCGTTGCGCATTCTCATCGGATTATGTTGGACTTTAATTGCTTCAGGCTCAATGTTAATCAGACAGCTAGGTAGCAAAACCCAGTATAAGGGAAAGAAAAATTTATGTTCCAACCATTCTGGTTAATTACTGAATCAACTAATTCGCTACAATTATTGTTTTGCCGGTATTATTCACCATACACTATGCCTCGAATACAATAGAATGATAAGGTTCTACTAATGATTAATAAATCCACAATGTATAACTAACCAATTAAAATAGCTATCAAACGTCGATAACTAAATCATTATTTACCTTATATTCTAATGTTAAAGAAACTACTCTAAGCTCCTCAGTACAGTGCATTATAATGACTGTAGGTACACTGCTTTAGTTTTAGTTTGAAGGGAAACTTGTTTTTTTAACATCATTCAGGTATAGCAACCAGTCAAACTCAATTTAAATATATGTACATATTTATTTATTTTGTATAGATTTCTGTACTCCTTTGTGTTTATTCGATTGTCGATATGTTTCAATGTCAGAACAGGTAGAATCGAGTGTTCAAGGCGTACGATAGAAGGACCAGATGTATGATTTCATTATTTACGATTTATAAGAAAAATAATTGAAGGTTTTGAATTAATTTTTGAGAAAACATGACCTTAATGGCTTTATTCACTTATTTTCTTTTTAAACAGTCAATAAAATAAGGAACATTATCGTCGCGTAATTGACATAAATAATTAACATTTAAATAAAATCCGTCTTCATATCCATTATATTAGTCTATTATATATGGTATATACGCTTTGTAGTTGACAGCTAATTTTTGAAAACCTACGACTCGTAGAAATTAGGATCTGCATAAATCATGAGGTACCCAATAGAGGATATCTGCAAGTTTTGGCAGTCGGTAAAATAGAAGAACAAAAATCGGTTTTAAAATAGGTTTCTTTTAAGTCCATGGGAAAAAAGAAGATCTGCATGCGTTGTTTGCCTCTTTGTAAAGTTATTTCCTGCTACAATAAAAAAAACCTATACCACTAAATATATCTAATAATACATGGCGTATAATGTACAGTGTATTTAATAAAAACATTATTTCATTTTGTAAAAGAATCTTCACAAAACGAGTGAAAAAGGTACTTAATTTAAATAAATAATAGTTTAAAAGAACTAGAACACACGCTTTTAAAGCACATCAAACTAAAAAGTGAAAAATAATTCCTAATTTAGGCTGAAAATGCTAATGAACAAAAAATACTGCTATTATTGTGAAAAAACTAAAAATACGGCACAGAGCGCCCCACGCTTTAAGTGATTTTTTTTCTTTTTTTTTGGATTATTGCATTGTCATCGATCTTTGACAGGTGCGCAAAGTTTGAATTAAATGTGTCCGTTAAAATTGGGTCAAAATCGAGTCCGAAGGAGTCCGTTACATACATACATACTCGTACATACAGGTGAAGCTGATATAAAGCGGGTAAAAAAAGTGCTAGTAATGAACACGTATTGTCTGACGGCCATAATACATCAGAGTAGTTAGATAATATTTGTATTCGCAGTCCCAGTATTTACTTAAGCTAAACACACCGAGAACATCCTGCTAACATTAAATATCAATATCGTAAAGATTTCTTTTGCCATACTTGTTTGCATTTTTTCAAACGACGAAATGTCACAGAACATTAACGAACTTGTGACCCTAGATTTCTAGAAAATGTGCTTCAATAACGAGTTTCCAAACAACTTTCCTCCATAATCTGCATACGAAACTCAAAATAGATTTGATAGCGATATTAATTCATCAAGAACATAATTTATGTATGAGCACAGGTAATATGCAAGAAATTTTAAGAGAAGTGTTTCCCTCAAATGTACGTATATATGTGTGCAAAACGTTCCTATATAAGTCTTAGTGACCTGAAATTAACGTCAATTGCCACTTAAATGACGTGTTTAGTAATACATTAAAAACGTTTTTTGTTGTATTATGTTTGTAAGGTTGAGTATTTTCTAAGCCCATTAATTTTACATTTTGTTTATGGTGTTTAAACACATTGTGTTTTGTAAATGTTTTTAGTTTTAATTAAAATTAAGCTTCTATAAGTGAGTAGAAATGACGATAGCTCGTTATACAATAAACCAAATTATCTATTTTACCTTATATTCCTTTGCGAACTGTACTTTAGGGTACTTGGTAATATGGCGTTGATGGCAAAGCTTCCAGCCTGATGAATTCATATTTAAAGGGAAGGATCCAAAGAGTTCAGTTTAAATGACCTCCCATTCTTTGTCAACGAAGTTCATGAGATGGTATTGTTTGCTGATGACACTTCACTTCTATTTAAAGTGAATAGGAATAACGTATTATTGGACGATGTAAACAATTCTATCTCTCGTATAGTTAACTGGTTTAATGTAAATAACTTACTGCTTAATGAGAATAAAACAAAATGTATTACAACTACTAGCGTAAAGCGAGATATTGGTAACCTGAAAATTAAGGACAGTGAACTAAACTTTGTTGACAAAACTGTTTTTCTAGGCATAACAATAGATAGTAAACTCCAATGGGGCCCGCACATAGATACTCTTTCGAATAGGCTCAGCTCTGCAGCATATGCAGTAAAGAAAATCCGACAGTTTACTGATAAGGACACGGCAAAAATTGTTTATCATAGCTACTTTCACAGCGTAATGTCGTACGGTATTTTACTGTGGGGTGCTGCTGCAGAGGTTCAATCCATATTTGTGCTGCAGAAGCGGGCTGTTCGGGGTATTTGTTGTGTTTCTCCGAGGGAGTCGGTACGGAATAAGTTTAAGGAATTAAATATTATGACACTATCTGGTCAATATATTCTTGAAGCCTTGTTGTATGTCCAAAAAAATATAAACGACTTTAAAACAAATGGTGACTTTCACCAGTATAATACGCGAAATAGAACTAATTTTGAACTAACTTAAATGATCCTAATCCTTGGGATTGAATTGCTCCAGTTCAAAGAATTTGTATGACAATACCTGGCGATTAAAAAGAGTGGCGGAAAGTTTCTTGCCAGTTCTTCTTACCCGCTCTACGCCCTTGACTTGCGAACTGGTAGTAAATGTAAATTTACGATTAATTTAACTTGACGATTCAAAAGTGTACTTGGTTTCCCACTTGAATAAAGATATTTTGAGTTTGAGTTTGAGTTTGAATAGTACTCGTAGTTGTACGAATAGTGTACCCACTAATACCGAAAAAAATGTAAAACTCCCTGAAGTCAATTGGTTAATATCCAGATTTTTAAACACATAACCAGTCGTAATAGCTAAGATCTATTAGAAACATTAGATCTTAGCTAATCAAAAAAACATTTCATACAATTACGATATTGGAAGCAGATTTCTCGAAATTGAATTCTCCAAAACAGCTGTAACATAAATTTTGGTAAATGGCCCTGAAGGGTATTCTTCCCTAATATACATACATAATGTAATAATATATAAAATATAATAATAATAGACAGACATAATAATGTCTAGTCAACTTATTTAGTTTCTACACCCCTCGAAACAATATCATTGACCAACTGAGGCACTCACACGGAGCATAGGGTAGGTATAGGGTATAAATGTTAGGGTATAAAAGTGCTAATAACTACGGCCTTGTTAAAAGGTGTGTAGCTCAAAACTCCATACACTGTTAACATTATAATGCTCACATACTCCTTGAAATATCACGCATAGAGGATTTCTTAGGAATGATTTTATCAGAAATCGTGTTCTGAAGTGCTAAGTGTACGCGGAAGGCACAACTCATTTTACTCGTTAAGCCATCTAGGTCAAACTAACAACGACTCATCTCAGAAATTATTTGCGCATAAACATAAGCCACTTAGTGATCAGCACTTTGTATGTACATGATTATTTATTAAAATTAGTATTTTAATTTTTCTTTGCTTATATATTTTTATTGAAAAATCTGTCGAGAAAGGGGTTTAATTCAGAGGGAGTTTGCATTTTTTCTTTTTGCCTAAAACGCAGTTGTTATCGAATAGTAGCAAAGTTTTATATTAAATAGATACATTAGACTTTGCTTTATCTGAGGTAATTTAATATATATGCTAACTCATTGCGCTCAATTTTTTAAAATATTTTTTGTGACATTTTAAAAATAAAACACTATACACGAGTATGTGCAATGTAGTAACATTAAATATAATAAATTAAATTTGCGTATTTTTTTGCGAATAAATAAACCCGCCTGTCGCCACTCTGTCTCAAAATCGAGGTTAACAAATGCCTTTATTTATGAATCTTATCAAAATGTGAAGCACGATTGATGAGGATCTATTAAACTGGACATATCATTATAATTCAATGCTAAGTTCTCAGAAAACGAGAATAGTATCCTTCTAATGACAAATATTAGTAAGAAATTCGGTAGTAAACATTTTTTTATGAATGGTTTTGTTTTTTTAGAAATTTTCCTCGACTTTTTGGGCCGTTTGAATGGTTCAGTGTGTCCTTGCTTAAGCGTAATTTAAAAGCTATTAAGTAGAATGGTTTCCAAAAATTGATATTATAGTTACGCTAGTATTATTTTGCTCACAAAATTTCCTCTTTGATCACCTGTATATTTTAACAAACTTGTGCTTGTAAAGTATGAGGTCTAAATAATGTATTAATTTTGTTCTATTAATTGAAGCATACAGGTACAATAATTGTACAAATCTAATATATAAAATTCTCGTGTCGCGGTGTTTGTAGTTAAACTCCTCCGAAACGGCTTGACCGATTCTCATGAAATTTTGTGAGCATATTGGGTATGTCTGAGAATCGGAAAACATCTATTTTCCATCCCCCTAAAAGTTAAGGGGTAGTAATAATTTATTTTTAATTTTTAGATTTTTTATTTTTTTATGATACAGCGTTAAAAAATACATACAACCCCTAATTTTCACCCCTCTACGATTAACCCCTATTTTTTATTATAAACGATTTACATGGCAAAACGACGTTTGCCAGATCAGCTAGAAGATATATAAAAACTTAAACACTGGATATTAACAAAAGAAGGAAAGAGAGAAAAAACAAATAATAAAGAATCTATCGCATCGTGATTCAGTTAAAACACAGCGTGTAGAACATGGGCTCAATTCCTAGCTATACAATAATTGGTTCGGAGCTAAAAACTAACGTAAAATTAAAAAATAACAAATACATATAACAGTCTTTCCTCCAACTTCGATTTTGTTCCTTTTGGAGTATACTCTTGAGCCTTGGGGTTCAAGTGCACAGGCGCTTATTAAAGATTTAAGTTGGCACCTGGTAGATAGTACCGGTGACCGCAGAGCTGGTGCTTTCCTGGCTCAACGAATAAGTATCGCAATACAGCGAGGAAATGCTGCCAGCGTTTTAATTTTTTTTTATATGTATTTTTATTATTACATTGTAGGTTTATTTTTTTTAAATACTGTATACTTGATCGTTATCAATAAAATGTTGAAGTGAATTTTTGTTCCATAGTATAAGCCTACTTTCTCCAACTAATGTTAAGAACTATCATTACCACTAATAGATATTAAAATTAAAGCACTTTGAAAGTAACCACATTTTTCTTTCACTTTTAGAGCTTTCTTAGAATAACTTTCTTTTTGTCAGGACAAAAAGTATTGAACAGATGAATTGTACAGATGAAAGTGAATGCTGTCAAACGCGAGGTTGAGTAGTGAGTCAGCTTTTAAAATGTAAATAAATAAACGGTATTATTTACGTGTTTATATTTTGCATACAATACTTAGACACATGTCCTAACTAAATATGAAGCATTTTATCAAATCAAGTATTCCTTAGGTAAATATAGCTTCTTTAGTTTTTACTATTTATTTTTTATATTATTTTTATTTTTACCTGTCAATAACAAATAAGCCTTTTAACAAATTTTTCTTTACCACACACAGTCGTCAAATTTTAAAAACTATCTCAATACAGTACAATATGACATCTTGGGTAAAAAATACATTTATCAATATTATTTCATTCATTATTTTGTTTAGTTAATGAGTAATTTCAGAGCAGTGTTAGCCTAGTGATTTCAGCGACTCTCATCCCTGAGGTTATATATAGATAGGTTCGATCCCCGGCTGTGCACCAATGGACTTTATTTCTATGTGCGCTTTTACCATTCCCTCGAACGGTGAAGGAAAACATCGTGAGGATACCGACATGTCTTAGACCTAAAAAGTTGGCTGCGTGTGTCAGGTCTAGGAGGCTGATCACCTACTTGTCTATTCGATTATAAAATGATCATGAAACAGATTCAGAAATCTGATCCCCAGACCTAAAGAGGTTGTAGCTTCACTGATTTATGTTTATTGTTTTATTTTAATGAGTAATTCATTAACAGTCTTACTCACAGCTTTACAGAACTCTCTTTATCACAACTTTTCTATAATTTATCACGTTTTAAATTCGCTTTTTAAACTACATAGTTATAGTTGGTAAGAACTCTGTAAGTTAGTAATAGTTTGTTTGTTGTAATATCTAGATGTAAGATTTTAATGTAATGCCCATATGAAGACCTTTTTAAATAAGTAAACTCATTAAAGCGTCAAAAAACATCTTAAAATAATCAGTATAGAAACCATATTATCGAACATTTTATTAACAATAAAACATATTCTTTATTTCCTCAGTAAGTAAAAATTTGCAATAATTACTGTTTTAAGGTTGATAAAGTGGACTGAATCTCAAAACCTATATGAGTCATGGATTTGCATTTTGACTGGACCAAAATGGGGTCACCGACCAATTCACCGTAAGCTTTGATTAGTGATCGTGTCATTTTCCTTATATTTGTTACAGTAAGGCATCGCATAGTAATTAAGTAAATTTGTTTAATTAAATCACATTATATTTCAAGTAATTAGTGCCTTCTCATAAAATAGAATTCATTTGTATAAGTAACGCAATCCACACGAAATTATTATGAACGAAACAACAAATCATGATGTCAAGCACTTTTTTGAGGATAAATAAAAAGCTCCTTTTTTCAAATATTTATGATTTCCGGCCCGAAGTCAAAATCTATTACTTAACATTGAATTTTTATGAAGCAGTCTTTTTTATCTGATCATTTAATGGGGAATATTAATATGTAATTTAATGTTATATACTAAATTATAACAATACCTAATCTGATAACATATGTATTGATTGTATCGTAATGTAATCACAATATAAACTTACATGAAATTTGAAACCCTTTAGTGAATTAATCAAAATGTTCACTTATATCACTCCGCGATGATTTTAATACAAAAGATAATCCCGAGGCTGCCTCCCAGTGCAGCTTATAGACTCGTTTTGAGCTAAATGTCGATCAATAAAAAATAAATATGGACGCGTTTTCATGTTGCAATCAGAGATCTTCAAGTACTGGCCGTTTTTACAAAATGACATTTTTATGGGACATCCCATCGGAGTAGTTAAAAATTACCATCTTGGTTGATTTAAAATGATTACCAAGGAGATATGAAATTTAAATTTTAAATTTATTATTTTACTAGCTTTCGATCGCAACTTCGTCTACGGAAATTTCGAGTATCGTGCAACGTCAATAATGATAGTTATTTCAGTCGATTTACATAAAACTAACACTTAGGAATCACACTATATATTGGTACAAAAATCTGTCTAGTAAATTTTTAGTTTATCGCGTTAATCACGAAATGCGCGAAATCGCGTTAATCGCGACCAGGGTACTTCTTTTAAAATGTAAGGATCGTAGTAAACTTAAGTCTATATTAAGACCATACATTTAATAACGTTACTTTCACACAGACGAACCATTTAATGAGTGATTATAGACAAAATTTATTGATAATAAATAATATTATATGTATCATCGGCAAATTAAATAACCGTTTCCTGAACTTAATTAAAGCTGGACAAATTAATGAATTCAAAATGAGAATGTATCACAAATTTAAATAGCATAACGGGACATCTTGAAATAATACACTTAGTTTTTAGGCGCAATTTTATTCGTTTTACAAGACATTTATATGCGAAAGATAAAGGTTATTTAGTGGTATGAAAAACTAAAAGCAAATGAACATAAGCAGTCGTTACGAACAAATGTTTGAATGGCTTGTTGCGTGAATTTTATTTGTTCGGGTTTGCTGCCACTGGGTTTTGATGGCTGCCAATAAAAATTATTTTATATAGAAATATCCTTGTGTTGTATCATCTTAATTTGTTTTTCCTTATTTTATGTATGTAACCTTTATTGATCTAATGTACATCCGCAGATAACATTATTGATCGTAATTGCGATTTTTATTGCATTTGTTATTGAATATATGAATTATTGTGCTGTTAATAACTTGATGTTTTAATTGAATAATATTTTATGTATAATTGCAGCGTATTATAATAAACCATTATGGGATATGACGTTTCTACATACTACGGCGTTCTTTGCGTAAAATAATTTATATCAAATTCTTATCGAATAGAATATAAGTAATTATTATATTATTTTTTGTGCTTAGTATAAATATCAAATTTAAACTCCAATAGTTAATCAAAAAAATAGACTATCGTCTATACACTGAAGCCTTTTTACGGGTAGGCATAGACCACGAATCTCCACTTGCTACGGTCCTGACATACCTCTCTCGCCTCATCGCCTCGCCTCGACGGATAAGGTTTGTTTTAACCCGTCCCTTCTCTAGTACCTCTGAGAAAAGAAACTTAGCATTTCTTAAGGCAGTTTTTGCCACGCACCATCACTATGTGGAACAACTGCTGCTCTCTGAAGTATTTCAACCCAATTCAACTTAGGGTCCTTCAAGAAAAGAGCGTACCAAATCTCTCTGGCAATCTGAATGTCTATGGGCGGCGGTATCACTCACTTAACATCAGGTGAGCTCCCTGCCCGTTTGATTCCTGTTATATAAAAAAAATAAGCGACAGTAGTGTTGGCTGTTAGGCATACGTGCGAAACAGAAGCGAATCTGAAGTTTTTAGGTTTATATCTAAATTAAAATTGCATACAAAATGCAATAAGAGAAGGATTATGCAACAATTCTCGATTCGTTGTATTGCATTTGTCGTATAGTGAAAGGTTATAAATAATATCAAATTTCTTCCGCATCAGGTGAAGGACCTCAAGATCGAACACGCATGATAAAATAAAAACATTGCTTTCCATTAGGTTTGAATGTAAAATATCAATATATTTCCGTTTAGAACCGACTCATTAATTTTATTTTAAACATACAAGTTTTAACATGCCAAACGATACCGTGTGTAATGGATAAGTCTTCTATCCATTGGTCTCACATTAAAAAGCTCTGGATTTTATTCTTAATTTTCTGACGTACCTACTCGCCAGCAAGAGACCCATTCATAGTATTTCAAAGACAATATTAATTTAATATTCTATAATACAACTCCGATTTTTATACAGATTGAAAAAAATACATTCATAGATAATTAACTTTTGCCATGTTATTTGTATTGGTTCGAGGTAGACAAACTTAGATTGATTAAATTGCCTACTTGTAAAATTAACACATAGGGTTCATTCACACCTGTCACCTCTAAGGTTTTGTAGTATTTTCACATATACTTATAAAAAAGCGTTAATTGCTACCATGTGATATTGTAAAGCCATGTACCAATAACAAAAGCCACGTGCAATTTTCAGCTAAGGCTTTTTGAAGTTATACTTCTTTAGGCGCGTTATGAAAAATTGATGAGAGTGAAATTTTACGATGTGCGCTCACAGTGACACAAAATTAACAGAATGATGTTGCCCACGGAAGATGCTACGGCAGTGGACATAATTTAAAAACAACATTCGAATAATAATAGAATTTATGTTACACTTAATGTAAGAGAATAATAATAATAAGTATTTATTTATTTAATTTTTCTTTATTTTTGATTTATTTAATGTAAACTGAACTTATTTGACTATAATGACTCCATTTCCAGTCTTTGATTATTTAATTGTAATTAATTATTTGCATGAAATAAAAAACTATTTTTAATAATCCCAAAGAAGTATAACTTCTAAAGCGCGTACATAAATAAGTACACGCACCCTTTTTTTAAGGGTCTATCATGGGTTTAATCATAATCCCCTTTCTTTTTGGAGTCGAACGAAAATAGTGTTTCTTTATTTTTTTTACTAACAATTTAAGTATCATTAACAAAGTGACATATTTTATATTACATTTATTCAATATGGAATATATTTGACCGTGGTGCTAATTGTGTCATAAGGGTGTCACTTATGATATGGCAGAAGAAAGACTCATGGAAATTTACAATCCATATTATATGATACTGAAATATCAATTTACACAATCCAATTAGCATAGACCTACTAACGGTTAAATCCGTTTGATTTATGATTTTTTACTGCATCAAACTTTTTATTTTTCTATTTTGTTTAGAATTACTTCAGTCTATGTTTTTATTATTTAAATTTGTATAGGTCTGCTATGGGTAGTATTTGGTAATATTACGTTCTAAATAACTTTAATACATCATTTCAGGTTTGATATATCGACATATTTACGCCTTTTGTTTTACAATGTTTGGATAAAGTATCAAATAGCTATGCAACACAAACTATTTGGAAGATAAATTGTGCTATTTGACATTCATCGGACTCATAACTTATCATAGACTGTATGTGACGAATAGCGCTATCTGACAGTCGTGAAACGCAACAATAGTGTTTATCCTACAAATAAGTAATAAATACCTAATTTGGAACTTATGTAGAACTTCTCCGTACATTGTGAAACAGACCCTTAGTGTAATAATGATTTTAATTATTTTCTGAATCATTATTACAGAAACGCGAATATATGGTGTTTACATTTTATAATACAATACACATAAAAAAAAAATCAAAAAACAATATTCATCGCAAAAAAATTCAGATTTCTCCAATTATTATTTCCGTTAAACAAGTAAACATCGCAATAGCACTTCTCAAATATTAACACATTTTTATGCTTTGTTTTTATCGACCTGCGAAATGTTACATCTTTCATATGACGTTACTATGTTGCTGTAGGTAATCGGTAGTTAAAGTGCGTCAATCAAGAAAAAAATATTCGCAGAAGAAGAACCTGAGTGTTATTTCACGTTAAGTGTACCACACATTGACGCAAATGTCAAATGTCTGTCTAAACCGACAGTTTTTTACGCCGGCTTTTTCTCTCGGCCTACACCCTCTGTCTTCTTTGCCGATGAGTAGGGATGCCTTCAAATTTAATGACGTGGAATAAGTGATACATGTATCTTATGTTCCAAAATAAACATATTTTTATTTATTTTATTTTAAAGAGTTAATTAGATGTACAGTGTATTATCAGTTACGTTAATATTTTTGTGTTTTTTTTCGCTTTTTTGCAGGTTTTGCAGTTTCATACAATTTCCTTGTACAATCTGGTGATTTAAAAGACCGCCCTTGATATGGGAACTGGTACTAAATGTAAATTTTGATCTTAATTCTTTTTTAAAAGCGTCGTTCGTAAGTGTAACTGTACACTGTATTCTGATTAAATACATTTTGTTTTTACTTTATATTTTAATTTAATAACTTCGTATTTAAATATTACTAGCCGTTTCTCGCCAGCTTCGCTGGGCGAATTAAAATAGGAAATAAATAAAATTTTATGTTTAATTATTATTATTTTTTCATATTTTTATTATTCTTCTTTTTAACTACCCGCTAAGAAAATTGAAAATTTTCGAAAATCGAGTTTTTAACAGATGTTGACGTTTTGAGGTTCTAGGAAGCCTCTTTTGTTTTTATTAGTGGGATAAATTTTCATAAAAGTAAAACAGTAATAAAAAAATGAAGGAACGTTGGAATTTAAAAAAATAAATAGCCATAAACCATCTAGGAAAAATTTCGCATCGAATGTCAGTAGTTACATGTCGATACAATCAGTGGTTTCGGCGTGAAGGAGCCTCAAACGAAGACCATTTTTCTTATATATATATAGATTACTTTCTAATTACGAGTTCATTAAGTAAAACGTTGAGTAGTAATGTAAGTAATGTTAAAATAAACATGTCACGAACGTTCACGAAAAATTAAGAATCGAAGGATTATCTTAATTTTTATTTTCTATTAAATCTATCAACAAAAATGTTTTGCATGTTATCTAAATAAAGAAAAACAATATTATATTTCCAATACCACATTCAAATGATACTTGGAAATTGTCACACAAATATGACGTCATCAAGACAACATCACACCCTATTTCTTAGTAAAAATGTTATAAAGCTCATAAAATGATGTAAGTGTCGCAGCCAACTAGCTTATTTGAATCTAGAACTGGATTTTTAATAACATTAAAAATAATAAGATCAAAATGAAAACCATAGACTTATATAAAAAATAACGATTTTATGGTGCATAATGGGAAACGGAAACACATTCTTGAGTTCCGTTTTTTTCGTCAAACAGCTTTTCGTATCTTATTGCCAAGGTAACTTTGCCTTCGAAATTGTCAGGGTTTAACTAATTAAATTGTTTATAAATTCATCATCCAACACGGTTTAAAGTTATACACTCGCTAAAATAGAAATAATCTGAAAAAATATCAATTATTATGCTAGGAGATTTCTGTTTCATTAGTTTTTTTATGTAATTTTATTAAAGCTTAAAAATAATATACCTGGAACAACATTTAAACGATAGAGATTTTTCTATAAAAACATAACTTATAATTACAATAGGTAAATGTTAAACTATGGTTGAAAATGTTAAACTAAAACAAAATCATTATAAAATTACACCTAGGAATTATTCAAAATATTGAATATTAATTATAAAGCCATAAATTATGGCCACATAATAAATTTTATTTCCTTTTCCATATCGCTAAACAGTGTCAAACATTAAAGCGCCGAATTAATGATAAATCACTACATGATTCAGTCTCATTGAGATGGACATCCGACATATTGAACTTTTGACCAAATTATGGCCTTCACTTTTGCTCTACTGTCACCGTTATCATTGACATTTATTTAAATTTACTAACTGGCAGGTAATCGAGCGGCTGCTTTAAATAAAAACACTAAATTACTTAGCTATATAATTTATTGGTGCATTAGGTTATAATTCTTCCAAGATTAATTTAAATGATGTATCTTAATCGTAATCCTATTTCTTAACCTTGATTGAGAATATATATTCAAAGCCGTACTCAGAATCGTTAAATTAATGTTAGAAAGAAAAAACGCTGCAAACTAGGATACGAAACCTTCTTAAGCTTCCTTTATGGATTCATAATAATGGTATTTAAATCTTTATAAAATATCCTAAATGATCGTATTAATAAATTTCAATCATAAATAAATTTGCCTCACACACTTTGTTCAATTAGTTTTTGGTAATTATACACCAACACAGGAACACTTCTTTTTATTAACACTTTTTATATCCTAAGCTATAGAAATATATATATATATATATATATATCAATATAGAAGTAGCAATGTTTTATTTTTTAAGCGGTGACGATTAATAAACGTTTTAGATAAAACCGTTTCAGGGTCACGAGGTAAATTTTAATGAACTACATATTTAAATTTATTGCAGTAATTGTAATTTGGAACAGTGATGGTGACCAGCTGACCGACTAAGTATACAGTAGGTCAAAATTATCTGTTATTAGGGTCCTTTTCTATTCGTTCCACTATTTAGATGCACAGATAAAGCATGAATTTTTAATGTTAAAAGAAAGTTGACTATGTCCTTATTAATAAATACAATAAATAAACCTCAATATAAATTATGAGGCTCTTGGATAGAAGCTTCGGAGGGGGAAAAGGGAGGGGCAAGATCAAGCGTAAACGCGGCAGGCCATAGGTACGATGGCTGGACGGAGTTGACTCCCTACAAGCCAAGGGAATCACGAACTGAAAGCAAAACAGAATCGGATGAAGGTTCTGGCTCGATCAAGCCAAGGCCCGGTGGGCTTTAGCTTCTATACGATGAATGTTAATTAACGTAGTGTACTAATTAAAATTCTAAGTAAAAAATCATTTAATTATATAGGTAACACAATGTACACTTATGAACGTCAAAAAAAGAAATGTATATGAAATGCTTCTAACTTTACATTTAGTGCCAGTTCTCAAATCAAGGGCGTAGAACGGAAGAGAAGAACTGGCAATAAACTCTCCGCCACTCTTTTTAATCGCCATGTTTTTTTACACAACGTTTGTAAAGCTGCAACCATTACACCATGTTCCACATGAAATTTTGTCATTAATAATAATAACATTAATTAAAAACAAAGACTTGTACACTATCACTTTGACTTAACAGAAGTTGCGATACAGCACTTGGTCTTGGTTAAAGATAGATAATAGATGATCAGTCTTCTACGCCTGACACACGGCGACGATTTTTGTGTCTGAGGCATGCTAGCTATCGTGAGGGATGATTTCCTTCAGCGTATAGGCGAGTGTTACTGTCGCATATACAATGCTAAATATATCTAGAAGAGTCCATTAGTGTACCGTAATTCCTGCTCAGGATTGAGGGGCGCACGCTCAAGCCACTAGACAACAAGTTTTATTTAACTTGCGTGTATATATTAAAGTTGGATGTAAGGTTATGTTTGAATTTTTTGTCCAGCCTACATAAATCGACCCTAAACCTAGATACGTTTGGCGTTTTAAAACAAATTATTCATGGTCGTATGAAAGGTTACGAGCAACATAACTTTACCCAGAAACGTTTACGTAAATCGTATATATTATTATGAAATATTAATTTACAAGACTACAGTTTTAATATAGTAAAAAAGCAGTTGCTACGCAAATCATATTTAAAAAATAGCTGGTCAATATTAATATTTTTTACTTAATATAAAAATAATCTCTCACCGGTGGGTCTAATCAGGTTTTTAAACTATTATATCATGTAAGGTTCATATCATCAAAATCATAAAATGTATATAACTTTATTTTATTATGTTAATTAATAATACTTTGGAAACTCTCATAAATGTTAAGTTAACGACCGACATGAGGCAAGGGCTGGCACAATTTAACTATTGTAGGATACCAATTTAATCCTTAAAATATCACACGGTCTCGTATACTGTAAAAAATTTTATTAAGTAAAATAAAGTATGTAAAAATTGTATGCACTAAACTAAAGACGCCTGTGTAAGACGTCTTTTCAACTGAAAAATCTTATAGCGCCCGTCGTGGTATCGCAAAACATTCTTAATATGTATTTCTATGAATAACTAATTCATTTACTTACCACATAGAGCGCAGTCTCTTAATTTATCCTTCTAGTATAGGTAACCTATTGTAGTGGGTGAAAGTTATTTGTAACAGACTTATAAAAACGAAGTTTCATGGCGGACGAATCTAACAATACATATGTTCAAACATAGCTCCTTCGTCCGTGGACTTATCTGTATGATCGAGTTGTCAAATTATTATTTAATATTTAGTAGTGCAACTGTCCAGCCGTAATGCGTTTTGTTTTAAATAAATTTACATGACATAATTTGTAAAAATATAACCATTCAAGAAATTTTTGTTGGGACAGACGTGACCATTTTAGCTACAGATATATGTATATAGTTTTGAAGAGACGTGCTGAATTATTTCGGTCTCTAGTAATATATTGATAAAAACATGTTTTTGAAGTTATACTTCTTTAGGCGCGTTATGAAAAATGATGAGAGTGAAATTTTACGATGCGCGCGCACCGTGACACAAAATTGACAGAATGAAGTTGCCCACGGAAGATGCTACGGCATTGGACATAATTTAAAAACAACATTCGAATAATAATAGAATTTATGTTACACTTAATGTAAGAGAATAATGATAAATATATATTTATTTAATTTTTCAAATGTAAACTGAACTTTATTGATTATAATGACTCCTTTTCCAGTCTTTGATTATTTAATTGTAATTAATTATTTGCATGCAATCAAAAACGATTTTTATTAATGCCAAAGAAGTATAACTTACGCGCGTACATAAGTACACGCACCCTTTTTTTCTCATAAATACCCAATATATACAAATTGAGCAAAGATCATACGAGATTAAGTTACATAACTCCTCCCTCCTTAAGAGAGAGGCGCTTTAAAGATGCTCTAGTGTGGATCTCCGGTGGCCTCGCATGTGATACTGGATGTTTCCAGTAATAAAGTGTAGGGATGGTTCCTCTTCAGACAATGATTATTAGGACGAATGATAGCTACCTCTCTTTAGTTGTGGGGTTTCATTTTGTGACGTAAGATGAGCACTTTGCGTTCACCTAGTATAGGGTGTCTCAGTAAGAGTGCACTTTTTAAAATTGTAATATTTTTGTTTTCCTGCAAGTGGCAACTCTGAAACTTGACAGGTGTCACCTCTGTTTATTCCGATTATTAAAAATGGAGCACTTTTTGTAAGAACAATTCGTTATAATTGTGAAAACTCATCACAAAAGTAACGCTGAAAACGCTCGCAAACTTTACCAAATTTTCAGCCGAGAAAGTGCACCAAATGTGTCAACCAATCGAAGAGTGGTCAAAAATTTTGAAGAAACTGGGTCAATTATGGATTATAAGAATCCTTTGCGTCAACGTACCGGTCGGTCCCTTGAAAACATTGCTGCTGTAAACGAGAGTGTCGCCGAATACCCGAAAACATCAATTCGACGCAGCAAATTTTGACTAAAGACCTCCACCTTCATGCGTACAAGATTCAGTTAACTCAGGAGCTCAAACCAGCAGACCAAGGAAGGCAAGGCAAGGAGACCGGCAATTTTCTCAATGAGTAATGGAGCAAAGGGAAGTCGATGCCAATTTTTCGAAAAAAGTCTTTTTCTCCGATGAACAGAACACATTATCTCACGAAATTTTGATGTCAACCAGCCACCAAGATCGTGCAATTTAACGCCGTGCGATTTTTTCTTTGGGGTTTTATGAAATCTCGAGTTCTTTGCGAATAAACCCGAAACCATTCCTTAGCTCCAATCGGAAATCCAACGCGTCATCGGTGAGATACAGCCACATCTCTATGCAAAAATCATGGAAAATTTCATGAAAAGTGTAATGGCTTGTCATCAGAGCCGTGGAGGTCATTTGCTGGATATTTTATTCCATACTTAATTGGAACATGTCAATACACTAAAAATATCAGAAGTATTTCATAAAATACTTGTCTTTATTTAAAAATGAAAAAGAGACACCCTATACATGTATGAAAGTTTCTATAGAAATTCAGTAATACAGCATTCACAAGGTACAGCCCTAAATCGATGTTAAATAGAAAAAGTTGAAGGTCAAATTAAAAATTGTAATTATTGCGTAAATAAATTAATATAATTTGTTAAGTCGTTTAATGTTACCATGGCCTTTCCTCGCTACTTGTCACTGATACAGGTTATATCAATATTATAGTGTATTTATTGTTTCCTCGCGTTTTGTTTCCTGTTACTAATTAAAATAATTTCGACCAATCTTCCAAACGTAGTTCTACAAGTGTAGAAGTTATATGTAAATTGATTATTTTGACAAAGTGCTGCAACTTTTCTTTCTTTGGAGGGAAAACCCCAAACTTCTACCATTCATACTCGTACATAAACAACTTTATGTTTATGGTAAAAAGTGTAAAAGTTTCGGGGAAAAGAACCAATTAAATAGACGCTAAGTTGTTAAACAGTGATTTCAAAGAACTGTTTCAAAATTGTTACTTTTACACATTTCAAAGAAATGGAAATTTATATTTCACTATTTTCCACTAATTTTATAAAATCTTTATTTTATTACCTCAACAGGAAAAGCGCTGTATTTGTTTTGGTTTTGCTAAGTACGTCAACACAACACCTTTTTGGGAAGACCACATACGCATTAAATGCAATAACACGGATTAACAAATATTTTCAAGCCAATATTTTTATGGACTACCATATAAGATTAGCAAACATACCATAAAATTGTTGTATAATGAAGACGTATTTCAAATTTGGTATAAGCACTTTGTATATCGTCATAAACTTAAAAGCTTACAAGGTTAATCAATTTACGAGTAGGTTGGTATTATAAAATGCAACTTTTTGAGCGCAAAAAGAAGTTAGCCTCCAGTGCACCGACTTTATAAACTTTAGTTGCAGATTTAACAACTGCTTAAGATGAAAATGCTATACTTATGTTTCTAACACTATTTTTCAGAATATATGTTATAGATGTAAATACTCGGAACAAACGCAGGCTGCAATTTCCCCGTACTAGACTATCTAAAGTTAGTAATTATTTTTTGGGAAGGTTCTTTCTCTGCCTTTTAACAAATTTATGAAAATTAAAGAAAAGCTGTGTAAAAAGGCTTACTATAAACTTAACGATTGTCTAGTTGATAAAAGGGCCTGGGACTAGTGCAAGACAGGCTACTTCTAATTAATTTGCGATATTTGTTTTAAAATAAGTTTTGTTTGATGATTTGCTATTTTAAAAGAGTACCGAGAGTATTTACGCCGCCTTTTTTCTCGGCCTCTGTCTTCTTTGCCGATGAGTAGGGATGCCTACAAATTCAAATTTAATGACGTGGAATAAGTGATACCTGTACCTTATGTTTCATAATAAACAATTTTTGTTTTTAATGATTTGCAAGAGCATAAATAGATTGGTTTGGTCATCATGAGCAGTGTTAGCTTAGTGGGTACCAAATGAGTTCGAAAAGTGTCCAATAAATTCTTCTACGTGAAATCAAAACTTGCTAGTATTGAAAAAAATAGTAGCGTATATCAGTCATGTCTTAGTACAATTATCAGCCAGTTGGCTTGGCTAGCCGACGTCGCCACCTATTAAATGTGTAGTACATATATACGGAAAACTATTAAGCGGTTGGTGAATCTACACTAAAATAAATACAGCAAATTATCTCGTGAATAAAAAAGGGCTTACAATTTGGGGTGTTAATTGTATTTTGTAAAAAAAAATTAGGAATCGGCTATCAAAACAGCAACGGAAGCTGCCTATGAAAAGTCTGCTTTAAAAATTCAAATATTCAATGCTTTATCGGGATGCAATAAACATATACTGTGCATAAAGCGTAAAAAATATTCATAATTAATTAATAATTTAAGTATCGTAGTCACGGTCTTATAAAGATTACAATCGAAAGTGTGTTAGACATTGATTTATAGCATCAGTTTTGATAAATTATGTTTTCTAAACAATTTTAGTTTTTACTATCATTATAATCATGTGACTAATAAATTTTGAGATTTGCCTAATTTGACATTCGTTCACCGTTCCCGAACAGTAGTTCGACCACAAGTGTATCGTCTTTTATACCTATAACAGTACCTAAATAAAGTTTTCGATACGTTTTAGGAATACAAGATTAATCGGGTTTTAAAAGTTAACTAGATGAATACTATATGAATGTGTCGGTCCATTATTTCGTTTTGTTTCTTATATGCCTATAGAGCATTGTAATTAATATAATGTTTTTCTGTCAAATATATTACAGATAGAAGATTGATTTGCAAATGTCGTTTAGGTTTTTATTGACTGTATGTATGAGTACATCTTTAATTTGTAATTAACGTCCTAAACCAATTTTGATGATTTTTTTGTGTGTGTTCAAGTGGAATAATGCTTTAGATTTGCAATTAGGTATTTTTTTATTCAAGACCTGTGTACAAGACAACGCCTGTGAGTATATACGTTTTATTAATAGTTTAATTTGACATAATATTATTCACACTACAGCCGCAGTTTCTGGCATTTTGATTCTGTTATGATTTGTAGCTAATTTAAATTAAGTATTCTAGATCTTGACATTAATTTAATCTTTATATTTATGTACGTATGCACAACGCTAATTTTATTAAAAGTCATCTCATTTGACGCGTAGTACAATAAATTATGTTAAAACTGGTTTAAAGTAGTTATACTATAATGAGTGATATATTGTATTATGCATATTAACGTGTACAAAATGCCAATAAAAACTAATTTGACGAATTTAAGAAAAAAAACACTAAAACATGAATATTATTTATGGATTGACGTAGTTGGATGACAAATGTTCTAAGCACGTAGTGCTGGTTGTTTGGGTTTAATAATTATGATTTGTTACATCTCCTAGCAATCGACGTCGACTCCCACCTAGTACCTACTCGATCCTCGAGGATATCCAAAAATTCGAGCGGTTTGGGTCATCGTTATTGTTTCAAATTATATGGCATAGAAAGCTTATCACCTATTGCTATACTGAGAATTTTATATGAATAAGGTGCCGTTGCAATTTTATTACTAACTTAAGGGAAAGTAAAGCTTACCTGATGATTTGTTTAGTCTGTAGCGCAATAATAATCGGTGGTGCTGTTATTCTGAGTGTGTTGCTTAACTGCCCTGCGCTGTTAAATATGTTAATAGTGGAGTAGTGTGATAGTTAATTAATTGTTGTAGATGGATATAAATAAATTATTATACATATAAATGGAATTATTGAATAACATAACAACACAATATCAAATAATAATGTTAAATCTAGTGTTGTTTAAATGTCTAGCTAAATTATTTTACACAAGTTGTAGTCGCAAGCAGTAGAAAATACACAATTTTCATGAGGTTCAAATGCGTTTGCATGTGTCACAACACAACAAATGGAGATCTACCCACACTGATATAATGAGAGAGTCGGATGGCCAAACCCCTAGACAAGAAGACACATTGCTTACACTTAACTTCCGATGAAAAGTGCTATAGATATTCTATCTAAAAAACAAACAAACAAAAACATAACATTAGACAAGTCATTCATGGCTTACATTATTCAGCATATTTAAATTCACGATATAAATATTAAAACCGCCACACAAGCAGTCGCAGTTATCCATCCCAAATATGGTGTATGTGTATCACCTAGGTAAAATCAAACCCACATAAAATCCACCTTTTCACACTCAACCTGTTTGACTATTAAAGCCGGTCTCACTTTGCCCATCGAAATAACGCTGTCAGTTATGTAAATTATAATAAACAGTTTATTGAACCCTGAAGCGTTGCTAATTAATATATATTTACTTATGCGTGAAATATCAATCACTATACATTGATGATGATATAAGATACATGTTTTATTCGGGCTTTCGTTAAATTAATGCTCTTGTGTACAAAACCTCTAAGTAGATAAAAAAAATATTTCACGTCGACAGCTATAGCATCATTTATGCTATGATTACA
Source organism: Pieris melete (assembly GCA_963693345.1). Classification (NCBI taxonomy): domain Eukaryota; kingdom Metazoa; phylum Arthropoda; class Insecta; order Lepidoptera; family Pieridae; genus Pieris; species Pieris melete. Next base: position 3,587,417 of record CAVNZK010000006.1, on the reverse strand, counting down.
ATTATTTTCAATATCGTACTATCTAAAGAGATCAGTTTGGGTTTAAAGTTGAATATTTTTAGTCTTGGAACTCATTTTTATAATTAATTAAGACTTAGAGGTTCGCATTTCACAATATATTTTTATACGTATGATTAAACAAGCAACACATGGTTATTGGTTATAGCAATCATATTATTTTATTAATGTACCAGCTCTTAACTATTTATATTTACATAGCAGATATGCTATTCTGAACAGTGCTATCAGTATAGCTAATCTAATTTTATAGATTTTTGAATAAATATATTGGTAGGTCACGTTCCTTCTTGAAATATGTAAATTTAATAGAATGTGTTGCAGACAGAGTGGCAGCGGCATGACTAAGCTTAAGCCGAAATCGTAGCATCAATTACAATTTTAATTTTAATCATGACTCACGTCTAGCTCATTATTCATATTCTTAAATATAAAAAGGTTATAATGTAGCTGATTAAGCAAAGTTTTCCTTATTTTTTAATTAGATGGCAATAACATTATAAGAGAATATTGATCAAGAAATGACGAAATGTTTTTATGGCCTAGCTACAGACGATACATCACTGCTAGATATCCGTGTCAACATCAGAACATTTAGCCTATATTTTTAATTAATTCTTATATATATAGAAAACTTATTCAAGGTTTTTCGGGTTATGAGGTAATTACATAACAAATATTGATTTAAGAAAACTACGAATTATTTCGAACAGTTTTCTTCAGAAGGAAGCAGGAAATCACACGGATGTGATTTAGTGTTTGACCGATTGGTAGTAAAATATAATTATGATTTAAAGAAATAATGAAGCTTTGATACCCTTGAAGAAGTTAAAGTAGTTTTATATGCGACATGTAAATATAGACATTTATAATGACTTGTACAGGCGAGGTATAAAAATCACTTTTTACTATAAATGATAAATTAATATTGGCATAAAATAATCATTAGATTAATATTATTTCAATCGTAGTAAATCCAGTTTTAAGAAGTTAAAAAAAATATGAAGGCGAGTGCTAAGTTACATTATAAAATGTTTCTAATAATAACGCAACGAAATATAAAGGATTCTTAAGTCGATACAAATGCTTGTTAAAGATAGCTCGTCAATTTTTATCGCTTTTCGTATTAAAGTTTACTTTAGCACCTTGTTAACCTTCGGTGTATCGTATTCATCTCGCCACCTACCGCAGACCGTAGCCAACGTTTTATTATTCTTAAAACAACAATTTTTTCGCTTATTTTAACTTCGTGACAGTTTTTACGCCATTTAATGCTCATACGACACTTGTAAACACCAAATATCATCAATTCAATTAAACACGAGGACATCAACAAAGAACTGTCATCACGAAGAAATTTATAGAAATTTTTATAACAGATACAGCGAGGTCAAAGTTAAATGGGTTGGTTAATTTTTTATGAGTCATCGAAGCTTAGATTATCTTAATCTTATCCCTTTAGTTTAAAAATTTGTCATTTTCTAATTTTAGATTTGACGCCACTCGTCTGGCATACGTCCAGTTAAAGCTATACAGTCTACAAAAGCAAAGTAAAGACTGTACCAATTATTGAAAGGCCGACAACGCACTCGCGAGCCCTCTGGCATTGAGAGTGTCCATGGGCGGCGGTATCACTTAACATCAGGTGAGCCTCCTGCCCGTTTGCCCACTGTTCTATTAAAAAAAAAGTTAAATTCGTTTTTTTATGGATAGATATTATTCATTAATCTTAGGAAAGTATTGTTGATTCACAAAGATAATTTATGTAGACGAGTCGCGAGAGTTTCGTTAATAAACAGATTACACGCAGTACTTAATAAGTCGATAGTCAAAAAGTAAAAATATTCGTAATTGGTTGGTGGATTTTATTTTATTCATTAATTAAATGATCGAAACTATTGTGTTATAGAATTACATAGATATATAGGTTTGTGGCGACAGTTTCGGTTAAACTTAGACTTAATGTCCTAATAACCCCTAGATGGAGCAGAGGGCGTTCACAGTGAGTCTCCATCGCGTTCGGTATTGAGCCTCGTATTTCACCTCGCTCCATGTCTTTACGGCTCTCTTTGCTTCATATATAAATGTACGACGTTTGCTTGGAACGGTTACGCTTCCGCTTTGTTTGCGAGTTCCAATCAAGCGCCTGCTTGGGGATAGGTATAATTGGAATCTTTTCAGAGTGTCACTACTTATTATATAGTATGTAAAACAAGCAAGTTAATATAAAAAGTTTAATTGATTCCTAGAATCAAATTAAGGTTAATAATTTACTAAATTATTTAGTAGCAGGAGTCAGTTTAACATATTCCATTAAAGTACCGTAAGCATATTAATCACTTATAAATTAATGTGTAGTTTAAATGGAGCAAATATTTTTTTGCTACGGTGATAAATGACTTAATCTATTCCTCTTAAGGTAAAATGTAAGTGTTTAAAAGCTTGTAATTATTCTAATCGTAAGATAAAAAACAAGTATATCGCTCTTATACTAGGTGACATTTAGAAAATAAACGATAATTGAGTTACTCTGTAATTTAGTTATACTTTGGACAAAAAATACAAATTAATAGCTTTATTTTTTACTACATTTAATAACTTCATTAGGTAACATGCTCGTCTCTGAAGTTTTAACCTCATCTTAGTTAAGGTATATGATGATCCATAGTCAATGTCCGCGAATATAAGTAAATTCGACTTTAAATAGGGCCAAGTCTAGATATTAATATAAATAAGTAAGTTAACTAGATAATAGTCAACACGTAACGTTGTCGGTACTGCGATTGATCTCGCGACTGCACTCCCAATTGTGAACTAAACTTCACGATAGGAGACCACGATGAGATATTAAGATATCTCCTCTTTGCGTCGCCTTAATAAAGAATGGCCAACGTGGCTGGAACAGTCTGAAGCACTCTTAACTATAACATAGATGTTTAAAATATGATTGAAGAACAGGTTAATTTTAACAAAGTATTTCTGTTTAACTTTATAGCAATATTAATGATGGACTTCAAGGTTTATATCGGCCGTGCCTAGTTCAGGTCAAAAGTTCAAGCGCAGTTTCAATAATTCACAAACTTTTTAACAGTTTTGTATGCCAAACACATATATTATATGTATTAATGTATTTTTTTAGTTTGTAAAACAGTAAATGATGTCACAGTATTTCTGAGTCACATCATATATTTAAATAAATTATTTAAGTTAACAATAAACCGTTCTATAACACGAGCCAAATAACCTTTGAGGTTCAACCATTTCATATTTTTTAATATGTAATGTGTAATGTGAAAAAATATATTTAAATTCTGTATCGGACTAGAAAGTGCGCTAAAAATTAGCATGACATACTTAAATGTTTTATTTTATGTGAATTATGGCTGACAAAAACTTCATAATTTAACTGAGAAAGTTATGGATAGTTAATATAATATATTTGACAAAACTGAAGTTTGCTATTGTTGAAAAATTCCAGTATGTATCCCTTAGAGGATCGGTATGGCTCCAAGGATTCGTTTTCTGAGAGGAGTATTGTTGTTTGCGATGCCCGGTTTTCTGTTTTAGATTTATTTAGGAGGTCAACAAACAATGACTAGCTATGGCAAAGAATATTATATCTATATAATATATATATATAAACTTTATGTTAGTTTGTGTACGCTTCAAAAACTCAAAAAGTTCGAGCTGAAATTTTAGCATGATATAAAATCCGCATCAAGGATTGTTTTTATCTAATTATTTTTCACAAGTATTGCAAAATTAAACTTATATGAAATGTATTCTTTGTTTTGTTTCTCAATTCTAAACCATTCAATCACAATGTGCCACAGCGAAGCGTGGCTAGGCACAGCTTCATTATAGATTAGATAAGGTACAATAAAATTGTAGTAAAAACTAATATATATTTTTTACATGCAGTACGATATTTTTTCCTCTCGAGATTTATAATGGTCAGTCAGTATTCAAAGGATCGGTATGAAAAAATTATAAACAAAATGTTACACAAGTTGCGGAAATGTTTTTTGTATATAATATAAACTTAGCCAAAAAACGACATTAAAAATTAAGACGCCTTTATTTTTTGTTCAAGCAAAAACCTGTACATTGTTAGATCTAAATACCAAGATACTTGATAATTATTAAGCTGACGGAAGATTTTTGCATGTTTTTTATTTCTAGCAAAAACTATATCTTTATTAGCTTATTAGTCTTATTGCGCTTAAGGCTCTACCAATGTGTTGTTGCCATTGATATTGTACCTTTTTTAATACTAGTAACAACGTTTATTATAATTCCTACAATTAAATAATTAACTGTGCATCTTTGACCGAGAATGTAAATAATTTTCATCTTAAGTCTAGTAATAAGATTTGGATAGTTAAGCAAACGATAGATAAACAAAGAACTACGAGTTTTATTTTTGTTAATATTAGTTTTATAAATGTATGTCGCGTTGGAAGATTAAGTGATCTAACTACTTAACGATTTCTAACGCAAGTATGGCAATCTATCACTCCTAAATGTTACATACAAAGCATTGCACTCGATAACTATTAGAAATATTAAAATTTCTTTATTTGTTAATTAAGTGTTTGGAAAAAAAATCAGTTAGTTTTAAACATACTGATTTATGAATGTTCTTAGCGATTAAACTGAGCTTAAAGTAGCTCGTAATATTTGATTGGCCTTTAAGTATTCGGATAAGGGGATTTAATGAAAAAATAAAAGCTCTGCTTCTTTTATCATCTTTTAGCCGACAAAGAAAGTTGAAAGAGCCCGCGAAGCAATTGATCTTGTGTCACGTTTTGTAATCGATGTGGTGCATAATTCATGCTCTGTGTGATCATAGAGTTACAATGTATAGATCGTTTTCTGATGAAATATTGATGAATAAGACAAAATTTATTACAGGTATTATGCAATAGAAATAAGTTTTAGTTGTATACTTAACATAAAACGACAGAAAATTATAATAAAATATTGGAAAACTACACTCAGTATAACTCGGCCAAAGCACAACTAAATAGGTAGACCTCCGAAGACACCTTGTTTCAAACATGTAACGACCGGACATGGAATGGCTGGCGGGCATGTTACCTTCATCAGCTGTGACCTTCGTGAAATATTCTTTGAAACATTTTTTAAAGCTCGTAATCATAAGACGCATAAAAAATAGCTTTAAATTTAAATTCTATATAATTGAGTTTGAAATGTACACAAGCCAGCCGATTTCTTATTATATTATACAAACAGATAAACCTTAGTCAAAAAAATACATAGTATACGAATCTATAACTTCGTAAGTCTACATATGGAGGTAGTAGCGTCAACAAGTGTGTTCGAGAAAGGTCAGGGTGCCTCAAACTACACAGTAATTAAAGGTTTATTTTTGGCGATAACCATCAGTAAAACAGTTACCTACATCGGCGTAAAAAGCCAATGGTTTCACTTCAACAGACCTTGTTGTGAAGGACCGTAAAAAGTCAGTTCATAATACGTGTGAATTTAATAACTTATATAGAAGGTTTCTATAGACTATTTGTCAGTAGTATTTGAGGTATACAAATATACGGTTGAATACGGTTATAAAATATATTCTGTAATAGTCTTGTCATATGGGGTAATTTGAGGATAATACAAACTGATATAATGCAAGTAAAGTGGCATTAGAAATCTAAATGGTTGGAGCTCCTTCATCGAATCATTAAAGGCAAGCTAGAAGGAGATCTGACCCCAAACGCTAGTCTCAGTTAAAGAATCTTCGGCAATGGTTTGGTCAAAGTCATTGTTCAGAAACGTGGCATCCAAAATTAAACTAGCCATGATGATCGCCAACCTTCGAAAGGAGATGGCACTATAAGATGAAGATGGGTTGGTAAAGGCTTTATTAAAGACGCACTCAACCCAAATTACCATCTAGAATAACTGAAATATTCTTCTCAGTCGTATTCTTCATTGCTGAAGGTCATAAGGTACCTGCTGCCCTGCTAGTAATAGCTCTCCACTTTGTTCGGTCTATAGCTTCCCTTAGTACAGCTGATATGAGGAGACATGTGAGAATCGTGACTTGGTCACACCAGCGGATTCTCTGGTTCGCGACGGGCGATTTCCCAAAGTAAATAAGAACTCTTGCAGAAACTCTTGAAGCATGACGTAGATAGTCCCGTACGATCTGTTACTGAAATAACAGTTGCCAAACAAATATAGTAACTGATTTTGTACCTCAGTTTTACTGACTATATTTCTCATATACCTTATAGTAAAACAGAGGTATTTTTAGGTGCGAATTATAATAATCGAATTAAGTCTGATTTACGGTCGATATCATAATAGTATAATGGAGACATTCGAATTTATGTCTCTTTATTCAATGGTAATGTGAAATGCATTGTGAGCTTAATGTATACATGACTTAAGTATTTTTATATGCCATTTTATTGATCTACACATCAGCAGTTTTGATTTAAAAATTTTTTTACTTGCAACGAATGTAATGTAATATCTTAACTGTCAGACACTCTTACATAGACATTTTGATATATTGTCGGATACTCAAGAAATTTAAGGAACCGTTTCTTAGGCCATCAAATAAGTAACGAAATGTATGTACATTTTTTTTAGAGTTAGATCTAGTAAAAAAAACCCCGGGTGGGGGGGGGGGGGGGGGCGAATGCTAGTGGATTTAACGCGTTTGCCGAACACATAAGGTGTCGGTCGTGTATCTGGAGAAGTTAGTATAGTAAAAAACTATTAGAATATACCGAACTCTTAATACAATGTATTTTTATATAATTTAAAATATAAAACAGGTTTATACTAAAATTGTAATGGTATTTTAAATATAATTTATCACTGATTAATAAGTTATCATTGCGTAACTTTTGGCTTCATTCAAATTCAATATTTAAATTCGAATTAAGATAAACATGTCCTGAGGAACCTCAGACTTTATGGCGACATGTTTCTTTGATCTTGTCCTAATTAATTTTCATCTTTAGTAGCTGATCTCTTGAAATTCGTTATAATCATATGTTTGTAATCGTCCAGAGATACTATGCCGTTGCACAGGGATCGGTCCAACCCAATTTCTATATAAATAAAATTTATTAATAGAAAAAAATAACCTGTTTAATCTAATAGACCTAATGCAAAATTCATAACTTTTGTGGATAATACCGTTATAGTTTTTATTGGATCTACGTGGAACTTAGCTCAACTCATCGCTGAAAATCGTATGAAATTAATCTTGGTGGCAATAAGAACTATGTACTACAAAAAAAGGGTGCGTGTGCTTATGTACGCGCGTAAGAAGTTATACTTCTTTGGCATTATTAAAAATGGTTTTTGATTGCATGCAAATAATTAATTACAATTAAGTATTCAAAGACTGGAAAAGGAGTCATTATAGTCAGTAAAGTTCAGTTTACATTTGAAAAATTAAATAAATAAATATTTATAATTATTCTCTTACATTAAGTGTAACGTAAATTATATTATTATTCGAATGTTGTTTTTAAATTATGTCCAATGCCGTAGCATCTTCCGTGGGCAACTTCATACTGATAATTTTATGTCACGGTGCGCGCGCATCGTAAAATTTCACTCTCACCAATTTTTCATAACGCGCCTAAAGAAGTATAACTTCAAAAATTGCATTCGGAAACGGGATCATAATCACTATGTAATTTATGGGGTAAGCCTGGGTCTTCACAGCATACATATTCAATATAGATTCTAAGGCCCGCATTGTAATAATCTCAAGACACAATCTCCAAAGGCCAAATCAAATTTCGGTAGAGAAAATGCTTCAACAGCTCATGAATTTAGATCTATTTGAGTGACGCTTTAGTATACGATATAAACCATACTTGTTATACTTAAACTTTACTACATACTTGTTAACATATTACGGGAATATACTCAATAATATTGTTTATTTTCTGATTGTAATACAAGCTTCAATGTAATTTCTTACAGACAATTATAACATCTGTATCGTATGACATAATGCTTAATATTAAATAACCTCATTTAAACAGTGACACTTGTCCATGTATTGAGATACTCACGAACTAGTTTTGATGGTTTCTTTTATCTTTAAGATATACATTATGCAAATCTATCATTCCATTTTGGTAGCATCATTCCTTTATAATGTTAGGTAATAAAGAATGAATCAGAATGGAGTTAATGATCTTAATGCAAATTATTAGATAGGTACTCTGGCTTCGGGGTGACATACTTGACCTCACATAATATCGAGTAGTTTTTGTTTCGTTCAAGAATTTGTATGATATAGTTTTTGATTCTTGAATTGAGAATCGAAAGGAACGTGCAAATTGATATTTTTATTGACACTTATTTGGATAAATTGTTGCCGTGTCGTGTATTGCGCATGCCCTTTCTACCCTCACAATTTCGTCTAGTATCGAGTAGTCTGAAAATAAATGTGGAAATAAAATAATGTACAACATTATTATCTGTATCTATTTACCAGTGCATACAGGCATAATTATTATTAACATTAATAATCAAGTACGACATATATTTTAGGCTAAATTTTGCTTACATATTATAAATTATATTTAAATAACCTTCTAAATTTTTTTATAATTTTCATAAAAAATATTTGACATGTTTTAACTTCCAGCGACAGTTTAAAACAGTGATTCCCAAAGTGGTCTATATCGACCCCTAGGGGTCTATGACAATCTGCAAGGGGTCTATGTCAGCGAAAAATATTTTGGGGGTCCATGAAATGAAAATGGGGGTCCACGACAGTGGATCTCAACACATACACTGATAGTACCTATTGACTTACAATACTATCTTATAATATCAAAACATATACATTATTTATGAAAGTACCTATGAAGTAAAAAATTTACTATATATGTTTATAAAATTGTGTAAGTTGTAGGATGTTGGTACAGTTAGAAATTTACAGGAAATAAATATCAGGTAAGTAAGGGGTCTAAGGTTGAAAAGTTGTTTTCGCGCCATCTATAAAAATTCATGCGAAACTTAAGAAGCTATTCAGCTAGTTTAGCAACTAAAGCCTTCAACGGCATCAACGGAAGGTTTAAGATATGTATTAAAGTATCAAGAGATGGCATATCTTTAATCAGCATTAATAATCTAGACAATACTTATTTTAACCATTATACGGTGGATTTCATTTTTATAAGCTAGGTATATCCATCTTATTAAATTGATCAACTTAATTCTTCAGGAGATAATTCTTTACGTTATGTAATTACTGATTAAGTTATAATAATAAAAAGATAAGTCACGAATTCAAATGTAAGGGTGAGCTTGTGTAAATCAGTGTATAGGAATTGAGATTTAATAGAATCAATACATGTATTTCTTCGCATATATTTATTAACCTTATGATAAAAATAAATGAAACAGATTATAAGCACTCTATAAAAAGTCGGAAACAATTAGCTAAAGGATCAAGCGTGGCACGTGCGATGGGGGAATGAGAATTCCTTAGTCGTATATTTGTATTATTATTAAGTGGGATGTCGGAAAACTCATCCACAACGAGATTGTTGTGTGGATAGGATTTCTCTGGCGTCGGCAGCTGTTTGGCGTGACCGCCAATAAACCCTACTTCACGACAAATGTCTTCTAAATCCGATTTCGTGTGCCCTTCAGTCGGATAGCATTTAGAGTACCACACACCGTGGGAACGAAGTATTACTTCCCCTATACCTGGCCTGGAAATTTAATATAGATTGGTTTACCAAGTACTAATACTAATAAATATTTCGAAACAAATGAACATCGACATCGCTAATTTCAAGAGATGTGCAATTGTTTCGTAAGATTAACCGCTGAGCAATAAAAACGTAACGAACAAATTAACTCAATTTTGAATTTATAAATTTGTATACGCGGAGTCGAGCTTATGGAAATTAACAAGGAATCTTATTATCTTTTTGTTCACTTCCCAACGTACTGAAAGCTTTATTAATTGAATTAAATTGCTTGCTTTTAGTGATACAGAAAAAATGCTTAAATACTTTTTAAACTAACTGATCCATTCTGTCATTACTGTTTAAAGCCGTGTTCAATCTACGCCCAAAGCTAGAGTAAGTTTCAAAGTCAAAAATTAAAAAAAAAACAAATAAATTCCATTTAATGCATTGTAGGTAATTTTGGAGTAGATTTTTTTAAAATAAATTAAAAATTTATTAAAGCAATGGAATTAAACTGAAAGAAACGAGACGTAGATACATACAATATACATAAATAATAGTAAAATGTCTTACAATGTTCCTTGAGGTGCGCTGAGACCAATACACGTTCGTTCATCTTCTCCATTTGGACAGTCTGGAATTCCGTCACATACCATATCCATCGCTATGCAGTAGTCTTCACTGGAAGGATCTTTGCTACATCTAAATCACGAAGTTCTCATCATTAATTGTTTACAAATTTAAAGGTTTTGTAAAATTTGATTACTGGATCTTAGATTAATAAGAGTTTAATTAGGTTGATCATTAGTTTACGGATATTGGTGCGATTTAGATGGAAGGCAATTTGCTTGGCTTTCATTTTCTGCAGTAGTGCCACAAGTTTAATGTCAAACAATCCTATTTAATGGACTTTGTATACGTTAAGTGAAATGGTTGTTAAAGTGAAGTCAAACCAAAGGGTAATCTAATCGTATTTATTGAGGTACATGTTACTGTTTAAAATATATGTATATATATACGAGTATAACAACAATTTAGATTGTATAGAATTAGAAGCAAGTGTTACGAGGAATCACCGCCCAAGTTGTGGGCCAGGAGGCCTTAAAAGTTCCCATCATCCATTTTAGAACACACATATATGTACTGGTCATTTTCAAGGACATAAAGTCTATTATATTGATTATAATATAAAATCTAATGTATTTTAATACCATAACACCTAAGGTGATAGTAAAATTATTTGGAAACGTAGCAATACTTTGTTACGTAACGATATTTTAAAAATAAAACGTCATATTCACTTTTATACATCAATAATTCAAAACAAGGTAAAGGTAGAACATTATTTGCAATAGAATCACTCGGATACAAAGAGTGAGTATCAATTTCAATGCATTTCAACAGTCAAGTGTTGAATTGCACTATAATTTCAAATGCAAGCAAGCAGAACTGTAATATTGTTCTACCTAGTTGTAGGATATCTATAGAACCTATCTGACCGTAAAACGATTCCTTTTTACTAAATAATTGCCTGTATAGTGCATATTAATGCGAAAAATTAGACGATTTACAAAGCTTATATTAACTAAGCATTGTAATAAACTATGTATGATCCTATGTATTTTCAGTACCTGAAAGCATTCTTAGCGAAACACTTGCAGAACAAAGGATCTTCGTCGCTTCTGTCGTGGCAGTGTAAGACTCCGTCACACAGTCTGGAGGGCATCACTCTACTAAGGTAGTCCGAGCAAGTTGTTTGGCCAGGTTCGTCTGTCCCATCAGAACAGTCTGGGTGTCCATCTTTGAATAGTTCTTTGGAGATGCACTGTCCATTTCGGCATTTAAGTTGACCAACCGGGCATTCTGAAAAAATGTTTTTATTATAGCCTCATGAAAAAGGTTCTTTCGTTAACCTATATTTATCAAAAATAATATATACTTACAAAAATAATTTATTTTTATATTATTTTTGTTATTTGAATAATTGATTTACAATTTAATCAAAGTGTTTTGAGCAATTGTTAAAGTAAGGTGACCAACTATACTCATTTAATGAGTTTTGAACTCTCTTTTATGTACTCTGAAAGAACTCATTTGTATAATTTGGGTTAAATAGAAATTTCCTTATGTTGTCCAAGCACTAATGCTGGGTATTTTCTCTAGGGAATGATTATTGGAGCACTACTCCAGAAGTCGCAACTTTCTGTAAAAACATTATCTGCCGTCAACAGTCAAATTTAATATGCAAAATGAAAGTTTTTCGGATGTGGCTACATTATTAGATGAACATCCTCATTTAGCAAAAAAAAACCACTCCAAAAAAAAAACATGTTTTTAAAAGAAAATTAAGTTTTTATTGTTTTTCTTCTTTTCTTCACTTACTTGCTAAGTGTACTCTTTTTGAAAAAATAGTTGGTCACCTTAATATAAGCGAAAGTATAAAAATATTCACGTCATATAATAATCTACGCCTTACGCATTATAATTATTTAAAAATGTATGACCAAATTTATTTTACGACGGCTATAACACGCTAATACCAGGAGCTGGTGGTTTGAATTAAAGTCTTTTAATAATCAAAGTAGGTGACATCGCGGGGCTTAACGTCATTTCTATACTAATACTCACCACAACCTCTATGTAGAGGATCCTTAGAGCAGACAATGTGCTTTCTTTTACATGACTCTGGGGTCTCATCAATTCCATCTTCACAGTGCCTAACACCATCACAGACCTGACTCATTGACACGCAACGTCCCCTTTCGCAACGCGACCCATCACATTCTTCCACCTCTTGTTCATTTATCGGCATGGTCGGCCTCTCTGTGTAGCAATTTAATTATACAGTTAGTTTATTCCTCCGAGATGAGCTACTTTTACTTAATATGTTTACATTTTTATTATATCATCGGCATGTATTACCGCCAATTTTTTTTTATTCAGAGACGCACTTCAAGGCCTGATTAATAACTTTCTTAGTGTACGAGCTAGCCTTTGAAAGCTTATTCACACGTTTATCTATATTGTAAAATATGCTCAATTGTATTAATAAAAGCATTTGAATATGAACGTTAATTTACACAACTGAACCAAATTTGTGGGAAACAATGAACCTGAAATAACAAACTCGTACCTTCTATATATTTTATTTGATATTTTAAATTTTCAATTTCAGTGCCAGTTAATCGGTCGCCTATATTACATTCGCCCCCCGGTTCAATGAATGTTGCCGCAGGGTACCAGCCTTGTTTTGTATGGCAACTAATTATTCCCGCCCAAGGCCGCTCCACAGGATAACCGTTCTGTAAATCCAGATAATAAATTTAAATAATTCTTCTCTGTCCTTGGTTTGTCGTTATGTGTGGTTATATGTTATTGTTGTTTAGACAAATGTCGGAAGTACAAAACATTCAATAGATGTTTGAAAGACATTAATCCAGTGACGCTATAATCCTATGTGGGTCTTAAGCGGGCCATAGACGGACCGCATGTTGCAGTCAAGACCGACTGCAACATGCGGTCGCACATGCGCCGCTCGGGCGATCTGCAGTTTCCATGCTAAATTCATATTCGCAATACATGGACCGCTCGAGCAGTTCCTGAGCAAACCGCATGTGGCAGTCGGTCTTGACTGCTACATGCGGTCCGTCTATGGCCCACTTAATCGCATCCATCCATTTCTTTAACAATTTTTTTCGGTTGCTTCATCCTTCTGTGTCTGATACATGTCGTAGATTTTTGGCTTCAAGACAAGCCATTTGCATTCAAGTTTCCTTACGATGTTTGTCTTCGCCGTCGAAGTAAAAGACAATTGTCCACATAGAAATAAACGATTGCTGCACAGCCGTGATTTGAACGCACGACCTCAGGGTAGAGAGTCGCACGTCAACAGTGCTCATGCGCAAAGAAAAAAACTCATTCAAAAACTTATAATCGAATAAAAAAATTCCGGCCAATATAAGCATTGATAATAAGTATGTGTCGCTTACCGTACACGTATCTATAGTAGACTGTCTCACAAAACAAATTTGCTCGCCTCTGCAACCATCTCTAGTTTCCTTAACCAATAAGCTGACTGTGTTATTAAATACGTCCTCACCAACTGCTACGCACAATGCCCGTTCATTATTGCCCATATATCTGAAAAATATTAGTAGTTCCATTGTATACCTAATCTCGTTTTTGCGAGTTTTTACTGTTTAAATCAGAGATTCCCAAAGTGGTATATATCGACCCTTAGGGGTCTATGACAACCTGCAAGGGGTCTATGTCAGCGAAAAAAAGTTTGGGGGTCCATGAAATGAAAATGGGGGTCCACGATAGTGGAACTCAACACATACACTGATAGTACCTATTTACTTACAATACTATCTTATAATATCAAAACATATACATTATTTATAAAAGTACCTATGAAGTAAAAAAAAAATATATATGTTTATAAAATTGTGTAAGTTGTAGGATGTTGGTACAGTTAGAAATTTACAGGAAATCAATATCAGGTAAGTAAAGAGAAACATGGCAATGGGTCTACGACACAAAATAGTTTAGGGAACTTTGGTTTAAGCGATACAATAAAATAATATTGTAAGTAACTTAATTATTCACTTAATTTTTTATTTGACAACCCACTCGTAGTCTTGTATTACATATATATAGAATTCAATAAATTAATAATTATTTATTAATAACATTTTAGTAAGAAAAGCTTTCTTTGAAATAAAAAATATTACGTAGGAAGCGATAAAATAGGCTTGGCCCATATTTTAAAAGCCATTAAACTCACACAGTTGAGGGAATCATCGGTTTCACCATTGTGGAATATTCCGCCTGCTCTTGTAAATGTAACAGAACCGCTTTACTGTTATACAAATCTTTGACGCCATCAACTTTACGTACTTGCTCGTAAAGGCTTTTCGTTGAAAAAAGCGTTTTATGTGATCCTAAAACAACCGTATTGTAACGAGGGTTTTGCCTGTAATTAAATTGAAATATGCTTAGAAAATTATATAATGTAGGTAAATAAATATATATAGGGTAATTCCGGGGGAGATGGCCGTACGGGAGAGATGGCCAATAGAAAAAAGTTCGAGTATTAATTCATAGATGTCAATACTTTTTATTTATTTCCATTCATGTCGGCACCGGCAACAAGTGACAGTGAATTGTTTTGCAAAAAAATAGGAAAAAGTAAGTAATTTGACTTTGTTTTTCATTAACACCTTAGATCTAAACTAAGGGGTTGACACATTAAGTGGTCAAAAAAAAGTTTGGACAGTTTTGTACGTTTTCGTGATATCTGCGAGAAGTTAAGAACTTTCTCGTGTTCTAGCCTCAAAATTAACTCCATAATTGAGATGTTGCTTTTATTACGCTCTGTGGTCATCACACCCGGTCAATAGGGATAGATGGCCATAGTAGTTTCGGGAGAGATAGCCATAACATTGTATGACCAAATTTAAATTTATTTTTAATATTTAATAAAATAGATGAAAGAAGATGGGCTGCCTCCAGGTTTAGTGGTTTATATGTCACAAAAATCCGCCTATATAACCTCTGATATATTTCTAGAATGAAGATTTGAAGATTGGATACAATGCAGTATTTGTATGCTCTGGGTGCACGAAAATTGGACCGAGTTTGATGACATGTGTTCTCACTGCGGCAATAAGAAAAAAAAGGAGTTAAAAGATCTCAAGGGTAACGGGAAAGGTAAAAAAAGTACTGGCCATCTCGTCCCGAACACTATGGCCATCTCCCCCGGACACTCGGGGAGAGATGGCCAGTCCTAGTTTTTTTTTAAAGTTTAAAATTATATTGTTAGCGTTGTCGAAAGTGATGTATCGTTTATATTTGATAAGAATAATAAATAAAGTTTATGTTCTATACGAATTCACTGTTTTATTCATCATAATTCCTTCATAATACAGTTTTATAGTTACTAGGGCCATCTCCCCCGGAATTACCCTATATATATTATATATGTAATTAAATGTGTACTCGCGAACTGCACATTTAAATAGATCCTCCATATGAAATGAAAAATTCATATGGAAATTCATACTTAGAAAATTTCATAATTGCTGCGGAAACAGTAATTAATTTAATAACTGCTCATTTACGGGGCTTTCAACACTCTAAACTAATCGATACATATCTTAGTCAAACACGAGTTTCTGATTATATTACAAATGCGTCAATGTTTTGATTTAAAAAACACGGATATTCTTAAAAGAAGAGAGGATGAAAGGCCAGCCGCGTCAGGTCGCGAGCCTTTTGGCAGTGAGAGTGTCCATGGGCGGCGGAGTCACAAGATCAGATGAACGTCCAGCCCATATGCCTACTGTATGAGCCAAAACTGGAAAAAGAAAGTGTAACTGATATAAGATTAATCACAAGATATGCAAGTAATATTAATATTTAACAAAAATACTTACAAATTCAAAGTACTTATACATTCATTTCTAAACAAAACCCAGGACACATCAATAAGCACTCCAGTACACTTATAAACTCCATTAGTGTAAAGTTTTGCAACCCACGGCCATTGCTGAACAACATTGTCAACTGCTGTACGCTCAAAGAGCTGGGGCACATCAAAATTAGTGTATAAAGACTGATCGCATGAAACATATAAAGTCATACAAGTTTTTGTTACGTTCGGTAAACATTTTTCTTTTAACAATTCAGGCTCTGATATAATGACATTTCTAGATTTTTGTTTGGCTGTATCAAAATGATTATAGGTGATCATTACTGGCTCTTTGTCTGATTTATTTCTTTTGCTTCTCTTTGTATCGGGTAATTCATGCAAGTTGCTCTCTTTCACGTTAACGTATTTTATTTTATATGAGTTTGCGTTGCTGTAAAACAAATAATTCATTATATTCACAAATAAAAGTGCAGTTAATCTTAAATTTTGTAAACATAATTTTTTTAAAGAAGTAAATAACTCAAATACCTGAAACCTAAATATCGGCATATATGCACCGCTGCTTCCTCTTGTTCGTGTGTCGACATATTTTCTTCGCAAATCACGTGCCAATCGTTATTTTGCTTTTTAGTTACGAAACCGTCGAAACGAACTTTTGGTCTTCCATCAATGTCGTAACGAATATCTTTCCCATTCGTCAGTGCGACTTCAAAATAATAATGACATTAATATATTACCATCTGAGATACGTTACTCTGTTCAAATAATTAAAAAAAATTACTTACAACATTCCAACTCATCTTCCCCTAATGGACACTGTGGCTTGCCATCGCAAACGTACTTTGTGGATAAGCACATTTGACTACGTTTACAAAGAAACTGATCCCTGTCACAGCCAACTAAAATTTAAGAGTAAAATTTGAATAAGTAGTCCAGAAAAACGTTTATTGAATACATGAAAATAACGTATAACGTATAATACGTACAACAATCGACTTCATCTTGACCATCCGCGCAATTATAGTTCCCATCACATATTAATTGATTTTCGAAGGTCGCTAAGTAATCGATACAAGTACAGTCTAACTCATCCGTTCCATCTTCACAATCAGCTTTGTGATCACATCGGTTTTTGAAGGAAATTATTTGGGGAATTCTATAACAGGTATATCGATATATTAATGAGGCTATTTTTCAGTTTAAAACTAACGCCATAAAGTTAATACTTACTTGTGACATCGAAAATGTAAAGGAGGTTTGTGTTTCGCTTTGTATTTTGTTGCTTCAACAGTGTATATTATATTTTCGATTTCGGGAACAATATTGTTTAAATAATCTAAGTTTGACGACGTTTCAGTTGGAACAGTCTCTATTATTGCGCTAACATTTTCCTTTGTTGGCTTAATGCTTGTTTCTAATTTTGTATTTGCTATTGTTACACTTGGTGCAAGAGTCGTCGTTTGTTTGTTTTCTATGATAGGTTTTTCTGAAGTCAGTGAACTATTTAGTTTACTTTCATCTCCTTGTAAAGGTGGGACATTTTCTGTAGTGCTTAATATACCCATGTTCTGGTTAGATAAAGTACTTGCTGTTGTTTCCGTCTCTAAAAATATGTTACCATGATCTGCACTCGTTGATACCATCGATTCTCCATGTAAGTTGAATGGTTGTGTTTCTAAATTATTCATATATATTGTTTCTATGGTCGTAGTTGGAAAATCAATTGGATCATCTGTGATTTCTTCACTCGATTCATCATTCCTATTAGGAGTCGTTATAGGTAAGTATGTATCAGTGTAGTTTTTAACCCTATCTGGTTTATTATCATTTAATAATGTATTATTAGTAATATGATTTAAATCAGTTGAATTTGTTAAAATTAACTTTGAAGTGTTGTTGACAGTTGTATTTTCTGAAGTAGCAACAATGGCTTGATTTGTAGAAGCCAAATATTGATCTGGCTCTGATACATTCATTTTGACTGGACCTTTTTTTATTAAGTTATTTATTCCAATTGCAGATTCGTTAGCACTTTTACTAAATGGAATAGATAATATTTCTTCAAATATATTTGGCTGTTTTTCTTCGCAATTGAATTCATCTTCACCGTCTAAACAGTCTATTATTTTATCAAACATCCGATTTTTGGGAAGGCATTTGGCTATGCCCGAGTTGCATCTAAATCCAGGGCACTCTTGTTTAGGTTTAATGTTTGGCAAATTTCTTGAGGCTGAAACATTATTTACATTTTAAATTGATAAAAAATAAAATAAAACTGTTTCACAATAGGGTAAAAAGTATTAAGAAGACCATCTGGAAAATACTTACTGATATGATATTTAATCCAAGGGAGTAAAAGGCTTACTCTAGTATATACTCCAGGTTCTCCCTTGCGTGCGCAACCATCCCCGTGACTCACAATACCGGCTACATACCATTGGTGTTCGTTTGCAGGATTTTGACATAACAATGGACCTCCACTATCACCCTTGAAAGAAACATAAATTAATACAAATTTACTCTACATAATATCATGAAACTAAAAACAAAAGGATACTCAACATACTTGGCAGGTATCTCGACCTCCTTCAACAAGACCAGCACATATTTCATTACCATCTTGATCTTCACGATGATTACAATGTTCCCAAATAGGTAACTCCACCTCTCGCAAATGGTCAGCTGTAAAAAGGGAATTTAAAATATATTCCTACGTCAAGTTCAAGTTTTGCTAATTGAGATTTCTTACATTGAACATAGATCTACGTTAATGAATCCAATTAATATGAATATTTTAAAAAATCTTTGTTTTTTTTAGTAGTGATAGGTAAAGCATAATATATACAATATACATACGATCTGGTCCGTGTTCAATTGTAGAACCCCATCCTACAGCAGTACACAGCGTGCCTGTTGGAGGACCCCATACCCAATCCGCACCAGCCACTTCAGGTCCTGGCAAACATATAGGTCTGATCCAACGGCTAAATTGTATTGCGGGCTTGACTTTTAGAAGACTTAAATCGTTTTTCATATCGTGTTGGTCGTAGTTTTGATTAACGATGACGTGGGTCACACGATAATTCTGTTCTTGTGGAGAAAATGAGAAGCGACGTAGCATGCCCACTTGTACTTCATAATAATGTTGCCAATATCTGAAATCAAAGAGAAAACAGCAAATTCAAAGAATAGGTCATCAATGGGTAATTAAAGATCGGAGTAGGAAATAAGAGAGTCTACCAGTGCTTAATTGGATTAGGACTAGCAATTTTTAATCGAGTAGACACTTGATAAAAGAAAATATCTACTACATTTTATCTATATAAATACAAGAAATGTAAACCTTGATGTTCTTTTTTCTTGGTATCGTTTTATTGAATACTAGTACCGCCTAACAGTCGATTCTTTATTTTTTTTAAATACCTACTTATTCTGCTATTCGGGACACCGGTCTAGCTAGTAAGATAAAAGAAAATTTGATATAACAACAAATACATTATGTCAAAAAATAAAAATTTACCTTCCCGGAACCCCTCCAGTAACACTTGAACTTTATGATATGGTATTAAAGTTCAAATTGACTTTTAAGTATTATTAGGAATCTTTTGTATGGGAATGTAGAAAAGTGTTGTTTTTAGGCTTTTTCACTCATTTTTTTTTATTTTTCTCTCCGCAAGAACCATCCTCGTACTTCAAGGAATATTATACAAAAAAAAAAAAACTAGCACTCCGGGAGTGCCGGCAGAAGTGAAAACTTCAATATTAACGTTGTGTTTAATTATAAGTATAAAATTACTATCATTTATGAGGTAGAATACAATGTTTATTTATTGCGCTATCGTACACAAATATAACAATTTATATGTTGTTATTTATAATATTATATCGTTATTTATATATTACATTAAATTTTATCTCTCAGAAAAATCAACTTCCATCCATAATTTCGACGACTTTTACACCATCCACCATGATACAATTGGTTTATGATAACTGAAGTAAGAAACAAACAGTTTTGATTCGAACCTATTTAAGTGTCTAATAAAGACCGCATCAATAGTAGTTTCGTATTTGGTTGTGCTAAAATTGCGATCATTTGACATAGTTAAACCAAATTCATTATTTAAAAATTCAATTAATGATTGATTTTTATCTCGTCTGCAAAGTTTATATTGAAATCTCCACTTAAAATCATTGGCAATTTATCAAAGCTTTTTCTAATTTTTTTTGAAGCAATGCAGATGCGTCATGAGAATAAATAAATAAATTTTCGTACAAGTTTCATTAATAGATTCACTTTGTTCGATTTCCATAATTTAAACAATTCACATTTACGAATACTAATACAGTGTATTTACTACACAACAGTCAAGCAATCAGCTGTCATTCGCGCAAGCGCCCTGTGCCGCCTAAACAGAGCAGCACACTCAGGCACGGTAGAAAGAGTGGGAGATACTAGTTCCTCTCCCTTCCCCTCGATCTTACGCTTTTTCGATTCAGCATCACGTGACCCTGACGCTAGTATGAAAGTTTTTACCCATACAAAAGAGTGCTCAGCGCCGCTAAAGAAGTTTTCACTTCAAAAAAATCAGACAAATCGGTCAAGCCGTTTTCATGTTATGTCAAGACAACGGAAAACGGGTTTCATTTTTATGTAAAATTCTAATGGTGAAATATTTTTATAGATAGATTGTTATGTTATTTAACTTACTTGTTAACACAGTGAGCAGCCGACATAATCCAATTTTGATTGATGATAACTCCTCCACAGTGAAATAGCCCATCTCTGTACAAAGCTACTACCCAAGGCCAAGCGGCTGGTTGACTTGGTTTTCCTCCTACAACTCTACTCTCAGTTCTCTTCTTTCTACTCTCATGATTGCCTTCACGCTTTACATCTCTTTTAGCTCTTGCTAACGGGTCGTAAAAGAATAAACGGTATGGGTGTTTGTGTAAGAGAAATCTTTTGTTGCGTCCAAACAATTGATTTTCAGCATTCTGAAAATATTTTTAATGTAACCCTGTTCAGCGTGTTATTTGGTTTGCACTGCTGAAGTTTTTTTTATAATATTTTGGAAATAAATATAGTCTATGTTACTCAGGGATAATGTAAAATTCTAATGGTGAAATATTTTTCATTTCAGTCTAGTAATCCAGTAGTTTGTGAATAATAATCTCACACGCGAGCTACTTACAAAATTGTACGTTTCTATCAAGTATCACAGATAATATGATTAATTTTTAATTTTCTTTTTGGAAGCAATTTAATAATATATTTCAAAAGATATAAGGTTTATATTTATTTGTATAACAAAACTCATGAAAGGCTTGATAAAATGTTCAAAGCAGTAATGGAAAATTACTTTGAAAGCAGAAATGGAAAATTACTTAAGGTTTTCCATTTCTGTGACGAAATTTGAGCAATAATTATATTCGAACATTAAATACACTTTAATTAGTGATTAGGTTTTGATCACAGAGATCAGGTTTACTTTAAATATTGCCTCCAAACCTAAATAGTTAATTGTAGTAGGGGATCAAAATTGGGACAAAATTTGATTGAGCAATTTTGGCCTAGTGATATGAACGTGTGATTCACAATCGGGGGCTAAAATCCCGCTAAAATACGGTTGTACTATGAAGTTAGACACGTATGCACACACACTCATGCAGACCTAATTACATTTAATATCTAGACTAATTTTAATGTAATATTTTTTTGTAAACATGTATGTATACATGTATTACATGAATACGAAAGAACTCTAATCTAGTCAACCACAACACAGTTGCTCCCTAGTGTGGAGGCTACCGTTAGATTTATTTTGTCATAACCATATTTTGTTATGCATAACTTTTAAGAAACCTTAGTAGCAAAAGTCGACTACATGTGTCAGGCACAAAGCTGATTACTACTGAAATAAAAAGCTTAGCTTAGCTTATTAGAAACAAAATGTTATTACTTCTCTTATAAGCTGTGACGATGTTAATATCCTTGTACCGCACAGTAAGTCTGGACACGTGACGTATATAGCAGTCGAGTTATAACAACTCGTACTATTATGTATAAGACCGCCTGGCGCTGTATTTATGTAGTTCACTTTTAGCAATGGATCAATTTGGTGTTCTTGGATATATGGAGGTCTGCAAAAACATCGGGTAAACTTTTAAGTTTAATTAAATTGGCCTCATACAGAAGTGATGAATGAAACAATAGTGCAAAATTATATCTTATTCATCTAACAGTAGTGAGAAAAACTTACATTACACATTATTAAGCAAAATTACAATATTGACTAGTAGGTACGCATAAGATTGCTAAATTCTAAAAGTAACAAAGGAGGGTATTTCAAATGTGCCTACATTCCTACCCTCTTACTTCTATACGTGAGTATAAATTGCAAACAACTAATCTATTTAACATATATATTTTTTTTTATTTTAACACATTATTGTTATTACCTTATAATAAGACCTGTTTCGCGTCGACAGGCATCATGTGCCCACATGTATGGGTTTTTGCAGACAGCATACCACTTCCCTTTAAAATTTCGGTGCAAGTACCCTTCAGTATTTGAAATTCCGAAGAGCTATAAAAAAGTTGGTCGCTTATTATTGGAATATACACGTGTTTTTTTAATATACATTTTAGAGTAGCAATATAGATAACTCATCAAAGGCTCATCATTCTCTTTATAAGTATCAGATCGTCGCAAATTTCGCATTATAATAAAATAAAAGACTAATTAATAAACGATAATAATGATCATGATAATAACATGCGAACTCTCTTGCCCTGAACTTGAATGATAAAAAGCATTCAAAATCTCAAGTTAAAGAATTTTAATTGTGTAGTTATCGCGTAAACAAAAGAAAATAAAAAAATAGTTACAGGTTTGTTATGAAGACTAGGTGCCAACATAGTGCAGTCGTTTTCGTCATGGTGGTTCGGGCAGTCGTTTATATTATTACATCGTTGCTCTTTTGTATAACACATGCTTTGAGTTCCATCCGAAACTTCACAGCTGAAAGTGTTTTCGCTACAACCTAAAAAAAAACTTCTTATTACAATTAAATTGTATTCTGTGTGATCAACAATATTTTTTGTATTAAAGGGAGATTACAAAATAGGAGCTATCAAAAAACGGTATTTAGATCTTAATATTCATGATAGGTAGCTCGATTAATTTTATATAATAATCCTATAGGCTTAGGAATATATGTAATATTCAGTACAAAAAATCTTTGATACATCATGCATTGAATATTATTATGATAATTTCAGCGTAAGTAACAAGAAAATAAATATCTAACAAACTTCTATTTTTCTGAGATACAGTCCATGAATAATGTAAAACAATATTGTTTTCTTTATTATGCTAACATTGATACTGAAGTCCTGATAGAGGCAAAACCCAAAAGAAAGTTGAAGACGCATAAATATAACGCCAGTTCATAATTATAATTTCGTTTAAATCTGGATTTTTCTAAGACCTATTTACTAGTAGACGCTGTAATTTTAAATGTCATTTGTAAAATGGCTTAAGGACACGGAGAACCTCGCGACTATTCGAAATATTATAAAATTTAAATAATTCTCAAATTACTTATAAAATCTGTAATACTCACTTACATAGTAAGTTTACTGAGTTTTGTACCTATTATACACTAACTAATAAAAAAGGAGTCTAACCCTAAGTTGCAGAGTCGAGACCTAGTGTCTTTTGTAGGATAAAACCGTATTGGTTTTCATGTTACGGGTGTCTAAACTTAGCACAAACAGTTTATTGAATAGGATTTTTCATGTTAGGTAAATTTACAATAACGTACCGAAACAACCCATTTCATCTTCCCCAAATGGGCAATCGAAGTATCCATCACAAAGCCTGGTTCTATCCACCCGCTCCCTGCAGCTACACCGTGTCTCGTCACTCACATCTTCACAGTCGACATTTCCGTCACACCACAACGTTTCATTTATGCAGTCTCCATTATCACAGGCTGTAGTACCAGATGGGCAATTACGTTGCACGGAGCTGTCTTTGGCGAAGGCAGGTCTACAACTGTAGAATAATAGGAATTTATAGTAGGGATAAGATAACCAAAAATTTAATATACCTACGTTATAGCTAAAAATATAAATGTTGATGTCAAAATATTGAAATAACTAAAAAAAGGGGCGCTACTTTAGGCGCGCCTTTTAGGTCAGGGCCTCAGATTTATATATCTATCGATCAGTGATCGTGACTTTTTGGGACTAAGTAAGCATGCCAGTTGTCTCATGAAGTTCTCCTTCACCGTAAGGTCGCTTCTCCACTACTCCGGCATCCGGTTTTTAACGATCCGATAACTTGCTAGATCGGAACGCGGTGTTTTATCGGTCCAAGTATATCCAAGAGGTTATAAATTATTATACATAGGTTTATTTATTTATAGTTATATTATATCATTAAGTATTGGTAAACTATTTAGTAAGAAGATTATAATATTTCAAGATAGACAATATAAAAAAAGTAATAAATTTGCCAGGGCACTAAAATAGTCAGAATTGAGAACGTATTATTAATAAAATTAAGTATATGGGTTTTAGTTAATATAAGTGTTGCATGATAAATATACAAGTATCGATTATTGTCGGATCGGGTATAGTGGAGAAGCGCAATCCAGCTTTCCGATATTTTTCTCATGACTCATTCCGGTATCCGACGTCGGACCGGAGCAGTGGAGAATGGGCCTAAGAGTGCGTGATAGATGTGCGAGAGTCAGTCACACTAAATATATTCCGATATTTTAAGACGGTATCTTCGCCACAGACTTAAGCTATATATTTTATTAAGTCTTTATAATAGTGTAGTATAATTTTTCTATGAATTGCTAGACTTCATAATTAAGACGAAAGACGTATGTTAAGTTATTATTTCATCATAATAAAATTATAATGTACTCAGAACAAAGAAAGCTTAAATACATATGTAACTGTGTATAATACTCTTGAATTATTTATTAACTTTGACAGCCAGACGTAATGAAGAAACGTTGTTAATGTTTATAAAGGTAAACTTACTTTGACTTGATGTTCATCGCAGTTTCAATATCTTGCGGGTGCGGTTTAATCTTACGCTTGTTCCCAAGCTGCCCTTGAGGATAATCTGGAAAAATCTCCGATGGAACTTGCCTGCAATAAGTTAATTAAGCGCTTACTCTCTCGTTCATTACAACTTAACTAAATTACACATTAGTTCTTTGATTTAAAATTCTATTTACGCTGTGATGAAACGAGACTGATCAGTTCTTAAGTTGCAAATGCTGTTTCGTGCATGAGGTGATTTTTCTCAACACTA
This sequence comes from Pieris melete, assembly GCA_963693345.1. Taxonomy (NCBI): domain Eukaryota; kingdom Metazoa; phylum Arthropoda; class Insecta; order Lepidoptera; family Pieridae; genus Pieris; species Pieris melete. The sequence goes on along the minus strand of CAVNZK010000006.1, from coordinate 3,561,915 downwards.
AAATTCGTGAATTAGCTAACTTATAGGTAGAAAAAATGGGATGCTATTTATTTTTCTAATTCTGTAAGTTGTTTGTCAATTGTTTAAAGCAAGCATAGTCGTGATTTCAACTTGAAACATTTATCGTTCACCGGTATAATCCAAATCTCCGGTTTGATCAGAGCCCGACTATATAGGCAGTTTCTATTTACTAAGACTCATTAATAATAAACGTTGTTAGATGTGAAGCAGAAATATAAATCATACTATACTATTTTGATAGATTTATCAAAATATATTTTTATAAAATGGTGTAGGTATTTGCGTGTTGTTCCCACTAGAGTGTAAGTGCGTGCTCCTATTTCATCATGCCTACTGCTGATAGAGGACCAATCTTTGTTTTTAATTTTTATTTATTATTAATTGACTATTAATTACTGAAGATGTCATGTGGAACATGGTGTAATGGTTGCAGCTTCTTACAAACATTGTGTAAAACAAAAAACTAGGCGATTAAAAAATGAGGCGTAGAGTTTATTGCCAGGTCTTCTCGTCCGTTCTACGCCCTTGATTTGAGAACTGGCAGTGAATATTATAAGCATTTAGCATTTAATATGTTTTTCTTTATTTACGTTCATAAGTGTACACTGTGTTACCTAAAAGAATAAATGATTTTGACTTTGACTTTGAATAGAATTAATCGTAATGACAAGAGCAGGGTAAAAGACGTAATAGTAGAAAAAATGTTTGCGGATAATATATTACTAAAGGCATCGCATCCGTTAAGGATCTGTTTAGTACAGCGAAAATTACTTATCGATTTAAATTGATAAAGTTTACTATGCACCTATCAGGAGTACAATTAATGAAACTTACTTTGACATTATATTTAGAGCAATTTCTATATCTTGAGGGTGCGGCTTTTGAATCTCTTCGTGTGTTCTTCCATACGGAGGCAAAAAGCTCATCGGAATTTGTCTGGAATAAAATCGTCGCTTTAAATTACCGAAATTTAATATATATAAATATTTCTATACATGTCGAATAATGAGTGAAGTGAGAAATGAATGGTAACCAATCTATATCCGCTAAGTACGGTGAGAATAATTTATGTATGTAGGTATGTTTATAAATAAATAATGTGTTTTGTATGAAAATTAGATAATAAAGAGTACCTGGGATAGTTGAGTAAATCTGGCTGATATTCCGCTTTAAAATTGTCATACCCTGAAAATATTTTACAGTCTACAATTTATACATATAATAAAATATATATTAATATAGTCGACTTAGGGCACATAAAGATGTTACCGTAATAGTATGGTCCACTTTGCCTCAAAAGACGTGTTAGAAGACAATTATTATTCGATTCTATTAATGCTTCTGATTGAAGGCCATTCGGATTTAGTTCTAGTGCTGGTTCTGATAATTGAGTATCAGCTTTAGTGTCTCGTTTGAATATTTCGCCTTTCCTATGTTCTTCTTTTGTATTACTATTTTTGGTATCTGTCAGTACTTTCAAAGATTTAACAAATTCTTTGCACGCACTTCTATGCGGCTTTTCATTACATAAAGCATCAAATTCAGAAACAATTTGCTCTGCCCTTTCTATTTTTTTATTCTGAACTCTCTCGTATTGATTTTTGTCTATTCGTAATATTTGTCTTTTGCGTCTTAGTTTCGTATTTTGTCCGAATTTTTTTAATAAAATAGATTTGTTGACGGGTTGAGTTACCACGATTATTTCTGTTTTGCAAAGATTTTGTACTAGAAAACAAAAATATAAACAGAATATCTTTAACTAAAATACTCTCAAACGTAATTTACACTACTTACCATCTCCTCCTAATACAAAGACGTATACTCCTATAACACATCCAAAAATAAATACGAACAGTAAGACTCTATGCAATATTAAAAGGAATATTTGTCCATTTGTATTTGCTGGAAAAATAAAACATTTATTTATAAGCTGACACAATTTAGTTTAAGCACACTTTAAATAACGAGGTTTTTGAGGTGTAACGCAATTATCTAGAAAGATAGCGTAAGCATAAAATTATAGATGGTTTTGTCAAATATTCACGTTTACCAATGCGATGTCAATCACAACATCTTTAGGTCTGGTCTTGGTATTTTTCATTGTAATAAACAAGTAGGTGAACAGCCTCCTGTGACTGACACACGCCGTCGACTTTTTGGGTCTAAGACATGTCGGTTTCCTCACGATGTTTTCTTTCACCGTTTGAGCGAATGTTAAATGCACACAGAATGACAGTGCATTGCCGGGGATCGAACCTACGACCTGAGGGATGAGAGTCGCACACTGAAGCCACTAGGCCAACACTGCTCTTACACTATATATAAACTTTTAGGGATACTATACTAAAAAAAAATGAATTTGCCGCGGTTTACGTTATCTTCTTTCATTAACCAGACTCTATATCTTATATGTTTACCATTTCTTTTTGGTTCGGCCAATTCCATGGGAAGTCCAGGAAATGTTTTATCTACATCAACGTCCACGGTGTTACCGGTAAACGTCATCGTCAAAGTTAATCTGGAATTAAGAAAACAGGTATTAAACACGAGACTACATTTTGTTATTTAAAGGGCGATTTGATAATTTTAATATTTATTAACTCTATTTACTTTATTTATATTTTACGCGTGTCTCACACTGATCACGATGATATTGTTAGTCTCTGTAAATTCTTTATACTGTAATTTAAATAATACGTTATTACTTTTATAGTGCATACGTAAAAAGAAAAAATATTTCTTTTATCTAATATTGGTACTTGAACGTACATTACCTATTTTACTTATTGCCAACCGTTTGTCGTCTATAAGAACAATATTCCGAGTTAATATTGTGTGTAATATCTACAATTGATATTACTCATAAGCCGAAACAATATCGGTTATTACGTACATTGTCATAAAACAAACGACCTTTGAGGGTAGGTTACCGAATTGTAGCTTTTAAGAGAAATATTTGGGATTTGGTGGGTCGTGTAATATTTGTTTGTTTTTTAAGTACAAAATAACAGTTACAGCCATGTTCTCAATTTGCGGTTTCTGAGAAGTACAAATTCTTTGTAGGCAAGGTTTACTTTACTTTATTAATATTAATAACGCACATAGATAAAAAAAAATATTTTTTAAGATAGAACGCTCGACCCAAGGTTTGGAATCGCGTACTAATATAATAATATAATCATTGAGAATGAAAAACAAAAGACAAAACGATGGCGCGTTGTTTAATTGTGATTAAAAATAAACTCTAAAAAAAATTTGAACTCTCTCCGCTATAACTTCAAAATAATTATTGAGGTTGAATTGCTGTAGAAAAATCACTCAAGTGTATTGGTCTACTATTGGTGATTTGATTAGGCGGAATTGAAATGTGGTACCAATGCTATGCGATCTGCCATCCGTATTGATTAATTGTGGTTAGTTTCGCATATTAGACACCTAATTATGCAACAGCTATAGTGTGATGAATAACTTATGCATAATTAAGAAGGGTTTCTTTTAATTTGTATGCCGAGAGATATTTTTAAAATAATATGGTTCAGATTATTTTAATAATGATTTTCAACTTTATTAACGAAATTCACGTTACCTTATTAAAAGGCGACCATGAACTAAATTTATAGTCAATGTATAGATAGAAATATATATTGATAGAAAATATGTTTAAAAAAACTATTACCTCAAAAAGTTTCATGGTATTAACAGAAATATTTTTTCATACAAGTAAAGGAATGTACATTATGAACGTCAAAAATTACACAACTAGTTCTCAAATAAAAGCCGCAAAACGCACGGCTAGTCTTACTATTAGTGTACCCACATTTCATATATAAAATGATTTTCGATTTTTATAATTAATTCTGCCATTAGATCCCGCAAAGTACATGCCTACATTTTCCTCCAATACAAATTGAAGTACTCACTTGTTAAGATGAACCCGAAATTCCACAATCACAACACTAAGCTCTACGTCATAATTTAATTGTGATGAAATGACCTGCAGCATACAAGCCAGAACAAAGACTAATAAAAATATAGGTACATGAAATTTGCTGATTCTCGGATCATTTTGCTTACGCTACCTGTATTGTTACATTGTAATAAAATCGCTGAGCAATTTTTGTACTATTTAATTTACTTTAATTTGAAATGTTGCATTGAAATTATCTGGTAAGATTTCAAAGAATCGATAGAACAATTTCCATTGTAAATAATACGCTAAGTAATGAGGAAGATTTCGTAAAACATATTCGGTACTAAGTAGGTCTGAGTAATAATCAATATATAGTTATTGAGACATGTAATGTTATAATTTAATTTACATTACTAGTTTATTTATAGAAAGCAGTAGCATAGACAAAAGACACTTCTATCTCCACGAACAAGATGCACAAAGCACAAAATCGGACCAGGCCACGGTCCGATAAGCTTTAGCGCCTCGATGAGGAATATGTTCCAGAATTTTCCACAGTTAATCGTAGTAATTCGGGGACCGTTAGCCATATTTCGAAATTTGAAACAAATAATTATCATTAGTAAACAGTGAGTAATTAATGGTTTTAGGTATTTCAATACCTTAAATTGAATGTACTATCAAAAAGTTTATATAATTTTAGTATATTCTATTTAGCTGGTTTCTTGTATTATCCAAAACCTAACATGGGTTACTGATTCACCTGCTCACAACAAATAAGTTAGTATTATCTATGCACTACAATGCACCCATAGACTATAATTCTACCTATGTAATTGAAGCGGTACTCCACTTAGCCATGCGTAGGTGCGTATCAAAATAATTTTCCAGCTATTATATTATTAACAGGCGGATATAAAATGTATACAGGTCAGGGTTCCCTCACTTGTGGGTTAACCTTGACCAGAGTTGGACTTAAAGAGGGTTAAAACGATCCAGGAATTTATGGTAAGTAGACGCGTAGGCGAGTGGAACGTACTAAAGGTTAATATGGTGGTCCGCGTAAATTCCTAAATATTTTTAGCGAGTAGCTATAGAATATGATTACAACTAGCGAGACAGATTGAAGATAAATAAGTGTGATGAGATACTGTAAAACTATTTAAGCTTTTAAATATTATTACGGGAGTGTTCAGAGTTGTTCAGGTTAATATCTACAGCAGAGTTTCATCATCGAACTTCAAGGCATACTCGTAATACGAAATTTACTCTTATCAATTTGACGTGCGCCATCTACAACTGATCGTTATTTGAGGCAGTATTTGCCGCGAACCACCACCATGTGGAACTCACAACCCACTGAAGTCTTCCGAACCGAATTGGTTGGACTTAGGGTCCTTCAACAAAAGAGCGTTCCAAATCTTAAAAGAACAGCAACGCACTCGCGAGATGAGAGTGTTCATGGGCGGCGGTATAACCTTACATCAGATGGACCACCTGCTCATTTGCCCCACTTTCTATAAAAAAAATACTTATTAGTTCTCCGCGATCGTACCCGCGTTATTTAGATCCTTTATGTATCAGTTTCGTGATCATTTTTTTTTCAGAAAAAAAAATATTTTTCACTTCACTAGTAACTGATAACTTTGCCCATATAAATAAAATCAAACCACTAGGCCAACGCTTCTACATAGCCTTTAGGCAATATCGAACTCCTTGGTAAAGACGTCGTAAATATCGACTTTCGAATACAAATTTAAATTCGAAGTTGTTTCTTAAACATAAAAATTTACGTATTCGCTAATAAACTCAGGCTCTCATGCTATGAATGAAGCCCTGCGATTCTGTAACTCACTTTACGAACTCACACAGCGGTTTTCGCATCGGCGGTCGCGCTTAAATCAGTCGTGAAGCAGTCATTTTACGATTTGGCGTTCTGATAAGCAATAAACTACAAGCTCGAAAAGTGAGTTACAGAATCGCAAGGCAGCGTCTTTTAATTGTCGGTCTCTAAATACACTTACTTGTTGAATATAATTGTTAGGAAGACCGATCCGACCTACCTCGTAACAATATTGTTAGATCAATAATTACTAACTTTAAGCATCATACCTTATCTAACTTAACGCCCTTTTTCTTCAAGCTAAAGAAAACTTTGTTGTTGAGTTTATAATGCTCTAAATACTTTATGGGTAGGTATTGATAACATTTCTGTATCCGTTTAATTGACCATTATAGTCTATACGTGATCAGCCGTTTGTGTCTATTCGTTTATATGAAGGTTTTTTATTATCGTACAAGTTATATTAATATGTATATAAATAGAGAGCTAGACAGAGACTTTAGACTGTTGTTAGAAATAACAAAAATTTAGGTTTTATGAATATGAAACTTCACAAATATAAATATCCTCGCCAAACTGTTTCGTTTATAATTGGTATTCAGTTTAAATCAGTTAACAACTTTGATCGAGTTGTAATGAAATAATAACTTTCATATAATTAATTCTGGTATCAATTTGTATTTACTCTTATCTAGATAAACAAAATATTATCGTTTAATTTCACTAAGATTATCTTAATGCTTTATCAATAAAAATTAAGTTCGTGGTTCTACACATTTTTAATACATTTAACATAACAAATATGTATCTGTATATATATGAGAACAGTCTAATAGCAACGATTGATTTTCAATATTATTTGACTTTTATTTAGATTTTTAAGGTTATTACCGTGTAACACCAATATAAATATCTATAAACGATTACTTTAGCGTCAAACCGCCCACATACATATGTGATGTATATAATTCATGTGTCAGGTTCAATTAAGTGTTAAAAAAGATAAACATTCAAACTTATTTTACTTATTACTAGATCTGATAAACGATGTCAGTTTTAGTAGTATTAAGGTTTTTTTAAGGCTCGTTATTATTGCAGGATGCCATATAATATTTGATAAAATTCATTCTATATAAACTATCAAGGGAATGGAGGTATTGGATTGATTTCAATATGAGAGCTGCTACAATTATTGTTACTCTTGTAGCGCTGAAATCATGTTTTGCAGTTTCAAAAGTAGAAGAGACTGAAAACTATTTAAACCGCTTTTTAGCTGACTTATGGCTTGAAGGCGGTGATATGGTTAAAATTATTTGGCGGGATTGTTCTAAAAAGGTAAGTTCATATTTGTTTTTTACTTATTTCAGGTAGGTAGATAAATAGGTGAAAATATTTATAAATATACTTAATTTAATATATTCCTCAATATAGATAGCCATTTAAATAAAAGAGTGTATTTTTATTAACTTTTGTGTAGGGAAAAAGTGAATAATCCTGATTCAAGATCTTAGTTAATAAGATGTGTGTATTAGCAAACATAGCAAAATTTCTTGTAGATTGATCTGTATTGAAGCTATATTGATAAACGACAAGATACTGCATAGAGTTAATTAGTTATTAATTAAATTCTATTAAATTAGTGCTGAGAATGTGAAATGGAACGCCATGTGATGCGGCTGATACATATTTTCCTTTCTGTCGTATCCAAAGAAATATATAATGTATTTGTGAAAACTATAAAGCCAAGGGATACATAATCCTTAAATGAACGTACACACTGTATACAAACATCTATGTATAATATAGCAACGCCGTCCTCGTTCATCTTGTATAAGCTTCGTAATCTCTTCCGGATCTCCATAATCTGCTTTAGTAATGGGACGCTTCTGTGCCCACTAGTTACTATCCCTATATCACTATTTACCATATTGCTTCTATGTACTAAGACAAATATATACAGTCAAACAGGTATTACTAATATAGCCACGGATACTTAAATTATTCGTAACCTATTTTATCAAGTTCCGTTTTATTTAATTTTTTAATATTTATACCGTCTCATGTGACATAAACCAGTAGATTTCGATTCCATGTGAAGCAATAAACTGATTTCACGGGACTTCGTTAAGAAAAATTTCACATAATGTTAAATGTCCTGCAAATTTTGTTGTCTGAAAGGGATTTATCGAGGGATTAACTGACGAAAAGCCATCTCTTTTATTCATAATAAAATGCTTATATCATTATTTTCTTGCGGTTGAACGAACTGGATGAAAAGCTACATACGGAGTATTTTTATTTAAAATTTCTATACTAGTCGCGGGATTCTCAGAAATAGTGTTCATAATTTTAAAATACAACGTTTAATAAATTCTTTTGAAGTCTTTTGAGCGTTTTCGCTTATATCAAAATTATTATTTATCCACGTTATGAGATCAAACTACAGCAGTATAAATAGTTTAATTGCACTGTAGTAACTTATATTCGATTCTGGTTCTGCCTCTTTCCATTAACTACGTTAACATGAGGCAATTAGTGCAATTAGCCTGATTTAGTTTTTATGAATGGGTAAATGTATGTCGAATACCTAATTTTAAACTTTTTTTCACCGTATTTCATTGGACAAAACTGTTCGATAGAAGATATTTACTGTTTATTATTTGATACTTACAAGTATCAACCAACGCTACCCTATTGCACCACCTCCTTCTCTTAATGAATAACACACAGGAGGTTTGTGGCTTAACAATAATTGTGATGAAACAATGTATCTTCTGATATAGTATAGGGACTTTAAAATACACAAGAGTTATATTTTAGAAAATCAAGCATGCGTTATTTTGACCGTCCAATTTAATTCTAAGAAGACGGAAATTCGGCCATTTTGTTCAATGTTTGCACCATCGGATTTTGCACTGCAACCCTTATATTAACAAACACAAGATAAAAACGCCAATTTTGTGCACTCGTTTCGAAGTTATGCGCGTATACATTTCCGCAATTGAAAATTAATTAAACTTGAAATAATAAATACAATTTTATGATCTAGATATAATATGTCCACGATTTTACAGCTTTATAATTTAAGGTAAGATTTGGAGTCCATTCTTAGCGTTAAGCATAACTCCCGTAAGTTTAAAATCGAAAACTTATTTCTTTTGAAATGCGCAAGTTATACTTTGTGCTAAGTTTTACTCTGAATACCATAAGATGTCTACTAACCCTTTTTCATTAAAACTAAATCAACGTAATTTTAACGTAATTAATTAAATGTCTACTAAGATAGTAATCTTTTTTCATCGCGGTGTAAATACAATTCCATAGAAAGAAACGAAACAGCACTTTAATTAAACAGTGTAATTAGACGTAATTATAAAATATGTGGTACCTGGTACATAAACGTCTTTCAATGTTTATCATTTACCTTGCTCTATACGAGATACATCATATGGCTTAAACTCTTTAAAGTGATAAAAAAGTAAAGATTTGTCTCAAAATTTCAGCTTATCGATGTCAAAGACGTCATAGAACGTAAGGAATATTATCCTAAATTCGTGCGATGCATGAAGTTGAAAACACTCAGAGCTATAGATAGAACTCTTAATATGGATATAATACCTATTGCCGAAGGAGTCAATTTGGTCAGGTTCGAACTTGTCGATCGAGCGGGTCATGTTTTGACAGGGAATGAGTCTAGGTAAGTTCTATTTTGAAAAAAAAGGTATTTTCTCAGTGTTTAAATTTTAAAAAGTAATTATTTAAAAATTAGCATCTTAATTTATCTAAGGTGTGGCAAAAAACGAACACGACCATTTATATTTATGTTTTCTCAGTTTTTTTTAATGCAAAACTCAGTAGAGCAACTCGTTGATATAGAGAAAAGATTTTACGAATTACCAGCTGTTGTAATTGCTGCGGGTCGTGAAACTTATCTATTAAAATCAAATGTGCATATTGTAGGTTGGTATTTTAAATTTAGCCATAAGAAAACTTTATTAAGTATATATTTTTAATTTCCACTTCTAAGAAAAGAATACAAAGAAAATAAATTATATTAGCGAGCGAGTGAATGACCCAAAAGATATTTGTCAACGTCGTATAAAAAGTGGGTTTCGAATTAAATTGCGCAAACATTAGCTCCACTTTCAGCAATAACAGAAAATAGTTTTATAAGCAATGTTCTGTTACGCTATAACATATAAGTACTATATTTAATGTCTTAGCATTATAATATACGTATTTCTCTAATCTGAGCGTACATATATGTCTGTGTAGGTACCAGTTATATTGTCTGTCGTATAGTTTCTTTATTCACTGGTATTGTCTAAATTTATTTTACAAAGAATACGCTGAATACATGCTGATGGCAAGAACAAAAATATTTAAACATAGTCTATAAATGTAGTCTATATTTATATGTATAAATGCTTGAATGTTTTTTATGTTGACACAACAAAAATCAATGGTGAAACAACCTAAGGTCATAAAAAACCAAATAGACTAAAGCTCCTTATTTTCCCTTAATTAGTACATTAATAAAATACGACTGTTTTAGCACGTGGAGTGACAGCGAATTAGAGCAAGAAGACTGGCGTACCTTAGCTATTCAGAGAATTGGGAGAGTACTGAGAACTCATGTCATCAAATTCGAATTTACTGATAATAAATTGCTTGAAAGAGGTTTTGTTCTATACTTATACTAATATTATGTAGCTATTTTAAGTTTCGTAACATTGTAAAATCTAAACAGAATTGAATACTTTTAAATTATATTCTCAATTACACATTTAACTTAACTTTAAAACGGATATGTATAGTCGACTTCGCATAAAACAGGATTTAGAAAATCAAAATAATTTATTCCATTTTCAGCTGAACAAAGAGGAAGACGCCGCCACCATATGCTGACTATGATGATGTTTGGCATCGTCTCTATTGGCATGGTGCTAGTTCCTATGGGTTTCCAATTTCTAGCTGTGCTTGGAGGCAAGGCTTTGGTTCTGGCCAAAATGGCTCTGATTCTTGCTTCTATACAGGGTCTGAAAAAGGTAATTAAAATTTAGCTGTACTCAAGAGACGCGGGTTAAAACGACGAAAGACAAATTCTTGCGTTTGATATTGGATATACGGCCGTAGTTTAATGACGTATCATGGCATTCGCTTTGTGTGTTGAACTAAAGCTGTAGATCAATCACAATTATTAAACGGGAATCATGTGTCGGTTAATTCGTTTAAATTGTTTTTCTTTGCGTTACCCCCAGCACCTATATCTCGATTAGTATACATGTTAATATGAATAGTTTAAATCGCTCTAAGCGATATTGAAAGAAGAATAATTAAACAAAGAACATATTTTTAAATAGTATTCGTGGTTGACACGCTGCAAAAAAATTATACGGAGAACGTGAACTTAAACTTAATACCAACACAAAAAGTACCTTTCAAAAAATTTCATAAAAATTGCCTGTGAAATGAAGGCAGATAGATGGGTCTGCCACATTTCACATACCCGTTGTAACCACATCCACTTTCATGCATATTTCATATCCAGGCAGCATTTTATACATCTATAATATATATAAAATATACATATTTTTTGTTTTATATAATTGTTCCTCTAATATATTTTGATTAAAGTAATTGTAGATAGTAATAGAACATTTTTTAAAATAATTTGAAATTATCAACAAATGTCATGTATCTATTAATTCAATATGAACATAAATTTGTAATTAATCAACCTCAACATTGTTAATTTAATTCCACCCGCACAAATAATTCAATAAAATTGTTCCAATTTACAAACGTTTAACATAATTATTAACGCGGTGAATTTCCTTTTAAGTTAAAAAGGGCAACATGACATGAGGAAGGTACGACATTATTTTAATGTAACCACAATCATTCTCTATCTACAATTTGGGTTTATACAAAAATAAACCAACGTTTTGTTTAGCAGCATATTTTTTTAAACTATGCAGGTATTTTAAAGTTACTCTAAGCATTCTATTCTCAACCCTGATGTCCTGCATCCGATCCCCTGTCACGTGCATCAATATTCTTTATATTTTGCGCTCTTAACTTCGTGTAAATCTAAAATCGATAGCTTGTTAGTACAGAAATAGTTCGATTTTATAACATTTTGTTAAGAACCCAAGTAATAATTTGTGTTAAATATCACTGGTCTTATTTTAATGAGATTTCGTATTTGTTTCTTCTATTTACGTTTTAGCCCTGACTTTCAACATAAATAATATCAACTCAAAACAATAGAATGTTTCCATTTGATTGCACGTAACAAAGAAAACTGTTTAATAGATGTTTTGTTCCAGATTGCTTCAACTCCGCTGAACTACGCATACTATCACTACCCATACGATCACTACGACAGACGAAGTAACGATGGTCTGCTTACCGCTTTAAAAAATCTCAGAGCAAGACAAAATGACGGTCAAGATAAGCTGATAAATCCCATTAATATCAAACCTATAGTTGATTTGACAACGCACCCGGGAGAGGTGCAAGCCACATATTCATTGGAATTGCCATATAATGGTTTGAACTTTCATGATTCCCCTAATGACGTTTCGACTTGATGTAATTTATCATCTTTTTAACGCACTATTGAGTGTCATTTTTGATATATATTCATAATATGTTTATTATATTATATATCCTAAAGATGTATTAGTGTATTAGTAATCAAAATAAAAGTTTTAAAATATGTTTTTTTAATATTTTTACTCTAAATCCGCTCTTCCCATTCTCTTTAGCGGGTAAGCATTTAACATGGAGTTACGGCATCAGGCGAAACAGCAGAAGGCCAACTTCGACTGATCTTGCTTTACAAAAAAAATTCATTTAGGGCCCCAGCAGTTTGTTAGCTGTCCCCATTGAGAGCTTATATGTAAACAAACAAATTTTTATATAATAATTTATTAGAGGCCCTAGTTTACGCATGGATTTCTTTAGAACGAACGAAAGTTACATGGAAACATGTAAACATAGGAACATATAGATTGCATTGATCTAAATTGCTAATAATGCCTTTTTAGTTTGAAATAGGCTAAAATTAATACATCATGAAATATGAGTTCCCGGTGGGGGTCGAACGTAACTCTTAAGACTAAGTTGGAGAATTTTTATTGCCGTAATAAACGCTAATGGAGATGTTATTTACAAAAGTGTTTAATTTACTTTTCCAACGGTGATGCAAAAGTGTTATGTATTAACTGCCCGTAATAATTACATTGTACGCTTCACGAAGATTCCAGAGAAAACATAATAACGAATTTTTTTGTGTTTTTAAATTGAATACTCCTTAAAACGTACTGGCGGGATTTGTGTCAGTGTAATTGTCATTCTATGAGCCACTGCCCTCATGTTCTTAAGAAAAACTTATTCGAAAAACAATACTAAAAATCTTACTCCATATAAATCTTTATTACTAATCCCAATTGCACTATTGACTTTTATATGACTATGTACCGCGGAATTCCAATGTTTCGGGCGATATTGCAAGAAAAGCCCTGCGATTCTGTAACTCACTTTTCGAACTCACACAGCGGTTTTCGCATCGGTGGTCGCTCTCAAATCAGTCGTGAAGCAGTCGTTTTATGATTTGGCATTCTGAAAAGGTGGGAGCTTGTAGTTCATTGTTTATTAGAATGCAGAATACAGAATACAGAATCGCAGGGCAGTATAGAAATTTCATACAGAAACGTCGGCGTACACTGAAGATATAGAGAATCGCTGGATTGCTTTAAAATTATGAATATATGTATTGGAACGAATTATGGAAATAAACGTATTTTATTTTCACATAAATAACGATTTAGTATTTACATTGTGTCTGTCAGTGTTACGTGAGTATATGGCCCGCGCTTAGATTTTACAATAACATTGTTATAAAAATCTTTATTACTTACCTTTAGGTAATTAGATAATGTAATGTCTGTAACGAGTATTTTTTTTCAAGTCTTCCCATATAACACATATATCTGTATATTTAATATGTACTAATTTTTTGCAATTAAATACTGCTTTGCAGAAACGTACATAAACCAAAAGGTTTTTACGGAAATACGGACAACAAACAATAACAAGAAACTCATTGCGTAATATTCAGTTTTATTTAGAAATTTATTTACACAAAATTAAATATACTAAAGATTATGACGGTTCGCGGTCCCGTTACCTTGTTAGATCTTATTACGGGCGCTAATCATTAAAATTGGGGCGAAATAGGATGCGACTCCATTTTATCTTTGAGACGTTACTTAATTTTGACGTTTTATTTAAGACAAAGATTACAATTAGGCTATGATAATTTTTCACTTTATCGACAATAGCAATTTCTTCTGTAATCTTATACAAAGTAAAGATTTAGCCGAAAGGATCCGAGGCTTCATTATGTATTTTTCTAAATAATTTTAAATTTCGAATAGTTTCAAAGACTAATACTTAAAAAATATTTATTACAAATAGATTACTCTTAATATTACTTAGGTGCATGTAAATTATTATTACTTAGGTGAATGTAAACATTTTCAAGAGGCTTTTTTCCTGTTCGCATGGTTCTAACCACTCATCCTATTGCCTGGTCGAAATTGATTTTTTTTCTTAGTAAAAATGTCTCAGGTACATCACTGCTCTTCCAGTAAGTATCTATAAATACAATAAACAGTCTTCGTCATTAACTGTTACATTATAATAGGGTGTTGTGAGTGACACCCACGTACGTCCATTATCCATTTCGCCTGAACAAATATCACATGTCATATCAATAAACTAAGATCTCTATTATCAATGGCTATTCAATATAAAACCAAAGAAATGTCACCACTGTGATCTTAGTATCTTATACTAATCTAATAGAATGTTAATAGAAAATATATACCGCAAAATGTAAATTAATGATATTAACCTTTACAAGAATGTAGGGGATCAGCCTACGATAATTTACTCTCATGCCTCATGGTATTGCGAATGTCTTTCTTAAAAAATAAAATAATTATCTAAAATGCCACTATGAATTCCACGAAGGCGAGATCTATAAACAATGTGCTACGCTTTAATCTATGACAAACATTGATAACATTTTACACATTATTTAACACCTGACCTAAACACAGTTGTTTAAAATTTTCAAACTGTGTAATCATTCCATTTTTAAAATATTAAAAAGGACACCACAGATCTGTAAAACAGTTGTGTATTCCAATTTCAAATATTTTTTTTGATTCGGTTTAAACAAGTATAAGTAAACGTGAAGCGCATACAAGGGTGCGCAGTGAATTTGTGTTCCTATAAAGGGAGCCGGCAAAAGCTGCCCCATTCACAACTTGTTCGACGCCGACGTCACTAGTTCGAACTTTCGCAACTTTTATTGAAGTGACAACTGTTATCATGAGGACGGTATTTTGCCTTGTTGGTCTGGTGTTCATGTGTAATGGTATTAGCGGCTTGCTGCTGCCGGTAAGTCCATATTTTTAACTTATTATCATAATTTCCGTAATTACGTTACATTTACTTTTTCTTCAATAAATAAATAATAATAAATTGTTTAAATTAAAAATGTTAAAATGTTTTAAATAATTAAGAATGCCGCATAATATTTTTGTAGGTTGTTGAAATGTATTTACAATGATTATAATTTTAATTAAAATCTAAAATAACATTGCAAAAATATTTTAAACATTAGGTTATAAAATAATAAAACATCATGTTTGAGAAAAAACCTTATAACACAACTTACAGATTTAAATAACGATTATAGATAAAAATATATTTAGTGTTAATATACAAAACGCCTCACCTTTGAATTCTTAATACTATTGAAAAAGTAAGTAAAATTATTTCTGTGAAATCATATTGATGTTATCTTTAGCACGCCTATAGCACAAGACATCTCTTCAAAACATCAACAAAATTATAAACCAAGGCAAATATTGCGATTATAAAGTTTAAAATCTACAACAAACAAAGCTGGAAATTGTAATCTAGGCAGAAGAAACAAACTTAACGCTGAAATGAATTTAATGAAATATGCTGTTCTGTATACATAGAGAATTTTATAGCAGCCTTTAGCGTGCTCAAAAGAGCAGAGGTATTTGATCGTAGTGTTAAGCTTAACCTTTGACAGCATTGGATTAAACTTTTTTTTTAAATAATTAAATAGCTTAAATTTTAATATAGATAAAATTATAACACTTCCATTTATCAGTTCAATTGATTTGACACCGAAACAAATATACTATAGTAGGTACATTTTATGGGTTTGGTCCCGGATTACCGCAAGATTTTGATTGCTATATAGAATAGGAAGGGTGAGGTTAAGTTTACCTGGTGTTGTATTGTATATTAATATTGTTTTAATTTATATTTTTATAATTGTGAGTTTCTGAGTTATAGTAAAAAACCTTAAAAAATTGGGATTTATTTGGGTGTATTTTCTTATTACCGAGTTAGAAATTACCTTTAGATCTCGTGTACGACTTACACCCGGTTTCTGTATTTAGAATACCAGTCATCAGTTCAAGTATTCAGTAGAATATCAGTCATTGGTTCTAGACGATTTTTCTATCCTCTTTCCGTTCTTTGTCTGGGCATTGCAGGTGAGGGGCCTATAGTCTATTTCTAACTCAGAAAGCTACCGTATTTAATTATATGAAACATATTTAATAAGGCTTGTTAGATGTTCAAACTTGGAAAGCTAGAAGCTAATTAATACGAATACGTAGTAAAAACTTTTAATTGTGTAATAACTTATATGAGTAACGAAGGTATAGACTTTAAACACAATACCATGTTATAAAATTTTCTTAAATACATTATCAGAAAGAAATAAAACAATCAATCACTTTTCTAAAATAGCCTTGAAAAAACATATAGCATATCCGACATGCTTATGAGAAATACAAATATTTTTCGAAAATAAAATATGTTGTACCAGTTATAGTTGACGTAGCGTCAATTGCAATACTTAAGAATTTAAAGTTAATGCCTTAATCAAATTAAATAATATACTGGCTTGACATGAAATGGTGAGAAACCAAAAAAATGGTCTGTCAACCAAAGGGCGTTCCAACCTTATCAATTCCGCGGAAATTATTATTTTCATTTAAAGTAAGTAAATTTAATCCTTTTTGTATATGATAGTATATATGAGTAAATATTGTGTTAAAACCGACAAGTCTTCGAGTTTAGTTTAGACTAGCGGGGACTATAAGCATGATGCCTATGCCTTTCTTAATATATTTTCTCATCTCTTAACATATTTGAAAAGTCTGTTTGCAGTCTCATAACACCTCCTTAATCAGGGCTGCTTGCGCTAAATAAATTATAGCGTTTGTTGAAACAAACATTAGAATCAGCCTACTGCAATGGTCAACCCAAAACATTGCTGAAATATAATGATTATTGGTTTTCCGGAAAGCGAGCCTAGCACTTCCGGATTATACATGAAATCGAACAATCTACACAGTACTTAGGTGAATGTATCGGTAACTTAAGGTAATTTATGCTATGCTCTGCGCTAGCTTTAACTTGAAAAGTTTAATTAAAAGACTTACAATATTTCTCCTCGGTACACGATGATATGCTATGAATTTTAAGAGCTTGTTTTGAAAAGGATTTATTAATTAATTTTACGACGGACAATCTACGCTTTTAGTCTTAAACTGCTAACAACACATTTATAAATACGTTACTGCAATACATACCGAATTTAAACGTATTTATTCAACATTTGCTGATTATAGACCTGCCTTGCGATTCTGTAACTCACTTTTTAAACAATAAACTACAAGCTCCCTCCTTATCAGAATGCCAAATCGTCTGCTTAACGACTGATTTGAGCGCGACCGCCGCTGTGAAAACCGCTGTGGGAGTTCGAAAAGTGAGGTACAGAATCGCAAGGCTGGGCCGATTTTTGAACTGTAAAAAGTAAAGATTCTTATTAGACATAGACATAACATTTATTACTAAAAACACACACACACATAAACACTCAAAATAACAATAATCGAAGAAAAATATATATAATGTGAGATATCAAAAAAAAAACCCTTTTCCCATTCGGTTCGTTTCAAGTTTGTAATACGTGTGTGCTGTGGCTGTAATTGGCCCTGGCTCAGCATTATGCTGAGGAGCATAATGTTCCACAGCGCTGATCATTGTGGTAATGGTATTTAAAAGATTTTGGTCAAGTGCCTTTTAAAAGTCATTTAGGGACTTCATAGTAAATTTCCTTGAGTATGAACATAGAATTTCAATGAGAAAGCTATATTGTTAGGAAATTCAACACTTACAAAACGCTGATTATGGTAAAATTGCGCCGTAAATATACGGCTATTAAATCCAACCCGAATAAAGAGGTCACATACATTTAAATCAAAGTAAGTTTTCTTAAGCCTTTGAAGCTTTTACAAAATTGTATTAAGCCTTGTTTATTTTTTACAGACCTAAATGGATTTCAGCAAACTGTGGTTGGATAAAATATTCACGTAAAATTCATTAATCACACTCCTTTAAGAGCGGCCAACCCGTCTATCTTTTGATACAAACGCTCGTACGTGATTATGGCGTAACAGATATTTCTTTGAAAGTTGTGAACTAATAGGTATCTTGGACACTATATCTAGGTTTCTATTAAAACGCGAAATCAAAATTTTAAGAAATAAATTCTTATATAATTTTATATGAAGTTTGGGCGTTTATAATGTACTCATTAATTGTAACCGGAAAGAAATATTTCCATAGAAACCTTGCAAATGTAATGGAGTTTCTAAATGTAAAACTTTTTTTCACAATCTTGTAAGGCTTACGAAAAAACACGTATTTCTTGGAACACGTTTTATGAAATTTCCGCACACTATTTTTCTTTCAATGTTATCGCGTTCTCACTTGCTTGTTAGTTATGTGGATGAAACAACAAGTTTTTGGCATGCTCGCGTTGCCGTTCGTCGGACGGGGAAGGGCGCTCTTAAAATCAGTATTATATTTTACCGATACTAATCTATGAGATTGGAGATTTTGTTACTTTATTAATTATACTTGACAACTACTTAAAGATATCCTAAATGAAGATAAAGCA
Organism: Pieris melete; assembly: GCA_963693345.1. Taxonomy (NCBI): domain Eukaryota; kingdom Metazoa; phylum Arthropoda; class Insecta; order Lepidoptera; family Pieridae; genus Pieris; species Pieris melete. The sequence continues at coordinate 3,543,045 of CAVNZK010000006.1, read as the reverse complement.
CACGAAATAAGTCCTCAAAAGATAATGGTTGGCATTATACTGCCTCATAAGGAAAAAGAGTGGAGCTACTAGCCTCAAGTTCTTGACCTCATATTTTTGTATCTGTTTCGGGATCTTTTATTCTTCGTAACAGTCAAGTGCCTGACACATGCCATCGACTACTTGCAGAAAAAACATCGTGAGGAAACCGACATGTCTTAGGGTGAGATCTATAGAGCGGACTTAGACTTTGCTCTGACTTAACTATCGAGCTAAGACACAGTCGGTATTTATAGAGCAAACTACGAATCTCTCCGAGTGTTGGCTTAGCTTAACCTCAAGTCCACGAAATCGACGACTTACCAAAAACTTTGACTATAAGCCTAACAAAAATAATGGCCTAAAATTTGCTTTACCATCATATCTTTTACTGGACTTTTTATTTTTGTCGGTTTTTAATGAACGGTGTTGCCATTTTGTATCGGAGTTCCATAGACTTTGGGAAAAATAGAATTTGATTTCAAAGAAATTATGAATGATCTTGATAAATACCTATGAAATGCATGAATTAAAATAATTACACATTATTATGGTATTTATTGTTGTTTATTTATATTATTTATGTAATTGTTCAAACCCCATTTTTGAGAAATCTTAAAAATAACTGGTGTGATTTTGTATGTCACCTGGCAGCCCTGGCATATTATAGTGACAACGAAATTCAAACTATAACCTAACCGATGTCTCTCGCTTCACATCTATTATTTTCGTTTCCCTGAATCTTCTACCATTTATTACCTGACTACCCTAAAAAAATTGAGATAGGAGTGGAACATATGAAATTAAAAAATCTGTTAGAAATAGAATTTCTTCAACAAAAATATTAATTAGTATTAGAAATATGTATTACACTTAAAAAAAGAATCAGAAAATAAATGATTAAAATGAAACAAGTTTTGTTTTGATATTCTTTATTACCAAACAAAATACCTAGTTAAATTGTGCAATCACAGATTGCCGGAATGCTAGATACAGGTCTAGGAGATCTTTCATTGTTTCTGTGTTACTCAACTTCTGCTGTCAGCAAGATCACCATCATCATAAGCATCCCCTCTCTGTATACCTATATTATGCAATACAGCACAAGCTATAATTATATATAACTAGTATTTGTCAATTTTGACTGTAGTCCTAGCTGTAAACATGGAAATTTCCTTTTTCACACTCCGAAAAACCTTTAAAAAATATGCCTAGTTCTTATTTGAGAATAATTATAAATATTGTCAGCTCTTGTCATTGGATTTAAAAGTGTTGTTAACATGAAGTTAAGTGCTGGATAACCGCTGTCACCTACTAAAACAGGCATTTTCTAAATATCCTGCTGTTGTGTGAACTGTCAGGCCACCTAGTCACTATAGCAAATATTTCCATATCAGGCCCTATTATTGCTTGCACATTTACAGAAAAATACCCTTTTTTATTTCTGTATGCTTCAGAGTGAGCGATACCTTTGGGTCTATTAATTTTTATATGGGTGCAGTCAATAGCTCCGATTATACTGTTTAGGCCATGGTGAGTATTAGATCTTCCTAATTCTTCAAACTTTGTTTTGGCTGTGTTCATATTTCTTGGAAAATTTACAAATCTAGGAAGTAATTTACTCAACTCTGCAGAGACTTTATTTATAATTAAACAGACTGTAGATGGGCTTATGCTGTTCAGATCACCACACACCATCTGTAATGTCAATAAATTATTATTAGTCACATATATGTTATGTTTCTGAAAGTCAGAAGACAAAAGTCTTCAACATATGTATTTAAAATCATTTGAGAAGAGGTATAATATATCAAATTGAAAAACCATACATATTTATGAACACAATATTACCTGAAAACATCCAGTTGCATTTTTATGCCTTAATACAATAAGTATTTGCAATTGCGGTAGGTTTGGCGATCCTCTGTTGTTATAAGGTTGCAAGTTTGTAATGATCAGCGTCAGGATCACATTTAATACCGTGTGTTTCAAAATACGGTTCCTTCTTTTGAATTCATTCTCACCGTACAGGATGGAAGGATTTTGGTTTTATTAGTTCCGAACATATACAACACTTTAGGCATTCGTGGATTCATATCGGCTGCAGTTCCTACCCTTTCAATGTTTTCTATTGAAGATAGAAATCTCTCTCTCCATGATGTCACTTTCGATATTGATATTTCCAAGCGGTCCATGTTACAAAGCCAAATCACAAAACGTCACAGTGCTTCGGGAATGCGTAGGTCTTAAGTAGGTATACGTGTAACGTGTACGATCAATTTAATATTTATAAGCTCATACAAACAGAAACAGAAAAGAGAAAAAGTGGTTTAAAATTTTCAATTGTTGATAGTTGATACAAGTGCTCTGTTGCTGTTGTCAAAACATTTCGATCCGTTCTACGTAATAAAATTATTGTCATCTTTAAATAATTAATACATTTTCTAAAGGTTACTCGTAAATTTCTAGTTATTGCAATAATAAAATAAATGAATACATAAATAACAATAAATTGAAGATATATGTGTACCGTTTTAGATGTTTAAATATTTGTTATTGTTTACTTTTTTAAAGGATAATAAACAAAGTATTGCATGAAATGAAACATCAATTTGTATTTTGACATTTGCTGTCTTAGCTTGGGCTTAGCTTAATCTCACCGTTAAAATGTCTATAAATACGAAATCATAGTTTAACCTTAGTGTACACTAAGCCAAGTTTTTCGTAAGGTAAGTCTGAGCAAAGTCCAAGTCCGCTCTATAGATCTCACCCTTAGACCCAAAAAGTCGACGGCGCGGCGTGTATCAGGCACTGGAGGCTGATCACCTACTTGCCTTTTAGATTTAAAAATGATCATGAAACAGATTTAGAAATCTGAGGCCAAGAGCTAAAGACGTTGTAGCGCCACAAATTTTTTTTTTAATCTTAAAGGATTCTAATCATGTCATTAAAAAAATTAATCTGATTTGCATAAACCAGATAACACTTTGATGTAAGAACAATTAACAAACTGTAATTGCTGTAAACAAACTGAATGTTACGTCAATTGAGAATTGAAACTACTCTCGCTAAACTAAACAAACGAATAATCAAAGTTTAATTGCGTCGTCACTATTGGTTAAAATTATTATCAAAGTTATCCCAATACTTTATGTTTAGCTCGAAAGTCTTGAACCCTGAAGAAAATATTGTAAATATATTTTTTTATATATCAGAGTATTTTTTATATAGCAAGAGTCTTGCAACAGAAGGCAAGCGCTTGGCCGGCCTTATAAGAATTGTTACGCTTGAAGTAGGTACCTACTCTAAGTCGAATTGGTTCGGAAATACTTCAGTGGGCAGCTGGTTCCACATAATGGTGGTGCGGGGCAAAGACAGCCTTAGGAAACGCTCAGTTCACTGATTGCGCTGGTGAAATAACCTCTGGTCACAGGTTACTTCACCAGTGGGCGATGGAGTCGTCACGTCCCGACGCCGGGAAAAGGCAGAACAAAAAGATCGCCTGGAACAACGACTGTTCTGTAAAAAATATAGGAAAATGCGGTTTTTCTTACTGGAATTGAAGGACTTTGCATTAAACCACGTTTCTCAGTTTATTACTTTAATCACATTTGAGAAATCATAATATATAAGTAAATTATTAACAATGACCGAAACTGAAAGAATTTACATTTGATGTGAAGTAAGAAATAATATGTTTTAACTTACGTTTGTGATTACCTACCTTACACTTACCTTACCTTACATTTTTAATCTTTACCTTTAAACATTTTTCTATGAATAGAAAAGCCAATCCACTCCAATCCAGTACCACGTACATACTACACAATAACAAGAGTAATGTTCGTCTCTTTCGGTTTCCCATATAATAGATTTTTCTTTGCCCGCGTTTCCTTATAATGTCACAGGCATTAGAGCGTGATTAACATATATCTGAGATGACATAAGTTCGCAGGGATTACGGTACGCCTCAAGAGATGCGCCGTTGTCGTGGTTCTCGAGAGTTCGACGTCAGCCACTTCTCACACATCGTGTCATAGATATAAATCAGGGTTAGTACTCATAAAACAATTCTGAATATACTAGAGTAGAGATATGGTATGAATTTCATGTCGAGGCCTCCGTGTCTGATTGTGATTTTTATAATCATGATATTATTTAATAAATATATTTATGCTGGCAGGCCTTCATGTTTCAGACAATCTAGAATTTTCTAATATAAGAACATTATATTGCATGAGATATATTGGTTTTAAATTAGTTTCTTTTATGTATCCTATTGAATTAGTACTAAATTACTGTTTCCGAATAAAATGAAATAAATATCTGTATCGTGTATAGTAAATATTGCTACTTAGAACACCGTAATTGATATAAAGCTAATGATGTAATGTATATAATATAATAGACTAGATAATATAAGAATTGACTTTGAATAATAATGTAAAATTCTTTAAGACAAATTTGCGCGCCATCGTGTGTGGCAGAATATGCGAACGATTTACGATTATATCACCTTAACATTTTGTACCATATTCTTGCAATAAATAAATTATTATTATTACTAAAATGTGGTTCATAGATTGTTTCATGGTTACGTCTGAAGAGGGGGAGCTATTCTTCAAGTCACCGACCGATGACCCGGTGGTGTGCGGTATCTACATGATAGCTGAGCCCGATAAACGAATCCAGGTCACCTTCAACTACCTCGACGTGCCCTGCGATAATGGGGGACTTGTAGCGGTGAGGTTTTAATTGGTTTAATTTTTAAAAGCACTTTATTGAATAAATATAATTTATAATAGGTGCCCCCGGGAACTTCGTTTCTCCTTAATGCGATTTTAGCCTACCTTTTTAGAACATACCAAAATGGAACATTTTTCTATGCGACCCCAGAAACTGTTCGGTTTTCTGGAATGAAAACTTTTTAGATTTTTCTGTGATTTTTCTCTATATAAACCTCAGAGTGCAAGTTATAAGTTCTTAATTAACATATAAAAATAAAGGTTGATCGTAGAAGGTATATGAAAATTAAGGGTTATGTGTTTTTTGGTTCATCATAAAAAAATATAAACAAAAAATTTTGTCTAAAAAATAAAAAAATTGTTTTAGAGTGGACACTCCTTATCACCACTTAGGGGTTTGAAAGATAGATAGTAGCCGATTCTCAGACTTACTTAATATGCATAAAAATTTCATAAGAATCGGTCGAGCTGTTTGGAGGAGTATGGGATATTGTGACACGAGAATGTTATGTATTAGATATAATGCTTAGTACTTCATGTACCTAAATTTAGGAGTTGAATACCTTGCATTTCACAAAATGAATATATCAATATTATTTTATCTTTATTTAACATTCTAATACTGGGTAGATAATGTAATCTCGTCGTCCACCGCTCATTCTATTCAGAGTTTTAATACAATCTTCGTTACGTTGTACACGAAGTTGGGACAGGACTTAAAGTTTTCAAATTGTAGTTTAATCTTCTAATAGATCTTTCAGCTACTTAAGAGCCAAGCTTGTGTACAGAATGCAACTTCAGGTTTCTTTTTGCGTTGTCTTTTGTACTTTGACAAACTCCTAATACTATAAAGGAATCTGTGACTGTGTTCGATGTTCACAGTATCGAAACACGTAACGTAATAAGATCTATCAAAAATAGTCCAACAACATTAGAGGATTTCATTAGGCGTAATTTTTTTGAAGTGAAACTTCTTATCGGGGTTGGAAAAAAAATTAGTGTAACATTTTTTCGTTACGCGTCACATTTTTCGGTTACGCGCCATGTTGCTTTTTGAAGTCAAACTTCTTTATCGACGTATGGTAGAAATTTTGTAGCAAATCGTCACGTTTTTCAATGATAGTAATAATTCTATTACAATTAATGAAATTCTATAATAATCTTTGTAGTAATAAGGTAAAATGAAATATTTGTATTCATGTCTATGATAATAAAAGCCTTTTGTTAAACTTTATCTAATTTAACGAATTTCTGTGAAGTGGCATATAGTAGATCATTTTTCGAAAAATAAGATCATAAAGAAGTTTCACTTCTTACGTGTGTACACCTAGTACACGCACAATTTTTTTATTAGAAGTCGTTCTAATATTGAAAATTTGTCGGATTTAATTTCAGCGTGGCGAATAAAAAGTACATACACTCCTTGCTCGATGAGATTTTCGTATCTTCTTTGATAATTTTATTTCTTTAATACGCCAATAAATCTAAGTGAAATTATATGTTTAGGAAAAAATTGTTTTTAGTGGATTGATGGATGGGAGTTAAACGGCCAAGTGTGGCCAGCGGATTCCTGGGATGATGATAGAATGATAGAGTCTTGTGACCGAAGACCGCAGCGTAAACTTGTTTCGCGTCAAAATGCGGCTCTCATACAATACAGAGTTCCAGCTCGGGGAAAGGGCTTTGCTGTCACAATACGACATCTGAAGAACACACGACGTAAGTTCTTATACCGACGTATCATTTCATTTAATTAACATACTATGTGCTTTATATATACGGTTTAAGTGAAGATATGTACATACAAACAGACTTCTTTATAGATTTACCTAGGAATATTGCTTCAGAAATTTGGTTTCAGTCGTTCAGTTGGTTTTGAATATTTTTTTTATATATATATATATTATATTTTAAATTTTTTATATGTAAAATATGTTCATTATTTTTTGAAATATATAAAAAATACTTTTGGCTTACCCAACTTTGTTTACAGAGCAAGAATATTTCATAAGCTCTTTCATTTTGTTGGTTATTTTTACTAACTTTTAATACGTATTGAATTTTAATATTCATTTGACTAATTTTTATTATGTTTTATTTAAATAAAACTTACATATTATAGCCTTTCGCTGACCCTAACTGCTGAAAATTATTAAATGTTATTTTAGTTAAACTAATCCATGACTAAGATTTTACAGATCAGTTTTGTATTATTATACATCATAAATAAATATATCAGATGAGAAATCAAAAATATATTTATACCTGAACCGTGATCAATTCCATGATTAAGTTATTTCGATTTGTCCTGTTTGTGTATCGCGTTATAAGTAATAAATTTCTCTGTATCTCGAATTGCTTTTAGCGACAAAATGATTTCGGTGTAACTACATTTTGTCCAATATATTGAGTTACAGAAAGCTATTATTGTTTTGTAATAGAGGCGCTTCTTGTCGCGTAATTTGACTCGAATCTTCAAATTAGTATCGCAATCGTCGTATATTTAAGTTTTCAAATATTAACTATATTAAAAATCCCTACTAATATTATAAATGCGAAAGTAACTCTGTCTGTCTGTTACCTTTTCACGCCTAAACCGCTGAACCGATTTTGATGAATTTTGGTATAGAGATAGATGGAACCTTGGGAAAGGACATAGGATACTTTTTATCCATCCCGATCCCGATCCCGGAATTATACGGGTGAAAACGCGGGGTGCAGTTATGTATCGCATAATTCAAATACTCCTAGCCAGCTTTTAGAATACTTTCTGCCTGACATGTCCATCAGGCCCATCGGCCTATACACTATGAATGTGTGAGTGTGACGATGCATGGTGTGGTGTGGCGGGGCTGGCGGGCGCGGGCGCGCTGCGCGGCGCGGCGGCAAAGACGTGCGGGGGACGCGGATGGCTCGGTGGGAGGAGTGTAGATCACAAAGTATGCTTACCCGAACGGGCAGACACGTGAGGGCAGACGTCGTTGGCGGACGCATGCGATATCTACAATTTTGAGCTGCAACGTATTCGCTTTCTTTACGTTTTCATTGGTGTTTAGGGTTTCTTGGATAAGCATTTTGTGTTATTTACTTAGTTGTTTTGGTTGTTATTATTAGTTTAGCATAAGTTAGTAGTAGGTAAAATTATAGTTAATAGGTAAAATAAATACTTTAATTAATTTTTTAGGATAGGTATAAAATTGTAGTAGATTAGTAGGCAGGTTTTTTTAAGTTTTTTCACATTTAGTAAGTAGTTACGGTACCTAAGAAGGTCAGCATAGTTTTTATTGAGTATTAATAGGTAAGTAATGTTGTTTTGTGAATAAAATAGTTCCAGTAGTTTCGCATATAATTTTATCGATTCATTTTGTTTTTATTCCATGTAGATAGTATATTTTTTTTAACATTTAGTTTTAGTTTTGTTTTTGTTTTATTTCATGTGTATAAGTACCTACCTTAAGTATAGTTTCGTACTCAGTACCTTTAACTAAATTATTTGTCAGCTAAAGAATTTTTTTTTGCATAAGTACTTACCTGTTTTTATTACTTTAGGTAGGTAACTGGTTAAGTAATATGCCTCGCAAGCGTAAATCTAATTTAGCGCGTAGCTCTAAAAGAGCTCGAACTGCGCAAGTAGCTAGATCCCAAGAATCTGAGGAGCAGACTCAGGCCCGGCAGATTTTAGATGCTGAGCGACACGCAACGCAAAGAGCTACCGAGACCTATGAACAAACTCAGGCCCGGCAGATTTTAGATGCTGAGCGACACGCAACGCAAAGAGCTGCCGAGACCTATGAACAAACTCAGGCCCGGCAGATTTTAGATGCTGAGCGACACGCAACGCAAAGAGCTGCCGAAACCTATGAACAGACTCAGGCCCGGCAGATTATAGATGCTGAGCGACACGCAACGCAAAGAGCTGCCGAAACCTATGAACAGACTCAGGCCCGGCAGATTTTAGATGCTGAGCGACACGCAACGCAAAGAGCTGCCGAAACCTATGAACAGACTCAGGCCCGGCAGATTTTAGATGCTGAGCGACACGCAACGCAAAGAGCTGCCGAGACCTATGAACAGACTCAGGCCCGGCAGATTTTAGATGCTGAGCGACACGCATCATTGATAGCTGCAGAGATGCCAGAAGAATCCCAAAGACGACGTGTGTTAAATGCTGAACGGCAGTCAGAAAGGAGAAATGCGTTTACAATGTATACATGGGGAGCATTCCACAATGCTGCTTTTGATTATGACCCATCGATTGAGTATAATAACCATCGATTACTTCTCATAGGTGGAATGGATAAAAAATGTATACATTGTGAAGCACTCAAGTGGAAAGAAGAAACTCCGGGTATGTGTTGTTCTGGTGGCAAGGTTTCAATTCCAATACTTGGAGAACTAGAGGAATCATTGAAGTCTTTACTTTTAGGTGATAACAACGAATCGCGGCCTTTTTTTAATCAAAATAAGGAAATATAATTCATGCTTTCAAATGACGTCATTTGGTGTAGAAAATGAGGTGGTTATGCCTGGGTTTTCATCTACTTTTACAATCCAAGGTCAAATCTATCATAGGATTGGTTCTTTGCTTCCTACAAATAATGAGCAACCAAAATTTTTACAGATTTATTTTATGGGAAATGAAAACGACGAGGTTGACCGCAGGTGTCAAAACATTCAATTAGTAGAAAAGGATATTGTCTTAAAGATTTAGAGAATGTTGCATGAACATAACCGCCTAATAAACACTTTCACAACAGCCTTAGAAAGAATGCCGGGAGATGATTATAAGTTGGTGATTCACCCAGATCGTACACCAAGTGGGGAACACGAAAGACGATATAATGCACCTTTAATAAATGAAGTCGCAGCCATGGTTTGTGGTGAACAGTTTTCTTCCCGTGATATAGTTTTACATGCCCGTGATAACACACTAACTAGGGTGCCGGATACACATAAATTTTACGATGCGTTACAATATCCGCTAATATTTAGCAAAGGGCAAGAAGGGTATCACTTTCAAATTCCACAAGTCGATCCTGTAACTGGCCTGCCCTTGCCTAACAAAAAGGTATCATGTATGGACTTTTATGCCTTTCATATCATGATTAGAGAAAATGATTTTAATATTATATCACGATGCAGGCAACTGGCCAATCAGTTTTATGTTGATATGTAGGTTAAGGTAGAAAGTGAACGATTACGATACATAACATTAAATCAAACTAAATTAAGAGCAGAAAATTATATCCACCTTCAAGACGCAGTAGCGAATGACGCTAATCTAAATCCTAATGATATTGGTAGAATGATAATTTTACCGTCTTCATTTGTAAATAGTCCGAGGTACTTACACGAATATACTCAGGATGCGTTTGGTTATGTACGTACATATGGTCGCCCTGACTTATTCGTTACGTTTACTTGCAACCCAGCATGGCCGGAAATAGTAAATGAATTAATGCCGGGTCAAAGCGCGATTGATAGGCATGATGTAGTCGCAAGAGTTTTTAGGTTGAAAGTTAAAAAACTTATGTCTGTTATTTCCAAAGGCAGAATATTTGGAGAAGTGATCTGCTTTATGTATTCCATAGAGTGGCAGAAGCGTGGCCTACCACATGTCCACATATTATTGTGGTTAAAAGACAAGTTGAGACCCGATCAAATTGATAATATTATCAGCGCAGAAATACCCGATCCAAGCACTGACAAGACACTTCATGATATTATAGTTAAAAACATGATTCATGGTCCATGTGGACCTGAAAATCCTCAGTGCCCTTGCATGAAAGATGGAAAATGCACAAAGAAATTTCCTCGCAAATTACACAAAGACACTGTCCACAGTGAAAACGGATACCCACTCTATCGTAGAAGAGCACCAGCAGACGGAGGTCGAACGGCATCTGTGAAACTACGAAATGGGAGTTACGTCACTATTGATAATAGTTGGGTGGTCCCTTATTCCGCTATTCTATTAAAAATATTTAACGCCCATATAAATGTTGAGGCTTGCAGTTCAGTGCGCGCTATCAAATATATCTGCAAATATATTAACAAAGGCAGTGACCAAGCTATTTTCAATTTTAGGAGCACAGAGCTTGCAAATCGCGTAAATGAAGTGCATACATATCAATCTGGTCGTTATGTTAGCAGCAACGAAGCCGTGTGGCGGTTATTAGGGTTCCCGTTGCACGAAAGGCACCCCACCGTTACACATCTAAGTGTACACTTAGAGAACGGTGAACGAGTTTATTTTACAGAAGATAATTTCCACGAGCGACTATCTACTCGACCAAAAACCACCCTTACAGCTTTTTTTGAACTTTGCATAAGAGATGAGTTTGCAAGAACTAGAATAATCTCTACCGATTTGCCATTCCAATTCAAAAGAGTACAATTTCCCCTGAAAGCAGCATTCGCTATGACGATAAACAAAGCTCAAGGACAGACACTCAAAGTAGCTGGTGTTCATTTAGAAAAAAACTGTTTCTCCCATGGGCAACTGTATGTGGCGTGCTCACGAGTATCGAGTCCACAAAACCTACATGTTTTGACCAAAGAAGGAAAAACAAAAAATGTCGTATACAAAAACGTATTAAACTAAGTTAAGTCAGGGATCAGGGTCAGGAAAAGTCTACCTATGTTAATCTCAATAATTCAATGTGCCGGCTTCATTAGAATCGTTTCATTATAGTTTCAGAGCCTATTCAGTCCAAACAAATTTACACGAAGTAGTAGTTCTACGCAGACGAAGTCGCGGGTAACAGCTAGTATATTATATTTTTTACTTAGTTTTAACGTCTTCCAGCTTTCACCAAGATGAAATGGTTTTCGTTTATTACTTTAATGAATATGAAGATATTCTACTGGTATTGACGACAAAATTACGAACCATTTATATAAATCATTAAAAACAATTAAAATATATAATATTATTATTATTTAATTTTCATTATTTTTAAACGCGAATTTATTCCATTATTTCTTTGCCAAATTGCGATTATATCAGTTAAGGAAGATAGAAAAATCTTTTATCGTGTTATGATTATAACTGTAAATGTATATCATACATTACATCTTAAAAACTCGGACGTTTCCAATATGTTTGTTAAGTACATTTTTATTATGAAAAACGGTAAACAGTAGTAACAAAAACAGTGCTAAGGTTAGTCCAGCTTTATTAATAATTGGATGGATAAGTATTCAAACTTTATCTGCAGCTTGCAATCTAATGTTGTTCGGCGCTGAAGGAGTGTACACGCTACGCAACCACGGCGAGGCCGGAAACTGTTCTATCATAGCAATATCTCCCACAACAGTTCGTGTACTGGACTTGAATGTTGGCCAGACGGTAAAAAGAGACACGCTACTAGAAATGGAGACTGGGACTATTCACCGTGTATGTACTTTTTAACTAAATATACTTCTTGTTTAGTGTTGGCCTGAGATTTTGCGTTGTTTAGGCAATGAGTACTTTTTCCGGAGTTGATTTAAATTATGCTTAATATTCTACTGATTGACTCTATAGATGCTAGTATTGTATATATATTATATTAGTATTATCTCTAACACTCTTATTTTAGAATACAATATTTTGTGTTTTTTTAATAGCGATCTCGGAACTTGACTTTGCTATCTTTTTGTACAGAATGTAAACATTATTTATGTATAGTATATTTGTCGTTGTAATGGCGATTCTGTCATAATATAATATATGTCAAAATAAAATCAAAACCGTTATTACTTGTCAAAAAATAAATAATAATAATATCATAATTTTATTGTAAATACAGTATATATATACATATATATATTTGATTGTTATGATTACTAATAATAAATATAAAAGTGATTCGAAAAATATTTAACATTTTAAAATAGTTCAGTTAAGTGAGTTTCATTGAGTTGACACAAGCAAAGTGGAAAAATCCTTAAAACATTTTCGCTGTTAAAATAGATTTGAAAGTGTTTTGTAACAATCATGAAGGAGCGCTTTGAGTTTTGAAACGCTTCCCGCAAACAAAATTAAAGCAGTGTAAGCGCCAATAATTAAAATTTATATAACATTTTAGGATAGTTGAGTATCCGGTATTTGAGTCGTACCCTCACTATCTACCAATATCTAAATGAAGAATTACTTAGAATTAGAAGTTATATATGAACTGACTCCGTCTGTATGCTAAACACAAGTAACCCAGAGGTCCGATTCAATACAGATTCTATGAAAAAATAATTGTTTTAATAACACGAGTTTGACTTTAATACTTGTCAACATCATGGAAAACTGTAGCTCCAGTAGGTACTAGTATTTCACCCAGTTTTCTTAAAAAAATATCTATGAAACGTTACATTCATATTTTTTTATATGTGTGTAATTGCTTCAGAGCGTTTCTCATCCTTGAGGTCATAGGTTAGATACCATGCTGTGCACCAATGGACTTTCTGTCTATGGGCGCATCTAACATTAGCTAGTACGGCGAAAAAAAAATCGTGAGGAAACCGGCATGTCTCATATCCAAAAATCGTTACTGTCAGATTTTGACCGATTACCTACTTGTTTATGAAATAAAAATGTTCAAAGAAATGATTAGACTCTGAGACAGGGTACAACCCTAGATGGGTCTTGGCGCCGCTGGATTACTACTATTACTTATATTTTAATATTGCAACGCGTAGTTGTTGTTCAGAGCTAAATCTATAAACGTAGTCTTTGAGATGAATTCACGATTTTCCAGCACACTCGTGCGTACTTAATTAGCTGTTATTCAAACAATGTGTTTGTCAGTGCACAAAGCGTGGCCTACCGGATTACGTGGACATTGGAGGCGCAAGCGGCCTTGACCACACCCGAATGGAAGTTTTCGACAGCTTGTGCGGCTTAGATTCTATTGAAGGTAAGATCACATACTATTTTTATTATTTTTTATTTTTATTAGATTTTGATTTGATTGACACCTGGATTGTATCTTGAGTTGAAATATACCTAATTTATATCAACTTATGATGACTTAAAGTTTCCGGTAAATTTGTCGACAACCTTTTTGAAGACGGTTCAACGACGGTTAAAGGAACGATTGTATTCATGTTTCTGGTTGTATATATTGAGAAATCTTAACCACTACTTTAGTTCTTAGTTAAACAAACAGACTATTTTTTAAGGAACATATTGTGTACTTGAAAACTAATTTTTTTCAAAATCGTTACATTGCTTTAAATGTATAGTCAATTACTATAATATTAATTATGACGTTTAAAGATAGCGATTTAATGTTTATTGGTTATATCGTAATAGTATAAATTATTTTTTTAATGTTGTGGCAGATAAGAGAGAAAGAGAAAGAGTTTATTGCCAGTTCTTCTCTTGCGTTCTAAGCCCTTGATTTGAGAACTGGCAGTAAATTTATAATTAGAAGATATTTAATGTATTATTCTTTTTTGACGTTCATAACTGTACATTGTGTTACCTACATGAATAAATGACTTTGACTTTTTAAGATATTAGCGAATTCTAAAGTCTAATAACATCAATCAACATATTATTCAGAAAGCAACTTAATTTAGAGACATCAATCGATCTGGCTTCGATTTTGACAGCGTTAATTTGTTTTTCAGTACGAATTTCTGATCCAATTTTTATGTCATTAAATATGTAAGATTTCTATCCATATTATAAATAGCAGTGTTGGCCTAGTGGCTTCAGCTTGCCACTCCCTCTGATGAGGTTGTAGGTTCGATCCACTCTGGAAAACATCGTGATTAATCATTAAAGTGTGTATTAGACCTAAAGAGTCGACGGCGTGTGACAGTAACAGAAAGCTGATCACCTAAGTAGATGGTAGGCAAGTGTCTATTAGAAAATACAAATGATCGCGAAACAGATACATAAATCTGAGGCCCAAATCTAAGAGGCGACTGGTTTTTTTTATTACAGCAAAGTAAACAATACGAAACAATTAACTCCCGCGTCCTTAAGGGTTAACGTTTTGTTAAGCATTGGTTAAAAATTAAAGAATGTTAATTGATGTGGCTTCTTGTCAGACTCGTCCTCAAACAGAATCCAGATAGATATAATAATTCGTAAGTGCTATAGAAAACGTATGTTGTTGCACTTATCATACTATTGTTTTATAATCAGACGCTTGTCGCTGCTAAGTTACACCGGTCTGTATATTTATTTATATATATTTAACAAGGTAGGGTTGTTGGTATAGTACCTTGAGCATATCATGAACCCTTGCTTGTACGGTAAAGAAATATATTACAAGGAAATCGGCATGCCTAAGACCTAAAAATCGATGGCATATGTCAGGCACAGAAAAGAGTTCGTTCACCTACTGGTCAATGTGGAAAAGAAGAAGCTACTGAACTTCTCGGGTAGTATTTAAGTAATGCAAAAAACATTCCATGCTTTGATTAGTTTCATGTTTTATGAAATTCCATGTACCAATTAACATTATTTACAAAACAGAGTCGCTTTGTTTTCAATTTACCTTTGGGAATGAGCCCGAGGCAACGAAATCAGTTTGTTTAACATGGAAAAAATGTTTTCAGAATAACTTTTTCACGTCAATTGTTTTCCAAAAGTTAAACGAAAGGAAAATGTTGTTCTTTTAAAAGTTTTCTTTGAACACATCGCAAAATAAAATAAGTCTGCCAACAAAACCTTTCTTGGGATACAATATAATTGTATTGAAAAAAACTGGTATAATTTATAAATTACTTTGGGGTAACAGAAAACAAATTTCACTTTTAAATATCTTGTAAATTGTGAATTCCAATACGTGACTACTGGATACTACGAGAAATAAGTTTTGTAAATTCGTTATTAGAATATTTATTATATTGTACAAATAGGTTAAAATTGCTTTACGATTTTATAAATATTTTCAATAAATTTATAGTAACCAATTAAAAGCTGACTATTCATATCACTCCCGTATATCAAAAACGTATTGAATTTTTAGTTAGACCCAAAAAACGGAAAATCGCAATTGCCTAAAAATAATAATTAAACAGATATGAGTCATACAAAAATGATTAATTATAAGTACTATTGTGCAGTGTAAGTCTAGTGGACGCGGTCTGATGGTGGATACCTTACACTTTCTCATTAGTCTAGTCGACAAGTTGAAAATGGTACAAAATAGAGATACTGCTCTTAAAATTATGTGCGATACCTCATTGGATCCGGAATGACCTCTAGAAAAATGTGCTAAAAGCGTGTATTAGCACATAAAAAATTGCAAAAGTTATACACAATTAAAGATGAAAAAAAATAGCATTTCGTTTTTTGCCAATATTTAATAAACTATTAATATTTAAGAAATTTCAAAAAAAGATTCTGAAAGAGGAGGAAATTTCCAATATATAATTCCTAACTTCCGGAACTCGATAAATACATACGATTGATAAACTTGGTATGGGATGGTCATGTCTCAGGCCCGGCTAAGCGTCAGGCTAAACAGCATGGAACATAATCCAAGGAAAAGTAATTTCAACGAAAAGTTTCTTATTTAGAAATTAAGTGGTAAAAATGTCCTCTGTCATTACTTCAAATCGCTTTACCTATAAAAATCTTTAATGGTTACTTACACAGCGGTAAACAAGCTATGACGTCACCAATTTTCCGCTGTATGGCGTTACATTAACGAGACATTTTAGATAAAATTCTCCGTTTATTGCGCATCAATCACTTAACACGAAATCTGCTTTTAAGATTGACAAGAGTTCTCTCGGGTAAATGTATCTTAAAATGAATTTTCCATTTTTAAAGTTAAACGCAAAATATTTAAGTGCTCGTCTGGAGAATCAATTTCAATTTCAAAAATTCTTTATTTTGTTTCACAAAAATTTATAGTGCTACATAATGGATAGTGTGCGTTAATATATATCGAATCTATCTGAAGAAAGGTCTGCTTCATAGATATTTAAGGGATGCCTTACCTTACTTAATATGTTCGCAGCGGTTACTCAAACATTTTAACGTTCTATATGTCGCTTGTCCTAAAAAAATATAAATAATTTCAAAAATATTCAGACTGAATAAAAGAAAATTCTTTTTGATTCTACAATGTACGAATTGAGTCTTAGAATACAACTACTTACTTAACTTAGTTTTTGTAGTGGTCTAGCTACAGATACATATAATCCAATTTTTAAGCAAAAATGTCCCTAGCCCATTCAATATTAAAATGCACTTTCCATCTATTTCTTTTAATACTTATATATTTAATACTTACCGTAAGGGCTTCGTTCTTGTAAGGACTGAATAGTTCCATTGTTAGACGTGCTCAGTTGGTCTATGAATAGAGCTTTACGACTATTTTATAAACATTGAGAGTGATGTCCTTTATATTTTGCCGGGGCTTTTTGGATTAACGACAATACTCGTAGAGCGACGAATAAAAATATGTGACTGATCTTTATTATTTAGAAAATGGTAAACGTGAACTATACTCGAAGGCCTATTACAATACAATATAGAAAAAGTTTTGCCTAGTACATATAAGTCTGTGCAAGCTTTACTATGAAAGTACATTGTCAAAACGTAAAAAATAAAACAGTTGTTGGCGCCTTTTCTCACCACGATGCGTTCATCAACTTACTGACTATTGTAAATTCAATTTTAAATTAATATCAAATACAATTTGAATTGATTATAAACGTGTAATAAATTATGTTAAATAATTTTAATTTGATTTCTTCTAGACTTTATCTAATATGATTTTTTTTATTTTTTTTTCAGGTCATCGTCCAATCTCTATTGCCTGTGAGGATACTGTGGTTCGACTAGTCTCTGCTGGACGATACCAAAACTCTGTAACCCTAGCCTTTTCTCCATTGCCCATGGAACACATAGAACATGCCGACTTAATATGTGGATTAAATGATATTTAAATCATACGTCGAATTACTAATGTGCGATTTCCTAAAAGAATACTGTTCTTCATCCTTGTCCAGTTAGTTTTAGACCATGTTACATGTTTAAAAGATTTTCCTCACGAGAAACGTGTTCTTCATATTTAAAATAAATACAAAGATAAACTTTCTTGTAATAAGCAATGTTTCGCCCTTTAGAAATGAGTGTAACACAGAATAGTGAGATATAATTTTGAAAGTGACATTTTTGATCTTTTAATTAATATCTCGAAAAATGTATATAAAATGATGCATTAACTTTTTAGTTAATTCCATACAAACATTAACTTGTGAAATAATATATGTCCTTAGATGAAGTACTACTGATTAAGATGCTATAATAAAAGAGTTGAATAAATAAAGATTAGACGGCAGTGGAATTTCGTTTTAATGTGCTTGTGCGAAATCATGTATGTGTTTTGTAATAACCCTATACAATATTCTAGTCATAATAATTACAATGTACTTTACCTATATACGAGTAGATCCTAATAAAGAAGTTATTGACTTGTATTGTATCATTAAAACCCACTCCAATGATAGTTCGAGTCGACAAATTTTCATGCAAATTTAGTTTACGACATTCTACATACCCTACACTGTTGAGGCATCTTTTTTGCCTGTGTTTGGCAAACTAGCAAAATTTTAAATCTGATATATGGATATATAAAACCAAATTGCATTAAGGTAAATAAAATACAAATTAAATTATTTTTAAAATGAAGAACGAATGAATTTTTAAAGTGAAGGAAAATTAATAAAACTCATGGTTGATTAAATTATAGTAATTTATTTCTGATTATGTAATACAGTCGAACAATCAAACAAAACTAAGCTAAGTTACAGTTGCTATTTAGAAAAACTATATTTGTCCCTGAAGATTTTTGCAAACAAAGCAAGTAAAACTAAAGTTTATGTTGTATGTTTCTATTTCATTAATAGTTTATTAAGTAGAAATTAATATATATATTTATTGTAGCAATATTTTGAGCCCCTATTATTACTTATCTAAATCTCTACAATGAGTTTGACAAAGTACAATTAGACAGAGCATCTGGTCGGTTACGCGCCAAACTATTTTTTTTAAACTCATCAAAGAACGACTGTTCCAACTATAAAGTATTGTCACAATAAACACATTTATTTATAATGTAAACAATAACTAATTCTAAAAAGCTTTTATCATAGACATAGAGCCAATAGCAGTCAGATTAATGCGTTTCTTATAAGTTTCAAACGTCACCGAGACTGACAGCTGTCAATTGCATACACGGAATCCGGGCTTTAATTAGACAGCAGCTTGAGCTCATTGTCAATAGAGATGCACACTGCTCTTGTCTTGTTTTAGATATTCTCTATGTCTATTGTCTATGCTTTTAACGCATTATGAGATTTACATGAGTTTATGAAACTGATATTGTCAATGTCATTTGCATTTCGGTTTTAAAATATATATTTAAATAATCAGTGCCCATCTACTATGTATACATTATTTAGCACCTAATTACACAGTTAAGCGATCTAGAAACAGATTTCTACTGATTTTGCTTATAGTTAAAGATTAAATTAGTCAATGTCATACAGGAAAGCAATTTTAAAAGTATTATTATTCTGTGGCTCTATGGCTTGCCAGATGAATTAAATAAAAGAAAAAGATAAACAGGAAGGAAGGAATAACTTATTACCTATACATTCTTAAACATCGAAGCAAAATAGACAATTACGTTATCATAAAACACATAATAGGACGTTTTAAAAATATAAGCCATTTAATACTAGTTTTGCCGTAGACAACAAATTTAAATTTCGAATTACCTACCGATAACGTTGACTTAAATCTATAATTTGTTTAAAAAACGATAGAAGTAGTTACGTATAAAAATATATTTAAATAATTAAAAATAATCTTGCACTATAGGTTCTTTAATATAATTAATGTACGTAATAAAAAAAGACTATAGCACGTAATTTTAATTCTACTTCTACGTCAACATATAAAATGGTTTAAATAGGTCCATAATCCATTGTACTAACAGCAAAACACATTGATTCTAATTATACATCATTAAGCATTACCTATATTCATAATAGTTGTACAACTAAAGCTTTTGATAACATAAAGTAGCATTAATTATCTAAAAACGAATAAAAGAAAGGAAAATAAAACAAAAATATTAGGATACCTATTTTAATACGGCTACCACCTATTACTTACAATCGTTAGAAGTTAAAATATAGCTATGATTTACAAGATCCTTATATTAAACTAATTAAAGCTATCCCAGACAATTCATCTTTGTGTGCTCAACAAAGCATTTGTGCCGAACTGTTGCATTCGCAATTAAAATATTTTTTATAAAATGTAGCTATATAGTTTTGAATATTGCAAATATCTAAATCTATAGAAATAGTATGGTGCTTGTGAATTATTTGGTAAGATATAATAGAGCCTGAAGTCTGGAGGCTTTATATTTTACGTTATAATTAAAATTCTGAATGGATAAGTAATGTTAAATCGTTTTGATATCTATATTTGAACAAAAACCTCGAATCGAAATTTGAACCGTTGGATGTTGTGTCTTTATCACTATCGTCTATATAAAATCAATAAGCAACGCAAAACATTATTACGCTAAGCATGGAAGTAGAAAAAAATATTTTTTTTAAATTAGTTTAGTATTTTCAGCATATTAGTGGCGTATATATTCCAACTTAAAATCAAGTAATTAAGAGCGTATTAAATATCTTGAATATGGTCCTTCTAATTACTATTTATTGTTCAAACAATAACTTTTATTTTATAGTGGTTCGTGATTATATAATCGTGTAGAGTATATATTTCTAATAGTATCATTATCGTACAAGGTGTAAAAGTAGTATGCAGTTCATGAAATAGATAAAATTTGTCAAGATATTTTTTTCATTTTCAATCTGTTTTCAGCTTTAATATCTCGTTAATTTATTTAGGATGGGTTTTAAGACTATGTACTTTTATATTTCCTAATCTGCAAGGTGTAGTAACTTTTTATGTCACAGGATAACAAAATCGGTAAATATTACTCATTATTCCTAACATTTTCAAGGATAGTAATTGACGTACATATAGGTATACATATATCTATCGCTAAAGATATAAATATTTTGTTCAATTTTACTAAATTCATAAGATGATTTCCACTTAAAGCATTATTTTTACACGATTATTATGTATCCTACAAAAAATAAGAATTTCTAAATACACAAATGCCAATTAAATTTGGTTTCTCAAGATACGTCTTCCTTTACTAAACTATAGAAAAAGAATATATCCTTAATGACACTAGGGCTTCTGTGTATTTGAAAATATAGTAAATAGATAACATTGGTACCAAATCGTAAAATACTAAAGGTTAAAATGTGCTGTTAAAGAGATGTTCAGGTTAACCAAATCAAGTTAAGCGATGTGATCTGATATCTAACATGCTTTTTAACCTTTAGATAACGATTTACGATTGTGTCTATGTTCATAATATTGTATACCATAAATCAGCTTTGTAATAATAGAAATAAATCTACATTATATTTCAGCATTCTTGCAAGAATGTGCAATATTCTATAAAAAGTCCATTATGAGTCTACTTAGCATAGCTCTTAGCACTTTGTGTTGATATGTATAGACAGTGTTTGATCGAAAGCGATCTAATTAGAAGATATATTTACAAAATACTATTAATTTGTCAAGTCATAAGATTTTGGGATTCATAAGACTTTAAATGGTAGCATCCTAAATAGATGTATATAAGTAAAAATTTAACTCACTTTTTAAATTCTATATTAATAGTTTTTTTTAATACAAATTTCTAAAATTCCTCTACGATTACGATATGTATCAATTGCTATTAAAGCCGAGGCACACATTGATATGTATAGTGATAGTTGAAGTGTAAGCACAGCATTGCTTTAACAAAAGCCCACACATATTTGTTTCTAAAACATCTCCACATATACTTCGTCTAATTGAATTTAATAATTCATGCTTAAATCTATATATATGTTAGCGGAATGTATTATCACATATATTTAAAAATATTACGTGTTCTATGGACGATGGTTTCTTTCAACTTTATAGTATTTATTTAACGTGAGTTTTAAGTTATTAACATCGCCCTTATAGTATACTTTTATTTTATGCTACAATACTAATTAGAAAACAACCATCCATCAATAAACAGCCAACTATTTAACATCGGTTACCATAGTAACGCGATTTATTCAATTATTATGGTACTGATTTTTTTATTTCACTCTACGAAACGAAATTTACGATTGGTTTGATACCAATCTACACAAAGCGTTCAAAAATGAGTGTTAATCAAATTTACTGTAATTTTAATACAACGATTTAAAGCCATATAGTAATGACATTTGAATCCTAATTTTTTTGTCATAATAGTGTAACGTAACGTTAATTCCAAATAAATTGTAAAATGTGTCATATTTCTTATCTAGTAAGTAGTTGGATCTATTCAAGCAATCTCCCCCGCTAAGTGTAATTTTCTACTGGTGTCTTAGGGAATTTAGAGAGCCGCGGTAGTAGCAAGGGTGGTGAGTAGTACTATTGGTAGAGTAGTGCCGGCGACGCTACTGTACGGCCCTGTTACCGCTCCGTCACATGGTACATGCTCCAACTCTGAAAGAATACACAAACGTATATTTTAAATAAAATAAATACTGATTTTGTTTGTTCAAAAACAAATTCCTTAGATTATAGAATATACCGCTATATACCGCATTTTTCTATGACCCATAGAGACTGTTCACTTTTCCGGAATAAAAACCTAAGTACGAAATAAAACAAAATTTCTCATTTTTTTTTCAATTTATATCCTAGAATAAATAATAAAAAATACTCGCAGTCCAGTCGAGGTTTACACTTAGTACTATATTTATTTACAAATAAGAAATAAGGGTTGATCGTAGATTGGTGAAAATTTGAAGGGTTTGAAAGATAGATAGTAGCCGATTATCAGACTTACTGAATATGCATAAAAAAATTCATAAGAATCGGTCAAGCCGTTTCGGAGGAGTATGGGAACGAACACGAGAATTATACATACTCGTATTAGATATGTAATTCGTTATGTAAATATATCCAAAGGTCACCGCTAACGATGTGACGAGACTGTATGGAACAGTTTACAAAGGCAAGAGTGCACCGTGGAAACATGACATGGAATTAAGCTTAATTAGTGCAGTCTTTTTAAAAAAATTGTTAAGTTGTAAGCAATACCGTGGGAAATAAAATGTATTTATTTTATTTTTAGGCTCGCGACTACTTCTAGGTACATACAGACAATAATGATCTATTTTTAATTTATCCGAAGTAACTTTTAACCAATTACAAGGTTAGATTGAAATGAGCCTTGAGCGATCAGCGTAATAGGGAAATGACCTAAACTCGTATTCAATAACATCTCAAGTCATAATCTTGTCAAAATATCAAATTTCGTAGATAAAAATGAATGATTTACGTTAAAAATAGGCGCCTGGTTCGCATTACAGTGTCGTAAATATAAAAAAATGTATAAAAAACTAAACGTTGTTTTGACATGTTTATTATTTCTAGGAAATATTTTTTTAGTTCAATAAAAATAACTATCTACTATAATAAAAAATCAGGTAGAGGGGTGAAAATTTATGATGTATCATAAAAAATAAAACATAATAATTTAGGGGTTAAAGGGGTTAACCCTTACATTTAGGAGGATGAAAAATAGATGCTGTCCGATTCGTCCTAACCGATATGCTCACAAAAATTCCACAAAAATAGGTCGAGCCATATCGGAGGAGTTTAAAAACAAACACCGTGACACGAGAATATATATTAGAGATGATAGTTTGAAGTTACAAGAATTTCTTTTAATGTTTTTGCAGTCCTAGTATGACCACATTTTATTGTAATGTTGATTACAATACCGATGTTACGTACTCATTGAGCGTACTAGTCCTTAAAAGGCAAAGCAAGACCATTTTCGTATAAAAAAGTATTTACCATCGAGTTTTAGCAGGAAGTCATTCCAGAATGCACAAGCCGACGCACGTGGTCCCCGTGGGGCGGCTGGTCCGCTCGGGCCGTCAGCCGTATATGTGTAGTAATGAGGCGATGACCGGGAGTATAGTGGCCACTTCTCATCCGGTTTGTGAGGCTTGCTGTAACACGTTTTGCATAGTATAGTATGAATATCAGTTGTGGAATGCACGTAAGGGATATACAATAATGTTAGGCTTTTAAATACAATTGCATACTTTAATAGATATCCCGTTTCTATCCATTATTTTTTTTTATCAAAAGTTAAACCTACATAAATAAGCTAATTAATGATGTTCTTTACAAATAATTCTTTACAATGAAGTAACCAAAGTTAATATATTTATTTATTTATACTTCATTGCCATAATACACATAATTATACTTATAAAAAAAAACAAAAAGTAAGTAGGTTAAATAAGTTATTAGGCAACGGGCGGCCTTATCGCTGACAAGCGATTTCTTCCAGGCAACCCTAATAAGGAACAATATATTATATTTACAACAAAAACGTTCTCACGGAAGCATATCCAATTAAAATGGGGGCATTTTGTTGAATTGTAATGTAGATTTTTTTTAAGATGCAGTCCTGTCGTAATGAAAAAAGATATTTCATAAAAAGGTATGTTAAATTTTAATTTATTAATTAAAAGGTTAGTTCATACTCACTGTTTCACGAATATAGAAAATTTTAATAACAGCTTACCCAGTAAGCGCAAATCTTGTAAAGGACTGCATAATGTGAGCAGCGAGGTCTCGTTCCCTTGTATGGTACTGCAAGGACATGTTCAGGGGATGGCCAAACACATACTCCATCTCATCACCATGCATCACTCCCATCCATTCACCCCAAAGGCTGGTGCTGGTTCGCTGGAAATTATATAAAAGGTAAAGGGTATGAGTTATATAAAATTAATAGTACAACTACCAAGTTTTCTAAGCTATTAATTTTAAATTATATGGTATTTTTTGTAAAGTTAGCTTATTTTAACTAGGTATTTTGTAAAAAGTATTATAAATAGATGGGCATTCTTTCTTCATTCAGATTCATTATTCTGAATACTACGAGTATCAGTTTTTAATAGAGATCATCCTTGTTTATGGTTTTAACAAACAAAGTAAGGGCCCAAGTCAACTAATAAAAACAAAACATCATTTACATATAAATTCTATCAATTAACTTTTATAGCATAAATATTTATCAGAATTCCAAGCAATCCACTGAAAATCAGCAATAACAAAGCAATCTTGAACCAAAGAAAATTGTTACCCTAAATTGTTTTTAATGGCGTAGTTGGAAATTAAATGCGAAACAGTCTCTGGTTTGCCCAAATTGTTGGAGTTGAAATTAAAAGCTTTGGTTGGCGGATTGTGATTAAATATGCATGCGATACACGAGTGTAGATACATTTGATATAATAAGGGAAAGGTCAAAGCATAATACGGTACTATATATGGATCAGACGCCTACATTGCAATATATATCACAGACATAAAAAAATTATAATATGTCGCGTCGCCGTCTGTCGCCGTCTGTAAAGGGCATCAAAAGTTAGAACGTAAATCACTGATCATATATTTACAATATGGCTACGTTTTGAAATTATTGAATTTGATTAAATGTTGACAATTAAATGAAGTGATAACAAGGGTTGTTCGTTTTAATTAATAATGATGATTTAATTGTTCTATTATCAAGTTTATGATTAAGAGAGTTAAATTGTTTTGTCGTTAAACAAATGTTAAAGACGCAAAAATGTATGTATCCACATACATTTATTTTTTTATTTTCTTTATTTCTTAGCACCCATGCGATAGACTTTAACAACAGCCTCGCGATTCTCTAATTCACTTTTCGAACTCACACAGCGGTTTTCGCAGCAGCGGTGGCGCTTAAATCAGTCTTGAAGCAGTCATTTTATGATTTGGCATTCTGATAAACAATAGACTACAAGCTCCCTCCTTATCAGAACGTCTGGAAAGCTGGTCGTTAGATTTGTCTATTCATAATGTTTCTTTACATTATTATGTAAAGAATTGTATTCAATTCATTACAATATTTTACGTATGCATGGACTAAATAATGCTGCAAGCTATAACAGACCTGGATCCGAAAAGATGTTACATAATCATTTATCGGCAAAGACGGCACATCAAAGGGAATTTTCAATATGAAATTTTTGTCTACTGTAGTTATTTTTACAAGCAACGTCGTTATGTATTCAATCTTTGAGATCTTATCAAAATGGAGACGGAATGTGGAACAGTTCCCTAGAGATATAGCCGTATAAAAGTAACAGGCGTTTACCCTTCAGCTTTATCCCTTATATTTACTTCATTTACGGTTTCAGTGTTTAATATTAATAATATAACTTAAGTTATATATAGAGCGTATCATAATAGGATTTGCCACATTCTGCAGTTTGTTTTAATTGAAAAAAATTTTTTTACGAAAGATTTACTAATGTATCACAAAGAAAGAGCTGAATTTTACACATTAGAAATATAAAATACCCATAGAATTTTTAGAAATTCAATTTATTTTTACGTTAGTATAAAGTTTGACTTTTTGTGATTAATGTCTCTGTGTTACACACAAACTAATATTCTCGAACAAAGACTATTAAATAATCAGTTCGTAAAAGACCGTGCCATGACCCAAATGATATTTTGTCTCACTTAACTACAACAAAATTAGCGAAATGGAAGTAGAATAGCTTTTGGTCATGTCTCGAAATAGCTTTGTTAATCTGGTGACCTTTGCCCCACTGGATCTTTCGGGCTAATTCGATAATATTTCATCTATCTTAATATTAATTCTCCAGAAATATTTAGAGATAAAGGAAAGGAAAACACAAACGCGAAAGTAAGTTTGCGTGTAATGAACCGCTGAATCCATTATGATGTATTGAAAAAGACCAGCTTTGTAAGCTTTTTCCGGTGAAAAACTTGTAGGTACATCCTCTCTATTGGGGGCGGTCTTACATAGAAAAGTATAAGGTAAAATATAAAACATTAAAAATGATGCTTAATGTACCTTCCAGCAGCATGATAACAGTGGAACCTCTATAACTCGCAAATCAAGGGAGACGTCAACAAATTTGATTTGTAGACTTTTTGGCTTATGGAGTTTAAATGAAATCAAAACAAACGACTCGGCGCCATTTACAAAGTATTTATTTAGTTCAAAAAAGGCGTTCTGCACTTCTTCAATTATACAACGGATCCTGATGCTGTCACCCTTTTCATTAATCACTGTGCATATATATCGTATTTTCGAGACACGTTCCAATTCCACGCTATTGTATACGTATAAATGTCGGAGCTATGGCGTTTGTGTCAGCTCCCATTGCCATGTCTATGAGCGTATGTCACAGAGCTCGTAAATTAACAACGTCAATGTCTATTACTTTATAACAGTTAATACTTGTGGTTTATTCGATTTGCCAACATTACTAGATCTATAAATTGAAGACTATTTAATAGTCCATAGTAATAGTAATTTCACAGTGATTATTATTAATAATGTCAGATGTCGAGAGTGTCAGCCGCCATTATAATTCAACACCGTCAATACTAGTAGTAGTATTTGATTCGTCAATGTTGCTAGATCTATACACATTGAATAGTTTTATTCAATGGTCGATAATAATACATAGTGGCTTTATAGTCATTATAAGTAATTTATCATACTTTACAACCTTTCAAACTTAAAATCAATAAAATATATTAAAGTAACATTTGACATTCGTTCCTATGACTGCCGTTTGACTCTGTAGTCGATTCGGGTTCGGTCCCGAGCTGAGCTGAAAAGGCCCTAAGGCCAACAGCGAGATTCCTTGTCAAGTTCTCCTTTTCCGTCCACATTGTCAGTCTTACCCTCTTTTTCCTTGGATTGTTTTTGTCATTCCTACTCTCACTCCGTCATACACCACTATATTTATATTTATAAAATAAATTAAATGACTATATGAAGTAAATGCTATATTTTTATAAATCGCTCAGGTATTCAAATTCTACCAAGGATTTCTATCGATTAAATGTGATAATAAATCACTAAAAGAACAAGCCCTACTAGCTTTTAGATTTATCGCTCCACATTTATCTTATTTTGTTCCTATTACTCGTAATGGCTGCGCTTTTTCGTTAGCAAAATGCTTGGGAACTCGCCAAAATATGTTCTCAATTTCCTTATGTATTTATTCTTGAATGATTCTTGGTATCGATAAAACACATTGGTTGTATGTGCTCTGCTGCTTTTTCCGAAATTAGACAGAGCCACTATCCATATTGCGTGTGAAATAGTTAAGATAATAACTGGTAAAAAAACAGCAATTCTATCAAATAAATTTAAATTACAAAGTAAATTATTAATTTTTTATGCAAATAACGCCAAAATCTATGCTTAGTTGGCTTGACACATATCGATATTGATGATGATTTCTGAATTCAGCTAATTATTGACTTCATCATTGAAATCGCTATATTATAAAAAATCATGTATGTCGTAAAAAAACCTTAAAAGCTTAAATATTAAAGATTATCATCAAATTTCACGTACTGCTTATTTGCTTTATATCATAAAGTCGATAAAGAAGCACTTTTCAATTGAAAACACATTCCGCTTAACATACTAAAGCCGACGAGTGGTTCTTAAATATTTAATAACCTCTTGGCGGTGACCCAACGTGCTATATGAATATTAGGGCAATACGCAACAAAATTGATTTTGTACTCAGCGGTACCGTTTCGTGAATGTAAAATGAGTTCGGAAGTATCAAGATCCTGACCGAAGCATTGTTTAAATTTCAGAACCAGATTTTCTTAAGCGAAACGAACAAAGTGTATTCTGATCTCAAAGAGTAGCATTGAATTGAATAACAATGAAGTCAAGTCGTATCTCAAACGAACTCTCTGTCGCACTAATAGGTAGAAAAT
Organism: Pieris melete; assembly: GCA_963693345.1. NCBI lineage: Eukaryota > Metazoa > Arthropoda > Insecta > Lepidoptera > Pieridae > Pieris > Pieris melete. Next base: position 3,514,359 of record CAVNZK010000006.1, on the reverse strand, counting down.
AAAGAATTCCAGTTCTTAATTTAAAGCTAGATTGATCTGATATTAGTCAAAATCTTACAAGACAATCGTCACCTAACTTCATAGTGCTGTGAACTTTTACGTTTAGGCAAGAAATATGACCATTACATACAGTGCCGCATACTTTTCTTGGCCGGCGACTGAAATTGGTACAATCGTCGCTATTTTGGTGCATACAATAAATAATTTTACTATCTACCAACATCTACTAAAAATACAACTAAAATGTATTTATATTTATTCCTTGCATTATTAATTGCAATGGCCAAGTTTTCATTTTCGTTTAATGAATGGTAGGTATCTTAAAAGATATTATATTAATAGTACAGGTAACAAAACCTATCATATCAGTTGTTCCTAAGTTTGTGTCACATTTATTTAAATCTAGAACTGTATTTTCTAGATACTAGTATACATTGTTTTATTAAAACATCATAATATATTATTAAGTTAGGCTGCAGGACAGATTATTCCCCTTATAATGGTTAATTTTTATTTTACTGGCAATACTAATATCCATGACAGCAACGCTCTCAACGGCGATTTTTAATAAAACTGAATAAAAATAATATCAAGTAAAATTTTCATTTAAACCTATAGGTTTTTGTTACAATGCTGAATATTATAAGACGGTTATGATATTACTTCATCTCTTTGACTTTAGATCTAAATATTAAAATACATCTTGATGCCCGAAACTAAGTTAAAAAACAAATGTTTTATTCTGATAGTGTCTGTCTATAGGTCCTCTATGAACCATTAATGTCAAAGAATAAATATTTACCGCTTTAAAATTTTACGGTTGTATATTGAAATGAGACTAAAATGGACTTAAAAACAGCCGTCAAAGAATTCCTTTGAACAGCCGGCGATTCCAGTAAAGCGCAAACGGCGGGTGGTTATAAGCGCCCTTCTGTTTGGTTCGTTACCCAAATTAACGTGTTAGTACCGGTTTGTCGTTTCAAGACCGTCTTCGTAGAAAAGCCTTTGAGATTTTTATAGACGAGGCTATAGAAGGAAGATCGAATATTGTAGACGTAATATTGTAACCCTTATTAATAAAGCTGTTAATTTTGGTTTTGATTGATTTTAAATAGATTTAACATAAATTATTCATTTCGGTTTTCAACTACCTACTAGTACATTGTGCTTATATTATTAAGTAAGTATATAGATCTTATTTGTACTTTTATGTCAGATACCTTGTCCCTTGACTAATTAAAAAAAATCGTGTTTATTTATTTAAAAAAATGTAATTGAAAAAAAAAATAAGCATTATATACCAACATATGTTTTGTTTATTACTTTAAGGCACAAGAATTTAAACCCATTAATTTTTAAATAAAGAACGTTAGTAATTGTACTGTTTATAGTAAAACCTACGTTTAGAAATAAAATCAATCATAATTTAAGTAATATTCAGTGGCGCTACAACCCACGAAGTAGGAAGTAGGTCATTAGATCAGCCTTCTGTGCCTGACACAACCTGTTGTTTTTTTTCTTCAACGTACAGGCGAATGTTAAATGCGCACAGAGACAAAAAATCCTTAAGTGTACAGCTGGGGTTCGAACTTGCGCTACTGATTGTTATACAAAAGTAAACTTTCGATCAATTTCACAAAATAATTTATTATATAAAAAAATACAAAATAATATTATATGTATTTACTAACCAAAACGATACTCATTACTTAATACAGTAACTGTGCTAATTTCAAAGTATATTTATGAATGTAAGTAACTTATTGTCTATTTTTTTCACTTTATACTACTATGTATATGTCGCTCAATATTACACGCTCTGGTATAATGCCGAACGAAACTAAAATACTCAGCGACTGTGTTGCCAGTATACAAAGTAGTTTTAATAGATATTACCTACCTTGTCTCTATGCTTGATAGAGAGCACGTTAAAGCAATTATGTGTTGCGCAAACGCACACATAAAATAGGTAAATACTTACATGTGTAAAGTAATAATAGTAGACGTCAACTTCGGCATCAGCAAGTACTTCAGCGAAATAATTTGTCGGGCAGACGAAAAAGTAATCGGCAACAACATCTGCAATCATCTTTTGGTTCAAATAACCATCCGTTATCTCCTCCCAATCGGTGTACTGCAGACAATAAGAAAATTTAAAATTATTGCAATGCTTATATTTCTCGTAGTATTTTGATGTGGTGTTTGAATATCTTTCTTAGAATGATATTTAGAGCTGAAACCTTGCCCTACGTATGTAAAAAACGTATCAATGACATACGGCGTCAAAACTTATGCTTACTTTTACTCTGCGGTATTGTAGTTGAACCATAAAATGTATGATTTATTTAGAATTTCGAAATAAGTACTACTCAAAGCTAGTTAATTATATGGTATTATTATTATTATTAACAAAAATAATAATTGTTACATAATAATATTTGATTATAACTGTGTATTGATTCGTTTAAAATGCATACATAATGTGTGCAATAATGTAATACATTTAAATAATAAACTAATGTCTGAAAACAATATATATAAAAGAATAATTTTACCTAACCATTAAAAATGAAATAAAATAATGATACTGATAGATCCATATCTATTTTGTTAAGTAAAGAATGTTCTTGGAATGTGTTTTGCTAAAACAAAACGCTTCGGAACAGGGTTTAGTAGCAGAGAAATTTTAATATTTTTCTAATATCTCTTTTCTATAATTAATTTAATTCATAAAAATTCTAATTCTTAATTCATAAAAATAAAAAATTTAATTAAATTAATTAACTAATAATTAGTCATAAATTATTAATATTATGTACATAATATTAAATACACACGGATGGTTATATAATTACAATGATAATTAATTCCTCCTACAACCATTATGAATTGAAAGGTTATATAAATAAATGCAATCTTATAATATTATAAACAGACTATAGAGTATATATGTCAACGTAAAATTGTAAAAACCGTTAGATTGTAATCTATCTCGCGAGATTGTAAACTGTCGAAAAATTGTGAACTCAACGTACTCAACTTACAATTTAACGTACAGTAGAACCTCGATAACGTAAACCTCGGTAACATAAAAACCTCTGTTAGTTCAAAAAATACTATGTTCCCTTCCCATCAGAGCCCAAAACCTCTATAACTTAAAATACGCAACCTCTATAACGTAAATAAATAATCCCTGTATAGGCCCTCAGTAACTAAAAGAAATGTTTCCACAACCTCTATATCATAAAATTGTTTGTGAATTAGTCATTTTATAAGAGTGTCAAAACAAATGGTTTCGGTATTTATTGCTTGCACGTGTTTACTAATGTATTGTTAACGTAAACAATACAATATTACCTATTGTTTGCTTTATCTAAATTCTTCAAAGCTTTGCGGCGGTTAGCTTTGTGACAACGACTTACTTGCATCATAAGTTAATGTGTTAATGTATTCTCCTCTCTATTTGTCATTGAAAATCAAATCGATTTAGAAACAGTGAATTTTTTAAAACAAAAGAAAATCACAGATTTTTTTAAGTAGACTAAACCTTTAGTTGTTGTTTTATTTTTATGTAATGTAAGTAATGTGAATAAATATGATTACATATTTAATTTTCCATCCTTCTGATGCATTCAAGTAAAAATGGGAGGAAGGGTACATAGAAACATGTACATACCTCTATATTAACCTTTACCTGACATAGAACCTTGATAACTTAAAACCTCTATAACATAAAATATTTTGTGCTTCCCTTGGACTTTATCTTATCGAGGTTCTACTGTATTATTATTCTGTAGATGATAATCTATCGAAGTGAAATCGTCAAATTGTGAAACGGAAGAATTTACCATAGAGTTACAAAACTATTACAGCGGGCATAATGAAAATAGTAAAAAATGTAATTGCAAAAAAAATAAAAAGAAAGCGAATGTTCTTTGTAACTCCAGGTGCCACAACTCGTTGACGTGCAACAATAATTGAACATTTTTATTGGTGCAATTTACTTTCTTATTTTTTATATAATAGACAATTTTGTTATGTTTTCAAAAACATTTCATGTTTTCGTTTTTTTTTTTTTAATTTTGATTTTATTTTGTGATCGTTTTTTTCTAAAAGAAAATTTCATTAATTTTTCAATTTTAATTTGTGTTTGAAGAGAAAATATTGTTACGTTTCTGATTTTTTTATTTTGATATATTTTTTTTCCATCATGTGATGTCAGAATTATTGATTACCTACTAAGTAATAAATACTAATTTTTGAAGTGCATTCATTTTATTTGACCGATACCCTTGTTTCATTCCTAACTCTATAGACATATAACGGTCTACTATAAAGCCGACCAATCAGCGCGCGAGGTGCGTACCGTATCACAATTTGACGATTTCACTTCGATAGATTATAATCTACCGAATAATAATACGTTAAATTGTAAGCAGTACCTTGAGTTCACAATCTTTCGACAGTTTATAATCTCGCGAGATAGATTACAATCTAACGGTATTTACAATTTTACGTTAACATATATAACAAATATCCAGCCGTGCGAAGCCAGGACAGACGGCCTTCATAATAAAATAATAATTTCGATATAAAACATTAAGAGGTCAAAACTCAAAGGAATAAAAGTTTTCATCTCTCTAAGGCATACAGTACAATTTAGTGTAAAATACTGAGAATACTGAGAAGTCGACGAAAGATAAGCCATTAATGGCGGTAATTTCAAATAGGATGTCCTCATTAATTCTTTGTATACCTTATATTGCAATATGTACTTCTATGTACCGTAAATGAACGGTATACATCTTTTAAAATTAAAAACTTTGACACACCCTTTCACAAAAAAATTACAGCCAAAATATATACAGTGCACAGTGAAAACAATAAATGAATATTTTACTCAGACTCATTTTCGGCAGAAGTAACTACTGCATCGATCTCATCACCGCCAATACACAAAATTTATTAAAAAAAAATTATTTGTTGGAAAATCAGACCACCGCACCGGGTTAACTTATTAATATGACGCGGGGAGTGTGGGGGTCGGCCCGGGAGGTGCGATGCCCCTAAAACTAAAACCCAACTGCCACATCTGCTCGTGATGGACGGGAGGCACGGTAACATTTCATATAATCCGTGTCTCCCGTCAGAGCTATGCACGTGCGCAGCTCAATTTACTTTCGTTATTTTTTCTTTATTATTTAGCTATACAGAGTTTCTCAGCTAACCTAACCAAATCTTGTTACTCATAAAGAAAATATGAAATACTTAATAATCAAATAAAGCCGCTCAAATGCACAACAGCACTATATAAATATATTACGTATAGTTCAAACAACATTTCCAACCCAAAATATACTAACTGTGATAAGGAATATCCTTAACGTTGTTACACTTTTTTATTACAAATTATTAAAGCATGAAAAAGTATTGAGACAGTTTTATTCATTTACTATTTTATATTTTTATATATTAATATTAATACATATATAGTTATTATATATGTATTAATATTTCAAAATCTGTTTATTTATTGCAATACTTTCTTTCGTAAATATAGGATTGTTTTCAATTTTCTTATATAAGTTCTTTTAGTTTATTAATACTAAAATTGGTATATAAAAAAATATTCTGCAATTTATTGGACGCTAATATCATAGTTAAACTATATTAAAAACAATAGTCATTAAAAAGATTTAACAAACACACTTACTTGAAACACGATGGCTTCTCGTTTTATCTTTGAGAACTCTTTGAAAATTGTGTCTATGATTTCTAAGAACTTTTCGCGTTGAAGAAAACTGGGCCCATCTTTCTCGAAGTAATCAAGAAAGTCATACAGCAAAAAGTACGTTCCTGAAACAGATTAAAATTCGACAGATTAATAACTTGTTTCAATATTATTTTATAATCTATGTAAAATAAAATAAAAATTAATCGGTGGGGTATTTCTATCTAATGATATTAATAAATATATCTTAATTTTGTTAATCTATTTACAATTTATAAAGATACAAAAAATAATATAAATTTATAACTTATATGCTAAATATGCATTCAGCACATTATAAAAACGACTACGTCACACAAGCGTTTAAATATCGCATGTCAAACTTCATTTCAAATTCATAAAAGCATGTTAAATATCTTAAGTAAACTCCTTTACATTCCACAACGAAAATATTTTTAAAACTTATTATATTTGTTAAGGAAAATGTTTTGTTAAAAATGCTGTTTAAATGAAGTAAATTTTATAGTCGTAGGTACTAGCAGACCGGCCAAGCGTTGCTGTGGCTAAGGTTTTTGTTATATTACATAGTAGCAAACTATTCAAGGAAAACGGTAGGAGAACACCAGTCATGGGGACCACCATGCTTGCTTAGTGGTTATGTCATTAAATTGTAGCCTATGTGAAACGTTGGTACTTTCAACACAGCGCCATCTGTTAGAATTGTGACTATCAAATAATAAACAAAAATTTTGCAATATAATAATATTATGGGTATATGAGATGGAAGCTATGCTATCTTTTAAGTTAGATCAAACTACACACGGTGTGCAAATTTGATTGATATCGGTTCGGTAGTTTAGGAGTCCATAGCGGACAAACAACGTGACACGTAAATTATATATATATATTAAGATTTGAATGGTCTCTTTGGTATTTTTAGAGTCTTAGTGGTTGAACTATTCAACTGCTCTTACTGATCCCACAAAAACGTAGTGTATAGCAGAAAGTAAACTTAGAAATACAGATAGAGTGAGCATCATTTAACGTGCGAAAAGGCAAATAATTTAACTTTACTTAAAACTAAAGTCGTCGTCAAGTCAGGAGATGGTAAGATGACTTGAAACTGGCAGCGGGACCATTGTGGTTGAGAGTAGCAAGGGACAGTATCCACTGGAAGGAATTGAAGGAGGCCTGTGCCAGGCACACCGAACTTAGAGATCTCTTGTTACCCTACGTTTAGGAATAAAAGGCTATAATTATTATTATTATTAAAACTAAATAAAGGGTTACAGTGATGTCTACTCATGTTACAAAGTAGCAGAATGATACGCAATTTTAACTACAAGTACTGATCCTTCCAGTTTTCTTCAAGCCTTCTTTGCCTCTTTCATAAAAAGATTTTAAAAAGTCTACACATCATTTTACAGATTTCTAAAAACAGTGTAATATTTAAAAAAATCTAATATATAAAATTCTCGTGTCGCGGTGTTTGTAGTTAAACTCCTCCGAAACGGCTAGACCGATTCTCATGAAATTTTGTGTGCATATTGGGAAGAATAGCTGAGAATCGGACAACATCTATTTTTCATTTCCTAAATGCTAAGGGTAGTCCACCCCTAATTTTTGTTTTAATTTTTAGATAAATTTTTATTTTTTTTATGATACAACACTAAAAAATACATACAACTCCTAATTTTCACCCCTCTACGATCAACCCCTATTTTTTATTACAAATGATATACATTTAAAGAAAAAAAAAACTTTTTGACCGGATTGAAGTTATTATTACTAAGTTGAGGTTTGAAGTTATTATTACTAAGTTGAAGTTATTATAACTTCAATCCGGTCAAAAAGTTTTTTTCTTCAAATGTGTAAAGGTTATGTCAATCAAAGACAATACAATGATATACATGGCAAAACGACGTTTGCCGGATTGCTAGTATATATATATATACATATATATAAATTTTTATATAGAAGTTTTCTGTAGGAAACCGGTGAATGTAATACCTTACAGTTTTAAGGAATCTGTTGAAAAGTTGTACTCTCCCGTAAGTTCTTGAAATAATTTGCAATACTTCGCTCCATTACTTCTAGTAGTAGTATATAGAATAAAATATCGTAATGATTTGTTCCAAAGGTAAAATGCTCCTCTTATGTAAAACAAGGTTAGCTTAGGTCATTAAAATGTACCAAGAAGAGCTCCTTTGGGACGCAGTCGAGGGCAAGTTACACTTTACATTTCTATGTTGCATCGCGACTTGCATTACTTATTCATTCTTCAAAAATTGAATGACGGAATAATTCATTCAACACTCAACAGCATACAAAAGACCTAAGCGTGGATGAAAGCTAAAGTTAATAAGGTTATGTAAAATTGTAGCTTGCGGTTTGCATAATCGCTGTATTTGTGGCAATTTAAATTTAACATTGCATAAATGAAGGATACATTTTGTATCAGGGAAGTGGAACGTAACATCGTAGTACTTTTTTTTAAACGTTCTGTGATATTGACTACTGCGAAGCAGCTGCGAATTCAGGATCTACTGAATAAAACAATGCGCGACTTACAAAGACAGCTAATGCGATGCCGATAAAAGATTAATGTTAGGTATTCGTAACTCGTGTGATGACTATAATTGTTATCTATGTAGTGTTTAAAGTATATAGACAAACTACTTGTAGTCCAGAAGAGGTTACCGGTAATTACGGTCCGTCAACAATACTAATTGTGAAATGGAGCGCGCATTTTAGTAATTTTTTATAACTGCATCTATACTCGTATAAAGGTATTCCAAAATCAGAAAGTAGCATATGTATAAGAATAGAGAAAATGGGGAAAAAGACGGGATACTTTTCCTTATTATATATTTCAAGTGCTAATCATATTTTTAGTTCGATATTATGCCAAAATCCAAACATATATTAATGTCCTTGTCAACGTTACCCTAAGAATAATTTATTTATCGTTAACCTATCTACGGAGTGATATTTTATAGCTTGATTTTTTAACGTTCCATTAATACGATATTTCGTCATAAACTCCAGTATTTCGCTTGCATCTATAACAGTAAAGAAGCAGTAACGATGTCAATACTCTTTCAATTTTATACAAGGATTTTCGAATATTTAAGATTTTATATTTTATCTTTCATCAAGAATTTTGAGCATAAATTAAATTCACAAAACATGTAAATAATTAAAGCATTTCTCGGCCTTAACAACTCCTAAGAATTCATAACATCTTAAGTGAAATCTTAATATTCTAGAAACTGTAGAGGGGCGCTTGACAACCAAAACAAGGGGGTGGGGTAGGGGCCATTTAGCTCGAAGTACGTGGGCGCGTCTGTAGTACTTGGTAGTACGAGAAATCTACGCAGTTGTATTGTTGTGTTTACACTGAGTGCGCAGGCGTGCCCCCTTCGTGGTTTGCCCCCTCTTTGCCCCTCGTACTGCCCCCCTTGCCAGGTGTTCAGGACAAACGACCTCCAACTCTTAGCCGATATTGATAGATTGTAGGCACTCTCAGATGCTTCCCTAAGAACCCCTTATATTTGAAAGAAGAATTACAGGCGTTATATATCGCACTGACTGAACTGTTTGCTTCCTTTTATGATTAAATTTGATGGACCGTAAAAGAAATAAGTAATTAATTGTAACGGTCTTCATATACTTTGACCCCAAGTACTTATAAAATCTCGTTTTTTATTTCCGTTGTGAGTTATAAGTATAAAAATCTAACAGTTTTTTTTTTTTTTTTTATGAATAGGGAGTAACTGTGTTAAAAAGTGTAAAGAGCTTTAGTTCAAATATATTTGTTGGTTAGGAATGCTATTAAAAACATAATAATTAATAAAAATGTTAAATATTTCATTACCAATGAAGACCACAGCTAACCACATTATTAAAATTTTTCAATAGTAAAGGCGTAGGTTCCTAATAAAGTTATATTAATTTTAAAGCAACAATATCCAATTGAAGGTTTTGTATAAGTATATAAAGAGAGAAGTTTGTGAGTACAGTTAACTGATAATAAAATATTTTTAAACTATTTCCTCTATAGAAAAATTTACATTAATTATACGCTGTCGTAGTTGAACACTTTGTGGGTAATAGGCGATATTTTACCATTATAATATTCATATGAATTTAATAGCAACTATTACTATTACTTTTACATTAATTAGTAATAAAATTACCTTCGTCTTGATTGCTTCCCAGCAGCACTTCGGTGTTATGAAAATAGCCCTCTTTCATCATTGTTTCAGGATCTTTCGGGAGGAATATGCCATCAACAGTAGGTGCAGACGGAAAGCCTAATATACCAGTGTATGAATTCCATTGTTGCACAGATATAGTTTTAGCATCCACTCCGCGCATGCAATCCATCACTAGACTCGGATCCGCCGCCAAAAGGCTGCTATTACAGTTGCAATCGTCGATCAAAACTTTTCCAATTTCCTGAGCTCGCTGACCGGTCATCCAACTCCACGGTGCATTCAGAGTCCCTGATTGCAATATTCCTCTTTTGAACAATCCTTTCATTTCAGGAGAGAGCATGTGTAAACTCACGCTGCCGCCGCCAGCGGATTCCCCGAACAACGTTATCAACTCAGGATCGCCGCCGAAGGCTTGTGCGTTATCTTTGATCCAACGAATGGCCAGTTGTTGATCCCACAAGCCCATGTTCCCTGGGGCTTCTTCGCTACCGGGGGAAAAGAATTTGTTCAAATATAAAAATCCGAAAGCGCCAACTCTATATTGCATAGACGCTACTATTACATCACTAGATGCAGCCATTATGTCCGCCTTATAGAGGTCAAGTGTAGCTGTACCACTCATGTACCCTCCACCGTATATCCAAACAAGAATCGGAACATTTGGCCTTTCAGCTAAAGGCTTGTCCTGATGATGCCGTACTCGCAAATGCTGCGGTACCCAGATATTTAAATACAGACAATCTTCAGAGATATTAGTATTTGGATTCCACATTTCTTCTCCTTCGAAGCCAGGGAAATATTCATATCTTTCTTGGTAGCAACTGTTTGGCATGGATGTGGCTTCGAGGACGCCATGCCATGGTTCTATGGGGACAGGTTTACGAAACCTCAGGGGTCCTAGTGGAGGTTTAGCAAAGGGAATACCTGTGAATATATGTACTTCACTACCCATCACAGTTTTGGCATAGCCCTTGACAAGACCGCTTTTCGTTTCAACGATGAGCGGATCATTGTGGAAGTTTTTAGGTAACTGACTAGTAGTTGGAGTAGTGTGAGTTGTTGATGTTGTTGTGTCATGGTGGTTCGCCCATGATCTTGCCCACGCCGCGGTCACAAAACAACACAACAATAATTTGGTAAATACAATCCTATTCTGAGAAGTCATAGTGGCTTTTGAATCCTCTTTACTTTAACGAGAAGTTTCACGTCGTAATCTGAAGAAGTCTGCAAGCTTGATTATGGAGTATTTGTTAAAACTCATTTCTTCACGCAACTCGCCAATAAAGATTTACCTGAAAAAGAAAATATGTATTAGCAGATATTAAGTGAAATGTAGGATAATAAAGTAATGTTGTGGTAGTAAAAAGCGAAAATGTTGTACCTAAATAAATCCCATAAAATTAACCGATTACGGCTTTGGGTTATTAAAAATAAAGTAGATTTTAGGTTACGATAACAATCTAGGCCAATCCACTTCTGACTGCATTCTAATACAACCGCTTTGTTCAAAGATTAAGTTAAAAATGGTTAATATTTATTTACGTAAAACGTAGAATTAAAGTTATGAACGGCGGGAATAATGTTCTTTATGTATTATAATGACGGTTTGTACTAATTAAAAAAATTGAAGCCCACCCCCACATAAGAAAATACAGAAATATCTGCACCATGCCCGATTGAGATGACATGCTTTAATGCGAACTTTAACCAAAGTTCATTGGCTCTCGAATACCTCCTAGTTTTTTTATTCACAATATCAGCAGCAATTGATTCGCCGATTTTGTGCGTCCGTCGTGTAGGTCTACAAATATATACATACGTAATTTCACCTGAGCTACATTTTACCTAGAGTCGAGATATGTAACTCATTCGAAAACTACTCACGCTAGCTAATAAATTGCTATGAACTTTTCGATAGCAAGGGTATTAGTTGATACGGCTTCAGACGTGGTTTATGACTTCAAATGGCAAATCAATGCTCTGTAAATGGAATAAGGGTTTTCTTGTCAATGTTAGACAATGTATTTATACGCCTTAGTAAAAAAAAAATCAATTTAGTTCAGTACCACATTCGGTTCCCGAAAATACAAAGACGTATTAGAAATGACAATGATATGTGAAATATATAATATACTAGCAGCCCACGCGAACTTCGTTTCTCCTTAATGTGATATTACTTAGCCTACCTTTTTAGTATATAACAACATGGAACATTTTGCTATGCTCGGCTTTCTGGAATGAAATACTTTTTAGGTTTTTCTGTGAATTTTTCTCTATATAAACCTCAGAGTTAGTCATAAGATTTTAATTAACAAATAAAAAATGTGAAATGGTGAAAATTAGGGCTTGTATGTGTTTTTATATGTTTAATCATAAAAAATGAAAAAAAAAAATTTACTCAAAAAATAAAAATAAAATATTCTGGGGTGGACACCCCTTATCACTTACGGATTTTAAAGATAGCCAATTCTCAGACTTACTGAATATGCATAAAAATTTTCATAAGAATCGAGCTGTTTCGGAGGAGTACATTGTGACACGAGAATTTTATACATTAAATTATTATACCAACAAATAAGTGTAGAAGGGTAATGTAGGCATCGCAAGCATGTCACTCATGTAATCATCTCTCCACACGATAAGATAATCATTCTTTTTTTGAATTACATAGCGGGAATCCAATTGATAAAAAAAATTATTATAAGGTAACCTTTGCTTGCTTAAAAGGAGAGTGGGTATTTCACGATTGACAGTACTTTGATGTACATAATAAATGTACTTCAAAGTACTTCCAATGAATAAAACAGTCTTATCATCAAACTCGAAAAGGTCAGCTTTGTGTCCGCGAAATAAACAATTATTGTAACTTTTTACTCCTAAGAGATTACAGTCGAAAAATATAGTTTAACCAAAAGTATTAATTACCATCCATTACCATTATTAAGTACCATCAGTTTTTTTTTTCACATTTGAAATTTATAAATATTTTAAAATTTGAGAAATGTTGGTAACGAGAGGACACTTTTACAGTTAAAAAATAGATGAGCAAGCGCATATTATAATTAAATTTCATGTTACTATTGTTCATTTTTAGGTGAACCATCTTGCAATACAAAAACCCGTTGCAAAGAATTGAATAAATACTATGACCCTGAGTCTGCCTTATAGGATTTCCGGCGCAGGCAATTAGCACTTATATCTTACATGGACTGCACATATAAAATTATTGAATACAGCGATTCCAGACGTGCACCAAGTGAGCCAAATGGTGGGAAAACTAAGCTAGGATTCCGTTTATACGTATATATCGATCTCGTTCGCCAACGAGATGGATCAAGTCAAAGATTTAACGTCCTCAAAATTATACACAGTTGTAAATGAAACGCAGGACCAAAATTGGTGGAGGAAAATTATCCGCGCCAGATCTTACTATACAGCTGAACACGATACTAGACATGAGCTACCAATCCAAAGAGAGATCTTTATTACGTATATAATACGGTCACGAGCGGCAACGCGTGAGCCCTCTACCGCACCACTCAGTCCACTGCGACTTGTGCTGCAAATTGCTACACTATTTCGTTTTTTAATAGAAATTATGGTTAATCCCTAAATAGTGTAATAGAAATATTATTTTTTTTAGTACTGACGTAAGTTCTACTTATTATTTGATTTCATGTTCTTAAAAAAAATAATGCACTATACTAACACATTTTCAAAATATTATTCAATTTTTGAAAGTTTTATCCCGCCATATGCTCTGTATTAACCCGTCATGTTCAAGCTTAATAGCAGGATTTTTTTAAACAAATTCGGATTGAAAGCTAATATCGAAGTTAGTTAAGGCGAACCTATCAACTGTAGGTAGGCTGTACCTAGGATCACTTTGAACTTAGTGTTCATTAGTATCCGTTACTACGTTGCAATCAAGTCTGGCAACACATAAAACTGATTACACGTAAGCCGTTAATACATCGCAGATTGAAAATCTGTGGTTTTTGCTTGGGATTTGATTATAAACAGCAAAGAGATTTTATAGCAGCAAAGAAATTATCACTATCATACATTATTATCATGATTCTATTCTTCATCTATTTTAATTATTTATTTTGTTATTTTCTTTCTGTTTTAGTTATAGTATGTATAATGTATATATTATGAATATTTGCACTTGTTGCGCTCGCCTCATTGAATTTCATTTCTCCTTTAAAGTTTGCGGGAAGCTCGCTCTAGGGCCGACTGTTATTTCTAGTTATTTAATAATTATTATAAAATAAAAATATACATATTGATTTTTATTTATTTACAAAAACCTTTAAAAAAATTTACTAGTTCCTATCTAGTAAAAAAATAAGGGTTTTGGATAGTTTTTGCACTTCTTGCGGTCATCTTATTTAATTTAATTTATCCTTAAAAGTTTACTGAAAGCTTGCTGAAAAGCCATAAAACCGACTGTTTCCCCTTCTTATTATGCAGCCATATATATATATATAGTTTTAATATTTGTACCGATTTTTGCAAAGAACTATTAAATAAATGTATGTTTCTGTATGTAATGTATTCACTATGTACATAATATACTTTAAGACAATTGACGGTCAAAAGTCGAGAGAATCAATCTAATTATAATCTTATTTCACAAAGAAAGATTATACATTACAAAACTAATTTCATTAACATGACTGTTATAGCATGAAGAGGAAAATTAATGTTCAGCGACATAATCTCGGTTATTTATTTGAAGGAAACGAGAAAACTGTTACATTTGAACCACCCTATAAAGAAAATTCGTGGAACGTATTTTAGGGTTATCACTTGATGGCTTAATTCATTTTTATTGGCAACCCTAACGACAGTATCATTCTGTGCGATATGTGGGAACGTGCGAAGAGCTTTGTGACAAAAATAATGAGCACTTTATTACATGGCTGTTAAATGAATTTATTAAGGCCTTGTTAACCCTAGGGATGTCACAAGCACTATTATACACAAATCATTTGTTTATTAACTGAGTTACCTCTTTGTGACCTACATTTCGAACTATAATTACAGGCAATTGTACCTATAAAAATCTTTTTAAGCATAAGTTTGCGAAGACGTTTTACTTTTTTGTTCTTTTATTTCATGACTGATCTAGTGTTAGTGAAGTATATATTTGAACTATCCTGTTTCCTTATATACCAATTAATTAAAGGACAACTTAAGTATCACGTCCCTCAAGAGTCAAGCCGTAATCGTTGTAACCGAACCGCTAATGAAATAATATAATAAACGGTTGTGAATTGCATCAGTCCTTATCAAATATTCAGAAATTTGATGGTGAACCCTAGTCTTAAAGGCAAGACAAGGAACAAGGATTTTAAGAGAAGAAAAAGAAAAGCCTTACAAAGACTTTAAGAGAAGAAAAAGAAACAGAGATCACATTGTAACATTAAAGTTCGGTAAAATTAAAAACCCAATTAATGTATGACATTATTATACGCCAATACAATTAAGTCTTGGCCCGTTCTCAAAGTAATAAATGAATTCAGTTCATGTATTCTCGAAACTTCTACAATACCTACTTGAGATCAGGCCGGGTCCTTCGGGAATGGTGTAAATTAACTTACGGTTACTCTGTATGCAGAATGTTGCGTCGAATAACTAGCTAACGACCCTACGGTACCCTTTCGTACAACTTTAGTAGAAGATGACAATTTATCTGCGTTAGGTAATTAGGTACTAACCATTAATATCACGTTGACATATGAGAAAATTGCGAACATTGCGAAAAGGAACCTCATTTGTCGGAAGCACTGAAGTTCACACTTAAGTGATATTAATTATTTAATTTATAAAAGCTGGAAAGACTTTAAACTGCTTCAAGCTTTTTTGTTATATATCCTTCTGAAACTTAGTATTGATAGTAACTTAAAGCACCAGAATATCATGTATCTATTGCGTGTAATATAAAAATGTAATTTGAAATCATAGAATTTTTATGTATAATAGAGAATTGACTTTATGGCACGCCATGTATTTATGTCGTTTTTATTAAGTAGCTAATAGATTAGTGACGTCACAGAAGTGATAAAAGCCGCTAAGTCTACGAGAAGAGGCCGCGGGGTGGGGTAAGAAGGCCTGGTCGGCGCGCGCCGCTCGATAAATCGATTCTGGCAATACAATGTGCGACGCGACGGCCTTGGGCGCTGCAGCCTGCAAGACACACCTCCCTTTCCAAGTTCATTGCCAACTCGCCTATCCTGACACATAAATTATAAAGCTGGCTTTCAGCTCACTTATACGTGATTTACTACTTTCGACACGTGCCGTTTTTCATTACGGCGTTTTCTTCAAACGTAAGAATATTTGGTTATGAGGACTGAGATGGCTACCATCTTAGATTTCAATATCTTGCTACTAATTCGGTGCCAGGTAGTTGTATATAATATGTAGTATCTTTATTTAAATGATGGGATAATTACTCGGCCTTACTGTATTAATTGGTTAGCTAAGTTAATCACTTATTCAACAGGTGGGATGTATAAGATGTATTAAATAGGTCTACGCAATTATTGCTACTGCCAACAAGAATTTCCAAAAAATACTAAAAGTGTATTTTTTAACATCGATTTTTAAATTTAAATAAATGTATAAAATATTCTCAGCGTATTTCCAGTAACACTGTATATGTTAAACTCGCATCTAAAAAAAATACATATTAATTAAGAATTTAAAGATACACAAGTGATCTATGTGTACTATCTATCCTTTACATTTTGTAAAGGGTTTTTTCAAAGCTGTCTACATAAAGCACAGCACGAAGTGCCCACATAGTGAAAAGGCTTTTCATACGGTAAGCGCAGTACGTCCTATTTTATACTGTACCGAAAAAAAAAGATTTTTTTTTATTTAAAAAATAATTTATGCTATGTAAGTAATACTAAAACAATACGAAATTGCTTAGGATTATAGAAATACAGCCTTTTTTTTATGATTTTTTGATTGGTTTTTCATCATCCCCCACACTGTACAGACGACCTCAACAACCTTATAGGGGTAAACCATAAACTCAAGATCACGAAATGTAATTCGATAAAACTTCTATTTCATTTTTAATAATGAGAAAAACTGTTAAGCCAATATTTCTTAGTTTATTTTTCAATTATATGTCTTGCCTTGAAGTGGCTGGCACATTATTATTATTTTGAATATAATGTTACCAACTGTGAAGTGTTCGTCTAGTAGCTGGAGCGTGCACTTCTCAACCCTCAGGTCGTACAATCACAACTGTGCTCCAATGGATATGTGAGCAATTAATAGATGTGCGGTTAAACTTAAAAATCTATGTGTCAAGCACAGAAGGCAGGAAGCAAGGGAGCACCTACTTGTTAATTAAAAAGAAGAAATAATCAAGACACAGTGACAAAACCTCTAGGTTTTCCATTTTTTTTTAATTTATGATTATATGTTGAATAAAAACTTGTAGAAATGTGTATAAAATAAAGTTATATATTTAATTTTTCTTGGTATCTTACAATTCTCTCGTTTTCAACAATTTATACCTACAAGTGAGTGTCGAGTCTGGAGTGTATCGATCTACCAAGGCTCTAAAACGCTGCTACAAATGAATAAACATTTTCTTGTTCGCTTCACTAGACTTTTAAAACACAAAGCGTGAAAACTACTATAAAAAGTTTCCATATCCCCGTATTACATCAAAATATTATTCAATTCATAATTAATATGAACCGTATTTAAATGAGTCCCTATTTTCATTTACTACCTGTTCTCAAATAAGAGGTGTAATGTAATGAACTGGCAAGAATCTATGCTATTCTCAATCATTTGTAAAACAATAAAAAATGCTTATATGGAAATTCAAACAATATATAACATGGCATTAAAATAATGTATACTTTTAAAGAAAAAACTTTTTTTACCGGATTAAAGTTATGTATTATAAATTTACATTTATTTAACATATCACACATACTAGATAGGCCTAATCACTACATACGCTTTGACCAACCGAAAGTACTTGCGAAAGAGAAAAGATTCTTCCCAAGATTGGTACGCGAAGCCATTGAAATCAAAAAACACCCCAATTTCATTAGAGAAGACGGCCTAAAATTGTCAAACACCTGGGATCCAATAATATCCAAATTAAAATCTCAAAAAGAAAAACAATCCTCGAAAATAGAGGACACCGTGAGCCATTTTTGCCAAAACCCTCCATCTTTTAGTCGATACCAACTCCGGGGAAATAAATACAGATAATGCAACTTTCTCTACGGCTGTGATACTTTTTGTCATTCAACACCTTTTGTCTTCAGTCACCGTGACCACGCACGCTGTAAAGCACGCGAAACGTCGGATTAATTTAAAATTATGTTAAATAATTTTAAATTTATAATAATAAATAACTTTAATCCGGTAAAAAAAGTTTTTCTTTAAATGTGTAAAGGTTATGTCAATCAAAGACAATATAATGTATACTTTTTTATATCACATATAAATCACTTTGATAGAATGTAGAATCACATAGAATGACTCTCTCAAATATTCATTATTCAGCGTCATACGTTCGGCCCTATTTCCGCGGCTACCCTACTTTACTATTTTCACCCGCCCTAGTTAACCAATTTGGTCCTTAACGAAATTATCGAAATAAAATAATTATATGTAATTACTAAATATCTACCAATGGCGCTACAAACTTCTCTGGGCCTTCGATTTCTCTATCATATCAGTTCCGTGTATATTTCTAATAGGTAAGTATCAACCGTCTATGCCCGACATACACCGTCGACTTTTTGGGTCTAAGACATGACGGTTTTCTACGACCTCAGAAATGCGAGTCGCACGTTGAAATCACTTGGCCAACACTGCTCTTCAATAATACGTTATTACTACAACGATAATATTTAAACCTGTTTACAAAAGTAATAAATGATATTTAACAAAATCTATTTATTCAATTAACGAAAAAGTTTTCAAAGTAAACGCAAATCAAAAAAGTACAAAGTCCTATTTTTATTTTTTGTTAATTGAATATAGGTTATTTTCGTAACCCATAAAATTTAGTTTTGTAAACGATGATTACCAATATTCTTCGTCAGCGATTCGATCGAGTGGTATTTACGTAACAATATCGTACAATACTTTTATTTTTGGCAAATTCATTACATTAAAATCGAAGTAGATCTTTTAATGATTGTAAAACTCGGGCCTAGAACTCCTTCTAGTATTATTGAATAATGTAGAAAAGTTACGTAAGTGCTATCTAAATCTTACCTTTACAACGTTCTAACAAATTTCCACCGCATACTAAAGCATTTAGTATATTCGCTACAAGCTAGAATATGTCAGCAGCATGTCAAGCTAATCATGCCGCAAGATTGAATGTCACCAAATATTTAATGAACGCTCCTAGTTTGAGGGCAAAAATTAAATTTTCAGCTCAACTGCTCGGGTACAAAGGCATGTATGCTTGTTGAAATAACCTATTTGCATTTAGATCAGCCTATTTTGAGCTCAAAACGTCCTTATTTATTCTTGTACATGATGGAAATAGAAACAAGGCCGGTACCCAAGGGGGTGAGGTCACGGTGTAAAGTATAGCTATTCAGAACTATATTGTTTTTAATATCAGTTCCTTTTCCCGTTGCCGGAGATTATCAATCCCGCACATATGCTGGTATTCATTATCTTTTAACTGGCTTTAAAAATAGAGTTTCATAATAACACTTTTTACCTTTTTTTAAATCCTATTGTTTGTGAATCGATTTCTCAACATTTATCTAAAATATTTTTGGTAGTCTATTCTCTTCAAAAGGGTAAAGGTTATGGCAGTATATTTAGTAGTAACTTCAATTGTTTAAATAGTTTCCTACTATTTTCGGTACTAGAATTATCGAGCGTATTGTAAGAACTTTGTAGGACGAATGAAGTCAATATTAGTGATGTCCTACCTTATCTTACCTTTATTATTATCTTACTTTAATAAAAATTCAGTAAATAAATATATTTAATTTATTTCGAGCGCTAAGTACACTGGTTGGATCTAGCCTAACTAACATGAAAAATATTACAAACAAAGCAAACAGTTACAATATTATTCTATGAGTGAATATGATGTCACTACACTTATATTTAAGTTAAAGGTTCAAACGTAAGAATCGGACTGACGGAGTTTCTTCTGGCTGGATTATAATTACTACTTAACCTTTCGTGAAATTGAGAGTACTTTTTGTTATACATACAAATGTAAAAAAGAAATTATAAGCGGAACGAAGAAAAATTCAATAAAATTATCCGAGAATTAGCACGAAGTCGCGAAAACAGACACTTTTAAATGTTTTTCCCGCCCTCCAAAAGTTCAAGGCATTGCGACATTAATTGAAATGTCAAGTTGAAAGATCAAATCAGTGAAGATTACGGGTGACAGCGTATTATACCTGGGAGGCCAATAAATGTATTCGATTTCGCAGGACGGCAATATAATAGAATGGAATAGACACTTATATAGACTAGTCCTCAAAGGCATTGAAACCAAAACGAAGTACAGTCAGCAAATACTATGTACAATTTTTCAGAGATTGTATCACCATTAAATTCGCCTTCCGTTTCACTGTAAAACTTGTAAAGCCAACATTTTACTCCTTTCTGTGTGACTATAAATTAGATATTTTTCATTTTAAATCAGATACATCCAATACTAATTGTATTACGTAACATTTAAGAAAGTAGTAGTATATTAACAACACATGTGAACGATTCTTATAAACAAGTTGTTGAATATACGTAAGTGCAAATAATATATTTCCCCGTGCAAAATAATTTTGCTGACAGTACCTCTTTATGATATCGATACTTCACTTATATAAGACAACTACTCGCAATATATTGCGTAAAGTAGCAGTAATATTACTTCTAAGTAATTTCTTAGATTTGACTGAGAATTGAGTCAGTTTACTCAGTGAGATGCAATAAATGCGATAAAAGACTTAAAGCTTTATATGTATCAAGTTATACTTATATTACTTTTGATTAATGTACACTCGGCGTCAAAAAAATCGCACCTTTCTTAAAATTCGTGTCAAGCGATTAAAACTTCTAAGATCCTGCCTGTACACCATCATTATTAGTATCATTTAAAAGCTCAATTAATAAGCTTTCAAAAAAATAATCATTTGTTTACGGAAAATCAAAAACCAAAAATCGCCAGCACTTTGATTAAAAAGTGGCGATGTACGCGTTTGGAGGCTCACTAATTGTACCACCCTGGACGCGTATAAAACGAGGGGGTAAAAGTCAATTATGGGTTATTCGCTATCCAGACGTCACAGAGGTCACTCCTGAAGAGCTTCGACAAGAAAAAACCCAGTGAAAATGGATACCATGGCAAAGAAGCAGCCCAAGTGGTGGCCCTACTGCAAATCGGACTACGGCAGGTTGAAGTTGCTCGGCAACTGAAAATCAGCCGATTTCGAGTGCAACGGGTATACCAACGGTTCCAAGAGACTGGAGGTTACATCAGGAGACATGGATCCGGGAGACGTCGCTGCACTACCGTCAGAAGTGATCGCTCCATTGTGTCGACGTCTTTGCGGAACCGCTTCTCCAACGCTGTGGAGCTGCAGCAGCGGCTTTGAGGTACTCGAAGGATAGCTGACAGCGTCTCCACTATCAGAAGAAGGTTGTGAGAGAAGAATTTGCTGCCCCAAAGAGCTGCTACAGGCCCCCAATTGACTGCCATCCACCGGACGAAAAGGAAGCGATTTTACGAAACGCACGTGCCGTGGACATTCGACCAGTGGAGGAATGTCCTGTTCTCCGACGAAACCCGAGTGTGCCTGTACATCAACAACATGCGTAAGAGAGTCTACAGGCGACCAGGGGAGCGTTTCACACCAGCCTGCACCGTGGAAAGCGTCGGGTATGGAGGAGGATCCTGCATGTTATAGGGCGGCATTTCTATCGACCGCAAGACAGACCTCGTGTGCGTCTCCAGAGCTGGAGTTGCTCGCGGCCAGGGGTCTCTGACTGCCCACCGGTATATCACCGAGGTTTTGGAGGAGCATGTGGTCCCATGTGCAGGTATTGTCAGCGCCAACTTCGAGTTCATGCACGACAACGTCCGATGCCACACAGCCTTCATTGTCAAGGACTACCTACGTCGAGTTGGCATCAAGGTTATGGACTGGCCAGCAAGAAGCCCCGACCTCAATCCTATCGAGCACCTCTGGGACGAGCTGAAACGGCGAGTTTAGGCCCGTAATCCAGCTTCTGCCACTCTCGATGAGCTTCGAGATGCCGTCATCGAGGAGTGTGACAATATTCCCCAGGAACACGTCGTGACGCTCATCAGGTCCATGACTGACCGCTTGGAAGCTGGTCGAAGGGCTAGAGGAGGCAACACTAGGTTTAAAGACTAATATCTAAGGATTATCATTGTTTATTTTTAATTTTTGTATTGTTCCTTTTATTTGTTATTTTGATCAGAGTACACATTGTTTCACATTTTCCCAGAATTTTCTTTTTTTATGGGGGTGGTGGCCAATATCCTACCGTTTTCAAATAAGGGATTTCATTAGCTTTCAAATGATAATAATAATGATAGGGTACAGGAAGGATCTTCGGAGTTATAATCACTTGACAAGAATTTTAGGAAAGGTGCGATTTTTTTGACGCCGAGTGTATAACTAGTCTGGCCCTAAATACTGTTACATAAAAACTTTTTATTTTTTTTCAACTTTTTAATGATTTTGAATTTGGAACACGTATGTTTTTTTAAAAACTTCTTTCGATTTTGCGCCATTTCATATATTTTTTCGTGTTAATTATCAAATTACAATATGAAATGGGGTGTTAAAGAAAGAAGGATTGCAGTGATCGCTTTAACGCGAATATTTTTTAACTTTTTGCTGAGACTTTAATAAATATGTAAAAAAAATATTATTAATATTATTTCTTTCTTTACATTACTGCATTTAAAACAAAATGCATTTTCATTTGCAACAGAACTTATGGCTGGAGTAGGTAGAATATATATAGAGGAAACCATGGCCAACTAAATATCTTAAAATAACAAAGATATTATATATAAATCTTAAGTATTAGTTACAATAAAAAATAATTTCATCTTTTTATTTCTCTCACTCCAATAGTCTAACGCTGTTATTAATGGCAAGTTTTGATTTTTTTCCGTTAAAGAATAGGACATGTTGCACCATCAAACTTTTACTTAAAAAAAAGATATATGTATGTGCAATAAAGTGTAAATATATTTATTAAAAAAATAAATCAGTGCCGCTACAGCCTTTTTACATCTGGGCCTCAGATCTCTGTATCTGTTTCATGATCATTTTCAATCTAATGGGCAAGTCGATGATCAGCCTCCTGTGTCTGACACGCGCCGTCGACTTTTTGTGTCTAAGGCAAGCCGGTTTCCTACCGAATTTTCCTTGACCATTCCAGAATCTTAAATGCGGACATACAAAGCAAGTCGATTGTTGCAAAGCCGGGGATCGAACCTACGACCTCAGGATGACAGTCGCACTATGAAGCCACTAGGCCAACACTCCATGTTTTTATCATGTTTTATATAGTTATTATTAAGAGTAACTTTAACAGCTGTAATCTATTATAACAGCATTATAAACTTACTAATCAATTAAAGATCGTTACATAAAAGACCAAGTTTTACCATTAAAATGATAAAATATATCTACTAAACGAATGTTTAACTTATAGGAGCGAAAACGATACTCAGAAAATGTATTTTAAGATACAATATCACAAAGTTGATCGTTAGCATATCGACAAAAATATATCGTTACAAATTCATGTCAACCCCAGCTTCAGGCAGGCTTCGGTTATATTCTATGTATCGTTAACACATACTTTAAACTCTGTATCTTGTTTAACAGCTTACTGGCGTGAGATTTTAAAGCCTAATTTTGCGTTCGAAAGTCGTATATAATTGAATGAATGATTAAAATAAGAATACTCAGAATTAAGCCCCTGCAACTTACTGTATTTAATTGGGAAGGAATAATTTGTGGAAGCTTCAAGTTTTACTACTTCTAGATGTAATGTTTTTTAACTTAAAAAAAAATGGTGCGTGTACCTACTTACGTACGCGCGTAAGAAGTTATACTTCTTTGGATTTCTTTATTTTTTTTCAATATTGAATAATATTAATACTAATCATTATTTATTATTTTATTATATTATTAATTCAATTTAATAACTAGGTATGTTTCATAACCTTTTAACTAAGTAACAATAGGTCTTTGTGAAAACGCATTGCTAAATTTCTTTGAAAAAATAATTAAACTCCTTTATTTGTTTAAAAGGTACTACAAATGTCATTATGGTCATTCAAAATTCTTGGCATTGCTGCTAACGTCACTAACTAACGTCTTTTTATATGTAGATTGTCTTATTCCCATCTCGCTCGCGCACGCTCGGCGCCATACTGATAATTTTGTGTCACGGTGCGCGCGCATCGTAAAATTTCAGTCTCATATATTTTTCATAACGCGCCTAAAGAAGTATAACTTCAAAAAGTAAATAATGATTAATTAATATCCTTAAGGGATGGAAAATGTCCTTCGTGGAAGATATATCCGTTTATGTAATGACAACAAATTTGTATGAAATAGAAATTATCATAATATTGCAATACAGATTAGTAAGAATATTGATATGAAAATATATTCCATAAAACTAAAGGGAAATAGCATACATATAATAAGTCAAATTCCGAGTACGCTGGAAGGTTCATCGTGTTGATTATTGAATAAAGTTAATCATTTTATTTCTCAGAAATCATATATGTTTTCCTTCCGCAGATAAGCGATGACTTTGATATAAAACTTCAAAAGCTTAGTATTTCATTTTACATTAAAAGTATTTCTTACAGCTCGTTAAATAATAAACAGAAAATATGAGTTTATAATAACGCTTGTTGTTGACCTCGAATTTTTTGCCGCTCTTACCTTGAAGGTTTATTTGAGTTATGTAAATGGAAACAGTGCTACGAAAGCTCGGTCACGCTATAATGTAATATTATAGTTGAGTATGTCCTAATTCCGATACACGTTTAGATTGTATCAACGTAATCAGATATTGTCATGAATATAGGGAAACGTTTTAATTTAGGTTTGGGATTTCATTTAAAGTATATTTTGGACGAATATAATTATAGAAACGAATTACAAATTATTTAATACATACAAATAAGTATGAGAGAGATATGGTTTTATTGTTTATTGGTGATCAGCTTGTATATAGTAATTTAAAACGACAATTATTTCGCAATAGCATAGTCGCCCCAAATACATTTGCTATCGGACCGAAGGCAGGGAAAGCTTTAAGCCCACAATTAAAAAACATGCGCAAGATGATCAAGCTGGTTCTCTAGATGCCGTTCTGATGTAGCTATGTGCCCCCTTCCTTCCTATAACGTTAAGTCATTGTTTCGCCTAAAGCCTTCCGCAAGACTTCCGGATTAAGCTATGAAAGTTTGCAGATTAATTTCCGTATTGCGTGAAAGGGTCTACCGATTTACAAGCATTTAAGAACGCTTACCTGAAGCGTTATGTAGTTACCGTGCATGTATGATTTTCTAGAAATTTCCACATAGTATTGTCATTGATTAACATAACCTTTACAAATTTAAAGAAAAAAGCTGCAACTTTCTCTGCAGCTGTGATACTTTTTGACATTCAACATCTTATGTCTTCAGTTACCGTGACCACGCACGCTGTAAAGCACGCGAAACGTCGGATAAATTTAAAAAGATGTCAAATAATTGTAAATTTATAATAATACATAACTTTAATACGGTAAAAGCTTTTTTCTTTAAATAGAAATTTCCAATTTAAATGTTTTTCTCTTAATATTTTTTTTCTTCGACGAAAAAAGGAGGTTTCAATGTGTAGGTATTGTTAAAATACCAATATATAATAAAGCCAAATTATATTCTGAAATTCGACAGATTTCATTGCGAACTATTAAAACATCCTTAAAATTACGTGAAAGCACTTTATTATGGAAATGATCAAACTGCTATCGCAGAGGCGATAATTTATTTCAAGAGTCCAAGAGTTTATTTCACAAATTGTGACCCTTCTGATAAGAGCTTTGTCTTTTTAACTAATTCTGACTAGATTACAGCGTGAATTATTTATGTCCGGTTCTACAGACCGGTATTATTCATAAAATATAGGCAAATAGAAAATAAAATAATATTTTTACACTATTTTTATCTTGTCTTTTTATCTAATCATAATAAAATAATCATTATTTATTTATTCAGAAGATTTCCAGCACAATACAGAAATAGATGTATATATATATATAAATTGTGGGCCAATTACAAATCTTCAGATATAGTATTGATTTATCTAAAATAAGAAAGTAAACAAGCCAAATATGTTTAGTGTAAAATAAAAAATAAAAAACAGAATTTAATAAGTTGACAATGAAAGGTTATCAATGAAAATTACTTCATCATGGTTGAAATAATTTTGTGTCAAAGCTTTCCTTGTTGTCACCACACTCTCAGCGAACATATCAATGTCAATCGTTAAGTCATTAAATTCGTTCGCCGCTCTAACCATAAAGTTGCTCCCTCTATAATTTGTGTTAACTTTAGGTACATGTAATAGGTTCATAAATTATACTATAGAATATAGACTATTAGTGGTGGTGGAGGTTGTAGGCGCTACTTTGATAGACCATTCATAAGTTTAAGTCCGATACGTAATATGATCCCAAATAATTAAAAACATGTGTTTATTATGTTTATTCCCTATTAGTCAACTTATTAGGGCCTTCTTAGTAGAATTTTGTCACTAGCAATAGAAGATTGCTTACACGTTTACTTTTACTACAAAGTTGACTTTTAATGTTGGAAATAAATATTCAGTACACATTTGAAGGGTAGCGACTTGCTGTCTCTAACGGGGAATTAAGTATGATTTACGAGGTTTAACGCTACACCCCAGGGGTTTGTATGGTTAAGCAATGCCAACTTTTGCTTTGAATATATGAAAAAATCTCATAAGTGTGTCAACACGTTGCGAAAAAAGAAATGTCTCATCTTATGATGAGATCTCACGCGCTGTGACCTTTCGTGTCAGTGAGTTAATATATAACAGGGGTAATACCGTTTTTTATGTTTTCTAAGGCTTTTTTATAATAAAATTCTATTAATGTTGGCTATTATAAATGTTTATATTGATAACAATAAGTTGGTCAAATAGACATGATATATCAAATAGACTTGAAACATCAGGATTGGTGTATTAATAAATAAGCAGCAAAATTAAGTCAAATATTTTCTTGAAATCATAAATTTTACAATAAATTAACAGAAACTCCTTTATTAGATGGATAATGATGCTTTAAGTCATAAAGAAGGAAATCCTTTGTTTATTAAATCAGCTTTTTCTGTATCCTATATCTCTCCTTCTTCTGTACGCTATGATCATAAGAGATAGATTCGTACTTCAATTAAAAATATAGTAAACTAATATCATTTTTATTAATACGCCGAAGAAAATTCAGAAAATTCTTTCGAATTTCAACCCTTTTTCTATATATATTTAATAAAATATTATCATATAATCAACTGTATCGCTGAATTTGATTCAAAGTTCAAAATCAATTCATTGAAAACTGAAATAGATCGTGTATTTTTATCTTCATGTGACCTCTTGCCATATTATACTGCCTACTTCAATTTCATTAGAGAAATGCGATAAGTGTATTGCTTCATTTTAAAAACGTATTGGGTAATTTTGACGGAAATAAATACACGAAAGCATCTCTGGTTGGGTAATACTGCAATTTTAATCAAAGTGTTGAGAAATAGTATTTTTTTGCAATATCAGTTCGGCTGTTAAGACTCCCAAAATAATTAAAAGAGTCAACAGAAGATAGTTTATGTATGGTACCTACATACAATACTAATACGTCATGAGTCCGCTTCACTGATATCCCTGATAATGATTGGTTTTGTTCAGAAACTTCGTATCAAAGCATTGTATAAAATTAACTCAGTCACAAACACAAACACATCTTTAGATCTATTAACATTAAAAAAATAACTAACTAATACGCTGCCAGTATCTTTGGAACCTTGCCTAAAGGGACTCCTTTTAATCATATATTTCAGTTATAAGGTAAGTTAGTCACAAACCATATAAAATAAACAACATTATTTATTTTTCATGTGTCCTTTTTATTACTGTCGCTTTCACTTTTTAATTGCGTTGCTTTGTTCCATTAGAATTGTCTAAATAATTATGTCTTATGTAGTTTTGCACTTCTTGCACTCATCTAATTTTCCTTACAGTAGTTGCCTGGAAGAGATCGCTCGAAAGCGATAAGTCCACCAGTTGCAGTCTTTATTATTTCACTATTTTTATTGAATTTTTTTTCTGTATACCTGCAACGAAGTATTAATAAAATAACATAGTTCCAAGCTCTACGGTATTTTATTAAAAATGTGTTGCAAATATTATATCCGCTAAAAAGCTCAACTCAGAGTAAAACAAACCATTGACACGAATTATCTCGCGAATTCTTTTCAACAACAGGAAAATGAAGAATTTTCATAACAATTTTATTTCCCAAATGAGTTTCACACGAGGTACTGTATTGTTTTAAAAAGTCGACGACATAACGAGCGTTGTCTCATCTAATTAGTCGTGGAACAAACTTGATATGTAGAGTGAAACATTTTGTATTTTTATAAACTTTCTTGTGTACCTAATACACAGCATAGTTTAAATTTCGAAATTTAAATTTATGTATTCTAATGTTAAGTCGATAAATTGTTACTGCAATTGTGTAGTTTCGCTATCTATATCTAAATGGTTTGCTCTCAAGGGACGGCTGGTTATTGCATACTATCAGCCTTTTACAAAGGTCACTATTACTCATAAATGAGATTTGTGAAGAGGAAAATACAATTATATTATGTTTTTTACAATCTATAATCTTAATCTCAAAATTACAAATGATAATATAAACTGGGCTATGTATAATGTTATAGTATACTAGCTGACCGGGCAAACGTCGTTTTTTTTTTTTTTTATAAAATAGGGGGCAAACGAGCTGCGGGACGACCAAAAAGGGCAGTCTACGCAGCCCATAGACACCCATTTTTAGTGGGTGCGTTTTGCCATGTATATCATTTATAATAAAAATAGGGGTTGATCGTAGAGGGGTGAAAATTAGGGGTTGTATGTATTTTTTAATGTATCATAAAAAATTTTGTCTAAAAAATTAGGTGGACTACCCCTAACATTAAAATAGATGTTGGCCGATTCTCATAGATACCGGATAAGCACAAAAAATTTCATCAAAATCGGTCAAGCCGTTTCGGTGGAGTATGGCAACGAAAACTGTGACACGAGAATTTTATATATTAGATTTAGTTGATTGAAAGGTTACTTCAGGCGATGTTTTATTTAAAACCTATATTTAATTCATTAAAAAGATATAAATCCATCAATTACTGACACCTTCCCATCCTTGTTCATGAAATTCGTTATGACATTGCATGAGGATGTGGTAAGACATCATTTTTGGCGCTTGCATTCCTGTCCAACAGGAAATTTTATTCAGAACCGGTTACTGAGAAGTCGGGACAAACGGGTGCAACGAGGACCCTTAGTGGGCTTTGATCTCAAACATATCTTGTATCCAAACGTTACGTATATAAAATTCGATATGTTTACTGCGCCATGCCTTTTACGAATCATGTGAAGAAAAAGTTAACAATAATATATTTACATATTCCAACTCATAACTTAGTTTTTTCTTTAAATCATGAATCCTGAGGACAATTTAACAGTCTCAAAAGTAGTCTAAAAATGCGTACCTAACTTATACTTTCTTGTTTTTTTTTCGGATCTTTACTTCGAGAGCAAACAACGTCGATGGTGAGATAACGTTGAAGTATTAAGGGCCTATCTGGTCGCCAAATGGAAAAAATATATGGTGGAGTTAAGTAGTTTATATATCCATTTTGAAAGATCGATTTATGATTTAAATAACTTCGCTCGATAGAAAAAAATCCAAACATAGCCAATTTTAGACACTTAATTCATTTAATGACGAAAATATATTTTATAAAGAACATTATTTTGAAATTTACACGATATATTTTATCGCAAGCCAAGTAATCTATTTCAGATTATTTTTAAATAAAATTACATTAATTTAATGTTATACATAACAAGTTGTTATTACGTGACGGCCCGCCTCAGTGCTCCAGCTCTCCACTGCGCCTCGCAGTCCACCCCGAGACACTGACACAGCAATTCGTGCTGTGATAGGGCCTTAACTACCACGGCAAATAAATCACTACCCGGTCAGTTATTAGACAGCTTAACGTTAACCAACAGAAAAAACAAATTGAAGAATAATGTTTACATGCATTTGTCGCTCTCCAGATAAACTATTGTTACATCAATACAAACAACAGCAGTTTTCCAATGAAATATACCAAGATTATGATTGTATTATTCTGTAAAATCTGTATAAATAAAAATATTTTAGTTTTGCTCTGAAAACTGAATATTTATTACTAGACAACAAGTCATAGGCATTGTACAAAGTCTATAAAGACACAAATATGTCTGCTCCGTTTGTATTACAGCATTTGATAATGTCGTGATAATACACTATCAATTACAAACGTATTATTCATAAAAACGATTCATGTTAATGAGTCT
The DNA here is from genome assembly GCA_963693345.1 of Pieris melete. Classification (NCBI taxonomy): domain Eukaryota; kingdom Metazoa; phylum Arthropoda; class Insecta; order Lepidoptera; family Pieridae; genus Pieris; species Pieris melete. The sequence goes on along the minus strand of CAVNZK010000006.1, from coordinate 3,483,667 downwards.
ACTGTAGTATTAATTACGTTGTCAGCACAAAATACTGAAAAGCGAATATTTGAATAGTGCTTTATAGAGGTGATTTTGCAGCGCGATTAAATAAGACTAAAGCCTTTACAATAATTATTGAAGAGATTATACCACGTCAATTTAATATATCATTAATATATTAGGGTAGCCATTTGCATTTTTTTTTGTGATAGGAGGCAAGCGGGCAGGAGGCTCATCTGATGTTAAGTGTTTGACACACTGACACATTGCCAGAAGGCTCGCAAGTGCGTTGCCGGCCTTTCAAGAATTGGTACGCTCTTTTCTTGATCCTTCACCTAAGTCATATTGGTTCGGAAATACCTCAGTGGCCACATAGTGGTAGTGCGTGGCGATATTTGTTTTAAAATAAGTGTTGTTTTATGATTTGCTTTTTTAAAAGAGTACCGAGAGTTTTTTTACGCCGGCCTTTTCTCTCGGCCTATACTCTCTGTCTTCGTTGCCGATGAGTAGGGATGACTACCTATTCAAATTTAATGACGTGGAATAAGTGATACCTGTATCTTATATTCCATAAGTCTACTTACGACATTACGTCGTTCGTTTTGCTTTAATATCCCATCATAGTCAGAGATCCCATTTTCAAGGAAATTTAAAAACGTGTAGGCCATGAAAGGGTGGAGGCAGTTAAAAACTTAAATTATTGTTAAGTTTGCAAGAAACTTTACTTTTACAATAATTTAAGTCTAAATCGTTTGTTAAAACTTTTACAATAGCAACTTTAAATCTTTCCGCTCGAGAATTAAATGATGCATTTGTACCTATGAATAGAAAGAAATAACGCTCTGATGCACTGTGGTTAGGGTTGTTCTTGCTCTACTCTTTTATTCACGAATACTTTTTGCCCAAGTAGTTGAATTTATGAAGTTTTCCCGTTTTTGACACATAAATATGTACAGTGGAATCTCTATAACTCGAATGTAAAGGGAAATGGAAAAATAATCGAGTTAACGATTTTTCGACTTAAAAAGATCTTCACACACACATTACTTTACATGATTTAACTGCTGAATTTAGGACTTACAGAGGCGAGATTTCTAAATGTATTTTTCGATTTGTAGAGTCGAATTTGAATAACAATTCAACTAAGGTTTTGTACTATATATTTTTTAATGAATGTATTCATTCATTGCAAGTGTATATTAGAAGCTCCGAACCCGAATATTCATTTTGGATTTTATTGCTATTATTTCGGCGAATACCAAATAAGACGTCATTATATTTTACTAACTACGATTTACGGAGTGTCCTTTTGACATTACAGAATATAAACATGTATTATCAATACTTCGTAGGGAAATAACATTTTGTTCGAGTTACAAAGTCTAAATAATTCGAGATACTACGTATTTAAGGGTTTAGCGGAAGAGAATGGCAATTCTTTTCGACTTACTGAGGATTTCGACTTACCGAGGTTCGAGTTATAGAGATTCCACTACTTAGTAATTCCCTTTATTGCTATCTAAGTTAATGATTAAAAGCATTGTATTTTTTTATCATATAATCGCCATACAAAAGTCGTCAACAAAATGTAAACATATTATGATATCGAAGGTTATTACTTAGGTAAGTCATTTGCGTATAAAATATTGTCGTTGGTACTAGAGAACAAGAGATGCGGCAGACATTTCTGCGTTTGTGTAATTTATTACTTTAGGGACAAGTGGGTTAGTTCTTTACAAATCGGACCAATTTTTGTTTCGCCGGAAATCCAATCCAGGGCCTTCGCTATTACGTCACGTAGATTATTCAGAGGATACTTAAGCATTCGTTACCTTATAAAGTTAATTTAAAATTGATTTTTGAGGTAATATAGCGGTAACCCTACTACATATAACAGCGACGGGTCATGGGACCTAAACGGTCACGTTCAAATCCATCTATTGAGCGATCTTTCCTGACCTTTTTTGTCCAACTATTATTAGACACGTTAAATTGAGTCAAAGCCGGTTCCGCTGCTGCTAAGTTGCTTATAGTCCGAAAACTAGGTATGGTCAATACTAAAATATAGTCTATAGTATTATAACCATTGCATTTAATCATTTGACCAGTTTACAGGGATTTACACAGGGGGTAAAACAAAACACTATAGAGGTTTCTATACTGTAAAATTATCTAAAAAAATAATTCAGACTGTCCACAAAAATTATTGTAATCAAATAAGAGTTTTGTTCATGCCATGTACCATGTACTGGTGTAACACAAAAATTATGAGATATAGCAAGTATAATACAATATATTCGTTGCAATAATTATCCCGTCCCTACTCTGATTTGCAGCTGTGAAACTGGTTGCCCTCTGCTCAGCGCGAGATTTAATTGAATTATTTGAATGAACCCGGCGTTTCCGCCGCCCCATAGCCAACACGATTGCAGGATATATCAATTGCCGTTTGAAAACAAACTATCCTTTTTATTACACTATGGTCTATGTTTTTATAAACATTTAATTTCTATCCTAGTAAAAAACAAAATTCAAAGTTTAAAAGAATTTATCACTCTAATAATTATAATGCTACAGATAATTTCCTATAACCAAGAATATTAAAAAGAAATTTAATATTCATAAAATACTACAATAACTTACAAAATACGTACCTACGGAGGGTTGGATAAGAACTTCAGCGGGTGACCTTGAAGCAAAACTTGGGTCGTTTTTCACAGTCACTCGCGTTTGTAATGTTTTATGAGTATCAGGAAATTAGCAAGAAACACGATGTGACTACAGCAAGTGTCTGGGCAGACTGGTGGAACTCCACAGCCGATTCAACTCTGGTGTTGCCACTCGTAATCACTGATTTTCCCCACGCGATTTATCCAGCAATTTATATAGGTCACGTTGTATTGATATGGCAATATTTGAATAAAGATACATTGTAGTCATAGCCTTCCATATAAAACAGTTTTTTTTATAACCGTGGTATAAATTTTAATGAGTGTCTATGTAAACATTCCCTTTATTATGGTTGATTTGAATGGTTGGATTGGACTACAGCTTTTTAACTTGAACATTCAATTCATTTACATAAAAAGAGAATAATTTTAAGCATATATTCTTTAAATGTGATTATTGCACCCTAACAACTGGGCAATTTTCTACGATGGCATCTCTAAACGTAGATGATTACTCCTCCCACAGGTATCGCGCCCGGGCCTACTGCGATGACCCCTTACTCACATGGTCCCTTTATTAGCTGGGAATCTTTCTGTTGTATAGCATCCATTGCTGCTTGTAATACAGTAGAATTAAAAAGTTTATAACAAAAATCGCTATGAATAGAATATTTTACTTAAACTAATCACATTTTATTCTTATTCATGAATATATTGGAAAGTGATGAGGAAACAGAATTTGTCTTTAATGTTAGGCGCCCCGAATCCATTAGAAAAATTAGATTTGGTGCTATATAAATTGTCTTACGGAAGTAAATTATTCCCTCATTCTGTAAGGTAGGCTTTTGAATTTATATGTTTGTTTATAGGTATTTTATAGATTTTCCTCAGTAAACCGTGCACACGTAAAGTAGTCCGAAAACTTGTTTCACTGGGAATCATAGGAGTATTTGATTGTACTGCATGTACATGTTCATCACACTATAAATGACTATAGCATCATTTTGATGTAAGAGCGATAAAGCATTACAGGTACTTCGTAAGAGTTCTTTCTTTCTTCACTGTGTTACCATAGGATCCTGCGCTTCTTTGGACATATAGCATGCAGAGGTCCCGAAAAGTTAAAGATTTTTTTGGTGAAAGGCACGAGACACCGAGGCCGATCCCCGACTCGCTGGACCAAACAAGTTAAGGCCCTTACAGACCAGTAACACGATGATAACGCGATGAAAAGATGATGATAAAACGGTTAATAATTTATACGCTTCCCGAATTCCCGTACCTTACCAATAACTTACTTAACTTATAAGCAGACAATTTTTTGGGTCTCTTGATCATTTATCTTCATAGGATTTAGGGGATCAGCATTCTATGCCTGTCTCAGGTCGTCGATTACTGGTTTCTTTTACCCGCTTACTCACGGTGATTTTTTTGTATAAATGAGCAAGGAGTTCGGGTTTGTATAGTCGATTAGATTTCCAGAAGTGTTCGAACGCACGATAGGGTTGAGCTGCTGAAAGTCACAGCTGACCCAGTGAGGGCTATTTAAATTATATTATTACGTATTATATCTAAGTAACTCCTATTCATATTTAAGAATGATCATAAGAATATCTTATCTCGCAATTTTTTCGTATCTTCAAGAAAATGCTGTAGATGAGATATCTAAATACATTTAACGTATGTAACGTAACTACAACAGTATAATTGTATATGATAGATGATTTTAGTAGTCTTTAAAATTATAACATTTTTTGACGCATTACATACAATTGGCAAAGTAGCTCTAACAAATTTGACTGTCAATTTAGTTTTAAAATCGTAATACTTAAAATGAAAAGTTCATATATTAAACAAAAGTGGTTTGAACATACCTTTAGCAGCTATATATCACGTCAAAGCACGTGACGTCCCTATTTGATTTTGACAGCGTTAAAAACTACATATTGACATATGTCAAACTATGATAATTTGTATTGTATACAACAATCAAAGAATTAAAATATTGTCAATATTTCAACAATTGAAGATGTCATGGAATGGTATCTAGGATACAACCAGCTGATTAGCGATTGTCAGTACGGATTTCGTCGTGGTCGTTCGGTTGGTAAGCTGCCGCCCACCACCACTATGTGGAACTATTTTCAAAACAATTAGACTGATGGCCCTTCAAGATAAGTGCGTTCAAATTCCTAAAAGGCCGGCAACGCACTTGCGAGCACATCTGTTAATATGATGAACAGAACAGATCAGTCCCACTCTAATGCACCTGCGCTACGTCACCGATCACGCCAGGCCGATGTGAGACACAGCATGCGTTCTGTCTCGCTTTAACGCGTATTGGCTGCACCTATGTCGCATCCGTCATCGTGTGTTAGGTTCATTTTCGTTACGGAATTTCTTGATTAGGTCGCCGCGCTTAAAGCCTGCGATAAAATCTATGCAATAGCTTAAAAACTAAAAAATCGTGCCGGAAACATTTTTCTTTTACATTTAACTGCGTTACAGCCAAAATGTTGTACCTAACTGAAGTCTATTCCAATTTACGAAATTTTTGTAACAGATTTATTTTAATTTTTATTTCTTAAAAATTTATAAAAAATACATTTAATTCTATACCAAAGAGTTTATATATATCGATCGCCACGATCATATTCGACCCTTACGCATAAACGTATGCGAGATTGTATCCGATTTTAATTTGTCGTACTTTAATTGCATACATATCAGTTATATTTTATGTATTTTTTTATATATTTTGGTTATTAATATAGCCTATTATATTAGAAGCCTATATTTAAAATTAAGAAATTTTTCTCTTTATTATTTATTATAAAGTAGGTACGACTCAAACGTATAACTGGTTTTTTGGTGTCCTTTGTCGCTTAAAAAACCAAACCAATGTTGGAGTTTTTAATGTCTTACTAATTGTCTATTTTACAGGTAATTATATTGTACTTTACTAAGTAACTATTTTATTCCTTTGCTGGATTTCAATAAAGTTATGATTTTAAGGTTTGATTTAAAAGTAAAACATCAATTTTAATGATTATGTGAAGCGTTAGATTAGGGTTAACTAAAAGATAAGGGTAGTGGATGAAATAAAAGATCTTCTATTAATGAAACAAATATATTTCATTATGAAATTAATGTACTCAACAAATCCATTTCAACACGTTTCAAACCATTTTTCAATTATAATAATAAGAAAAATGTGCCTTTTTTTAAAGTGCCAAATATTTATATAACACACTAAAAAATATGGCTGCTTCTACTGAGATCATAGTTATACACAAAATTCAAAATGAGCATTCCCGCCCACTTCAGTAGCCATATTTTTTAGCAAAATTTTTATGCCTAATGGTAACACTACAACACACACATTTATTTCACATTTAGAAATTTTGTAAAGTGTTTTTGTCTTTTTTTTTAATTTTAGAGATCCAAGACATTTACTATAATTTTGCACATCAATATTTAAATTAAGTATACACAATAGCAATATTAATTTAGAGGGTGTTTCATACACATACAAAAATTGAAACTATTCTAAGTTTGGACAATGGACAAGAGATTAATGGACTGTTTCATTGTAAAGATGGTATCACTAACATAAAAATCTTTAAATACCTATATAAAAAGTTAATAACTTCATGTTAAAACTATAAAACGGGCTTATTTGGTTAACAGTAATAATTATCTGAAATACACCAGTAAAAAAAATATATCATATAATATAACAATGTACTATTATACCAGTTGGTTAAAATAGTGAAAGTTCATCCATTATGTATTCGTTAAGCAACTCAATTTGATAAATATTATGCTAACCTAATTACAAAAAACTAATTACATCACCTGAATACTATGGTGGAAGACAATTCACATGGCACTCGGTCTTTTAAGATTGCGAATATTCAAATGCTATAAACGTAGACTTGCGTGACGACTAAAGCCATACACACAGGTACAACACATCTCGGCGTCAGACTTATACCTTTCCTGTGCCATGGGTGGGACTTATATATACAGGAATAGACAATCTTAGAGCATGTCAATTGACACTATCCGACTGACTGTCATCTGCCGTTAAAAAAATCTAAAAAAATTATGGGATCGGGCAATACTTATTCACTTCAAAACACACTCAATAAAAAAACTAACTAAAAGCTAATGGAATACGATGGGTGAACTTTCGCATAGAAAAGTGTGTTTAAAACGAACCTTGTCAACAAACTCTTTCTGTTCCTTGGAGGACTAAAGAGGTCATTATCACTATCTTTACATGAAAAATATGATTTATTTAAGAAATTGTACAATATTGATTGATCTTGGTTAACGCGGCTAACTTACATTTTTATAAGGCCATAAAACAAGTCAACAAATAATAAATTATACAGTGAGCCTTCCTATCCGAACCCAAATAAATATTATCTAACTAGCGATGTCTCGACTATTATTATATACACGGCTTTTATCAACCATTAGATTCTCATTAACAATAACCCCTTCTTTTCTACAATTATAAAGTTCAACTTATTGGTTGGTAGACAAGTATCTAATGATCGTTAAATCCAATTTATAACGACATCAATAATTACAAAATCAGTTCGATCAATGCCAGACTATGCAACCGATGAATTTGTTTGGTCAATACAAAATTAAACGTAACGAAGTTGATTGTAAAATAACTGTTCTTATCTAAACAAAATTATTGCTGTCATACATTATGTGTTACATTATCTATGGAAGCTTGATAAATAAAATGTCTCTGAACAATATCTATCACATATCATTACACATGTAGCACCACGCGGTTAATAGACCCATCTATGTAACTACACTTACCACTATTCACCTTGTAAAATATGGACATGTATAAAAATCAATACATCTGAAAAATAATTTAAGATTGGTATATAAAACGTTCTGTAGATATAAGTTTAAAATTAAATAAACTCTCTTAATGTTACACTATTGAAGTTGCGTTTGGCTTTAAATTAATAATATTTACTGCCTGTGAACGTTCTGGCCTACGTTACCTCTACCCGAAAATCAGTCTAGAATCAATCGTTGTTGTCTATGTGCAGAGACTTCGGCATTTCCACCAGTTGGACAAAGTGTAAAACGTCATCGTCATATCAGTGCAAAATCTTTGCTTGGCCGAACTCTATGCTCGTTTAATACTTTGTCAAACATAGAGATTCAATGTGGCAAGAATGAGTTCTATACGTCAGCAAATTGATGTTACATTCGCACTAAAGCGCCACGGACAAGACGTAAGAATACAAACTTGACATTACTACTACACGGTCTCAACTTATAGTAATATCACAATTATAACAACAATATTACAAAATACCAAATCACCTTTGATGATTTTATGTACTTTTATATTTCTCAAATCGACTAACATCTGTCATGTCGGAGAAATATTCATCGCGAATGTTACCAACTTCTTTCTTAACCTTTACTGAAATCTCAATATTCTCTGCCAATATTATGTCAATCTTCCCGTCACTGGGTTATTATAAATAATAGATGTTATCGGGTTAGTTAAAGAGAGCATTGTAGGACCATGTTAAGATATAACAAAAGCATAATGAGGCAAAAGGTTTCTTCTTAGTAGGTAGTGTCATGTGTCAAAAATCCTTTCCGTCAAATAAAAATTGCGACCCAATATCTAGAAACCGACGGAGCTCGTTTTCCGACTGCTGATGTTTTCTCGTTAGTTAATTTTGGATCGCAAAGAAATCAACTATCTGTTATCATTTGCTTGTTTTTAAAGGTGGCGCAAGAGGTGTTAGGGTGTTTTAATAACTTTTTGAGGTTATCTAGAAACTGACATTTCTCATTTCGTTTCATTGCATTTGAAATTATTTACATAATATTTTAATTATCTGATGAGGACTTTCGCCATAACGTTTACATTGTTGAATTAATATATGTACTCAACAAATAATGCCCATTAGCTCACAGTCACTGCAGCAAAAAAGATGAATATTCTTCACCAAATCGCTAAAAATTAGAGTCTATAGACAATGCGGTCTACGTAATATATTAAAAGGAATATAAATCTTGAATTTCGTAACGTAACAAAATATTTAGAGATCAAATATTTCGTTACAATTTAGTGAAATCCTCGACCTATAGTCCGCACATCTCTTAAAGTCTAATTTATCACATTTGACCTGGTAGCACATATTTACATTTGCTGTGCTCAAATATTCTTTAGAATTCGAATAAAAATAATACACGATAGTTCTTAATTGTTATACACGAATAAATTTATGTAAAGAAGAGACCACACCGATTAAATACTAAAAGAGCAAAAACCACTCGAAGGTAGCTAGAAGTTTCTGGTAAACAGTGGCCTGTTTCTAAATCACTTCGACATTTTAGAATTGCGTGAAATATCTGTATAAAAGTCTTAGTATTACGCGTAAGATTTCATACAAATACAGATTCTTTTTACGTTCCCGTTGCCAATCTCAAATTGGTACAGGTTACGTAATTAAGGACAGTGAAATATCATTGAAGTTATTGCAGTTTATAGTGATAGTGGCCCGAACCAATCTACAGTATACCTACGAGAAGCTTTTGCCACTAAGATAAGACACTAATTTACACCACAACATCAAGTAACTACCACTGATATAATTATAAAAACAGTCAACATCAATTTTGAATACTTAATAATTTATAAATGGGTAAATATCTACATATACACAATTTTATGTTTTCGATGACACGTTTCAAGGGGTGTTCCTGCGACTTTATCAAGCTATATCGATCCTAACCCGAAATATATTGTTTCTCATAGTTTCCACAAATATTACTTTCGAGTATTTCCATAATAAAAATAAAATCAGAGTATTGCTTTTCGTTTACGCTATAGATTCGATTACTTAATTACTTAACATTACATCCCTCTGGCGTTTTCTACTTCATAAAAATATTGTGTTCGGAAATTCCATTTATTAAAACAAACCATGTAAATGAACTAGATTAACTAAACTATTATACTGACATTTATTGGATATTATATTTGTATTTTACTAAACAATATTATGAAGGCCATTGTTGAGGTTTACGTCAAAACGCCTCTATAAACTATTCCTGATAATTATATTTAAAAAATACTAGCCCGCATTCTATAGATCTATATTAATTCTCTTATTAATGTAATTGACAGATTTTATACTAAGTTGGCTTGGTTTGTAAAATCGACGTAAAAACTTTCACATGCTTTATTGCGGAGTGCACCTGAAATAATGCAAATATTTACCGCCATGAGTCTAGTAATTGACTGCCTGTATCCCACTTGAACGACGTACGAAAAATAAAAGATACGAAATAGACATGTATTTTGACAAATCGTTTAGCATTTGTGAAGTTAGACTTTCGGACTAAGCCTGGCCTAACTTTTTAAATTTGGAAAGACTGTTTTGAATTTAGAACATCAGTTTTACAAATATACGCAGCCAAATTGAATAATATAGGACAACTCTAAAACAATGAATAATCATTTCCGGTCTATATTGGAATCGTTTCCGGTAGAAAAGAAATTAAAATTCTTATGCTATTAGGCACATAACATGAAAAACAATATACCTATCTCCATTGACAGAAATTGACATTATAACATTTATTGTTTTTAAAGAAACATTCACGGATAGTTGATAAAAGCATGATTCATACAAAAGATTTATTTGTATAAATAATATCACAATATTGGCAGTAAGTGTAATCTTAAAATATAATTTATTTGCGGGCGAGTATTTTTAGTTACCGAACGAAGAAAATAATTTATTTAAAAGTAGTAGGCATTTCGGTTATAATTGTAACTACACGGTTAAATAAGATTATATAAATGATGGTCAGATTGTCAAAACTGCGCTTGACAGTTGAGTTGAACGTATTTAAGCAATAAATAATTATTTTATCTACTTCATTGTTTAATTATATGAGGTACATATTTTGGCACAGAGAGATTTCTTAAATCTATATTTAATATGAAAACGTTAATATTAATTTACTTACATAAAACATTTCGATGTTCTAAAACTTGTTGACTGGTCTTAATCATATGAAATCACAGCTTTTGCATTCTCCTACTTACCTATTCGTCACGACTACATTTTGCTAATTCCCATAGATTTGTTTTCTATCAATATTTTTGATTTAATATTATATGGCATAAACGTATCTTACACGTTACACAAAATTGTAATGAATCCCTGAAATTTTCGATTACATCAAGAACCTTAGTATTGCTTCTAAACGGTATGCGAAATATTTAAATACCATGAATTGAAATCGGATACGAACTAAAAGCCATATTATTGCGGTCCAGTTATGTAGTGTGACGTTAACAAAACATATAAAATATTATTCATTTGCCTTAGCAATAATTATAAATATTATCCCATTTATTATGTATAGAATAAATATCGAAAATTATCTATTAAACTATAAATAGAAGTCCGAAACGAAAACAGTCATGTAAAATCTAATTAGACCTGTTAAGATATATTTTTATGAAGGTTAAAAACGTTTTAAAAAATATTCCTATTTTCTGTTTGACTCGGTCGTTAAATATAGAGGTATGAAAAGATTGAATAAGGACGGCGCGATCGATCAACGTGCGTTGTGGACGTGTGTGGTGAGGTGCTTCGAGAGATAGTCGGCTCGCGCAAAGCACTTACCGCACGCTTCGCAGTGATAAGGGCGCTCACCCGTGTGTATGCGCAGGTGACGTGTCAAATCGCTCTTCCCACCAAAAGCCCTTCCACAAAATAGACACACAAACGGACGCTCCCCAGTGTGCTTTCGAACGTGCAATTTCAAGTTTTCTTTTGACCTGACGCATTTGCCACAAAAGGGGCACGCGAATCTTCTCTCCCTATCTCTTTGTCTGTCGTCGTTTTGCAAAAATCCAAGGATACCTGAATGTGCACTGGATGTCTCAATTTTGCTAACATCACCTCTGGATTCGCTTTCAGAGCTGTCTGCCATAGAGCTGATGCTGGCGAACGAAACGGGAACTCGTTTCCTTTCTTCGGGGGCGGCATCCTCATCCCTCCTAATTTCACTTTCAGCACTGGAGTTTCGACAGTCAGTGGAGTCATCGACGGTAACGATTGAATCAGTGGCGCCATTAGAATCTACGGTGCTATCTTGTTCCGCATCACCTATAACTTCAATTGGCGGGCTTTTTGTGGATTCATTTCTGTTTCTCTTCTTGAGAGATAAATCCATTTCCCCACATTGTCCTATTAAGACTTCATTGGTGCTAGACACTGGTTCTTCAGGAGGGTCAGTGTTCTTAGTGTGAAGCCTTTCTAAGGTGTGATTGAGACGATGTTTTTTGAAAGATTTTAGGTATCTAAATTGCATACCGCAGACATCACATGTAAATAACTTATCCGCCGGCAGTCTCGCTCGGTGATTTTGTTCACGATGCTTGACATAAGCGGATCTATACCGGTAACTTTGTCCACACTGTTCACAAACGAATGGCTTATCTTCACAAGCTGTTTGCGAAGCATGTTGAAGTGCAGCGTGTCTTTCCAATAACCAAGCTGAAGGGAAGGATGCAAGGCAAACGCCGCACCTACGCCGTTCAGAGTGAAGAAGATGGCGATTTTGATAAGTCATACAATCATCGCTAAGATACCTTCTGATTCGGCAAGCCTGTAACGCGAGCAGTGGCGACCACAGCGGGATGGCGGTAGGGCTCCGCGGTGGGATCGGACTTGGGATGCCAGGCGCACCGCATGACATGTCCAAACACATCTGAAATTCGACAATTGAACAGTAAGTGAAGATACTTCTAAAGTTTTAGAAGTTTAGGTGAAATAATAAAAATACTTACGTACCCATTTTAATGATTGGAGAAGGAAGCGGATATTAAAAATAAAAATATCACATAATGATTGTAGAGCTTTTATTTGTCAAAATTGTATTATTACAGCTATGATATGCTTATATTTGTTTCAAAGTTACAATGATCAACAGTGACAGGTCTATGTACTGTTAGAGAATTGACAAAACGTTACAATCCTTGACGGTTCCGATATACTGTTAACTTTCAACAAAACCATACTTCTCACAACATATGAACTATTAATTAAAAATGTTAAGGCAAAACAGATTTATCTAATCTAAAACATCAACATGATCGTAAAATGAAACAGTTTAAGGGGAAAATGTCTTAGATTTTTCTATCTGACAACAATAATTATTGTACGTTATAATAATCAAAATGACTTATAGTTATTTGCTCTTGTGCTGAAATATATAATGAACATGACTTTTTAATAATTTGAATTAAAGAAAACAATACTCAATAAGTTGCGTGCAACTTCCTTTTAGTTAAGCACTCATTCTGTACATAAACTGCGACTATATAAGACAAATTGTACAAAACTGGTGCGTGAATAGAAAAAACTGTTCCTAAAGTCGAAATCGGTTAAAATAGCTGTAGATTTTATGGCGAAAATTAAATTATAATTAATAGTCACTATATCTAAATAAATTAGCATAAACAAATTATCAATAAACAAATTGTACCAATATACAATAATTAATACAACTACAGGAACTTAGAAAAAAATTGCAATAAGTTCTATATTTAGGTATGCCACTTAAAGTTTTTGTTAAACGATATTTTACCACAATATTTTAGAAAAATATATAAAACATCTATTTCTCTAATTGGTCATCAAAATAAATCGATAATCAAGTTAATTAATCAGAAAGATTGAAATGCGCTATCTACGGATGTTTAATTCAAACACAAACGCCATTTCATAATTTTGACAATTGACATACATGCAAGTTGCATATCATAACGCAACTTACAATTTTCACCATAAAATTTGTACATTTCTTCTAAGATTTATACCTACACTATTCCGTGATTCGCAGCCTTTATATCAAAGTCTTAAATAGGCAAGAGGCACTCTAAATATAAAACCGTGGTCACAATTCATATAACGAATCTGATGTTCGATTTAACAACACGTTACTCCGTGCATAAGTTTTTACTTGTGTAACTCCATCATAATAAATATATAATAATATTTGTGCTAACTGCGTGTGAATTTTCTTATGTAGCTTTTGATAAATGTTAAAATTTGAATAACTGCACTTAGATGTGTCTATTTCTCACATACAACAAACTGCGTAACCTATTTACACAATAAATACATAGAATTATATAACAATATATTATTCAATAAATAGTGCCTCTGGCAGGAAACAAAATAGTATTTTAAACTGCATTCTATTATAATCTACCTCGATATTAACACGGCAAGTGTATTTTCTCATAACGCTAATATTTGTAAATTGTAAATATTCAATCTTTCTTAAAATAAGAAGAGGAACATTAATAAAGGTTTACATTATTATTTTGCATGGTAACATTCGACTCTGAAAAAAAATTACAGTGCAGCTTTTCAAATCGCAACATTATGTGTGTCTTAATTAATAAATATATACTTATATGTATTTACGTCATCGTCTTTTACCGTCTTTACACGAGTCAACATAGATGAATATACTAATAAAACGACATCATAGATTTTACTAACGAAAACGCAGACAGTGAATATAAATATCGATAGCAGAATAAATCTAAAGGGTAGCTTACTAAAAAAGCAACTAACAAAGATCAGTAATAAACCCAAGTTAACTCGTGAAAGGGAAAAAAAACTCCGGAAATAAGAGCATCTACCAATATCTATATCTATAAATAAATAAGTATTCAACTGTGAATTTGAATATCAATCCAAAAACAAAACACTATTTCATACAATTTTCGACTCTAAAATATTACATGAAATTATCGATACCTAAACATTGCTACGTAACGAAAGGTGAAAGTGTCAAAATTTACTTTAACTTTTGAATATCGAATGCAAAAACTGTAACAATCTAAGGCTTTCGTGCACAGTATATGCAAAGTAAATTTTAGCACTTTTAATGTACCTATGTATGGAATGTTTATGTGGTCAACATGTAATGTCAACTAACGCCCTAGTCAACTACATAAACCAAATTTCTGAAACAATTTAACCACTGCGCAGGTATAACTATACTTAAATATCCTTACCATGTGCTGGAAGAATTTCCTACACTACTATTAGCAATATCTTCCATACTTTCAAATCTTTCCCATGAACGTAAAATATTATAAACCGAAACTTCATGGCCACGTAAAATAGTTTGTTCGAAATTCAAAAAAGTACGAAGCACAGATTATAATCAAATATTATCGTGGACACGTTGCTATTACACAATAGCCATGAAGTCTGGCATCGGCACAGTACTCTAGTTAATAACACACCAAATAAAAATTGCATTTCTAAAAAGATTAGGAGACTTCAAATTTCGGTTTAAGTACATTTTTATGAAAAGTATAAGATAACGGTTTCTGTACGTACGTTCTTTCACTTACTCTCTAAATATTTGTTTCAGTTAACTGTTAAATGAGATCCGAGTCACAGAATTAAAGTAGTTCCGACGATAAGTTAAAGGGGAGGTTCATAAAGCAGAAGGAAAAACTTTGCTATTATAAGGAATTGTTAAATTTCATGTACGCAACATATCTTAGGCATGTTTCAAGATGTGCGAGGTTTGTTAGGTTTCTGCCTCGCTCTTTGTACGAGTTAGCTTGCTGGCACCGAAAATAACTACTTCTTGAGATCACAATGAAACTCCCAGATATTATGTTTCCTACTTTAATATATATCACAGACCTTTACTTAAATAATCATAATACTCTCAATGTCCTAATCTACCCTAAAAGATTAAAATGCTTATATCCGAAAGGAAATAACGATATAATTTAAAAATTCAGTATCCTAATAATTTTTTATCGCTACTTTATAATCAGATGTAAATGATATGTTTATCTAAAATTTATTGTAGATCATACATAGGCATTCCTTATTAGATGCGTCCATTAACTAGAGTACCGGAAAATAATTTGATAAAAAAACACTCGCAAATTGTGTGCTGTATCACGACAACGTCTTAAATTTGTCTATATATAAATGATGAATAAAAGAGAAAAATATCGACCCACAGATTGCAAACCATAGACGTGATCTGATATGACAAATTTATGTAGATGACAGGCACACGCTTGTCACGTGACAGCCATATTTCTTATGTTACTTTGACGTAAGAGACGTCAAATTATACTTTCTAGGGCATTACCCAATCATAAAACAACTGAATAAATATTTTCTTCAAGATTTCGTCGTGATGAAGCAGATTTAACATATAAAATCAAAGCTTTATGAGTATTACAGTGAATTGATCGAATCAAATGAGGACTATTTTACAGGAGTAATCAACAACATTTACAGCTATGGTTTGTGCAAAAAAATAATTCTGGTATTTATATATTATGAAACGAATATAATCCGTAAAATATCCCTGTATTAGACTCTGTTTATTTCCTTGAACACAGCTATTGTGAAGAGTTTCAAATGCGTACGATTAGATGTATGAGTAAGTTTGCACTATATCCTATATACCACAAACCATTTACTAACTACGACATTTGAAACATTCTACAAAAATAATTATAAGACGTTTATCCTGTATGAAAATAGAATTAAGTTTATTGATGGAAGCTACGCCTTTTGACCTCCATGTAACTATTTAAAATACTTTCAGAAAACGCCAATATGTTAGTGTTGCCATGCCATAAAAATTTGTGTATCATTATAAAATTTTCAATGGCCGTAGTATAATATAATGGCCATAGTCAGTAATTAACAGTGTATTTCTAAATTTGTGAAAATGGAAAATTTTCACGAAAAACTTCTATTTAAGGGGAAAAGAAGAAAAAACGCTTGATGGGATTACCGAATTTCCGTATTTGTGGTTCTAAGATACGTCGTGAGCCTTATTAGAAATTTTTTCCAAGTACTACTAAATTTCCTATTTCGTACTATAGTGTGAATAGATGTCATGGAGCAAAAGGCGTAGCATTCGGGTTGAACTGAAATGGTGCTTAAAGCTTTGATTCCCATGATCACACATCCAAAAATCTCCCCAAGTTAAACTACTGAAGCATATTCTCATAACCTATCAATAGTAATAAATTTCCTAAAAATCCGATTATATGTATCAAACTATATATATTTACATTTTATATGTCTTAGTATTGCTTTTGAATTACCTCTGGGGAGCGTGCGTCAAGACATAGAAATTTATAAACTTCAAATCCCTATTTAATCTATACTATAGTGAGTGCATTCATATCTCTAAGATTATTAAAGCACTCGCAATCAATCTTTAATTTGGTTTATTAAATTAAATCTGGTTAGTACTACTGACTGTAACAACGCAAGTCCCTATTATTTTCAAACACGCATTATTTTTTTATAATTTATCATAACAACAAAACTATTTCAAAATATAATCTTAAATTTTATGAAAAACAAGCAAAGAAATTGGCGAATATGATATAGTTTCACTTTAAATTATTACTTTACTACCTAACTTTGGCTATGCCATCTAGGGGACTGTAAATCAGTTACCAGTTTCTATATAAGGCGTAAAGAAAGCACCTAATAGTCAAAATATCTATAAAGCGAACGGAAATCATTTAAGATTTTACGAGAAGAACGGAAAATTTGTGTTAATTTTATCTATAAGTGTAATATCAAATATTATTTATATCATTCAGATCACAGTTGCGGCGTTTAAATCACATTCTTATTTACTTACAATATATTGTCCTCGATATATCCAACTTTCACTATACCTCGAATATTAACTAAATTTGCACACTCTACGGTGTCATACTCATTGATGTGGGCTCTCCTCTTCCGTGTCGACGGGACTCGGCGACAGAAACTTTCTAGCGTACTTTGGATAATGAGTCTTTTCGTGCGCCTTCAATATTGTGGAACGCGAGAACGTTTTTCCGCACAGAACGCATCGAAACGGACGCTCTCCTGAAAATCGAACACAGCTATAAAACTAGAATGAACGTCGGAAACAGACTAATATAGGTACCAAACTTACCTGTGTGCACTCGACAATGGTCCTTCATATGATGCCTTAATTTAAACGCCTTGCCGCAAAATTCACATTTAAATGGCCGATCTCCTGTATGTACAGGTAGATGTGCTATAAGTGACGACACGTCGGGAAAACTTTTGCCGCAAAACTTGCACAGGACCACGTTTCCAGGTTCGACGGGTCCTATATCCAGATCGATGGGTGTCTCTTCAGTCGGCATGCTCAAATACGTTGGTTCACTAAACTGTCCTATCATGGGCAGCCCCAACGGCCGGCCCAAAATGGCGTCCCGGTATTTTAACGTGTCTAACGTGTGCGTAGTCAGTATGTGGCGGGTCAATTTGCTCTGGTGTGGGAAGGCAGCGCCGCAATGTATGCATGGATAAGCCCTCTCTCCCTCCTCAATTCTCCCCCTACCGGGCCCCTCATACTCCTGCAACGACAAAAAGAACATCAACTTCTTTGTCTCTTGTTTCGTTGTATGGACCAAACATGTGCAATATCTCTACCACTACATTCTAATTCGAGATGCAGTCTCTTTATTATTTCACTATCTAAATAAGAAGTTGACGCTCATTTTTGCCCAAAAATGTGCAGGAGTGAACCCGGTAGCCGGACGCGTAATGCCTTGTTGTAAGCAACGCGCGCGCGCACAACGCTCGGATTCGCAATAACGGTATGCAATAAATGGCCAAATTTAAATAAAAAAGTTGCCCAAAATATATAAATCCAAAACAAAACGAATGAATATAAAAATGATGGCCAACAAAATGAAGGTCAACTTCTTGACAGCAAGGCATAGTATTCCATGTTTAAATAGCGCAGCACAGTAAGCATGCAATTATTACAAAAATAATTAACACATATCTACTTATTCACAGTAATAAGCCCAAGAAATGATATGTAAAGTTTAATGATTTTCGTAAATTTTAAAGGTTGCCCAAATTGCTTCAAGCAAAATCTGATTATTCAATAAACAAATTCATGTTAGCCTGCCTTAAAATATGTGTAAATTATAAGGCCACCACAAACCTCATTTAACCAGAGTTAAAAACCTTTTTAGAGATAAACAAACATTTATTTTTTGTTTGCCTCTGATGGAACTTTGACAAATCTCAGGATAAACTATTTGTTAACATTAAAAAAAAATAACACTTAATTTGTATAAAAAAGTATTACAGACTTTGTGTCAAAGACTAATCAAGCATGAGAACTCTTTAAGTTTAGAATTAGGGCTTTGCTCAGCTGTCATGCAGTGATGCTACAAACATCAACTAAAATTATGCTTTAGAAAATATTTGCTGCAGCTTTTATGGAATTAAAAAGTAAAAGGAAAATAAATACGGAAGAAAAGAAGCCAATAGCCTATATTTTTACACAACTTTATACAAATTACTACCACAACCATAAAAACTCAAATCTTAATCACCATATAACAACCATAAAAGAGGTGGAGGTTTGACATATTATGTGTTCATTATGATGTTTAAGATTAGAAAAGAATAACAAAAAAAAACCTACCGATTCATGCTGCAGTCGATAATCAGAAGCTGAAGGTTCTCCACCGCCCTTGTCTTCATTACTTCGGTCCCAATCTATTTCTTTCTTCAATGACTGGAATTTATTTAACTGTAATTAATATTAATTCTACAAGGTTTTTAAAAGTACTGTGCTGACTTACTTTTGTCAAATGACTGCAACATAATAATATTTTTATTTTTCATGATTTTTAAGACATTTCAAAATATATTTTGCAAATTGTTTGTTTAATATAATGTATAACTTGTTCTAATATTGTGCAATAAAGTAAATAATAATGTTCATAATAGTAAAAAGTTAAAATTTACCTTAAGTTTTGACATATGCCATAACAATAAATTTATAAACTATACAAATATACTTCTGAATGTATTCAAATTTTTTTTACAAATTGAATTTGAACTTAATTAAATATTTTGATCGTACTTATACCACAATTATAATACCATAATCACATTCATTTCATGAAAAATATAAATATAAAACTCATATGAAGAGTTGTAAGGCCTTTGTGGTTTTTAAGATTTTTCTTACCAATGGTACTTGTTGAACTGGTGGCAGCCCTGATGGTCCAGCAATGGGCTCATGTCTTGGGCTTGGCAAGGATGTGTGAGAATGGAGCGGCAGCCCTGGATGTGACAAAGTATTTAGGACACTCAATCTCTGTTCAACGGGTGAATATCTTGAAGCCAGGCTGCTGTGACTATTTATCGTCATGTTAATACCTGAAAAATAATTGTTTAACAAAGGTGAATTTGCAATTCATGAATCAATAATGAATGTAAATAAGTCAGGTATGTATAATAACAACACTTTAAGGTTTTGCCACTTTCTTTATAGGTTTGTTGTAGAGAAATTAATTTAAGTAGTCTGTACCTATAGCAATTTCATTAACTTATGTAGTATCACTTCTCACAACAATGTTTAATTAATTGGATATTAAGTTAGTACTTAGACGCTTGTGGTCCTCCTATTAAGGGACATTTAAAATACTTACATTTAGGTGTAATATTGTTAAAGTTAATGTTTCTTTTTCACTTTGATTAATTTAAAAACACTAAGATTAGAAAGCGATTTGTTTTTTGACCTCTCTGTATGAGGCTGTATAGAATTTCCAAACTCTAACCAGAACAACGAATTCATTATCCTGATATTTAATATATTTATTTGTCCTTTTATGTTATTCATACTAATTTTTACTATACTCAGTAAAAATAATAAAATACTGATACGATTAACATAGGACTCAAGGTCAATTATTACGAAATCGGTTGACAGCTTGACACTTTTAGTGATACTGACACTGACGCATTTCAATAGTATTCTAACGTTTGATTGTTTTTTTTAAATATTATGTATTGTGTTTAAATATCATTATCTACCTGCATAAATAAATAAAAAAGACAAGAAATTTGGAATCAGCCAATCATTCGATGATTGGCTGGTCAATATATTGCATATTTATACAAATTACCTATATAAACGGTAACTAATATATAGGTAATTTTATATAGTTTTTTTTAAACTATTTCGAAGTATTAGTATTTATAATATGTGCGCGATAGCATGTTGCGGTGGACAGTTGCTAAATTTTTCGTTTCACTCTTGAAAGTTGCCGCGATTTACAAGACGTTAAGACTTAGTATTTTAGCTGTACCACCTTCGTAATACATATTAAATCAATAATAATTAATAACTGTAGTAACTAAAATTTAACCCAGCCAGAATGTTCTAGTCTACAAATAAAATCGAATTGAAAGAAAAATTAAGCAACTGTCACCCGCATCTTGCTACAGATGTGCGCTGTTATAAAGGATAGGAGATCAAATTATCTTACCAATACTTTCACTTGCTCCGTTTGATCGTATTGAAACCGAGTCGTCTTCTGGTGACAACGATCTCATAGGTTCGTCAGGGGGTTCATCTTTAAGTATCGGGGGATGCGTAGGCGTTAATGTTTCAACGGATGATTCCGTTCTAAATCTACGCACAGATAGCAGAGGAGATATTCTAGGAGGTGAGGTCTCAGGTCCCTCTCGGGCATCGCGTAAATCTCGCAAATCACGAGACTCCCTTCCGTCTCGTACTTCTCTATGGTCCCGGGTCTCTCTTGATTCCCGGGGTTCTCTATCTCTGATTAATTCGCGGGACTCTCGTTCCTTTTCCGCCCTCGATTCCCGCAAATCTCTGGGTTCACGTATGTCTCTACTTTCTCGTATGTCTTTTTCTCTTTCTCGAGGTTCTTTTATATCGTGTCTCTCATCTTTATCGCGTGATTCTCTTTCATGCAATCTGTCTTGCGACTCAGTACATTCGCTAGTGATTGGTGCTGCAGATTCTTCCATCGGTTCTGAAACATTCCTAGCCTCCACACCCGCGGCACTTAATGTAGTCATCTCAGCTAATCCTTTTACCTGAAATTATAGTTTGCTTCAAACTCTTATACTTATATATATTTAACTACATTCTACTACATTATTATAGACAAGTAACAATATCATGAAATATAACTACATTATTTTGAGTAAGATAATAAAGTAGTAGAAGAGTAGAAACATACCTGAAGGCTCTCAGCAGTTTTAAGGAGAGCAGGGAGTTGGCAATACTGTACGTTGACCTCGCCCTTATACATGAAGTCGACGAGTGTTCGGAGTTCCTCCAAACCCACGTCCTTAAGGATCACTATAGGATGGCGCGATGGATGGTCCACGAATAGCGAACGGAAATACGATGAACAAGCAGACAGTACCACCTGGAACATTCAAAAATGTTTTTCTATATTTTATTACAACTCTTCTAAAACTCCTATTTTTGGGATAAATTTATGTATAGTTTGCATGTTTCATAATCTTCTCAATTTTCTTCACAAAATATGTACGTCCATCAACATAATGTAAACAGATTTGTTAAACTTGTTTGTTACAATACATGATTTTTTTCACATATAAAACTGATTTAGTACGCTCAATACTCATAATTATATATTCCTAACATACACATGTATCTATTATACCTATTTGAAGATCTCAGTATTACGTCAGCATTCTGCAACGCAGCATGAAGGACACCCTGTGCATTACGTGTATCTTCATGTCATAGTAACTGCCAATTGTGTGATATTTTAGGATTAAATAATTCAACGATGTAAATGCTCCTAAATCACGACAAGTTTTAGCAGGCACTTGAAATAATGATAGTGGTTCATTTAATTTCTAGCTTCAATGTGTCTGTCAGAGTATTTTTTTATTTAATAATACCGTCCGGCCGTGTATCAATGTCAAGAAGTTAAAAGTTTATCCGGCCGCCGGCCACGTTGGATAAATCCATTTTAGATAAATCTCCAAGAAACTCATTTAAAAGTTCTTAGATCACTTCCTTATCAAGGTTTCTTCATCTTGCCAGGACCAGCAAACTGACCCATATTAGAGTAGGCTATCAACCACGCTACTAACCTTATGAGCCCGTATGGAGGCACCCTCTGAGCACGCGAGTGTGACGTCAACTAGGCTTTCGTCTTGCAACAACTGGCTGAATACTCCCAGCAGGTTGCTCTGATGATTGTTCCACCTCAGGCAATAGTGCTCACTTCCCATGTCTGAGCTAGCTCCCGCCGCTGAAATTGAGAATGTTTTCTTAATTTTCGTGACTTTTGCCAAATATTTTGCAGAATCAGCTTTCTAACCGAAATACTAATTCCTCGTGTGCCATAGTTTTCCGTTATATATTGCTACTTGTTAAATTAAAACTAGAGACTTTGTTACTTATCCTATCGTTATTACCTGTCAGTCACGGCTCTTAGTAAATAATGTATACATTTTTTTTTAACGGCGTACGAGTAAAAGTATGTATTTATCTTTTTTAATACAAGTCCATTGGTCGAAATGTTCTAGAAAATTATTATAACTTAAAGTTGCTTGAGCAAGCGATTCACAACCCTTAGCTCAAATCGCGGCTTTTGACCAGTGGACTTTTCTTTCTAAGTGTCCAATTAAGAGTTCCTCTTAAGGTAAAGGTACAAAAATATCTTTCAGTAAAATAATCGATTATTTCAGCTACAGAAATCAGAGACCAAGAGACCCTTACCCTATATCATACCCCTACGGTTGTAGCCTCCCTCTCTTGGGTTTTTTATGAATGCTTTTTTTACATCTGTTCCCACCATTACAAGGTTCTTTGTAGCATAAGTAAAGGTAATAAATATTTATTTTGTAACCAACCCATTTATAAAGATACAAGCGTAAAACTTAGTAATCAAAAGGGGCATCGTGACTAAATAATCTCTCCGTTGATAACATTTTTTATTACTTTGTAAAATAATATAACAAATTATAGCATAATGATATACGTACTTCTATTTTTTTTATAGATGTTAATTTAAACACAGTAAAGATACTGAAATCTTAATGAAACTGATTGAGCCTTTTCAAACCTAATATCGGTTAGGTCGGATACAAGGGCGGATCCAGCTTTGGTGCCAGGGGGGGGTCACATAGTCGTGGTCAAGTAAAGAACTTATTACTTTATACTAATTTAATTTTGATAACAATAGATACAAGTAAAAAGTAGGTATTTTATTAATGTACGTAAGTATTGCACTTAAAAATATTTATTCTTTATTGTACACTTGAAAAACTTAACACATAATATTGTGTACATACAGGTTGGTCCAAGTAGTGACGTCAATATTTTTTTTTAGATTCCTCACATGCCCCCAGGGGGCATACGAAAATACCCCATGTATGTTCCGCGATTTTTTGTAGTTTTCGAGTTATAATTTTTTTTGTGTTTTTTGAATTGTTTTCTGCCAGCGAGGTTTCAAAAATTCCTATCTTTTTTTGTTTTAGGTATTTTGCATCTTTTTTCTATGAAATGATTGTCTTAAATGTTGTGTAAATAAAAAAAAATATCAGCTTCCTAAAATTAGTTAAAGCTACTCAAATTAGGTTTTAAAGTTAGAAGTTTTGTATTTAGCTGGATTTGTCCAAACATTCGACTTCAATTTAAAAATACAAAAAGAAGTTTCCATAGCTTCTGATTAAGTTTAGAAACTCCGCAGGGTTCTAAGCTACCAAAATCATAGAAAAAAATGGTACTTAATTGGTATTTTTTTGTTGTAATCGGCCTTTAAGGTGGATAGGCTAAAAATCATTGAAGCATTAAAAATGTTTTTTTTTTCGACTTTTATTATTTTTATGGTAAATTAAACTTTATAATGTGGTTTTAATTAATTTTAATACCCTTTAAAAAAAGTAGCTTTCCTTCGGGTAAACCAGCTCTTTGAAAAATCCCCAAACGTTGTCATTATGTATTCAAGTTGGAGGAAGGAGTTCTGAAAATTTATTATAATACTAGCTGATCCGGCAAACGTCGTTTTGCCATGTATAATCATTTATAATAAAAAATAGGGGTTGATCGTAGAGGATTCAAAATTGGGGGTTGTATGTATTTTTTAATGCTGTATCATGAAAAAATATAAAAAAATCTTTATCTAAAAATTAAAAATTATAATTAAGGGGTGGACTACCCTTAACACTAAAATGAAGAAAAATAGATGTTGTCCGATTCTCAGATATACCCAATATGCACACAAAATTTCATGAGAATCGTTCAAGCCGTTTCGGAGAAGTTCGAACGAAGTTCGATTGTCGAAACACCGCGACACGAGAATTTTATATATTAGAAATAGTATTTTTTCAGTAAATTGTGTTTTTTATTTGTTATTTAAAAACAGGTAATTTCACAACTAGCAATAATCATTTCGAATAACATTTTGAATTTTGAATGGTAAGACCAAAATTATTGTAGGAATTACACGAGCTACTTTTTTTATGGGTATTAAAATTAGTAAAAAATAGATCGTAAAGTTTCATTTGCCATAAGAAAAATAAAAGTTAAAAAAAATACAGTTTGAATGCTTCAATGATTTTTTGCCTATCCACATTAAAAAGCCGATTAAAGCTAGATTTATTTTACGGGTATTAAAATTAATTAAAAACCACATTATTAAGTTTAATTAACCATAAGAATAATAAAAGTCGAAAAAAAAACCATTTTTAATGCTTCAATGATTTATAGCCTATCCACCAAAAAAAATCCACCGATTACAACAAAAAAGACCAATTAAGTACCATTTTTTTTCTATGATTTTGGTAGCTTAGAACCCTGTGGAGTTTTTTAACTTAGCCAGAAGCTATGGAAACTTTTTTTTGTATTTTTAAATTGAAGTCGAAAGTTTGGGCAAATCCAGCTAAAAACTAAACTTCTCCGATTGAGGTAAGGTCTAGCTAGACGTTTCATAGCGACAAGCGCGCGCAAGTATGGCGCGGAAAATTCAAATTTTCGATGCGTTCATTCCCAAACGTTTGCCATCATACAAAGTTATTATATTAAATTAATTAAATATTGAAGGTATGTAGTTACATATAATCTGTATGGTGACAAATTTATATATAAAATCATTATGTTCAATTAGTGGTCCACCTAAGTCCTGCTCAGGGGGGGGTCATGACCCCCATGACCCCCCCCCTGGATCCGCCGTTGGTCGGATATAGTGTTAATAATTTTCAGGAGTTTGTTATGCTTGGAGCTTATCTATCCTGACCACTGCTCATTCATCTTCATCCTTTGCTGAAAAGAACTTAAAACCTATATAAATATACTTTATTGATTTGTACTCACGTAAACCAAAGAGAATATTATGCTTGGAGCCTATTTACGAATACTTCAAATAATTACTTAATTTATCAAGGTTATTTATTTATTTAAAA
The DNA here is from genome assembly GCA_963693345.1 of Pieris melete. NCBI lineage: Eukaryota > Metazoa > Arthropoda > Insecta > Lepidoptera > Pieridae > Pieris > Pieris melete. The sequence goes on along the minus strand of CAVNZK010000006.1, from coordinate 3,457,659 downwards.
TACAATTATTATAGCAAAATTGAAACAAATTCAACTATTTAAACGCAAACCAAATATTTAAACGTAAATTACATTTTTAAATAGTTACGCCATACATTGCATCGTACACTGAATTCAATTGTTATCAGCTCGGGCCTATTTCCTGCCTGAGTAACGACTTGGATTGATAATAATCATACGTTGGCATTAGTCAGGTAAATAAACCGCCTCCACACTTACGCCTTTTAGTTTGAATTTAAATCGAGAGGGGCATGGTTCGTCTTTAAAGAGTTATTTCAGGCATAGTAATTACATGTTACGCTGCACTTGTACGTCAACAAGCCTAAGTAATTCCTAATTGATATGAAAAATGTGATAACGTGTACCTAAGAACAGGAAAATCTACAATAGTTACCGCTGTTTGAGTTTATGAATAAAAAATTGATTAAAAGTCATAACCATATATCAAATAGCGTTCACGCACAATCCATCCAAGTCTACTTTTTCTACGGACTTTAAATGAATATATATTTTATATTAAGTGGTCGCATTGATATTCAAAAAATGAGTAACCATCCATGGCCGGACTGCAATCGACTTGCTTATATTTGAAATAAACTATTATTATCTAATCAGTTAAACTACCTTTTCCTATACAGATTGAGGTACTTTGAAAATAATATGCCATTTTCGCAAACAATATAAATAAAGTCGCGACGAGTACTATTTAAATGTGTGCGAATACGCGTGCGGCCGCGACGCAGTCAAGATCAAGGGCACGCGATTGCGCAAGAGTTGGCTGTCGCACCGCACTGCAACCCAGTGTGATGTCATCGGGCGTCTGCTTCCCCCCGCTCCTCATCTATTATGCTCGTTTCTGAAAGGCCGCGAACGCGGAACATTCTATTTTTATTTTTTGAACATATTGGCATATGCCTATTTTGTATGGCTATGTCTTTTGTCTCATGTTTAGCTAAATGACTGACGGATTTTTTGAATAGACTCTTACTAATTGAGTACAGTAGACACGTTAGAAAATGTTTTAATTTTTGAATCAAGAAATAATCATTATTTTGCTACTACAGTAAGAACAGCTCGTGTCTATTAGATGATACAAAAAACTTTTTCCACTAATAACGTTGAAGTATTTTTTAAAATTATATGTTATTTTAACTACTACTTAGGAATATATTTACATATCACAATATGTATGTAACGACGTAACTATCTAGTTGCTGTGGAAGTTATATTTTTTAAATAAGATAATGACAATAACAATTTAATTTTTCAGTGCAAAATGTACAATTTGTAGTTTTATCAAGTTGTGCAAAAAATAAGACCTTCCTATCAAGGATGTCTGAAGTTTAGTTATTTAGGTACGTAGATTGATTTAGACATGATGTCTTTATGTACCTACCTATACATCTATTAACATTTATTAAGCTATATGTAATAAAAGTAGTAACGGGAAATAATATTGTGATTGTAGTCGTAATCAGCATGAACCGGATTCAAGATAAGATTTTGCACTTTTAAGTTTTTTTGTAAAGCAACGAATATTACTTCTTTTACGGAACTTATACATAAAGAGCCTTGGTCTACCCGGGGGAGTTCTGGAATATTTAAATGTAAATCGAACGTTTTAAATAAATAAATTCTTTTTTGGCAAATACAATAATTGGTGAACTCACAAAATATGGCCACAATAAAGAGTTGCGAACGTTAGTTTATGCGCAAAAACTATTTTAATTCAACTAACCAGTTTGTTGTTGGAATACACAACATACAGGTGTAACTACTGTACGAAAATTTCAAATTTAGAATCCATATTTAGCGGAAAGAGGAAAATAGCCTAGGCAGAGTGCGATGGTGATTACTAAAGAACATGGTTACTAAACTAGATGTCTGTATGACCTTCGTCACACAATAGTGACGCTAACGTGCATTATATGTGTAAGGGTGTGGACATAATAAACCTAACAGGATATTTAAATAAGACGCCACATTAAAAGCTTTATGGTTATATAAGTTACAGGCGGCCTGTCCCGGCATCGTACTAGACATTTCGTATTTTTTTTAATATTTGGAAAATAATTAAATATAATTCTAAAGGTTAAATATTTTTTTACAAACACAAATACAATTTTCTTTTATGAAATATTCGTCTATGACTGACTAAAATGACAATTGACAGATGTCAATTAGGGCATAAAGCTGATTTATCCCTAAATAATTGAACCAGCTAATACTTTCAATAAATATTAGTACAAATAAATTTGAATCTACAAGCTAATTTAAAAAAAAGTTAATACTTACGATAATTATACTACACCGCGAATTAGAAATCTCAGCTCTCTTTAGTTTTACGAATGTTAAGTCCGCAATCCGAAATTCTATATTCAAATATACCGGTTATAAACACTTTAATAATTTATGTATTAAAATAACTATTACGAAGAGCAAACGCAAATTCCACTTCCGCAAGGTCATTGTAGCATTGCTTCAATCTTCGGTGATTGCAGTTTGCATATCGCTTTGAGCTAATCATCTTAGGGACTTTCCACACGTGAGATGGATGGCTTTTGTTAAAGGTCATTATTAGCTACCGGCTTCTTAATTAGAGTTATAAATAACGTATTACACAAACTTATATTTAAAAACAAATAAAAAGATGTACTAATGATATATCTTAATTATCTTATAATAATTCTACCTCATAAATTCTCTCTCAACCCTCATTCTACACCTATTCCTCAACACATTCGTATAATCTGTGGTTTAATATTTAAAGAAATGTACTACTACTCGGGAAATGCGTTTTCACTCAAACACAATTATATATTGCAGAATAACACACCGAATTAAATGTGCTACAAAAGCCGTAGGCCGTAGCACCCTTCGAAAATTGCAATTCAGTGCACAAATGCAAAAGTATGAACATCGCCTAACCTTACACGCGTAATACCGTGCACACTGCGTGGGGATCAAGGTCGTGCGAAATAACACACACCACATATTCGCAATGTATATCTTTGCACAGTTGCCTACCGATTGGTTATCTACGTAACTCGTTAGATGGACTTCCGGCTGCGCCTAAACGCTTCACTTTTCACGATTTAAATGAAAAAGGTTTTAATACATTGTTTTTAATTTTACTTGTACCCCCGTTTGTTGTTATACCATGATTGGGAAAAAAAACAGGAGTCTTTTTGTTACATTCCACAGACTAGTGTGTTGCGAATTTATTTTAAATAAATTACCAGTGTTACGAAATTATTTAAACAAAAATGACCACAGGTTACAACGCCGTCTATTGTACAATCTAATTTTAATTAACTGTACGTTATTGTGTGCTATAAACTGTACATAGCATTTTCGTTTTATTGCACTTACGAAATATTTTTTTTCTATATTTACCACGGTTTGTTTAAAAGAGATTCAAATTACTAGATCCCCAACTCCGTCCATTACACAATGTGCTTTTTATTATCTGTACTTTATTGTATGCAATAAAGTATATAAATAAGTAAATAAGCATGCTGAGTATCTCCTTTGTAAATGCCACAAATTTATGTCGGACATAAATTAGTACATAAATAAACGTTGCTAGTTACAATGTCATACAAACGAATAGAAAATTCGTAGACTTGTGAGACTAATTAAAAATACCGTGTAAATTTTATCAGTCTGCGAAATTTTAAATAATTAATGCATTTACGAAATGTCTACTAGATAAGTGTTCTCTGGGAATGAAATTTTAACCGGTTTTTTATATGTTTGGTGAATTCGACCTTTTAAATTCACATATACCTATACTAATGTTACGAAGAGGAATTTTTAAACTTAAAAAACTCAACAAAGTCATAATAAAAATCTAGTGTTTTAAAATAGGCGGGCTGTCGTAATTAACAATTAATCATACAAATACGCATCACGTGTTATTATTCTTTATAGATTTGCGATTGATAAGCTTAATAAGTGTAGAAACTAGTACTTATAAACAGTACGTGGTATGAGTTATTTAACGTATTATTACTAAGGATATTGATTAAATCTTGAATAGTACTCAAATACTACCAAACCAGTTACAATACAATACAGAACCAGGTATTATGACTATTTTTTGGAATCCTTATTAATAAATGATTTCAATGGATGTGCATAAATAGAAAAAGTTTGAAATAGATTAATAAATTATCGTTATATTAAAGATACATTCTGATCAGTATTTATTTCTATGTAAATCCGTCAACAAGTATAACGCAAATTCGTATATTTACATACCTCCATATCTCGAGTGCTTTTCAGCAATCGTGATGTCTGACCACCCCACAAAGTCAACACTTTACTTCGATATTGTGATTAGAATAGCCATTAGAATTATGCAAAAGCGATTTATTGTTCGTTTGCCCTTATCGTAGGAACTACTGGATCAAATTAGAAGCACTTTTTGTAGTATATTCCATTTATGGAGGATGACTTTAGACTATATACCATCACAAAACGATTAAGAGGAGCGGAGCATCAATGAAAAATGATGATAAAATGGGAATGTTGCAATTTTATTCCTTATTAAGAACTTCCTTAGCGTACGGGTGCGTAAACGTTTAAAGTTACGCTCAAATAATGTATAATATCCTAGAGGACTCCCGTGAACCTATCTTTACGGTTTTTTAGTAATGATATTTTTGTGGTGCTCTTTTTATAAACATTATATTAATCCATATCCAAATAAAAACGTTATTTTATCATAAATTTTGAACATATTGCTCGCGACATTATTCACTTAAAGATGTATTCTAATATAAATGTGCAACAAAACAATTATCAAGTATTGGGCATTTATGTCCAAGACAACAGCTAATTTGCAATATTATTATATACAGTGTAAACTCTATATGACGACACTCAAGGGACTATGCATATTTTGACTTTACAGAGCGATGGCAATAAATATGAGAGAAAGTAGAAAAATCTAGAAAAAGAAAAAGTTTATTTCAGACAGTGTTAGTAATTACATAAAAAACAATTCTATATCAAATTTGAACGCTATTGCAAAATAATGGATATCTTAGAAAGTTCGGTACGTATGATGCCGTCAGTCGAATTTTTTACGGGCTAGGACAATAAAGCAACAAAAGAACGTACACAGTTCCGCAGTTTTAACTTATTTCGGCAACTTGAAAAGTACATTTTATATTTAATTGTCGTTATAGACAGTGGATGTAATGCTATGTAGAGTATATCATTGTAGGGAAGACAAGCTAACCAAAGCCACGTGATTTCGACGCTTTAGGAAGTTCGTCGTTAAATGGAGGGATGTTACATGGTGTTTTCACTGTATTTAATATATTGTGCAAGAGGCATTTCGATTATGACCGAATCCCATATTTCGGAGAGTTTGTTTAAATATCTAGAACTCGCGTGCATTATAGAGAAATTATGTTATTTCTACATTTTTTTTATATAAAAGAAATTGTATCTTTGAGTAAATGTATTTGTGGTTTTAAGTGTACACGCGCGGGTGGAGCGTTGCGCCTACGCTGAATTTTTGCACGAAAGCTATCGCCGACATCGGGATAGCAGCAATAAATTCACTATTATTGTTTGGAAAACCATATGAAATCTGGGCGTGACAACTTGCAATGCTCGATTTATGCACGTTACTTTAATAAATGGGCCTGTAAAATTGATTATCTTACATTATGCGGATCGCGTCAATAAATTGACGTCACTACTATTGTATACTTTTAAACTGTTTAACAAATATTTATTGTACTATTGTATCAAAGTATCTAATAAGCTAGTAAAGAATTGACTCATGTAAGTTGAGAATTAAAATTAAATTTACTACACGTAATGACATAAATAGTAATGTTTCAATCTATCTTTAATATTTCAATACCGCCGCCGAATAACCGCGTTATTCCGTTCGCGAAATCAGCGCTACAGATATGACTTTATTTTCTTTGGAATCCAATTCCAATCAATGATATCCTAAGAATCGATAACGCTACTCTGTTAAAGTGCAAGAGTAATGTCTCAACTAGTTAGAATATAAAAAATCAAGTACATCAAAAATAACAAGAGCCTCATGGGTATTTCCAAAAACCAATAACAAAAAGTTCAATTGCTAAGATGAGGTCGTCGTCCCGTTTGTTCTCTTACAAACTAGTATTGTACGTACGTCATATGATATTATCTACCAAATCTCTGTTATACTTGACGTCACAGAGATGACATTTATTTTCCAATTGAAAAATCATAACACACGACAAGGTCAATATCTTATAAATCACTTTCGGAAAAGAATAACTTAACAGTGGCGTTACAACCTTTTATAGTCTGAGATTTCTATGTTTCATGATCATTTGTTTTTTCTATTAGGCGAGTAGATGATTCGACATGTCATGCCGGTTTCCTCACGATATTTTCCTTTTCCGTACGAGCGAGTGTTAAATGCGCACATCCATGGTCCATTGGAGCACAGTCGGGGATCACAGCTGCGAGGGAAAGCAAATAGACTACGAGAAATATTATATACATATTTTCTTTATATTTTCAAGCTCATTTAAAGCAGAGAATAAATCAAGCATTATGTTGTATATATTTCCAATACAATACGACCTAGGGTCCTTCAAGAAAATAACGTACCAACTCTTAAAGGTCGGCAAAGCATTCGCTAGTCCTCTGACATTGAGGGCACTCATATCAGGAGAGCCTACTGCCGTTTACCCCTGTTCTATAAAAAATATAAATGGCGTTAGATCTAATGGAAGATACTAGAATTGTTAGTAGACAATTCTATGTCTTATAAGTGTTTTTGGGAATCCCGTTTTGAAGAGATTACATTTAGATTACGTGTGATTGAATTTTGGATACTATTGAATCCAATTTTTCAAAAACATGATTGTGCAAGAGGCGAACCTAAAGAGCCTATATTTAATATAAAATCAAACACCTAATCTGTTTTATTAGATAAATAATTGGAAACTTGCGTTATTATACATGTTACGCAAAAAGTTGTTCGTTAAAGAAATATAATATATATATAAAATAAGGACATAAGTATTTCTAAAGTCCCCTAGGCCAGTTTTTGTAGGCAAAAAATTTCCCAAGGTCAGACAAAGTCAAACACAAAAAAAGCTTCTTGTTTACCGAGTAATTTTTGGGTTTAATTTATCTCAAATCTTTGAGCCGATGCATAATATGTCGGTATAGCAGTCGTGACTCGTGACACACAAAAGATGTTCTTACACAGATAGCTAAACGTCGTCGTGGAAACCAGACGCGTATTTTAATAGTTTTTAAATGGCTCTGCCGTATTGCATACATACTTACTTATAGACATGACATATATGACATACTTATAGTCTAAGTTAAATCTTTAGAACACAGCGTGACGTACTGTAGTGCAATCAACGGTCGAACGAAGGGTCGTGTAATTTAAATAATATATCTCGGTTTTTTTTCGTTAAACATTTAATATATGCTTGCGTTACCAAAGATAATAATGTTTAGTCGTAAACTATTGTTCTTAATCGCATCCGGCTTAGAAATTACTTATAACAACGCCTACAGCAATAAGTGTAATACACGTGTTTTTTAACAACTTTGTATAAATTTTAATTATCAATTATTATATTATGCAAGATTGCTGCTTGATTGCTTTTAACAGCGAAGGTATATGGCAATAGTTTGTTTTTACAGTTACTTTTACGCTTATAATGATTATTATTCCGGAATTAGCAGCAACTATCTGAGCAGTACATTCTCGAACGGAATCATACCGAAGATTCCGTTCGAGCATGCTATAGCTATCGTATTTCAAAATCCTATACGTTTTTGACATACAAGTCGTACTTAGTGCTAGTTCTCGACTTATTTTACCTAATTTGGCGTACGACTTTTATACAGGTACCACGTTTTAACCCCAGTGCACGAAAATATTCGCTATATTTTTTTTATGTAATAGGAGGCAAACGGGCCGGAGGCTCACCTGATGTTAAGTGATACCGCCCATGGACACTTACATTGCCAGAAGGCTCGCAAGTGAGTTCCTTTAATTTAAATTTAAAAATTGCTTGAACGTCGTCATGGAGGAAACTGGAGTATATTAGAAACAAAACTAGACAATGCGATGGACACAGTTTACTTTAACTATAAAAGAAAAACAATCAAAAGATACATACACAAATATCAATTGACGGCTCATTGGTCTAGTGGATCCCTCATGGACCTCCCATCTAGTCCCGGGTTCGATCCCCGGCTGGGACAAACATCGATGTGATGCGCATTTGGTGTTGTGCTTAGGTCTTGGGTATTTAAATATGTATTTATATGTGTTAGGTCTATCTATGTATAATATGTATGTATATCCGTTGCCTAGTACCCATAACACAAGCTTCACCAGCTTAGCATGGGATTAGGTCAAAAGTGAATTGTCCAATCATAAAAAAAAAATATCATCACAAGGGGTTGTAGCGCTACTTGATCTTTATTTTTATATGTTCGGGACACCTGTTATAATCCTTCCTGATGTGAAAAAATATTCCTTACCCTTTCACATTTAAACTGTTTTAAATGCCATTATACATAATGATAACACTATACAAAAATAGCTATAAAAATGTTATGAATATTATTCAAGGATATTTTCTAGTAAGGAAATTGGATATTGTTAACTTCATCTGCGTAGGCCAGGACAAAGCTTGATAAGACATCAACGAGCATCTTACGTTAAGTCATACTTAAGTTTAATAAACACATTGTTTAATATAAATCCTTCAAAGTTATTTATTTTATAAAATAATTAGTAACTCTTACTAATACGCTACTACCATACGCTAAACTGTGTAATTTTCTAAAAGAGTAGTGTGAAGAGAAGTTAGGAGACCTTCCCCATTTGAGAAAATAAATTTCTGTCTGTTTTGATTACCATATTTTTAAGGCAGCATTTATTTATACTTTATTACCCTATTCAAAAACATACAGATAAAAAAGCAGGTTACAAAAGTTATAAGCCAACGGGCGGCCTTATCGCTAACAAGAAATTTCTGCCAGGCAACCCTAATGCATTCTGTGCCTACTAAAAAAGCAACTTAGAATAAAAACCCTAAGTTTCCAAGCTAACTTATTAAAATAGGCGCTACACCAATAATCATGTTGTAGCGATATTTATTAAACTTATTAAAACGAATTTTAAACGAGTCTACACTTCTGATACACACACATATATAATTTATAGCTACATATATTTGTATATATGTACTTCAAAGTCTCTAATAAGGCGAAGACAATCTGTTCTAAGTTTCCAAGCTAACGTATTAAAATCAAGCGCTACACTAATAATCATGTTGTATCGTAATATATTTAATTTATTAAAACGAATATTAAACAACAATGAGTCCACACTTCTGATACACACACACACACACACATAACTATATAAATTTGTATATAGTTCTGTCTGTATTAAGGGAAAGTCAATCTGTTTTTGGGTTCTATTTGCTTAAAACTTTATAATTTGTTTTTTATTAGGCAAGCAAAGTTGTTGATACTAGTATATCGTAAAAACTAAATCGATACCTATAATATTTTAATTCCCCATACAAATATTTACCAAGTGGATTTGCTGTAGTGAAAATTTTATGAACAACGTTCATTCACGCACACATTTTTAATTGGATCACATAGCACGTATAATTTCCATTTCCTGAATTCGCAAAAATATACGAAAAATATAAGATTTCAAATTCCGGGTAGGTATTTTAAAACTTAAACTTGTTATACTTAAATTGTTATAGTTTGTGAACAGCTTATGATTAATTAATTATAATTATCAAAAAACTGTTCATGACCACCTAAACGGATGTTCTCTAGACATAGATGTTGAGTCTATGCCGACGTTAAGTCAGAGGCTTAAGCGTGGAGGCGTAACTAATAAATTAGTTTTTGCATAAATATATTACTTTAACTATTTCACTAACAGATAAGGAATCGTTTGTTAAATTTATAATATATAGTTTATTGCGATCGAAACGTCGACAAGTAGCATTCCAACGATAATTCACTATTCAAGCATCAGAGCATGCATTTTATCACCGAAAAAGATAATAAATTTATCAAATTTTTATCAATGCGCTAATTAAGTCTCAACTATTATGCATATGCTCAAGGGTAAAGTCTGCGTCCGGGCATATTATGCTCTGGCGACTTTTCGGCGTCTGTGTGCGTGAATAGACTGCGATATATGACCTAGGTGCCTATTGTGAGGTAAGTGCACGTGTGTTGATATGTTACCTTTGTGTGCGTAGGCGCCACGGCCGCTGTCGACTTTTTCGATTGCAGATAGTTGCCATGCCCGAAATATTATTAACGCGAGTTTCGCGTCAATGCTACGCACTCTGCACTCCGCCACTAAAATATTTCTTGTACACGATCAATTTTAAATTCACGTGCGATATAATACGAAAAGATTTTAGTTTGTATGTGTTTTTGTATTTTAATTTTATGATTTGAACTACTTTTGTATTAAAATAAATATAGAGAACAAAGAAAATTAATAACACGTTGTTAATTAACAAATTTAAAATATATCTTTTGGTTTGTGTCTATTTTTAATTTCATTACGGTAAAATATTTTAGAATACATATTGTGTTGATAGATTTCACTCAGTTTAAAACTAATTCCGACGAAATAATATAAAATTTAAGATATTCAAAACTGCACAAGATTTAAAACTAGTCTATAAATGCGAATAAGTCTAATGAAAAGTAAAGTTCCACCTCGTGGGACAGGAAATGGGTGAATCAAAACAAATATGTACATTATAATATTGTTGACGGAGTACTAACCGTTTATTATTAAACAAATCCACCAAATTTTAGTATAATACACTCAACCAAAAGTTTTAGGTCAGTTCCTAGACAAATAGTAACGCTTTGTTTCAGATTGTCTATGAAAAATGACGAAACATATAAGGCGAGACTTCTCCCACAAGTTAAGCTATCTCAGCGAATGCACAATACTATGTTTTTCTATAGTCAAACTACCTTACTATGCAACGAATAAACATAATACAACAACGACTCGTAGCAACAACGTCCGATTTCTTGAATATTGGTACTGAACATTGCCTTATTTCTATAAAAAATACGTGGCTATAAGGCCTATTTAAAAATAAATGTACTTAAGAAATCGTTTTGCTTTATATCTTTCAGTGATAACAGATAGGTTTAACTAGATAACCTTGAATGCAAGGTTATTTTAAGGATATTCATATGCAATCTACGAATTTTTTATCACTTAAATGCAAACAGTATGGGTTTACAGAAATTGAAGAATTATGTCTTCGTATTATAGAGGTTACTTTTGAAGATCTCGTTTTAAAAATCGTATGTGAAATGAAATTGAAGTAACTTAAATTTATACAATACCTATTACTAACTATAAATTATTAATTAATTTAACTTGACGTCAAGAAGAATAGAATAGAATAGTTTTTTTTTTTTTTAAATTAACTTCCATTAGTAGGAAATCAATACTATGTTATGTATGCTAAAGCGAAAAGCATACGTACACATTTTTCTTATATATTTATCACATGCAATAATACAAAATGAAGCTAATATTATAAATAATAAAGTAGGATAACGGGTAGCAACTGGCATCTCTTCTAGTAAGGAAAAATAACCAAAAACCTATAATTGTGCAAGCGAAAAAATATCATTCCTGATAAGGATTTGGCGCTCTTTTACGATAAAATTGATTGAAGATGAGTATTAGATATATATATGAAACACAGCATCTTAGTTCCTTGTTGATTACAGATAAAACATACGTATTAGATATTAAAATATATGTCTCAAAGACATTGAAATCAGTATAACGTGAGGTAGGTCAGTTAGAAAACAAAAATAATTCTTATCGTACACCAAAAGATAACAATGTTTTTCGATAAAATGATAGGCAGCTAGCGGATTTCCATAAATAATAATATGAATATATATATCCAAAGTTTTACTCAAATTCGTTTTAAAATCAAATTTGAAGTTACTTCTAATCATAATAAAAATGAGACTAAATTTTCTTTGTAAGCTGGATTGGAAAACTATGTACAAATTCCTATAAAATAAAGAAAAGAAAATCTGCTGAAGGTAGACCGGAATTTAATTTCCAGTCTTGCTTAGTAATGCAAATATAATTTGATAATTTGATATATAATATTTCTACAACAACGCCTAAAATCATATTCTATAATGTAAACAAAAACATGAGTCTGCACGTGCTATATTCAAAATACGGTGATATAATATAATACTGTATCTTATGTAACTTCTATACCAAAATCCATCAAAAGCAGTTAAGCGTGTTAATAGCTTAATATTTTAGTTAAGATATGTGGCAATATGTCTAGATTTTACTCATGACACAATATTAATTAATGGCATTATGTCTTAATTGTAAATTATAGTTTATTATTTCCAATTAAGGTAAACTGTTTATAGCATCAAACTTATGCATTTCAATCTTACACATATATCTTGAGATGGTAATATTAGAAAATAAACGTTACACAGTTTATCAAAATTAAAATCAATTTGAGAACTATCGCTCCTACATTATTGAGTTCTAATGAATATTAATTCAGATTACGTCTACTGCCACATACCTTGTGAATTATAGTGTATCAATAAAACAAAATTCAACGCACGCTACGGTTTTCCGTATGAGTCATCGGTGCTTTCCCTCGTTTTTCAGACGTACCTAGAATTAAGCGTGCGGACTGCGCGTACGGCTGAAGGGTTGCGGCGGGCGGCTTTGGGCACGGACGGCGCACAACACTCACATTCAAATATTAGTCTAACCTTGCGAATCGCTGCACTCCGGGTTCCATCCGACGGTGTCGATATGACGGGACGAGCTCGCTTCAGATGCACCGATAACACTTAAGGGTTCGAGGTTCTCGAGCCGACGGCGAGCGCATGGGCGCCGCCACCGGCGTGTGGTCGCGAGGCTGCGGCGCTCGGCCGCGCTACATGTCACGGGGAGCGAGCGCGCTCTTCGCGCCTTGGTCACCGACTCGCAGTGGCGTCGCCGTCCTACTGTCTGGCCGCGGACGGCGGCGGCGCGCGTTGCACCGCCCCGCTGCACTCCGCCTGCCCCCCTGCCGTTGCCCCCCCCTCCCACACCCGCCCCGCCCCGAACAATTTTCCGCATCGGGCGGGAAAAATCGATTGTGCAGCGAGCCCCGAATAATTTCGGCAAGACGCACGGCGCCCTTGCATCCTCACCGTCGCGGCCGGAGCGGCTTGCAGCGAGGCCGGTGTGGCGGTCCGGCGCAACTTGATATCGCAACCGCTATACCCTTTGACATTTTCAATAAGCAACCATGCGTTTACTATATAATCTTTATAATCTATATAGTTCTTTATAATCTTAAACTATACAATGATTAAATACGTACCGATCTTAAATGTTGATACTGGACTTAGCAAATCATTTATATGAAAATTTTAAAATGAATATGTATTTTAATATTCGTGTTTGAACTAAATATTATCTGAACTGCCAATACCTAGTTTTACTCATCACGTAGGCACCAGGGATTCCATTTAGTCTTAATCAGCAAGCTAATTTAAAATAATAGGAATGATGACAAATTATTTACACAGTTTATACAGTATAGTTAATTACATATTTCATATTAAAAGTTTAAATAACTGTTGACAAATACTTTTTAGTTACTTTTTTAAATTAAAAACGGTTATTTTGCTTTTAGATACATTACTTTCAGCCTTACAATTAAAACTAATGAAATTATAAATGTGTTAATGAATATTTTCAAGTATAATATTCATATAACCCAAAAATTAATTAGTATCGAAAAACCTAGTACGCGCAATGTGCAAACACTATATTGATTCTTACAACTAATAACAGCAAATTGTGATTCTGAGAAATGTATAATATCTGACAGTTGGCCGGTGTTGAGTTTCCCATTTATAGGTAACACAAATTTTTGATGCTTTTAAAAACATAAATTTATTTCAAATTATTTGAATTACAGGTGTTCACAACTCCATATTTTAACATAATAATAACTAGCTGACCCGGCATTGTACTGCTGGAAATGGTTTTTTTTTATATACTTTGGTATTTATCATGAGCGTTCTAATTGTGAAGGAATTTAAAATCGAACAAGTAGTTTTTCAGTTTATTAGTAGTGCTTTATAATATTAGTAAATATTCTACCTGAGACCTATGATTTGCAAATATCATTTGTTTTATCCTTTATAGTCAAGTAAGTTATCAGCCTTCTATATCTGATGGACATCTTTATTTCTAAGTCTAAAGGACCAAATCCAATCGTTGATCAGAGAGTCAGGAGTTTTCCTGACAAATTCATCTATACATCTATAATTTAGTTATCAGCTGCATTGTTTGAACACCATGCGCCTATTTTATTTAAGTATAGTAGTTTTTTTTTCTCTAGGTATATGGTCTTCACATATAATTATCAAATCAATGTATACAAAATATTGAGAAAACTACTTTAAAAGAATAAGTATGGAGTTTCTTGCCCATTCTTCTCCTTATGAAACTACCTTTGCGTTTTTTACAAAATTTATTACGGAGAGTGTTCGGAAGAATTTTTTGGGTTGATCCCTCCTGCCTCTTTTCAACACCGTACGAGCCCAACGACCTCTAAATTTCACCAGCATCATCTTGATGGTTGGAGGTCTTCCACGGTCCGCTTCACAAGGCATTTTCTTTTGCGAACTAGCGAACTGTGGAATCGGCTCCCGGGGGGGGTCTTCCCTCAGAGATACGACCTCCAAATGTTTAAAAAGAGAGCCTACTCCTCCCTCAAAGGCCGGCAACGCACCCACTAAAAATGGGTGTCTATGGGCTGCGTAGACTGCCCTTTTTGGTCGTCCGCAGCTCGTTTGCCCCCCTATTTTATAAAAAAAAAAAGGGGGGCAACTAGTCATTTTTTTTTAAATGTTTTATTTTTGACTTGCAAAAGTGCTTTTTTCAATAGGCCTAATTGAAATAAATGATTTGACTTTACATCTGAAAGTCGTTCTTTGTTCGTTTTTTCTAGGAAGTCACCAGATGGTGAGATTTTAGCAAGCAGCGAAGGAATTTTTGTAAAAAACTATATGTTAGGCGCATACAATGCTAGACATACAATATAATTATCCAAGTATATATAACAAAACCGTTTAAAGAAAAGAAAAATAAGTTTTAAGCAGAGTAAAAATTATCAGTCTCAAACTTAATAAAATACTCCCAGACATTGCAATGCGAGTGATAGACGAACGCGGTCATAAACCTTTTAGGGCTTTGTCCTCCAGGGTTCAAAATACTAATACGTAAGTTCAAATACATCTATCCTTTCTAGTACTTCGCTACAGCCTACAAAGTTTAAAGGTATATTTGTATACCACAAGCCTTACTAACGTAACTTAAATTTATTTAGTGTTATACGATTATTTCCCTGGAGATTTGTACTATGTCTAGCATGAAGATAGGAGCTAATCTACGTTTCTCGAAAACGCGAGAACTCTGATGCGTTAGAAGTTAATGCGGCGTGCTTCGGAAGACAATTGAAGCCTCTTTCTGGGAGCTTAAAAACATCTTCCACCGGAGATCCGATCCCGTAATATAAAATTGTATGTAAATATTATATGATTTTGAATTGTGTTAGTGGATCACGCCTGTTGCTGAGAATTTTTAGCTAAAGCCTAAGAGTTGAGAAACTGCATATTATTTATAAAAACATGTGAATATATCAAATTTAGACAAAGCTGAAACTTTAATCAAGCACACTTTAAGGCGATTTTTAGTTACCATCTGAATTCACTTTGTAAAAGTCAACAAGAAACGCGGTAATTCCTACTACTTACTGTTATAATATTACAATATAACTTTTACTAGGTGACATTGCATGAAATTAAGTATAACCATCATTGTTTGAAAAATTCATTCGATAAATTTATTTCAGTAACAGTTTGAATGCCTTGATTTCAATTATACTTCTGTTGATGCTAAATACTAAATTTATTTACCAAAGGACATGTTCACACAGGAAGTGTTCAGGACATATGTACATGCAAATCACAATATTTTGAATATAATTGTATACAAAACCTACTAAAACTAGATATTTATAAATATATAAAAAAGTTTTTTATGATACCCTCTCTGTCATCTTTTAAAACTCTTCTGTATAATCATCTATTAACCTTATCCTATCCTCATCAATCGTGACTTGTATAATTCTTATGATTCCTTTTACATCACTATTCGCTGTTCATGTATTTGTAAGATTAGTTTTTAAGTTTTTAGTTTGTTATTAATATTTTTTTTGTATTACTTTAGATTAAGGATTCTGCACTTCTCGCACGCATCATGTGTCTTTTCTTTTAGTTTTTCTCTTAACTAGGGTTGCCTGGAAGAGATCGCTTATTAGCGATAAAGCCGCCCGTTGCATCCCTTATAATTTTTATGTATTGTGTTACTTTTATTTGCAACGAAGTGTAAATAAATAAAAATAAAAAAAAGATATGTCGAATGTTTTTTATGTTATTTTTTTTAAATAAAACATAACATATATACTCATTTTCATAAACTACACAATTAACTCCTCTTTGTTATTCATAATTGATGTCATATTCCTCTGAATGCATATAATATGTACAGCGGGAAGTAGAGCAAAGGGTCTTCCGAACTTCGTAGGGGTGCGATCTATGTCTAATGCTATGTATATTACTGTCATTGAATAAACGTTCTATCATTGTTTTTGAGTGTTTTGTTTATTCTATTTTAATAAGAAACCGTAAATAGAACAGCCCTTTCTGTCTAGTATAGATTATAAGAGGTGTGTTATTCGAACAGAAACAACTGGCACGAATTGAAACATTATTTTTCCTTAAAACGTCAATCTTCTGCAGAAAGCTCATCAAATTGCAATCTTTGGAGATATAGTTGATTGTTTCTTAAATAATTTTTAAAGATTCCATCTTAAACCAAGTTAAAACGCAATTTCTGAATTCAGAACTATATTCATTAATATCCGTATTAAACAATATGAACTCTATAACACGTATCAGCTTTCCCCCGTTTGTTTATTCAAATGTAAAACGAAAATAATGACATAATTATAAACCCGTTTAAAAATTTATTTTTTGTTTTATAATTCCAAAGACAAATTACAGACTTCTTTGTATTCGCAAAACGTTTTAATCGAAACTGACATTTCGTACCGCCACAGCTTATAGTCTTTTATCGATTTTTTTTCAGTGTGACGTGAGATCATTTTAGAATGGTTAATTGGTGGAATAACTTAGGCACAACGGGAACATTCTGGATTCCTTATAATAAGCGCAGTTAAGAAATAATGTTATGAATCATTAAATGTTATTATTTCTAGTGTAGTTCAAGTATTTTAGTAAAAGATTGTTGACTACATTTCATATATAAAAAAATGTGCGTAAGAGCGTTAAGTAAGTACTAGGCTGTGTTTTTGAACCCCTGTGTGCACTGATTTTTTTTAAGTGCGTAATTAACACAATCATACTGAAGAAGAACATTGTGATAAATCTTACAAATCTTAGACCGAAAACTTATCAGTGTCAGGCTCGGAAGGCAAACCCAATATAGAAAATAAACTGACGCATAATTGTATCTGCCCCATGCCCCATTTTCGGGATTACTCACGGTATTTGTAAAAGTATAGTTTGGGTACGTGTCGCATACGCAATCGTTGTCCACACACACAATTTCAAAGTGCATCAACAACCTTATTATTAGCTCTAAATTTTATATCAATCGAAACTGTTTAGGCGTCGTTTTTACATGCCCCGCGAAGGCAGTGGGTGGCATTTCGTTCGCAAACTCAGCACCTCGCTTCCGAGAAGAGAATTTAGTTTATAAACCTTTGTAATGTTTATAACTTGTGCAATCTATTCTCGTTATTTTTGCTACTGATATTCGTAACAAGGTTGTATTTGTAATACATTTTTGAGAAATAGAAGAGAGGCTCTATTTACTTGAATACTTTGAAATGAAATATGTCAATGTAGATAATTAGAAGACTAACAAACCAATTGGACTTTCAGTTATTGCATTGTTTTTTAGTCATCAATAATATAAAGAAGAGCAGAGCTTGCCGACTGGCTAGGTACCCAACGTTAAACCTTGAGGTCGTGCGTTTGAATCCCGGCTATATACGATTGGCTATTTTCTATTGACATCAATAAAAATTTAGTTAAAAACGTAAGACCCATGACGACGGCGTCTGTCTGGGAGAGAAGGAACTTGCCTATAAATAAAATCAAGAAATCGATACAGCCATTTCAGGTTAAGAAGATTGTAGTGCCAATGTTTTATATACAGCGAACTTTAAGTTAATACCTTCGAAACAGCTTCAAAATCAGAATACATAGCCTATTAAAATGTGAAAACAAATTTAATTATCTATACTAGTACTAATAGATATTGTTCTTATTATGACAATATACCCTTCATAAACAAGACAAGACTCCAATAGCTATTTATTGTTTTGTTCCTATGACTCTCGTTCTGGTCTAAGATCCCGATATACAACGACCTTCACCGAGATGCTTATTTAATGAAACGTATTTTATATTTAATTTAATATGTCAATAAATATAATCCATATGGGTTTCCTAGCAAATTTCAGTCCAGAGTATTTTATTTAATATTAAAAATAAAATATTTTTTTAAACATTTCACCGGTACGATTATTAGATAAATTCTATACCAATTGAAAGTATGAAGCCCATAGAATATGCAAACGTTAAGTTGTTTTTAATCAATTAATTATTTATGAGTATATTTTTTATGTGACACTAAAGAAAGTTATAGTGATACATATATAATACTACCCTGATTAAAAATATTGATTGAAAAAAATTAAAAAAATTTACTAGATGCAAATTATGAAAAAAATTTTTTTTTAAATATTAATTAAACATACTCTGGACTGAAATTTGCTAGGCAACCCATATGGATTATATTTATTGATATATTAAATTAAATATAAAATACGTTTCATTAAATAAGCATCTCGGTGAAGGTCGTTGTATATCGGGATCTTATACTATTCTTACGTCTCTTTGTAAACATATTAATGCAACTATACCTTAACTATTGGAGATCTTTATGCATAAAGTCTAACGGCCACAACCAATATGCAATCTCAATCCAATTTTAGCTGTCATAGACTGACAATTCAATCCATTTCTAAAGAAAAGCATGCCAATATTCAATCCATGGACTGAGATACCAATCTAATTATTCAACCAATCGTTCAGAGATAAGAGATTGAAGATTGCCCTCTGTATGAAAATGAATGTTTACTCATGCCAACAACCTATCTGTCCATTTTGACAGTTTAGACAACTACGAAATATGCCCGATTAGTAGATTTATTTGAGAAAGTATAGAGCAGTGTAAGATCATTTTTAACATATTATTGTTTATAGTGAATATGAATCTTAAAACTCTCAGGTTAAGTTAGTTTTTTCTGTCGCACTGGAATTATTTTCCACTTTCTATAATTGGAAAATGTTTATATTGAAATTACTCTGATTCGTGATTTCGTGCGTAAATCACAGAGGGATGTAGGACGGATATTTTACTGGCTACAAGTAACCAAAAATCATTATTCAAATTTTGAACAATTGTGTTTTGTTCCGGATACATTAAGCAACTATGTTAAGACTAACTGTAACTAAAAAAGAAACCCATAATTTCTTTGAATTCTATTAGCTCATCCTACTGTAAGTGAACAGAGTAGTATAGTGTAGAGCGGTAAGCTGTATGATGAGCCTTTTGTCCTGTTTTAAAAAATACCTTTCGATTCTGTAACTCACTTTTCGAACTCTCACAGCGGTTTTCACAGCGGCGGTCGCGCTCAAATCAGTCGTAAAGCAGTCATTTTACGATTTGACATTCTGATAAACAATAAACTACAAGCTCCATCCCTATCAGAATGCCAAATTCAAAAAAAAAGTGGAAAAGTTTACATCGCCCGATGTAAACTTTTCCTCGCGATGTTTCAATTTCGTACGGGCAAGTGTAATAGAAAAATTCATTGCAGAGACGGGATACAATCGCATGAACCACTATGTAAACACTTTTCAATTAAATATAACTTAGTTCACTTTCAGTAAAAAACTTGTCTTAGTTTTCTGAAAGTATTCACGGACGCATACTACGAACGCTAGATCACATCAAGAGATATTTTTGTTAGGCCTTGAATGGGCATTCAAGATCAAAGCTATGGGGATTTTCGCTACAACGTTTTATATGAAAACGTAGGGTTAAGGTAAATTAAAACTTTAATAATCAACAATGGAACAGTGGCAGACAGTTAATTTGATTAATGCAAGATTAATTAACTAATTGTTGTATTTATTTTTCACTTCGAATTTAGCGGTTTTGTCTGACTTTTGAGTTATACACAATATGCTTTGTTCTATATATTTTATTTAACATCTACTTTAAGAGGTAGCTCGATGTTTGATTAAAGACATACAACACTACTTTAAAACAGTACAATAATAAATAATAATATGTAAGGGCGCTTATCTATAAAACAATATTAAGCGACTAAGTCGTTGTGGTATGTGCGCAAATAGCATGTATTCGTCCAGTGTAGCCTAGTGAATAAGTCAGGCAAAAGTGTCAAGCACACAACGTTGATCAAAAAACCAGACGAAATCATATACAGAATACTCATATTAAAATAATTTAATAAAGATTTCCAAAATCAAGAATTATTTTAATTATAGGACTATAATGAAGCCATAAGAAATATAATTAACCATAAATTAATTAAATAAATTGTATTTAGTCGTTTTGTTAAGACTTTAACCTACCTGTGTGCTTTTTGGTAAATATCAAACATTAAAAAAATAAAATTGCATATTATGCCAACTAGTGAAGAGGTTATAAGGCAACATGATTAAAAATAACACCTTTTTTTGTCTTAAAACTACTAAAATGTAAGTGGCCGAATAAGTATAAAGTCCATGCTATGTATGTGTGCGCGGGCGCAGTGTGCGATAGGCCGAGTCGCGGAATTCAGACATAGACGCCAGTTCAAACGCTGTACCGCCCGTCGGCGACGACACGGAATCATTTTTTGCCCACTGTCTACTTCTTAGTGTATTAGGCATCGTTTTTTCTACTAGCCAGTCGCTTCGTGACCTCGGCTGACATTAAAAATGGTTATGCCTTATGCATTTATACTACTTTTTTTATTTTAACTGTATGGAGAGGTTATTATTGTGTATGTAAACTGAGCATGAA
Organism: Pieris melete; assembly: GCA_963693345.1. Classification (NCBI taxonomy): domain Eukaryota; kingdom Metazoa; phylum Arthropoda; class Insecta; order Lepidoptera; family Pieridae; genus Pieris; species Pieris melete. The sequence continues at coordinate 3,436,331 of CAVNZK010000006.1, read as the reverse complement.
AATATTTTTATTGTAATACGTTATTTAGGAACTTAGATCATAGCATTCTACTAATACGGTTTTTTTTCTAAAAACTGTACAACAATCATAATAATAATGCAATGATTTACAAATCAATCTATTTCATATTAATTATATATTGTTCAATAAAATAAAATTAGAATATTCGTATCATAGGTAAAATTAATAAAATAAAATTATATTGAATATTACAAGAGTTATTACTTTGTAATACTTTGTAATACTTTGATATTATTAATTATCCCCTCTCTAAGTACCCCAAAGTCACGGTTAACCTCCTGATATTAATATCACAAATTCAAATATCCGTGCGCAGACAGAAGTACTATCTAGATACCATAACATTCATATTCCTATGGGATGGAGGTCTAAAACGACCTGAGTGCAGCGAGAGCAGGCACAGCTCGACTCTATGTTCTCATTTGTGGTTTTTGAACACCAATTTAGAACTACCATTTATAAAATAGAATTTGAACCCGAGACCTCGTCATCTGCATTCCGACATGACCAGACCTACTGAAAGAGACCTATAGACCTCATTCTGGTTAAAACTTGAAAATTGTTGATGAAACAAGAAATTTAAACGTAGTCGTAATATAATTTAGTAACATTTTATAACAAATCACACCTTGAAACATGTTGATAATATATTTTTCTAACAAGCTAAAGAGTCAATAAAACAGCATGCACTAAAGTTAAGATTTTGATTCAACGACCCGTCTATAATTGTATTTTATTTAAATTACCGTTAGGGTATTATAAAAACTAGATATAAATAGTGGCCTGGAAAATAAAAGCTTATCTTTTATTGGCAACTATAGAAGTTAGGCAGACCACACACAGAATATGTGAAATGTAAAAATCGTAACACGCAATAAAAAAGATAAAATTTGATCCATATAACTAAGTATTTAGTTTATTAATATGCTAACTTTAATGAGCCTGAATATGTTGGACAACCATTAAGTATTATATGTTCTTCATGTCATCAACTAATCATTATCATATTTATTCTAATTTTATTTTCATTAAAAATACTTGAACTTATCGCATAATTAACCTGTTCCTATAAAAATAAAACAAACTTGGGAACTAAAACAGATTCGCAAGCGAATTAGAATACATTCTGTAATTATTAATATGCATATTGCCTGCAAATTTAGAAAAGTTTGGTATTTATTAAAAAGCTTTACAATACAATGCTCCACCTGAACCACATGAGAGACTTGTGAGATTGTTTTCTAAAATTATATTATATAAGGTTCTACCGTAAACGTTAAATAAAGTTGTATGTTTTTATCTATATAAACAGGACTACATTACAAGCGTAGCGTTACAGGTAAATAAGATAGATAATTAAATATACAATACGTAATTCTGTCCTTTGTAATTGCTGCGGCACCAAATATCGAGTAAGATACGTATAAAAAATGTACAAGTCAGAGTAACTAGAATTAGCGTTGAGAATAAGATGAAGTCATTGACATATTGAGGAAAACTTTCGTAACAGCAACCGTAAGCTACCGTAAAATGTACGTGACAAATTCATGTTGCTTTGAGCTTTGAAAATTAAACAGAAAAAGTCGACATTCACGTTACAGATGCGCTTGTAGTCGTAATTTAAATTCCAATAGTCCATACTATGAACTAAAATAGGTATGACACTACCCCAATTTCATCTAAGACTTAAATTTGAAGAAGAAATCGTTAAAGGTAAATATTATGCATCAATTTCTTATTGATTTCAAAAAATCACAGAACTCGTTCCGTCTTATTTTAATGAACAATTCCTCGCAAAGGCTCCTCTTTAAAGCTGGGCTTTAACCCTGATAGTATTTTTCGGTTAAGCATGATTTTTATAAAGCGATAGTCTTGGATTGGAGTCATGTATACATATGTATGTATACATGATGCCAAAGAAATTTTTAATTTAAGTATGTACTTATGTTCATGTACCTTATAGGAGACGCAGTCTTTGTCTACATAACTAAGAAAATTACTTCAGCCATTTGTACTTTTGTACGTAGAAATATCTCGATTACATCGTTATTGATCACAACATTTGAGCAGTTTTTACGTGGTCTTTTTAGCTTCACAGTACTCTGTATTATAAGCATTTTAAATGACGAATGAAGTAGGACGCCAGACACTATTTGGAATTTTAAAAATGTATGTACAAATAGCATTTGGTGCCTCCGTTTATTTAGGCGATTTATTAGGATATACTCATCTATGCTAGATATGTCTTTCTTAATTCAGCATAATTTTTGGAGATTAATATTTGAATACCGTTGTTCGTCTAGACCACCTTAACTCTATGAATTAAAAAAACACGTTGCTAGGCTATTTAATAAATCGCTTAAATTGCTGAATGCGTTTCTAATTATTTATGAGTCTAGACGGCTCCATTCTGGTTGTATAATATGCATTTTTTATACTTAAATTAATTAAATTTATCAAAGTTGATGTGCAGAGTTTAGAAGGTTTAATTACATTATTGCACTTATAACAAAATGTACTAGTTCTATTATCTTATTCTCTAACCGATAGATAAAAAGTTGTGCATGTGAATTCTTCTTAACAAATCGTGTCCAAGAAAGCATAAATAATAAAATGAACTTGTTACCACTTCATATAAAGGTTTCTTTGTAAATAAAGTCTCCGTTCAGAAGTCGAGGGAGAGCCGCGAGCCAACTCTGAATGAAACTTAGCGAACTTTCGTTTTCCATACGAGTTAGTATGAAACATTGTTTCGCGCTTATAATTTACGTAATAATTGCGGTCCATAAATTGTATCGATACATCTCATTACATTTCGTACATTAATTTTATTACATGTAAACGTTGAAAAATAACGTTCATTTAGTAAAAATATTATCCGTTAAATCGTACCATTCCAAAAAAACAATTTTAATTTTAGTAAAAACATATTACATCGAGTATTCATACTATTTTTTTTGTAAATCGTCGTTTTCCTCAAATACATTACATGTACTTAGATTCTTCAACATATTGTTGATAAGTACAATTGATATGTAAGTTGTGTATTCAACTCATAAAACAGCTCTGTACTATCAACTTCTGGCCGTAACCTAGTGACAATATAGTGCGTTTTCAATGTCACGATTTGGGGTCCTATGCAGGAAGTACATACATTATATAAGTTTACATAGAGAAACACATAGCACTACTTCTATGAGCGCACCCCACCGATTGTAATCTGGGTGAGGGGCGAGCGGTTGAAGCGAACGGACCAATCACTGTGCTCTCGTGACCAGAAAGGAGGAGGAGTTTCGCACCCCTAGTTTTCTAGGGGTTAGTGTGCTTCCGCGGCCAACCTAGTTTGCTGTTACCCCGCGCTCCGCGAGCACCCCGCATCTACTAATTTAGGGTTGATCAATCGGCTGCACCGGCGGCACTTATGTAACAGACAAATTTCAGCTACAACGCCATCCGACATCCCGATCTCCTTGAGATACAGCTAATTAATTACACGTGCGGGGAAATAGTACTTAAATGCGAGACGTGGGGTAAATTACCTCGTTTTAATGCGCTGTATTTCAGGCTCGATGTCCTGAATTAGCTACGAAGGGGACAGGACTGACGGTTCTTGCCGCTACCGGATGCCGGCTACGAGCGATGTTGCAATTGTATGTGTGTTATCATAATAGATGGCGCTAAAATAAAACAGAATAAAACAATTCAACTACCCCATCACTGAAATATAAATATCAATACAACTATCGTTATGTACTAAAGAAGTTATTGAGCAACCAACTCTTTCTTTAAGCACTGAAGTAAACGCCGCAGCTTATTTTAGTAGAAATACAAAGAAAGTTTTAAGACAGGTTCGTATGTTTAAGGTATCTATAGAATTGTGTCAAAGCAAATATCATGTGAAAAACACTGAACTGAATTTTTTTTCCAAAAATGATACAGCGAAATTGTAAAATTGTATTCAGATAGATCAATCTGAATACTATTTTACAATTTGCTATACCTATATATTACATTGTTATAAAGAAATTTCCTATTGGAATAACTGGATAGTTAGCATATTTCAATCCACTTGACAGTTAGATGAGCAATCCAAACAGTGTGTTCCATGTTTACGGTAACAGCGGAGCCTAGTCCGCACCTTGCCGTTGATATCATGGCGCTCTTTGGCCATGAATGATGTTGAATGGGCCATACTCACATCACACAAAAAGTGCGTTCCAACCTCAACCAAATCACAGATATCAAAGTATAAACGTTAGGTCAAACCATCGCTGGTCCATAGTTTAATCCTATTATTACAGTCTCAATATCGGCCCGAGATAGTGAGATCGTGACGTAGCGAATGCGACGAGTCTTATCGTTGCATCGGTTCGTGGACGCCGTAAATAATGTGCAACTTTTCCCGCCACACCCCACTCTACCTGGCACAAAAACCATGAAGTCACTATTCAATAAAGCGAGCACGCAAGTTTGTTATTCTTTATAGAAATGTAATTCTGCTATTGCGTAATTCGTATAACAATTAGGGAATAAACGTTGTTTTTTTTTTTTCAATATTAATGAAATTGAATGGGTCAAGTCTTAAAAAATATAAGGCACTTTTGTACCTACCAATAAGACTTTTTCTAATAATACCGTTATGCCCAATTTCTCTTTATTTCTGTCATAAGTCATTAGTTATTGAAATAATGCTTGGATACGATTTAGTCTGAGAGAATAGCTGTTGCTATTGCCATTTTATTATTAGACAGTAAACAGTTCGTGATATTTTAAGCTAAAATTAATGATGCGTTTACACTGCACCCACGTTCTTCTTGTTTTACGGTGCATGTATTGTACATTACTTGTAACCATGAGCGTATTTTACAGCCCGCTTTAATGACGTATAATTAGCATTAAAAAATCTAGTTTAATGGGCAACCTCTTCGAAAATCTTAGGCAGTACACTTTCTAATGACGTTCTTAAATATCAGCTTCAGTGCATAATTATTATACTGGTCTGATGCGCGCCGACTGCGGTCAGTCCACCCGAAACCTACTTACGATTACGAATTTGACAAGCCTTAGCGGCTCGCGCTTTCTTCAGAATATTTGTATCTATTCACAAAAGCTTGCCAACGATATATGGTTACAAAAATAAATAAATTAAGTGTGAGCAGAGCAAGTAGCTCGTATATCAGAATGCTCAATATGGATATCGGTGTGTTTTGGCCAAAACGCGTTCTTCTGAAAGGAGGGACAAATGGGATGATGGGATGCCGGGGGTTCTAGATGGTACACGAACTTTAAATTTAGTTAAAAGATTGGGACAATCAGCCTGATTAAATGTCTTAAATGCAAACGATATCAATATCAATTAATTTTATACAATTATCCAATGAATCAACATCTTGATGTGGGAAGCCTGGTTGGCAACTCTTTTAGATACAATCTGTATCTAAAAGACACATACCACTGGAGTAAAGTATCTTCTTTAATTTTTTTTGTATATATATAATAAAAAGACGTTATTTTCTATTATCTTTTTCATTTTTCCAAATGGAAAATTACCTACATATATAGGAATTTTTTAGCAAGAGAAAGGAACTATTGTTATGTAAAAGTGAAGATCTCATCACGATTTCTAACGAAGTTATTATAACGTTCATTAGAACAATTTAACATAGGACGATGTCAAATGACACAAATTTTTGTATCTGTTTCGTGATAATTTCTATATGTTACTAGCTGACCTGGCAAACGTCGTTTTGCAATGTATATAATTTATAATATAAAATAGGGGTTGATCGTACAGGGGCAAAAATTAGGGGTTGTATGTATTTTTAAATGCTGTATCATAAAAAAAATTTAAAAAATAATTTAGGGGTGGACTGGACTACCCTTAACATTTAGGGGGATGAAAAATAGATGTTGTCCGATTCTCAGACATATCCAATATGCACACAAAATTTCATGAGAATCGGTCGAGCCGTTTCGGAGGAGTTTAACTATAAACACCGCGACACGAGAATTTTATATATTGGATTTACAAGACGTAACTTGGATAGTCTAACCGGCTTATAAGCGTCAGCTGCTTATAAATAATCCTTTTGTAATACGATTCTGGTACCGTCACAGGCTGTATGTGATAATATTGACTGCCACGTAATACTCTAACAAGCAAATTAATTGAATTTCATAGGAAGCGTTGAAGATTAATATATACAATATTCACAGCATGTTCTTAATAAAATAATAACGCATAGTTGATCATTTTAATACGATATTTTAACGCTAGAAATCGAACTTAGGACCGTGTCATATACGTTTCGTTAGCAAAATAACTTTTTTACTTTTATACAGAACATACTTATATGATTATATCAAAGTGTTATTTTTACTTTGTATGTTTATTCAGTAATAATAATAGGTGTATAATCTTTCAACTATCAAATCTGAAGCTTTTTGAGGTATTATTGACATATTGACATATTTTTGAAACAATATATTAAGTTGTAGCTTGATAAGTTATAAAATAAATGAAAAGCCAGCGACGCACTTACGCGCCCTTAAAGTTCCTTTAGTCGGCAGATAACACCAAATAGCGATTTTAAACATAACTCATTAAAAAACCCGTTCAAATAACTTTGCAATTTGCCGCTCCATGGTTTTTCCTGTCCTAAATACGCAGTCAGTGCAGCTCGGTGCACCAAGGTACGGTAACACTCGCAGTCGTGGCCCTAGAGTTGTTTTGACTGAAAACGGCGCACGCGCTTCATTCGCGCAGTTGTAGCTACGAAATAAGCGATATGTCCAATTCGTCCACGGGATTAATAATTGCATGGAAAAATAAAAATTCTAATAAATAGTAGTATTGGAAAAAATTGTTTTCCTAAATGATTTGCAGACTAACAACGTGAGTGCCACCAATATTTTACGCCGAGAGCAGTGCCGCAAGCGCCTACAATTATACCCATTGAAGTACTGTGGACTTTCCACAGTTAGACGCCTATTTGGTCCGTCGTGCGTTCACTGAAGTACTATGATTGCGCGTACGAGTATTTCGCACTCTCAATTATTTTATCGCACACGAACTGAAATAATCAATGATTTTATACAAGAAGTTGATTTTGTTTTTTATTTATATAATAATGATGTTTATGATTTTTTTATAAGTACTAAGAGATAGTAAGAATAGAAAATAAATAAATCTTTTATAATTATGTGTTAAATATACTTACATTAAAAATATCATAATATATATATTTTAAGCCGCGATTTATTTTTTGGTGTAATATCGCGGTTTTCATAGCTTGATTGACTGTACTAATAATATATATTCCGTAGGCTTCGCAGGCTTGACTGCGCTATGATGCTTAAACGCATTAAGGTTTTCACGACTATCTCACAGGCCGCCAACGAATTTAATTATTTGTCTCTATTTTATATACATACTGAGAGGTAATTCAATAAATGGACTGTTGTCTGGTGAAAAATATATAAAGAAATTTGGATTAATACCGTTTAAGAAGTCTATTGAGCATGAGGGTGTGCAATTATTTAATCAATTACCCTTTAAAATTCGTAAGATTAGCATGTTTAATCAATTCAAAAGAGCATTAAATATATATATTAGAATGAGCCTTATAGACTAAAATTGGCATAGCTGATGGCGACGCTATATTTATATAATATTAAGTTTCTCATGTAAATTTAAACATTTACTTTTTCTTTGTCATGTTGCATAATATCCAGAGCAGTAAAATTAAAACCGTTTCTTTATCAATTCGAATAGGCAAAGCCGATAAGGCGAAGGTTTCATCTTGTAATCAATGGATCACGGACAGTTTTCCAATAATTATTTAAAGCGTTCAATATTAAATTAATACCCAAAGAGCTCAATTTAGTGTGTAATTTAATCCCTCAAATCTCGAACAAATTCGTTCTAGATCTAGTTCGAGGAATTCATTTTTCAGGTCATAACAGTTCATTGTGCAGTTAGTTATATACTTTTAATGCAGGACCCGTTACACAGATTTATTTTGTGCATATCCAAATTTTATTCTTATCGAATGACAAATGATACATACACACCGCAAAGATCGATGTTCCGTGCAGATTGTTAAGTGTTTGATTTATACCAGCGGAAATCGAATACTACTTATATGTTTTTTTTTAAGACAATTCGCACCAATTGACATATAAATACATATTTAAACACCCAAGATCTAAGCACAACACCAAATGCTCATCACATCGATATGTTCGTCTCAGCCGGGGATCGAACCCGGGACCCATGGATTCGCAGTCAGGGGTACTAACCACTAGACCAATGAGTCGTCGTAATATGTGTGTGTAAATGACAAAAATATATGTACAGATATGAGCAAAGTAGGCCATTGTAGACTGCAAATGCTAAGCGTGGAGGGTTCTTAGATTTTGTTAATGCGTCTATTCGATTTCCGTCGAAACAATAATTTATTCTTGTTGGACACAAGGCATTCAAAATTAACAGACTAGAACAGTATACGCTTTTTAAAATTAGAACAATTAAATTTATTTATGTATAAACTTATATATATAGTGAGAAAGATGATAGGATAATCTAAATTGGTCTATTTTAGTCGTAAATTTGCATACATTTTCTATATTTACATAGTTAGGGTACGGTAACATGGACAATATATCATAATTTCTCATCCGTAACTAGGTCCTGTACAACATTTACTTAGCTTTTATGATTATGTGAAAAATTTATATCTAACAAAACTGTAACATTGATTCGTTGTACTAGTTATTGTTGCAATTAAAAATAGAGTAGATACGTTTACCTTCGGTGTTCCCACAACCTGTTATACAAAGAAACATTTGCCTATAATTTATATTCATAAAAAAAAATTAGCCTAAATAAACCGTTTTAACTGAAGTACTCATCTGTCAATTGTCATCTGAACACAATTTGACGGAAAGAAACAAAAGAGTATTTAAAATAGAATTTAAAAAAAGAACGCAATTAAAGTGACTTGATGAATACGGGGTCACAAATTCAAATCGATTTGTTTATGTATTTCTACGACTTTTTACCATAATTAAATAATCATAATGCATGCTAAACGGAACATATTCAGATAGGTGGGCCCTAAAGTTCATACAAATTAAATTTTTTGTTAGATATTTGAAAATAGAAAAAGTTTGATAATTATATTTTAATCCTAAAACTGTATTTTTGTAAACTTTCTAGAGTCTAGACTATCAAGAATTCTAACCACAACCAACGCATTTTTTAAAATTCGGCCCAGACTGATAAAATTAAACTTGTTTCCAATGAGTATAAAAAAAGACCTGTTCGAAGTCTAGACTAGACCCGACACAAACAACCTACGCATGCAAAAAAATAAATGAATGCTACGTGGATGGCTTAGAAACTTGATTTTTGTAAATTCTGTTACGAATTTACCAAAAGAATACGAAAATAGTCTTACATATTTCAACACTATTATCTATTAGATTGAATTCATTATTTAGATTTATATTAAATTTAATTAAATATATTTAAATTGAGTCAACAAAAAAGACTTTTGATGTCGATTAAAAATAATTACAAACACTCCATGGCTTTCTTTTTGGATTTATAAAACCAGATGTTACATGACGGTTAGAGTAAAACTCATACAAAAATTCTTACAAAACGATGTTAATTTACAACAATTCAAAGGAAGAAATAATTTTGCTTGGCCTGGTTGTCTATTGCCTAGTACATTTTTGTTGTTAATCAGCGCAGTCAAAACGCACTTTTGATTCCTAAACATACTTGGAAATATTATTATCAAAAATGTATTCCTACGGATTTTTACAAATGCAGCGTCTACACAGGACCTGCAATAATGTAGTTATAAAATGGGAGTCAATAAGAAGCATTTTCAACGAATAAAAAAAGCCGGAGGAGTTTTGCGATTTGGTCCGTACTACTCCTACATCTATGGACTAATTGAATTTTCATGTCTTCACCCCTTATAGGTTATATTTAACTATCTTATTAATACAATAACATACTATAATTTTAAATTAATAATTTTGTATGAACCCTACACTGGACAACTCATACATAATTAAAATATTATATGACGGTTTATGAACGCCACTTAAAAACGAAGTCCGTTAAAAGCGACAAAATTATAGCCTAGATATGAATGTAATCAATTTTTTAAATATTAAAAAAAGTTGCATGACAGACTTTGCTGGACAAGCACGCAGCAGTTGCGTGTGCCTAATGCTTGCATTTAGGTTGCAAGCAGGTCAGAGATGGATAAAATGGATATTGTACGTGCTAATTACAATGGCTAACATAAAACAACGAAACGCGATTTTATTGTTTCTATAATAGTCTAACTGGACTGATTGAATTATTATCGCGATTACATTTTAATAAGGCTTGAAGTAAATAGCACCGATCAATGAAAACCATTATACAGTTGAAAATTTTACGATTTGCACAACTCTCGTATTCTAGAATGTCAAACAACAATCTAGATTCTATAGTTGTCAAAACACTTGACGTACACGTGATGTTTGACATATTTGACAGTGTTCAAGTACATTCAAGGTACTAAGTACTATGGTGCTATGAGTGTTTAAGGCACGAAGGAGAGATTTAAGGGACAGAGGGAGCTAATTAAATATTAAAAACCTGTAACAACAAGCACCCAGTAGCGAAATATCGGTTACTGGTTCCGTAGTTTCATATGTTCAGTCAACCGTATCGGAATTACAGACGGTAGATGCTTCTTAATCAAGGTCGTTGTTACCTATACTTAAATGATTTTTCTATAGATATTTATAATTAATTTTGCATTTGATAAAACAGAGTATAAAACATGATCTTAATATTAAAAGTCAAAATTGTATCGAATGCGTCAAAAAGGAACTTAAGAACACCTTGATTGACGTTGAATTACTAATAAATAGAAGAGTGGCGTAGAGTTTATAGCCAGTTCTTCTTTTCCGTTCTACGCCCTTGATATGACAATTCGCAGTATATGTAAAATTAGAAGCATTTAATACGTATTTCTTCTTTGACGTTCATAAGTGTACATTGTGTTACCTATATGAATAAATGATATTGATTTGATTCATAAAACTCAAGCAATTGTGTAGTTATAACTTCGAAAAAATACTCATTATATATTGTGTACACCGTTACAGCGTTACATTATCGAATTTGATAAGGTGTCAAATGTGATCTATTGAATTGGCCCTACTTTAACAGTTAGCGCGCTTTAGTTGGACATCCATGTAAAGGATTAATGCCTGCGAGTTATTTAAGCATCACTTTTGTACAACAAACGAAGAGTTGTTAAGCAAAACAGCTAGTATTAATAAGTAGATATCTAATAAAAGAATAATTCTAATTAAGAATTTTAAAATAATCTACTTTGTCATTTTCGAATACAGTTTTTAGTTTAGTAATTGTAATTCAAACTGCGAATACTTTCCCAACGTAACTTAGAAGTGTTTGAACGCATGCATGCGTAAAGCAAGCCAATATGTGGCGTCAACAATTAATTACAATTTTCTGCCTGTCACAGTGTCTATAAATAGACGAATTACTAATCATGTAATTTACGTAATTGTACAAAGAAGTTCGGTATGCATTCTTTACAAGAACTTGTCAAGTCCATATTGAGCTATGCGTAAAGGTCAGTGATGGATAAGTTGTTTTTCTAATGTAATAATAATTATATTCTGCTTTGCCTTCAAACTGCTGATTTTGTTTCATAGTTTTTTTGTGAGTTGTCAGGTTTCTTCGCCATGTTTCCTACACAAACAAGTGTTAATCACAGAATAAATAGTACACACACCTTAGATTAGGGAATAAACTGTATTAACAGTAGACAGAACATTCTGCCAAGCTTGCTTTCTAATTCATCTTCCCAAATGGTGCCCTTATCAATTATCTTTGGTATACCCCTCCCCCTTTTCTAAGTACTCCCTTGAGGATTATTATTCCTGTGTGCAATACACTTCTTTTTTCTTATATATCTTGTTCTACTAAGATAATAAATGTATTAATACTTGAATAGTTTATACCCAAACCAGCGTATGACAAGGAGACCCGTACGAGAGAGATTCTGTAGACAGTAAAAAAAAATAATCTTCAGCGTTTTGAAAGCTGGGGTCTTAAAAAGTTACAATTATTAAAAAAAAACGTTTATATACTACAATACGAAGATTCTGTTACGCAAATTTTTGAGTCAGTCAAAAAAGTGTCGCATAGTTTTTTTTTAATTAAGAATTTAGTAAAATATTTTAACCGTGGGAAAACGTAATGTTAGCTACGTGCTACAGACGAAAAGTTGTGTAAATTTAAAACGTCAAACATTACCATCTCGTAGATAACAATGTTAGTAATTGCTACGTATCCTTGCAATGCGTGCATATACAGCCAATCTCAACACTATGTCATGTATAAATTACGTTAATTTTAATTTTATGTGTAAATTGTCGGACCGGACTTAGAAAATGACAAGCGTTGCCTAGCAATAGTTTTATTGAAGGGAAAACGTAATTTTGTTTACGAATAGAATCATGTAATTAATAAAGTATTTAGTATACTGTGATATTAAACATAGTGTAATTTTTTTATAAACATACTAGCGGACATGACAGACGTTGTCCTGCATGATATTTCAAGCGATTAGGATAATACACAAAGTATGAAAGTACCTTCTGCAGCGCCACCTGCCGGGCTGATTTGTGAATCTAAACCATTCCCAGATCCCCTTGAACACACACAAAAAATTTCATCAAAATCGGTCCAGTCGTTTGAGAGAAGTTCAGTGACATACACACTCACAGAAGAATTATAAATATAAAGATAATATTAACAAATTAATATGTTATAAAATTATAATATTTTCTATTGACCAAGAGGCCGAAGAACCCCTATCAGTGAATAGAAAAAACCTTTTATAATTATTATAGTTACGGTATAGTTGTTAAGTTTTTATTGGGGTAAGTCGTAATGAAAGATTCCTTAAAAGATAAAATTCATTATTCAGTTTATAAATACACAATTACGATTTGTCTATTTGCAAAAGCCGTGATTTACTATCAGGTTTGCGCATATTAAACGATTAGTTAAAATTCCATTATAAATTTAAAACACATAGATCTTATACATTTTTGTAGAATACGGCCTATGTTAAAAGTTTCAGTTCATAAGCTTGTTGTAAGTAAAGTCTAAAGTCATCTCTTCATAGCATAAACACAATTTCACAGAAAGAAATGAAAGAGTCTTTAGTTAGAGTTTTTAGATTTTGTTTTTATGAATACGAGGGTACGAATTCAAATCGCTTTCTTCCCTGCATATATCTCTAAGACATCTAAAACATAATTAAGGCTTTTTAAATTGTTATTTTACCTATTGTAAATATTATGTATTCCATCTTTGGCTATATTTTTAGTTTAATTGATTGTTATTATATATTATGTATTTTTGTTAGTCAAAATTACGAAAAAATAAATATATTATAAAATTGCATTTTCGCTAAATAGGAAGATATGATGGTCTTTTAGTATTAAATTAAATAACATAATATCACTATACGTATAAACATTATGTTTTATTTACAATAACTCTGACTGAATTATTTGTCTCTCTTGTTATGGGAAATACACAATTCTATATCAAATAATAGATAGGAAAGCAGTGTTGGCCTAGTGGCTTCAGCGTGCGACTCTCATCCGGTCGTAGGTGCGATCCCCGGCTGTGCACCAATGGACTTTCTTTCAATGTGCGCATTTATCATTCGCTCGAACAGCGTGAGGAAACCGGCTTGCCGTAGACCCAAAAAGTCGACGGTGTGTGTCAGGCACAGGAGGCTAATCACCTACTAGATTGATTGATCATGAAACAGATACAAAATCTGAGGACAAGCCCTAAAAAGGTTGTAGCGGCACTGATTCATTTTATATCATAAAATATACCTACTAACAAAAAAGGTGCCTCAGCGCTTAGTATAAAAATTTACATATTTGTTCTTTGAACGTGAATATAAGGCAATCTCAGATCTCAGTGGGTTCCCATGGCACAAGTCCCGCGCGCACGTCCGCGTCCATTATCAATTAGACGCTGCGCGCGCGTCTGTGCCCTGTTATTACTCTGCCGGTTTTGCAAATCGAGCCTATCCAAATAAACTTTACGAATTTATCCAATATCCAAGTTTAAGTTTAAGTTCACTAAATAAATTCAAAGCCCTCGTTAAACTTAAATTAATCAATAAAGCTTTTTATAAATTTGACGAATACTTAAATGATCCTAATCCTTGCGATTAATTTGCTCGAATTCAAACAATTTGTATACCTCAATACAAGGCGGTTAAAAAGAGTGGCGGAAAGTTTCTTGCCATGCCAGCTTCTTCTTACCCGCTCTACGCCCTTGATCTGCGAACTGATAGTAAATGTAAATTTTCAATTAATTTAACTTCTTTTTAACGTTCATAAGTGTACTTGTTTACCTATATGAATAAAGATATTTTGAGTTTGAGTTTAAGGTCTTCCAGGTCTTAAGAATCCAAATTAATACTACTATTATTATATGTATTTGTAAATAATCATGTTCAGGTCAGGTGGTATAGAAGCGGTATATCGGTATCGGTGTCCTTCAGACAAGCTTATTCTAGTATCTGAGTTTGTTCTTTCATTTCTTTTTGAAGTGAAACTTCTTTATCGGGGTTGGAAAAAAATGTAGTGTAACATTTTTCCGTTACGCGCCATGTTGCTTTTTAAAGTCAAACTTCTTTATCGGCGTTGGAATTCTTGTCCCTACCAAGGTTGATCCGAATTGATTCGAAGCCATTAATAACAAAAATATATAATAACGATAACAATGATAGTAATAATTCTATTACAATTAATAAATTATGTAATAATCTTAGTAGTAATAAGGTAAAATGAAATAATTGTATTTGTATTCATGTCTATGATAATAAAAGCCTTATGTTAAACTTTATCTAATTTAACTTTATTTAACTAATTTCTGTAAAGTTGCATGTAGTAGATAATTTTTTGAAAAATAAGGTCATAAAAAAGTTTCACTTCTTACGTGTGTACACTAGTACACGCACACATTTTTTTTCTTAGATTTGAATGAATTTTTACGTAACGTAATATTCCTGTATATACAATTAACTCGAAAACAAAAGAAACAACTTTGTTTTGTTTATTTAAGTGATCAATTTCTTTTTCAAAATTTCATCCGATAAAATGATTAATGAAATGCCTCAATTTCCTTATTGTCGACGACATTAGCTCTATAATTAACGTAAAGGTCAGTAACGCTACTCCAAAAGTTGACGCATCGTATCAACCTGCGTACTGTCTTGAGTCCAATAATAAGGAATTACTAGAAAGTATAAAATGTATCGAGTTTATATCTTACCTTAAGCGTGATAGAATATTATTAATTTACTAGCTGCCCCGGAAAGTGTAGTTTTGCCATGTATATAAGGTACCTATATCTAGGAAATATTTTTTAGTTCAATAAAAATAACTATGAACTATAATAAAAAATAGGGGTTGATTGTAGAGGGATTAAAATTAGTGGATGTATGTATTTTTGTATGCTGTATCATAAAAAAATATTTTTTTCTCTAGAATAAAAAAATATTGGGGGGGCCCCTTAGGGGTTTGAAAGATAGATAGTAGCCGATTGTCAGACTTATTGAATATGCATAAAAAATTTCATAATCAGTCTAGCCGTTTCGAAGGAGTATGGGAACGAACATTGTAACACGAGAATTTTATATATTATTAGATTTATCAAAACGATAATTGTTAAGGTAACATTTCTTACTACTTAGTATAAGTATTAGATGTGTAAGTTCTAAAATTAAGGTTGTTTTGTTAGTGTTCTAGTATTTGTATTTGTATAGCCCCTTTTAGGGTAAATTAATAAATAGTAATGGTACTTCTACATCTCATAAAATTACAGGATGCCGTTTTAATCTTGATCTGTCTCTGATGAAAGGATGATCACCTGCCAAGAAATACTATTCAGAGATTTATTAACTTAAACTTATAAAGTTAAGCTGCGTTAACTAAGATTAGATTGACGTTCAATTATTTTTTTAATTAGTTGAAATATTTTTTTTCCTAAAATAAAGTTCAAAAAAAAAAGTGCGACTTTAAATGAATTACAATCTAGTCAATATTTTTGGCTAATAAGTAATATTAAGTTGAGTTAATTTTCTGACTAAGGAAGCGTTAAAGTATTTCGTAACGAGTTTGGGGAGGGGATTATTTAGTAAAACGTTACGTTGCGGGGCGGGGATTGAATTACGCGTTATTTTTAATAATATTTTCGACTTTGCAGTACTTTACACCACATAATGGTAACTTTAAGGTATAAATAGTGACTAGGTGGTCACAAAACGTTTTACTATACTTGGGTACAGAAAAACGTTACGGCGCGCTACATGGGGGGGGGGGTCAAAAATCTCCAAAAATTGCGTGACGTAATACTTGAACGCTCCCTAATGAATAGCTTAAACTAAGGCAATGATTATTATTAACAGTATAAGTATTCTATAATGTTTTAAATGTAATAATTAAATTGCCTAAATTAACTAACAGGTCAGGCATGAACACTGATATCAAAATATATTCAAATACCGTAAAAATATGATAATTATGTAAAATAAACTCAACAAAATGCAGAATATTACGGAAATAGAATATTATTTACTAAGTCGATGTTGTTGCTTCGTGCTAATCGAACCGGTTTGCATTTTTTGTGCGCAGAAATTAATGTGTCTGATGTCTGAGTATTATAACTGTTATTGACCAAATGATGAAAATGGTATTATTCATAGTGTCTAGATTAATACTAGTGTCCGTCGGCTGAGATTTTAGACACTATTTCAAATGAATGTTTAGTAGCAGTGTTATGACTTATTTATGACAAGGTAAGGATAAAATATAGAAAACCCTTTGTTAATATTATTGGCCTGTATCGTAAATATTAGCATTCCTGAATTGTTTCTTTTACTTTACGTTTGTAACCTAGTAAATTGGCTATGGATTTGCGGTGTTCTATCCATCTTCTAACTATCTTCTAATCATTTGAAACTATATTTATTATTCTGATATAAAGGTATTATAAGAATGTAAGCTAAAATCAGGACGGATGTATAAGCTTTGTTAAACATACTCCTTTCGATGTTTTAATCTTACACTAAACTACAAATGATTATAAATAATTGTTATTTACTATTTTCAATTAGGTATCACGATAGAACGTAGAAAAAGCCCCACATGACTGTCCTTACTCAGGCACGCAACTACAGAAAACTGTTATAAAATAATGAGCTAACTGTAGCTGGCCTTATCTATAATAATCATTCAAAAAGTCTCAAGCAATATAAATAGAACAATTTCCATTAAAGATTTATTAAGTATTTTTAACCCTCAGTCAAACCGAACAATTACATTATTATGATAGCCTCTTTATTTCCATAAGGGGCCATCCATAAAGTACGTCACACGAATTTTAGGACTTTTGAACCCCTCCCCCCGTCCTTGTCACAGGTAGTCACATTTTTATAAACCCCCCCCCCCTGATGTGACGTCACACATTTTTTAAATTTATGTATGTATTTAAAAATAATCGAGAGAAAACAGCTATTTTCATTTAATTTATTAAATATAGATCAAGTTCGTACATTTTTAACATGTGACGTCACAGAAGTATTGACCCCCCCATGCCCCTTGTCACACGATGTCACACTTCGGTGATACCCTTCCTCCCCATTAACGTGTGACGTACTTTATGGATGGCCCCTAATGAATAATATTTTAAACAAGTATATCATATGATTAATTATTACATGTATAGTATAGTAATGTATTACATTATATTAAGTGTATGCATTAAAAAATAAAATATTACTATTAATAATTTTTAAGTTTAAATTCCAATCACAATTAATAATTTAAAGGTATATAAATTTTAATTGATAAATAAATTAAAAAGAATCAAAAATCAAAATTCATCTTTATTACATTACGAACAATTACATAACATACGCAAATAAGCCGGTTATGTTGCGTAACATATTAATAAAACTTTCTATTCATAAACGTCTATTACATTTGACTGATTCTAGATTTTGAATTTAGAATATGGGCCTAACTTGAACGCTAACGAGAAGAGCAATAATTCCGCGATGTAAGCAGGCACCGTCGTGTTCTTCGCTGCGTGGTCGGCGGTCGTGAGAGAGATAACTGAGGTCGCGCGACGTCACGACGCAACCCTTCGCAAACACTACGCAGAAATACGCTAATTATTCAATTCATCTAATAGATTCTAAGACGCTAAGCCCTATAAATATTAAAGTCAATTAGGCAATTGATAGATTCTGCGATTTTTTTTGAAGAGGTACCTCAGTGATAGGTCAGGTGATGGGTGGGATTATACTCGTATGAAGCACTTCAACATAAGTTATGTACGATATGCAAGTTCTTATTAATCTTATTACTAAGTGCCGTTTTGGCGGATTCATTATTGAGACTGTCCATGTACGCAGGAGATATTATTGGTCACAGGTGTGTGTTCAAAAGTGTAACATAGAAACCACTCAACACTAGTTTGATACTTTTTTCATACATTAAAATAGATATTCCAAATTTGGTGGAACGTTCGCGTCTGGGCCTCAGATACCTCGGTAACACTGAAAATGTTTAGACGTTTGATTGTTTGACGGCTTAATGTAGAAAGTTGCCAATACATTTATTGTTTTTCCAAGTAATCTCCGTTCCTCTCTACATATCGTCGCATTCGTTGGAAGCACTGAGAAAAGCAGTGGGCCCATTTTTCCTTAGGGTTCTCTTTTATGGCATTTTCGTACGCTTTCACCACATCTTCAGGGCTGGTAAAGCGAATACCTCGAATTTTATCTTTAGTTCTTGGGAATGAATGAAAGTCGCAAGGCGCCAGGTCAGAACCGTATGGCGGATGACTCATTATCTCGACACCTGCCGTGAATTTTTGCGTGAATTTTATCCAAGACAACAGACAAACAGCGATTGACATACTAGTCCGCAGTAACTGTCCTTCCATCTTCTAGCACAACAGTCGCGAAAGGACCTTCCGACCAAATGAGGCAATCGTCTTTATTCCTTGACTTCTTTCTTTCTTTACCTTAGTCGGCCGATCCTCGAAAGGCAACACCCACTGAACTGATTGTCTTTTGGTTACGGGTTCGTAGCAATATATAAATTTTTCATCACCTGTGACGATGTCAAATACAGCACTTGAGTCACCGCCGTTAAAATTATCT
Organism: Pieris melete; assembly: GCA_963693345.1. Classification (NCBI taxonomy): domain Eukaryota; kingdom Metazoa; phylum Arthropoda; class Insecta; order Lepidoptera; family Pieridae; genus Pieris; species Pieris melete. Next base: position 3,416,994 of record CAVNZK010000006.1, on the reverse strand, counting down.
AACGTTTGGCGACATCAGTCCAAGGGAAGGTGTTTCTGGTCGTCGGTTAAAGTATGGGGAATCCATCTGGTGTACCAAGCTTTGTAAAGCTTCCTGACGCCTAAATGTTCGTGTAATATTTTTTGAACTCGACTCATACCAATGCCTAGGCTTGCCCGTATCTGTTGATAGGTCACTCTCTTATCCTCCTCTATCATGCGTCGCACAGCACCGATGTTTTCTTCAGTAGTCGCTGTTAAACGACGTCCTTCACGCGGATCATCATTGAGATTGCTGCGTCCACGATTAAACTAGTTAAACCAATTGTAAGTAGTGGCACGAGATGGGGCCCCATTAAGAAATGCTAATCGCAGCCTATAATAGCTTTGTTATTGAGTAAGCCCACAACGAAAGTCATTATAAATCATTGAAACAAAAATTTTCTGGCGTTAGGTTTATTTTCACGTGTAACAAGAGTTTTAGATTTGCCGCCAATTCACAAAAACAAAACGTTACCAAAGAGTTCTTAAACTGAAATTCTTAAAAAAAGTTTTCATTAGCAATGTTTTTAACTGGCCAGTTCTAAACATTTTCAGTGTTACACCCACGTATCTGTGTCTGTTTTTTGATAATTTGTTTTTCCTAATAGGCAAGTAGCTGATCAGGCTTCCGTGCCTGACACAGTCCGTAAAGATATTTCGTTCTAAGGCAAGCATTTTTTTCCTACCCCGTACTATCGATGGTTAAATGGGCACATAGACAGAAAAGTCCATTAGTGTACACCCGGGGATCGAAACTACGACCTCAGGGAAGCTACTATGCCCTCACTGCTCAAACATTACTTAAACCTGATCATATTCTGATGAATACTACCAAATATAATTACCTTACTAAAGGTTGTTCTAATTTCAAATTAATCTTTACAACGACTCGGAGAGGAATCTTATATAGACACTTATCCGCCTAGATCAATGAAACAATTACATATGCAAACGGGACTTCATGGCAATGATGTAATGATTAATTCTCGATCACCTGTTGCCCAATTAATGAATATGGATCGGATATAAGTTATATGATACAAATAATATGTCGCATACAATTCCGCATCGGTACAGAGAATCGATTGTCCGCTGCAGTTATGACCTCGACCACCGGACACTACTGGACACGCAATCCTCTCATTGCAAAATATCTACTGACAAGGGCATTGCTTGTTTTTTATTTTTCAGGAGGTTGAATTATAAGGCCATAGTTAATACGTGAATGCGTTAGATACAAGTTTAATTTGAAATGATTTATTTATATGATGATTAAGGTACATTCATAATACTTTATAATGAAAAATATTTGCGTTAATATACTTAATAAGGGATGTATAAACTTGGCAGTAGTGTTGGCTAAAGCGTGCGACTCTCATCTCAGCAGGCGTAGGTTCGAACGCCGGCTGTGCGCCAATGGCTTTTTCAATTTTTTTACACGCTTTATATTAGCTTCACCTGTATGTATGTATGTATATAACCGACTCCTTCGGACTCGATTTTGACCCACTTTTAATGGACAGATTTAATTCAAACTTTGCGCACCTGTCAAAGATCGATGACAATGCAATAATCCGAAAAAAAAATTAAGTAAAAAATTAATAATAGTTAAAAAAAACTAAAAAACACGCTTTTAAACTGTTTTGTTCATTACCATTTTCAGCCTAAATTAGGAATTATTTTTCACTTTTTAGTTGAATGTGCTTTAAAAGCGTGTCATTTAGTTTTTTTTAACTATTATTTGTTTTTTTTGTATAAATTAACAAGATACAGACCAGGCATCACAGATTAAGAAAAACATGTAAATAGTTCTAATACTGACACATTTCAGTGTATGTTTTATAACTATTTTTCTATTTTAAACTTATTATAGTTTTAGGGTTTCTTAGAGTTGTTAAAATCTACGATTTCACAAGTTCAAATGCGGATATAACACAATCTTTGCATTTTATTTCTATGCATTGAGCACTAGACATAACATTTTTTTTGTTTCTAACTTTAAGTACTTGGTTAGTTTTATATTAAAATAAACAGATAAAGCGTAAGTTACAATAATGAAATACCATTCCGCGAGTATGAAAATGTATATTTCGTGTAAATGTGTCGTTGTAATCTGCATACAATGCGCATGCGACTGTTCTATATCTCAACAAGATACTTGCTCCCTAGACGTTTGTGTACATTATGTAATTCCACTCGCTTCCATCGGCAGCTTCACGCTCGTGGATTTCGTGACTTTTGGCAGATTTTTCGCACCTCAATAATACTATTTCAATCATTACATAAAACCATAATTACCTTCCTCGGGAATAAGATTATTTATTGGTGAAATCCGTCAAAAAATAGTGGTGCCTTTTTTATTACTGTATGTATGTATAAGATTGCATATTTTAAGGGTCGTATATAACAGCTTACAATATCAAAATGTATCAGGATAAATGACAATAAATCCTTTTTGTGGCACTATTCAAGTACATTATTCAGATTAGCGTTTGAATCACTATGCATCAATAGACTTTTCTTTCTATGTAAAGCAGTTCGTACATGCCTTAGCCAGTAATGACGAACAATGAAAATGTATGACGTGTGTGAAGAAAGTTACCTATGAGAGATATTTATTTATTTCCTCAACAGTATTCCTACAGCTACTCACTAAACAATATCCAAACAATTACAATGTACACAAAAGCCAAAAACGGAATACACATTCAAACATAAACAAAGCACAGTTTTACCTATTTATACAAAAATATAACAAAGTATATATTTATAATAAATTCTAAGTTCTAACATTCATTTAATATTATAATATATATTTAATATTAAGGAAGAATAACAAAGCCATTACTAATATAAGATACCAGAGTTTTTTAAATTGTTGTTTAAAAAATTTTAGTTATATTAAATATATCTATTTGCTACCATTTGTGTTATAATCTGAAGGTATCGATATAATATGATTGAGTTACGTAAATAGTTTGTATTAGACCGAGGAATTTGAAATAGTTTACAAATATAAATATGAAAAAACCAGGGAAGATCAGGGAAAGTACAATGTAAAAAATAAGTCCCAGATCTCTTGTAAAGGAATTAATCGAAGTATCAAATCGTCAAGGGTTGTTGTGCAATGATTCAAATGCAGGTGTTTTGACACCCGACCCGTCCGGACGGGAATGTGTCGCGTCAGCAATGCAATTTCGAGAACGCAACTAACGTATTCGATTAGTCACGTCCTGTGAACTTTTACTGATGTGAGAATCTATTGTTTTTTGATAGATTTTTCTGAAAAGCTTAAGTCGTGATTTCACGGGCATATAAAGGGAATCTGATGACAGATGGATCCAAGCCCGAGTTGCTCTCACTATCTCATATTTTTTGAATAATTTATTTCCAAATTTCCAATTATTACAGTAACTTAATACTTAGGCCAAAAAACTTCCTACTTACGTAGATTTAGACAAATAACTTATTCATTACATACACAGAAGTACGCGTAAATCTTAGTTCTTATTCATAAAATTTAAACTTTGACTGTGTCCGACGGCTATATTCGCCATAGGTTCTAGTTGTTATTTTTATTAGGCCGTGTTTGAAAAGTAATTGGTAAAAATAACCCTGCTAATGCCTAAAATAGAAGTGAAAATTACACACACATATACAACAGTTAATAAAAAAACAACAACAGACAAACAAAAGTGCAAACCGATGTGATGTCAACAAAGAGCCTCATGGTCATTAGTAAGCTCAGACACAGTTCTAGTTTTTTCCTCAGGCAGGAGTATGTCTTCCTGGTGTCTGTGAATTTAGCAGAGCACTTACCAGTAGAGCACAAAAAAATTAGATTAAATTAGATGTTTTTTTTAATTTAGTAAAATGTTTGAAAAATGCTCATTATTTCGTTTTCTCTCACTCTTTTCTACTTTTTTTAATAATTAAACCTTTTTATTTTTGGATTTAAATGATAGGGAACTATGACAATTGAAATGATTGTTTTAATGAGACCTTAATTATCAAAAGCCATAAGAAATGCTCTGCTGCGATCGGGAAGCTGGCAGAGCATATTACGATTTTTTTTCAAATTATTTTTTCTAAAAACTATCAGGAACTACAGAACTATTGACAGTGCTGCCAGAATTTTTTTTGTGTGCTCTGCTGGTAAGTGCACTGCTAACTTCACAGACACGTCTTCCTGCCGGTGTACCTTACTGGTAACTTAGTTCGAACTCCCGTATGTTAATACGTATTGGATTGGAATCCAGTCATACTTAGCGCTATGTTTCGGATGACTGGCTGAGAATCATTATATTAACACTCTCCACAATGTATTCTACATTAATCTACTGACATTACTGTTTTCTAAAGTCGGTTAAATATATCGTCATGTCATTTACAAGCTCTCTCACATGTAAAGCTGTACGTAAATAGATACTGATTAATGTTTATTGTATTCTATAGAATAAACATAAGGCATTTGTCAAGTAGGTAATATGTAGTTTACGAGGTATAGGTATTAGTTAGTATTCATATGTTTAAACTTTTTTCCCTCACATACACGTATTATTTTATGTCGATTTTGTAAACTGCGCCTTAGAAATGTGATAATAAGACATTGAATTATTAAATAAATTTCCATGAAGGTTGTAATTGGTAGGCTGTGAGGCTGAAGGTTACGTTACGTTATTATAATTTTATTATTGAATTTTTTATAATTCTTTTATATCGTATAGTTAATATTTAATATTCGGATGTTTCGTTGATTGTTTTTTTCGTTTAATATCATAGATATTTCCTGTTTTTATAGCGCAAGCTAGGTGCTATATATGTTATATATAGACATGCGGACAAGGCTACGCTGTTACCGTGTGCTGCCTCGTGTGATTGCTGGTGGCGCCGTGGGGTTTTAGTGGGTTTGCACAGCAGCGAGACCCACATATCCCTTCACCATGAGGCAACTGTGCCGCGAGAGGGTATGCGTAACGCATTTCCCCGAAAAAATATATACTTTTACGATTACATATTAATTCGTTCCAACAAATGATTTGTAGAATTCAACACCATGTTTACTGACATAAAAAGGTAGTAAAATTATCATACAATAGACACAAATATTTACTACAAAATGTGCTTAATAAGCTTGCGTTTTATATTCAGGCGTTGTGCGTATAGTTTTAATTATGTTTACTCAGAAATTTAAAGGTTAACTCTATTAATGTTGTATGCGGTCCTTTTTGTATCGTAATAAACGCACTTACCGGTCATATGCGAGTGTGGCATTAATAAAACATTGTATTATGAGTATTTTCTTATCACACGCACGCTTGACTATCTGTAATGAGCAATTAATCGTGATGCTATTAATTGTGTATGGAATAAAAGAGGAAGTTATAAGGTACGTAATAGAGAAATATAGATATATGTATATATAAAAGATCATGGATTATATTACATAAAATTTTTTATTCCTCAACCTTAAATATTAACCAATTCTAGAAAAGTGTTAAAACTATAATTCCATAATAACTGGTACCACATTCGCATGTCAATGACACCATTTATGGTATTTGGTCAGAGGAGTTAAAATATAAATATCCTTTTTTCGTGTTGTGTTAAACAAAAATATTTTGAAAATTAAAAACAGACATAAAATGAGAAAAAAGCAGTGATGGTTACAGTGTGTGACCCTTATCCTAAGGTTGTAGTTAGTGGCCCCGGCCAACCAATAGACTTTTCTTTTTATGTGTGCATTTAACACTCACTAATCGTTGTCGGAAAAACCAAACTAGTAGCACGCTAGAAAGCAATGGAAATTAGCGTACTAAAAATAAGACGAAAAACTAAAGTGATAGATCCCTTACATAATGCCCTAAAACAGAAGTGGCAATGGGAGCGGCATACAGCAAGATACACAGATAGATTTTAAGGATGGAAATGACTAAGGGAAAGGATGGGCATCCCAAAAAAGTTGGATGGAAGAAATAGTAGCGGTAGCAGGAAACGAATGCAGAAAGAGAGCTATACACAGAGTCAGTTGGAAAAAGCTAGAGGAGACCTTTACCCGTGAAGGGGTTTCGATCGACAGTACTAAACGTACGACGGTAGCTATGATGTAAGATATGTAAACGTAGGCCTGTATCAATTAGAGCTTGCTGGTATGGAAACGTGTTTTCTTTTTGATTACTATGCGTCCGACCACGGAATATATATACGCTTGGAAGGGTCTTAAGCCGAACTATCTACTCGGACCGGTGGCCCAGCTCTCGCCATTGTGACTGCTTGATCTCGCAACATTTATACTTGTAGCACGCTTGCGGTGTCTAAATTCCCTTCCACCCGTATTTATTGATTCCGATCACCCTAGTAGGAAACTCCTTCTATCCATTCTAGAAACTTGTACGCTACCATAATTCTGTCATCTACGCACACATTCTATATTTTTTTCACGTGAAACAAGATAAAAATAATGTATAAAATGTAAAAAATCTAAACTGTAAATTATATTTTTTTATCATGATTGGAAATTAAAATGAATTTATTATTATTAATCGGTGAAGAAAACATCGTAAGGAACACGGCATGCTTTAGACTCAAACACTAACAAAAACGGATTGTGTCAAACACAGCTGATCACCTATTAAAAAACCAAGGGTTTTAGCACCACTAGAATTATTCAACTAGTGCCCAGAGAATCAAGAACCTGGTGGTTCTGGTTTACAGAAATAGGCATAGATTATCAATTATTCGAATGAAATCTAAATACGTGCCATTAGGCATTATTTTCTCTCAGCCAAAATTATCCGCTCTGTTAGTGAATCAATAAACAGACTCACCGCTGACCTATCAATGAAACTAGAACGATTCTCCCAAAATAAACAATTTTGCAAGTTAACATTTCAACGTCAATTTCAATTTACTCTTTATTTAGTGGCGACATGGAAAGGCTTTTGAATTAAATATAGCTTATGATTTTTGATCTATTAAAAGCACGCAAATGAGGTTTAAACAATGAAAAGCTTATATGGAAAACGCAAGAAGAAAGCTTTATATATATCAACAGAAGGTAAGCTGATTGAGATAGGTACGCCAAAGATGTATCAATAGAAGTCAGAAAAGTGTGTACACGCAGGCACAGAACAAGAGACCATACGAGAGATAAAACTTCAGTGATGCAACACCAGATGATACTTGTAGTTGGAATATAGGGTAAGACCGCCCCCTCGTGGGCTCAGCTCAGTTAATTAATAGCTTACCTCGGATTTATAGTAAAATTAGTAAAAAATATTTTATTTGTATGTATTCGATTGACGAAAACCTTAATAAAGAAAGAAAACAGTGACAGTTGTGAGCAACAGAAAAAAAGGTTTCGACATAAATGTACCAAAGTACAGAGACAAATAATTAATTAAATAAATATTCATTTGTAGTATAGTGTAGACTTTTAAGCTAGAAACCTATACGAAAGTATAGCACACTGATGTCCTTACTGCGATTGCTCTAATCTGTACGTGTCAAAAGGTCATTAACCTTAACCTGAGAATGTATACAGACGAGCCTATATTTCTGAATCTAGCAGCTGAGTTGTAGGAAGCAGCGTTCCGGCTCATGCATTATTAAACACATCAAAGGAGAAAAATCGAAATGTGCATCGGCTAGTGAAGTGGTTTTCCGGCCGATTAACGCCACACGGACGTTTCAATTATCATGTAAACGTAGGCCTGTATCAATTAGAGCTTGCTGGTATGGAATCGTGTTTTCTTTTTGATTACTATGCGTCCGACCACGGAATATATATACGCTTGGAAGGGTCTTAAGCCGAACTATCTACTCGGACCGGTGGCCCAGCTCTCGCCATTGTGACTGCTTGATCTCGCAACTTTTATACTTTTAGCACGCTTGCGGTGTCTAAATTCCCTTCCACCCGTATTTATCGATTCCGATCACCCTAGTAGGAAGTTTCCTACTACAAGCTTCTAGAATGGATAGAAGGAACTCCTTCTACCGTTAAAACGCTACCATAATTCTGTCATCTACGCACACATTCTATATTTTTTTCACGTGAAACATCAGCGTTCATTGTAAACATCAGCAATCCTACTCTTTAAAACCAGATGCTCAACATAACAATAATTGGCTGGCATTAAAAATCCCAATTGTAATATTTATAGCATCATCTATTAACGATTAATTACGATTTTAATAAATTTCTAAAGTTACGGAGTAAGCCAACTGTTGAACGAAAGCAAATATGCAATATGCATTGCATCACGATAAAAAAAATTTGCCGATGGGGACTGGATTCGCTATTAAAGTTATAGAATAAAACTGCTGGTAAACCAACGTAAATATATCTACCCAGTGACTATAATTACTTTTTTGTGAACCAAACATGTCTTATTTTAATACTTTCCGTTACAAGTACTCCTATAGCAAGGTTTTAATTGTAATTGTATAAGTAATGACTTGATAATTGTAGCACATTTGCAATTTAACTATTTGCCCAAGAATTGGCACAACGGCTAATGATAATAAAAGCAATTTGTTTTTTTTGTATTTGCAATATTGAAATTTTTAAGTGTATAAAATATTCAAAATAGGTCGTATACAACAACTGTTTTATTGCTTTTAATTTGCAAATGCTCGTCTCCATTTTTCTTTTTGTTCTAGTTGAATTTGGAGATTTAAATCAAAAATTATGAATTTAATGCTTTCAATCAAGAATAATAGACAATCAATTGATTTACGCAAGTACTACATATTTCCCAATCTATGGATTCTGAGATCCAACTATCAAAAATCAAACTATACAGATATAGGGTATGTTCCGATATACACTGCGAGTACTGTATAGTGCTCCCACTGTTCAAAAATTCGTTCCGCTATGGACTGCCAGTATACAGCCGCAGCGTCCTAGGGAAATATATTATGACGTCACAAATCCCCGCTATACTTCTACTGCGAGCACTGGCGTTTTCGAGGTAAGGTTCAATCAAAACCACTTGAATGCCTAACGGCTGATATAACTTACAGTTTAATAACAAACATTTAAAATTCTAATCAAAGAATTAGCTTGGACTAATTAATGAAACAATGGAAAACTTACGAAAATTGAGTTTATTAGACTGTGTAAGTAATACTAAGTTGAGTTATGATAAACAGACTTTTTCTAATTAAAAAATACTTATTTTCTTTGTAGTATTAATTCAATTGACAGTTAATATTATTATAGATTTTTTTAATGCGATAATACTCCAATAATAGTTTTTCTTGTTGAATTTGAAAAACTTTGATGCACTCATTTGAAAACTGTGTCAAAAAACGAAGCTGACTAGTATACTGGACTGCGTTCCGTTTTAAATTGTAACCAGTATAGCTGGCTATATAGAATCGGTTTCACAGTATACTAAATTGACGGTACTCTGTACAGTGGTCGCAGTGTATATCGGAACATACCCTAAAACTCACAATTTTGGCATGACTCTGACGTTAAAAAAACTAACACAGACACAGTGCAAGTTTAAAACACCTCTCAAATACATACCGCGCACACACCCATTCCATACTTAATATCTTATACGTTTTGTGTTTGATTAGTTGTAACACTAAAACTACTTTTTCTTAAAAAACTGTAGAGATACACCCGGGGCGGGGTGTACCTCGCGAGACGCATAACACGGAAGAGTAATTAATTTATATATCTTTTTAGTAAAAATGTGCCAGTAGAGAGTATTATCTAAAAAAAACTGTACTAATAACACGGAATAATTGTTATCTAGTCACCCACAATAGAGGGACTAGTTTGGGGCTAGCGATAGATAAAATTTGTCTCAACCTATTCCTGTCATAAATAATATTTTTATTATTATTCAAATAAATTTTCGCGTTTTATAGAGAGTTTCGGCACTTATTAAACTAATATATTCCGTCCGTTTTTACGCATTTAGGTTCACTAGACGCACGTCAGGTGGTTGTGTCGCGTGCGTGCAAGTGCGTGCTACGAGCATACGCATTCAATTATAATAAAGGTCACACCGCTTGCAGTCAGCGCAAGATTATCACCCCACCTGCGCGCGCTTCGGATTAATAGCACACCCTTTATTGCCAAGTCTTCTATGCAATAGAAAAACTGAATAGCCAATTACTGGACGCAGATGACAATAATTAAAATAACTCAGGTATTTGAACATAATAGTGAAGAATTATAGCTATTAAATAAAACTAATCAAATTTACTGTAATATTCTTTAATGATACGTAGACGTGCTCAGTTTTATTTAAATAACAAGAAGACCAAGCGTTGCTGTGGCTAAGGTTTTTGTTATATTACATAGTAGTAAACTATTCAAGGCAAACGGTAGGAGAACCAGCCATGGGCACCACCATGCTTTTTTGGTGGTTATGCCAGTAAATTGTAGCTTCTGTGAAACGTTGGTACTTTCATCACAGCGCCATCTCTTAGAATTGTGACTGTCAAATAATAAACAAATAATTTGCAATAAAATAATACTGCGGGTATATATTGAGATGTAAGCTATGTCTTTTAAGTTAGATCAAACTGCACACGGTGTGCAAATTTGATTGAAATGGGTTAAGAATTTTAGGAGTCCATAGCGGAAAACGTGACGCGTAATTTATTATATATATTAAGATTGTAAATATAAAACTAAATTAAAGTAATATGGGCTTCCAAGACTTTCCAAATGTCAAACTTGATACGAATTTGTAATAAAATACGAACTAAGACAGATATTTTATTTTATTTAACAACTAGATGTCACAACTTTATACATTTTGTATAACAGACTAATGAGTTTGGACCTCATACTACAGGTATGAAACACAAATTTATAAATGTTGCATGTTGTTTATAAATGTATGATAACCACGTGGCAATTTTTTATTTATAAAAAGACAAAAGACATCAAATATTTCCGAACTAGGAACAGTTTTTATTGGAAAATTCAATTGTCGTTTTTAGTATTTTTGTTTACTTATTATTTATATTTCACATCATTTAAACCGTCCCTGAAGTAGTAGTAGACATATATATACATTCATACGTGTATTTATGCGTCGCACAAAAGGCTTGGGATCGTTGCTTAGGGTTAAGAAAAAAACAAATTACACAATATACTTTAATATTGTTTTTGATATTTGCCAGTTTCGATCATACAGTAGATATAAAAATTGCACTTTAAATTAACAATAAATTGAGATTCGAGAAAGAGCGCCTCTAAAAAATAGACCAGAATAGAATAAATAAAAGAGAAAAGATAAGTAAAACTTTTTTTACAAAACAAAATTTAAACAATTACAAATTGACGTACATACAAAAATATGAAAAGCGGTGCCGTCCATACAACATGCGGACTGGACCAGTTACTTCGTCACATTTATATTTATCAGATTTTTTTAATAAGCTTATACTTTATATTATTAAGTAACTTAGTTCAAGAAATTTTAATTTGTATTTATCACTAGCTGCACCCGCAAACTTCGTTTCGAATTAATATGATTATTTTAGTTAGCCTACCATTTTAGTAGCTACATACCAATAGATGAAATATTTTGCTGTGCTACTCCATGTTTCATTTTTATTTTATATTTTTCCAATTTTCCTATGCATAAAAACTTTCCTCAGAGTTCAAGGAAAAATAAATGGAATACTCGAATTGGTCCAGCCGTCTTCAAATTTTGCTATTGATAACAATTTTAGTTTTGATTACTGCGGATTGATGGATGCATGTGCACATGTATAATGAGACAAAATTAGTAGTTAAAAAATCCAAATTATACGCTAATAAAACTTAAATCTGCATTAAAAAACGTAAATAAACTGAACTCTAGCTTCAAGCACTGTCAAACAATTTCCCTTTACGAAGTATAGCAATTTCAACAACTCTGTACGATGACAATATTTCAATAAAATACAAATATTACTTAATACACAATATATTTGTTAACAAATAAGCAATGTATATATTTAACACACAAATTAATATACGTAAAACTATTTTAGCAAAATATACCCAGTATATAAGCTGATACCAACCAATTTTATTAATCTTGATGAAACGTGTATTTTGCGAGACGTTTCTACGGGCTCTAGCTCGATGACCCGAAATAAGGCTCGGGGGGCATTGCAGCCCTCCCACAGCCCACCACCCGAGCCACCGACCTCTCATTCATTACGCAATAAAAGTGCAAGGAGACCGAGTGTAATCATCTGAAATTAGATTAGATTTTATCGATTATTGGACCATATTTGGAACGTAGGAATGATATGTTAAATATTTAATGCTACTGTTTTAATTAACTTTTTTTAATTAATATACAACTCCTGTTCATACTTATGAGTATACAATTTTATACATACAATGGAAATCAATATGTCTCACTTATTTTTAATAATATCTGGAAAAATGTTTGAGAATTCACTGCGAACTCTAAAATGATTCAGCTGACAATTTTACTTTGTCTATCAACCCTTAACATTTGTTTCGCCGGGTTTCGAAGTCTTGACCTCCAAGATTCCAACCCATAGAGTTGTTTCAGTCAAGAGTTACAGTGTTACAATTTTGTTATTAGCGAGATAACATTTTTAAAATTACACGAGTGTATTCACCAGTAATCTCGAAATAATAAATCTGGGCAACCGTTAGCGTAACGAAGGGTATAACGCGAAAATAAAAATAAACAAAGTTGTTCGGACGAAATAAAATATTTTATTCTAAGTTAATGCGTTTTATGTTAATTAATATGACGAAAATGTATATCTGATATACGTTTATTAGTTCTGTTACAAAAACAAATTTCACGTCTGTATCATTTCCTTTAAAACAAGGACAGCAATAATCGTTTAATTTAAAATAAAGAAAATGTTATAAATATAAACTATACAGTACAAATTCCGTTTTTATAAGGTTGAACAGATACACAGAAAATGTCTGAGATCCTTTTAACTATGCATTTATCACGTCATGTGTGTCATATTAATGGATAAATACATAATATGTTATGAATAAAAAATGTTTAGTGAAAAATATTTTGTAATTACATTGCAGCTTAGATAGACTCTTTGTTTCGATATACTACACCCCACACCAGGCGCTCCAGGTGAGGGGGGTGGGGGCTTATTGACTAGCGTCAGATTAATTTTAGTCACAATCATATTTTGTTATGAATAAAGTTTATAAATTCACTGCCATTGGGCTATAAGAGTATAGAGTAGAACCTGTGTCTCTCGGGCACATACATAGGCCAGTCTTAATAGATTTTTATCGGCAAACCCATCTGGTATTTATTGATAGCAGTGTTGGCCTAGTGGCTTCAGCGTGCGACTCTCATCCCTGAGGTCGTACGTTCGATTCTCGGCTGGGCACCAATTGACTTTCTTTCTATGTGCGCATTAATATTCGCTTGAACGGTGAATGTTAATGTTATAACTGGCTTGCCTTAGACCCACAGAAGGCTGATCACCTATTAGATTAACAGATGATCATGAAACAGATACAGAAATCTGAGGCCCAGACCTAAAAAGGTTGTAGCGCCACTGATTATTTTTTTATTGTTTTTTATCTGGTATATATATATATATATATATTATCATACTCATAAATTGTCTTCAATGTGTAACTAGATAAAGATAAAGTGTATATCTTATATCAGTACTCTATAATATGTAGGTATACGTCTGTAGCCTCGGGTCAATCGTCAGGTCAGCTCACGCACTCACCGTACGAAGCTCAGATCTATCGGAGCCTACAATTTATAGCCGTTCAATCAAGAACGCTTATCGTGATCTCAAATATCGTGATAAAATCTGAATTGGCGCTTGTCTTCCTTTACAAACGTGGGGCAAAGCGTTGGAAATTATTTTCTATCAGCGATAGAACACTCAACTGCGATATAACAAGTGTCTAGTGAAGAAAACCGCAAAAGTTTATTTAAGTTCTATTTATCACAAAATACAAGTTATATATAGACAGGTTTCAACCAGACAGGTATTCTAAACTGAGACTGATATTGTTTCTCCGGGAATCGAACCTTTTCCATCCTGGTGAGACGCGTTCACTACTGAGCTACAGAGCCACTCTTTGTTCGTTAGCCAACAATGAATATAAACCAACACTTTCAAAAAGAAACCAACTGTTAGGAGAATGATAGTTGGATTTTGAATTATATATATTTAATTACATTTATTATATAATTGATTAATAATTTTAAAGTTTCTAAAGATATTTGCATAGATATGCATTATCTAAATACGAACTATAACAAACTATTATAAATTCTACGAGCACTTTATCATTACATAGTTAATGAGAATTTATTAATTCAAGTCGGTATCTTGAAAAACACGAAAGTCGCTGTCGTGCACCGCATCGCTTGAAATCTTATCATAACTTTAATACTTAACCAAAACACATTACAAAAATGCATAAAAGAACTCAATTTGTACAAAGATAAACTAACAGAAGTATCATACTAGTATATTCTTTTTTTTTATGTAATAGGAGGCAAACGGGCAGAAGGCTCATCTGATGTTAAGTGAAGCCGCCTCCCATGGACACTCACACTGCCAGAAGGCTCGCAAGTGCGTTGCCGGCCTTTCAAGAATTAGTAAGTCAAATTGGTTTTATAATCAAATAATTGGTTTGGTAATCGCATTTACGCTTGCAACTTTGTTTCGCTTGAGGTATCTTATATTTGGTCTTGCCAAGCATTATAATCTTCCAAAATCAGATTCAGTTCAACTTAAAATATGTAAATTGCAAGGCCACAAACAAGTGCGCTTTGATATAATAATAACATCTACATTATACCTATGTATATCTGTTACTAAGTACATAAATTATCCCGCACCTGTCGAAAACCTCTAAAAAGCAACAGTTTTTACATCAATAGCCTATACATGACAGTAACACCTTTAAAACATATATAATGGTTACTTTTTGCTAACCCGCTCCGGAAAATTTACAAATGGTGAACATAACTTAGGGCTGGAGCAAATGCGTCAATTAATTAGAGGGTCTGTGGTAAGCTACGCTTTGGGTGGAAGCCCTGGCGATTGGGCGCGGTCGTGCACTAAGGTCTGCGACCCTACGATCCAGGTTATCTCCATCAACCCCGTCTAGCAACCTCCCTCGCAAGGATTTTCTAAAACATTATATAGACGATTTCAAGTGCGTTGACTCTGCTGAACCAGTAATTGAGCTGTTCATTTTGTTTTATCTTTTTATTAGAAATAGAATTTATATTACAATTTTTCTAATTAATGTTTGGACTCTTGTTTTTATACTAAACAATTTGGTATAGAAATGGCAGTTACACAAAAATGCTAATGGTACACCTAATTAGTAAATAAAGTTGCCTTTAGAATTTATGCTTATAAATATATGTACAAATACATACATAGTTCTTATATTCTTGCAGAGCCATTTATTATGAAATTATTAAATTTCTATAATTTCTATAATACCCTCGTTTTGTTAATTTCCACAGTTAAGGAGATCTCTCTTCATCCTTTGATTCTCGAAGGAGAAGAATTGAAAAATAATCTTTTTTTTTTAAATGTGAAAAGTGTCCACCTTTCTTGTATTTTACAGCAAGCCTTAAAATGTAATTTTTGTGAAAAGGAAGATAGGTAATTGAGACAGAAAAAATGTTTCGCTCAAACTAAAATTTGAAAGTATTTCTTAATTTTGCAAAATAACCTTAAACAAGTGACCTGTTAATAAATTTTTATCTAATATATAAAATTCTCGTGTCACGGGGTGCGTAATCGAACTCCTCCGAAACGGCTCGACCGATTCTCATGAAATTTTGTGTGCTTATTGGGTATGTTTGAGAATCGGACAACATCTATTTTTCATCCCCCTAAATTTTAAGGATAGTCCACCCCTAAATTTTTATTTTTTATTTTTAGATATTTTTTTCTGTTTTTATTTTTTTACGATACAGCATTAAAAAATACATACAACCCCTAACTTTCACCCCTCTACGATCAACCCCTATTTTTTTATTATACATGATATACATGGCAAAACGACGTTTGCCCGGTCAGCTAGTACATATTATTATATATTATAATGTTTAGCCATGAAAATTACAATAAATTTTATTGGAATTACCAAATTTCGGCAATTATTTAATTTACAAAAGGTGTTCTAAAATAAATATCGGGGGCAGTGTATCAGCTGACTGATCGCAATTCAACTAAAAGGTGTTTTATAATGTACTTTGATTACCAACCCACCACTATATTTATCAGAAAGCTCTGTGATTATGACATCTTCACGGCTTCATGAGTGTCAATTAAGTCAATCGCTACTTAATTTAGCAAAATATAAGTGGACACGGTATCAAAATTCACCGTTGAAAGGCTTAATGTATGGTATAATTTGCGTTTATTTTAATAAGCACTGTGGATGTTACTGTTATTTTTAATCGACTTCAAATATACTTGGTACCAACGTGGAAACGTTTGCATAATATTATGCATTAAAATAAATTGATAAACACCCATTATGTTGAACTTTTGTAAATTCTTCTAAATCTTTATTTATTTTTTTAATGAACGTCTTTATCACAGGCTCCAATTTAAAAGATAAAGAACAGTAGACTAAAATCCACAGAAGAGTTCCTATGCATTTATTCCATCTGTCAAATCCGATGACTTTGACAGATTACAGCTGACTCTTAAAATTGCAAAGAGATATAGCTATAATAGGCAAATAACAGACTAATTAATTAATAATAGTGCTTTAAAAAAATAATTACAATAATAGTGACACAATATTTAATTGACTATTTAGTATAGGATTAAAATGTACTTAACTAGAAAGTTGGCAGAGACAAAGTTGTTGTACCATCTAACTTTTCTACAAAAGAAAATTATTGTGAATTATTTAATTTCAACCTTTAATAAAGTCTTCCAAACAAGGGCTACGGACTTTCCTGATTTTAAATGACACCGTCGTTCATGGACTTTCTCACTCCTAAAAGGCTTGCGAGTGCACAAAAGATTTTAAAGGCTGGCCTTAATATTTGCTTGTTGTTGTTATGTCTCCTGTCGCAAGTTGTTTTGTTAGTATCCTTAATTACAATAATTATATGTAATGATTAAACTCTAATATATACTGGTTATATCTTGATAAATATCAGTGTTTTCCAAGACTTCTGAAACTATATAGCGACATCACGCGACGACAACGCATCGCGGTCGCGTGCACCATACACTGCGTGACTTGTATATAAAATTATAAAAAAAATATTTCATACTAAATTTTTAATACTTTTATTACTTTCTACAGCAACGCGATTTTCTAAAAATGATTTCAAAAATAACAAAAAAACATTTTGAATCTAATTAATGATACAATGGCAATATAGCAACGAGTATTTTACAAATGAAACAGACAACAAACGTGGTTAGCCGTGAAAACATTGTATGGGCCTTATTACTTAATTTTATCGAATGTTTGTGATAGAGCTTCTACATAGATTGAAATAAAAATTATTTACGCTTGTATGACATAATTTGTATAAATGTAGCTTATATAAAAAAAATAAACTAAGGTACAGAAAAAAATTGATGACAAGATAGTTCTATCACCCTCGGGCAAATGGCAGACATGCTTTTGTGTCTGCTTTAGTATGCAGGCCTTAAAATAACTAAAAAAAATCTAATTCAAAATACAATACAGCGAAATTTTACCAGCATTTAATTTTCTATTGATTAATTTCTATATATTATTATTATTACTATGTAGTTTAAGAAAATTGTAAATGCTGTATATATCTTTACTTTTTTTTTCAATTATCTTTGTTTATTTCGCTAGGAATCAAAACTCAACTGGGCAGACGCAAACAGAACTTGTGCGTGATCGAGTGAACGTTAAAGGTTTTTTTTAAGTTTAATTGATTGTGGTGTGTGGTAGTGTGGACTTAAATTAATTTGTGTATGTGATGTATGTAGATATTAAAATAAAAGTATTAAAAAAATCTAACATAAATTCCTTCTTTTATTCCGACTCTTCCGAACAAACAAAACAAACAACGTTGCCTAAATCGTATCATAGTTTAGAAGAAATAAAACGAATGCACGCTATGATTGCAGTATTGCATGACAACCCACAACATTCTACACCCACCTCGCCCGTTTGTCGCCTCCAACTTAGACACTTGCCTATGTACCATAATCTATTTACTCTATAATACCCGCTTAGTCACACAGAGCATTGATCTTTACCGACAAAGACATGTAATCGATATAAGCTTACATAAGACGCCATTACGGCAACTGGAAAAGCCACAAAAACGTAAACTGAAAACTGAGTGCATGAATCGTCTTAATTAAAATGGAACCCTTAGCTCATGACTACCAAAGGCACCACATCTAAGACTGAAATCTTAAGAAAGTTTCTAAGGGTAATGAAAATAAAATTTTGAAAACAAACAGCAAAAGCTTCCTTTGCGAGTTTTTGTGAAAAATTCCAGACTGCTTTGTAAGTGCATAATTTGTGCAGGTGAGGTTAGTATGTACTATACATTTCTATATCTGCTTGGTTTTTTGTAATGCAATAATTGATGGTTGCTTTTCACGTTTTTTTGTTGTGTCAAACGTCAATTGTCAAAATATTACAGACAATGTTACTGAATTCTTACATGCATATGTCAAAAATATAATTTGAGTTAAAGAAGTTGTTTTTGTGTTCTGAGGACTGAATATAAAGATTTTTGATTACTATGATGATTAATTATAATATTAAAATAATTAAACCGATACAGCCAAACTATTTCGTGGTAATATTTACCATTGAGAAAAATACCCTTTTTTTAATTATCAATTTAAAAGAAAAAAATAAACAAGCCATATAAAATCATAGTGGAGAACATTATTTAAAGAGTTTTAACCCGGTAATTAGCGATTTGCATGTAGTATGGTCAATTAGTTGGCTCCCTCCGTTTGCTTCGGCTTTCGAGCTAACGCACGGCTGCTAGCCACTGACCACAGAGTAAATAAATCTTTGAATGTTTTTTTTTGTTCTGTAAACATAAATTGTATAAATTTGTAGACTATAAATCGTTTAGATAGTCTAGTTAAAACATGTTTAAAAATGGAACTAGTGTTGATGTGCCAAAACTGGTTCAATTCGACGCCAATAAACAAAAGAAAGTATATTTCCCGCAAATTTTACCCAAATCATAAATGAACTGTCCAACTTCATTTATAATAATGAATAATAAATATGTTTACTCGTTTGCTATAAAATAAATTGCGCTTAATAACATTGAATTCACCTTTATTTTTATATCTAAGAGTTTTTATTTTCGGAACGGTTTACCTTTAAAATAACGAAAATATTAACTCTAGTAAGAAAATTGTCAATAAATATAAATAACACATACATTATAAATCATGTATGCATGTAACACACATGGGTGTACCAAGTTATCTATTCTGCAGTAGGGTTCCAAGTTAAGTATCGCATTCGGGCCAGTGTGAACCAACGGATTTTACGAGCTCTTGCGACTTCTAACGACATTCGTCTCCCATTAAGTAGGGAAATAGGATGGATAATACCGGAACGGTGCAGTTTGCGGATTCAACTTTACGTATTACAAAATGAATGGTGGCTTTGGGAAATATCCTATCATTATTTAGGTTTACGTGGGGCTTTAATTATTTTGGTAGAACGTTCTCGTTACGTATGTAAAAGATTTATTTGTGATTCTTTTGTGTTACATATGCGAGAACAATCATAATAGCGATAACGTTCGATAATTTCAATCTTGTTTATATGGCAATGCCTTCATGACTCAGTGATTAGGACGCGGATCGATGAGGGTTCGATTTTGACAAAACAATACTTGTTTTAGGTGATCACATATTGTTGCAATAAACCTATGAAACAAACGCATGAATTTTCCATGACATATTAGATAATAATGAGGCATAAATATATAACAAACAAAAATTCTGACTTGCTAAAATCACAGTTACTTTTAGCTACTTGATTATTATAGGTATAAGTACGTAAAGCATTGTCGGAGGTTTGGAGGCTTCGGGGCAACAAAGGAGTGAAGACAAGTATAAACTATTTTATTATTAACGTCTTAAATCTTGAATTTTTTCGGATATGTTAGAATATTAAGGATATAACCGATGAACATAAGCATAAGGTTATTTGTAACATAGGTTGAGGAACTTCTAATATTAGCAATATTTGGTCGATCGTTTACATAATTTAACGACTATTCAATATTCATATGATTTGAAATCTATATCTTGCCTATTAGATTAACAAATGAACATGAAACAGATACAGAAATCTGAGGCCCAGACCTAAAAAGATTGTAGCGCCATTGATTGATTTATTTATTTTCTTGTGAATCAATCTTAACATTTCACTAATTTTATTTACGCAGGTGTATTTTTCTGTACTTCCCGATACGATAGTTGTTTAGAGGATCGCACAGGTTTATTGAGATCAACATTTAGTTACGACCGACGCATAACGATGATATAATATGGTAATTATATTATTTTTACCATATATAATCAAATTTATTAGATAATTTATTAGACAATTATTAAAAGGAACAATTGAACAGCCGACAAAATCTATTCAGGGTTAAATAACTTTTTAATAAAAGTACAGTGATGCAAGTATCCATGACTTTTGTATCCCTTTGAATGAGTTACTAAGAAACCACAAAATACTGCAAGAGCATGTAGACGAGATTAGCCGATGTATTGAAGTAATGTAAAAGAAGGTTTTACATGTGAATCGAATACGAAGAGGAAAATGACTATTGACTTAAGACTGAGACGTAAAGAGTCCTATTAGTATTAGAACTAAATGTATTTTATAGACAGTGATTTGTTGTCTATTTGTAACTGATAAAATCATTTTCAATGCTTTGAAATTCTTATCACAAACCGAGCTTATAAAACTTTGAAATACGATTTTTTCTTATTTTTAATAAGACAAATGAAACAACTATTTCATTTGTTTCAAGGTATTTGATTTGTTTATAATAATAAACTTTATTCATAACAAAATTGATCTGATCTTGTGTAGACTACAGCTCTTCCGTGATACACGGTGCATGGTTAAAGTGACAATTTTTAACACATATAAACTCTAAAAAAAAATACCCAAACGTTCAAATTTTATAATTATTTGTTCTCAAAAACTGATTTAAAAAAATTTCCTTTCACCGTTAGAAGGCTAAACTACAATATCTCTGTGCGAAGCCGATTGCTATAATTTAAGTTGTTCTTTAATTTTATATGAAATGAAATGAAATAGTTTATTCTTGCAAGTAGGACTATATAAATCACTTTTACAATGTCTTCCTAAACTAGATGAAGTCGAGTGTCGACATTTCCTAACTGACTGCCCTGAGAAGAAATGTCGAAACAAACTCGGGGGTCTTAGTCTCTTTTATAGTCCAGATAATACAATAATAAATTAATAAATTGGTGTAAACAAATGCAGAGTATTTACTGGACTGGTCTTTGGAAGAAAGAACCAGATCGATCTGAGCAAGCCTGTGCCAGCAGACGGCAAGCATGCCCCGAATAGCTCATGCAGCTTAACCATTTTTGAGGGAGCTCCACAACCCGGTACACAACAATACCGCCAGTGGCACCATAAAAATATGTGGGGCAACAACTCCTTGTGTACCTTAAAACAAGGAAAAAATAATGAAATTGAAAAATATAATCGTAATACATATAAACATTATTCACTTGGCATGTCAAAGTGTAAAATATTGTATGCAAAAGCACAAAATATGTCAGTATTGTAGAAAAAGAAAAAATGAATTAAACTTTTTATACTAATGTATTAAACTTTAGGAATCTAGAATAGACATTTAATATTCATCTTTACAAATAAATCTAATTCTAAGCGTGAAGAACATAAGTTTTTTCTATCACAAAGCTAATTAAGCTTGGTTCTGATTTTTGAAGGTCATTAAAACTACTTTTTTTTTATATTAAGACGAGATATCTACCTTACATTGCTTAATTTTTAAAACACACACCAAAATGAATAAATATATTTTGTCACCCTGTGTATATATTGTGTAATTTAAATTACACGATGTCCTAACGGGTTTGTTGTAACGGAGCTTTTTACAATAAAACAAAAACGGAAAAGATTCATACAAACAATTTACTTCTCATGAAATAGTTTTTTGTTTGGTGCAAGTTTGAATGTGGATAACTTTGTAGTTAATAGGTAAAATGTCTCTTATAATCATCTCAGTCCTTAAAATTTCGCATTTATCATAAAGCAAATAGAAAGCTTATTTCTTAAAAAATGTGTTTGTGATCTTATATGAGCAATGTCAGGTGTAAATTAGTAGTAACCTTAATAAGTTTAAAAACTAACCGATGATATATGGAGATCAATTACTCACCCCGCTGACTCTGCGACCCCAAAAGTGCCTCGGGCTTCGAAATAGGAAACTTCCAGCGTTACCTGTCCCGTGCCACCTCCCGCAAATTGCTGGGTTTCGGCTGGAGCAGGTTCTCCTCTACTCTGTCAATCTAGCAGTATCTAGGCGCACCTACTGGTCTTCAACCACTAGGCCAGCTCAAGCAAGCCGATCACCGCCCGATCTTGGCCTATGCGCTCAAGGTGCCAGCCAACGTAGATGGTGGCTTAAATTTATATATTTTTAAGTTCTAAAATATTAGACAGAAAACAACACAACAGATTCTAGACAATACAAGTTTTACGTACACAGGTAACATGAAATGAAAAACTGAGCGCTACAACCTTTTAAGTCTTAAGTGTGGGCCTCTGATTTCTGTATGTGTTTTGTGTTGGTGATCAGTCTGTGCCTGACAGGCACCGTCGGCTTTTTGACCAAGGGATCCAATATATATGAACCACGGAATAGTTTTTGATCAATACATGGATGTCCCTGAGGTAGCGTCTGCATGGTACCAAATGTTTTTTTGATCAATAAATTTTCACTGGATTATCAAACAAACAACAAATGATTTTTCTCCATATTTTTACCAGGTTATACACATATGTGTTTGGAATTAGATAATTTTATGTCACACCTTATCAATATGATGATTTATTTAGGCTTATGTACCTATGTGATCCCAAAATTCTCACAAACCATGTCAAATTGATGTTCCTGGTTTAAGTGAGGTATATTTGAAGGGAACAGAAGAAGTTTCAACAAAACCGGTTCGGCGGTTACTGAAATATTGAAAATATTACTACATATTTTATTTTTCTGTTGACAGGTGTTTAATCTGTTTAACATTTTATTACTATCTACTATATATATATATATACCATTTGTTTATTCTTTATGCCTAATGAGCTCTGAAGCCCTGCCTCAAGTTTGAAGAAAGGTATTAACGCTAGCATACGTCTGTCTACAAAATCGATACAAATATTTGGCACAATTGCTTTTATGTTCGATAACTTTACAAACGGTATGGTTGAGAGAGTAAAAGGCTAGAAAGTCTATGCGAATTAAAAAATTTTGCTTTTAGCAATAACCTAACATCGGTAAATTTTGAATAAAGATTAATAACAAAAATTTCATCTTAATACAAATTCAAAGTCTTTGTAAACGTTTTTTATTTTCATTGATTTAATCAAGAAGTTACGTTTCGTTGCTATAACCGCTTAAAAAGTGCATGGCGCAGACATATTTATGCATGTTTATTTAATGCACGTTTTTTTAAGATAAGTACAGTGTGTTTCTTTGATTTCAATTGACGTTTAAGGCCAACAATACGTTCACATTTTTAGTTTTACCTTTGTTAATCGGAATCGAACCTACCTTTACTAAATTCGGCAACCACTATGTATTAAAATTAAAACCGTATTTAAAATATATTTAAACGAAAAGTTGCTTTAGAAGTTTCAAGGTTCGTATGTGACACTATCAAGTTGGGCAATGGTGTAAAAAGCTGTAAGCGTGTTGAGGTGCTCTGAGGCGCCATCTAGACGTCTACATTGGCGCCGTGCATCCCCGCTAGAATTAATCTCTGACGTGCAGCTGAAAATAAAATTATGTAACTTCTGAAAAAGGCTAGATTTAAATATTAGTTAAAATCGAATATGAGTAAAAAACTTTATGATTAGTCACAAAAATCTTTAAAAGTAATAATTGTTACATATAGATTAGTTGTAGATTAATAACACTTCTTTGGCCAACCATAATTTTCACGATGCCATATTGTTTTCCGTATTATTTTAGATCATCTATACAATTATTAGTAGCGCAATTACAGTGTATCTACTAAGGGTAAGAGTAGAGACAACGCTAAGTGTGTTTTTAACACTTAGCGTTGTATTTTGACATACTTGAGGCATAGTTCGCGCCAAGCCTCAACTCTGAATTTTACCCTAAGTATCACCTCAAACAAAATTATTAGACTTTACTATTTGGACTTTAGCTTGAAGAGCCACTGTTGTTTTTATTATACTTGTTGCAAAATGATAGACGCGTAGAACTATATGTGGTATCTCATAATGAATATTTAACTTATATATGATTTGTGCAAAAAAGCCATAGATAAGGTATCAGGATAAGCCATTGGTGTGTAAAAGAACTTCAAACATGAAGTGTACGAAACTAAAAAGTGAATACTGTTCTATTATATTTCGTATCATACAGAAAATTTTTTATGACAGCAGACCTAGATTTAAGTTTCATTGATGTTTTAAATATGGGCCTAAGCCGCTTAAAATTTGAAAGTGCTATGGGATTAATAAATATAGCTGTTTTTATGTTAAGAATTTGAGTAAAATTTCTTTGCAGGTTTTTTTTTGTAAAATGCTAAATTTTAAGTTTAAAATATGTATTTATTTAAGAAGAAACAAAAACTAAATATTTTAATGGGCATCTAAATTACTGCTAGGCTGTCATTTGTTGTCATATTGACGTCGAAAAGTCATTACATACACGTGTTCACAATAAAGTTTTATGATCACGCCACTATTCATAAATTTAAAATATATAGGCAATTCATACAAAACATGCGTAATTCGCGTGAGATCATAATACATTATTCATTATTTAGTATAGTACCCACGCAGTAACGAGTTACTCGACAATTGTTGATTGTGTACAAAAATCCCCGCATCTTACAGGTCTCCCGAAAAGGTTTACTGAAAATGAAAATCTGTGTCAACCAAAAATAGTAATAATTTTTATCCTGAAAACTACGTATACTTTGATACGCCAAAAAATTATAAATTTGTATAAAAATGAAGATAGGTTAAGTAGGTAGGTACTCCTAATCGATGTAATTAGTATTTGAGTGAGCAAAGTTTAATACGATGTAATATTTACAGTAATCAAACAGAGTACAATATCCAATCTTGAAATAACTTTATATTATAACTAGCAGACCGGCCAAGCGTTGCTGTGGCTAAGGTTTTAGTTATATTACATAGTAGTAACCTATTCTAGGGAAACGGTAGGAAAACAACAGATAAGGGGGACCACCATGCTTTTTTGGTGGTATTGCCATTAAATTGTAGGTTATTTGAAACGTTGGTGCTTTCAACACAGCGCCATCTGTTAGAATTGTGACTATCAAATAATAAACAAATATTTTGCAAAAAAAGAATATTGTGGGTATAAATTGAGATGTTAGCTATCCTATCTTTTAAGTTAGATCAAACTACACACGGTGTGCAAATTTGATTGAAATCGGTTCGGTAGATTAGGAGTCCATAGCGGACAAACAACATGACACGTAATTTATATATATTAAGATGTGGGTATAAATTGAGATGTAAGCTATCCTATCTTTTAAGTTAGATCAAACTGCACACGGTGTGCAATTTGATTGAAATCGGTTCGGTAGATTAGGAGTCCATAGCGGACAAACAACGTGACACGTAATTTATATATATTAAGATGTGGGTATAAATTGAGATGTTAGCTATCCTATCTTTTAAGTTAGATCAAACTACACACGGTGTGCAAATTTGATTGAAATCGGTTCGGTAGATTAGGAGTCCATAGCGGACAAACAACATGACACGTAATTTATATATATTAAGATGTGGGTATAAATTGAGATGTAAGCTATCCTATCTTTTAAGTTAGATCAAACTGCACACGGTGTGCAATTTGATTGAAATCGGTTCGGTAGATTAGGAGTCCATAGCGGACAAACAACATGACACGTAATTTATATATATTAAGATGTGGGTATAAATTGAGATGTAAGCTATCCTATCTATTAAGTTAGATCAAACTGCACACGGTGTGCAAATTTGATTGAAATCGGTTCGGTAGCTTAGGAGTCCATAGCGGACAAACAAAATGACACGTAATTTATATATATTAAGATGTGGGTATAAATTGAGATGTTAGCTATCCTATCTATTAAGTTAGATCAAACTGCACACGGTGTGCAAATTTGATTGAAATCGGTTCGGTAGCTTAGGAGTCCATAGCGGACAAACAACATGACACGTAATTTATATATATTAAGATGTGGGTATAAATTGAGATGTAAGCTATCCTATCTATTAAGTTAGATCAAACTGCACACGGTGTGCAAA
Source organism: Pieris melete (assembly GCA_963693345.1). Classification (NCBI taxonomy): domain Eukaryota; kingdom Metazoa; phylum Arthropoda; class Insecta; order Lepidoptera; family Pieridae; genus Pieris; species Pieris melete. The sequence continues at coordinate 3,390,405 of CAVNZK010000006.1, read as the reverse complement.
TTTGATTGAAATCGGTTCGGTAGATTAGGAGTCCATAGCGGACAAACAACATGACACGTAATTTATATATATTAAGATGTGGGTATAAATTGAGATGTAAGCTATCCTATCTTTTAAGTTAGATCAAACTGCACACGGTGTGCAATTTGATTGAAATCGGTTCGGTAGATTAGGAGTCCATAGCGGACAAACAACATGACACGTAATTTATATATATTAAGATGTGGGTATAAATTGAGATGTAAGCTATCCTATCTTTTAAGTTAGATCAAACTACACACGGTGTGCAAATTTGATTGAAATCGGTTCGGTAGATTAGGAGTCCATAGCGGACAAACAACATGACACGTAATTTATATATATTAAGATGTGGGTATAAATTGAGATGTAAGCTATCCTATCTTTTAAGTTAGATCAAACTGCACACGGTGTGCAAATTTGATTGAAATCGGTTCGGTAGATTAGGAGTCCATAGCGGACAAACAACGTGACACGTAATTTATATATATTAAGATGTGGGTATAAATTGAGATGTAAGCTATCCTATCTTTTAAGTTAGATCAAACTGCACACGGTGTGCAATTTGATTGAAATCGGTTCGGTAGATTAGGAGTCCATAGCGGACAAACAACGTGACACGTAATTTATATATATTAAGATGTGGGTATAAATTGAGATGTAAGCTATCCTATCTTTTAAGTTAGATCAAACTGCACACGGTGTGCAATTTGATTGAAATCGGTTCGGTAGATTAGGAGTCCATAGCGGACAAACAACATGACACGTAATTTATATATAATTTAATAGTGGGTATAAATTATGAGTCTATCATAGCGCAATTTGATTGAAATCGTTCGGTAGATTAGGAGTCCATAGCGGACAAACAACGTGACACGTAATTTATATATATTAAGATGTGGGTATAAATTGAGATGTAAGCTATCCTATCTTTTAAGTTAGATCAAACTGCACACGGTGTGCAAATTTGATTGAAATCGGTTCGGTAGATTAGGAGTCCATAGCGGACAAACAACGTGACACGTAATTTATATATATTAAGATGTGGGTATAAATTGAGATGTAAGCTATCCTATCTTTTAAGTTAGATCAAACTGCACACGGTGTGCAATTTGATTGAAATCGGTTCGGTAGATTAGGAGTCCATAGCGGACAAACAACATGACACGTAATTTATATATATTAAGATGTGGGTATAAATTGAGATGTAAGCTATCCTATCTTTTAAGTTAGATCAAACTGCACACGGTGTGCAATTTGATTGAAATCGGTTCGGTAGATTAGGAGTCCATAGCGGACAAACAACGTGACACGTAATTTATATATATTATATAAGATGTTGATCAAACTGCACACGGTGTGCAATTTGATTGAAATCGGTTCGGTAGATTAGGAGTCCATAGCGGACAAACAACGTGACACGTAATTTATATATATTAAGATGTGGGTATAAATTGAGATGTAAGCTATCCTATCTTTTAAGTTAGATCAAACTGCACACGGTGTGCAATTTGATTGAAATCGGTTCGGTAGATTAGGAGTCCATAGCGGACAAACAACGTGACACGTAATTTATATATATTAAGATTAGCAAACATGAAGGCTGCATACTGTTAAGTGCCAAAAACTTTCAAAATAAGATATACAACCTTCTTATATTTTCTCCAGACATTTCATTGTCATTTTTCTCAAGAGGTCTCACGAAATGCTAAGTCTACGTCCTAACAGGCGACCAAGCAAAACAGGACTTGTTTTGCTTTTTAAAAATGTAGCAAGTAGGAATTTCTTTGTACAAAATAGAAAATGTACGGTATATCTATTCGTAGTCACCGTCCCATAAATGCCAAATCAAAATACTTTTTAGCCAAAATGGGAAAATTCATATTAACGTGTGTAATGTGTATCTTATGTATTTTATTTTCTTAAAGTTTCTAAAATGGCTCTAGGTTGGGTACTCACCATAAAAGTGTTATAATACATAATTATGAAAAATCTTAGGGTAAATATTATGCCTGTGCTTTGTTACAGCGGGTGGGGCTGCTCTTCCTCCGCGCCTCTGATTTTTATATACACTCCATGGGTAAGGCAGACAAGACCACGTCGATAGTGGGGTGCTCTGATTCGGTATTGGGTACTTTTTGATTTTTTTTTTTGGCAAAAAATGGTCATGCGCCCTCAATACAACACTTATGGAGCTGAGAACTCATGATGAAGTCATAAAAAAATCAGCCTCAAAATCACTGGTGCCGCGATACGGAATACAGTCGACTCTCGATAATTTGACACTCGTTAATTTTTGAATATTTTTTCCGGTTACTTGAAAACTACTCGATAAATTGAATAAAATCAATGATAATTGGTCCCTTCGCGCACAACTAAAAAATTGCATTCAATTATTTTACATAGACCTTATTGTTACTTTGAAATAGGTACTCTGGCTGAAATTTTTCCCTCATATTGAAAACCAATTCATATTAATGTAACCTATTTTAAAAATTCAGTAACATTAAAAAACTTAAAATTGATTTTTAATGTGAACTATCAATTTAGACTTACCGAATAGAGGTCTCGATATCAGGGACAGACATAAAAAAAAATGAAATTTACAGTCAAACAAGTCGCTTTATCGAATGCTGTTCTCGACGGATCGTCAATAAATAGAACGTTATATCAAATATAAGCTTCCATTATCTTACAGCTAGGTCCAGTTCTTGGCATATATTAATAGTGTTATATATAGAAGACAACGTTGAAACGTTTACTGGGTGCTAACTCCCTCCCCAGGATATCCACCCTGTCTTGCAGCCGGCCCTGACGTTGATTGATGCAGGTGCAGCAAGAACCTTCACACTTCCTCGCCGTGCCGCTTTTCATCTCAAATGAAAACTGAAATGTTTTTACAAATATTATTAGTGCTTGCTGGCTTCGATATCACGATTTTTTATCGCAATGTTTCTCTTGTAACTTCGCATTCTAAACTGCTATTAATCTAGGTTTACTTAGTAAATCATAAACAAATGAATGTTATAGAGTTGTATTTCGAAACATTTTAGTTCCCCCTGTGCTGTTTCAATAATTCAAACAACAGAATATGTCAACGTCTTCATAGTGTTTCTATAAAATTCCTTCAAATGTTAAAAACAAATTCAATTTAGTTAATAATTCAGATCTATTTAGCTCGAGGCAGTGAAGCTGCACATTTAAGCCTCATTAATAAATTCGCTTTACTAAAGGCACCCTTTTAAAGCGTCTAGTGCACATAAAGGCACGACCAAACCGGACACCCTGTGAGAAATCGTTTTAATACTCAAAATCCGCTTGCAGTTTCAGCATTTAATGAATTACGTTGGGTGCAGCCTCCGGCGCAAGACGTGCATCGATCAACGTCGCCCGGCGACCCCCGGGCCCCCGGGGGATAGGCGTCGGGTGGAAAACCCCACCCACACTGCCCAAATAAAATATTCGTACAGTGTCTGTGCTCACTTGCTCAGATATGACAACTGCAACGTAAAAGGGAATGCTAAGGCGCTCTTTATAAAAGTTCTACCACACGTGACAAATAACAGCATCTGATATGTTTCCAGCGAAGAGGAAAATAACATATTAAAAGATCGCTTTTTACAGTTTTCAAATTGTCATGTTTACTAATAGAAGCCTTTGTTGTGTTGTGATTTTGTTGGAGTTTCTTTTTAGAAAAAGAATCATACATTTTCGATCCAATTTTCGTATCTCGCTTTATAGGTTGGAGCAAGAGATAAAAAGAGCTAACTGCAAATTCGCTTGCGTTCTTGTGCAAGCGAGCTTCGCCTCTGGGGCTCGGCAGGGAGACGTGACGCCTCTGAATTATAAGAAAATGCATTTACGGCAGTGCGCCCGTGCGCCGCAGACCGGCGTATTTTCGTGTTCTACGTGAGCTTTACAATATGGATTAGAACAGAGCTGAAGTTTTACTGCTGTTGTTTTCTGTTAGTTTCGTATATACTCAAAGAGTCATTCATGGAGTCAATACGAGACATTTCTTGACATGCGAATTGCTCAGCATCATATACATTCAAACAAGTAGTTTTTATGCTTTGTTCGATTTAAATAGCATTGACATTTTAATTAAAGGTACTTCTTTTTAAACATCGTGAATTTACCTCAAATTTTTAAAAGTTCCATAAAATTAGTATGTATTCTTTATTTACTTAGAACTGAAATTGTTGAATATTAAAATTATGAGAAGTAATTTATTTTTGAAATAATTATTTAAAATATAGCGATAATAATTAGCGATATTGTGTGAGATATTACCGTAGAGAAAAGCGTGGCAAGAAATGTATGCAGCTTACTTGCATCCGAGCTTATCGCATCTATCAACGTCCGAAGGCTTTCACGGACGGCTTTGTTCGCGCCCACCCCGCCCTCAGTTTACAACTTTGCCCAACTCCAACCACCCAACTTTCTTTGTATGTTTCCCCGTCGATACCTTTCGGTCATTACGTAATTATAAGACAACTAGCTCGTACCCGTGACTTTTACGTAGAATCGACCAAAGGACGTTGTTATTTATGTAATGCACAAGTTTCTCTGTACCAACTTTTATCTAAGTTGGTTGAGATATTTAATAATAAATGCGCAACAAACAATCTTGCTCTTACTTCATTAGTTAGTGTTCATTCTTTTTGAAAGAAGCACATAAGATTATAAAAAACAGCAATTTATATATATATACTTTAATAAGAATTAGCACTAAGTTTTCTACTACACGTCAAAAACCTGGCTTATATATTCTTGTTTCATACACATAATCATAAAATCCGTTGCAAAAAACACAGCTCCAATTTATTTGCCTGTAAAAAAGGTAAAGGTTTCGTACGAAATCCTTGTAAAGTTGGCAAGTTATCAGATATTTTTTATTGCGGGGGTGCATCCGTAGAGCGGTTGCATCGATCAAAGTCGAGTGGGATACTAATGGGGACGACCAAACTTGTACGTACACACTTATCTTGCTACCTCTAGTGTTCCTAACGAGACCTAGGTGATTATAACTTGCGGATATGTGTTCCATTAATTGCGAGTAGTATGTGAGAATATCTCTAATCTACTAATATTATAAAAAGAAAAGATATGATTTTAAAGAATTATTTCACTATGATCTATCGAGTATCTATGATGACTATCGAGTGGCATTACGCTATCAATACGATTGTTTTTTTTTCCTTTTGAGATCTTCCATCAGGCTGTTTAATTAAACGCAACACAACGCAACTACTTCAAGATGAATTGAAAAAAAAATTGCCTTTTATTGAAAAAGGCTACATATATTATTATATCAAGTGACGACGGAAATAACGCCGGTGATAGCACAACACAGCTGTAACCTTATAGAGCGATAATAGCCGGGTGAGTTTTTTTAATGTTTAAAGTTTTATATCGTAACACATAGTATATATGTTTATTTGTTATCAACATTCGGTGCCTAACATTATACCTTGATCCTACGAATTGGTGTTAGTTACGAACATAGAAATCTTCATCGGTTCAGCCGTGATATGAATTCACGACCTCGTGATTGAGAGGACGCCACTAAGCGTTGATAGTTTTTTTTAGAACAGGGTGCAAACGGGCAAGGCTCGCCTGATGTTAAGTGATACCGCTGCCCATTATTGTTCATTGAGTTACACGGCGTAATTAAATTGGTTACAATTTTTTTGTAATTTCTAGTTTTAATTTAATTTTAAAATTTATTTAGTAAAAATTAAAAATCAATTCTTGTTTGAATATAGATATACTATATACGTACGAGTTCCATAATATAAATAAATGTTTAAAAATTATTGCGAGTGAACGTAGTACCTGGCAAAGTACCAGTAAAGCATAAAAGTTCTAGAAATATATTAGCAGCTAAAAGCGTTCTTTCCCAACGATAAGGACATAGACGGATGGCAAGCGTTCGTCAAAGGGATCTGGCGGCTGCTCCATCCACGATCCTTCTCCATCGAGCCACCATTTAATATCCCAGCCTTTTTACAGCAAGTGAAAAGCAATCGATCAGTCTCTAATGATCATATGACGTGATAAAACCACTGTCCAGAACCATAAAACTATTTTGAAAATAGAATTTCAGTTTTAACCGAAATCAATGATTTGAAGGTTGTATAACCACACTATGAAATGTTTTCTTTTGTCATTCACTCACTGACTCACTCACTCACTTACATATTTGCAACCACATACTCACTCATGCACTCAGGCGTGTTGATAACAGTTGAAAAGTAACTAAAATAAAATATGTAATTAAATTATATATAAATATATTTTAAGGAATTTATATGTAGCTACTTAAGTTTGTTATGGAAGAGCTGGGAACCCTGACACAGGTATTTCTTACTTAAAAGAGTTTCCAAATCTTACACATTGATGCACATGTACTTAAAATGAATAAACCGATTTTTATTTTCATTACTTTTTTTTCTCAAGAAGAATTTTATTTCTTGAAGTTGTCGCCCACTTTAATCTTGTATATTCAAAAAAATCATTTTCGATTAAAAATACATTTGTCGAATATATTCAAGACAAGAGATACTCCTAATGTAAAATAAAACTACTAACTAAAAATAAAAAAATAAAAATACGTAAGTCGTGAAACATAGCATACTTTCTTAATATATTATTTGGTGCTTGCGGACATCTACAAACATATTCGCCGCCGTAGATGGGTAACAATACGCAAAGAATCTAATTTTTAAAAGGTCAATAAGGCCAGAGGGCTTATTCCATTCGAATCCAAACACAATGTATTCAAACTGTGTTCATTTGGATCGCAGGCAATAAAAAAATCGACGATAAAAAAACATTGAATTAGTAAGTCCATGTACTCGCTAAAATCCAATTAGCTTTGCAGCAAACAGCTCTAGTGTATAGATTCTAGCGAACGCACCCGAATTATTCGACTGGTTCCTCGTTTACTCTTATCCAATTAGTCTGGGATCTTCAGTCAATACAGCACAAATATGTGCCTACTCAAAATCAACGTATGCAGGTTTTTAATTACACTGTGTACAGTTGCAATAAAAAAGCTATTACCTCAATAAAACTATTTTATTTAAACATATCGTATATTTTTGGTGAATAGCCTGTAATTTCATCTGCATATAATAGTACTAAGTAGGTATAATTAAATATGTAAGGTACGGTGTAAATCTTTGTTTGTACTACTAAAAAAATTTTTTTTTTGTTTTTTAGTATTATGTAAAACATTTCTCATTAAATATTTTATTAGTTGTTGTAACACACATTGTTTCATATTTAATACTATATCGTCAAGCTACAAAATGTTTCTTATAATTAAATCTGATTAAAGATTTTAAGCCGACACCAAGGCGTGAATACATGTTCAAATAGAACGCTTTCTTGACATCGATTTTACGCTTACAGCGCTTCGATACTCAGACACTAGATCAGAGCTAGGTCGGAGGCTAGGCCTTTTGAGATACGCGGCCATTGTGGCCATTGTCTCTGAAACAATGGCCGTTTCAACACCTCACAATAGCTCCAGTTAGCTTTGTGAAAAATTAACGCGCAATCTGCGTGCGATGAAGACTTCAAAGGCAGTTTCCGGAGAACACGGTTTTTAGCGCATTTCAAATGACATCTGCATTCAATGTAATGATGTATTTTATGGCCTAGTTTATCATTAAGTATAATGCGTTACTGTGGATTACACAATCGTATTATTAATAGCTAATTTAGAATAGTTTAGAGAGGCATGGAGCATTGTGCGTAATATAGCAATCTTAGTACGTCTTAAGATAAATAATTTCATCCATCCCACATAAGTAAGAAAAAAAAAAGTAGTAGGTATGGTAAAATCCTAACATGAATGAATACTTAATTTAATTGCAAACAAAACGCAAATTCGTAATAATTTACGTATACTCTAGTAATTATTATATTTTACTTTTTTGTAATTTATAATTAGTTACCAAAGTTACACTGTAATAAATCGGTTCGTGAGATGAAGATCTCGTAAAATATAGATCCTATGTGGTCAGGAGCAAGTTCCCATGCTTTTACTATTTATCTAATTAGACGTTCGTGTGAAGTCTTCATACATTATCTAAAATTAAATGAAATCATAATAGTCACGTGATACTTTCATGTTGTAGTATAATTTTTGGCACAGAGAGAGATAGTGGAACAGTGCTATCTCTTTCGCACGCCTCAACTCTGAGGTCAAGTGTTCGAAAGCCGTTCAATGAACGTATGGTGAAAAAAGTCGCGAAGTATGATTAGGCATTATATAGCTCATACAATAAATTTAATTAGGCTTAGGTTTTTTCAAAATCGGTTTTTTCAAAATCGGTTTTTTCTAAATTACGATTTAGTTTCAACTCATGAACGTGAACGACGTCAGTCAAATCGAAGAACCTTATATTGTATACATTGTATACAATTCAAACAACATCGAATATCTTGAGGACTGTTAATTCATATACTCGTATATATATATACTAGCTGACCCGTCAAACGTTGTTTTGCCGTGTATATTATTTGTAGGAAACATTTTTTTAGTTCAATAAAAATAAGTATAAGATTGATAAAAAATAGGGTATTGTAGAGCAGTGACAGTTAAGGGTTGTATGTATTTTTATAATATGTTGTATCATAAAAAAAAAAACAAAAAGTTTTGTTAACAAATAAAAATAAAAATTTAGGGCTGGGTCCACATTTAGGGGGATGAAAAATAGATGTTGTCCGATTCTGACTTACTGAATATGCATAAAAAATTTCATAAGAATCGGTCGAGCCGCGTCAGGGGAGTATGGGAACGAACTTTGTGACACGAGATTTTTTTTTTGTATAAGTAGGTAATAATTGTTAACTTGTTTGTTTTTTGTTTTGTGTTTATGTTTAAATGTGTATTCCGTTTTTGAGTCTTGTGTATAAGGTAATTGTTTAGATATTTTATAATAAGTAGCTGTAGGAATACTAATAAGAAAATAAATAAAAAAATATGCAAGGAATAAGCATAAAATTTCTAACAAAACTTCTAACAACTACAAAGATTTGTTTCTTACGAAATTCTCAATTTATTAATTTTTATTGCGGAAACAAATCAAAACTCCATTCACATACAATTGTAAAGTCATTATGAAAACTTGTGTATATTTAACATAATTCGCATACTCCTTATTTTAAATCCTTTTGTATAAGAAATTGTTAAGCTAATGGTTTTTTAGGACGTATTTGTTGATGGTTATAGTATTGAGTAAGCTTTAACTAGATGTTAGGTTAACAGTAAGGAAGTTTAGATGCAACTGCAACAAAGTTAACTTTGAATGTCGGATGCAGTTTAGCCTTACTAAGTTACTGTATTTGTAGCGTTGAATTTCAATATTTTTTTATTAATATTATTCAAAAAATATGTAGGTACTAGCAGACCGGCCAAGCGTTGCTGTGGCTAAGGTTTTAGTTATATTATATAGTAGTAACCTATTAAAGCGAAACGGTAGGAGAACACCAGTCATGTGGACCACCATGCTTTTTTGGTGATTATATCATTAAATTGTAGCTTATGTGAAACGTTGGTACTTTCAACACAGTGCCATCTGTAAGAATTGTGACTATCAAATAATAAACAAATATTTTGCAATAAAATAATATTGCGGGTATAAATTAAGATGTAAGCTATCCTATCTTTTAAGTTAGATCAAACTGCACACGGTATGCAAATTTGATTGAAATCGGTTCGGTAGTTTAGGAGTCCATAGCGGACAAACAACGTGACACGGAATTTATATATATTAAGATGTAAGACCGTTTAACGTACCCAACAATAAAAGTTCTATAAACATATATTATGTTACATGTTTATTTTTCGCAATGTAAGTATATATAATTAACTAATTTTATAACTATTTATCATGAACTAAATCAGTAAGAAGATGAATAAATGTCTTTGTCCGCGTCCATAACATTAAAGTTCACAGTTCAAAGTTTAATTCGTCACAAGCGAGTAATGAAAAGCTATAAGTTTCAATCGTGGGAAAGCTTAGCATTTAAGTCAGAGAGTCATAGCGCGGATCCATTTCACTTAACTGTAGTGCACGCATTTAGCCTGTATCCTTGAAATATGCAAAGCACACTCACGACCAAGGCAAGAGCGGACCGTAGGTAATAGCGCATAAAATTCCTAGGAAAAATCTAGACTTTCGTTACATACATTACAGATGAAGTAGAAGCACTTTGCCTTTGATAGAATGATGGACGCTTTGGAGGCTTACATTTTATTAATGTGTATGAATATTACCGGATTTTTTTCGAATATATTTAATAAGAACATCTTAACTGAAAAGGTTGTGTTTCATGTCAGTTCCTATACTGAAAGAAATGTTCTGGTTGCCAATATTTTAATCTATAACTGTTTAATACTAAACCGAGTTTGATGACTAGAAACAGGAAGATAAAGCCTATCTATCACCTACGCACAACCTGGTATTACTCGGTAAGTATATCAGAATATAGTACTTAAAAAGTATATCCTTACACCAACAAAAAATGTTATTAAAGTTCATATTCTAATTGAAATCTAATAACGGCGATTCAATCATGCACCCGGCTAATTACGGGCAGCATACAACTGAAAAAATGTCAGCACGGCAACCGATCATCAATAAAAGTACTAACGCAACTTAAATTATTTTTTACTGTAAATTTACTGCGCAATTGCGATAGTAAACCGTATTTTAAAGACTTGCTTCATATTAAACTTTACAAATTATATTTAAAAAATTTTTTTAAATGTAACTGGAGGCAAACGGGCAGGAGGCTTACCTGATGTTAAGTGATACCGCACATGGACACTCATATTGTCAGGAGGCTCGCAAGTGCGTTGCTTGCCTTTTAAAAAATAGTACGCTCTTTTCTTGAAGGACCATAAGTCGAATTGGTTCGGAAATTCGTCAGTGGGCAGCTGGTTCCACATTAAATCTGTTACATTTGGACTACATACACGAACAAAAAGGATTTAGTATTATTATTTATTGAGAAAAGAAGAACGCGGACGCAGCCTTCTTCTTTTGCCGACGCCTTCTTCTATATGAATAAAAATCATTATTGTATAAAATGTTTATGTTTACTATTCAATCAATGAAATTAAACGTATACATACAAAATGCACAAAGCTGATATTGTTAACTGTATCAGATTTTAGGGTTTACGGTTTTAATAAACTTAATTAGATATTTAATTAAATAAACTTTGAAGTCTTAAGATGCCTTATGGTACGCGTGTTGAGGCGTGGGCGCTGATGTGTCTAAGATATAAAACAAATAGGCAACCCTGCACGGCATAGCGTCGTGACGGCCCGCACACAATACTGGAATTCTATACGTAATATAACGAACCTATTTCTTATTTAATATACTTTAATACTTATATTAAATGAACCTTATTAATTTTGACTATAAACGAGTAATCTATGATGTTGTTGCTGTGATCCACAGTTTTACCCACATTAATTCGATCGTAACGTTATGTTATTTATACCATTACCTTCCTCGATAAGTGGACGACCGTCCCGTTGTATAGAGCTGGATACATTACAGCAGTTTCTAAGATTAGTGCCCAACGCACAAAGTATACGTATTGTCTATAAATTCAAATTATTATTGGAAATGATTTTACACGAGTTTTTACATGTACCTAACAATTTTCCTCTTTTTATTATTTAATATTCTAGATTAAACAGTTTGTTTAGTTGAAAATCGAGTTTTTCATTAGACTTAAATGCACTTACATACTACCTTAAACGACAAACAAATTATGTAACTTACAAAATAAAAAGTTCTTAAATTGATGATCGACCTGTCGCAAGTTTATCTATGGTGCGGAGATGAGGAAAAGCAACGAAACCTTCCGCGGAATTGGTGACTGCTGGCGGAGAACAGTTCGCGAGCTACACTCAAACAGCTAGTGGACATGCTTCCGTGATCTGAAATACTTTTCAGGCATATACAGTTTGGTCTACGTTAAAACAAGTTTAGGGCAAAATAAATGCCGATAGCTTTTTCCGTAATTCACATGATTCATATTACATCGTTAGGAGCAAAAACCCAGAGCCAGTTCAGAAACGCAGGCCAGCCAGTTCAAAATGCTATTTTGTCTTTAAATTAAAAAAAAATATTGCCATGAAAATATCACTGATTCCCGTAATAGATCGAAGAATCGCGATCGCAAAATAACGAGACCCAATAGGTAACTATATATTTATCCTTGATTAACGTTACAGATTGTTAAGATATATATTTGATCACCTATGGTCTATAGCAATTTTAATAGCCTAAGTAATCAAAACCAAAATTTTCTTTGACGCTTCAATAGTTTAAATTTTTTCCTTCTTTTATTAGGAATTTATCTAGGTGAAATAAATTTAGTCATAACTTAAAAATTGTACCATAATTGAACCTAACTATAAAATTATAACTATTAAAAAAAAGTAAATTTGTAACAATTAAAATGAGCAAATATCCAGTCAGCGTGGTTGTTAAATAAAATGCAAGTGCGTCTCAGGTTCAAGTACGTGCCATACGAAAATATATGCGCACGCGACGTAGGAAGGAAAGAGTAGGGGCGGAGCGATCGCCGACGGCCGCCGTGATCCTCCCACGCGCAACAAACCGCGACAAAACTTATAATGCGTTCCACTCTGCCAAGAAAATAAATTAAATTATTGAATGTATGCATTTACTATATTTATTTTATATGTCAGAGGCCAAACGCCACGTACATTTGTTTCCCTTATAACTGGTTGGGAAGTGTGATGCATTTTCGGTTTTTTAAGAAGAATTTTTATTGGTGGAAGCTTTTGTAATGTTTAATAATTGTAAACATATAAATCGTTCTGAGGATTTTGCTTGTATGGACTGGATTAAATATTAAGTAATCTTCAAAATCTACTAGATAATGCAAATAATAAATGTATTTTTTGGTATTGTTACAAACTTATCGTACTTTAAATGTATCCTTATACTAAGTGCTAACCATAAAGACAACAATTTTTAATTTAACAGGTAAATACAAATATTTAACTATTTGTTTAATTTACATAAAGTAACTTTCTTTTATGGTGGTTTTAAAAGGTTTTACAACTTTATACTTCTTAAATGATATACTATTTTTACCACGAATATTGAATATAGTTTGGAATTCAAATCTTTAAACTTTAGGTTATTTTACTAAAAACGAAACACCATCAAGAGAGTTCAGATAAAGACTCTCCAAATATCTTAACGTACAATACCAACATTCATATAAAAAAAACAGGTTATATAAGTTTTTACGCAACGGGCAGCCTTATCGCTAAATGCGATTTATTCCAGGCAACGATTTTTTCCTAGAATGGAAAAATAAAAAAACACCTACTAAGTTTAAAGTACAAGTGCATAAATATATATATACCAACTAAAATTTAACTAAACTGAAATATAAAAAAATAAAAATAAAATTATAAAAACGTAAAAGCTTGATCTTAGAGTAAATTAGTCTTAATTAATATATATAAGTAGCTAATTCGTGGCATGAGATAAATGCTTAAGATAAAGATTCTTAAATACATTTAAAGACTGAGCTCGTCTGATATCAAGAGGTAAGGAGTAACAATGCAGGATAGTTTGCACATCAAATTTATGTATTACGTACTAACACAACTAGTTTCAAAGGCCCAAAACTTAAACAACATCACTACAGTGTCACTATTAGTACAACATGGCTGCACACGAATCGCAGACCGCGAAAGAACAAAAACCAAAAGTAACTGGATAAACAAACAAGTAAAATAACCTAGTTACAAGACTATACAAATATTCTGTACCCATAAAGGTCGTTAGTGTTTAATCGTAGCGCATCCGCGCCAACTGAGCGCCCCATTACGAGCGTTTAAGTCGTTTTGTAAAAATTATCCTAACTTACGACGCCATATTTTTCGAGATACGCGTGCAGTGTTTATTGTCATTATTCATAACTGCATCAATGATACTTTGTTAATTCTGTTAATTTTATTGATTTAATGAATAATGTGGAAATTAAAACAGATATTTTTACCTTTCAGTTAGAAAATTTGTTGGGGAAATGTACAATTATTTCGTCGAAAAAATATATAAATAAATGTGACTTGACAAACTTCTAGTAGGGTTAATTAGATTATATAGAGAGCACTTTGAGACTTTCTTGTGTATTTGATTATTTTATTTTCGACTTTTATGTTTCTTGTGACCACGGGCGGGAATCATCAAGCCACAAAGTTCTGGCAACACAGGCCAGAAGCTGATTACACATAGTTGCGGTTTGTTACATTTTTTATGAAAATTAGCAACCAATTATATTATATTGATTTATACATACAATTGAAGCCTAATAAAACCCTGCGATCGATGTCAAAATAAACAAATTGGTTCACATTACTTTAAAAGTGCATTCGCATAAATGTTTAGAACCGAGTGATCGTGCTAAAACAAACTGAGCCTGCAGTCAGGGCGTGTCTAGCGCGATAGTATGGCACGCGCCCAGCTCTAACCATGGATTATAAGGCATTACCCCGACGTCTTTGTACCCGCTGTAATAGCCTCTGAGCATCGAACAACGGTTTTGATCGAAGTCATCAAATTCCACACTCTTAATTCGAAAATAGAACCACAAATGAACAACCGTTACTAAGAACGCCCTTTGTATCGAGTTTGCCGTTTGGAGAACAGCTCTTGAAAACATACTAAGTTACTACAGTACAACTAAATAACCATGGTAACACTAACACATGCAGGTCTAAAATCAACCTTTTGAATGAGCAGTAAGCTTTAACTAATACAATAAATAGTAAAATTGCCAATTAACACATTTTTGTTCTAACTAAAGATCGATTTTTCTTAATAAAATTAAAACACATTATAATTATTGTAAGCACATATTAGCCGTCAAGAAATTAAGTGCGATCACTAATCTTTGCGCAGGTGTGTACCACCTGCAATCTACCACCCATTTTGTTAATGCTTCTAGTTAAAATAGCGTTACTACACATGCAAAATTAACTTACACCATTACATTGCATGTTTGACAGCTTTATCGAATTGTTTAATCTTAGCCAATATAAACTACTAGAAAAATACGCATTACTTATTCTTCGAGTAATTAACTGCAACTTCCGTTTCATCTGCTGGTATATACTTCTGGTCGGCTTAATATCGAAAGCTGCATCAAGCACAAACATATAATTAATATATTCTGCAATGAATATGTGTGGTTTATCACAACAATCTTTAATTTTTTAATATAAAAATAATCCTATCTGTAGATATTAGAAACTTCCAGAGCAGGATTTTGAAGCCCTGCCCTGGGCCTCCACAAAAGAGGGGCCCAACAATAGAGACTTCGGAAAAAAATGTTTTAAATTCCGACTAGTAAACACAAGTAAACAACTTTTCTATGGACTTTTTTTTTGCTGTTTTACCTTTACCTTTCTACTAACATGATAATATTGTTTTTAAATATTAACAGAAATCATATCAGTATTTATATTGCGTATGTTTGTTAAATACCAAAATAATCTACTTGGTTTCACAACAAATTATTGATTGAACAACACGACTGAAGAAAAATTGTCGAACCGGGGCCTCCAGACCTCTAAATTCGGCCCAGAAACTTCAATACTATAATATATAGAAGTATATAATATTTTTCTTCAATTATTAAGTGGAAAAGTCACGTCCTTTGATATCATACATTATTGAAACGAATTCAATATATGAATATACATTAATAAATATACTTAAAAATTTCAACTTGCAGACAGCTGATTAAAAATCTAAAGCACATGAAACGTAATCAGCATGTGCAAATCGAATTAAATCACTCACTGAAAAGAATCGTTTCTTAGCACGAATCGACAAGATGCCTGTTATTAAATAAAGTATAATAAAGGTGTAATTTGTACGGTAATTAATGCGAAACAGTGACGGGGCGTGAGTAAGCTTTTCATTCGCATGTAGAAAGCGGTGTTTGCAGATCTGAAATACATCGATGGAGCGATAACAATGTAAAAGTTCTTAGTGTAATTAATTGTGACTAATTTCATACAACGCTTGGGAGGTAACAATGTTTACGGTTTGTACGCGATGTTTAATGCCTCAATTTATTGTCATTTGTTTATCCAATTACTCAAGTTCTCCTTTCCAATTTGCATTAAAAAGGATTTTGGATGGTTATATTTTCGTGTTATTAAATAGAATACAAGCTATTGCAGTAATAAATTGATTTAAATTGTCCGCTTCACTGTTTAGAGTTATTTATTTACTATAAAAGATCAGCACATGATGACTAAATATTGTTTTATGGCATTCTACAGTTGCAGCATATTTATAAGAATAAATAATGAATTTTTTTTTAATTTCATTTGGAAGTGTCTAAAGGTAATCAATTCATTATGAAAATGTCCCTCTTTTGGTTGTGAAATCTCGTGGCGAATCTATGAAGCATTTACGGCCAAATTTCTGTCTGTTTTATAATAAAAAATTCTTATCGGTTCCCCCACCACCTTTTTGCCTTAATAAAAAATGTTTATAATGGCACATAAGATATAGGTATCACTTATTCCACGTCATTAAATTTGAATCTGTAGGCATCCCTACTCATCGGCACAGAAGACACAGGGTGTAGGCCGAGAGAAAAAGCCGGCGTAAAAAACTTTCGGTACTCTTTTAAAATAGCAAATCGTCAAACAACAGTTACTTTAAAACAGACATCGCAAATTAATTAGAAGTAGCCCGTCTAGCACTAGTCCCAGTATATGCACGCCTTTGCAACTAACTCACAGAGGTGGTATAAATATAATAAAATTTGATATCCATAATAACCATTTGAATTAATTAATTAAATAAGCTCAAACTCTGTTTAAATTTGTATTATTTTATTAATCTTGAAGATATTCCTTTCACTGTCCAGACGTTATATCCTTATTTTCAAATGGGTGAATTTAACAAAAAACCAGCCGCCGAAATCCCATCTGAATCGTGGCCGCAAGCTGACATACGAATAAATTGCATTGTCAGTGATCACGCGTTCTTTTGTGGAGCAAACTGAAACATATGTCAAAATTTCACGATCAAACCGTCTTTTGTTTCAGGTAGATTCGTACTAATTCTACTTAGTACTCTGTGTACTAGGCTAATTTGAATAAGCCTCAAATTGGTTTAAATCTTTTGGTCTGTTTTAATGTTATTGATTTTAATAAAAAGATGACATAAGTATAATAATAAACGTTAACTCCCAATAAACGTGTTAACGTTAACATCTCGTTTTTTTCTCGCTCTGCATTTATTTTTATACTTTCAGGTCTAAATTATATTTTTTAAATATTTCAGTAGTCTTGCAATATCGTCACTAGTTGTAATAAAAATCTCATTAGTTTTATTTTTCATCATCATTGTTCAACTCATCTATATACTGTAAAGAATAACCTTATGCAGCGGGAATTTCGGGATTAAACTATGGGGTTCGGCGTGTGACTCTAACATAAGTTTATAGTACAGAGGGTTAAAAAAATACATCTTCAAACAAATATCCAACTGTCCGTGGCTTATAAAAACATCGGAGATTCATGAGCACCTCAAAATCAGGACTGTCAAAGAGGAGATCAAGACTTGGAGTATGAAATATAGAAAAAGGCTAGAAATGCATCCTAATAAGCCTGCCACGCAACTAACCATACAGGACCTAATAAATAGGCTTAAAAGTCGACAAATCCTAAGCCTTGATAGACACGGTTGAAAGAGAGGAGCAGTCTCGATGGAGATTTTGCTCTGAACGCCTAACAGCTCTCAACACATCTGCTCATAGTCTAGCTGACTGATTGCAAGATAAGGACTAAAAAAAAGTTTCTTTTTCGTAAACTTGTTTCTTATGTAAAAATGCAATGCCTACACTGATAGCTATTAAAATTAAACGAATTCTCTGGTATACGTAAGTATTATACATACGAGTTCATTTACAATAAAGATTAAATACCTCTTAAATTGCCATACATTCATTACCCGTGCATTATTACACCGCAAACCTAACAAGACCAAATATTACTAAAATCATAAAATTAGTACTTTGGTTCGCGTTCGAATCATGGTACTCCAATTGATTCTTCTTTTGCGCTATTAAAACTTGCACGTATGATAGAGGAAAGTGGGGTGAAGGAACCGGCGTGTTTTAGAATGAAAATATAAACTACACAGATACAAGAATGTGATATTGTGTCCAAGGTTTATTTCATCCCCTAGCTTTTTATTATCTTAGTCAATTGTGATCTCGATATCAATTGTCATGTCTACTGTCAAGCACTTGTTCATTCTCTTACCGACCACGTTTTACAGCTCACTTTTTCATACATAATTTATTATCTATGATCAAAACGTCAACAGGTTAAGGCTGGTACTCATTAAAGCGATGCACGCACAATCAGTTAGGGTGGTAACAGACAGCCAGTGGCATTAGTTACCGCAAGTGACGTTGCAATAGTCCCATTTGAGGTATACAAGCGTGTGGCTACTCTGCTATCTGATCATAAATGTCGTGTATGTATATCTTAAAACACTTCGTTCAGCAGGTCTACTTAAACTAAAGATTTACTATTTAATCTAACTTTATTTCCTAATTGGGCACGGGACAAATTTTAATTTTTGATCGCAACCAGAGAAATTAATGTGTGTGAACTTGAAATTGCTAAAAATAAGCATTTTTTATTTCAGACGAATACCATTTTATGAAAATGTTCTGTACATAAGAGCACCTCCTAGTTATGGAGAAATTATTTGCAGCGAACTCATATCATCTAGTAGAAGCATGTGAAATCAGAAATATTTCTCATAATATACCTAAGTATACAGCCTTTAAGGTTCTACCATATACATATGGCGCCAATGCAAGTCAAGAACAAGAACACACTCATTTTTTACATTTATTAATTTAATTAACTACTTAAAACAGTTTCTGAGCAATCATATAACCATTTGAATTTGCTTGAAATAAGTCATTACAATATAAGCAATAATTGAGGTGGAATAAAATTTGTTTTTGCGATTCACACTGTTTTGATAGAAAGTCAAATCAAATATAACTTAGCATAGAATCACAAAAAGGCTGCACGTTCTGAATGTGCAGGCAGGGCAGCGTCCTGATTTAATAAAATAGAAGCGAATAGACGCTGGGATCCAGTGACTAGCTATCCCACTTGGATTATTTTACGGAGAAGATCGACTCATTCGCGATACATTGAAGAATCAAACCAGTTTCGATGAAATAAGGTAATCAAATATACTTTTAATTATAATTGATAAATAGTTTACAGCACTTCGCGCATTTTATATTCACTACATACAAAAAGTATTTATGGATTTATAATTTGATCTTCCGTCAAAATGTGTATATATTTAAATACAAACAAACATACCCTTACTGACTTATGTATTAAACGCGAATTGTATGCATGGAAAGATTAAATATCGCGCACGATGACGCGAGAGTAGCGTAGGCAGAGGTCGCGCGTGCGGGCTCCAGCTCGTTCCGCGATGCGTCGTGACCGCGAACGCGCGCACGTCACGCGCCGAGATCTGCGCCGGCGCACTATTTTATCGCATTAATTATTTGAAAAAGGATTCCTGTAGAGCCAGCATTCTTGAACTTCGCCTTGTCAGTTATGGGAACGTCGAGGTTGGGTTAAAGATTATGTTCGATAGTCTTCCTGGATCTATCGCGTTGATTTAATAAAACTATTATACCTACTATAACTGAACTAATTAAATGCAGAACTTCTTATAATAATTAATGTTTCATAAAAAATTAACAAAAAAGGATTAGGAATATTTTTACCAAGTCATATTAGTGATTTCTACAAACCTTATAGTGATCGTATTTTTTATCTAAAGATAAAGTAGTGCCTGACATCCAATCAACAATTTATCAATATCGTTACAAAAGTTCATCGCCACTTAACATACTATAAAAACTTGTTAACACAATATTTTAAAACACGGACAAAATTAATCATTGAAAAATTCCATTATTTTGTACTGACACTATCTTAATGCGTAAATTGCGTGAAATGTGCATTTCAATTAGGTGTAGATTGAAGATAGGTAGATTAGAGATATATTTTATGAATTACCTGAGTAAGTAAGTGAATATTTAGTTAATTGAACATTGTAGGCATGTTAACGTGTTTAACAATTGATAAAAAAGCTGTTAGGTAAGGCACTGGCAATGACAATATACATTTGAAATGAAATACTCGAGTACTATAATAATGATTATATAAAGTTTACGTTATTATATTTAATATTAGTACACGACCTTTGACGGAGTAAAAGCCTCCTCCAAATTCTTCCATTTATCTCTCATCCTTGCTACTATTTTCCAATCTTTCTCCGCTGTCTCTTTTATTTCATCTTACCAGGATTCTGGTGGGCGTCCTTTTTTAAATACACCCTTATAAAAAGGACAAATACCTAGGATTCAATTATATCGTATAAAAATATATTAGATATTCTCTATTAAAGTTTTTATACTAATATTCATACCAAAATAGCTACTGTATTGAAGAAACCGGTTCAGACACATCGTAGTATCGAAGTTCAAAGGTTAAGAAACAAAATAATTAACGATTTCTACTACAACGTACTCGTAGATGCGTAGCGCGTAGGTCTACGTCCGGACATTGAACCCAACCTGTCGCCGAAATTGCGAGCACAAATTTGAGCTTAGTTCGCCGCCCTTTGTAAACACGTAAGACAGATATACCAGCTACATACAACTGTCTAACCAATTCGCATAATAAATAAATGCATACAACATAATTTTACTTAAGCTAGGATTATTTTTTTACTTTAATCAATGGTATTCTTGTTTTGAATATATATTTGACGTAATTAATAAATAATCAACTATTTCAAGTGAGTGGGGTAGCAATAATTGTAATGTTTATTGCGACGCAGGTGCATGCCATCATTGATATAATTTTCTTGTCATTATCTTTTAATACATTTTGATACATGAATAGAAGCGGAAGATACAAGTTAACATGTTTACCTCACCCTCCCCCTGACAGCGACTGCAAAAAAGCTACATTTTTAATATACAACTATAATGAGAGAATATTGTAAGTACTAACTTGTAATTACAAAGACAAATGCGTGACGTCTCTGGATAATTGCAAACCATAAAAGAGTTCGATTGTAATACTTTATTAGGAGTTAAAAGAAAAAGTATTGTAGGATATGAAAAATTGGATTTGGCAAGCACGAAAATTCGAAATTATCGATTATTTCAATCGTTCATTTTTATCAGGCCGAGCCTCGGGCGTGATAGATTATTCTGCGGCTTCCTTTTTCGTTTTAGAGAGCGTCGACCGTCGGCCAGGGTGGGGGTGGCAGACGAACGGTTGCACCAGGCGACGTCATTGCCCTGTCAACTGAACAATACTAAGCAGACGACGTTACGTGTACCGACAGGATAGTTGCTAAATTAAAGCGAAGTCAACGAACTATTTCGTACAGTCTGTGCCCGCACGGCCGCATCTACGATTCAGTGCCTGGTAGATAAACCAAGTACATATTTTATATTTCAGAACATTATAATAACTTAAACATTTGTTTTAAATAATTTTGATTTAAGTTTTAAATGTATTATTGAATTTTTGTCTTCTTAAATGGCTAGTTACGTTAACTACACATTGTAATGTTAAAAATTATTTATTTGATAGTCAAAAAATCTAACCAAAATTACTACACAGCACGCTTAGTTTGATTATTACACTATTAAACTTAAAATGCTCGACAATTCATGACAAAGTAAGCTAAAATCAAAAACTGTCTTCGTGGCTTAGTGGTTAATGCAATACCAATGTAACCCGGAGAAATTGGAGTTGATTTCCAGCGACACAACAATTGTACCGAATTCATTTTTTCATTTTTTTCATTTCATTCATTGTATGTAAAAGTTTTAAATACTTGAGTTAATATTCCGTGACCAAACATCACCTTACTTTCTTACACTGACTTGACTTCTATGAAATATTCCATAATCAAATTAAGAAGGTAGTAAAGTGTAGTGAAAAATTGTCCAACCATAAATGGTTGAAATTAATAAACATTACAGTTTTTATTTACTTTAGTTGATCTAAACAACTGTATGATTGATCATACAATTCCATATAAAGTTAAATACAAACCGACACACTATTAATACGTAGTGACGAGCAATTAATTAAGGTTTTATGTTAATGTTAACGAGTAACAGCTGCGGGGTGCATTGAGCCACGGCACTCATAATATAGTCTAGACTTGCATGCGTCACCCTAGGTTCTCACGCAATGAGCTTTGAAATAACCGCCTGGTTTTTCACTCATGCAAACTTTCAGAAATCGTGGTATCGGAATCAATAATCTGTGAAATTTAATTATTTCTATGTCGAATAGTTAAATCAAATTTGATATACAATTATGTTAGTTGGTTGCAACTAAATTCTATGTTAAATTAGACAAAGAAGTTTTAATCAAACATTTTGATATGTGAGAAAACATAATAATTAAGGTAGGTAACAAGCAGATAAATATATACCTAATATGATTTGTATCTATTGAAAACTTCGCGTTTATTACGTATTTTTTACTGAAGTTCCAAAATTCTTCTATATACATAATATAAATACAACTTTGAGATCTAAATTTCGTTATAAACAAACTATTAGAACACTAATATTCTTAGGTAAACTGAAAACAATTTCACAGTCGACCATAAAACTTTATAATCAAATTTGCAGTGAAGTAGGTATCTACGTCGTATGCAGCAAACTATAGATAAAACGAGTGCGTCATAACAAATTTCTGGAGCTCTGGCTTACTTCAAACCCACGGGAAAAGGAGGAGGGAGGTAACACCGCCCCCCTCTTTCCCACGCAACGACCTTTGTGAGTCGCCAATGCACTTTGACAGACTTTACTAATTCAATAGATGGACGCTGCGCGACTTCATTCGCCTTCCTTTGTGTCATACTCCAATTAGGACATCCCGTTTATTATGTATGAAAACATAATTATGGTAATTATATTTAAACGAAAAATAATCCTTTAATTTTCTATTCATTACAAACAAGAGATCTAAATCCCTATTTTTACACAAATTACTGTATACAAAAACTCATTAAATTAATTTATGTAGAAAATGTCTAATTTTACCCCGATGACATTTGAATAGTTCACGTTAATGAGTGGCTATTTTTTGCGACAGTTGCTTTATAATGGACCGTAATTTAGACCTAATTCAAATTTCATAATCAGACTGAATTTTCAGCCAAAACGTTGCATTAAAGTGTAGGATAGAAAAGCTATTCACTTTAGAAATATACTGTTATTATTGGTTGTACGCAATTACCGAAATTGCATTGAGAAAATTCCGAGCGTAAATCAAAACCTCGCTATACAAACCTGCAGCTTAGTCACGTTCCACAACATGTAGGTATAACAAGTATACGATTTTCGTCACCGCAGTGCGAAATTTAAAAGCATCGAGGCACTAAACCATAAATGAAGGCTTGAACGACAGGCGGCGGGAGTGGGCCGTAGGGTGGCCGACTTGTTTTGGTCTGTTTGGCCCTACGACGAGCACAAAGACGTCGACCGATCCGCACACTAATTCAACGGAGATCGATAGTGCACCCGGCCAGAACGCCCTTTCACGCCCATCTTGTTAACGAGCATTTCATTAATCATATTTAATTGATAGTTATTACTAGGATTATCATCATTACAATGATTACAGGAACATCATTCATGTAATTGCATTAACTTTTTCCTGTCTAACCATTTTTCAACCCTGTGGTCTTGTTAATTGTAATTAAGAACCCAATATTAACTTTCATTAATTAATATCATTAAGTTAACATTTTGACAAGTTTCCAAAGATTACGAACGCTTTAAAGCATTAACTGAACAAAGCTAATGAAAGTGTTCCACTGCAGCAGATTCATTTGAGTAGAGAACTTTTGAACGACCTTCGAGGGTGATGTTACAAGTTTCAGTTACAGTTATGGATGGTGCCACCCGACCCAACCACCCCGCCTTAGGAAATTTGCATGATTAGACGCGCCGCGAAATGCATACTCGAGAAAAGTCAAGAATACTTACTGTATAATCAAAGTAAGTAGAAAATTATCACGCAAATTGCCTCATAAATTTGCCTGATTCGATATGGAAACTAATTATTTATTCGCCTCCAATGCACATAAAATGTGGGTATAAAGGTCCAATGCTTTCAGTGTTAATAATAAACTCATTTATTTTCAATTGAATAGAGAGCGAAATAATAGATAAGGATAAACTGATAATAATTGGATTTACGTTGAAACAATAGCTTATCCAAACCAAGCACAACAGCGAAGAGAAATCAATACAGCTTAAGGTAAGCCAATAGTCTTGGCAGCAAAGTAATCTAGAATCCAATCGCGATACGTTCCAAAATTGGAATCCACAACAAAGGGACGTCAAAGAAACTAGCAAGTGCACGCGTGCAAGCCGACATAAAGAGCGACGGTGCACGGCACAGGGCCGAGGAGCCTCGTGCGTCCATTACCCCCCACCACCCGCGGGTGAGTGCCGAAAGTGAGGGGGGGGTCGCGCCCGACACCCACACCCAAAGATGCATCGAGTTTCTGGACGAAACCACACCACCTAGCCTGCTATAATGAGTTAGTGCCTTTATAAATTCGAACTGTTAGATTATGTTGACGTTAGCCGTTTGACGTGTGAGCTTTCACATACAAAATGATACATTCGAACTATCTAGGAGCACAATGCAGTCACGATGTACCCGTGCACCGATAAATCGCATTATGGCCCACGTGCAGGGAATACATTTTTAATCTTGTTTCCTTTATATTATCCGGCTTAGAAAAGCTGCACTGTAACCTCAAAAAGTGTTAGCAAACGAAGGCTGCATTCATGTTGAAATGTCCAAGTAATATCTTCTTTGTTAAATACTGAGTGAGTTTGGTACCTATTAAATAAATCAAAGACTACGCGATTTAAAACTGAAATTTGCTTATTAAAAGTAGAATTATTTAAAAAAAAAATATATTTTATTAATTTCTGTAACTTAGAAAGTATGTATCAGTTCACGTTGACTAGGTCTCAGGAAAAGCAAAAACAACAACTTACACATTTAACGGTTAACCCTTTCCGCCATGGAAATTTATTATTTAACTAACATTAAATAAAATGTACTTGAAAATCTCCGAGGAACTTCTAACTTCTGGCGCGCTTAAACTCCTAAGAAGTTAACGTGAAGTAATCAAACGATTATCAACTGACCTACCCCACTCAGTCCTGTTTCCTTTCCTCAAGCTTTAATATAGAAATATCGTAAATGTACGAAAGTATATTCATACATTAGTAGCGTTTTCAAAACATTACACAGTATAATTTGTTTCACAAATTGTATATTGATTTTGATGTCATTGAACCAGCGTTTTATCAGAAGACTTTCTACTAATTCGTAACATTGTTTTACCATTGCACAAAATATTTCATAATATCATGAATATAGTTTACAATTGTGAAGTAACAAAATAAAATTTCATGTATTTTGTTATTTCTAACGATGGCTGCAGTTATTAACAAATAGAACAACTACATGTTTGTTTATAGTTCCTAGTGCAATAGGGAGCATCAAGCTCTTTTCATTCCGTATGAGTCCCGCACGTTGTGTCAAAGCACGTAATTAGTATTTAGGAAGGTGGTAAGAAAGGCGAGGTTGAGGGCCAGAGCCCAGACGTCGGGTATCGATCCAGCGACCTGCCCCACGCTACACCACCCCATATAGGGAGTAGGGAGCCACGCACATCGAGCCACCAATTGACACACTTAAGGTAATACTTAGTACTCACTATTAAACAATCTCCTATTTATTTAACTCCTAAATTCGTACTTCCTGTACAAAGTAGAATCCATTAGTCCAGACAGTTTATATAACCGGATGTATTTTTGATCCAGGCTTCAGGTACGAGGGCAGAAATAGCTAGAACAGAAAGCTTGACAGTCGACCCAGTTGGCTTTGAGCCCGTTTAGGTTGCAATAGTACATGTACGAAATAAGTCAACTACTTAACCTTGAATTTAAGTGGACAAATAATAAAATCAATCGATTAGTTAGCAAATAGTAAATAAAAACTCGTCTCAACTAGATCTTTTAAATGATATATTTTTATAAAGTACAATAATAAATACAATATCAAGTTAATAGTAATATAATAAAGCTTTATTCCAACTTGTATTATTCTTCAAAAATATTACGTAACATACTTTTGTGGAACAGAAGAGTGCGGCATAATTTCCGGCAAAGGTATTAGAGTCGAAAATAAGCAAAGCACGCAGATTGTCGGGCGACGTCGTCGTTGCACTTTGTGAGACGGAGGTGGGTTAGACATTAGGAGGGAGGCTAAGGTGGTGTAAACCCCGAATCATTTATACACCGAACTGCCTGTAGAATTAGTGCTACTAAATTCTCAGGAATATCGGCGACGTTCACTGCACGATATGACGACATAAACTGATATCAGTTTGAAACAGATATTCTATAATTTTAAATCACAGGCTCTTTAAAGAATTACTTATACTAAGTGTAACGCCAACATACACACATATGTATTAGTTTTATTATATTTTATCTGAGTTAACGCTTCCATTTTGAAGAAAATCATATGACTGCGAGAATGTATCATAATTTTAAATATTAATAATTGTTTACCGTCGATTGGAAAATATTTTAATAACTTTTTATAAAAGTTTTTTCAAGAATCTTTACAAACGTAAATTAAAGTGTTGCTAGTAATTAAAGCGTATCGACACGAACTCCAGCCTCCCTGCAGAGTGCGGAATATGAGGCCACGTGGCGAGATACGATGTAGCTATTTGTGTCAGGAGCTTGCATCCGTGACCTACTTCACGAACACCCCAACCCCGTCGACACTGCTGTATATTTTGGTCTAGGTTATGTCATTTCACCGCAAACTTAATAGTGTACCTACTTGTAATAAAATTTCCAACTGTTCGTTCAATGGAGGACATGTTTTATAAGTTTACATTGGAAGCATACAACTTTTGAATGTTTATCGGGCGCCTTGTAAAAAGCAATTTCTCCGTTTGCATTTGGGTACATAATTTTTACACTTAATAAACATAGCGACGCTTATAAACCGAAAACTTTCAGACTATGTAAAATTACGTTGCATGCGTTTCGGTTGAAACCCCATTAGCATTAAGCGGCGATTTTTCCCTGAGATTATCGAATGTGCGCGGTAGCTATTTAAATTAGCATGGGTAATGAACGGTTCGGTACGACGGTGTCACGATCGGCTCTAATTGCGATATCTAATTAAACGTAATATCATAATAATCGCATGCAAGCTCACTATCAAATCCCAACTGCAAATTAAACGCATTCACCGCGTCGTTACGATTCTCATGATAAAAGTCGAATGATTTGCTCCCATTTAAGAGCCTATATACCGCTGTTTACCTTGGGTTTTTGGCCATACGGAAAGTAGCTTGGGTTTATCAAATCTGAATAAAAATGGCAGGCAAAAAAGAAAAGATCAAGCCCACGCAATGTACATTTAAATCGAATTCCTACAATCAATTAAACCCGCCACACTAAGCACTCGCCGAATAACAGGCACCTAGGATTTAAAATTTATTTTTTAAATATATGTACATATAATTCGCTTACTAGCTTGCGGCGCGGGCAACAGGCCCGTTTATTAGATAAGATATTATGTAGCATTTGTCACAAGCGTACGATATTATCTATTTTTTAATATGCTTAACATTTTATTTTAATCCAGTTTCTCTATTTCTACCATCACAATAATTTCGTGACAGTTCTACATAATAATGACCCTTATTTTGGCCATATTTCAAAGATTTCTTTTTCTTTTACTTGTTCTGTCTTTTATTTCGTGTTTTTTTTTCTGTCATATGAGAATAAATTTCTTTAAAGGTATGGTTTAAGACCGTTTTCAAATTGCTTTTACAATAACTTTATTCAATAAAAGATATTTCAATTATACACTTTCATTTATTTTCTTGTGTCTTGCACAATATAACAGATTTCACAAATCACATGATATAATAAAATAATAAGACATCATTGGTTACCATTCAAGAAAAATATGGTTGTTTCAAAAAGAAAAATTGTTACAAACTAATGTCATAATAACACTTAATATTCTTATTAAAGCTTAAACAACTTAAAAGTCTATGTAATTCATTAAATTATATACAAAAATATGACTTTATTAACGGGTACTATTACTTCTTTGTCAGCCACATATAACATTTTGTAGGGAAAGTAGACTTTGCATACAAACATAACATCTAGTAACAATCTATGGACCATGTAATTTACTTAATACCGATTCTATATCAATATTTTGTATACTAGCATGATTCAGTAAATATTGGGAATCGCTTTTGGATTTTTTCATATTTACACTATCGTCCTGACTTTGCACCCTTTTCCTTTTTTTAGTATTGACAATTTCTTCATCTACTATAATCTCAGTAATAGAGTCGTCGTGTTCCTGTCTCTTAGGACTATTCGCTTTCAACGGTGTATCTATACTTGTTAAAGTGGAATCAAAAAGTTCATAACACTGAGCTCGCCTATCTTTCATAGGCGTATATAAATTCTCAATATTTGAAATAGACGTTACAGCCGCATCTATTTCATTTTTATCATAAGATTTATTTATGGGTTCTTCATTGACTAAACCAGTGAAATTTGTTGCTTTTAGCCTTAGAACTACACCATCATCTATGCACACTTCCATACAAAATTTGTCTTTTAAATTTACTATATCTTTTGGCGTGAATGATGTTTCATCAAATTTATGTACAAAATAATTATTGGACTCTTCGTTGCTTTCACAAACACTAAATTCTATGTCCTCAATTTCTTCGTCGCTTTCAGCTATGGTATCTGTATTTTTTAGAATTGGGTCGACGTTTTGTTTATTTACATTTAAATCACTTTTGACACTATCGGAAGGACACTTTTCAACGTTTTCCTCGATAATGTCACTACTTGTAGATTGAACAGCCCCGTCTTGAAGCGGAGGTCCGTCCAGATCCATTAGATCTCTTTCTATTATTCTTGCTGTTTCTACATCCAAACCTCTCTTGACCAAATCACTATGAAAATTTCTAGTGCTAGGGTTTAATTCGGATTTCGGATTTTCAATGTATTCTTTCATTTTAACTCTACTGCCTTCCGCTTCTTTTGTAGTAGTTTTCCTATTTTCTACTTCCTTATTATTTTTTGAGACATCATCATACCAACGAAGAAGTTTCTGTTCGACAGAGTTATCTCGTATTATAGATATATTGACATTTTTTATTGTAGTCTTTTCAGGAATATCTGGAGATGTATTACTTGACGTCGACGAATGAAATACTTTGCCACACTGAAGTTTTCGAGGTGTTGAAGATTTTCTTCTAGATTTTGAAGGCGCAACTACCATTGGAGAAGTTTTATTGAGTTTTTCTTTTATCAAATTCCTCTTTTTGGCACTGAGTGCTACATCATATAAAGATTTCCTATTTTTCGGATCCTTTATGGGTGTAACACGTCTTGGCTTTATCTTCATAAAATTCTTTGTGACGTCTCTTTTAAAAGGCGACTTGTGTTTTTCAGGTTTTGTTGCTTTATTTTTAAAAGGTCGGCCTCTCTTTTTTACATCGGTAGGCTCAGACTTTACTGATGATGTTTTTACTTCCTCTGTAGAAACATCCCTACTTGCTGCTTTAACTGGCTTTGAAAATGCTGTGAAATTGGGACTATTGTAGTATGATACGTTTTTAGTACACTTTCTAGTTGGTCTTCTCAATTTAGTGGAAGTTTTTATTTCACTAGTTTCCTTATTGGGATCAGTTGTTTTAAATTCTTGAGTTTTCGGAGGTTCATCTATTTTATGTTCACTAATATCGGGAATTGGATAATCTTGATCATCTGGTTTATAATAAGACCCGCCGCTGGAATAATCAGTTGGTCGAGATGAATAAGATGATGGGGTAGCTTGTGCCGGATTAGGATTATCGAAGAGTCTTGGTGTGGGTATATTCATAATTTTTATATCCGAAATTGGTTCATCAGGTAAGTCAGGCCCTAAGAATTTAGGTGTTTCCATTTGAATATCATACATTGCTTGCTTATATGGAGTTTCAAGTAAATCAGATATGTTCAGTTTCACTCCAATTTCATTTTGCAAAGATAAGCGCTCATTTTCAGGAGTATCAAAATTTTCCTCACTATGTTTATTTATAAATTGATCATTTTCTGGTTCACTGTGAGATTCTGACTCTACAGCTGCTACAATTTTAATTGTTGGTTTTATTGGTAACTGTTTCTTTGATTGTGGTTCCTCAATTGTCTTGGTGTCTTTTTTCTTTTTTGATTTTTTTCTTTTTACAGAACTACTTTTTTCATCAGAGATTTCTCCATCAGTCTTTTTCTTCTTTTTTTTGCCTTTTTTATCTGTTTTAAGAGAACTTGGTGGAAAAAGATCTTGGTTTGTAGCTACCAGGGCTCGCAGCTCTTCGTCCCAATTAGGTTTTCTTACTTGTTTCATTTCGATATTTAAATGCTTAACCTCATTATCGAGTTTAGGTGATTTTTCTACCTCAGAAAATTTAGGCGCTACAGGCGAATCACTTATAATAACAACTGCATCGTCGTCATTAGAACCTTTTTCTAAAATTGCTGTATCTAATATTCTTCTAGGTGTATTAAAATCCAGAACTCTAATATGAGAAGTCCTTCTTGGAGTCGAGGAAGACTTTCTAATAGGAGGCAAAACATGGGGTGTACTAGTTTTAGTTGATATTGTGTTGTCTTTGGGAAGGGAAGCGTGAGTTACAGGATCAACTGTTTTTATAAGACCAATTTCATTGAAGTTTTTAGTATTTGTCATTATATTATCGTTGTCAATAGGGTCATCAGATATAGCCAATGAAGGCATACTCGAAGACACATCGACAAAAAGCGGTTCACACTTGGACAAGGTAGTAGAAGTCGTAGTGGTGGTTTTATTCATATCTGCTTTGGGCTCACTCACTAAGTTAGTTGAACCTAAAAATAAACAGTGATTTTTAAATTGCAATTGGGTAACGTACTAAAGCGAATATAAGTGATAAAAATGTTAATGGAATAGGTACTACACTATCACTAAATAACGCATTAAAAATTAAACCAGTGTCTTGATTTATAGTATTGTTTGATGTGTCATGGGCGCTGCTTGTGGTGACTGGTCGTACTTGAATTCGTGTATGCGGTGATGTTGGTTATTTCGACTGTGTTTGCGTGTTGTTGCTGATAGAGGATAAATCTTTGTTTTTAATTTATGTTATTATTATTAATTACTTAAAATGTCACATTGAACATGGTGTAATGGTTGTAGCTCCTTACAGACATTTTGTAAAATAAAAAAATTGCGATTAAAAAGAGTGGCGGAGAGTTTATTGCCAGTTCTTCTCTCCCGTTCTACGCCCTTTTTTTGAGAACTGGCAGTAAATGTAAAATTAGAAGCATTAATAGGTATTTCTTTACTAACAAGTCATAAGTGTACATTATGTTACCTATGTGATTAAATGATTTTTTATTTTATTTTAATAACAATGGCTAACTAGTCAGAATTTTTTTTCAAATCATTAATACTGCTGAAAAAACAGTTTTGGTCTAGTGGCTTCAGCGTGCGATTATACACTCGCTCGTATGTTGAAGGGAAACAACGTGAAGAAACCGTCTTAGATCCAAAAAGTCGACGGTGTGTGTCAGGCACAGCAGGCTGATCACCTACTTGCCTATTAGATACACAAATAATCATAAAACGGATATTTTTTTTGTCCTTGTATAATACTTACATAAAAGGACAAATTATAAGAATGAAATTACTTAGCGCTTGAAATCTGCAAAGCACTCATATATTGATCTCGAAACAGACACAAAAATGATTGGCGCTAATCTAAGGTTATGACCACTTACACCCGAACCCAATAATCTATCTCAATCCATAATCCACCATCTGAGATTGTAATCTTAATCGAAATGTTATACCAAGTGTGCCAATAACCAATCGACGGATTGTAATAGCGATCTGTCGATACAAGCTATCCATGAGAGTTTATATCGGTGTCTGTGGATAGACCTTTGTATGAAAATGACAGTTGACCAAAGCTCGATTTTAACAGTTAATTATTTCAACTTACACCAGTTTTTTTAATAATTAAAAAAACTGATTGTCATGTTTTAATCATACACATGTATATTTTAATGTTATTTGTACGGTTTTATTTACTTTATTTGGTTTACATTGATTATCAAATATGAGTGAAAACTCGGTAAAAAAATGGATTGTCTTCTTAGGGTTTGGTAATTGGGATGCAGATAGGTGATCGATGGACTGTCACGGTCAGATCTCATTGTTCTGTTAATTTTTTCAATCTGAGATTATGGATTAATTATTGGGTTCGGGCGTTAATGTATGAAAGCTGCGAAATAAAAAAAAATCAGTGGCGCTACAACCTTTTTAGGTCTGGCCCTCAGATTTCTGTATCTGTTTCATGATCATTTTTTAGTAGGTAATCAGCCTCCAGTGCCTGACACACGCTGTCGACTTTTTTTTTGGGTCTTAGACATGTCGGTTTCTTCACGAAGTTTTTCTTCACCGTTCGAGCGAAAGTTAAATGCGCACATAGAAAGAAATTCGATTGGTGCACAGCCGGGATTGAACTTACGACTTCAGGGATAGGCCAACACTGCTTTCAAAGCTACGTAATAGTTCAGCTATTCTAAAATCATTAACACATACGTGATATTCAAAGGCCATAAGGGAGCGTTCAAGTATTACGTAACGAATTTTTGTCTTTTCGTGAAACGTTACGATGCGGGGCGGGGATTGAATTACGCATTATTGTTAATATTATTTTCGACTTTCCAGTACTTTACACCACGTTATGTTGACTGTTAGGTGTAAAGAGTCACTTTTAGTACGGGAGGTAGCAACGTTTGAAAAAAAAGAATTTTAGGTCAGCTGATTTTGTGATATGTCTTCCTTCTTGCACTTCCGGTTAGAGTCTGGGCAATCTGGCTGGCGGTAGCGGTTGCGTTCATTAGTGCGCATCCTATCTGTCCAGGTAATAATCCTGGATTTTAAAAGCATTTTAAGAAGCGTAATTTTTAATTTTTCCTTTTTAAATACGTCTACCTGACATACTTCTTTTATTGCTAGACATTTTTCACGTTGCTAACTATGTGCCAGACGCGATTTTAAGTTTTATTTTTATAAAAATTTCAAAGTATTTTAGAATGTCTGTAATTTTTATATTATGTTATTTAAATATAAGAAAAACTAAAAATGAATTTGCCAGACTTGAATTAAAATGTAAAAGTCATGAAAAGTATTGCAGTATAATGCTTGTAGTTCGAGCATAAAAAGGAATTAAAATTCAAAAATTCAAATTAAAATTCAAATTCATTTTTAGTTTTTCTTGTATTTAAATAACATAATATTAAAATTACAGACATTCTAAAATACTTTGAAATTTTTATAAAAATAAAACTTAAAATCGCGTCTGGCACATAGTTAGCAACGTGAAAAATGTCTAGCAATAAAAGAAGTATGTCAGGTAGACGTATTTAAAAAGGAAAAATTAAAAATTACGCTTCTTAAAATGCTTTTAAAATCCAGGATTATTACCTGGACAGATAGGATGCGCACTAATGAACGCAACCACTACCGCCAACCAGATTGCCCAGACTCTAACCGGAAGTGCAAGAAGGAAGACATATCACAAAATCAGCTGACCTGAAATTCTTTCTCGAAAACGTTGCTACCTCCCGTACTATTTGGTGGTCACGAAACGTTTTAGTATTGGGTACAGAATAACGTTACGGGGGGAACGTTACGGGGGGGGACGTTACGGGGGTGGGGGTGTAATAATCTCGAAAAATTGCGTGACTAAATACTTGAACGCTCCCTAAAATAAGACTATAATTACCTGATGTGGGTAGTATTATTAAAGTTGGCATTGCCATTATTTCGTCCTTAGAAAAATTACACTTCTTCACAACACCTTTCTGCGTGAACCCCGGGGTTCCGTTTATTAGAAGCCTTTTCGTGTTGGTCACGGTGGGTGTCGTAGTGGCTTTTAAAACTGCCGGAGCCGAACCGTATGCGTAGGAATTGTCAAATTTTACGTCAGACAAAATTTTTACGTTGCTATCTGGTTTGTTACGCTTTTGTGTGTTACTTCCAATTTTAGGTGTATATTTTGTATGGAGTGTTATTATTGTTTCACTCGGCTTGGGTTCTCTGAAAAAAAGAGCATTTTGGTATTGTCTTTTATTGACATAACTTTTACACATTTAAAGAAAATACTTTTTTACCGGATTGACGTTATGTATTATTATAAATTTACAATTATTTTTAATTTTTCCGACGTTTCGCGTGCTTTACAGCGTGCGTGGTCACGGTGACTGGAGACAAAAGGTGTTCAATGTCAACACCTTTGATTGATGATTTGATGCACAATTGATGAAAAATTTAAAATTATGTAAAATAATTGTAAATTTATAATAAAACATAACTTCAATCCGGTAAAAAAGTGTTTTCTTTAAAGGTGTATTTTGCTTACAGAGCTTTTCTAATAGAATTTATATGGCCCTCAGTTTTGAAAAAAAAACCCCAATCTAATCTTTATAAAGTAATATCGAGTCTTTGTTTCACTGAGTTTATATTGCCTGTAGCACCTACAAATCACTCCAGTGACGTCATAAAAAGTAAAAACCTTATCCACTGGGGCCTTCGGTCCAGCTATTCTACTAAAACTACTCAATACCATACATTTTCATTTTACATTAGCAAAAGCATACCCTAGTACACTACGAAGGCTATATGACATATTAGAATATATCAAAGATCTATATATTTTTATTATATTAAAAAGAAATACTTACATGGGTATGTACACTGGGTCTGTTGTACTCGAGTCAGGGACCCTCATCTCCTTGTCAGGGTTACTCCCTGAAAAACAGTTTTGATTCATTATTCGATTGTATAGATAATTTTTTTATTTACAAAAAATACTGTCTTAGCCATAAAATAATCAAATTAATGTTTACCTTGAACACCAGAAATAAAATCATGAATAGTGGTCGCGTTTGACCCTCTATTCGAAACTAAGTTATCACAGAGCTTTTCATTTGTGACATTTTTATTACATACTAAATTAAGTATTGTGTTGAATTCCTCTATCTTCTGTCTGGAATCAGAAACTACTTTTGGTGGCTGAAAATTTTATAAATAACAATTAAACTTTGTCATTGATTTGTATTAATCAAAAGAAAATTCAAATTGTTCAACATTTATGTTAAGTGTATAAGAATTCAATAGTGGGATTTTAATATCTTATTACTTTATGATTACTTGAGATCGGCTTCAGGTGGTCTTTAATTGATTATTTGACCATTATTGAATTATTAAAACAGAATATCGACAGGGTGGACAGATATTAAGAAATGAAAAGAAGATACAGAAGAAAATGTGAGTTCATGGACCGCAATAGTAATATAATATTAAGTCTACCCTGTAGCCTCATTTACCCCTACTTTATATAAAAGAGCACAGCATTTTATTTATTTACGACGCCTTTGTAAATTAGGCTATGCATAAGGAAAAATCCTCATGCTTGCAATTGAAGTGTATTAATAAAGCAACCAATTTTTTTTTTTTTTTTATGTAATAGGAGGCAAACGGGCAGGAGGCTCACCTGATGTAAAGTGATACCGCCGCCCATGGACACTCACAATGCCAGAAGGCTCGCAAGTGCGTTGCCGGCCTTTCAGGAATTGGTACGCTCTTTTCTTGAAGGACCCTAAGTCGAATTGGTTCGGAAATACTTCTGTGGGCAGCTGGTTCCACATAGTGGTGGTGCGCGGCAAAAACTGCCTTAGAAAACGCTCTGTTGTGGAACGACGGACGTCGAGGTGATACGGAAAAAACCAATATCTAATTGGTGTAATATCCAAGTAAAACTTGTTACTCAATTGTCTATAAACTTAGTATTTGATACTTTTATATACCCAGGTTGGGCTTAATTCTTGATAACCAAAATTATTGTGCAAGAATTAAATGATTACTGATTTATTTAAAATATTGCATGGGCAACTGTAAGAATGTCAAGGTTAATACTATTAGTGAAATCTCTTCCAAATTCAGATTATTGCAATTGTTATTCACTGACATTATAATGAAAGGCTATATGGTTTAAAAAGTTAACCATAAACCTAAAAAACTAAATATTTATTGAATTTGAATAACAATGGATCCCGTTTTTTAATTTACATATTTTATTTTAAATATTAACTTACTTGGTTATTTTGGTTTAAATTCACATTTAGACTCTCATTGATAGATTGTGTGATATTTGTTAAGGAATTGCAGGTTAAATTACAATTTGTTTGTTCTAAATTTGTAAATTTTTTTGTTTCTTTTTCAGGTACCACTCTTTTAGATGACAATGCATTTCCTGCAATAGTAATAAAATTAGTATTATTTTTCATAATAAAATTAATTCTAACATCACAGCAGCAAGAATTGTTTTGAAAATTTGAACTTCTTTCACCAGCTTTTGCACATTGAATTTGAGGTTATATAAAATTAAGTTGCCTATCTATGCATTAACTGGGCATGTTGCACTTCAAAACATTAATTTAACATCAATTTCGGACCTTTATCAATCTATTTAGAGCTTTGTATGGAAGGAAAGGAACGTGTGAGTAAATATTTCTCCATTTATATTACAAAAAGTCAATACTTTTTCTAAAATAATCCTACAAACCATTGGGTGTTTGTAGGAATTATTTTACTTCATTAAATAGTATCCTTACCTGGCAAATCAGCTAAGGGTGTTGCTTCCACAGAACTGTGTAAGTTAATCTCCGCAGTACTCAGTTGTTTATCTTCAGTAGTGATACTTTTATTTTTACATACACAACTCTTTGTATTCATAGTTATACAAACATTGCATGATAATCTTGGCATTGCAATTGATTTACTGAAACTAAATTCAGAGGCACGATATAAGTGAAAAAGCAATAGCAAAATAACATGTACAAGGCATTAAGATTTATCCTAAATTTTATAAACAAATTGATTACATGAAACACTAATTAACTTCCATAAAATTATTTATTTATTACAGAAATTTCATTTAAATTATCTACTGTTAATATATTACTAATTAAAATGAATTAAGATAATGCTTGTATCAAAACTGAAGCATGATTTGAGTATGAAACGGGTAGTTTTGAAATTATTCATCTTTAAAGTTTTAGAAGAAAGATCCTGGGCTAGTTCTAGTAACAAAAGGCATATAAAAAGCAAATGAAATGTAACTGCAATTGTAATAAAAAGTATATAATTAAATATAATAACAATTAAGTCCACAATTACCTGCTTCTATCTATATTTTCCACACTTGGTAATTTATGAAGATCTACCACAGTTATGAGATATTTTACCATTTCCAGCACATTGTAGCATTGAAGCAACTTTTTTCTTAATGGGGGAGGTTTACAAGATTCCACTAGAAATGAATAAGATATTAATCAAGATGATGTAAAATTGCAAAGTTATAAAAATTTATGTGTGTTTGGGATATTGTTACCATAAATTTTAACGGCCCTATAGTCTGCCAAAATACTCCTGAGAGACGTCATTAGAATTCTATCATACTCATTTTCGTAAGCGTCCAAATACGGACTAGCTTGGAGAAATTCATCATAGGCCGTCATTAATTCTTCTTCCGCGAGGTATCCTTAAAAATATATACAATCAAATCATTTTTAATTATTCTGCGCTGAATTTTCTTGGGATAACGAACTCCCGCCAAACAATAACAACTTACCAAGAACTAATTTAGCCAAATCCTGCGGTGGAAACGATGATTTATCCATTTTAAAACGTACTTTGACTTGTGTAACAGGTATTGAATTAAAAATAAATAAGTATGAAATGCATAGAAAGTTATTTCATACCCATTTTAAAAATAAAACCAACTCGCCATACACCTCCTCAACCAAACATTAAACAAGAGAAGAGACATCACAGACCAGAAAGAATACTACAAGTATAATGACCAATGCCTTATGACTATAGAGTAGAAATACTAAAAATTCGTTCTTCTGCAAAATTCTGAAAGTAAGTCAAGTAAAAATTGCTAAAAAAATGAATACGTAATCGTTTATATATAATATGTAGTTATTTATAAAAAATGTAAATGTGATAAAATAGTAAATAAAATAACATCTACTTTTTAATATAGGAAAACATAGTTTTCATGTATATGTTACATAATTCAGTTAAAGCTTATCAAAAATACAAATATTGGTCTAATAAAGAAACGAAGAGGAATCAGTATGGACTTTTATTTTGTTGAATTTACAGTTAAAGCTTATAATCAGAACAAAACATTACGTACACCGTGAATGCTTTTGCGAAAAGAAACGAAAACGATTTTGTAGGTAATCAGCTTTCTGTACCTGACACAAGCGCCAAGTAATATATGGATAATGAATCCTGAGTACGTCTTCACCTTCAAAAAATATTTCTCTTGCATTGAGAAAATTTATAAAAATATTTTTATATAAATCTTTTCTAACCGAATTAGGCAATAAATAACACACATAAAAACTCAGGATCCATATTATATTACTTGGCGCTATGTAGGCCTTAGACAATAGTGTGTGTGTCAGGTTCAGAAGGTTCCTTTATTTTCAAAGAGATGTTAGGATGTCTCCGTGAAATGACGAACTATTAAACTTACTACCCATTTCCTTAATTTTCTTGACGATTCAAATAGTACACAGATGTAAGTGGTATAAGTCTACCGGAATCTCATGGCATAAACAGTGGCGTAGCTAGGTGACCAAGGGCCCTGGGGCAAATTAAAAAACGGGGCCCCACTAGTATGTAAACTGATTAGGTTTTATCAAATTAAAATATACAAATAATTTAAAAATGGTAAGCTACGTAAGCTCTTATTTGTGCAGGGCAAGTTAATAAAAATATTAAATAGTAACAACATAAATTACAATTAATACTTAATGTAGGTTTGGCGAATAAAATGAAATACAGAAGATTCAAGGGTCTATTATATTAAGGTCGGGCCTACCAACTGACTAAATAACAATTATATTTTAAAAAAATCCTAGCTTTAGTTTTCGCAAAAGTATCAATGACTTCGTTTAAATCCAGGCTTGATGCGGTTTTGTTTTCAATTGCTATCTAATTCACGTTATACTGGATGCCGCACAAGTACTTGCACTAAAGAAAATTCGTTTATTTTTTTTTATATGACATTTTCTGTCATTCTGTTGTTGAAAATTGTGTAGTGAATAAATGTAAAATACACTGAAAATAAACATGGAGCGTTTTACTCCCCAAAAACGTGAAAAAATCGTGTCAATGTTCTTGCCGATTTTTTTTTTAAAGTTTTTAAAGTTTATTGACATTAGCTTACTCGATACAGCAAGAATTTTTTAAACCGTTCTCAAAAAAAAATCTTAACTTGAATTCACAATAAAATGCACATCGATAAATAATAAAATGCACATATCACTATCCGTCAAATTGGCAACACTGCCAACCTACAGAAATAATTTAGGGGAATTCCCTAGGCATAACTTTTGAATTTCTCTCAAATTAATGTCTTGATTGGAAGTGGGGTTGCAACTTGCAACCTGTCATATTAATTTGAAAATGGGAGTAATTTCCAAAAGATCGAGATTTCTGGTGAGGATTTGAGGGTCCCCTGAGCTTGAGGGCCCCGGGGCACTGCCCCGCCTAGCCCCTTGGTGTCATATTCATTTGAAAATGGGAGAAATTTCCAAAAGATCGAGATTTCTGGTGAGGATTCGAGGGCCCCCTGAGCTTGAGGGCCCCGGGGCACTGCCCCGCCTAGCCCCTTGGTAGCTACGCCACTGGGCATAAAACAAAAATAAAACAATGAGATTTTCATATGGCAATGTAAAGTGTCACCGATCTGATGTTTTATATAAGACATGGTATATGGTAGGTATATGGACATGGGTATGCTGCGTATTCAGGGTTTGACCTTAGTTTTTCCGCGGCTTCTTTTGCTAACGTGTCCGCCCTCTCGTTCCCTGGCATACCAACGTGTGCCTTTACCCAGAAGTGGCTTACGTGAGTTCCTCTTTTGCGGCACTCTTCCAGGCCGGATCTCGGCATCCTGGGGATCGAAAGATCGTCCACTCACAAAAGCATCTAATGCTGACCTGGAGTCACTGTATATTTTAGCGTCACGCTTATTTTTATTTATGTGGCTCGTCGCGTTTCGTAGTGCCATCAATTCGGCTTAAAAAACTGGTCAGTGAGGCGCCATCTCAATCTTCTTGCTAATTATTTCCATTCCGTCTAAGCGGCGCCCACTCCTATTGGTACTTGTTTTGCTGCCGTCGGTATAGATTTGTATGCCGCCGTATCTTTCGATTTCTTCCGGATTGGTCATTTTGTAGTCCAGCCCTGCGATTCTGTAACTCACTTTTCGAACTCACACAGCGGTTTTCACATCGGCGGTCGCTCTCAAATCCGTCGCAAAGCAGTCATTTTATGATTTGGCATTCTGATGTGTGAGTTCGAAAAGTGAGTTACAGAATCGCATACCAGTTTCGTTTGTTTCGCCGGATGTGGAAGATCGACGTATTGCACTCTCCTCTCTAATTCTTCGCCCTCCAGAATTTCCGCGCTGATCCCCCTTCTTATCTCGTATTAGGCAGCGGCTACATGAATAGGGAGATATAGAGGAAGTATCCCGGCCAGTAGGGTTGCTGCGTGTAACGATGTCGTCCTATAAGTTTTTGCATTTTTTTTTACCATGAGATTCCGGTAGAACTAAGTACACAACTTGAATAATTTATGAACCTAAATTATTTAGGGTCAATTATTGTAGTATGAAGCGACAAATTATATTATCTCCCCTACATAATATGTTATGTATATTCATGTTTCACAGCTTCTCGTATTTATATAACAATCCTCAGGAAATAAAATAATTACCAATAAATAATTTATCTACTCATCATATTGACATTATCATAATGTCTTATAGTAGATTTAAAAAATACACGTCGTATTAAAAATCTGCTTCTTCGGTTTTTTGGAGACGGTTAGAGTTATCATTACATCGATAAGTTTCCAGATTGATA
Organism: Pieris melete; assembly: GCA_963693345.1. Lineage (NCBI taxonomy): Eukaryota > Metazoa > Arthropoda > Insecta > Lepidoptera > Pieridae > Pieris > Pieris melete. The sequence continues at coordinate 3,349,041 of CAVNZK010000006.1, read as the reverse complement.
GGTTTTCTAATCCAAAATTCATGTTGGCAACACTGACTTCAATCATGGCGATTGTTGGTCTTTCTTTTGAGAACGATTAATTTCTGCCGTATTTTTTTTTATTCAAAATTTAAAACGTTTTTCAAGTGTATTGTTTAAATCATTAATTCTATCATTATAATTGTGTCAATATCAGTAAATAGGAATTCTTAACATTAAAAATGAGTTCTGCTACGTCAACTGCACTATTTGCTTGTTCCCGTTGTTTTTCAAGGCATCCTTTCGAGGAACTATCCCCTGGAGAACAACTGTGTAAAGTAAGATTGTAAACCACATCATAGTCGAGTATTTAGTTTAGTCCGTAGTTGATATTCTACGTATCATAACTGTTTTTTCTGACGTCAGTGCTGACGCGAATTTGTTTGGATATTTCAGGAATGCCGTGGTTCGTTCCCGGTGGTGAAATGCACGTACTGTCGATCGGAGTTTCAACAAACAAGGTCAGTCTCAGGTCATGTGATTTAAGTTTGCTTTCCTTTTATTTGCTGTACAGATGTTTTGATGTCACCCCATTAACAATCAGCTCATACTAATTGCATTTTAACTACTTTTGTATGAAGAATGTATATTTAATAATTCAAAGCTTTTAAATTTATACCTTTATTTCCACAGTAAATCAAATACATCATCAATATGTAAGAAATGTGAAGCGAATGTGAAGGCTTATGGCAAACCTACTGCATGTGAATATTGCAACATCATCGCTGCATTTATTGGTACGTTCTTAATGTAAATAATTAGCGAAAAGTGGTAGGTAACATACCTTTAGACAAAAAACCTAATAAAAGAACTTAATGACAGATACATAATATACCATAGGGACTCAATAGTTCTAAACTAGTGTTTCCCTACTTAATTTGGGCCATGCCCCACTTTAGCCTTTTTTAAAATTCTTAAGAACATAATGTTTAATATTAAAAAATTTAATGGTTCACTGAAGAAACTTAAATGATAGGTTTTAGAAAAAATTACTAGACAATTTTTAAAATAGTTTTGAATAGCCCTTAACAATCACATGGTCCCCTTGTCCATCTTGGACCCCACGTTGGGAAACACTGCGTTTTAGAAAAAAATACTAGACAATTTTTAAAATAGTTTTGAATAGCCCTTAACAATTACATGGTCCCCTTGTCCATCTTGGACCCCACGTTGGGAAACACTGCTCTAAAAAAATAAATTATTAATATATAAATATTTTTATCTTGAATTTACATATTTTAAGGCAACAAATGTCAGCGGTGTGCAAATTCAGAAAGAAAATATGGGTCCGCTGTAACATGTGAGCAATGTAAACAAAGATGTGCTTTTGACAGACATGATGATAGTAAAAAGGTAGGTTTTATAAACCTGTAACAATTTGTGTAAAGTACTATTTTATAAACTTTACTATGTCATTAAATAATAAATATTTAATTGAATTTATTATGCAGGAGTAATAAAATTATCATATTTTAGAGTTACACAAAAGTATTTTTCCATATCCATAGTATTCTATGGATAGAATAATCAGATGTTGTTTTAGGTTGATGGCAAACTGCTATGTTGGCTCTGCACCCAATCATTGAAGAGAGCTCTTGCTAGAACCAAACAGCATCTTACTTCAGTTGACAAACACAAGCACAGATCTCACAAGTTAGTCTATTATAAAATTATATAAATTCTATTGCTACAAGCTAGTTGAATGATTATCTAGATATCAGATTTAATTATTATTTTCATATAATAAAATCAAAATATTAATATATATATATATATATATAAATATTAATATAATAAAAATAATATATAAGAAAGTAATAATTAAATCTGATAAAATCATTTGTCTATTACACACAAGATTTAATCAATATGCTAATAGGATTTTAAGTGTTATTACTTAATTAAAGTAAATTACTTTTTAATAAAAATATATTTAGATTGAAGTTTTCTAATACAGATCCAAACACAATCACAAAGAAAAGCGTAAATCTGACTCAATGAAAGGAAATGGTAACGATTTATCCATGGGTGATGCCCCATTGGAGAAAAAGTCCAAACTAAACCCACTTCAAGGTTTGTTCTCAGGTATATGTATATAATTTTTTATTATTTGCATTTTTTATTTGAGGCTTTATTGACTTTATAACTTATATCAATTCATAGAATGTTCATGCAGTATCTGATTAATAGACTTAATTATAAATGCATATTATGGCCAATGTTTAAGGAAGATAGGCATAGTTTTTCTTTATAAGCTTAGTCTTTGACAGTGTCCTGAGGTATTTTATTCTGAAAATATGAAATGTATTTTTTGGCCTATTATCACATTTTCCTAGTGTTCATATATATATATATATATGCTAGCAGACTCGGCCAAGCTTTGCTGTGGCTAAAGTTTTTGTTATATCATATAGTAGTCAACTATTCAAGGGAAACGGTAGGAGAACACCCACGCCAACAAAACTCCCAACGGTAGGGACCCATGGGGACCATGCTTTTTGGTGGTTATGCCATTAAATTGTAGCTTATGTGAAACGTTAGTACTTTCAACACAGCGCCATCTGTTAGAATTGTGACTATCAAATAATAAACAAATAATTTGCAATAAAATAATATTACGGGTATAAATGAAGATGTAAGCTATCCTATCTTTTAAGTTAGTTCAAACTGCGGTATGCAAATTTGATTGAAATTGGTTAAGTAGTTTAGGAGTCCATAGCGGACAATGAACGTGACACGTAATTTATATATATTAAGATATACACTATCAGGCTGGCATCATTAATTCATGAAGAAGCAAAACATAATAAGTAAAACTTTCATACCCATTTCATCATTAACTGTGAAGTAGAACCTCTTACAAGTTTTTCAAGAGAAAAGGGCATTGTTAAGGAGCATAAAAATAATAACCTGCCTGCATGGGTACCTTCTCATATGCTCCCTTAATAGTCTTGTCAATTTCTAACCTTGATTTGGTTTTGGGATTTTACAATTGCACAGATTATCATCATCATAAGAATTTAATAATTTTATGTCATAAATTTTATCAGAATCATTTGGGAAGACTGTTGTCTATTATTTTAAACAGATTTCCTAATACATTTCCAGGGGAATTAGATCCTAACAGTTCAGACCATGTAGTAGCTATGACACAATTGAAGGAAACTATTGCAAGTTTACAGAAGAAAGTGCAGCAGAAAGAGATGGAATTACTCTCCAAAGATAAATTAGTAAGGATTTTAATGTTTCTTCTTTTTTTCATTATCTTTCTATTCATAGACATTAAAACATTTTCGGTTAATTTTGATTAACCAATTTTAAAATTGTGGCCAAACCGATTTTCGTTATAAAACCTACTTATCTTTCAGATAACAGAACTTAAGGCCCAACACCACAATGATACAACAGACCTCCGTATCGAGATGAAGAACAAAGAGCGTCTTAATGAGACAAAGTTCGGCCTTATGAACAGCAAAATCCAGAATTTGCTTAAGGAAGTGGCAACACTGAGCAAGTCTGCTAAAAGAAATAATAAAAATATTAAATCTCTGACAAACGATAACAGTGGAAGTGGTACAGACAGCCCAAGCACCAATTAGGACAATTTAGGCACCGTACACACAATCGGTGAACTATGTTTTTTTTTCTGAGTTTCAGTTACCGTTAAAAAAAATTAGTTGACTGGTTCAAACTGTAAGAAACATTTTTATTATGAAGAAATCACGTGTTTATTGACATTGACATATAGCTGATTTATTCTAATTGAATTTTAGTTCAATGTAGTCTAAAACTTGTCTACCTAACTTTATCATATGTTTCATAAAGCCACTGTCGCAATAAGCATTTTCATGTATGTCTAACTTCATAGGAAATGGTTTCACCGTTCGCACTAACAATAAATTTTACAGCGTAAAAGTATAGTAACAAAAAAAATTAATAAGATTAGCTTTGTTCTTTGGATTGAAACTAAAAGAATTCGTCGCTTGAATATTATTCGTGTAGTGAATAATATAAAATATATGAAAATGACATCATCATATCAAGTATACCTTGACAAGACTATCGTTCAGCTTGCTACTGCGAAAACTAATATTGAATGCGAATTTCATTAACAACTAATTCAAAAAAGTAATACTGACTTGTTAATTAAATTGAAACCCTGACATGAGAGTGCATCGTATATTAAATTTAAACTATTTAAAAGTGTGAATGAAGGTTTGTCTAGTGTGTGCGGTAAGCGTTGGTTATTACCTTCAAAAGAGGTATCATTTTATTTTTTTACTCTGCAAATGGTTTCATTTGTAGTATTTATATGTTTAAGTGAAACTAGGTATCAATTTTAACCATTTTGTTTAGTGTAAGTGATGTGAAGTGAGTTTTTTAAGAGATGACATCTACATAATTGACATGACGACTATAAACATAAACAAAATGAATAATGTTCTAATTCTATATATTATCAATCAAGAATTGTATGCTTCTATCAAGATTTTCGATTGCCATGAAACATGTATGTATTAAAATAAGTCATCTCCTGAATGAATGTGTTAGAAATATAAGTAGAAACTGATGCGGGTCAATGGTATTCGTTAGAAAAAAAATCAAAGATCACATCCGTGATTACATTTTGTATATTTTTACATCATTTTTTTAATTTTAGAGTAAAAAATGTGATTCAGTAATTTATTTTATAGTTTAATATTGACAATTGAATATTTTTTGTAATCTAAATGTAATCATTTCATATATTTAATTTTACGCAGATTGATAATAGAAAATAGTTTTTGGCCAATGATTAAATAATCTTAGTACTCCGGACTTAATGAAGTGTACAAAAACTCCGTTATTTAAAAAAAAAAAGTGTATTTTTTTCAAAGAAAATCTTATATGAACACTATTTGGTGACACTTAACAAATAGACTGATTAATGCACATACAAAATAATGGTGATATTCTTTGACCGTACTACACGGGGTTTCTTTACTATTCTGCAAAGGTACCATTCGTACCACTTCATAAAATATGTCTAACATTCTATACTTATTAAGGCTTATACATAGTACGTTTATGAATCTGTTGTGATTACAAAATGGATTAAAACAACGTACTTGTTGCCATGGCTGGTTATAGAAAAGACTGTAATTGACCCATAAAGAGTAATTTAATACTCGAAAATAATTTTAACTTATCGACTCCTAATTCCATTGTCTCGTGATATAATTTAGAACAATGTAACAAAAATAAACTTTGAAAAATTAATTCGTCTTTAATTTTATAACCCTAATATTATTAACGTTTTAATGTATGTATGTATATTTAATTATTGACGCAATGTTGTGCTATAAAGTGAATTTTGGTGTTGGCTTATAGGTGTAGGGATTTATATAGTATATCACACGTTTTGGTATAGCAACAGTGTGTGACATGCATTTCATATTATTGTAATGTATATATTATATCATATATTTCCATTGTATAAGTTTTGCAAATGTTTAATTGCATTACTACTCTGTTTCCTCAAGGGTTGGTGCACATTTTGGTATGGCGACAGTGTGTAGCGCCGTTCTTCCCGCTCGCAATAAAATATTAGCTACCGATTATGTTTAATTTCCTACACACTCCTTAACTAGGTGGCTGCACACGTGCACAACTAAATAGATATTACTTAGTTTTGCTCTATGAAACTATTATAGTCGCCTAGTTAGCCGATGATTCTCGTGGGCGACTGCAATACTAAACACACCGCCACAGGTATTCCCACACCATCAATACGCGAGGGCGCAGAAGTGCGCTGCTGACAAGACCTCGTGCCTATTACTCCTGCGCCGACTACTTTACTACAGCAAGCATAAACTAAACAAACAAATTACCAGCAAATAGATATATTTAATGTAACTAAAAAATAATTTAAAAAGCTCTGGTATCTTTTATTAATAAAGGCTTTGTTATTCTTCCTTTATATTAAATATATAAGTAAGTAAGCTGTCAAATGGTACTTAGCTGTTTCTCTCCGAATCTCCATGTTTTCAATGAATTTATATTCATAAATTTCGGCCAAAATATATGTCAAGGTCAAAATATTGTCAGGTTTTATTTAATAAACAGAGTTGCCTTTATCTCTGACGACGCGTTAGATATAATACATTGAGGTATTATGAAACACGTCTTCCTTGTCTCTCTACTCACGTTCGGAGCATAAAATTGATTTTAAACGCTTCTTAATTGTTTACCTTTGTTAAACTTGTCTATCATATCGGCATTGTTGTCTTAAACGCACGAAATATCGTAATGACGTTATAACTAGGGCTGATAATATATTATATTATTTAGCCTAGCTGCCCCCGCGAACTCCGCTTCGCCTAAATAAGATTTTTTACTTAGCCTACCTTTTTAAGTAGCTAACGAACATTTGGAACATTTTGCTATATTAACCTAAACTCTAAGTGTGGTTTTACAGTGACGCTTTCGCCAGCGCAGTTGGTAAGCGTCGCGGGCCACGAGCTTTGCGTCTCATGGATCATTACATAGTCACGCGGATGGCCCGCGTTGACGGCAATTCAGCCGCGCTTTTCAACCGCGTGCGGGCGAGGAGTCATTGTGTTCAGTGTGCGTTGCACAGTCTCGCCGGTCGGACGCGCGCATGCGTACCGTCGTCGCCAAAATGAATGCGAATTATATCGATACGGGTCGATTGATTGAAGAAGTTCGCTTTCGACCGTTGCTGTGGGATCCATCGAACGAATTATACAAAAACAAAGACGCAAAAAATAAGGCTTGGGAAGAAGTTGGAGAAGCAATCTTTGGAGAAAATTACATAAAGAAAGACAAAGGTATGTTTATAAAATTTGTATTTTTATCAATTACATTTATAATATAAAATTTATATTATGTTGGTATAAAAGTCGTCGTTAAACATATGTAGGGTAAGATTTCAATCGATATGTAGGGTAAGATAAGGTAAATTGATCAATTTTACTTGTTGGAGCACTATCTTTATGGATTTAAAAATAAGATTGTGGATTTTTGATGATTTGAACACTCTTCAACGGTTTACTTGCAGAAAAAACACATTAGATTAGTCATAAATGACTATGAATCATCACTATAGTCTATACTTGAAAGGACGACAATGAATTCAATTCCACTAATAAGTTCTTTCAAATAGGTACTAGGTAGGTACCTCTAGAATATTTGTCTGTCTTGCCACGAAACACTGCCAGCAGGCGATATAAAGTAATCGGCAAACACTTCGCGTAGTGTGTTTCCTGTTCTAGAAACTGGCTGAAGATTCATGTCAATCAAACCACTAATGCTTAATAAGTCATTTCCATTGTAGCCGTCTCGCACTCTGATAAAATTGTGTAATACGCAACAAGCTTTAACTATAGTTTTTGCGTTGGAGAAGCTCACGTTCATTGGAGTGTGAAACACTCTAAACTTGTTTGATAATATTCCAAATGTACATTCTATGTACCTTCTGGCACGACTTAGACGGTAATTGAATATCTTCTGTTTGTGGCTCATATCATTTCGAAGATAAGGTTTCATCACATAGTTCGATATGCCAAATGCACCATCACCAATTATTATATGAGGTGCCACAATATTAGATCCTTGCAGGTACTTTGGAGCCGGTAACCTTAAATTATTTCTTTCTAACTGTTGAAATAGTACACTGTTTTGGAATATGGTGGAATCAGAGTTTTTCCCACAAGAACCAATGTTGACATAAGTAAAGCAATAGTTGGCATCGCACATTGCCAGAAGGACAATAGAATAAAAATGTTTGTAATTGTAAAACATTGACCCTCCACCTGCGGGATTAACTATGCGTATATGTTTACCATCTATTGCCCCACAACAGTTAGGAAAGTTTGCATACATCTCAAACTCTGCACTAATACGTTGCCACATTTGCGTTGTCGGTTGAGGAATGCATTCTTCGCGTAGTTTTTCCCATATCTCACAGCAAACTTCCTTGACGATTTTGCTTATAGTAGTAACGCCCATTCTGTATGTGACATGTAGATCGGAGTAAGTGTTCCCAGTAGCTAAGAATCTGAAAAAAATATATATAATTATTAGAACTAGTAGAAAGTTCCAAGTAGGAAAGGATTCATAAAAAGTACAAGTGAGAAGGCGTGATACACAAAATATTATTTTTGCCAATTTTTTTTTGTTTCAGATAAGCTTTTACGTCAAAGATGGAAATCTGCAAGAGATGGATATTTCAAAACCAAAGCTAATATGAAAAAAGCACCATCTGGTAGCGGGGCAAAAACCGTTACAAAATACATTTATTTCAAAGAATTAAACTTTCTTGATCGTATCACTGAAAACGAAGTTTCAGAATCTATGTACAACATTAATGAACAATCAAGTTCATCTGAAACAATAGCTCACGTAGTAAATAACGACGAAATTTCTGGCTCTTCTCAAAACAGTTCTACTCCGGTGGCTGACCAAGATAAACCAACATGGACTCGGAAGAGGAAACATGAACGGGTACAAGAGAACTCCGCGTTTGAGAAAAAGTTGGTAGATTTGTTAGACAAAAATATGCCAGACATAAGCTCTGACGATTTGTCATTTTTTAATTCTCTAGGTCCAATACTAAAATCTTTTAACAGTTATAAAAAACTATTATTTCGTGCCAAAGTATTGCAAATCGCCATGGATCTCTCCGCGCCAACTTCAAGTGGCACTACGTCGACGTCCAACATCTTGTCACCAGAACATAACTCAAATTCTACTACAACATCAACAACCAATCATTCTAATGATACTACTACGCAACGAGGTTATCAATCAGCAAGTCAATATTACACCGTCATGTCACCAGAAAATGATTCTAATTCTTCTGTAATGTGTGCAACCAATTCATCATATTTTTCAAACCAAACGCTACCAGTCAACGAATCAATGTCTAGTACCACCACTCAGCAAGGCTATCAAACAGCAAATCAATATGATCCTCATTCAACAGTCAATAATTCTGTTCAGCAAAGCTGTGAAGAAATACAGCACTTTCCAAATATTGCATCAGAAAACGACAATTTCTATTAATTACATTTCAACGAGTTTTGTTTTTTTGATTGTTTAAATTTGTAAATAAAGTAATTACTAAAAATTAAATAGTATTTTTCATGCCACTTACCTTAAGGTAATCGCCAACTTTTCAACTGGTTCTATAGGTGCTCGACGTAAACTTGATCTTTTTAAATTATGTTCTATCTTGCAGAGTAATTCATCAAATGTTGTTATAGACAGACGAAAATGTTTAAAGAACTTGTCACTATGTTCTCTTAAATCCGCAAACGATGTAGAGAACGCGCCTCTCAGCAATCTAGTGGCATTGTAAGGATGTACTTGTATACGTCGTCGTCGTTGCCTTTTTTTCCATAAGTAATATAGTATAATAAATACGAGAAGTCTCATCACGACTGTATGAGCCGGCAAACCGATCACGACTGTACGAGGCGGCTAACCGCGCGACTAGCTTTAAAACTAGTTTTATAGTTTCGAGCGGGTCATCCGCGCGCTTACCACCCGCGCGGACAGAAGCGTCACTGTAAAACCACACTAAATGGGTTAGCATAGCAAAATGTTCTGTGTTGGAGACTATTCGCTTTTTCGTAATAAAAACCCAAGTACTAGAAAAAAGTTGCGCTTAGCAACAAATTTTTCGATTCACTTTTATTTATAAGTATAGATTTATTTAGTAGCTTAGATAAGCAACCTACGTATTGTAAAGATTCAAAAGTAGGAGTGCCTCCACTTATGCCTTGCTCACAAATTGATACTATCCTAATAGTCCGGTCAATTTAGACATAAAAAATGGTGGTCAAATAATAAAAATTCCCGCAAAGTTGAATTTTGGTGGAGAGATGGGTTTTTTTACCATGACAAATAAAGTTTTAAAAATCCCCATCGATCCTATGTGTGCTACAAAAGTTATTCGGGGTCATAGGTTAAAATTTGAGGTTTTTTGAATTTTTCCAGCCAAAGTTATAGATCTTGAAATTCTCATTAAATTTGTTGTATTTTTCATTTATCCATTTATAATTATTATTAGTTCCTATTACTATGTAGGTTAAGAATATTGTAAATACTTTATCGAAATAATATATTACGCAATTTTCTAACTAAAACATCAATATAATATCTTATGCATTTCAATACGCAATACAAAGAGTTTATGATTCACAACGAAATCAGATGATTCTTTATTTAATAATTAAATTATTAGGTATGTTGTCAATGTCAATTATTATAGTAAAAGTAAGGAGACCGTTCACAAGTAGAGGTGGTCAGCATATTATGATTCACTACGCTCCACCTAAGGATAATAAACTCTGAAAATAGCAAATTGTATTTCCCATGTCCAGGAATTTGATGAGTACTTGCGTGACTAGTAAATTTATTTTATTCGGTTTCAAAAATGTGGTTTTTTAATTGTTAATTATTGGGGTGGTATCTAAAAAATTCTCGTCGAACTGATCAAGTTCTGTTCTTCTTCAAGTCGGTTACAAATTACGTTTCACACTTTTGATAGACACACTTTGAAATATAACTAGTAGTAGTACTACTAAGACTGAACTATTCATTTGTCATTAAAAATTAGCCAAGATTTGGCATCTTTAATAATACTCATAATTGTTTTTGCTGTGATAAATAACGTGTGATTATGGTTTGTTTAAATGGGTGGCACTCGCGTAAAACACAATGTATTGGCATTATTTATCCTCGTCTGATATGAAGGTAGATTATTTTCAACGGGGCCGTGCTAAAGGGAAGTTTCAATATTGTTACTTACTACGGTAATTTACGCTAAGAAACTATATCATAAAGGTTATCTTTACATTAAATAAAATGAAGTTCCTCACTCGTATTCATCTGTCTGTATGAACAAGATTAATTCAAGAATTACCAACCCGATTTTGGTAGGTACGATTTTCAGTAAATACGTAAAAAAAACACAATTGAAAAGGAAGGGAAAAAATGGGAAACACGTTACCTTAAATGAATTAAATTTCGTCAAAAACAGTTTTATTCACTTTTACGTAAGCGGTTTCGATTGTTCACCGTAGTACCTACCTACATTACTATCAGCATCTACAAACTGTATATAATGTTAAGTGAGACCACAGTCAACAAACCTCAGTCTTGTTGCATTAGCGGCAGAACATTAGTCGTTAAAAATGTATCGGTTTGTGCTTTTCTTAAGTTTGTTTTCTTACGCAGCGTCGAAGTGTTAGTATCAATCTTTTAATAAAAAAATAGTACATAATATGCCATGTACTAAAATGATTTTTTTTTGGGTGATATTCAAATTCACACAAACAAATTCACATGAACACTCGTTCTGTTTTAGCTGAGCTGTCATGTAGACATATTCGCGAATTCGTGGATAGGCATAATTATTGGAGGTTAAAATTGGCGAAGGGTGAAATACCTAATCAACCGGCGGCATCGGAAATGAAGTATATTGTAAGTTTTATCTTAAGTAAATGTAATCATAATAATAGTCAAAATAAATATGCCAGTCAGTGACAGTCAATATTTTTTCTAGATTTGGGACGAGGAGTTGGCAGCAAAAGCAGATAAATGGGCCTCCAATAATGAATTTAAGCATAACCCGGATAGAACTGTCGGTGAGTTATTTTATGTGGAAGGCCTACAAAGCTTGTGGATAATATAATAACTAGGTTTAGGCAAAGTGGTTTCAACGAGTGACTCTCATCCCTGACATCGTAATAATAATAATAATAATAATAATTTATTGCATATGGTACAGAAATGTGTCAGGTGGTACAATCATAAGTTCGCATATTCTGCCACACACAATGACGCGCAAATTTGTATTTAAAGGAATTTTACATTTTACATTATTAGTCATATGAATTGGTCAGTTTTTATATTATTTGTATCATTATATTATTGTACATATCATATCATACGTTAGGTTCAAACCCCGGCGGTACGGTGAAAGAAAACATCGATAGAAAACAGGCATGCCTCAGACCCAAAAAAGTCGACGGTGTATGTCTTACACAGAAGGCTGGTTACCTATTTTTTAATTAGAAAAAACAAATGATCACGAAGCATATACAGAAATCTGAAGGCAAATACCTAAAATAAAATAATTAAACAGTCGTTTATCATGTAATAATAGTAAATTGCAATCAAGCCAAATGCGCCGCTTTAATTAGCGTGTTTTTCGCGTTTTTTTATTTTGGGATAGTTCCCAAGATGTTCTTTTAAATTTCATTAAGAAATATACTGATGTAATGTGCGTGAAATGTTAGAGCAATGCATTTAATTTCACAGACTAATGTATCTAAATACATAATATATTAATACATTGGACTACTGTATCTGTTTCCTTGATAACTTTTCTTCATAAACGTCAGCCTGGAAAAAAGGGCGATTTTTGGATCTAAGATACAGTCTAGAATTTGTCTTACGCGACATAAGTTTTGATTAGGAATAACGAAACTTATATGTTTGTAATCCTTAGACATGCGTATGATAGATAAATATGCAGTATTTGTTGCCCACAGAGATTTTATTAGGATTTTTAAAATGAAATATTGAAGTTATCACTTCTATACCAAAGCAATATACTTATCTAAAATATGTTTTTTTCATTATCTATTAAGTAACACATTTAAATAAAGACTGTTGATTCAAACTCTATTGAATCAACGACAATTTTTCACCATATAATTTAATGTTCCAGGTTCAAATCGCTTTACTACGGGTGAAAATATATTCTGGACTGCTTCCACTGATCAGTCATACAAATTTGAACCGAGAAGTGCAGTGGATTCCTGGTTCAGTGAACACAAAGACTTCAACTATGGACCTTTGCAATCTTGGCAATTTCTGCCTTCTTCTAAGATGATTGGTCATTACACACAGGTGATTGAAGATTGGATAATCATTTCTTCCTTTTGAAATGGTTTTGGTGCTATAGTGAAGCAGAACTGATGATAATTAATTTAAAAAATTATACCCATCTGTCTCCATTATTTCTCTTCATTTAATGAAACCTGTCCCTGTTAGTTAAAGTTAAAATTATCAAAAAGTATCATTTCGGTATGACTAAGTTTAATAAAAGTGAACAAACACTACAAAATAAATTTAAAAAAAATTTACGAAATTTTGAAATTTTTTATCCAATTCCAATACCTACAGATCCATCTGGTAATCTAAATTTTTTAAGGCGGTTAGTTATAAGTAATTACCACATCGCGTACGTGATTGAATTGTATTTTAGTGCATAATTTATTTTATTTTTATTTATGCACTAAAATATATAAAAAAAAAAATATTTCAGGTGGCATGGTCCGACTCAATTTATTTAGGCTGTGGGGTCTCTAAAGCATATAAAAATGGATGGGTTAATTACTACGTTGTATGCAACTATGGACCGACGTAAGTAGCCAAAAATATGTTTAAACCCTTTTAAACTGATATAAACGCGAATTTAACCTAATTCGACGCCCCGATTGTAACACGGTTACTAAGATAGTTAATTCGCGATTGAATCCGTTAATGAAGCTTTATTTAATTATGTCGCGTAAACCAATGAATATAATATGTATTATGTTGAGTTATGAGTTCATAATGACCCAACAACTCCGGTTGATATGTCATGTGCAATAAACACTTATCCACGGAACTAACTTTTGTATTAGGTACATTTATAACTACGGTCTTATTTTTATTTGCATTATATTTAAACAGTAGACAGTACAGATTATATTTTAAATAACAAGAATATACCCTCGCCTTCAAATGATTGGGGGAGTGTAATTAACATGTGTGTAAAATCGACATTATTTGTAAGTTAATATTTTTGTAATTTTTTCATAAGACAGATAAAAAACAAGAGAATCTGGATCTTAGCATTCAACAAAATTTTGCAGAAGTCAACTTGACCGCGTTAATATGGCAACTATGGTTTTCTGTTAATTGACGTTTCCGGCTAATAAATAAATTAAAAAAAGTTAATTGACGTTGCAGTCTTTTGCGATCGCTGAATAACGAGTTTTTTTAATGTCATAAATTTACGTTTATATTGGGTGAAGAGGTTTTATTTATTTTTTTTTATTTTTTGTCTCTGGTGTAGTCTACATTTATTTTCGTTAATCAAAAATTTCTATAAATAGCTAATTGGTTTTGTCACTAATATAAGGTAGCTTTTACAATCAGATTTTCTCACTTAGCATAAATTAAATACACCTGTTTGTAATTATTTTGGTTACAGTGGAAATTACTTGGGCAGGACCCCCTATCCCGCCGGAAGGCCGAGTGGACAGCTCGTATGTGCCAACGATTGCAGTAGATTCTACGGGGACAAGTGTTAATATGATATATCTATTTTAATTTAATTTATGCTATTGGTTTCAATTATATTTATTCCTAATTCTATGTTTCTTAATTATTCCGTATGCGATATAATTCTGCGTTAAGATTTATAGTGAAAAATAAAATTGTATAAGTAAAGGATGAAGTATTCAATTTCGTACCTTTGTTGAATATTTGTATGACAATCTTTTAACAAAACTACTTTGTCAAACTAATGGTAGATGTACTAAAATCAAGGCCTAATTACTTTCTTTCATTTTATATCTACCGTCACATTTGATCATATTTAAGTTATACATACAGTTTTAAGGAATTTTAATAATTTCCAAGTTTGTTTTGCTAAGGTGGACAAAAACTCGTTAAATATTTCGTTTTTACAAGATTCAGGTAATTGTATCTTGAATGTACTTTATCATTATGTTAATAGTATTATCGTAATACTGACACTTATAGAATGGTATGGTTAATACAATATTTTGGTCATTACTCTAATTATTAAACTAATTCACCAGTGGGGAAGTGATTTCAGTAATTGCTCTAGCTACCTTACAGCGCAGGAAAACAAAGGTTATATTTTCTTTACAGAACATAAATATTATGGAGAGTCGCGTTTAAACCAGTATCTGTTTGAAGTCATTGTACAGAGTGTTATATGTATGTCGTCGTGTAAGGGTGGTGTGAACTAATTGGTCCTAAGTTCGTGCCCTAAAAACCTGACCTGAGTTCGTTGGTTACAAACATCAGACAACCGGCATTTCTTTGACTATGACGTGCGCCGACTGCCAACTCACTTAACTTGGTGGAGTTACTCTAAGGCATATGAAGCCGATCATGTGCTTGCCTACGAAGACAAATTACCAACGAAACAGATCTTAGCCCTCTGTGCTTTGTAGACATTTATGTTCCTATATTTTTAGTCCTGCCCGTAAGAAAGTTAATTTGATGTTGATTAGGATTTTGATAAATAAAGATCTTCCCAGCGTCAGGTTCATAACTCTGAAATTATAATCCACCAGTAGAATAATTTTAATCTGTACATGAATTAATTTTAATTATTTGGGTTATATTTACGATAATTTTGTCAAGAATATAAGCCATACGGTTTCGTTTCTCCTTAAGGATTTATCATACAATTTGTATACATTATAAATTATGTAATGTATGTTTATGATTCGGTTTTGTTTAGTACTGCGCACAGCTTACTTCAATTCAAAAATTTTATTCTACTTTGTTAACTATTAAACAATAATACAGTGATGCTACAATATAGGTTTTGGCATCAGATAGCATCCGTGGGTGCACAAATGCGTGATCACCCTTCTGTGTCTATTACATTTTACATACTCTTCGTATCTGTACCGTTACCCTGGTTGTACCATACCATTTGTTTAGTTTAGCTATTATATTTAAATTATCTTTTTTTACAGATTGTGTAGACCTCTAAACTATGCTAATCGAGCTGGGATATATTTCAGGGGTTATAAGTTGGACATTTTCCGGATCCGTACAATAAGCGCGCCCGGGAACTCTTCGGTCAATTTGCATAGATTCTTACGGTATGATTTATCTTATTGTGAATACTATAGGCAAGTTAGTAAGCTGGTGATTTTAAAGTGTACCCTTGTTCCAATAATGATTATCTCCTCGCATGGATTCTTTTTATATGATGTGAAATAAATAGGCCAATAACCACGACGTTTTTGATCATACTACCTATTCAACATTTGTAGGAGTTTTATTATGCAACTGAGTGGTAATAACAAAAATGTTATCTACCTACTGTAGCGGTAGTTTGTTAGCGATGGTTCTACGCCCTTTATTTGAAAATTGGCAGTAAATATGAAAATCAGAATACATAAGTGATTTTGATTTCATTCATATTTTTCTTATTTGTGATTATTCCAAAATTTTAGAACAAATAACACGTTTCTTCTATCGTAAAATGTTTTCATCTATACACTTTTTGGTGGGTAACTGGTGATATTCAGAAACAAAACTTACCGCTAATGCTTAGTTCACACGCGCGCGTTCAACTCTACATTCAACGTGCACATTCACATTCACGAGCGTGTAAACGGTACGCCCGAGCCCGTGAACGCGCCTGTGAACGTGAATGCCGCGAATCGGGCAAGTGTCGGTTTTTTGGCAAAGTTCAAAGGATGAATGTGCGGGCGCCCGGTGACTGTTCACACGCGCGCAGGCAGTCAGTCTCTCCCGCGCTTTCGCGACGAGTGGATCTTCATTCAACGTTGCTAAGAAAGTCGCTACGATCGGAGATTACAACATGGCGGAATATAATAATTATGTTTCTTTTTCCAATAAAAATAAGTTAAGCCAAAGGATATGGCAGCAACAACACCGAGATCCTCGCTGCTCGCCATTCTGGCACTGACTGGCACGACGGCGTGCATGTGAACAGCTTGAATGTCCGCCGGCCCGGGACGGGCTGCATGCCGCGCAGCCCGCCAGGCAGCCCGCCGGGCTGCACGGCGCGCGTGTGACCGTAGCATAAGACGTAACCTCAGAGACTGTTGTCAGGGCTAAAACAAGTTGCGACGAAGCCAAGTACATACTCGTATCCCGAAACATTGTTCTTGTCAAACTTGGCGAAGCCTGATTTCTATTAGGTACTTTTGGTAGGATTACAGATTTTTTTACTAGACTATGAAACTATTTAAAAATAAAGTTATTTCAAATGCTTATTTCAACATATTAATAATATCACCTGACTCTGCAACATTTGAGAATCTATTTAGTAGAACTGTAAGGTGAAAATAATATCAAGTTAGTTAGTAGTTTTTTTAATCCAATAAAGTAGAAGTGCGAACTTTTAATTAATTAGCGAAGTGAATAATTTCAAGGTTAATTTGTGTGATATGTTAAACATTATTGATTTTATTTTGTTACATGATTGTCCGTTTTGGTGACGCGTATGTGTCATACAGTAAAGTATGAATCGACATTCTATATTATGTTAAATACCGGTTGTCATTGCTTGTTGTTAAGTATTCAGAAAGCTAATTGGAACATCTGGTATTTTCTGAAAGCACTACGCCTCGTGAAAGTTAACTTTAGAAAATTAACGGGAGATGCTTTTCTAATAGGTACTATTTCTTTCCGTCCTGGTAAAATTAGAGAAATTATTAGGCTTAGAACAAACAGCGTTAGATGTTGGTTAGAGTTGATAAAAGACGAAATTAAAAAGGAGCGCTTTCTTATGGATGAAATTCCTAAATTGTAACTTAAAAATATAATTTCAGGAACAACACCAATGGAAAAGATCGGTGGTTATATTGCAGACATGCGTGAGATAGTAAATTGTACTAATATTTCTTATGAAAGCTATGTAAACCGCTACCTTTTTGTGTAGTTTTTTCGGTGTTCAGAGAAATTAGGGTAATTGACTATTATTATATTATCATCTGTATTTGATATTGTTAGCATTGGATGATAAGGACTGGTATTTAGGCTTAAAAGCGTGCAAAAGTTATTACCATGGTATTACCAGACATGTGCCGGAATATGGTTATTACCAAACAGCCCCACAAAGCGGCACAGTTTTCGTTAACATTGATACAGTTCAAGAACACACTCGATGTCTTAAACATATTTTCGACGATTAGTGACATATTCCACCAAGTTTAATTTATTAGGTCGGGCATGGTATTACCAGACATGTACCGAATATGGTTATCCATGAAAGCTGTTGAAATCGAAATCTAAAGGACATTAACTATTGTAGTCCTTAAATTTATGCTATTGTACGAGTACAGTAATTGTTGGAATGGTTTCAGATTAGGGTATTCAACATATTTTTATTAACAACTAATTAACTCTTGTATCTTGTATAAGACATGTGTAATGTCTTGTACATAATTATTGAAAACTTATTATAATTCAATACATAAGAAATTATGATAGTCATTAATATTCAATTTATGTACTATAAAAACATATATGTAAATAGCATGGCAGTTTATTTTGCATTCTTTGGCAAGTTATACATTCATATCTTATACATTGAGTTCAGTCTTATCTTCTCTCTGGTATGCACTTAAAACTATTCCTATATATTAATAGTACTCTTTACCCTTGATATTATAAAATAATGCTATTTTGAACATTGAGAACACTACTATTGACTGAAGATTAAATCGTAAATAAATAACTATATTATTTATTATATTTAGGGGTCATGCATGTTACTACATATAATACGTATACATATAATAAGCGTGAGTTTAATTTTCTTTTTAATTTATAAGTAAGTCTATAATTGTTACAATAACCTTCATTTTGTTATACAAATATACCTACACGAAGAAACAAATTTGCGATGTTTGTCTGAGGTAATGTAATATCACACATATGGACCTTTTTTATCGGGACATTTTGTTCATCGATTTTTCCAAACTTTGCCATTTTGCCAAACCGATTTAAAAGATGGTTCTTTCCTTTTAGATGATAAATTTGATCTTAGCAGTGGTGCCATCTTTAATTTGATTCCTTTGCAAGTCTGTTACTACAACATCCAAAAGAATACATTCTTTTGATTATTGGCTGATCCTGAAAAATAATAAAAAATTCACCTTATATATATCTTCTCTTATAAAAGTACTATTTGTTATTCATCTGTTTCTCAGGGCATTATTGAATGTCTGGTAGAAATTGACTTTTTACGATCAAAATCATTTATACTGAAGAACTAAAAACGGAAATGTAGTGCCTCAGTATTGTTTTTTCTCTTTTACCTATAGATTAAACGAAATGTTGAATATTGGAACAAAATGTTGAATATAGAAACGACAATTTGAAGGTGTCTTTAATTAACTGTATCAAAATATGTCAAATGGATATTGTAAAAATAACTTTAAACTTTTCAATTTAAAACGTACGTATTAGTTATTTTTATATAAAAAAAGTACCAACCTTTTTGTACATTTCCACTCGGCCCAATACAAAAATCGTGAATTTTCAGTCAATAAACGTCTGAACACTATCGAAACGGTCACGGTACTAGAACTAGCATTGATATAATTGTCTGTTATTTCTTTTGATACGCTGACCTTTAGTCGATAATGTATGCTAATGATGTCACCCACGTTCACGAAACTATAGTGGAACTAAGCACTACACTTCATCGATTAGAAACACCGATTATTGTTTTCGAGTTGACAGGTTAGACTATTATTCATTAAGAATTTCCCATTGATTGTTACTACTTTCAAATGATGCGCATCATACAGTATATTTTTGATTACTGTACACGAAAAAAATCGAAATTATTGCCATTTTTCATGCATGGTGTTAAGAAAAATGTAGCTATATAGATAATAAAATTTGATAGGTCAGCATAGTAATTATCCTTTTGTAGAAGAATTGGCATCATTATAATAATGCCTTTTATACAAAATCTTGTCAAATTTCGCTTATTTTCGCTAACTTCGATTTTAGTCATAGTGTTATTTAGTTAATTATAAGCCAGAACGATAAAATACAAAAATTGATGTTTTGAGTTGTGGTTCTCAGAGATGTTCACAATCGCAGAGTAAAATCGTAGCATATTAACTTTCATGGTTGATAATTTTTGAGGATTTATTTTATGTGATTACATAAAACCATTACTTTTAGATACTATATTTTCATTATGATGATAACTTTTTGAGTACTAATTAAAGTCACAATTGTACCGTACGTTTCCAAAATTACTTCGATACATTCATAATAAAACCGGTCCTTGTATATTGCAAATTTTTGTAAGACAAGTTCACTATTGTCTAATGATATAAATAGAGCATATGACGTAATCAATTATGTTTTGCAGATGTCAGTATTGGTCTCAGCTTAATCATGTTCGTTCACTATCATTCTGTTTAACTATTACGAGAATATGGGACTTTTTGCCCTCTACTCAACTTTTACATAATGGACCTTAAAATTAGGCGTAATTGAAAAAGTTTCTACATTTTTTTTACAGAAAATTATCAATAGTCCAGTTGGTAATTATTTGGCCTGTATGTATCCTATTCCCCAGTGCGGCCAGATCGTGGGTAAGAGGTACCGCCACCCAGCATTACGCACCGTGCTATTTCGTCTAGAGAAAGGGAACTTTTTATCCACGATCTGACTGAACTGCTATTTTCATTGGTAGATGGGAAAGTAAAGACGGAAAATTAAACTTATTGTATCATTATACGTATATTTTCATAACAATAATAAGAACATAGAGTACGCATTGTGTAGTATAGTAACAAGTATTTTACAAAACTATTGATCTAATGTATTTAATGATATAAACTTGATAATATGTAATAAAAATAATATTTAAGAGATTCGGTGGCCTAGAGCCTGTTTTTGATGAGTTTCAATTCTGTCCTGTGACGTGCAGAAAAAAGTCGTTTCGAGATAAATGAGCTTTAAGTTTGAAGTAAGTATTATTTACTTTTGTATCTGCTTTTGCACTGACCTGCAGAACTTGAAATATCTTTAATATCATGGCAAAAATTTAATAGTAGAGTCTTAAAAGATAATACTTTTTAAAGTCGAAGAAAAAAAATCGATTTCGAGAAAATTCGAGACCAACAGATTCTACTAATACGTCAATCAGCTCATTAATTAAATTATCACGCCAGCAATATTTTCTTACAGCCTAATTATTTTTCAATAATATTTTGATGTTTGCCTCTCATTTCTTGCATTTTGTTACGAATAGTGTTCAAAATCAGCTGCAAATTAAATTCAACCCAATTTTGTTCAGCCGCATGTTTTTTAACATATTTCAATAAAACTGTTCTTGCATGTTCATCTAGACCGGGCCTTACACTTGTTCCCTCCAAGTCAAATGCATTGGGTTTTTTTCCAGTTACAGAACATATACTTAATGCGTTCGCGGTAAAAATTTCCAGTAACAACGATCGCGCAAGGGTTTTGCTGTCTTTCGACGTTATTTTAATGTTGCTTAGTTGAATGGCGTCTATGTACACTTGTGAATGTGGTAGGAGTTCATCGACACCACTTTTCTTTTCCCGATGCTTTAGGGTCCATCTTGAGTCATTCGGATCGTACTCTGGTGGTAAAGTAAACTTGCGCGCTTGGCCACGGATCTTATTTAGTGGATTATTATTTTTAACTTCTGTACCGTCACTATTGTGTTTTTTCTCTTCCTTTTTTCGAGCATCATTTTGTACTTTTGATCCGGTTGCTTTTTCTGAATTATTTTCACTTATATTTACTTTCATCATAATATTTTCTAATTCTTTGACTGCAGGCTCTAGATCACCAATATCAGGACCAGCACAGACTTCATTCGTTAGCTCAATAAACTGTTTTATGATCTTACAATTTTCCGCAAACGCAAGTTGCATTTTCTCTAACATTAATTGGTTTATTTCATACTTACTATGAAGTTCTTCCAATGTTTCTTTAAAATTATCACCAAAGACTGATCGTAGAGCCAATATAATTGTCCATTTCTTCATAAGGTTATTTTCTGATGGTTTATTTTCTTGGTTTTTGTTAGTTTTATCGCTTTCTTCAACACATTGGCTAGTTTTCGGAAGATTCTCTGTTGTGGCTTGATCTGGCAAACTAACGGTATTATTGCCTGATAAAGATATTCTGAGTGACTGTCTTGTCAAATATCTTCTGGCTTGGGGGGAAGCATCGGCAGTTCCAACTTTGCTTTCCTTTCGGCCTATTCTTCCTTCGCCATTAGTCAAGTCAAGTTGCTTTGGTATTTCTTTACTCACTGGTTCTGCATCACTGGTCAGAGTTGAAATTGTACGGACTTTGTTTGTTTTTGAGCTCGATTGTGATTCGAGTTCTTTCGTGTTCGATGTTGATGGTACATCTGGAATGCAATTTTTAAGTATTAGCGACCCAATCGAAAGAAATACTTTTAAATGTCAACAGAATACTATATACCTTCGACTATTTTCGTGCTGCTCTGCTCTTGATCGCATATTTTATTCAGTATCTTGATGTAGTTTCTTGCGTCCTTATAGGACTCTATAAAAAGAAAAGACAATTTGGCACCCGAAAAGAGGCTAAATTTCAGAATTAATAAAAAATAAGTACCTACTAGGATTGTACAAAAAAAAACTATAAAATCTTCTAAAAATAAAACTATATAATTATATATAAATCTACATGCATGAATATATCAACAATATGTTTTTTCTGACTCAGCTCGTCAAGTTAAGTCGGAATATAGCAAAATTTTTCAAATAGCGGAGGTTGAACTGTTTGCAAATTTGTATCAGATACTATCTGCTCGCTACCCAAAAAAGAGGCCTTACAGTGAACATAAAACGATGATTGTTACAACTTACCTGTACTGTATTTTATATTAGCCAAAAAAACTGTCCAGTTTTCTGAGAATTCTTGTTTCTTAACACGTTTTTTTACTTCTGATAGTACTTCAACGGGAAATTTAACAAGAGCTAGACCATCTGTTGTTTCACCTAACCTTATCCAAGAATTCGGAACGCAAACATATTTTTCAGGATCCATGTATGGAGGTTCCAATAACTCAATCACATGAAACTTATACTCTTTCTGTTTACTCATCTGAAAATAAATCGTGAAATTAATCGAATTTATCACCGCTATGACGGCCGTCATGCAAATGACAGCACCGCTATTTGACGTTACGGTGACACTCAACGTTCTTTAGAAAACCTACTCCGATGTTATCTACTATAGACAACGGATGAGTGACGTCACCCAACGCTACATTACGGCCGTTAGATAACGGCATCGCTTTTTTAGGAAACCTTAGCTTTAGTTGTCTAAGATTCTAGCCCCATAATGATCGGACTTAGAATTTCCCCATAGGAAGTTGTGCATTGAAATCTCGCATGACCAAATTAGGGCGCGGGAGGGAAAATAGAATGTTACAAATATCGCCAAAGACTTCAGTGGAAGGGTGATGTATATACAAATATTATTTACACTAGCAGCAATAATGGAAAATTTATCACTGTGATTATTGAAGGGTATGTAAACAAAGGGCACACCTCCTCTAAGAATTAGTGCAACTCCACCATACCTGTTCTGTCTTCTCTAAGACAGATATGTCCTGGAATTCTAAAATTGAATCCGGGACGAAGCCAAGTCTCTTGAAGAGAGACGACAAATGGTTTGTAATTATTCAATAAAATTAGTGCTCCGGCAATTCCATTGAATCACCAGAGACTGGTTTCGTGGATGGTCCTGACTGTCCATGAGTTAAAAAACTTTTTGAAGAAGGGGCATTGTGGGTCGGTATTTTAATTATCAGAAAGGTACTGAATTATAGAAATGATGAGATCCTATGTTATTATTTCTAACAAATCATTGTAGTTTTTTAGACAACCTGTAGAAAAGGAAGTAATGTTGCTGTAATCTTGGATAAACTCTGCATGCGCTTTTTGTTTTTGACGAGCTTTGGGTTTCATGAATACTGTTTTTCTAAATGCCTGTGTAAATTATAGGGGCTGGACATAAGTAATACTCGGACCAGAAGGGGCCGAAGAAACAGAAGCAACAACGTCGGCATAAGATTTAGATACTGGTGGATGGACTTAACTGGCTTCTGAATATGATATAGTATTTCTAGCCATTGTGTCTTTGATAGATTTTTGCGTAGCGTACTCTGGGCACTTTTTGTCTGTCGCAAAATGGGAACTAGAACATAATATACACACATTAGCATCTCTTTCAGACTTGCAGCTTATACTTAAATGGTTGTCACCGCATTTGTAATACGTTGGATTACCTCTGCATTGCATTTTGGTGTAACCAAAATGGCAGCAATTAAAGCATTGCAGTGTGGGGTAAATGTAAAGCTCTACAGGTAGGGAGTTAATAAATATAAAGACCCTGGGAGGTAACATCTTCCCATCAAAGGTTAAAACTACAGTCTCAGTTGGAATGAACTTGGGCGTCTTGCCTTCATACACCTTTCTGTTTAGTCTCCGAACTTTTAAAATGCTTCCACAGTTCTGCGGAATCTCAATATTTTATGTAATGTCTTTCTCGTCCCAGTCACATGGAACACCTCTCACTATTCTCATGCGGATGATAGTGAAGGCCGGAATAAATGGTTTGTATTTATTTATTAACGTCAAGAGATTTGTAGTTTAAATTTAATGTGTTAGCATCCTGAAATATTTCAAATTGTAGGGACAAATAAAATAAAATATGTTTATTTTGGAACATAAGATACATGTATCACTTATTCCACGTCATTAAATTTGAAGGCATCCCTACTCATCGGCAAAGAAGACAGAGGGTGTAGGCCGAGAGAAAAAGCCGGCGAAAAAAACTCTCGGTACTCTTTTAAAACAGCAAATCATCAAACAACACTTATTTAAAACAAATATCGCAAATTAATTAGAAGTAACCTGTCTAGCACTAGTCCCAGGCCATTTTATCAACTAGATAATCGTTGACTTTATAGTAAGCCTTTTTACACAGCTTTTCTTTAATACATTTCTTAAATTTATTGAAAGGCAGTAATAAAAGAGCCTCTGGGATTTTATTAAAGAAGAGTATCCCTTTCCCCAAAAAAGAATTACTAACTTTAGATAGTCTAGTACGGGGAAATTGCAGCCTGCGTTTGTTCCGTGTATTAACATTGTGCGTATGTTCTATTCTAGTAATCTTATCACTATTTTTGTATACATACATAATATTTTCATAAATATATTGCGAGGGAAAGGTAAGTATATTAATTTCCTTGAATTTATCTCTAAGAGATTCCCTACATTTTAAATTATAGATTGCACGAATAGCCCTCTTCTGCAGGATGAAAATAGTTTCGACATCAGCAGCATGACCCCATAATAATAAGCCATAAGTCATTAAGCTATGAAAGTAACTAAAATAAACAAGTCTAGCTGTATCGACATCAGTTAATGAGCGAATTTTTTTAACCGCGTAGGCTGCAGAACTAAGTCTCTTCGCCAATCCGTTAATATGAGGGGACCACTGAAGTTTTGAATCCATGGTGATTCCGAGAAATACAGTTGTATCATCCAGATTCAATTCCTCCCCGTTTATAATTGGTCTAGTATCCATAACCCTTGCATTTTTGCACAAAATTTAATGCATTTTGTCTTTTTTGCATTAAGTAGAAGGTTATTCATACTAAACCAATGGACAATCGAAGACAGAGCATTGTTCACATCGTCAAACAACATGTTCCTTCCAATTTTTTCGATGCTTCCGTCTACAATACCTTTTTTAAAGAAAAATCCAAATTGTACTGGGTGAATAGATCCGGTTTGATTTGTTTGTAAAAATATTTGGACATGGACAACATAAGACGCATGGTAAAGAGACCTAGCAGCGCGAGGGCATGTTGGGTTTCAGTGCCTTTATCATCAAACTCAAGCACCTTAGGAATAACATTGTCTTTTAAATTATTTAGGGAAAACTGGCACTTATTTGTTTTTTAACTGAAATTCTCTTTCTTTTAACGGATTTCGTGCTTTCCGAACAGTCTGTATCTATAACGGAACCTTCCGTTTCCATTCCCGACGCATGGATTGTAACTTGTAAGTATATGAGACACCAGGAGGGATGTCCCTCCAGGGTCTTCGGGCTCCAACATGGACGCCAAGAGAAAAGTCCTATGCACATATAATCCAATGAAATTACTTACCAGGCGAAGTAAACAAACTAAAAATATAAATAATCAACAATTACTACTTATATATATGTTAACGTAAAATTGTAAATACCGTTAGATTGTAATCTATCTAGCGAGATTATAAACTGTCGAAAGATTGTGAACTCAACGTACTGCTTACAATTTAACGTATTATTATTCGGAAGATTATAATCTATCGAAGTGAAATCGTCAAATTGTGAAACGGTACACATGATGAAAAAAAAATATATCAAAATAAAAAATCAGAAACGTAACAATAATTTTTTTGTTCAAACACAAATCAAAATTGAAAAATTAATGAAATTTTCTTTTAGAAAAAAAACGATTACAAAATAAAATCAAAATAAAAAAAAAACAAATCGAAAACATATAAACGTTTTTGAAAACATAACAAAATTGTCTATTATATATAAAAAATAAGAAAGTAAATTGCACCAATAAAAATGTTCAATTATTGTTGCACGTCAACGAGTTGTGGCACCTGGAGTTACAAAGAACATTAGCTTTCTTTTTATTTTTTTGCAATTACATGTTTTACTATTTTCATTATGCCCGCTGTAATAGTTTTGTAACTCTTTGGTAAATTCTTCCTTAATAACAATACATAATATTTCTGAATTTTGTTGATCGACAGGCTCAATATCCGACATTGTAAATACGAGATCACAAAGGTTCACGCGAATAAAAAAAAGGGTGTACTTATGTACGCGCGTAAGAAATTATACTTCTTTGGCATTATTGAAAATAGTTTTTGATTGCATGCAAATAATTAATTACAATTAAATAATCAAAGACTGGATAAGGAGTCATTATAGTCAATAAAGTTCAGTTTACATTTGAAAAATTAAATAAATAAATATTAATTATTATTCTCTTACATTAAGTGTAACATAAACTCTATTATTATTCGAATGTTGTTTTTAAATTATGTCCAATGCCGTAGCATCTTCCGTGGGCAACTTCATTCTGATAATTTTGTGTCACGGTAGGCGCGCATAGTAAAATTTTACTCTCATCAATTTATCATAACGCGCCTAAAGAAGTATAACTTCAAAAATATTAAAACACGAAAAATGTATGTAATTTTGACTATGTTTGGAGACCAACACTAACTTAATTATCATTCAAACTGAACTTCTTTGGTCAATCACAGATTAGTTTTACTTCCACAACAATTTCATATAACTTTTCACGTTCACTTTCAACATCCTAAAGCTGCGAGTTACTTTCAAGACGACATAAATTTACATTTATCAAAACACCGTTTGTTTACGTTCGACTACAAACGAATTAACAAACAAATATGGTCGCCACCATGGCATATTTCGTTCAACCAATCAGCGCGTGGCATATTCCGTTCGACCAATCAGCGCGCGAGGTGCGTACCGTTTCACAATTTGACGATTTCACTTCGATAGATTATAATCTACCGAATAATCACACGTTAAATTGTAAGCAGTACGTTGAGTTCACAATTTTTCGACAGTTTACAATCTCGCGAGATAGATTACAATCTAACGGTTTTTACAATTTTACGTTGACATATACACTACAACTTAACTGATCCTGTAATATTAAATTAATTACATTTTCAAAAGTTTAGCCAAAAAAGGAGCCCGCCTATTTCAAGTCAACACTTCCCGCCCGTTTTTTCCAGACTTGATGACTAAAAAAATATTCGAAATTCAATTTGCAGTGTAAAAAAGTTTCTAAATTGGATCGGTAATTAACGTTTGCCAGACTGGAGCAGTGGAGAAAGGGTGTACGTTCAGAAACTGTTTACATTAATTTTTAAATTTTGAACAAAATAATTTTCGATCATTAAAAATCACAACGATTATTGGTTTTTATTTTACTTCGGGTATGTTCCGATATACACTGCGACCACTGTACAGAGTACCGTCAATTTAGTATACTGTGAAACCGTTTCTCTATAGCTATACTGGTTACAATTTAAAACGGAACGCAGTCCAGTATACTGGTCAGCTTCGTTTTTCGACACAGTTTTCAAATGAGTGCATCAAAGTTTTTCAATTCAACAAGAAAAACTATTATTGGAGTATTATCGCATTAAAAAAATCTATATTAATATTAACAGTCAATTGAATTAATACTACAAAGTAAGTATTTTTTAATTAGAAAAAGTAAGTTATATCAGCCGTTAGGTATTCAAGTGGTTTTTATTGATCACGTGATCAAAGCACTGCGAGTACCTTACCTCGAAAACGCCAGTGCTCGCAGTAGATAGAAGTATAGCGGGGATTTGTGACGTCATATATTTCCCTAGGACGCTGCGGCTGTATACTGGCAGTCCATAGCGGAACGAATTTTTGAACAGTGGGTGCACTATACAGTACTCGCAGTGTATATCGGAACATACCCTTCATGTACTATCTTGTAAAAAAATTAGTTATTTTTTTGAATAGCCTATCGAACGTAGACGCGGCGCAATTCTTATTACAGTGAAACCTTTTTTGTTCGAATTAAATTATAAACAGCACCAATTGTTAACATAGCTTACGTTTAGATGCCACCTTTGTGTCTGCTGTCCAAAAATTGAGTTGATTCCCACAATATGGCTTGATAATGTTTAGTAAACACTGTCTTCACTGTTTGACCTTCTCTCGATAAAATTGATAGGAAAAAATATTCGTAACGTTTACGTCGCCGCGCGTCACAGACGTCTGTTCAGTGTTCACGCACGACAACTGACAACTGACAAGGATCAAAGAACACTATTACTTCTAGCGAAGAAGAACAACAACTTCATAGTAAAAAAATTCTTACGCCAACGCTCCAGATAATGCCACCGGTACTATCGTATGGCGCGAGAATTTAAAATGGTACGCAAGTACAGAATTTTAAGGAAATTATTCCTTAAAATTCTGTACTTGCGTATGTAGAGAAATAAAACAAGGACACATGGATACATGGGTAACATTTTTATTGAAATACAATAATTAAAAACAAAAAGTCTTATTGTATATATTCTTATTAACAAGGTATTTATTAGTTAATAAGTATATTTATATATTAAGTTGCAATAAAGTTAGGGTCAGGTGGGGTAAATGCGAGTACCATAACTAAATTGACTTGTTATTTTGTGGTATTTTACAATATAAAAATAATTTTTACTGTGAATATTAAACATGCTTTGGTTTGATGTAATTACTTATATTTAATTATGGATGATTACAGATTAACTCTCTGTTGCATTTTCCCGGTGTAAAGGGGTAAATGTAAAAAATATGTTAAAATTCTAATAGTGTAGATAGTTACTAATCTGGGGTAATTGCAATAAAATACGCAAATTGAAATATACTTTGGTTTTTATTGCAACGAGATTGGAGAAAATCTGTCAATCCATCAGATTCAATAAGTTGTCAGAGTGTAGTGCAAGAAGTACTTAACATGTATAAGAGATGCCAGCACTAGTTTATTTTGTGTGTAATCAGTTAAAGTTATGGTATTACATTTACGCCGTTCATGCATTTACCCCACCTGACTATAATACATTTTTTATATTGTAATGAAATGATTGAATATTTATCGATTTACACTTTTACATACATCATTTAATATTAAGGATATTAAATGTTTTTCAATATATTTATTTTTCACTTCCATGATTTTGTGGACGCTTCTTCCATAAATGTATAATTTTTTATTTTACAAAATCTTTTTAAACATATAACAATGTACTTTTATAATTGTTTCAATATTTACTGCGTAATGTTCTTCACATTTACACATTAGCCAATCTTTGTGCAAATTTTAAGTTAATAAAGTAATAATAATTTAATAATAATAATAATTATCTTTTAGATAATTATTTACCAAATTTGCAGCCTTTTCAACCATTTTACAACTGTACTGAATGTAATTTACTCTACACCTAAGACCGTCATATTCTTTGAATAATGTAAACAAATGATATATCTCAGTGTTCTGATCTGCTAGCATAATAATTTTACAAAGAGTACAGTGCCTAAGGTCGTCAGCATGTTATGATTCACAACGCTCCACCTAAGGATAATAAACTCTGAAAAAAGCCTGCAAATTGTATTTCCCATGTCCAGGAATTTGATGAGTATTTATTTATTTATTTATTTTATGCACCAACAAAGTAGACACTAATACAAGTAATGTAACACAAACACTAACACAAGCCAAGTGCTACCCCAATTATAGGCGCATACCACATTCTAAATTTTTATAAGTACATTAAAAGAAGAAAAAATTAAGTTAAGATAAACCAAAATAAAAACATTACAAAATTAATTGAATTAATTGAGCTGAACCGCTAACTTTTTGAAAATTGATGGGGAGTTTGAAAACATATCTATGTGGGGGAATTCACGACCCCCCCATTGCGATTCAATACCACCATCAATTTCAACGCTATGAATTAAATTATAACTCCTTAAAGATCTATTTAATGGAGTGACTAGTAAATTTATTTTATTCGGTTTCAAAAAGGTGGTTTTTTAATTGAGGAGGCATCTAAAACATTCTCGTCGAACTGATAGCATTCTTCTTCTAAAATAAAAATAAAATAAAATATGTTTATTTTGGAACATAAGATACATGTATCACTTATTCCACGTCATTAAATTTGAAGGCATCCCTACTCATCGGCAAAGAAGACAGAGGGTGTAGGCCGAGAGAAAAAGCTGGCGTAAAAAACTCTCGGTACTCTTTTTCTTTTTTCTTCAAGTCGGTTAGAAATACGTTTCACACTTTTGATAGACGCATTTTGAAATATAACTAGTATATTCATAAGACTGAACTATTTGTCATTAACAATTTGCCAAGATTCATTTCTCGCACATGTCGCTCTAAGTATTTGGCATCTTTATAATGCTCATAATTGTTTTGCTGATATATCTAACGGGTGATTATGGTTTGTTTAGATGTGTGGCACTCGCGCAAAACACAATGTATTGGCATTATTTATCCTCGTCTGATATGAAGGTAGATTATTTTCAACGGGGCCGTGCAAAAAGGAAAGTTTCAATATTGTTACTTACTACAGTAATTTACTCTAAGAAACTATATCATAAAGGTTATCTTTACATTAAATAAAATGAAGTTCCTCACTCGTATCTATCTGTCTGTATGACCCAGATTAATTCAAGAATTAGGTACCAACCCGATTTTGGTAGGTACGATTTTCACTAAATACGTAAAATAATACTATTGAAAAGGAAGGAAAAATTATGGCAGATACCTTAAATGAATTAAATTTTCCCAAAAACAGTTTTAGTCACTTTTACGTAAGCGGTTTCGATTGTTCCTCGTTGTACCTACATTACTATCAGCATCTACAAACTGTATATAATGTTAAGTGAGACCACAGTCAACAAACCTCAGTCTTATTGCATTAGCGGCAGAACATTAGTCGTTAAAAATGTATCGGTTTGTGCTTTTCTTAAGTTTGTTTTCCTACGCAGCGTCGAAGTGTTAGTATCAAACTTTGAATAAAAAAATGGTCCTGTCCATATGGAATGTACTAAAATGATGTTTTTTGGGTGATATTCAAATTTTGAATTCTAAACACTTGTTCTGTTTTAGCTGAGCTGTCATGTAGACATATTCGCGAATTCGTGGATAGGCATAATTATTGGAGGTTGAAATTGGCGAAGGGTGAAATACCTAATCAACCGGCGGCATCGGAAATGAAGTATATTGTAAGTTTTATCTTAAGTAAATGTAATCATAATAACAGTGAAAATAAACATGTAACCGTCAATATTTTTTCTAGATTTGGGACGAAGAGTTGGCAGCAAAAGCAGCTGAATGGGCCTCCAATAATCAATATAACCATAACCCGGATAAAACTGTCGGTGAGTTATTTTATGTGGAAGGCCTACATAGCTTTTGGATAATATATTAACTGTCTGTAGGCATAGCGGTTTCAACATGTGACTTTCATGCCTGACATCGTAGGTTCAAACCCCGGTGAAAGAAACAATGGATAGGAAACAGGCATGCCTTAGAACCAAAAAAGTCGACGGTGTATGTCTGGCACAGAAGGCTGGTTACCTATTTTTTAATTAGAAAAAACAAATGATCACGAAGCATATACATAAATCTAAAGGCAAAAGACCTAAAATAAAATGTTTAAACGGTAGTTTTTCATGTAATACATAATAGTAAATTGCAATCAAGCCAAATGCGCCGCTTTAATTAGCGTGTTTTTCGCGTTTTTAATTTTGGGATAGTTCCCAAGATGTTCTTTTAAATTGCATTAAGAAATATACTGATGTAATGTGCATGAAATGTTAGAGCAATGCATTTAATTTCACAGACTAATGTATCTAAATACCTAATATATTAATACATTGGACTACTGTATCTGTTTCCTTGATAACTTTTCTTTATAAACGTCAGCCTGGAAAAAAAGGCGATTTTTGGATCTAAGATACAGTCAAGACTTTGTCTTACGCAACATATAAGTTTAGTTTAGGAATAACGAAACTTATATGTTTGTATAAATTCCTTAGACATGCATATGAAGAGAGGTAGATAAATATGCAGTATTTGTTGCCCACAGAGATTTTATCAGGATTTTTAAAATGAAATATTGAAGATATTACGTCTATACCAAAGCAATATATGTAAAATATATTTTATTCATTATATATTAAGTAACACATTTAAAGACTGTTGATTCAAACCTTCTTGAATCAACGACAATTTCTCACTATATAATTTAATGTTCTAGGTTCATATCGCTTTACTACGGGTGAAAATATATTCTGGCCATATTCCACGGATCAGTCATTCAAATTTGAACCGAGAAGTGCAGTGGATTCCTGGTTCAGTGAACACAATGACTTCAACTATGGACCTGTGCAATCTTGGCAATTTCTGCCTTTCGCTAAGAAGATTGGTCATTACACACAGGTGATTGAAGATTGGATAATCATTTCTTCCTTTTGGAATGGTTTTGGTGCTATAGTGATAATTAATATGAAAAATTATACCCAATAACTGTCTCCAATATTTACCTATACATGGCACCCTCGAAATACGTAAATATCTTCTTTTAATGAAACCTGTTCCTGTTAGTTAAAGTTAAAATTATCAATAAAGTTTCATAAAAGTAAACAAACAAAACAAAGTATATACACTAATACGAAATTTTGAATTTTTTTATTCAATTTCAATACCTACAGATCAAACTGGTAATCTCAAATTTTAAGTCGGTTAGTAATAATAAGTAATAACCGCATCGCGTACGAGATTGAATTGTATTTTAGTGCATAATTTATTTTATTTTTATTTATGCACTAAAATATAGAAATTTCATTTTTATTTCAGGTGGCATGGTCCGACTCAATTTATTTAGGCTGTGGGGTCTCTAAAGCATATAGAAATGGATGGGTTTATTACACCGTTGTATGCAACTATGGACCGACGTAAGTAGCCAAAAAAATGTTTAAACCCTTTTAAACTGATTTAAATGATACGATAAAAACTAAAAATACTAAAAACTAAATGATATGATATAAACACGAATTTAACCTAACGCGCCGAATATAGCACGGTTGGCGATAAAGTGGTGACTGAATCGCCAAAACCAATGAATACATTATGTTGAGTAATGAGTTCATAATGACCCAACAACTCCGGTTGATATGTCATGTGTATTAAACACTAAGCCACGGAGATAATTTTTGTATTACATTTATAACAAAGTTCTTATATATTTTATGTGCTCTATATTTAAAGCGTAGTCAGTACAGATTTTATATTATATTTTAAATAACTAGAATATACTCGCGCGTTCAAATTATTTTCGGGAGTGTAATTAACTTTTGTGTAAAATCTAAATTATTATTAAGCGGAATTTTATAAGACAGATAAAAAAACAAGAGGATCTGGATCTTTGCATCCAACAAAATTTTGTAGAAGTCAACTTAACCGCGTTAATATGGCAACTATGGTTTTCTGTTAAATAGA
This sequence comes from Pieris melete, assembly GCA_963693345.1. Taxonomy (NCBI): domain Eukaryota; kingdom Metazoa; phylum Arthropoda; class Insecta; order Lepidoptera; family Pieridae; genus Pieris; species Pieris melete. The sequence goes on along the minus strand of CAVNZK010000006.1, from coordinate 3,315,023 downwards.
CGTTGCAGTCTTTTGCGATCGCTGAATAACAAGTTTTTTTAATGTCATAAATTTACGTTTATATTGGGTGAAGAGGTTTTATTGGGTTGGGGAAAAAGTCTTTTCGCATTACAGTATGTATGAACTTATAATAAAATCTCTTTGGCTATAGTATATGGATCTGGCTGGTTTTATTATCAAGGAATGTTGAGATATTAAAGAAGATTATTCCAAAATCAAATTACGATAATGTTTGTTTTTTATTTATTTTTCGTACCGTCAAGATGAGTGAACCGAATGAAAAAATTCGATACATTTATAATTTTCCAAAAAAAGGTCGAAATACAACACAAGCCGCGAAAGAAATTTGTGATGTTAATATGGCCCTAGCACAGTGTCTGTGACAGTAGGACAAATTTGGTTTAAGCGTTTTCAATCCGGAAATTTTGATGTCAAAGATCCAAGTCGCTCTGGTCGCCCTGTATCGGATAAAATGGATGCCTTGTTTGAATAAGTGGAGCAAGATCGGCATATCAGTAGTTAAGACGTAGCTGAAGAACGGGGAATTGACCACAAAAAAGTTTTGGTGCATTTGGAAAAAACTGGGTACACAAAAAAGTTCAATATTTGGGTACCTCACGAGCTCACTGTAAGAAACCTAATGAACCGTGTACTCATTTTTGATTCTTTATTACGACTTAATGGAACCGAACCATTTTTGAAGAAGCTGACAACTGATGATGAAAAGTGGATCACGTCAAAGGTCGTGGTCAAAGGTCGGTCAGGCTTCCCAGACTGTGGCGAAACCCGGGATAACTCGCAACAAGGTGATGCTGTGTGTGTGGTGGGATTAGAGGGGCATTATTCATTATGAGCTGTTACCACCAGACAGGACCATCGATTTTGAACTCTACTGCGAACAACTGATGAGATTAAAGCAAGAAGTTGAGAGAAAGCGGCCGGAATGAATCACCAGAAGGGGTGTGGTTTTTCATCATGATAACGCTAGACCTCACACATCTTTAGCCTCTCAGCAAAAACTAAGAGAGCTTGGCTAGGAGGTGATAATGCATCCGACGTATAGTCCTGACCTTGCACCTTCAGATTTCCACCTGTTTCAGTCTCTTCAGAATTCTTTAGGCAGTGTCAGGTTAACATCACGAGAGGACTGCCAAAACCAATTGTCGCGGTATTTTGATCAGAAGTCCCAAAATTTCTGTAGCAATGGGATCATGTCCCTACCTAAATGATGGCAAAAAAATATCGAACAAAATGGTACCTACAAACTTTAGTTAAATGTAAATAAACTATTTTAAAAAATGTTTTGAATTTTCTTAAAAAATGCGAAGAAACTTTTTCCCCAACCTATTATTTCATTTTTTTTATTTTTTGTCTCTGGTGTAGTCTACATTTATTTTCGTTAATCAAAAATTTATAAAAATAGCAAATTCGTTTTGTCACTAATATAAGGTAGCTTTTACAATCAGATTTTTTCACTTAGCATAAATTAAATACACCTGTTTGTATTTGCTTTGTTTACAGTGGAAATAACTTGGGTTGGACCCCCTATCCCGCCGGAAGGCCGAGTGGCCAGCTCGTATGTGCCAACGATTGCAGTAGATTCTACGGGGACATGTGTTGATATGATAAATCTATTTTAATCTAAGTTATGCTATTGGTTTCAATTATATTTATTCCTAATTCTATGTTTTTTTTAATTTATTCCGTATGCGATATAATTCTGCGTTAAGATGTATACTGTATAGTCTCGGATAAAATTGTATAAGGATGAAGTATTCAACTTCGTACCTTTGTTGAACATTTGTATGACTATCTTTTAACAAACCTACGTTGTCAAACTAATAGTAGATATACTAAAAACAAGGCTTAATTACTTTCTTTCATTTCATATCTACCGTCACATTTTATCATATTTCAGTTATATAAAACATATAGTTTTAAGGAGTTTTAATAATTCCCAAGTTTGTTTTGCTAAGGTGGACAAAAACTCGCTAAATATTTCGTTTTTACAAGATTCAGGTATTTGTATTTCGAATGTACTTTATCATAACGTTAATCGTATTATCGTAATCTCAATTATACGATATCAATATCAGATAACGTGTCATAATTATTTAGGCTTTATAGTTCTTAGACAATAATTGAAATGGTAAGTTTCATTTTGTGTTTTACTTTGTAATTAAATATTGTTGATCAGACTGTAAACTTAAGTGATATTCCAATGAGGTCTTCCAGTGATCCTATTTATATTTCTAACGGAAGAGTTTAAATATATTTATAAGTTGAGGTTGGTTCAACATTTTTAAAAAAATATTTAACATTAAATTCCAATACGGGGTAAATATAAGTAACAGAATCCAAATACGATGGCGCACTAAAATTTTCTTGTTTCAGATTCTCTTTATACCCATATTATGCGTAATATCGTCCACATGGGCCGAGGAAATTATACTAGACCCACCACTCCGGGTAGATCTTTCATCTCCTGCAGATGTTCAGTTCTTGACCACATCGAACGTGAAGACTGAATGGATCGACATGCCTATAGACCACTTTGATCCACAGAATACTGACACTTATAGAATGGTATGGTTTATATAATACTTTGCTCATTACTCTAATTTTTAAACTAATTCACCAGTAGGAAAGTGATGTCAGAAATTGCTCTTCCAAAATTTATTCTAATCAAAGTTTTCTAATCTACTGGCGAGCTTTAAGTTTTCTCTCATGTGTGTATTTTGTTTTTTTCAGCGCTTTATGTTCAATGATCAATTTTTTGGCGGCGATGGCTCACCGATTTTCATTCTTGTGGGAGGGGAATGGGACATCGTTGAAGGCTGGTTACGAGCTGGGAACATGTATCTTTCAGCGCAGGAAAACAAAGGTTACATGTTCTATACAGAACATAGATATTATGGAGAGTCGCTTCCATACCAGTATGTATCTGTTTGAAGTTATAAGTATGTATGAAGTACAGGGTGTTGTATATCGAATCTCGTCGTGTAAAGGTGGTGTGAGCCAGGTGGTCTTAACGTCGTGCACTACAAACCTGACCTGAGATCGTTGGTTACAAACATCAGAAAACCGGCATTTCTTAGACTATGACGTGCGCCGACTGCCAACTCACTTAACTTGGTACGAAGACAAATTATCAACGAAAAAAATCTCAGCCCTCTGTGCTTTGTTATGAACATAGTGAACATATATATATATGCTCCTATATGGCAGGCCGCTCCTAAGAAAGTTAATTTGATGTCGCTGGGGTAATTAAAATTAATCGAAAGTACCTAGATTCGGTTTAGGATTTTGATAAGTAAAGATAGCGATCTCCCTAGCGTCTGCTTCATATCTCTGAGCCTATTACAAAAAAAAGCTGGAAACGCACCAGTAGAATAGTTAATTATAATTATTTGGGGTTTTCAGAAATTTCACAACAGAAAACCTACGCTTTCTAAATGTTGACCAAGCATTGGCTGACTTGGCATATTTTATACGTGAAATGAAAAGTTATCCACGGTTTGCTGAAAGTAAAGTGATTTTATTCGGTGGGTCATACGCAGCTAACATGGTTATTTGGTTCAAACAGAGGTATCCACATTTGGTCGTAGGCGGTGTCGGATCTAGTGGTCCGATTTTAGCCAAAGTAGATTTTACAGGTAACAGTTTTTTTTTTCAAATTGTTACAAATATTAATATGTGTATTGTAAAACTAATATTCGGGATTTGCGTAATTTTTTTTGTTTTACAATAGTTGGTAGTTGCTATATTACAGTAACCAAAAATATTGATTTTATTTATTAGGTTAGATTATGATAGTAATATATATAGGTATATATATATTATTTATTTATGAATTAACAGGAACCCCGGTTTGGGTAAAGGCCTCCTCCAAAGATGCCCATTTTTGTCGGTCCTGTGCTATGGAGTGCCAGTTTTTGCCAGCTGATCTTTTCAGATCATTTTCCCAGCGGCCTTCCGCCTCTTGCCTGGTGGTCCTTTCAATTGAGTAACTCGTTTGGTCCACTTTCTGCTATATGGCCAGCCCAATGCCATTTAAGTTTTTGAGCAAAAGCTTTGTTTCACAGATATATATTTCCTTTATTATTCCAGGATATTTAGAGGTGGTTCATCGAGCGTTTCAATCGGAATGCGGTGATCAAATGATAGCGACAATCAGACAGGGTATAATTGACACTGTGGCCTCCATGTCCACTGAGGAAGGTAGACGAAATTTGGAAAGGGCATACAGGTGAATTATATTTAAATTTAAAGTAGATAGAGATATTTCACAGCATAGATCTGCTCCTAACTACTCTAACATAGTTGTATAATGTAAGTTAACCTTATTTTCGAAAATTTTGTCAAGAATATAAGTCAAACGGTTTCGTTTCTCCTTATGGGTTTTTATACAATTTGTATTCATTATAAATTATATAAATGTATATTAATAATTCGGTTTTGTTTAGTACTGCGCACAGCTTACTACAAAATTTATTCTACTTCGGTAACTATTAAATAATTATAACTTCGTTAACTATTAAATAATAATACAGTGATGATAAAGGTTATGGGCTATGGCATCAGATTGCATCCGTTTCTTGTTTATTTTTATACTTATTATAGACAAATAGGTGATCAGCCTTCTGTGTCTCTTCCATTTTACATATTCTTCGTATCTGTACCCTTACCCTGGCTGTACCATACCATTTTTCATACCATGTTTAGTTTAGCTGTTATATTTAAATTATCTTTTTTTACAGATTGTGCAGACCGCTAAACTATGACAATGATTTCGAGCTGGGATATTTTTCAGGTTTTATAAGTTGGACATTTTCCGGATCCGTACAACAAGCGCGCCCGGGAACTCTTCGGTCAATTTGCAATAATTTTGATTCTTACGGTATGATTTATGTTATTGTAAATACTATAAGCAAGTCAGTCAGTTTATGATTTTAAAGTGTACCCAATAATGATTATCTCCTTGCATGGATTTTTTTTATATGATGTGAAATAAAAAGGCCAATAACCACAACGTTTTTGATCATACTATTCAACATTTTTAGGAGTATTATTAAGCAACTAACTGGTAATAACGAAAATGTAATTTACCTACTGTAGCGGTAGTTTGTTAGCGATGGTTCTACCCCCTTGATTTGAAAACTGCCAGTAAATATGAATAGGTACCAGAATTCATAAGTGATTTTGATTTGATTCATATTTTTATTATTTGTGGTTATTCCAAGGTTTGAAAACAAATAGTAACAATATTTTACCCGCTCTAAAGTTTCTCTATCGTAAAACATGTTTTCATCTATTCACTTTTTGATGGGATATTCAGAAATAAAACTTACCGCGCTACTCCAAAGACGATTGAAGTCCGAGCTAAACCGAGTAGCGACCAAGCCAAGTACATACGTATCCAGAAACATTGTTCTTGTCAAACTTCGCGAAGTCTGGTTTCTATTACTTTTGGTAGGATTACATGAACATGTTTTTACTAAACTATGTAAAAATGTAGTAGGTAGGTACCTAATGTAGTTATTGTAAAAGCTTATTTAAACATATTAATTATATCACCTGGGACTGCAAAATTTGAGAACCTATTTACTAGAACTGTAAGGTAAAAATAATATCAAGTTCATAATATAAGTAGTTTTTTAATCCAATAAAGTAGAAGTGCGAAACTTTAATTATTTAGCGAAGTGAATAATTTCAAGCTTAGTTTGTGTAATATGATAAACGTCATTCATTATTTATTTTATTTTATAACATGACTGTCCGTTTTGGTGACGCGTATATTTCATCCAGTAAAGTGTGAATCGACATTCTATACGTATGTTCTATACCGGTTGTCATTGCTTGTTATTAAGTATTCTGAAGAAAACTAAATGGAACAGCTGGTCTGATGAAAGCTCTACGTAGCAAGCATCTTCCTAAACCAGCAATAATATTTATTAACCTTTTTCTTTCCATCCAGCTAAAATTAGAGAAATGATTAGGCTTAGCACAAAGGAATTAATAAAAGATGAACTTAAAATGGAGCGTGTTCTTATGGGTTGAATTCCTAAATTGTAACTTAAAAATATAATTTCAGGAACAACACCAATGGAAAAGATCGGTGGTTATATTGCAGCCATGCGTGAGATAGTAAATTGTACTAATATTTCTTATGAAAGCTATGTAAACCGCTACAGGTATACAAATGATAATGGTAAGTATTGACCTTTTTATGCAGTTTTTTCGGTGTTCAGAGAAATTAGGGTAATTGACTATTACCGAGTACCGAGAGTTTTTTACGCCGGCTTTTTCTCTCGGCCTACACCCTCTGTCTTCTTTGCCGATGAGTAGGGATGCCTACAAATTCAAATTTAATGACGTGCAATAGGTGATACATGTATCTTATGTTCCTTAATAAACATATTTAATTTTTATTTTATTTTATTATAGCGGGTGTTTTTTTTAGAGGTATAGAACTTTAAATTGCAATAAAACAACGATGGATTATTGGACTGACATGATTTTTTTTTATTTGAAAGATAATCTTGTGGCAATACATTTTAAATATGATTTCTGGCATATGACTGCCACGGCTGGCTCGGATATAGTCCAATCTGGACGTCCAATTTTCCCGTCCGTTGTTCCCGATTTTTCATTTCAGACATTTTTCATAAGCGAATTTTGTTTAGCGATGAAGCACACTTCTGGTTAAATGGCTACATCAACAAACAAAACTGCCGCATTTGGAGTGAAGCTAATCCTCAAGTGTATGTCGAAACACCGTTACATCCAGAAAAACTGACTGTTTGGTGCGCTTTATGGGCTGGTGGCAGCATTGGTCCATACTTCTTTAAAAACGATAATGGCCAGAATGTTAAAGTCAATGGTGATAGGTATAGAGACATGATTACTAACTTTTTCATTCCTGAATTGAACAATCATGATGTCCAAGAGCTGTGGTTTTAACAAGACGGCGCAACATGTCACACAGCTCGTGCCACAATCGATTTACTGAAAGACACCGCCTAATTTCACGTTTTTGACCTGTGAATTGGCCTCCAAGATCTTGTGATTTAACACCGCTAGATTATTTTCTGTAGGGCTATGTAAAGTCATTGGTCTATGTGGATAAGCCACAAACGCTTGACCATTTGGAAGACAACATTCGCCGTGTTATTGCCGATATACGGCCACAAATGTTGAAAAAAGTCATCGAAAATTGGACGTCCAGATTGGACTATATCCGAGCCAGCCGTGGCAGTCATATGCCAGAAATCATATTTAAAATGTATTGCCACAAGATTATCTTTCAAATAAAAAAAAAATCATGTCAGTCCAATAATCCATCGTTGTTTTATTGCAATTTAAAGTTCTATACCTCTAAAAAAAAAACCCCCTATTATCATCTGTATTTGATATTGTTTGAATTGGATAATAAAAACTGATATTTAGGCTTAAAAGCATGTGTGCAAAAGTTGTTACCATATTATATTACCAGAAATGTACCGGAATATGGTTAAATTACCAAACAGCAACGGCACCGTTTTTCGTTAGCATTAATACAGTTCAAGAACACACTCGATGTCTTACACATATTTTCGACGTTTAGTGACACATTCCATCAAGTTTTATTTTTTAGGTCGAGCATGGTATTACCAGACATGTACCGAATATGGTTATTACCAAACAGCCCCAAGAAGCGGCACAGTTTTCGACCAATTGCGATGGCTCTCGGTACCATTCTACGTTGATTTATGTAAACAGGCATTCGATCAAAGGTCAGTAATAAAAAGTTTTTAGGTATACACACTTTAAACATCTTTTTTCTATATAGACCAGGGTCGATAATTTCTGAAACCAAAAAAAAATACAGTAGGATGAAACCCATTACAAAAGTAGGGGAATATGATCAAAATGAAAGGAAAAATGAATTACGGTCGATCTGAGGTCGGGAAGGGTTAGGGGGGGGGGGGAGTTTTAAGGGTAAAAAACTGTTTATCTCGATTTCCGGCAAAACTACAAGTCCTATGGAAAAAAGTTAAATGGCAAAGCTGTAGGTCATAAAAAGATCTACAACTTTTGTATTTGCAATTTTTTCACATAACCTCAAAATTTAGGTGAAAAATTAAAAAAAACAAGTTTTTGGTTTTTTATTTATATCCTTTTCAAAAACATTTTTTTTTCTACGAAATTTGGTGAAAAATCAAAATTTATTTGATTAAAATATTTATTTTTTCACCTGATTTTGAATTAATGTCGAAAAATCACCCTAATTTTCAATCGAAAATTCTGACGTCAAAATTTCAGCTTATGATAAAAAAATATATGACGGAAGAACTGGTTCCGTATTGTTTTTAGAAACCGTGACGTCAGCCGTGCTGACGTCATTTACTTCACTGGTACTTGTGTATTCCATAACGAAGATAAAACAATAAACTCAAATAACACAACACTTTATTTAAGTAATTCACACAGAGATGTTTAAGTATTTTACACTGAGATATCCACGGTACGAGCACTGGCAGACGAATAGCCTTTTCACTCCAGTGCCCGCCCGTTTTATAGGCGATGTGGTAGGGCGGGAGCCATGCGTCACTTGTTTACATTGTTCGGAGCAGGTGGACGATGACTCATACTTGTTTTGCGCCGATAACGCACGTGCACGATGACTCATACTTGTTTTGTTAGTGTTGCATTTTGACTTGCGCCGATACGACCATTCTGACCGGCAGTGCGCGCTCTGCACTAGCCGTGTTCTCAATGTCTTACTGATGACTATAACTGAAACAATTGGTTATTGTTCTCTTTTTAAATTGGTGTCTGTTTTAATAAATTATTATGTTGATAATATTGTGGTATTACATGAAGTCAATCGTACACTGTGGTACTTTGTTGTTGCGTACACTGTGGTACTTTGTTGTTGCCTACACTGTGGTACTTTGTTGTTGCGTACACTGTGGTACTTAGTCGCGTACACTGTGGTACTTAGTCGCGTACACTGTGGTACTTAGTCGCGTACACTGTGGTACTTAGTCGCGTACACTGTGGTACTTAGTCGCGTACACTGTGGTACTTAGTCGCGTACACTGTGGTACATTATTGTGACGTGTGTATGTGTGTGTTTAAATAAAATGTACTTAGCTTTTAATGAGTTGATCCCTGGGCTTGTTGTTCACCCATATTGGCTCATGAAGTAGATGGTACAGGCTAATTGGCGGATGATGTAGTGTCATCTTCTTCTGCCGATACGGTTATTTGTTCACCAGGTTGAGGTGCTCTGCGAAGTTGATCATGAGCAACCTTTCTTGGACGTACTGCACCCACTACCCTTTTGACTAGATAGCGATCTTTATTCAGAATTCTTATTATCTCGTACGGCTCACTAAATTTTAAATTCAACGAGGTTTGGTTACGTGGATTATTTTTAATAAGAACATAGTCACCACACTGAAAATGATTAATTTTTTTGCTTTTCTTGAATCAAATCGTAGCTTGTCCCGCTCTGCATTATGTGTCATTTTTTTTGATGAACATGATTAGTAAGTGCTTCAATATCAATTGTCTGCTTGTCAATATCTACGAGTGTGAGCAGCTGAGGAGGAACGCAATGTCTGCGTTGAGTAAGCAAAGTGAGTGGAGCTACCCCAGTCACGCGGTGAGGAGTGCAGTTTAATGCCAATTGGAGTTCTTCAAGTGTCGTGTGCCATTCTTCTGTTTCATAATTTTTGATCATAACTAGAGCGTTCTTTACTGTAGCTACCACACGTTCCACTTGACCATTTGCTCGGCTGATTCCTGGTGCTATAGCATGAATCTCTATTCCTGTACGATCACAGTAGTTTTTAAATTCGCCCAAAAACGCTCTTCCATCGTCAACTATGATTTGTATTGGAGTACCAAATAAGTGTACCGTACGTTTCAGTGCAGCCAAGGTACCGTGAGAATTCTTGTTGGCTGTGTGATTCGATCTCTTACAAATTCGACAGAAAAATCTTGACGAAGTATTCGAAAAACGTGGTCGCTTACTTGCGTTTTCATTGATGAAAGTCGGGTGAGAACGTTTCATCGTTCTTATTGATGATGCAACCGATATCAGCTGCGGCACCGTTTTAGCTCTGGTATTCAGTAGCTCCATCCGAAGTCTTTCATCATTAGTGCACCCAATTATTGCTTCGACTGCATCTTCGTTTGATAACTTGTCCTTTGTAATCCTTCTCCATAAGACCCATGCTCGAGACAAATATTCAGAAATGTCTTTTGTAGAATCGTAGACATGTTCTCTGAATCGAGCAATGTCTCTAGAATAACGATTTTCGGGTTCAAAAGTTGTTATAAGATTATTGCGTAATTCAGGCCACGATCCTGGAGTGACCATCCAGTCGTCAACCCATAATTTTGCTCTCCCCTTGAGCAGGCTTCCAACCTTCATACGTATGTCGAAGTCACTTGAGTTTGTATGTTTCAATTGCTTTGTCAATATGTTGGCACCATTCACGTATACTTACATTAGCGTCAGGATCAAATGTCGGTAGATAAACATCGTTTATACGTGTTTTCGTTTCTTGCGGTTTACTTAACTGTGTCGACATTTGCTGCATGACTTGCATCATCTGCATAATTAACTGCGGTGGTATGTTGTTCATCGGTGCGTTGAACGAGTTAAATAGAGGTTGCTGTTGCTGGACCGAAGTTCCATTACTGCTAGTAGTAGTTAATCCATGTCGCGATTCCGTTTTTTCATCAGGGTGTTGAGCGGTAGTGGAAAGTGATCCCACTTCTGATGACGGAAGAACTGGTTCCGTATTGTTTTTAGAAACCGTGACGTCAGCCGTGCTGACGTCATTTACTTCACTGGTACTTGTGTATTCCATAACGAAGATAAAACAATAAACTCAAATAACACAACACTTTATTTAAGTAATTCACACAGAGATGTTTAAGTATTTTACACTGAGATGTCCACGGTACGAGCACTGGCAGACGAATAGCCTTTTCACTCCAGTGCCCGCCCGTTTTATAGGCGATGTGGTAGGGCGGGAGCCATGCCTCACTTGTTTACATTGTTCGGAGCAGGTGGACGATGACTCATACTTGTTTTGCGCCGATAACGCACGTGCACGATGACTCATACTTGTTTTGTTAGTGTTGCATTTTGACTTGCGCCGATATATATATATTACCATCATTGATACACAAAAAACCCAAGATGCACACTCAACGTCTAAAAAACGTCCTCAAAAAATGAGCGCGACATTCTAAATTGTGCGCTCATTTTAAATAGTCTCGCGTCTAATAAGTGGAGTCGATGTTATTTATTTGTGTTTCTTTTATAAATAAATTTATGTACTTTTGAACTTTTTTGTGTGTAGTTTTTGACAAATATATCTACTAACAAATTATTTTTTAATTTAAAGAAAAAACTTTTTAACCGGATTAAAGTTATGTATTATTATAAATTTACAACTATTTAACATCCAACACCTTTTGTCTTAGTCACCGTGACCACGCACGCTGTAAAGCACCCGAAAAGTCGGATAAATTTAAAATTGTTAAATAGTTGTAAATAAAAAAGTCATGTTCGACTCCACTCAATACCTTGTCCTACCGACCACGGTCGGTCGTAAAATTTTATTTCTTTAAGTACGTATACACTGCGTTGTAATAACAACTTTAAGCAATTCGCGTAAGGTTGATTTTGCAATAATATATGCTTGTAACATATAGTGTTATAGACATACTGTTATAGAAAGGGACAGAAATAGTGTTTCGGGACACTTTTGATCGTTACTTTTATTCGAGACTGTGCATCTTGGGTTTTTTGTATATCAATGATTACCATAGTAAATCTTCTCAGAAAATGCAAAAAATCGAGATAAACCGTTTTTTACCCTTAAAACTGTTTTTTTGTTTTCGGTTCATAATGTTGAAGCTATGTTTCGTCCATAGACATGAATCGAGCCAAAAATCAGTTAAGATCTATTTGTAACAACCCAAAACAGCTTTGTGAAATTCTCAGTCTCGTTTATTTCCACGAGTCGGTAAGCATTGTGGTCACCTAGCACGCTTACACTTTTTCATACTTATATGGTTGTGTGTATAATATTATGGACTCATCAATTCTTCTACTATAAGACAGTAATACAGTTTTTAATAATTTGATCAGTCGCATCAGATCAGGACTCACGATGAAGGGCGTCTCGGGCGAGGCTCCTCGTACCGAGAGTTTTTACGCCGGCTGTTTCTGTCGGCCTACACCCTCTGTCTTCTTTGCCGATGAGTAGGGATGTCTAGCTTTTCAAATTTCATGGCGTGGTCATACCTGCATCTTATGTTACATAATAAACATTGTTTTTGTCCCTGATGAACATAGGCTATAGAATATTTTCGAAATTATAAATACATAAGCAATATGATAACATATAGCATTATCACTATTTATAAAAGATCCCTCGTATGTCTTCTTTTAAAACTATCAATTGTTCTTCTAAGGTATTGCAAGGACACCTTGTGATAGTAGCTAGTAAAAATATATTTTTTTCGTTAATTTACTTTCTTAATTTGTATATAATTTTTATTTTTCGTCCATTTTCATTAAAATGCGTAGTCTTTGCAAACAACGAAATTACTGATTTCTAAAAGTAACTTTTATCCAAAATTATACTTTAAATAATATTACAGATTTGATGAAGCCTTCGTAAATGCAGCAGCAGACCGCAGCAACAGAGTGTTTGGTGGTTTAAATCCTCAAGTGAACAACACAATAAACATCCATGGTGTTATTGATCCCTGGCACGACCTTGGAGTTTATGATCGCGATTTGTCGGAAACATCGCCTACCTACACTGTAACGAGGTAATTTTAATGTCTTAATCATACCCATAGAGGGCGCTCTTTACAATTTTAGAGTGTAACCTGTTACGAACCATTGACCATTTTTGCCATAATAACCATAATCGCAGGTTATTTTTAAATATTATATTTAAAAAAACTATCATGTTTGCTAAAATTCGTATCTTCGCTTTAAGTATGGTTTTATGCCGTTGTACATCGGATTCATAGGAAACCACTTCAACAATATACCGTATATGATATTTGTAAATTTACAAATTAATAACATTTACGAAGGCTATAAGGGCCTGAGTTAATGAATGTAGAAAATTAATTCAAAATAGGGAAAAAAAAACAAATAAGGAATCGACTGTAAAGCATTAGAATTTGCACTTTACCAATAAGCCCTCATATTATTTTAAACGTAATAAACCAATTCAACTCGTTATTTTCAGGGCCTCTCACTGCTTCGACTTGCAAAGTTGGCTTACAACTGATACGATACGTATGACTAACGCGCAACAAGCAGCGCGAAGACTTATTGCCAGTTGGCTTCGATAAAAATATCGGGTTTTGTAATTCCTATACCTTTTCTTTTTTAAGTTCATTGTGAAATATGTATATTAAATACAAGGATAACTTAGGTATTAGTAATAAAATAACTCTATAACCATTCTAGCTTATTTTAATTTTGAATAAAAATACATTAAATCCATTAAGTAACCGTGACAAAAAGGTAAGGCGAAATAAAAAAATATATATTCGAATTCCCGATCGTGTCAAGAATACAATTTATTTCAAATTCACAAACGTGACAAATTTCCACAATAATCAAAAGTTTTAACGGGGGAAACAGATCGAAAAATACATCATAATTAGTCACTACCCGACTACCGACGATCAAAGTTCTAATTACACTAATTTCATAAAATTCAAATAACTTCATCTAAATATCGGCAGCATTGTAAATGCACGGGACGCTACTGCCCTGAACGAGTCGGTGTGCTTTCGAAATGGCTCTTTTCCACTTTCGATCCTTTTCGGAAACACAACACAAATCGCAGTGCGCAAGAGTCGGGGAAATAATATACAACTGTGATATAAGTAGCGGCACGAAACTCTAGCGCTGACCGTTATTGCGCAGAAGTAAAAAATAAGGTACCTGAGGGGGGCTAGCGGAATGAAGAGCGTCGATTGGCTCTCCAGTCGCATTTTGTCCCCCGCGCGACAGTACACATGCGCAGCAATCCCCTCCACGTATCGGCCAGCGCTAGACTTACGTGCCGCGGGTTATACTGTGGCACATCGCGCGCACTACTGTTTTGCAGCGCCATCACTACCGGCCGATAGACGGGGAATATTGTATGCCTAATGCCGAGCTGCTTTAATTTTACATGTCAATTTAAATATAATATCACTTATGGCTCAGGTAATTGGGAGGGTCGGGCCGGAAGTAGGCGCTGTGACTCGCTCAAGGAAGTAACCGGCGTTACCGATTCGTAGCGCTTAAAATAACAAAGCTCAAATTCGAGATTGGCAGTTCACCATTTTAGGGCTTAAAACGTAACATAATTCATAAATAACACTGAGTTCAAGCATAACACATTGTGCTTAAAATTAGCTCAAATGGTGGAACTGCGAGCGTCCCCGAACTAACTCAAATTCAGAAATGACGTTACTCCTACTACACTACTGACGAATACTTATCGAATAGGTGCGAGCGTTAGCTCCGTTACAAATAAACTATAGAGAGAAGTTAGTGTTCGCTCTCGCTACGAAACACACAAGTGTTCAAATATACTGAAATATTTACAATAATCTAGGATTTCGTCGCAAGTCAATCTACGATGAGGGGCTTCGGCGTCTCCCAGGGGAAACCCTCCCGACCGAAGTGGCCGTACGTCGAGGTTCTTTGATATATCGGCGCCTTCAGGTTCAGGTCCCTGCAAAAGTCAATTGGTTATGAGATCATGAAGTAAGCGACGAACAGTTTAAAGTACCATAACTTAATTAAAACTATTTTAAAATACATCAAAATAAATACCTCATAGATATATGGGATACCCTAAGACAACAAATCATGATGGACATTCATTAAATGTCTTTGAAAAGACCTTTTTTAAACGTTACGATGCGGGGCAGGGATTAAATTACGCTGTTATTGTTAATATTTTTTTCGACTTACTCCACATAATAGTAACTAAAGAGTCACTAGGTGGTCACGAAAACTTTTACTATACTTGGGTACTGAAAAACGTTACGGCGAGTAACATGGGGGGGCGCGCGCGTGTCAATAATCTCCAAAGAATTGCGTTACGTAATACTTGAAGGCTCCCTATATTTGAAATACATATGTATAAGGTATAATTAATAATATTCATTCATTATTTAAACTACTTACTTGACAATCTTGCCCGGTCTCAGGTCAAAGTTCTTAAGAATGATGGAGAGCAACTCTTGCTGTGTCTTGTGCGATGTGCCATAGTCAAACACTGTGATCGATAGCGGCTTCGCTACCCCGATGGCATATGCAACCTGCGAATATTATAATATAATTTTTTTTTTCATACTAAATGTGGTAATATTTTCATTGGAAACCCATGCAGCATTAGCTTAGACTTAAGTGATAAGTAGTTTTTCAGAAGAACCACTTTACTTGAAGATCCTTAGACGTTAAGTGATCTGAATAATGTATTAAACTCCCCTTTGTTTAAATGGTTTTGATAGGAAGGTAATGTGTTACACAAACCAGAATGATACATACTTTTGCCATCAACAAATTTTTTGACGGCACTAAGAAAAGGTTTATGAGAAAATACCGTAATGAAGAAATATAGTTGTAGTTCTTAAGAAGTATGCTGAGATATCCCTCTTCTCATCACATAACAAACATAATTTGAATGAAAATTGTAATTATGTTGAAGTACTTTTTATTAGTAAGAATTATTCAATAATTGTTGAAAGCCAAGAAATTATCATTTTATTAAATAGTATTGTAATAATTTCCTGCTTATCCAATTTGATTTACTTTGTTACTAACCTAAACTGTTAATTTAAAATGTAAATAACTACTCGTTTTGGGCCTTTTGTTATTAATGGGTGACTCACCTGAACCATGCATCGCCTGCAAAGGCCGGCCTTAACTAGAGACTTGGCGACCCAGCGGGCAGCGTAAGCAGCAGATCTGTCCACTTTGGTAAAGTCTTTTCCGGAGAAAGCACCTCCGCCATGGGCACCCCAACCGCCGTACGTGTCCACAATTATCTTGCGACCGGTAAGACCAGCATCCGACTGAAAGATTAATTATTCAAATTTTAAGTTTCATTTAAATTTTTATTTATAACAAAATTTATTTGGATTTGAAAATTATACTTTTCAATCAGTGTTATATGAAAAATAAATATATATTATAATATATATAAATAAATATTTACAGTCAAAACCGTTTATAACGACATCGTTTACAACGACCTATCGGTTATTACAACCAGATTGTATGGTCCCGTCCGAATCCCTAGTAAACTATTCAGTAAAGAAACCGCTTATAACAACATCGGATACAGCGACATATCGCTTATAACGACGAAAGTTTATCGATATTCATCGGCTATAACGACCAACCGCTTCTTGTCTCAGCAAAACAAAACAATACAAACGATTTTAAATCTTATTTATAAGCATTGAATGAATATTTAGGCATATTATTACCTACGCACTTTCTCCCAACGAACAGTTTCAGCCAACAAAAATTTCCGAGGCTTTTAACGCTGTAACGATTTTGCAAAAATTTGTTGCCTTTAACGAACAGTTTGATACTGGTGATACTCATACCTTGAGGAGTATGAAACGTAAAATGCAAAAAATATTTGAGACTAGCCTAAATAAACAGACTGACTGATTACTATTGCACCTAATTATTTCGTAATAAATATTTTTGTTTCTTTTTTGATTCGTTTACATATTATAATATTAACATACCATATTATAACCCTTACCTACCTATTCTAGATCGATAACTATGTACATATATATGTACTGTACTTGTGTATATGACATTGCTTATAACGACTATCTGATATAACGTCGGCAACTATACGGTCCCTTCAATGTCGTTATAACCGGTTTTGACTGTATATATATTAAGGCTTTTGCCTCACCTGAGGTCCACCAATGATGAACAGGCCACACGGATTGATGTGTATAACAGTTCTTTCATCCAGGTACTGAGATGGAATCACCTCATTGATCACCTTGTCTTTTATTTCTTCACGTAGAGTTTCCAGGCTTATCTAGAATTAATATTCAAAGCCATAAGTTAAAGATAGCTATGCAAGTTCTTTGAATATGGTGAAGCAGACAATAAACATTAACGTCTTGAACTAGTTAAAATTGATATCAACATAAAGAGTGTAATAAAAAATCTGTTCAGAATTCACGCAAGTCTGGGTGAAACAATCTAACTGATATGCACAGAAGACCAATCACCTATTTACAATAAAAACATAGTTCAGTTTCATAGACTGAATTGTATCCATGGAACAACTTTTACATATAACGGACAAGTCAAATCTATTTCAAAGACGTCTTACACTAAAATAAAGAAATTGTTAAAAGGTTTCACTACAAATATTCTGTGCATTTAATAATATTTATCTTTTAACAGCCAATTATTACCAAGTGAAATAAAATTAATGAACTTAAAAATTTCAGTTATAATTCCAATAGCCTTGACTGATAAACAGATAACCTACTTATGGAATCGAGACACTTAAAATTATCTAATTCGTGTCTGTTAAACCAAACATATTTTTGGTAACCCTACTGATAAAATATTTGATATGAACAAGAAGAGGGCGAATTGACAATCATCTGTCAAATGTTATCACTGAACGTTTTAACGCTTTTCGTTACATCGTCTGTATGACGTAACCTTCATGTATGTTTTTAATAATTAATCACTAATTATATGTGAAAACAATTAAAATGTTAATATATAGATTAAACAGGTAATTAAAGTTAATATATTCAGGTAATTAAAGTTAATATATTCAGGTAATATATAATTGTATGATTCTTTTTCAGACGAGGAAATTGATTTTGAATATTAATAAAAAATAGGAATTTTTCCATGTACAGAACTACAAGTTATTCTAAACCTTCAAAACTAAATAGTGTTTTCCTGGGAATTTATGCTGCAAAGTTTAGGCAAATGCAAGGAAAAACTTTCAAATTATACGGAAATATACCTTCTCCGAATGTTGCAGAGAAACAACAACAGTATGAACTCTTTGGGGAACAGTTGCACCACCAGCAAATATGTACTCGCATGTAACCTGAAACAATATTTTAAGAAGGCTTTTCTTATCATGACCGTGTATGGTTCGGTTGTCTCCTGACATAGACCTCTAAACTGTCCTGAGCTTCTTTCTACTTTCTGAATTAGTTTAGAAAATTTCATTAAAGAGAGAAATTTAAATCTAACAAATTTGATGTAAATTATTTCGGCAGATATACATTATCTTACTACTAGATAATACTAATTATATCCATACTGTACAAACATTGATAAACGACGTAATAATAAAATTTTATAAACAATTCCTTCCAGTAGTTTTGAGAATGACGTGTTCTGTTTGTTCTCAACACATTCGTGTTTTTAAAGAAATATTTTAAGAACCTTCACTGATAAAATGTAACCCCAAACTTTTGATATTATTGTTATTATACAATTAAAATAACAATGAAAATTGTTATATTAGAAACAAGTTCACTTTAATGTCATTTAAACATACAATTTTAAGTTGCCGTTTCAATGATTTCCTTACTTAGCTAGTGGCTTTATAACCTGAGGAACCAGTTTCGTTTCCCGGTGGATCAATACTTGGTGTTAGTAATTGCTACATGTACATATGTAGCATTAGTCTTAAAAAATATCTGGGGCTGATATGGATATTTCTGTGCTGTAATATTTACTAAAATGTAATTAAATTTTAATTCTAAATTTAAATGTTTGAAAGCTTGAGTTATTTGAATAAAGATATTACTTGTGTCTTGGAGTCAGGTCGTGCCCACCAGAACTCTCCATTTCGCCGGAGTTCAGCAATTTTCTGGTTAAGTCTGTGAGCCAGCACCACAGTTAAGGGCATACATTCTTCAGTTTCATCAGTAGCATATCCAAACATTAATCCCTGTTGAACAGTAATCATGGTAATAAATTCAATATGGTAACCAAAGTACATAAAAATAGTACAGATAATGATTATTTAAATAAAAGGTAAGAATTCTTGAGCTGTCTCAATGATAATTTTTTTAAACACAATATTTTATTAAAATAAAATATTATCTATATATATTAAAGAATTTCAGTCAAATACAGTAAAAAAGATCTACAGAATGCAACAATTACAATAAATATTTTGGACTCAAGAAAGCAAGGTATATTTGAAATTATATATAGATTCACTTGAAAAAATTTTTATTATTAATTATTAGGGATGCATCCGATACCGATGCCGATACCGATATATCGGCGATACTTTGGGTTTGCCGATATATCGGCATCGGCGATATTTTCATTGCCGATTCACCGATACTTTTCAAATTTCACGCTTTTAAAAAATTATGTAAACGCGCATTTTGTATGATCTAATTTGTGGCAAACGAGCCACGGACTATTGTTGCCCGAGAAATCCCCGAGTTTTATTCAGTTTGTTGTCTCTATCATTCGCTTGGGGACAAAGCATTATTATTTATGTATATATGTATTTCATTTCGCTAAACACTATTTATTTATTAACACTTTTTTGCATTACAAAATTGAACATAATTAAATGAAAAGGAGGGCAAAAATACATATAAACTAAAAAAAGTCTACATGTAAAATAAAAAGTGCACATGAATCACTATGATTTACGATCACGTTAGTATGAAAAGCTCTTGTTGGATTGATTAGTAGACCAAAATTTTTACTCAAGTCAAGTCAAGTTGCCAGCGCATAGTTATTAGATATAATGGCTTGCGGGAGATCATTGAGACTTTATTGAACGTAGATTTGAAGATCATTTAGTTGGCTTTTAACGGCTATCGCGAGTAGTATTTTTTTGATACCAAATTTAATAAAATATAGAATTACAACAATGTTATCATTGATAATTTTAATTATTAACAGTTATTTATTTTATTTTAGTTTAATTATTACTCTTAATTCTTATTTTTAGTAACAAAACCTTTAAAATTATTCAAAGTTTGTGACTACTTTTTTGTATATAATATTTATATTTTTTTAATAAAAATTATAAACTTTAACTTAACTTGATATATTTTATCTTAATTTAATTTTAATTCAATAAGCGTTGGTATCGGTATCGGTATCGACGATATTCCTATAAGTGTATCGGCATCGGTATCGTATCGGCAAACAAGCGTATCGGTGCATCCCTATTAATTATCATATAAAGTGTTAAATACAAGTGACTAAGGGTAGACTCATATACGAGACTGAAGAGAGTAAACCATATGTGTCTCACTCATAAGAGTCACACTTAGCACTAAGTCTTGACTCTGAATATCACCCGAATGGCTAATGATTTTTGAAAGCCCAGAAAATGTGCACAGTGAGAGTTGATGTTATTAATGATCAGAAATTCAAGATAAAATGAATTAAACATTCTAATGATATTATTCAAGTTCTATAGAAACCTTTTATATAAAACCAGTTCATATTTGTTCCCCAGATTTACGTTAACTTAGTTTTAGTTTTACAATGAAGAAAAAAGCTCGGTAAAAGTTACAATTGTTATGTGCATATATAAATGACAAAACTCATACAATTTAATTAGCAACAAAATCCAAATACAAAAAAGGTCACCTGCAGGCACCTTCATCATTTACATAAAAATTTAGTTTAAATACTATTTTATGCTTTAATAGAAACTGCTGTTATTGTGTCTAATGTAATATGTACTTAATCTGATTATTAGAAGTTGTAATATTAAAAAGTAATCAATATAAATATTGTTTTTCCTTTGAAGTTACCTTAACTTGTTTTTTTATATTTATTATCTGATTTACTAAATGTTTATATTTTAGGTAGAAGGCTGATCACCTACTTGCCTATAAGAAAATACAAATGACCATTCAAAACAGATACAATCTGATTTGTAGTCATTGATAATGGATGTATCATGTTTCTTGAATTATTTTGTCTCCTGTATTTAAAAATACCTAACTAGTGGCATACCTGATCACCCGCCCCAACTTCTTCATCGTTTCTGTTCTCATGCACCCCTGCAGCAATGTTTGGTGACTGCTGGTCCAGTGCCAGCATCACACTGCATGTCTTGTAATCAAACCCTGACCCAACATGCATTATCAATTAAATGTTTATTTATGATGTTACAATATATCCAAAACCTATCTCCTCTGAATTGTTTCAGTTAAGATTGTTGTTTACACCATTTAAGTATGATACAGTGACTAATGACTTAAGACCTAGAAAGCATGCATTTCCCTATATTGACCATGATATCCCAATTCGTGCAGAGCCGAGAAGTATACCTGATCTCCAGCCCCAAATTCAGATTCATCTCTGTCCTGATATACCCCTTCGGCAATGTTGGGACTTTGTTCTTCAATTGCCACTAACAAATTTAGTGTTCTCCAATCAAAACCTAGTGCATGAAACACAATTTAGACTACTTTTAATTGGAGGTCAAGAGACAATTTTGATCCATGTTCAATATCACTGTCTGGATTGTTGCCAATTGATAATAATTATGTTTGTTTACTAATATTATTAAACTTTCCACAAACCTTTGGAAGAATCATCATAGCCGATATGTTTAACAGTTTCTCTCACAACCTTTTGATAGTCAACAAAAGCCTTTGATGTTATTTCACCACACAGCAGTACCATGCCCGTCTTTGTGACTGTTTCTATAAATAAACACAATATAATTAATAATAGCGAACATTTATTGGTATCAAATATCGGTACATGGAAAGATTGCGCGAGAACTTACCACATGCTACTTTTGCGTCCGGGTCTTGAGCTAAATGAGCATCCAATATTGCATCACTTATTTGATCACACATCTTGTCTGAAATATAATATTGATATTTCATAGTTAATACATAAAAATAATTTAATTGGTCGCGATTGGTCCAACCACGTGTTTTGATTATTGCAAAGCATAACATGACCCAGAAAATGTGATGTAATTGAATTTACATCTTACACCACATTAAAATCGGTGAAGTGTACAAGTACATTATCATACAAAAACAAAACAAAGTGGTCGTACATAAATGTAATATCTGCGCACATGTTTTAAGTCGGCCATTTTTTTAATATTTTCGTTATTCCCATATTATTCTGAAGAACTAACCTGGATGACCCTCGCCCACTGATTCCGAAGTAAATAGAAACAATGATCCATCTTCCATATCATAACTGTGGCCATTTGTTTTTGCAAAGCCATTCATTTTCGAGGTTTCCGGCATTCTGAATTTAGAGTTAGCTCACAAAAATAACACGATAAAACCTCTCGTAATAATACTGTGGAAAAGAGGCCCGGCGCGCGCTCACACTGATATTTATAACGTTGGGGTGGCGCTATAGTATTCAAAATATAAGCCAATCACAATCGTCGTATTTGACACTGGTCGTCAAAATCTTGGCTGCTATTGGCAGTTTTATTTTGTTTTCATTCGGTATAACCTAAAAAAAGATCCCATTTGTAATCTGTGATGATATGAAAACTGGCGCGTATTCTAGTAAAAATAAAGTTTATGTTATTAGCAATTATTATAACTCATAAGCAACCAAAATATCCAGAATTATAAAGTTCAAAAAGTATCTCGGAGGTGAAATTTTATTATTTTATTAATACTTTATATGTATAAATACTGTAGCTGTTTTATTTTTCGTATACGGCATGGTTGTGTTATTAGCGGTTGTTTTCCAGTAAGTAAACCATTTAAATGAAATATTGAATACCTACTTGGTACATAAAAACTTTTTTTTGTTTAAGAAATATTAAAATATATATATAATAAAAATAATATTTATAAATTAATTAAGTTAAGAAAAATAATAAATTAGCTGAAATAAGTGTAGCTGAAAATAATGTTAACTTTTTAATAAACTTTGACAAATTTGACTAAATGATATAATAAAAGTATCATATTTGCTAAAAACACAACTCACAAGGTTGACACAAGTAGTTAGATAATCACTGAACACTCACTAGTAAGAACGTTTCCCGACTGGAGACATACGCAAACTGACTCCAAAACTCGCAAGTCCATAAACTTAAAGATTAGTTCACACAAAGAATGTAGTTAAATATGTATTTATTCATTTTAGTCGAAGAGCTGCCGCTTGAATATCAACATTTATATTTAGTGAATCACTGTAAGTTGAATTTCAGAAAAAGATATGGTTTGAGATTTTTATTTCCGACGATATACGTTATATACGTATTATATATAAGTTATTATTTTATAAATATAGGTTATAAATTTAGAAACAGTAAGTTTCAACTTTCGAAATGGAAACAGGGGAATTCTATATAAAAATTTTACTAAATTATTTTATATAAAAGAACGAATTTAATAAGAAAATACTGTTTTCATTTAATTATATTAAATAACCCAAAATAATGTTAATAGGTACTTGCATATTGAATAATAAGTAATTACCTACTATATTGTTGGTGGTATAATTATCCACAGTTTTAATTATACATATTAATTTATTTTTCTGTTTTTATACCTGCCAAACAAAAAGTATTTTAATAAGATATTTATGTGTCGTTTAATCAAGTGTGAGGCTGCGGTGACGTTTGAGGTAAGTACCTACGCAGTATTCCATCCTGAAATCACGACAAACTTTGGGAATAAAATCATAGATCTCCAAACGTAAAATGACGGTTTAAAGTTTAAACGAAAGTTTAAATATTCGATTTTGTCGTCAATCATCGCAAAATTAAGAAAATAATCTAAATAGATATTCAACTTATCTCTTAAACCGTTAGCAGATGAACTAATGACGTAATTTCGGTGTGAGAGTTCATCGATAACTTTATAGAATTTGTTGATATTACGTACGCGATTATTTGCTTGAAAACAAGCCAGAAGTATTGAAAAATTAAAAGTTCATATCGCTTAAAAGAGTTAAATATCACAAACACATTACTTAATCGAGTAGACAGCAGAAGCACTAAAATATTTTTTATTCCTACCTATATGTTTAATTTAATTTTTTGTGTTGGTTTACTTTTACTATGATATTTATTCGTCGAAATTGGCATAAAAGATAAGATAAATAAGATAATTTCTCTTTTTTTTTAAATACCACGCAGTGTGTAATTAACGCGTATGATTTTCATTTTCACGAGTAGATCTTTAGGATTGACCTTGACGATATGATGACTCATTAGTCATTTGCTTGTGACTTATCATGCTTACTCCTATTATTAATTAAAATAATTCATGCTTACGTACTATTTTTATTGAAACTGTATAATAATCAATCAATCAATTAGTTACATATGTGAGGCTTTATCAATAAACAAGTTATTGAAAATAACAAAGTACACGGTCATGCTACCATTTCAAATTCAATTCAATATTCATCATACAGTTAATTTAGTCAGGAAAATTGTTATTTTTTTAAATTATACATTGTTGTGTTTTAGTGTCAGGAAGGAAAGTTTTAAGTTACATTTCTGAATACTATATAATATAAAGTTGAGCTATATAAGATAATTGTTATGCCAGTCGGTAGGTGCTATCAACAAGTATCGTGGGTTCGTATCACGGCTGAGCATGGATTTTTGTTAGGGAAATTATCGTGAGGAAAGCATGTCAAAGACTCATTTTTTAACACATTATCATGTTACAATTTGTAGTCGAAACTTTATTGATAAACTTTAACATTATAATGACCTTGTCTAACATGACGAAATGGTTGCATAACATTTTTGTCTGATATATAAAGGACTAGCTGGCCTGGCGATCATCGTACCGCCTAACAGTCGATTCTTTATTTTTTTTACTTATTCTGCTATTCGGGACACCGGTCTAGCTAGTAAGATAAAAAAAAAAGAAAGTTGATAAGACAACAAATACATTATGTCAAAAAATAAAAATTTACCTTCCCGGAACCCCTCCACTAACACTTGAACTTTATGATATGGTATTAAACTTCAAATTGACTTTTAAGTATTTTTACGAATATTTTGTATGGGAATATAGAAAAGTGTTGTTTTTAGACTTTTTCACTGAATTTTTTAATTTTTTCTCTCCGTAAGAACCATCCTCGTACTTCAAGGAATATTATAAAAAGAGAATCAGACAAATCGGTCAAGCCGTTTTCATGTTATGTCGTGACAACGGAAAACGGGTTTCATTTTTATATATATAGATTATGCTATGTTCTGCGTGACTGATTATGGCTTAAATAAACCTTTAAAAATAGTCTTTACAATTATTATTTTCGTATATAAATACTGAAAAGATAGCAAGAATCGTCTCTGTAGGAATTTTTAATTTCAATTATTTTATTAAAATAATTAACTTGTTATTGTCTGACGTATTGAGCAGACACCTCATGTATATGTATCTATGTTACAGGAAATTGAAACTAATTAAAATTCTGTTTTCGTAGGTTTTAGGTATTGTTATATTTTTAAAAAATAAGTAATGTATGTTTTATTTTTAATTCCAAAATACAACATATATAATAGGTATTTTCACATTGTATGGAGATAGGAGACGCCTGTGGCTGAATTGCTATAGAACACAGCCTTGTGGGACCCCCGCGTTCACTTGGGGGTATACCATCCGGCCCGCTCGACTAATGAATGTTCAAGGAAGATAGTGCTTTGCGGACAGCACGTTGCGGGAATGTGATTTCCGGCATCGAAGAATCACACCGCGAAATGGTTGCTGGTGATTTCCCTCGGTCATCCAAAGTCGAGTTGGACGCGAAGAGACAGTCCAAAAGGTCGGCCTTCTCCTTCGCAGTGTGGGCCAGCGAGTCATCCTCCCTGTGCAGTGGTGGAATGGCGGGCTGACAAAAATTCCCTCGGACAGCTTTGGCGAGAGACCAGAAGGCTCGAGTCCCGAAAGGAGTTGAGCCAATATCTCGCCAAATCTGGCAATGTGCTCTGACTTTGCTTTAATGATTTTCCGTTTGGAGGACCTGGAGGCTGAGTTATATGCTTTTTTAAGTTCGCTGGTATTGGCATCACGAGATTTCGCCGCTTCCGTCCATGCCTTATAGCATTCTCGCTTTCGACGCGAGGCCGCCTTGCAAGAACGTTTAAACCAGGGCTGAGACTTGCCACCAATTGGCATCGCAGAAAATGTAATAAAGAGGTGGTGGTGGTGGTTTTTCAGGGCATTCCATGCTCGGCGACAGAGGCAGCGACGAAATCTGGAGCTTCTGACGAAAAACACATAGGCACCCAAGGGTAGAGCGCAAAGAAAGACCGCATCCCGTCCCAATCTGCTGACTTGTAGTGCCAAATACAGTGACAACCCAAAAAGCGGGGCCGTGAAGGGCGCGTAGAAGGCACAGTACTCCGGACCACACAATGATCCGATGAACCCAATGGCGGGTCAACAGACTTGATAGTTCTCCGGATGTGAAGTCAGCAGAAGGTCCAACAAAGAGGGTTTATGACCATCCACATCTGATATTCGCGTAATCGCAGGGACCAATTGTGTCAAGTCGTAGACTAAAGCAAAGTCGTGAAAAGATCTTCCCGCTTGATCGGTGGCATCAGAGCCAAGCCAATCGGCACGGTGGGCGTTAAAATCGCCAAGTACGAGTATCACGATTTCAGCGGTAGGAACCCTTTCGCGCAGGGAATCTGTAGCCATTTGAATGTGCTCGTTGAGTCGGTTAGTTTCGTCATTTCCGCTATGGGACCTATACAGGCAGGCATAGAATCGCGGATGGTCATCGCAGTCTACGCGAAGGCAGAGGTTAGATAGGTCCCTTCCTTCAAGCGTCCCGAGGCAACGAGAACAGATATCCTCTCTGACGTACACGCAAACTCCCGCCCGCGGCACAAATGAATGTTCAAATTTGTATCCCGGATAGATGGATGGGCTCCGGGAATTATGTCTTAATATAGGGTAATTCCGGGGGAGATGGCCGTACGGGAGAGATGGCCAATAGAAAAAAGTTCGAGTATTAATTCATAGATGTCAATACTTTTTATTTATTTCTATTCATGTCGGCACCGGCAACAAGTGACAGTGAATTGTTTTGCAAAAACAATAGGAAAAAGTAAGTAATTTGACTAGATCTTTTAATTAACACGTTAGATCTAAACTAAGGGGTTGACAAATTAAGTGGTTAAAAAAAAGTTTTGACAGTTTTGCACGTTTTCGTGATATCTGCGTGAAGTAAGAACTTTCTCGTGTTCTAGCTTAAAAATAAACTTCATAATTGAAATGTTGCTTTTACTACGTCCTGTGGCCATCTCACCCGATCAATGGGGATAGATGGCCATAGTATTTTCGGGAGAGATGGCCATTAAATTGTATGCCCAGATTTAAATGTATCTTTAATATACTTAATATGGACGAGTCTAGGTTGCAACTAAATAATAGACCAGGTCACGTTTTGGCTGAAAAAGGTTCCAAAGCTTATAGGTAGCTATGTCAACGTCTACAGAAAAAGGAGAAACAATCACGGTAATAGGTTGCTGCAATGCTGAAGGTAATTTTATACCTCCTGCTTGCATTATGAAAGGGCAAAGGAAGAAACCTGAATTTGAAGATGAGCTGCCTCCAGCTTCAGTGGTTTATATTACCTCTGACATATTTCTAGAATGAAGATTTGAAGATTGGATACAATGCAGTATTTGTATGCTCTGGGTGCACGAAAATTGGACCGAGTTTGATGACATGACATCACTGCGACAATAAGAAAAAAAAGGTGTTAAAGGATCTCAAGGGTAACGGGAAAGGTAAAAAAAGTACTGGCCATCTCGCCCCGAACACTTTGGTCATCTCCCACGGGCACTCGGTGAGAGATGGCCAGTCCTAGTTTTTTTTTAAAGTTTAAAATTATATTGTTAGCGTTGTTTAAAGTGATGTATTGTTAATATTTGATAAGAATAATAAATAAAGTTTATGTTCTATACGAATTCACTGTTTTATTCATCGTAATTCCTTCATAATACAGTTTTATAGTTACTAGGGCCATCTCCCCCGGAATTACCCTATATATTTATTTAATATAAAACTATTCTTTCGATATATTTTATACAAAGTTTTCTAGTGCTATGATAGTTGACACTTATTATTTTTAAACGTTTCCGTCACACGTTTCATAGGAGCTTTCAATATATTGGTGCTTACCTACTAAATTTCAGTTTTATAAATAAACTTTAACAAATTGTTTAACTTATAAAATAATATGATGGGGTAAGTATTGTTCACAAATTTGTTTATTAAAAATAAATACCTACCTCGAAGTGAATTCCTGATATAACCCTTTGCAAAAGATATTACAAATCAACTTATTATTACATAATAAAAATTAATTCCTTTAAATTGTACAATTTCAGTTTAAATACGTTAAATAATTCATATAATATTAATAATTATATTTTTTTTACAGCTTAAACCTGACAAACTCGCTGAATTGAGAGATTGAAATATATGAATATTATGTTTATATCCAATTGAACTTTGCCTGAAGACATCTTTTTCTATCTTGATGGAGTCATCCTAACTAAATAAAAACTGTTATTATAATATTTTCAAATGGCATATTATTCACACATTATAAATTTGCAAAATACCTATTTTTTTAAAAAACAAAAAGCGGAGGAGAATAATACAATTCATGAACATAATAAGGAAAAATTTAATTATAATAAATATTTACTAAAAATAAAAATAAAATAAAATATGTTTATTATGGAACATAAGATACATGTATCACTTATTCCACGTCATTAAATTTGAAGGCATCCCTACTCTAGTGATATGGCATTCTTATTTATTATAAAATATGATATATGATATATGTTTATGTTGAACATGCCTAAATAATTAATTGAATATTATTGAACAGTTTATGCAATTATTTGTAGGTACACTAAAATATTCAACGAATCAATGTCGTTAACTATAGCAAATTATAAATATGATATATTAATAATAATAATATGATGCATCTCAGTTGTAGGTTGTCAATAGGCTCGCAATAAGAGTTCATAGGCCCTCAGTACATTTATCAAAACTTATAAATGTATCCAAACTCTCTCTCTTATGCTAGTTGATGTTATCTTACTAAATATCGGTATGGGGTGGAGCGGCAAAGTCTTCAATGCTGAAAATTGAGATTGTCCAATGTGCCATTCTTAAGATACTCTATCGGATACCTTTTCGCTATTCAACTTCAAAACTGCACAATGAAACAAAACTTTTAACGGTTATCAATATGGAGACTTGGATCAGCCCTACGATTCTGTAACTCACTTTTCGAACTCCGTTTACAGTGAGTTACAGATTCGCAAGGCAGTTTTGAAAACAAACACCGACCATATATACTTACAACATACATGACGCAAACATACATATAAGCAATTCAAATAACGCACTTTCTTTGCCTAACGCTTTTTCTCCTTCCCCAGGCCCTTTCATCTTTAACCACTTCCTTAATGCCCGCCTTCCACTGCGAGCGGAACGGACCCATTACGGACCCCGCTATACTCACATATGTGCTTCCACCAAAGCGGAGACGAGCACAGCGGAGAGAGCGAGTTGAAAGAATCACATAAATGAATGAAATGAATCCCACGGAAATGAAAATGTATGAAAATCATCGTTACGAGTATATCGGAGTTGGTAATGGGTCCGTTCCGCTCGCAGTGGAAGGCGGGCATTCAACAAAATTTTTCACATACATTCACTAACAATCTTAAACATCTAATTGTGCAGCAAAAGTTTAATTATAAATTGTGTTCTGTAGAAATTATTGTCAAGTACAGTTACCATGTCAAAAGAGACTGGCTGCCCTAGCACTAGCCCCCACACAGGGAATTCTAGTGTAGGGGCTAGGGCACTTCATTTTACCTTTATAATTGCCTTGTTGAGTATAATAAAGCTTTTTCTTTTTACTTTCTTTATATCTATTTGATCCTCAATTTATACATATATATTTAAAAAGGCTCCAAAAAGCTTATATAACGAAAAAAAATTGTTTATGTTATGAAACTGCAATAATATCAGGAAAAATAGATAATATACCAGTATCCAGGCCGTGACCTTAGATTAAAAAGGCAATCATAAAACAATAATACTGATAATTTATTTAATCAAAAATTAAGAAAAAACAAAGCCATTTAAGAAAATAATCAATGACCAAATTTTTATATAGATTGCATAATATGTTGACATTTTCAGTTTCTAACACAAATTCTTTAAAAAAAAACAATTAGATACTGTCCCGATGTTATAATTCTATACATATAAGTATGTCGCAGGGTAAGAAATTTGAATGTATGTTCCATCAATAATTATTGAGAGCAATAGACGAGATCACAGATTACTACTTATTTGTATGAGTTCTGTCATAGAATGGCATTTTTGTTTTATGTTGCTCACCTGTGGCAACGTTTGCGCACGTATGACGCACGTTAAATGGCGCGTGCATTTTTCCAAGGAAACTACTGAGTTACATGTATTTTTTATATAGTTTAGTCCATCCTATCCGAGGATAGTTTATTTTATTTTATATAATAAACTAGTATAGGATGATTATGAGTGTAAAAAATTAGGTATCAATTAATTAAATTCTTTTTTATAAAAACTTGCCTTATTATATGAATTTCCAGTTAGGTTCATCAAAATCTACGAATCCAATCTACAGAGTTATAAAGAGTGTATTATGAAAGTTGTAACAATAGGTACAACTATTTAATTTAATATTTAAACAAAATTTCATTCAGATGACACATTTTCGCTTTCGATACGTGGAGTAGAATTTTTTTAAATAAATTAGTTATTTGGCAAATATTATGAATATTTGCGGTATTAAAAATGGCGCAAAAATCGATAGTGGTAATATTAATAATAATAAGGTAAATGGTGTACTACAGAATCCAGAGTCTTTCTATGGTAGATTCTAATTGTTTATAAGTAAGTTGAGTACCTATATATATACTAATACATAAAATTTAATGAATACCAATTCAATGTTAAAAATGTAAAAGAAACATTAAATGATTCAAATCCTGAAGACAGTATGAGGTCAAAAATCAAATCGCATCTGGAAATATCCACTTATCATTTTATGTTAGACCCTCTTTATTATATTATTATTCTCGTGATAGATGTCATTAAAACGTGCATACTTTCCCTTAGATAGTCGTCTAGTATTGTAAATATTATGCATGAGTGATAAAGGAAAATGACTTTATCTTACTAATGATTATTACTGATTTGTGCTATGCAGTCGCGACACTCGCTCAACACGTGTCAAGATTGCATATGTTTTTATTTCTGATTTCAAAATGTCGATATTCCGATTTTATTATGTTATAACAAGTAATGATTACTCCAAGCAACACTTCCTGTTCAGATTATTACATATTC
Organism: Pieris melete; assembly: GCA_963693345.1. Taxonomy (NCBI): domain Eukaryota; kingdom Metazoa; phylum Arthropoda; class Insecta; order Lepidoptera; family Pieridae; genus Pieris; species Pieris melete. The sequence continues at coordinate 3,283,571 of CAVNZK010000006.1, read as the reverse complement.
TGCTGTCCCATTTTGTAACTTAATCATCCGAAACTAAATCTGACATGAGTGCGCATAGACGGAAAATGTGTGTAGAATTTCAAAACTATATTCGATTTTTTGTGTAGCCAGTTTTTTTATTTAATTTAACCCATTTGGCTTTTGAATTTTAAGTATGGATTTCAAAATAACGTTGTAATTTACTAGAAGACTACAACCATTATGGTTAAATAGAAAAATAGTAGATAATTACAATTAATTTAAAAAAAAGTTTAGGTTAAGATTATATATTAATTTATGATTAATGTATATTATTTTTACAAAGGAACACAATTAGTTTCACGAACATTAAGCCTTTTCAACAATTCATATGACTGAGTGAAATACGATTTTCTACTAAACTATTAGTAAGAAATAAACATTGAAAAACACACGAGATATACATATATGTAACACAAGTAAATGTACATAACGAAACTGTATGAACGCTTTAAATTTCAAATTACCGTAAATTAATGCATGAATATTTCACTAATTAGATTATTAAAAGTTGATATTCAAATGATAAAACTTTTTAGTCGCTATTTGAATCAAGGCATATTTAGTGATTAATTTCTGATAACAATTGATTGTCCTCTAGATAATTTGTAAACACTGTTTAGCACAATTGACGTGGTCGAAGAGAAAATAATTTTCAGTCCACAATCAACAAAGGCTGTTATGATTTTGTCTCGTGCTATGTGTATTACTCGCCTTAGCTACATAAGCAGTGATTTACTAATAATTTGTGAACAAAAAGTGTTTCTACGTCATTATGGACTTTCTGTGTAAGAATTTCGTGATACATAATGTTCGGATCTTATAAATCTGGGATATTCATTTTATTGTGGCTTATTCAACAGGTATGGTAATGTATTTAGAAAAACTAACAAATTCTAGGTAGAAATATACATTTAGGGTAGCAGTTAATAATAACAACACCTACTTTATACAACTTATGGTTCTTGATTTGAGTTCAATCAAAAAATCTTGCTCTAACGTATTACCTGTTAATTATATAGTATAGAATCTCTTGATTCATTTTCTCTGATATAGAGTATATATATACAGGGTGGCCAAAAAGTCGTGGATCAAACGCAAACAGGGGATAGATGAGGTCATCAGCGGCAAAAAATTGTTCTACGGGAGGTCTCTAAGGTCAACCCCTGCAGAGTTAAGATTTATTTGGTTTTTATATGAAAATTGACTTTTTTTTACTAATTCTTCTTAAAATTCGAAAATATCTACATCCTGTATCTTTCTAATAATATTCACTAGATTGGTACTGATGAGTTCTTGCGTTAGACATACTATTTATAGTTGTTTATTGAGTGTATTGAAGATAATATTAAGTTATACGATATAAATTTTTTTCAAATCAAAACTTTTTGTTTATTTCGGACCCCACTGTGAAAAAAAATTACTCTACCGAAAAGTGACCCTGTATTACAACTTTTGGCGCATTTAATATGGATTTTGAAAAGGTATTACACATGGCCATGAGTCGCTCTAATATCTTTCTAGGACGAAAAACAACAACGATTCGGACTTATGATAGATTATTTACCTACCTGTGACCAGTACTGTGTGAATCGGACTAGATTAAAAAAATTGGACAGATGGCTGGAAGGTTACGTAGGAATTTGATTAGACGGTGCAGATTAAGTGTTATGGTCAGAGTCAGGAATTTTGAGCATATTTTATTGTAAAATATTTTGTTTCCTAGAAACAACCATTGAGAAATAATTGTTTTAATACAATTATAATTTCACAATCGTTGTTTGTAATTTTTCCTAGAAAGATATTAGAGCGACTCATGGCCACGTGTAATACCTTTTCAGAATCCCTATTAAATGCGCCAAAACTTGTAGTACAGGGTCACTTTTCGGTCGAGTAATTTTTTTTCACAGTGGTGTCCAAAGTAAAGAAAAATTTATGATTTGAAAAAAAATTATATCGTTTAACTTAATATTATCTTCAACATACTCAATAAACAACTATAAATATAATGTCTAACGCAAGAACTCATCAGTACCAATCTAGTGGATATTATGAAAAAGATACAGGTGTAGATTTTTTCGAATTTTAAGAAGAATTAGTAAAAAACAGTCAATTTTCATATAAAAACCAAATAAATCATAATTCTGCAGGGGTTATCCTTAGAGACCTCCCGTAGAACAATTTTTTGCCGCTGATGACCTCATCTATCCCCTGTTTGCGTTTGATCCACGACTTTTTGGCCACCCTGTAGATATTTAAACGTTGTTTGAAATTTCGAACCACATGATCGCGCTGGACAAAAATTCAAGAGTATAAAATGTGTATTCTTTCGAATCAAATTCCAACAATTGAGAACTCGAATATGCCGTTGGCAGGTCTGTTTGTATATTTTATCAAATTCGTCTTTGTTATGTTGTTGTGTACTGTCTCGGAATTTAAAAATGTTTACAGAATCTCATGTTTCTTGCAAAGCACGCAATGAAGCTACAACAGGTATATGAAATGTGTTTGTTTTCTAAAAATATAAGTTTATTCTTGCTCTCTAGGGTGACGCTTACGACGGCCTCAACCCCGTGAGTGTGGACTTAAGTGTTTGGCACCAACGTAGCCCTCGAGTGGCACTACGCACTAATGCACAGCTCGCTTGTGAAAAGCCCAATATTTATATCTGTGAGGTAAAACTTCATCCACTATTTTTAGATTATGTAGTGTATGTATGCATACTCGGGGGGTAGATAATAAGGTTTTTACTGCTTTGATTTACATTGCACGAGTTTTTTCCAGTCCACATTTTTATTATTTGCTGATTAAATATTTATGTTCTGTAATAAAGGTATACCAAATTAAAAAAAAAATACTAACATCAAGCAACGAGAAGGTAGACGCCATACTTACCAATACCCTCGAATTCGATCCAATGCAAAGAATTTCTTTATAAATAATTGAGATTTGTGTAAAAATTAGCGAACTTAAGACGTATAATTTAGCTTAGGAATACATTATATTGTTCTTGTAAATGTCCATTGTCATTGCATTTTCAGGAACCCCCCGACACAGTTCCCTCAGAGGCTGGTAAGACGTGTAATTTCCGTAATGTCAGATACCACGAACAAGTGTACCGATGGGTTGCCGGACGAGGGTGCCTACTCTTCACCCCAGATTTCCTATATGTCAATGGTTCTAATCCTTTGAACCTCAATGCTGGATGTGTTTATGGTAACCTCTTCGCTCCGTGCTTAGAAGTAGTAAGTCTTTGTTTCCTTTTAATATACTTAATAGTGTTGGCCTCGTAGTTTAAGCGTGTTATTGGCTGTGTGACAATAGATTTTTCATTCTTTGAAACTTCGTACGATAAAGGTAAACATCGTGAGGACAACTGCCGTGTCTTAGATAAAATCTTTTTAGGCACAGAAAGGACTCTAAAATTCCACGTAACTTAATTATTTTAAACCTTTTGCTTGTTTTATAGCTCAATATATTGATTTTAATAATGAAAGTCAAATGAACTTTAATACAAATTTTATCACATCGAGTAAGAAAATTCAGTGAAACAGAAGGAAACGTTTCTCTTCCTGTCCTTCCTACTAAGGTTAAGGAGGACGGCTCGTGTGGCTGCTATCCATTTGATCCTGCCCTCGAAGAGGTAGCAATAGCAGTACGAGATGCCTTGGTACCATCAGGTCACGGTCGGTGGGAGCGATGTTTTTATCAAGCTATGGATTGTTGTAGCAACTTCATGGGAGAACTAACTGGTTTGTTAATAAATTTTATACCTTGAGAATATAAACGAAATATTTATTAATTTTAAAATGATAGATTTCAATATAAAGATCTAATATTGATGATAAATATATGATTTCTATAGTACATATTTCATACTATCACTTTTAGCCACTCCACGGACGTGCAATTCTGTTGGCATAGGCGTTAATAATTTATAATTTTAGTTTACGTTTTAGTTAATTTTAGTTAAGATAAAGATTATTTCTATTTATTTATTTACAAAAATTATGTCCTAACAAGTGACCCTAAATCAACAAGAATGCATAACCAATAAAATATCACACTCAAAATATTACAAACACAAGATATTAATTAGAAAAACCAGCCTTGCGATTCTGTAACTCACTTTTCGAACTCACCCAGCGGTTTTCGCATCGGCGGTCGCTCTCAAGTCAGTCGTGAAGCAGTCATTTTATGATTTGGCATTCTGATAAACAATAAACTAGAAGCCCCCACCTTTTTAGATTCGATGTATATATCTCGTAAAATATCTTTGCTATACGGGAGAACTATACATTTAAATAAAATCTCATTTATAATGAAATTTGAATTTACTTTTATATAAAAAGATTTGTAGGGTCAAAACATACACAAAAAGTCTTATTTTTAAATTTTAGTCTCATCATGCCTTTATGAGACATTAATTTTATAACTCAACGATTGAAGTGCTGTTCATCGTTAACGACTATTTACGTAGAAACAGATTTGTATCTATTTAAAATCGTATGATTTCACTTGTATGTATAAATCACTATAATATTATATGTAAGAACGCCTTTAATTGTTATAATTTTCGTGTGCAGATAATTAAGCCGGAATATAATTTTAATCCTATCCAAACAGAAAACAATGTTTGCGAAACGACCTTTGACGGGTGGACGTGTTGGGACTCAGCTCAAAATGGTACAGTGGCGAGTGCTGTTTGCTCTGAATTTGCTTACTCCAGTTCGGGTCCATCTTGCAACCGTAAGTTAACACACTGGCTGACATTGCATAGAAATAAAATAATAAATAAAAATGTGTTTATTTATCAAAACTGTGTAAGATTTGGGAACATAATTTAAATAGCATACGCGACGCGTAACACTCGTGATCGAATGGCGGAGTGTAATGTGTATGAATGAAATACATGTTAGATCTTAGTAGCATCTCTAACTCTGCGTAAGAGGTGTTCAGAAGCCAGTCCTTTAACCTTTTTTTTAAATTATGAACTGTGAGCTATTAAGCAGCCTATGTATATAAAAAAAAGGGTGCGTGTACTTATGTACGCGCGTAAGAAGTTATACTTCTTTGGCTTTATTTTTTTTTTAAATAAATATTCAATGTTCATAACTTAATAATATTTAATATTTAGTATATTATTCATTCAATTTAATAACTAGGTTTGTTTCATAACCTTTTAACTAAGTAACAATAGGTCTTTGTGAAAAAGCATTGCTTAATTTCTTTGAAAAAACAATTAAAACTCCTTTATTTGTTTAAAAGATACTACAATGGTCATCATTCAAAATTCTTGGCATAGCCGCTAACTTCACGCATATTCTATTTCTTTTTACTTCTAGATTGTCTTATTCCCATCTCGCTCGCGCACGCCATTATCACACTGATAATTTTGTCTCAGGTGCGCGCGCATCGTAAAATTTCACTCTCATAACGCGCCTAAAGAAGTATAACTTCAAAAAGTACCAAAGTTTAAGTAAGTAAGTAAAGTATTTCCAGTTTTCATATAAACGTTTTTCAAAATTCGTTCAGCAGCCATGGCGCGTGTTCAATGTTTATTCTAATAAGATACTATTAACTTCACTTTACATGTAATTTTGTGGTACAATATAATTCAGTATGTATTCCTATATCCTTATAAAATGTTTCCCGGCCCTCAAGGGCCGCAATTTAATATGATACTATAATTTATATATAGTGATAAGCTTAATGTATAAGTATAACATTATCTTTTAAGATTCTGTAAATAGTTTTTGAAGTTATACTTCTTTAGGCGCGTTATGAAAAATTTATGAGAGTGAAATATTACGATGCGCGCGCACCGTGACACAAAATTCAGTATCGGCGCCGAGCGTGCGCGAGCGAGATGGGAATAAGACAATCTACAAGTAAAAAGAAATATAATATGCGTGACGTATGACCATAATGACATTTGTAGTACCTTTTAAACAAATAAAGCAGTTTTAATTTTTTTTTCAAAGAAATTTAGCAATGCTTTTTCACAAAGACTTATTGTTACTTAGTTAAAAGGTTATGAAACATACCTAGTTATTAAATTAAATTAATAATATAATAAATAATAATTGTTATTAATATTAATTAATAATTGAATAATATACTAAATATTAAATATTGTTAAATTATTAACGCTAAATATCTATTATTAATTATTTAAAAAAAATAACGAAAGCCAAAGAAGTATAACTTCTTACGCGCGTACATAAGTACACGCACCATTTTTTTCTAATGTATTTCCTTTTAATATGATTTACTTTTCCAACAGCAACGAAATTTTTACAATCCTATAATAAAAGTTGGACTACAGCTACCGTAACCATGGTAACACACTTATTCACGTTTCATAATAAGACAATCGGTATTTTATAGACTTCAGCAGTAAGAGATGCTTTGAAAATGGAACGTGGGAGCTTCAAACGGACTACACAACGTGTAGCATAACACCGCGCCTTTTGCGAAGATATCGTTTTTATATCGCTATGCTATCGTTTTCGATTGCCTGCTGTATACCGGCCATATTCATTTTCTTTTTCTACAAGAGACTTAGGATAACAAGAGTGGCGTTGCATAGGAATCTTTTGATGGCCATTGTGATTCGGAATGTTCTGGTCATCGTCAGCAGGAGTGAGGTAAGTACATATGAAATAAGTTCTTGTGATATTTAATCTCATCGTACGAACGAGCGCTAACTACGGACATAAAAATATAATCTCGGCTGTGATTCAAACGCAAGACCTCAGGGTGAGGCCCACGCTCAAGCCACTAGGCCAACACTGCTTTTACTTATAACTACTGTTTCATAAGAGGGGTTAACGGATATGAAGATTCATACAAGGTGATGCCGTTCATGGACGCTCACAAATCTGAAAGGCTCAGGTTATTAAGACTGAAGCCACTACGAAAACCGCGCAAAATTGACTGCCTTCAAGTCCGCAATTTCAAATATTTTGTAGAGCAACGACACCCATTCGAACAAACAGTTATTATGTGGGTTTTATAAAATTTATTTTCTTTCTAAAGTGCAATACAAATATATATACAAGTTCATCTTATCTTCTGATATATAAAATTCTCGTGTCAAGTGATTGTGATTGAACTCCTCCGAAATGGCCCGACCGATTCTCGTTAAATTTTGGGCGCATATCGGTTAGGTCTGCGTATTTTTCATTCCCCTAAAAATTTTTTGTACTTTTTAGACAATTTTTTTTTGTTTTTATTTTTGTATGATACAGCATATAAAAATACATACTTACAACACTTAATTTTCACCCCTCTAAGATGAACCCCATTTTTTATTATAGTTATTTTTATTGATCTAAGAAAATATTTCCTAGAAATAATATACATGGCAAAACAACGTTTGCCGGGTCAGCTAGTTATTTTATATAAATATCTTTAATGTGACTCATTCTTAACGCTTATAAATATTTTTTCGATGTAAGGTCTATGTAGATGAGCTAACAACCGCTGGAGACACTGTTTTGTCCCTGAATGGCGTAGCGTGTAGAGCGTTGGCTGTAGCGGAACGTGTAGCGGGTAACGCTGTGTTTATATGTATGTTAGTGGAGGGCATATATCTGCATCGGCTTATAGTTGCCGTGTTTAGGAGAAAATTGCAAATTGCATGGTTATATGGGATCGGAGCAGGTAAACCATATTTTTGATATGTAGAATAAAACATTCTATTTTCATTATAATAATATGCCATAAGCGTGAAATTGTTTTTAGTTATCACTAAATAGAGACAAAACATTAAAAAGGCGTTGGTTTTTCGGTTAAATTACATAATTTAAATTTTAGTAAAATATATTTAAATTATGTAGTCCGAAACATTTTTAAATACTTTTACGGATCCTTATCTATTTTCACAATTTTTAAACTAAAAGTTACTTCATAAGTGAAAGCGTAATATAAAAATATATATGTGGATATTTTATTTATAATTAATATATACAGATATGTATATATAAATATAATTTTATATATACAGTAAAAATAAAATTTAATTTAATTTACGTAAACTAAATTCACATATCGGCCATAAAGGTGGCAAACGCAGCCCACGGATACCATATTAAAGGATGTGTTGACGGCCTTTATGGTAGGGTATGTTACTTGTATGTTTTTTGGGAAGCCTTTGTACTATATTAATTATAACTGCTTTTACAGTGATCGCAATAATACCAGTAGCTGCATGGTCAGTGGTAATGGCACTGCAAAATGACCACTCTTGTTGGATTGTCTACACTGTCGATCATATCCAGTGGATCATTGATGCTCCCAGAATTTTAATCCTTTTTCTGAATACAGTACTATTTATTGACGTCTTGAGGGTATTGCTAACTAAGATACGGAATTCGGAAAATGCTAATCAGTTGTGAGTCAAATACATTTTTGCACAAATTTTTTAAGTTGCAATATTTTATTATAACGTGGAGTATAGAAGTTTTACAAATCATTTTGTATATCGCCTAATGGAATAAGCGTTTGTAACTTTCACCTCAAAGCCTGCTGTTTGTATGAGTACCAAGTCTCCAAGTTAAACTAATAATAATAATTATTACTCTAGTTATACAGTCACAAGACATATTTCCTAATCTTTAAACGGAAACACCCACGCGTGTTCTCATGAAATATGCTGACGGACTGTCTAGCTCCCAGTCTCGATTATTAGATATTAAGTTAGTCTTAAGCTAATCACCAATGTAACCGGTTGATTAAATATTAATTAAAAATAAAATTTTATTTTTTTTAAAAACGCTCCAGCGCGACCTCGCGTTTTGACTGGCGCAGCCGGTAGGATTTTCACATCCCGCGAGTATATAACTAAATTGAAAATACTCAAATCGATTTTCATAGTTCTTGAAATACCGTGGACTGTCTAATAGCAGAGTGAAAATCCGCGAATCAAATAAATAAGTCAAATAGAAGAGCATTAAAATAATATCCGGTGCAGTGTGTGATTAGTGGCTCAGGAAGAATGGAATTGGGCTGGCGGTGAGTAAACCTTTTCACTTCCCGCTAAAAATTTCATTTTATTCCACATATTATATATTATTACATTATCTGATTTTGTTTCGTACCAAATCTACGAATAAAATTGTACTCAGAGTGTAATTAGATTAGGAACTGTAGTTTTAAAATTATATTGCACAAGAATAGGCAATATAATATAGATTAAATATATAGATAGATAAAACAAAATTATATTGCACAAGAATAGGCAATATACTATAGGTTAAATATAGAGATAGATAAAAAATTATATTATTAATTAGTACGGATTTATTGCAAATTCAAAATTATATAAGTAATTTAAAGAAGTGTTAGTGATTATATTGTATTCTTATATATAAAAATTTAAGATTAAAAATGTCAATGGAAACATTTAAATTTGTACCAAGGGAGGTTTTGTCCTTGATTCCCAAATATGATGGGACAGAAAACTTACTAAATTTATTTATTGCAAAGAGTGAATATGTGATAAAAGAATTTAGAGTCGAAGGTAATACCGCCCAAAATTTATACTTATTTCATGCAATAACTAGTCGCTTAGTGGGTAAAGCGGCAACGCTATTAAGTGAAAATCAAAATATTACATCATGGGATCATTTTAAAGATATATTGACTCAACATTTCGGCGACCCGCGTTCAGAAGAATGTATAGCAATAGAATTAGAATCATTAAAAATTAAATCTGGAGAATCATATATAGAGTTCTGTCAAAGAATACAAAGTGTTAAAAGTTCCCTAACCTCAAAGGTTAATAGGTTAACCGATGAGAGTATTAAAGCAGCCAAATTAATAATTTATAATAATACGGCTCTTAATGTATTCCTTTATAATTTATCTGAAGATCTTTTACGTATCGTTCGCCTAAAGGGCTGTACTAATTTAGAGAATGCATTAAGTGTTGTTACTGAAGAGGTTAATTTTCATTATCAATATTCTATTAAAAATAAATTGTGGAAGAATAGTGCATCCTCTCAACAAAATAATTTTAAACCTGGAATTCCTTCTCAAAATAATTTTAAACCTTTCATTTCTCCTCAAAATAATTTAGCATCAAATGTTCCTCCACAGAATAACTTTAAATACGGAATTCCCCCACAGAATAACTTTAAATACGGAATTCCCCCACAGAATAACTTTAAATACGGAATTCCCCTACAGAATAATTTAAAATACGGAATTCCCCCACAAAATCACGTTAAGTTTGGAATGCCCACACAAAATAACTTTAAATTCGGGATACCACCACAGAACAACTTTAAATTCGGGATACCACCACAGAATAACTTTAAATTTGGAATGCCCCCGCAAAATAATTATCGATTTGGAATTTCGCCTCAAAATAATAGTCGATTCGGTATACCTCAACAAAACTATAAATTTGGTTACCAGCCACAGCAGGGTCCTAGATTCGGTATACCACACCAAAAACAGAATCCACAACCAGGTAACACAGACGTTTCTATGCGAACCGCGCCGATAAGACAAAATATGATTAATGACTCTGAATATTATTACGAACCATACTATTACAACGACTATTGCGATTACGATAACTATGAATCAAGCGAAACAGCCATGTGTGAAAATTTTAATTTGTTAGAAAATCAAGAAAATTCTAAAGACAACGAGGAAATAGAATCACAGGAAGTAAATTTTCAGGAAGAAGCCTCGAATCATATTCCGAAATAATAAATCTTAACTATTGTGATAGCATTTTAAAGTTACCACACATATTAATTCCGGAACTAAACTCAAAATTTCTTATAGACACCGGTAGTAGTCGTTCGTTTATCAGTCCTTCTAAAGTAAATGAATTTTTTAATGAATATAAAAGCCATGAACCATTTACAGTCGTTAGCACTCATGCTCAAAGTACACATAACGAAGTAGTATACATCCCTTTGCCGTATATTTTTAATAGTCCTTTAATGCATAAATTTTACGTATATGATGTAGATGCTAGATATCATGGTTTAATTGGCTCAGATTTATTAAAGGAATTAGAAGCTAGCATTGATATGAAAAATCAAATACTGTATACAACTGGTTCTGCCATACCTATATTGTATAGTCCTCCATACGAAGTTATAATTGAACCCAGAACAGAATCAAAAATTAAAATCCCTACTAACCTACAAAATGGAGACGCCATAGTAGAACAGGTATATTTCAGTAATGGCGTTCGTATGCCAAATGCTATCGTTACATGTGAAAACTTCTTTGCAACCACCGTAATACAAAATGTATCCGAGAAACCATTTAAAATAACTTTTAAGGAACCCATTAAAGTCTCAGTTTTTAAAATAAGTGAAATTTGTAAAAGTAATTTTATAAATGAAACTTTAACAATTGATAATATTTTAAAAGAAAATTTGTCCAAGCTTCGTTTAGATCATATGAATAGTGAGGAACGTGACGCAATCTCTAAACTATGTTACGAGTTTCGTGATATATTTTATTCTGATAAAATTCCTTTATCATTCACAAATCAGGTTAAACACAAAATTAGGACAGTTAACGAAGACCCCATTTATATTAGACCTTATAGACATCCTGCTTCTCAAAATCAAGAGATAGAAAAACAGGTGAATAAACTCTTAGAAGATAACGTCATACAAAATTCATTTTCCCCTTATAGTGCACCAGTTCATTTGGTACCGAAAAAGCTAGATGCGTCCGGCGAACCAAAATATAGAATGGTTATCGACTATAGACGTTTGAACGAAATCACAATAGATGACAAGTATCCTTTGCCTAACATATCGGAACTTTTTGATAAATTAGGTAAATCACAGTACTTTACCACAATTGATTTAGCAAGTGGATACCATCAAATTGAAGTCCAAAAGGAAGATCAGCACAAAACAGCGTTTACTACACAATCAGGTCACTATGAATTCAAAAGAATGCCGTTTGGCTTAAAAACAGCACCGGCAACGTTCCAAAGAGCAATGGATAACGTTTTACGCGGCCTACAAGGATTACACTGCATGGTATACTTAGATGACATAATTGTATACTCGGCTAGTTTACAAGAACATATAGAAAAACTTAAGAAAATTTTTGAACGTTTACGTGAGACTAATTTAAAGGTTACACTAGACAAAAGCGAATTTCTCCGAAAAGAGGTTCTATACCTAGGACACACCATATCTAAAGAAGGCCTTATGCCAAACAATGATAAAATTAAAGCAGTTTTAGAATTCCCGATCCCACGTACATCAACTGAAATAAAGAGTTTTTTAGGCCTCATTGGTTACTATAGAAAGTTCATTAGAGATTTCTCTAAAATAACACAGCCATTGACATCTTGTTTAAAAAAAAAAGAATAGAATTGACATCACCAAGCCCGAATACATAGAAGCCTTTGAAAAGTGCAAGGAACTTTTAGTTAACGCGCCTATATTACAATTTCCGGATTTCAGTAAACCATTTGTCCTTACAACAGACGCATCCAATGTCGCATTAGGTGCAGTACTTTCCCAAGGTCAAATTGGTAGCGACAAACCCATCGCTTTCGCAAGTCGTACGCTGAACGAAGCAGAGACACGCTACAGCACAATAGAAAGAGAGTTATTGGCTATCGTCTGGGCGACAAAATATTTCCGGCCTTATTTATATGGACATAAATTCACGATATACACCGATCACAGGCCGTTAACCTGGCTTAACTCAATAAAGGAACCGAATACCAAATTAACACGTTGGAAATTACGTTTAGCCGAATTCGACTATGATATTGTATTTAAAAATGGGAAGCAAAATTCAAACGCAGACGCATTATCCAGAATTAGAATCAACGCTTTGGGCAATGATGATATCTCGCTAAAGGTAAACGTGGACATAAATGAACGAAATCTTCAAGGTCACATTGACAATCTAACAGAAGAGATAACCCGCTTAGCTAGAAACCAACATCAAGAAAACCCTCCAACACCTATGGAAGTTTCTCCAGCTTCGGAACGAACACTCAGTGTGGAATCATTAGGGTCTAGCACCATTACTGCATCTGAAATAATGAGCACAATCCATTCCGCAGAGGATATAGATACAGACGGTATATGTATTCTGCAAGAAGCTATAGACACAAAGCCAAATCAAGTACTTGTATTCCCCTGGAATAGGAAAGAAATATTAGTTAAAAATTTATCTAGGCCGAAACAAAAAATATTAGAGGTACACTTACCTTTGAATAATATAGACTTAATTAAAAACTTTTTAAAAGAATACACAAAACCTAATATAAAATATTTCTTTTACTTTGAAGATGAACAACACCGTAAGGAATTTGCGGCGGTTACAATATCACTTTTTAAAAAAGGCACTGTTAAATTTTATGAATGCACAAAACGAGTCATTTACGTAGCTAATGAAGAGGAACAGCGAGATATAATTCTCAAATATCATGATGGGAAAAATAGTCACCGTGGTATTAAAGAGACTTTAATTCATTTAAAAAGAACCTATTTCTGGAACAACATGGAACAAACTGTTGCGAGTGTAGTTAACGCTTGTGAAACTTGTAAAAAGATGAAGTACGATAGGAGACCTCTAAAACCTGAATTGCAATTGACACAAACACAAGATAGACCGTTTCAAGAGTTATTCATCGATACATTTTCAATAGAAGGACAATATTACCTCACTATAGTAGATGGTTTTAGTAAATTAGGACAGGCATTTTTAATAAGTTCACGCTCAACTCCCGAAGTAGTTAGGGCTTTAATAAAATATTTTTCTTTATACGGCGTACCTGGACGAATTAGTGCGGATCCCGGAGCCGAGTTTAATAATGCATTATTAAGAGATCTTCTATCATTTTACAAAATAAATCTTCACATTAGTACTCCACATAACCCCAACTCAATGGGGATAGTTGAAAGATTTCATTCCACTATCATCGAAATATATAGAATAGCTAAATACGAACGGAAGATAACTGATGCGGCGGATGTAATGACTTATGCGATTATGTCTTATAACCATTCAATCCATTCTACTACAGGCTTAACACCCTTTGAAGTCGTATTTGGGCATACCGAGTCTAATCATATATTTTCTGTAGATTTTAATAAAATGTATACACAACAATTAGTTAAGGAACATGCTCGTAAAACTAAATTCTTATATCAATATTTAACAGATAAAATCATACATCAAAAACAGCATTTAATTGAGAAACATGGCGGTGAAAAAGAGTTAGAAATAGACATAGGCGATACCGTGTTTATAAAGGGAGTTAATACGCGACGTAGTAAGGATAAGGCTCGTTATCAAAAAGCCCGAGTATTGGGTCCGATTCATAGAAACGTTGTTCCAGTGATAACTCAGAAACGAAAAACTAAGGTACATACTAAAGATTTAAAACGCCCTTCACAGGTTGTTACTCCTGCTGGTACATCTGACCCCAAGCCAGGCCCTTCAACTGCAAAAGATTAATCGAAACCCAGGCCTCCTACCCATTAAAGAAGGTCAAGCTGTAGTAGCTTACGACAGATGGACCGTGATAAAGATTTTAGATTTTAAAGCTATCAACGACGAACTAGAGATAAATAAAAATAACTTCTTAACACTTAAAACCGAAGTCCAAAATTGTTTCGACACTAGCCTATTCAATTTGCACTTCCAAGAAGTACAGTTACAAACTAGTTTCATAATGAATATAACAGTGGAAAAATATAAACAACTAGTTCCGACTTCAAAATCTAAACGTGGTTTATTGAATCCTATTGGAACATTCATTAAAGCAATAACTGGCAATCTTGATAATGAAGATGCTATCAGATATGAAGATTTAATTAATAAATTAAAAACTAGACAGGACGCTATTACTAATAAAATAACCATAGTTTCCGAAATGATGAGTACTGTAACAAAAATTATTAATGTAACACGGAATAATTTCATTCAAATTAATGAACGTTTTGAGGACATAGATCTCAGGTTAAACAATTCTAAAATGTTACAAATGAGCAATGAAATTATTCATTTTTATAATATTTTTACCCACAACTTTCAAACTATTTACTCAAGACTAAATGAAATTGAAACAGCTCTCGCTTTTGCTAGAATTAAAATATTACATCAATCTATTATTGATACTAAGGAATTACTGTCAATTTTAAAAGAAATAGAATCTATGTATAATTTAGTATTTCCAGTGAATATTGAAAATATTGTAAAAATTGAACTGAATATTGAGATGGAAGCGTATATCAAACAAAATCAGATAAAGTTTATTATGCACATACCCTTAATTAAAAATGAACTTTATAATTATTATAAATTAATACCTTTACCAGTGCATAGTAATAGTAATAATATATCTAACATTATCCTTCCTAAGTATCCCTATGTCCTAGTGAAAGGGTTAAAAGTCGAGCCGCTCTCACAACCATGCCAAGAAATAGATGAAAACCGATTTTTATGTCCTGAATTTGAAACTGCACCGATATTGAAGGACGAATGTATTACTACACTAATGAATTTTTCCCCCAACACATCTTCATGTCGTCCTGTGCCCGTTCTAATCGAAGATGTCAAGATTTATTTAGTACAACAAAATCATTGGATAATATTTTCTAGAATAGAAACCATTATATCTAAAATGTGTGACAACGACGTTTCACATGAGCCATTAATGGGCACTTACCTGTTAACCCTAGATGATGATTGTTCGATAAGAATCAAGGATTTCAACTTGAAAAGAAACGAACACCAGGGACACGATATCGCGTTTAGCCGATTCCCAATTGTAAACCTACCGTTAATCTGGTTATCTGTCACTCAGGTCTCCTGTTACAGAGACCAGTCTCTCACATACACTTCCTAATGTTATAATCTTAGTTTAATCATAAAAACCTTATGTATGTGTGAGAAGAAAATAAAGATTATTATTATTATTATTATTAATCTCCAGCGAAATTAAGTCACAGAACAAGCATCTGAATTTAGATGGAATTGACCTTGCAGACGTTCAACTCTTAAACCTTTTGGTGAAAAATAGTGTTCCTACAAGTGTTAGTGAAAGTGAATTAAATCAATGGTTCTTTGGTATAATTAATATAGTAATAAGTTTTTTACTCATGACATGTGTCATTATATTAGCATTTAAAAATAGAATTAAGAAAATTATGTTTCAATCTAAACAGAATATTCGAGATCATCCAAACCCTGAGGATAATCTCGATTCTAAGGAGAGAGGAGTTATACAGTCACAAGACATATTTCCTAATCTTTAAACGGAAACACCCACGCGTGTTCTCATGAAATATGCTGACGGACTGTCTAGCTCCCAGTCTCGATTATTAGATATTAAGTTAGTCTTAAGCTAATCACCAATGTAACCGGTTGATTAAATATTAATTAAAAATAAAATTTTATTCTTTTTAAAAACGCTCCAGCGCGACCTCGCGTTTTGACTCTCTATTAAACTAATAATTATTATTATTATTAGTGAGTGCCGAGTGATAATGAAGCCATAGAGATATTTCGTTTACATTTAATTTATTCAAAAACTTCTACATCCGAACAAAAATAATCTTAATTTCTTTCGCAATATTGCTAACTGATATATTGCTATTGATTAATAATCAATTTATGATACATAATCCTATGTTATGAAGCGAAATAAAGGTATATTTCAATAATATTATAGGAGCACAGCAAAGGCGACACTATTTCTGATGCCGCTATTTGGTACTCAGTTTATATTTACCGCAGTCAGACCAAGCACTGATGACTGTGTATGGGAACAAACTTACTATTTCATTGCCTACACGATAGAAGGCTTGCAAGGATTCATCGTGGCTTTACTCTATTGCTATGTTAACAAAGAGGTAAAATTATTCTATTCTCATTCATTAATTACTGTGCGATAACTAAAATGTCGTCATGTTAATTCTTCCAAATTTATAGCTTATCTTTCTTAGGTATAATCCAGTAGGGCAGCAATCCTACAGGTCTTGGCCTGGGATTACAGGATCCGCTTCTTTGGTTTTTTCCTTCTTTTACTTGTCTTCTTTGTCTGAGCCAGTTTTTTCTCGTCGATTTTTCTATTTAAGATGTGCTAGTATCTTTGCAATGTCTTCTAAAGACACCTTCAACGTGCGAGAAAGTTTGCGCACCTAGAAATAAAATTTGACTGCATAAACGCACGACTGCAGCTAAATAAGCTAACACTGCTCTCGTCGCCAGACTGATTATTAACACATTACTTTTTTAGGTACACGGACTTATAAAAGCGACATACAAAAAAACAGAAAGTGCTGTAGTATCGCGTGTAAGAGGTTCGAACTACCACACAAGTATAGATGTTAACTCCGAACGCCGATTCACATACAGTACTGCTCTACCATCTAATATGGAAGAAAAAGACCCCTACACATACATGAGACAAAGATTACATGTCGCCGAAATCATATCAATACAAGCTACAGAACGATTGGCAGAAATTCTGGACCCAGTCTATAAAACAATTGGTGATAATGGTCTGGTGAATGGTGGATATGATTATTTGGATAGACCCGATTTCGATAACGACTATAACTTCACTAACGCATCAAGTGTGTCCATTAATTGCCCGGATTGGTTGAAATGCACGTCACCTGATAGTAGCATTTATAACAATTCAGTGATTGATCTAACTAAGGCAGCTAAAGATATGGAAAATGATAAAAAAGCAAAAGCAGAGAAAGAGCCAAAACAAAGTACATATCAGAATGTTGAAGACAACGATAACTTGAAGGAATACGAAAATAGTGATATGTTAGATGAAATAATACAATACATGGAAACTAACGACAACCTCGTCCTGAAATCAGAACTACTTTCACCTAATAGGAAAGAAAACGAAAAAATTATTATTGTAGAATATGATTAATTGTTATTTCATTATTCAAGCTAATTGAGAATTTATATTTTCCTCATAATAAAATGTTGAAGACTATTTTTATTTAATTAACATCTGTTGTATTGTATTGTATTTAATTTACATCTTGTTTTATTCTTAAGCTGACCATACTACGTTAAAGATTATTTTAGATGGATTTGATACTCTATTGCCGATTCTATAATATATCAGCACTATTGTTTTTGCGGCTACCAATTTCGACATTATGTCTGAATTCATATTAGAAGTTTTAGTAGTTTAGTAGTAGTTTTAGTAGAGCATAGTTTAAAGCAGAATTACAGATTCCTTTACTTTATTCATTCGTTCTTTTATATATTTTCACTATTAAATATTTTATAAAAAAATGTTCATACCAAGAATTAATAGGTAGTATACATACTGCTGCAACTATAGCAATATCGAAACACGTTAAGTAAACCAACTAGATAATCGATATAAGTTGCTCAATACATAAACGGGGCGGATACACGTCATGTCACATATGTAAAAGCTAATGATTTAACTTGTTCAAAATCTAGATCCTTTCAAAGTTACAAAAGTGAACGCAAAATGCTGCGCGTGCACAGTCGAACGTCGGACCTTTTGGCGGCTACCAAAAATTAAGATTTCGAAATGTTATCGAGACTAGTGGTTTTATTTTTGTTATATTGGAGAGTAGAGGGATTCCCTGATGGGGCGCCGATAGACGCATGCGTCAAGGATCGTGCAAATCAGCCGAATCACGGCCAGCATAGGACACAGCCGTTGTCAACGATACCCTACAGATTTGTGGCATCTTCGGCTTTGTATCGTCCTGGAATGCGCATCACTGGTAATTAAAATTCCGTTTCTTTTATTATTACATTTACCTTAACTTAGTGGATCTAGAAAATAATATGTATTCCAGAATCCTGAAAATGATAAATAAATTCAAGTAGCATAGTTTGTGTTATGATATTATAACATAAATATGTTTGTGTTACCGCATTATTTATACAAATCAGTTCTTATAAGTACATAATTGTGTAAAAATAATGTCGAAAATGTTTACTGATATATTAGCAGCGCAATAACAATTTTGCGTAGATAGGATGAATCGCTCGCGCAAGAATTCTACACTATTTAAATAATTCTTATTAACAGTAATCAGTGTTCCGCTTTAATTGCTTGACAGTTTATCTAACATTAAAAATAATTCATTGATAAAACTGTTTGCGTACGAGTCCGTAACCCACTCGATGATATTACGCAAGAACGTTGTTATTGTAGGTCACACACTTATGGCGAACTTGCTTAGGTACTTACACGTTCAAGTCATTATATTACGTTGATCATAACGAAAATTATGTCGCTTCTGCCACGGTATGATCATTCAGCTGACCTATGCTCTTAAAATTCTTAATTAGTGCTAATGACTGTTTATCTATATCTCGCGTACTGTATAAAGTTTTGATATAATAAAATATTATATTCATTAATACCGGGACATAATTATCAACGTCAAAACATCATATCCAAATAAATAAAATTTCTGACTGTTGTCAGCGTTTCAATCCAAACTCTCCGGAAACGACTTGACCATTTTTATAGGTAGGTAGGTCTGAGATAAGGTCGTTAACTGTTTTCTTATTGTCTATTGGATAATTTTAGGTTAGGTTAGTCCACCCCAAAATTGTTATAATTAACCAACCACCAACTCCAATTTTTTCATTGAAATATTAGTACTATAATAATCTTTGTATGACAAAAAATCGTTTGTAAATCAGCTAGTAAATTCATAGAATGCGTTGATAAGTCTTCATGATACATGAAAGGGCTAGAACATGTTCAGAACAGCCACAGCTGTTTAAATCATCTCCTGAATAGCTGTCATTACATTAGGGTGAAACAGGAATCACCGGTTCCAAATTAAATGTCTGGTTAACAATGTTTTTGAAGTGAAACTTCTTTAGGCGCATGAGGGTAAAAAACTTACGAAACGTCACGAATATGTGCAGCGTTTTTGTCGAAGAATGGGAGAGATCAATTGAGTCTTGAACACTGATGGTGTTTTTAATACATATCAATATCATTATTATTTATTAAGTAACTAAATTACCATTTTCTTGTTGGTTTTGTATTTTTATAAGGGCACAGAACCAAGACCTTTTTTTGCAAAGACCCAGTTGGCCATTTTAGAAAATGAGGACATAAGTTATCAATTATGATAATAATGAATTTGTTATATTATTTGGTAATTGTTAATTTGGTAATTTTTGTTCTGGTTTTCAATTAGCCTTAGTATCATTCATTAATATAGAGACTAGCAAAATTAAATTGTGGGATTTGGGCAGCTTAATTACTCAATAATTAATTTACAAAGAAGTTTAACTTCTGACATGTGCAAACAAATATTAGCGAGCACTTATGCTAAATAAAAAACACGTTTTCCAGTATCAATTGAAGGAGTAGATACCTTCAAGGGTTTCTTCATTCAAGCACGTTCAGTGGAAACAAATGACTGGATTGGGGCTTGGGAGAAGACACCCAACACGACTGTGCACCCTGAATGCTCGTCCGTGACACACGCGGATCCAAGAGACAAATCTAGGGCTACACTTGTATGGCGTTCGCCGCAGCATACTCATGGCAGAGTGTATTTTACGTAAGTTTTCAAGTAAATATAATAACCAATTTTAAATTTATCGTATAATATACTTATCGTGTTGAGATAATGAGTATAACGAATAAGTATTATTTCTACAAATATAGTTCTGAATGTGTATTTATTGAATTTCAGTTTTATATTATACCAACGATGAGAATCGTAAAGCTCGAAGAAAATATATATTATAATTCGCGTTGATCTTTAATCTTGGTTCATGGGTCTCACATTATTCATTGCTCAACTGTTAAATTACAAACTAATTACGAATCTTATTTACTGTAAAATCTTCTATCACTATTTAAATCTATGATTATACCATTTAAGGTTTTCTAGAACTAAATTATCTGTATATGGTTACGGCCTTTCACATCCAAGATGTTGACCTCATGTGATGTGCGCTTCTATGAATTAATTTTATGGTCGAGTATCAATAATGTAGCAACATTACTGATAGTAGTGACAAGCTATCAGAAATATTAATTATCGACGTCGCTCCAATTTAAAACTTATGGTTGTATTCATAACAGACAAATAGTTTGATTTTCGAAATGACACTGGATAACAACGATTTAGTGTGTAACTAAGTTTTTTTAATAAAGAAATACCTAAGATGTATACTAATGTGTTCTACAATTTATTTCTGTATATATGATCGCTATAATAGATCGAGAATCGCGTTAAGAAACTCTGTTCTAACGATATAACTACTGCTCTGCGATTCTGTAACTCACACAGCGGTTTTCGCATCGGCGGTCGCTCTGAAATCATCGTGAAGCAGTCATTTTATGATTTGGCATTCTGATAAGGTTTTTTATCAGAATGCCAAATCATAAAATGACTGCTTCACGACTGATTTGAGAGCGACCGCCGATGCGAAAACCGCTGTGTGAGTTCGAAAAGTGAGTTACAGAATCGCAGGGATGGTGTTTAAGAAAACGTGATTTCGATCTTTTATGAATAACTTCGACACTATTTTGGTCGGTTTCTGAAAAATTTATGTAGAATTTATAACAGAACTAAACCAAATGAATAGTCGTACATTTATTACAGGGGAACAATTTTAAAGAACTATGGAACATTTTGGTCCAACCTAATTGCCGATGCACCTCAAGACCCTGCCGACTTGCAAATCATTGGGTAAAATATAATTAAGATATTTGTATTCTTATTAAGCTGTGAAATGTATATTTAGGTTACCAATAAAACACATGTAATAATAAATACTTTAATGAGATGAGAATATTATTTCATAGCATTTAAATAAAACAATCACTTGTTAACAAAAGTAAAAAAAATATTGCTACGATCCGTAACATAATTGTGAATAACGTACGAAGCAATTTATTATAAGCACTTTCACGCGCTTAGCATGGGGTTATTTAAACGCTTACATATATATTCCGTTTTGTTATCGACTTCCCCAAAAACGGGATGGGTATATATTTCATAATGTGAGGGAAAGAGAGCACAACATTTATGGAAATCCAAGTATATGGTAGACTTTTTTTAGTTTCAAATTTATGGAAGTTAAGTTGACTGTGTTCACTGTTAATACAGCCAGTTAGTCTTAGTAAAACAAAAATGATAATTTAAAACATAGACCTGACCAGATCTTATTAATCGATAAGAAAACGGTAATAATAGTAGCAACTGGCAAAGTTGCCATAAGCAAATTAATATCAAGAAGTAAGAACCGGTTTTAAGGCTTCTTAGCTTTTATAACCGGTCTTTTTATTCCCATGAGATCGCAAATCTCATTTCTTATGGGCCTCAATTCGTTCACGTCCTTTTCCCAGTCTGTGTCCGCCAAAATTGACATTACCTGAAAGTGTGAAATTATTGGTATAAATTTAAAAAAAAAAACGGTATAAAATGTGTTTTTGTTATACTAGTGTCTTGCGACACACCAAATTAATATTTAAAAAAAAAATACTGCAATACAACACACTACGAGAAATATTAACAAACGTATAAGCCTAGTACTTCAAGAAGTCTAAGCGAACGGTTTAAGTCAAACTTAACTTACAATATTTATGGATTTTTTTTAATCATTTGACGTCATTTACCAAAGACAATTGGGTATTACCCACACATTAGACACAATTTACTTCAAAGACAAAGTTTGTAAATCTAAAATAGCACAAGTTGGCATTTAAAAACTTTTATATAATCTCATTCGGTAATATTCTAATTATGAAATGAAATACAGACTTTTAGTGGCATATTCCATTTACATACTTCTTTAAGAAAATTAAATTAAAGCATTATTCTCCTAAAGGTCGATTTACATCAAACGAGCGAATGCTCATTCTATCCCCACTACATCAAATTCTTCTAGTGTAAACAGGCGTAGAGCATTCTTTCGTTGTTCTTAGTGCGTTCGCAAAGATTCTATAGAATATTCTAAGAATGCTCGTTCGCTTGATGTAAACGGCGCAAGAGCGCGCGAACAGTTGCTTAGAGCGTTCTAGCGTGTTCGGACGTGCTCGCGCCACTGAGCGGTCTTTTCAAAGCGTTCTTGTGTTCTAGCGATTGTTTACGTATCTTATCGATTAAATTATGGATTGGTCTGAAGAAAAATGTTTATTAATGATAGAAAATCGCAAAGTCACTGCTAGTTTGTCATATGCAGGAATCGGGTCTCTAAAATTCGTACTTGATTTTCGAATTTTTTCGATGGTCAGAGATAGTAAATGATCAAAATCCTCCGGCGCCATTCTACATAAGTTTTGGAATTGTC
This sequence comes from Pieris melete, assembly GCA_963693345.1. Classification (NCBI taxonomy): domain Eukaryota; kingdom Metazoa; phylum Arthropoda; class Insecta; order Lepidoptera; family Pieridae; genus Pieris; species Pieris melete. The sequence goes on along the minus strand of CAVNZK010000006.1, from coordinate 3,260,240 downwards.
CACTTTCTTCTTGTTTTCCCATATCCGTCATTGTTTCACCTACATTATCCAGTGTCCTTCGATGCATTAAATTTGTAACCCACCAACGTCTCTTCCTTCTTTTATTTTTGAGTTTTCGCGACAAAATAATAAATGCAGCACTTGCAATAATGATATCGCTGTCAGAGTCAGACATGACGAAGCACTACCAATACTAACCACAGAATTGACACGAATGAGCAAAGAACATTCGATCTAGCTTTTGTTTACACTTAAAGATTACGAAAGAATGCTCTTGTTCTAGCTCTAGCTCTATGTTCGTTTGATGTAAATCGACCTTTACAAAACAATGCTTTAAAATATTTTTTTTAATTATTAAAGTACAATGTGTACCGACCAAGGAGGTTTCAATTCAATTTAAGTACACATTATCTGTGGTGAGCGCGCTGTTTCCGAGCCAATAGACCAATAACAAACTTTTATTTCTTTCATATTGTATTTTATTTAATGTACCTACAGCCATGAGATTAAATAAAGTAGTGTATGCAACTGCATATAATTAGGTATTAAAACACTCGTGTAAACTTATTTTGAAACTACACTCATGTTTTAATACCATCTATTATATGACAATTGCATAAACTACTATTAGAGACCGTTCTAAATATCTCTAATTGCACCATATAACATAAGTACCTACTTTGTCTCTTTCTAACACAGCGTATACGCAGTTTTGACAGAAAGAGATAAAACAATATTTCATAGAAGTACTCTATAGGCATTCCGATGAGTTGGTTTACTTGTCAAATTACTTATAAAGTATTACCTGATCAAGGTTCTCCACGGGTAGGTCACAGACGTCCCCATAGAGTGTGAGCGCCTCATATAGGCGGGCAGCCGCACATCGACGAACATACCGTTCGCCGTAACACAAATATATCACGAGCATGCCCAGCGAACTCGCGCATACAGCACCTCCCACCTGACGAAAAGAAACATAATTTTATTATTTTAAGACATGACAAGTCTCCATGATTGAATCCGATAAACCCAATCTTAATATTTATGTGATTTAGAAAAATTTATCGACTACCTTTAAAACGTGTACATAATCCAAAAACATACCTGAATAAGTTGGCACAACACGTTAATAGAATCCAATAATTTGTAGATGTTTTTGCCTCCTCGAAGCTCCAATTGCAAATGCTTCAATACATTTTTAGCGAACGTAGACTCCTTGTCGTCGAGTATGGGAGATATGGAACCTGACAACATTTTTATTCGTTATTTATACTAGTAGATGAAGGGTGCAATAAAAGTGCGACAAAAATTATTAAATTTTCAGGCACATAAGGCTTTCGAGAAAAAAATGAAAAATATATATCAAAATGTTTTTCATACACACTAAAAGATTTATAATTTTGTCACATTTATTTTTGAAATTTGAATTAATTAAAATTTTTTTTAATTTGAATTTGAAAATTGAAATTCCTTAGACTAGATCTGAAACCATTTGATCTAATTATGCAATTAATAATTATAAATGTTACAGTTAAAACCGGTTTTTAGATAGAACGCGTTATTCCTAGTTGGAACGCGTTTTTACTAAACGCCTTTGTTAAAACTAGAATTAACTAATGCTCACAATTGAATATCAGTTAAAACTAGTTATTACTAGACAAAACGCGTTTTTTCGAAGTTAGTCAGTTAAAACTGTTCCGACCAAGGCTACTAAGAAAGGATGTATGTCAAAAAGGTTTCTCTGCAAGAAAAATGGCTACCTTTGTAATTCAAAATGCCACGATAGTTTGTCTTGCAATAACAAGTAGATCGTCATCTTTTTTAATTTTAAGGTTGTTTGATTATTTTTTTATTGTATGTTTACCAATATAACTTAAAAAAATATCCCTTAATGTTCCTTTTTTGAATTTTATGGTTGTATTCTGTTGATTTGTTTGATTATTTTATTTACTTTTAGTTAATGTTGTCACCTTGGCAACTACTTTATGCTGATGTTCCCTAAATTGTCGAAAATCTTATAAAAAACTTGGCTTTGTACTGAGACAAGTCAAAGACTTCATGAACATCACTACTGTGAGAGTCTTATATGATGCGATTGTGAGGAGTCATATGGAGCATAATTCAGCGATTTGGGCTCCATATGAAATTAAGTATAAGGTGATGTTGGAGCGGGTACAAAACAAATTTTTGAGATACATTTATCTTAAGATGTACGGTGTGTACCCTTTTTACCCACTCATGTATCCAACATTATTTATTCTTGGTTCTGTGGGCTACAATGAGCTAAGAGTACGCCGAGAATTCGTGCTTGTGATGTACTTCATAAAATTGTTACATGGCAAGGACAGTAATTCGGCAGTACTTCAGTACATTAGCTTTAATGTACCTGATGGGTACGTCAGAAAGCGACATCGGCCACCGTTACTCCATGTGCCCACGGCTAGGACTAACCTTCTGAAAAGGGCACATATGATTCGGTGTATTGGTCTAGTTAATGAACTGCATAGGTTAACGGACCTTTTTCATTCTCCGTTGAGTGAACTGGCAAAACATTTATTATTTGTTAGTGCCTATACCTAGTGGTTAGTTAATTTTTTTTATTGTGTAATTTTGTTTTTCCTGATTGATTTTGTTTTTGCTTTTTTTGTTTCGTCTGTAAGCTTTTGTTCACTCTTGTCAATTTGGGGTCGCCTGTTAGGGCAGGAGTGTTGTTATAAATAAATAAATAAAATGTTCCTTTAGTGTAAGTTTTTTTTACTAGGTACGGTACTATGTTTCTATACCCTAGATCTTTTTAATAAATATTTTTAAAACTTTATCTTGTTTTCAATCCCAAAACTCAAATTAGTTTCTCTAGTGCTAGTTGTAACTAAAGCTCGGAGTGACAACTAGTTTTATCAGAAAATGAATTATATCAGTGGTAAATTCTAGTTTTCACTTGTTATTTCTAGTTTTGACAAAGGCATTTAGTAAAAACTATTTTTAACTAGGGAAAACGAGTTTTAACTAAAAACTAGTGTTAACTGCAACATAAACATCTAATCATATTTTACGTAATAAGTGTCAAAATATTTGTATGTTTTGTATAAATCACAATAATTAATCACTCATTTTAGTAAGAATTTAGAGGATTTATTATTACCGCCACTCTATATTCAAAGAATAATTGGAAAATAATATTACTAACACTCGGGGCGGCAATATTGTTGCACTAGCGGCGGCAATATTGTTGCACTAGCGTCGGCAATATTGTTGCACTAAGCGTCGGCAATACTGTTGCACTAGCGTCGGCAATATTGTTGCAGTAGCGTTGGCAATATTGTTGCACTAGCGTCGGCAATATTGTTGCACTAGCGTCGGCAATATTGTTGCAGTAGCGTTGGCAATATTGTCAGTAGTGTAAATGATGCTTATAAAAGTCGCGACTAACATTAAAGGCCAATTTCCAATCATGGCAACTTGATTACAGAGAGTCGAACAGTGCAATGATGAAACCAACTTAGTTAACTAATGGTTGATGTATATAAGCTGGCATAATTCAAATATAAGTGGAATAAAATAAGCCATAATTAAGATACCTGAACTCAGGAGTCTGTCGAGGAAATTGAAAATTGGTCCAGTGATTCGTTTCACGTGAAGATTATCAGCGAACACTTGTATTATAGTATCACAGATGCTCTTCAACGTATCGAGATCTTCGTGAAGCGAATTCAAGTATGAGAATAGGGACTGTGTTGTGTGTTTCACCTGAAATTTTATAGATTCGTGTTGTAACCCTCAATTAAATGGATCAGGTTCTGAATTAATTCCCGGCAAAGTAGTCGTTCCGTTTCTGGTGAATTTCTGGTGAAATTCTGGTGTTTAATTTAAAATAAAATAATGCGTTTTGAAAAAAATAAAAAAGGCATTTTTGAAGTTATACTTCTTTAGGCGCTTTATGAAAAATTGATGAGAGTGAAATTTTACGATGCGCGCGCACCGTGACACAAAATTAAAAGAATGAAGTTGCCCACGGAAGGTGCTACGGCATTGGACATAATTTAAAAACAACATTCGAATAGTAATAGAATTTATGTTACACTCAATGTAAGAGAGTAATAATAAATATTTATTTATTTAATTTTTCAAATGTAAACTGAACTTTATTGACTATAATGACTCCTTTTCCAGTCTTTGATTATTTAATTGTAATAAATTATTTGCATGTAATCTAAAACTATTTTTAATAATGCCACAGAAGTATAACATTCAAACGCACGTACATAAGTACACGCACCCTTTTTTTGTAAGGCTCAAACTTAAATAATTCAAGTTTCAGGGTCCTTTATGAAAAAATAAAAAAAGCATTTTTCTGTAAGCCTCAAACTTAAATAAATCAAGTCAGGGGTCTCTTTTAATATGTAGTTACTTATATGACAGTGCTCAAAAACGAGATTGTAATTTGAAATACGTTAAGAACTTACGAGGCTCTCAGTTAATTCTCCAGCGCTCACAATCAGGCCCTTGATGACATGATACCTGTATGCGGGATAATTCAATAGTTGGACGAATCTGGGCATCGTGTGTCCCGGGAATAGCCAAAGTACGACATTCGAGTTCTCGCTAGTTAAATTATGTTCTTCCTCTTGACGTTGGGGCTTTACTTCTACTTCTTCGGAAGGAAATATGCGTTTTAGAGCATCGTGCTGAGGGATATTTGCGACTGGCGGATCACTGAAAGAAAAAGAAAGAATGAGTGGAACCATACATTTATGAGATTAAAAATATCGATTATTTGCTATTTTAAAAACATATAAATTTTGAGATCGTAACTTACAAACTAATTTATTGGCATGTTTTATAACACATCCCAGTTTTTATAACTATATATACATTTTTGTTTTGTTTTAAGATGTACGCAAAAGTTAGTATGAAGAACAAAGGAACTCTACCGATTTTTGTTTCAGGTTTATGAAGGACATAATAACTGGCATATCCAAGCCAATATACTTACTACATAGGGCTTTGAATGGTAGATGTTTAATATACTAGCAGTGTTGGCCTAGTGGCATCAGCGTGCAACTGAGGTTCGATCCCCTACTGTGCGTGTACCAATAGACTTTCCGTTTATGTACTCATTCAACATTCGCTCGAATGATGAAGGAAAACATCGTGACGAAACCGAATTGCCTTAGACCCAACAAGTCGGCGGTGTGTGTCAGGCACAGGAGGTTGATCACCTACTTGCCTATTAGACTGACAAGTGATCTTGAAACAGAAACAGAAATCTGAGGCCCAGACCTAAAAAGGTTGTAGCAATTATACATTAAATTTTTTAAATAATTACTTATAAATCAACGCAGTAAATATCCTTCCCGCGTGCGCACGCGTCCTATCGATCTTTTCTACAGCTTGTTGCGCGACACCACACATCACTGCGGTTATCACTTCAGGACTGTTGAGGTGGGGTGCATCTGATGCGCTTTGACGGCAAATTGATAATAAACCTGAAAACATAAAATGTTGACTAAATAGTGATGAAAATCAATTTTCAAGGTTCTGGTGGTCTAGATAATGCTTCGATATAGCTAAAAACTTATACAAAAAATAATATTGACTATATATTATACTAATAACTTTTATTAACTTAAACGGAAAGTCCGCCATCTAGTGGAAGACAAAAAAAGATGAAACAATTGTAAGTGCGAATTAAATCAATGTAATAGGCAAGCAAGGCAGGAGGCAAGCTGTTGTAAAGAATTGCTACGAAATACGTTATATTTTGATATCCCTTAAAAAGATTTTGTTATTAAACACACTTAAGTCGTAAAACCTACCGGTCATACTAGCCTCGCGTACCCAAGCACCAATATCTCCCCTCATGTCAATCGTGTATTCTGCGAGGCAATCTAATAGAGCCTTCGTCACATCCGATACGTGTTCTTGAACACCCACAATTCCCAGAGTCTGACACACATCAGTGAGACCCACTACAGCATCACGGCGGGCTTCTGCCCATTTTGCGGTACTTTCGGTAACTTTAGTACACTCTATGAGGGAACGGATTACTAGCGGTAGATGTTCGGATAAAACGAATTTTGGGAGAGATCCTGGAAAAATTGTGTTGCTATTTGAACGCCGCCTTAAAACATGGTAAACTTAACTATAGGTTATATAGGATAATATGGTTAGACCAGAGCAGAGGAGATATAGAAACTTGCAGGGGTGTCGTGACGTTAAATGTATAGGTTTTTTGGGAACTCTGACACAGATATTTTTTTACTTAAAAGGGTTCCCAAATCTTACACATTGTAATGCAGATGTGCTTATAATGAATAACCACATTTTTATTTTTATTTAAAAAAAGAGAGAAGAAAGAAAATGTTAAATAAAAAAATACAAATGGGAACCTCATAAAAAAGTAAAAAAAGACACTAATATTTTAAGCAATAAAATAATTTGGTTAAATATCTGGATATAACTGTACCACTAAAAAGGGTGCTGGTGGTTTTGACAATTAAATACTTAATCATTGAACTATATTTGTTTATATTAAAAATTACAACCTTTTTAAAAGGAAATAACAGTATGAACGTATACTTTCAGATGCGGTAAAAATACTGGCTTCTATTTTGATGCAATAACAATGTTAAACTTCCAATACAATGTGCATCAGAACGTCGACGAAGATAAATTTAATTTTTAATATAATTATAATAAATGATAACTTACCTACAGCCCTTGCATAGCCCATTCTAAATAACAGTCCATTAACCCCAGTATTGGACAGTTGTTGACAATATTTCTTCATCAGTTGCGCGCGTTTCTCCTTCGCATTGACGCCATTGTAGACGAACTCGTCATTTTGCAAATACTCATCGAATACTAAAGGCAAAGCTTCGATTGCCTTCTCCCGAATCACTTGTACTTCGTGGGGCAGACATTCTTCTATGAGGTTGAGCCATTCGTCTGAAAATTTACAATTTTATTATAAACTGTGCCCCTAGGAATCTTCAAAATTTCTTTAATAGTAACTCCTATCCACCGGTTCTAGCTTTTTCCGGCTTTTTTTAAAATATATATTACTAGCAAACTCGGCGAACTCCGTTTCGCCACCAGATGGCTTCGTTTTATGTAACATTTCGTTTGGTGATCCCGCTTTTCTATTGAAATTTTTCCTGAATTTTCTGAAGCCCGAGACCTTTCCAACGAATGCAAAACCGTGGAAATCGGTTCGTGCGTTCTGGAGTTATAGCGTCAGGAAGGAAAACCCGACTTATTTTTATATATATTATTAGGTAAACAGTCTATCAAAAACAAAAAATCAATTAGAGCCTAGATCCTTGTTAGCGCGTAAAACTAGTTTGCTTTAGTGTGAAACGTAAAATTAGTTTTATCAAGTGAAGTTTTCATGTTCTAGAACAAAAAAATTTTTTATTTTTAAAAATTTTTAAAAACATTTTTAAAAATTATTTGTGGAACGAAACGGTGGCAATCCAGGGAACTATAACTGTAATAAAAACTTCTAAAAAACAGCCAAAGCTCTTATTTATTCCGTATTGGACCATTACGGTCAATTATTTAAACACACTCACCGATAGTATCAAGCTCGTACACCGGCGCATGCGCAAGACATAGCTTGGAGATGCAATGACAACACGCCTGTCGCATCAATTCCCCGCCCAATCCTCGGAACTGCTGTCGAGAAGACAAACGCCCAACCAGGGACCGAATACACGTGATCACCTCCTCGGGAATTAACGAATCCGCTTTAGAACCTGGATTTAAAAATAAATACTTATTTCTCTTCTTTTTCGACTATTTACAAATGTTTAAATCATTAATATCCAGCGCAGAGTTGAGCGCAGCGCAGTAGAGGGGCATACCATGTATAATTTATAATACCATGTATAAATTAGTGGGATAAAAACACTAATTATTATTATTTAAACTAATGATGATTGACTGATCGATATATAGAAAAATACGCATTAGTGTCTTCAGTATAAAAACTGTGTCGAGGCACTTACGAAATTCATATTCTTACAAATATTTTGGTATTTTTATATTTATTTTAAATAATTTATAGGTACATTATTGCTATTTTTAATGGGTATTTTATGTATTTCGTAAATCACTGTTGTGGTTGAGTGTATTTTTAGTTCTCGTGTTATTTTTGCATCGACTGTTAATCTATTAAAAAACATAATTTGCTAAACATGAACCATATTTTATTATATAGGAACTTACCGTTAGGTAACTTAGCTTCGGAGAGTGCGTTGATAATTTCTCCAATAGCAAGTATGGCACCGTGACGTAAGTTCAAATCCATCGACTCTGTCTTTTGTACTAGCTTGGGTAAAACTATGGTGGCCATGTAATCTGGAATCTGTAATCAATATTCTTTTTAAATAAGATTAAATGTCATCATTCACTTACATACAGTGGAAGATCACGAATTATTTTTTACGAGCATGCTTACAATTATAATATATTTGTATTGAAGAGCTTACTTATTATATATTTTATAAGAAGGCTGATTTAGTCCATAAAGTCCACAAGCAGTTTGAGTCGTGTTTTAGTAGCAATAGTAGTACTCAACTTTCAAAGGAATTTATCGTTAATATTATGTTTTCTAAGCACAGACTTAGTAGTTAGTTTATAGCAGAACAGTGTTAGCCTAGTAGTAAACTGCGCAATTCTCCCCGAGGTAGTAAGGATGAGATCAGAAACTAGACTCAACACTTTTTGACGTAAAACAATTAGGCTTGGCGCTAAGTTGCCTTATAATGTACAGCTGTAATGTATATATTATATGTACAGAAACACCAAAAGTAAGTGCCTGAAAAATCTAGAATTAAATGTTTATAAATACTAACATCAGACATGGTTCTTGATTATCCAATCGAGGAAATTATTACGTATTAATAAATAAATTATAAACTAAATAAACCTATATAAAAAACTACGTAAGCCTAACTTATATCTAAAGTCACAAGTGACAAAAAGTGACAAAGAGAATTATTCTGAAATTAAAACAATAAAAATCATTTTGTATGAAGGTCTTATGCATTTTAAAATGAAAACGAAATGGAGGTTTTAAATTTAGTGTCAATTTTTTTTGCATGAATGTTGTTCACGTGATATCCCTTATATGTTATTTGAAGTCCCTTAATCCCTAGAGATGACAATTGGATACAATGAGAATTTTTGATACTCGTAACGATTATTGTTTTGCCGGGTCTTGAAGATCGCGCTAATTTGCTGTGTGCGTTCACTACTAAAGTTGCATAAAGGTTGACAAATATATATTTTGACAGAAATGAGAAATAAATACAAACAAAAACTATAAAATGGCTAAAAAACTGAGTCAACTTCACTTTATTAAAAGAAATGTAATGTAGATGCAGCCAACTAGCTTAATCAGCCGTTTAATTAATAGCCTAGCCTTTTAACTAAACGTCGCCGTTCAACTAACGGCCTGAAAGATGTTCAGCCAGTTGATTAAACAGCTAGGCAATCAATGACATTTCATTACTTGCCTAGCCTGTTGACTGTTAATTTAAATTTAATTCCACTGTCTGCCACTCGTTTCGAAAGAAACTCTTCAAACTGTCAATATGGCGTCGACAAACCACAACTTTGATGGTGTTTTCCAAAGTTTCATGAAAAACAAGTACAATGATAGAGTGTAGGGACAATAATAATGTTGGCTGCGACATATATACAATCGCCCAAAGACAACCAATGAGTTAAAATTTTAAAATTAAGAACAGTTATTTTGAGGGTATTTATAAAAAAAAATCTCTTGGGTTTTTCCAACGACTAGCACACGAAAATAATACTTTTACACTCACCTTATCGGTAAGTTTATTCAGCGCTTTAGCGGCCAACTCCCTAACAGCGAAGTCCCAATGTCCCGCCTTAAGGTCTACCAGGTGGTCAATTAGGGGCTGTGTGTACTCGGGAAAGGCAGCAATTTGTGGGGCCACGTTTAAATAGGCGTTACTCCTTGGACCAACTGAGTGGAAGTCCGCTGTAGTGAGTACGGATATCCCGTGAGGGAACATGCCGTGACGGCCTACGTTCTCTTGGTAGGCAGCTGCGGCTGCGCGACGGCAGTTTATCTATAAAATATGGTAACCATGGTAACACAATCTTAACTCTCTTTTAACGTGTTATAAATATCCGAATTAGTATAATTGATATTATTAACTAAAACATTAATCTGTATCTTTCCATTTACCGTAAATACCTTCGATAGAAAGAAGAGTCATGAAAATATGCTTTACAACATTTACGGGTGTTGAAACAAATAAAAAAGGCCTAAATTTAATTTAATTCACATTATTATGAAAAAGGTTATCTTAAGATAGTTTGTAGGCAGTACATAACGTTACATTACGAATTCAAATTATAACAAAATATTTCATTTTTATACCATATAGTAACTGTGACAACACACATAGAAAATGTGTGGACACCTTTTAAGTAAAGACAAATTACATGTGCCAGAGAACCCAGATCTTGGTCTCAAATACATGTGCGTGTGCTATATAATAAAAGCCATTAAATCTATTTCTATGTAACTTATATTTTTTTTCTTGAACTGTATCTTAGTCTGCTCGTTTTGTATAAAAACAAATACCTCTCTATCAAAGCAGGCAGTGGCAATAAGAGCATTAGCCAAGGCCACCGCGTGTGGAGCCAACGCCTGCGCATCATATGCTCTTGCGAAGGCCCAGGCAGCGTGACACGCCGAGTCACGTGCAGCGCGAGCGCCCACTGCTCGCACTTCATCACGTGACAAAGCACGCACTGCACAACGTACACCCTCACATAGTTGGGACGGGGATAAGAGGCCGCGTCGTGCTGAAAAGTTCAGAATTATTTGTTATGATGAATTGAGTCTATTTTTTCGTTCTCATCACCATAAGGTTTTACTTTAGCGTCTACTAATTACTTAGAAAAAATCATAATAAGGTCTTGAGTACACAATACTAAAGACAATAGAGTTAATATTTTATGTTTCTATTCAATCACGGTAATATTTTTTCTAAAACCAGTATAATAAAAAAATATATTCACAAAGAACGTTAATAATGATTTTTTTTTAATCAAGTTTTAGTTACAATAAAATTTAAAAAAGCAAAGAAATATAACTAATCGAGATTATTTTACATTATTGGAGTTAAGTCGCGATTTAGTTAAAGGATCCTCACCTAATTCAGCTAGCGCCATACATCCACCATGCCATGCGGTGTCCCTTTCGTGTTCCGCGAACAAAGTAAGCACGCTTTCACACACGTCAGCCGCAGCTAAGGCGGGTAGACGAGCCCCAATACGGCCTACGCCCTTCGCGGCTGACCACCGCACTACTGTGTCATCATCGCGTAGGGAACAAAGGAGAAGTTCCACAACATCTTCGACCTGAAGTTTACGTTTGATAAAGTCAAAAGAAAGAACAAAGTAAGGAGTAGCAACATCAGAGGAAAGACTGTACAGGACATAACTTTGAAAATAAGAAGACAAAAGTGGAAATGGGCAGGCCACATGATCAGGGGAAAGGACAAATGGAGTAAAATAATCACACAATGGTACCCAAGAGATGGAAAGAGATAGAGAGGTAGACCACAAAAAAGGTGGGAAGACGACATTATACAAGTCGCGGGAACAACATGGGGTAGAGTGGCCATAGAAAGGCCAGAATGGAGAAGGTTGGAGGAGGCCTTTGCCATCTGGCAAACGGACACGCAAATGTGGAAGAAAAGTACAATATACGAAAAATAAAGAAAAATACTGGCATGTCCGAATAGAGGCTATAATGATAATAATAAAAAAGTCATAATAATATTTAAAAAAAACTTACTTCAAAGCCCATTGATACAACATTACGAATAGAAATCGATAGAACGGTGAAGAAGGGAATCTTCACTAACCAAAAAGATTTAGACAAATGTATTATATTATAATCTTTCTACAAATATATCTCTTATTTATTATTTGTGTATATTTCCGTAACTTCGTTAAGTTTATTAATTTTCCATCGAAATGTAATGTCCCAAACAATTATTAAAAACAAACCTCTTGAGGTATATCCTGATCATCTTCATCAGGTGGTGAAGTGATAGGCTCTGTATCTCCAGCAGCTGCAACACCACCTAAAGTCATCGCCAGTGAACGGGATCCACGTGTATACCTCCACGCAGCAACACGAGGACGGAGAAAAGTTAAACCTGTAAATATTGTAGTACCATTACTTTCGATTTTGTTTTATTGATAAAACAGTATTGGGTTATTATGATTCATTTTAAATAATTATTAAAGCAGACATCTAATATACTCTATGTTAATACTCTTATTAGTAGATACAAAAGGTTTTGCCTTTTTGATGCATTACAGAACCAGTCACAACTAAGTCTTATAACAGTAAGTAGACACACTACGCCTATTTTATTGATATTTTTCAAGGCAAGTGCAGTTACTAATTTGTTTTGACAATTATTGATTGACCAGACCAACTCTAGGGCCTCATCGTGACCAAGCCAAGTGCAAAGCTTTAATCCATCAGAAAGACTTCACTACTGTATCATACATCACATAAATAAAAATAAATTATATGTACCAATTCTCTGTACTATTTTTACGCCATACTTTCGCACAAGCATAGCCTTATGGTTCTTATAGTTTTGCTTTGTGACCCATTCAAGGAGTTTGGCCGCAAATGGAAGCAAATCATCTCTTTTTCCATGTTTTAACACAGCCGCTACAGCAGCTAAAACACCATAGTGGATTGTGTCCTCCTCTTGAATATTAGAATGTATATCACAGGCCCAATTGAAAAATGGACTCATGTATAATTCCTTAACATCAGATCTAATAAAAAACAAAAATTCAGGTTCTACTATAAATTTTTAAATAGGAAATCGAAGAGCTACTTATTGGTAAACATTTTTTATGCCCATAAAATAATTGCAGATAATATAAAATTAGTTAAAACAATTTAATTTTTTCATACAACTAACTAAATTTATAACATTCATCATGTAATATTCTTGGGAATATTCCATCAAGTAAAATTACAGGTACACTATAGGTTAGCTTATAAGACACATTAATGAGTTGTAAATATAAAAGGGCACTATGTATGTCAATAGGCAGTATCATTTGTTTAAGTTCTTTTATTGGAGATTATTAAAATAATAAAATCAATTTTACCTTATCAGGAATTTTGAAGCCAAGTACGCACTAGCTTCAGCACAAGTATCCTTACTTAAAGCATAAGTTTTGCAGATGTTAAATATTCTTTCCATTACAGTTAATTTTTTTGAAGAAGCTGCACCTAAAATTTAGCATTAAACCATTTTATTAGCATATTGTATTAAAAACGAATGTCCACATGTTTTTATGCATCTTACTGAGAACATTGTGTTTAGAAAATTGGCACTGTATTGATATATGTTGACATTGTAGAGATAAAAATACTATATATTTTTGAAGTTGCAACCCCTGTATTGGTTAAATTAAATCCTTTTCAGATATTAAGACTATTATACTAAACAGAATGGTAGAATAATATAAGTGTGATTTGTCTAAATTATTATATTTATATAATTTCATTTCCAGCCCTTTTAGTTAGTAAGAAAACGATAGGATACACACCAGGTTGTTCTGGAGCAAACCCGTCTAAGCGGCTCATGTGGAAAGGAATGATGACAACAATTGAAAGCCACAGTAATAGCACAAATCTGCTTCTCCATGTTTCTTTATCATTGGGATTTTGAGCTTCAAGGAATGTAAGTATAGTCAACAGATCTGTTACCTGAAAATTGTATTTACATCAAGATAACATTAAATCTGTATCATTTAATCCTATTAGTGTTCTATCATATTAAAAGTATAAAGAAAAACTACAACACACTACACACCTCATGAGGAAGATGTCTTACAACCACTTTATACCCCCGTACTCTTATTATTTGATACATGTAATTGAAAGTCGCATGCTTTAATTCAGGTAAAGAACTTTTATCCTTAATAATAGTCATGAACTTTGCTAATATCTTGTCTAAATGAGGATCCAAAAGATGCCGCTGCTCATAATACTGTTTAAGAATATTGTAGAGTTTATCGTACTCTCCTTCGAATATTGCTGGAGTGTCATATATATTTTTCACATTGTCTATCATATTGAGTACTTCTTCAACCTCTGAAAAGTGCTCTAAAGCACATCCTAGACCAATATTGTCACAGTCTTCGTCTCTATTCATATCAGCGTCGAGCCCAACCATTTTGGATGATGTATATATATTATATTATATTAAGATATATTTCAAAATTTATGTTTAGCGTGAAATTATATAGGTTCTAGGTTTTAGCTGTTAAAGATAGTTATTATGAGTTTTAAAGTGTTTTTCAACCTCAAAATTACTAACAATCACTCAGAAAAAAGAAAAGTAAAACAACAACAAATCAACTGTCTTTTTTTTTAATTTCTATTAAACCACAGATTTAACTATTGATAGTTGACACTTAAACTTGATAGATAAAAAAGAAAATAAATTATTTAAATAATAAAAAAATTATCAATTTCGACTCTTTTATGTCACTCTGTACGAATATTATATTTCAAGTGCTAAGTTATCCATTTACTTTTTACTTTTAGATTACACCATTAGAATATATAAAGTCTGTGTTCAAAATAATGAATTACAAACAAAATATACAGGCTAGTATACAGCGGCTTTATGTTTAAAGGCAATGAGTTATTAAATAAAAATGGTTTGTTTTTATTTTCCTAATCCATAAATAAATCCATATTAGTCCGACTATCATATTTTTTACCCTATATCTATAATTACAAGTTTACATGTAATGATAAAATCAAACAAATACACAACATGAAGCATAGGTGATAAGTAATTATTCTGTTAAACCGGTCAATTATTATTGACCGGTTATTATTTTAGTTATTATTTTAATAAAAAGCTGGATTCTATGTTTTCTCATACTGAAAGGATTGAATATAGAAATTAAAAACCTTTTTTTAATTCTATGACTTGGTGTCAACTATCAAATGTCAATAGTTATTGTCAAAAATGTCAAATAAACTTGAAACTTGAAAGCATCATAGAAAATATTTTTTTTATAAATAATAAAATTAATCGATTTATTATGAATTATGAGATATAAGTACATTATCTATATTAACTTAGAATAATTAATATTTAATTATGAATAATCGTAAGTTATCACAGTAATTTACAAAGTTAAGTTATGATCATTAAAATTTTTAAAGGTCCTTATTGTTTTACAGAAGGCAGAGTTCTTGCAAAACGTAAGGTTAAGCCGGCGGAGCCGCAATCCTTGTTAGATTTTGATCTTGGGGAAGGTGAAAGTTCAGATGATTCTGATTTTCGAATAGAAGACCACCCTGAGGACAGCGACGATTATTCCATAAACTCTGACGACGATGGCAGAAGTAATTATCTTTTTTCTCCTTTTATTAGTAAATTAGAGAAAAAAAATACAAGGCGTTTATATTTTTAGAAAATGGTGCAAACAGTAGTAGTTCAGATGAAGAATCGGGATCAGATATTGAAAATGAATTTAAAAACCCAGTACCTAAGTTGGGTGAAGAGGTCTCTGTTACAGATTTGCTTGAGAAAGCTAAGAAAGAATTTAATGTAAGTATATATTTATAGCTTAGGGCATCTAGACTTAGCAGTTTATTGCTGTTAGAGTCTATATTCTACCTAAATAATAATGGGTACTGTGCTTGGTGGAATAATAAATGTTTTAAATTGCATCATTAATTTACCTATTTGTGAATAATGATTTACACAATTTTCAGATTCCTGATTTGGCCAGCATGATGATATGTGCAGGTTGCTTGGGGTCAAGAAGTGATGATTTCAATGAAATAGTTGAATGTGATGGCTGTGGTGTTACTGTGCATGAAGGTGATAAGATTTCAAAATGAATGAGGTCTTTTGACTGATGATACTTCTTTTGTGGTCTATTGAAAAAGATAGGACTATTTTTGTTATGAAATTAGACATAGTTACTAAGCAAACTTGATATCTATCTTTGATTTAAAACGAAAAGACTCTTTATTTTCCGTGTTAATTTAAGTTTACATGTCATTTACCTGTTTATATTTAAAAAAGCTTTAATAATTGCTTAATAATATACTAAAACAAAATATTTATATCCATAAAGCTTGACATATTTGTTTTAAATAGACATATATTTATTAATTTATAGGTTGCTATGGTGTTTCGGATGTGACAAGTGAATCAAGTACTGTGAGTTCAGCGTCAACTGAGCCCTGGTTTTGTGAGGCATGTAAAGCTGGAGTTACCGATCCTAGTTGTGAACTATGCCCAAATAAAGGTAATTATTTAATTTTGTCATTACATTTTAATAAATTATTTTTTCTGAGTTTTAAATATATTGATGAGGACTGTAATTATGTTCTCAGTAAAGTGAGTAATAGACTAGCCCATACGGAATGCTTTAAAAATATTATCCATTTGTGAAGTACGCTCAAGATCATTTCATTTTATGTTGTGCGATATCATCATCACCTATATTCTAATCAGAGATATGTATGGCGTTTACGGGTAAAGTATCTGTATATGTGTACAAATGGAATTACACAAATGCCATACAGTAATAAATGACCTATATTGCTTCTGCAATTATCGTCGAATTAAAAATTTGCACTGACTTCTGGCACCACCACTTTAGTATGGCACTAGGTTTTTCAACATTTCTTTTTAATCATCTATATACTATAAAAAAGCCATACTTACATTAATAATTAGTTGTAATTCCTCATTTGTACCTGAGAAATTCCATTCATTCACGTACTTACATGGACTGCTCAGAAATGACGGCATAGTTCTCAGAGTTATTTTCTGATGTAGTTACAGCCTTCTAAGCGTTATTCACGTTGGTTCATTACACAGGTATTTTTTTTCCATGGGCTTGTATTCTATAATACATAAACATCAAACTAATATTTCAGGTGGAATATTCAAAGAAACTGAAGTAGGTGCCTGGGTCCATCTGGTGTGTGCTCTATATGTTCCTGGAGTAGCATTTTCGGAGGTATTATTTTATCTGTTTATATCTATACAATTTGGTATGTAAATAAGATGTTAATTTTAATCTTTCAATATTAATTTCAAAATTTGTTATAACTGTGCTTGTTTTGTGTGGTAAAAAATAATATTATTGTTGGGAGTGGAGTAAGCTGCTTACCTAAGTATTTACTGCCTCATTTTGGTAGTTCAAGACCACTTAAAGTTCTAATATTTCAGGTGGAAAAATTATCTGGGGTGACGTTATTCGAAATGGCGTACTCTCGTTGGGGTGCTCGTAGTTGCGCCTTATGTGACGACTCGACGCTCGCTAGAACGGGCGTGTGCGTAGAATGTGATGCCGGACTTTGCAAGACATTCTTTCATGTCACTTGGTAAGTGAAAATATTTTTTCCGAAACTAAAGTTTGAATCTCAGAAAGATGTTATCTAAATAATGCTTTAGAGTTCTAGTAACATGTCAATGCATATTCCTTGTATTAATTTGTGGCAGCAGTTTTGATATTTCAAAAGCTATAGAAAAGACATGTTTTTTTTGTGTTTTAATGCCTTAAATCAGTTTTATTTCAATATGTTATAACTCGTGTATTACGGGTTATCGGATTGCTTAGAAGAGATGCCTCATTTATAAGCGATAAGGCCGCCTGATTCACTCATTGTTTAGATTTATAACTGATTTTATGTTTTTGTGTGGAAATTATTTACAATAATTTTTGTAATTAAATTATTAAAATCATCGAAGTATCGTGTCAATTATTTTCCTTAAATAAAATATTGACTAACGTTAAACTATAATTACTTGTCTGGGGTTTCTGGAACAAACTAATTCTATTTTTATTCCAATAGCAATAGCCCAATAAATAAGATATTGTTTGGGATATAAATAAAGTATACATTATGAAATTTTTAGCGGTCAACGTGCTGGTTTACTAGCCGAAGCACATTCAGAAGAAGTCGAACAAGCTGATCCGTTCTACGCACATTGTCGTCTACATTCCGATAAAACGTTGGTCAAAAAGAGAAAGCGCAATTGGCTCGCTTTGCAGTTGAGAACTGAGAAAAGGTATATTTAATATTTGAATATTTTCATTATATAACAGAACAAAAATAACATTAAAACACATATATCATTCTATAGAGTTAAAAGTGAGAAATTGTTAAATATCGATATCGAATAGAGTGTGTCTAAGGATTTGATTTTATATGGTGTCTAAGTTCTTTCTAGTAAAATGCATTGGAATACATCGATAAATCTAATCCCACCGTTTTAACTTAATAGTACTGTCTCTTTTCATCACAGTGTAAACACAATTTGATAGAAGGAGACGGCAGGTGTAGTTTTATGAGTTAAAATTTATTTAGTGTTTGACCATGTGCATTAGTGTTTGTGTAGTTTCTTCGACTTTTTAACGAAAGTATGGAATAATATAACTCTCCCGTTTACAGGAGGTTGGAGTTACAACAGAAATTGAGTACTGAGGCTAAATTAAGGATTCAAAGAAAACTCGTTAAGTATAGAAGGAAGTATGCACAACAAAAGGAGAATAGACATCCACCCTGGGGTTAGTATTATGGCTTTTACAGTTTATGTCCTTTAAATATCATCACCAATTATAGGGCGACTCTTTTTCTCCATTGGACATATAATTTTTGTCTATTGTAAGAACTATAAAGCAATAAATGTACGTGTGTTAAACGAACTAAAACATATTTGTGTTTTAAATTTGGTTGTGAAACGTTTTGAACTCTAAAATATGCACAATTTAGCGTAATTTTTATCACGCATAAAATGAATGTATTATTATTAATTACTATAGTGGATTTCTAGTTTTTCACGCTCCTGGTTTTTTAACTGACATTAAGTGTAAATTTAGTAACTTTCAGGGAATGATACGCAAAGGTCGACAGCAGACCCGCTACACGCCCGGCGTTTCAGGTGTTCATAGGCTGCCGATATCACTTTGTCCAAATCGCCGTTGCTACTTTTATAAATGATATTATGATTCGATTTGATTCACGTCAGCCAAAAATTCCTCTAATAATTAAATTAATTAAATTATTGTACTTCTGTAATAGGGGATTTTTTTCCAATAATCTTTATCTTTAATAGACTATTCCATAGTGTAACTTTCACAAACGCATAGAGTTTCCATGTACTACTATTACGTTGATTAAAATATACATGATATATTTCAGTACCAACTCAGAAAATGGCTCGTATGTTGTACAGTAGTGCATCCGCCATGAGAAAATTCAAACGCAAAGCTGAATGTATGGGCATTGATACGCATGCTCTCGAGTTCCAAGATGCGCAGGTTAGTTCGATTTATTAAAAACTTTTTCATAATAATTAGGAAATTAGTTTTATAAAAATTATTAATCAATATTAAATGTGACGACGTTATTTGGCGTTGCTCTTCAATGAGGAACATTATAACATCATGGACGACGCCATCATCGCCCAATTCATAAAATGCAACACGTGCGACGAATGTCAGGCGGGAAAAACGCGGGATGTCAGAAACCAAAGGTACTGAAACAAAACCTGATGGGAAGAGAAAACCCAGTAGACCGATGCGTTGGAAGGATCTTGGTGTTCGAAGTTCGACGCACTCGAGATATTTGCAAAGGCTAAGGATAGGGCTGTACACCCATTGATGAAGATGAATAAATTAAAACACGTAGCAAATAAGAAGTATATTAGTTCGCATTATTGGCTCGTGGTTTCTTATTCTGCGCTCTAAGTAGACCAGTCATTATAGACATTCGAAATCGAAAATTTGATAATAATTCCAAAAGTTTTCAAACTTCGGTCAAGTGAATGGTACATTGGGACGACAATAAATCACATTTAGCAACCTTGTCCGCAGTCCGGAACATTGTTAAAATTGTAATTAAATTAATTTTTGCTGTATGGTCGTGAAAAAAATTCCAAAAGTTCTGCAAACTTGGGGAAGTTTTAGATATAATATTTCATATCACGTATAAAATTTGCAACCAACCTAAGTGTACGGAACATTTTTTGTTATTTATTTTATTTTCGATATATCTGTCAAATTTGCAGAACTTTTGGAATGTTTTCCTTCAGTTTAATAAAGAAAAACATTAATTTTTAATAACAAAAAATGTTCCGTACACTTAAATTGGTTGCAAATTTGACACGTGATGTAAAATAATATATTTAACACCACTCTAACTTTGCAGAACTTTTGGAATTTTGGTCTCAAGAACTGAGCAAATTATCATTTATTGCATTTTTAACAATGTTCCGGACCGCAGAGCAGGTTGCAAAGTTTTATAGTTTGTTTTAATACCACTCCCGACCTTACATCAAAATTTGAAAACTTTTTGAATTATAATGAATTAATTGTCTTGACTGACTGGACTAAACGGTTAGATTCGAGACTTAGGTTCATATTTTTATTAGTGTCTCATGTCACAATGTCGTTTTGAGCGCTGTCAAATATTTGTATATTATAACCATATGAAGTTTGACAGCTCTTGAAATTAGTTTAAAGTTTGACGTTCTAGATTTGTCAAAAGTCAAAATCATTTATCAATTTAGGCAACACAATGTACACTTATGAATGTGAAAAAAGAAATACATATTAAATGCTTTTAATTTTACATTTACTGCTAGTTCTCAAATCAAGGGCGTAGAAGGAACGAGAAGAATTGGCAATTATCTCTCCGTCACTCTTTTTAATCGTCAAGTTTTTACGGTCCTTAGAGCAAACTATGACAAGTATGAAAAAATCTAATGTCTTTGACGTACGGTACGTTACTTTGCTCTAAGTCTCGTGTCTAACCCTAACATTCAGTAGCTATTGGAGATTAATTTAAACTATTTTCTAGATGGCAGCGCTGAAAGATGTGTCCCGTCGCTGGCATGTGCCTCCAGCATTTTCTGTGGAGTTTGTCGGCTACTATTTAGAAAGGAATACGAGAGTATCATCTCTAAGACGATCTTTGGAGAGGCTCACGAAGGAGAACGAAACGCTCCTCGCTAATAATGAAACGCTTCGGACGGATTATGATGAGGTATTTTTTTTAAATCTATATATATAAAAATGAAACCCGTTTTCCGTTGTCACGACATAACATGAAAACGGCTTGACCGATTTGTCTGATTTTTTTAAAATAATATTCCTTGAAGTACGAGGATGGTTCTTACGGAGAGAAAAATTAAAAAAATTGGTTAAAAAGGTTTAAAACAACACTTTTCTATATTCCCATACAAAATATTCGTAATAATACTTAAAAGTCAATTTGAACTTTAATACCATATCATAAAGTTCAAGTGTTAGTGGAGGGGTTCCGGGAAGTTAAATTTATATTTTTTGACATAATGTATTTGTTGTCTTATCAACTTTCTTTTTTTTATATTAGCTAGACCGGTCACGGTGTCCCGAATAGCAGAATAAGTATTAAAAAAAAAAAAAAAAATATAGAATCGACTGTTAGGCGGTACGATGTTCGCCAGGCCAGCAAGTATTTAATGAAAACATATTGTATTGTCTTTTATTGACATGACATGTCACCGTGACCACGCACGCTGTAAGGGACGCGAAAATTTCGGATAAATTTAAAATTATGTTGAATAATTGTAAATTTATAATAATACATAACTTTAATCCGGTTAAAAAGTTTTTTCTTTGAATAAACATATTTTTAAATAATTGTTAAATCAGTATTATCACTGCGATCATAGAAATTTATTTTATTTAAAATTTATTTTTCTACATTTATGAAGATACAGTGTTAGCTTTAGCTTGTCTCAAATGTAGAAAGTTAAAATGCCGGCACCAATGGACTTTTTTTTCTATATGCGCATTTAACGCTCGTAAGGTGCAGGAAAACATCGTGAAGAAACCGGCATGGATTTGATCCAAAATGTCGACGACGTGTGTTAGAAAAGAAGGCTTGTCGATATAAAATAGAAAATATCTCAAAACAGACAGAAGTCTGAAGCCTTAGGGATGTAGTGTCACTATTTTTCTATATGAATATAGAAAAGTATTTATGATTGGAATTATTAAAACAATTGCTTTTAATATCTTAAAATGCCCTAATAATAATAACAATAGAGTAGCAAATAAATTTTAAATACTTCACTAAATTTCCAGGCAACAAATGAGAACACGGAAACCCTCGAAAGCCTCTACAGTACCCGTCAAAGCCTGCAAAAGCTATACGACTCGTTATCAGTAATCTGCCCGAACATAAAGATACCGCCATCTACTACCAGTTTCTTGGAAAATAAGCCGTTAATTCCGCCTATAATTCATCGCTCCACGCCTAAGGTCACACCACAACAGTTGCAGAAACGGTATGATATATGTTTAAAAATGTCTATGCAAATGATTTTTAAACCAGCAGGGTTACTCTGTAAACCGATTTTCTATAGGCACTCTAAAAATATTTAGAATTAAATTAAAGTGGATTAGAAATTTCAATAACTTGGACATGGTACGGAAACTTAGTCACGATTTCGAAAACGGTTGAAGGTGAGCGCACTAAACTATTCCATTTATTAACGATAGTTGGACTGTTTATTGCGTGAGAGATAATACTTAAACATTACTTTGAAAAGAGTGGCAAATTTCCGTTAATGGCAAGCGCCATCTTTCAACATCCTTTGCCTTAAAAAAATTATGTTTTGCTGAAAATTTTTTGGATAGCTTAGAATGCTTAGACAGGAGCTTCTTTTCTCTCCCGACACACACACACACATAGTCTAACTTAACACACGTAATGAATACGTGCGTGTGTTATGTTAGACATTTTGTTAAACCATATAGTTACGAATGCCCAAGTAATTTGGATTTACTTTTGCATATTGTATATAATTCTAGTTACTATATGGTATACAAAAAACTCCGGGAGTGCCGGCAGAAGTGAAAACTTGAATATTAACGTTGTGCATTTTTGATATTTTGGAATGGTTAGGGAATAATTTTGCACGAATTGCTTTAATTATCAGTATAAAAGTACTATCATTTATGTGGTCGAATACAATATTTATTTATTGCGCTATCGTACACAAACATGACAATTTATATTACATTAAATACGCCGCACCAGCTGTCTGCTCTCCATCCGTCTTACGAATTTTCGATCAGGTCACGCGTCCTGACGCGAGTTTAACATTTTTTACCCATTCTAAAAAAAGTGTACAACGCCGCTAAAGAAGTTTTCACTTCAAAAAGCAATTCTATTTAGAAGTACTTCTATTCTAAATGTAATAAGTGAAATTCTGATATAATAAAATAAAAAACTTATCGCTTACCGTAGAATATACTTTTAAATAAAATTACGCACAATGTTAAATAAAGAAATGTTCCGTATGAATGGTTAATATAAGAGGGGGTGACCATAGACATTCTGCTTACTGTAAACAAGGTTGGGTAGCAGGTCAATGTCTGTGCCAACTGCGGCTGCACTTAAGATGGGCGTTGGTTTTCCTCTTAGCGACAATCCGGACGCTCGCCATGGGAAAGTGCTTTCGACGTCGCTACAAGGTATAGATATCACTCATAAAATCTTTATTATATTATATTTTTGTATTATAAAACAGCTATTTATTAAGATTTTTTATCGTTATTTTATTATATAATTACGTTTAATACTCTTCGATAATATGATGTTTATGAAATATTTGGTAAGAAAAAAAAATAGAAAATTAATTACTATTTAACTAGGTTTTTAAACAATTTCATACATATTTATTTACATATAAAAGTTGAGAGCTGTTTCGCGTACATTATGGTATACAGTCACGTGACTGGTTTTAAAAAAAGCTAGCATCAGCAAACATAAAAGAATTAGTCATCTTTAAATGAAAATGGTCAGCAAAGATGTAGGCTTTTTATTTATAAAGGGAAAGTTACAAGTTTTTATTAAAATATGTATGTAATGCGTAGCTTCCTGCATGTCCGACACAGGCGTGGCGGCCCGCGAGTGCGCGGTGTGCGCGCGCAGCAGCGAGCAACACCTGATGGCTGCCTGCGATACCTGCCATCACCATTACCACTTGCACTGCTTGAGGCCGCCGCTGCAGCGACCGCCCAAGAAGAGCAAGCTTTATGGATGGTAAGCATAATAATAATCACCAATGACCATATTTCACTAACCAAAAACTTCCTAGTTGTACTTCCTCTCCTACTAACGAAATAGTATTTTATTTGGAATATAATGAGGCTGATCATATAAGAAAAGTCTTAAATGCTTTAAATATAAGTAAAGATTTGGATGCTATACGAGATGGATTGGATGCTATATGTGTATACGAGAGGCTCTTTGTGTGTCATCAAAACCATTTTATTGGTTTTGTGTGTCTGTATGTCTATAAAATCAAATTCATACACCTACCACTTATTATTTTTATTTTACTCTGTAGATAATTTGGTATGTAATAATTAATAACTTCACAAATATTAAGATTATAAATTTTTATCTACCTTTTTAGGCAATGCTCAGAATGCGACAAAACATCTGATTCGGAACCTGAGGTATTGGAAAAGAAAGTACCTCGTAGATCACGTATTCGGTACAGCAAAGACGGGGCAATTATAACGGAACCACACAGTCCCAACTCCAAACCTAGTTCACCATCACCCAAACAAAAATCTGAAAAACACAAAGAAAAACCAAAAACCGAAAATATATCGCCTATAAAAGTGACCATCAAACCTTTCGAATTCAGTAGTGATGGAAACGACGAAGTGAAAAGCAAAAAGAAGAGAAATTCCAAAAAGGAATATTCTGAAGATATCAAGAAAATTCATAAGCGTAGTTTCACATCGCCTATACTAACGAACACGCCCTTAATGTCGATCACGCCACTCGTAGCGGACAGCCCGTATGATTCCCACAATGAGCACTCAAACGAGTCGGCGAATTTGCCGCCACCAAAAAAAGACGACACGTACCAGAATCTCTCTTTCTCAGCTTTACTCAACGATTCGAAAGAGAGAGACTCTAAGGCCATTGAAAGTTCTATTGAGAGTACGCTCGCAAATTTATCTTCGGATATAGCTAATTTCAAAGCGAATAGGAAACGTAGAAAGGAAAAGCACAGGTCGAGATATTCGCCAGATCTCTTACGCTCTCCTTCTAAGTCACATAAACACAAGCGGAAGAAGAAGACTCAAGATATGGAAAATCCTGAACAACCGCATCCGAGGATTACAATTAAGGTAAATATTTCGTTCCATTGAAAAGTATTATTGAAAGTAGTCTTAATTTCTTCACTTAAACGATCTTCTTTTTCTTAAGGCCTGTATTCACTTTGATTAGTGCGAGTGCAAGTGATTAGTGCAGGTGTTAAGTAAAAAAAAAAAAATTGAACTTCAATAAAAATTTAATCTGTTGGGCAAACTAGAAACCTTCATAGTAGGTAATGTCATTAACATTCTCATTTATAATCGTAACTTATAAACACATTTATAAATGCCCAAACCTAGTTAAAGAAAGGACGTTTTATCGTTATCGGGACAATGGTGGTGGGGATGAAATCGGCTCATAGTTAGGGATGATAATAAAATTAGGGTACGATTTGCCTACACACGAGGCGATCTAGGGTGCTCCCCACCAATACCTCTATATTGCTTCAGATTTTAGAGCCGTGTGTAGACGCCTTAATACTAGGATTATAGTTACTTTAAATTACATTCATACATGACTTAGATTTGGGGGATAACATTAGGTAACATATCTAATACATGTAGATATGTTTGTTTATTTAGTTGTGGTTGGTGTCTCAGCCTTTAGAAGACCATAAACAATAAAGCCAAAAAAGCATCATCGTACTTGTATTAGATGTAATCATTTATTTTCGGCCAAAAAATCTTGTTCTAGAATATGCCTCAAACTGTTGTTTAACGAACAGTATATGTTCAATATATTAATAGTAATTTGTTTTCAGATTAAGCCAATCCCAAAGCCAGACGGTTCCTTGGACACTCAAATGTTCTACGTCCCCACTGACAGCAATGATGGTCCGCCGCCACCACCTGTGAAAAAACACTCCAAGGTATTATGATTAATATTTCAATAATTAAAATATTCAATGCTCATAATATTGTCTTTGATTGACATAACCTTTACACATTTAAAGAAAAAACTGTTTTTAACGGATTAAAGTTATGTATTATTATAAATTTACAATTATTTAACATAATTTAAAATTTATCCGACGTTTCGCGTGCTTTACAGCGTGCGTGGTCACGGTGACTTTTTTTTTCTTTAAATATTTAATGCTTATTACGGAACACTAATTTTGTAAATACAATGTAAAATTGCGGCAGTTTTTGGCCCGCACTATCAGTATGTGGAACCAGCTGCCCACTGAAGTATTTCCATTCCAATTCGACTTAGGATCCTTCAGAAAAAAAGCGTACCAATTTTCCTAAAAGGCCGGCACCGCACTCGCAAGCCCTCTGACATTGAGAGTGTACGTGGGCGGCCATATCACTTAACATCAGATGAGCCTCCTGCCCGTTAGCCCCTGTTATATAAAAAAAATGGTGCGTGTACTTATGTACGCGCGTAAGAAGTTATACTTCTTTGGCTTTCTTTTTTTTTTTTTAAATATTAAATAACTAATAATAGATATTTAGCGTTAGTTATTTAACAATATTTAATATTTAGTATATTGTTCAATTATTAATTAATATTAATAACAATTATTATTTATTATATTATTCATTTAATTTAATAACTAGGTATGTTTCATAACCTTTTAACTAAGTAACAATAGGTCTTTGTGAAAAAGCATTGCTAAATTTCTTTGAAAAATAATTAAAACTGCTTTATTTGTTTAAAAGGTACTACAAATGTCATTATGGTCAAACATCACGCATATTCTATTTCTTTTTTCGGCGCCCATACTGAATTTTGTGTCACGGTGCGCGCGCATCGTAAAATTTCACTCTCATAAATTTTTCATAACGCGCCTAAAGAAGTATAACTTCAAAAATATTCTAAATAAAAACCGTTTGCGTATGCGCATATTAACAAAATAAATGTATTGCAGCAAGCTGAACAAGAGATACCTGAAGCTCCAATACCGCCTACAGTCGTTTTGCCAGATCCTTTAGCGACATCTGTAAGTTAATTGTTGGCTTTCCATATCTGGTGGAGTTTTATCTGAAGATAGTATTTGATTAAGAAATAAATGATTTTAAAAATATTTTTTTGTTCAATTTAAAATTTATTTAAGCACATTTACTATTGGGACAAATTTTATATGATTTTGTTAAACAATTATTTGGATTTGACTATGGAATAAAATACAGTTTTTTTAACGGTTCTTTCATACGGTACATAATTGCTGTTAAAATTAAAATTCAGTTAACAAAAAAATTACAAATGGTAGCCCTTGTATTTATATATAAGAACTAGCAAACTCGGCGAACTCCGTTTCGCCACCAGATGGCTTCCTTTTTTGTAACATTTCGTTTGGTGATTCCGCTTTTCTGTTGAAATTTTTCCTGAATTTTCTTTGCTATAAACTCTCGGAGCCCGAGACCTTTCCAACGAATGCAAAACCGTGGAAATCGGTTCGTGCCTTCTGGAGTTATAGCGTCAGGAAGGAAAACCCGACTTATTTTTATATAGTAGATGTAATCTAGGCGGTAAATATATGGAAATCATTTATCTAATCAAATTAATAGCAAAACCTTCCAAAATTTGCATTCGACTTGAGATAATATCGCAGGGAGTTTTCGTCATGCTTTTCAAATTGTTGAGCGAAAATTTAGTTAGGGAATCCAAAGTTGAAAGTTGTATGTAGTATTTGAAATTTTGAAATATATGCAAGCTGCCAAACAAACCGGAGGAAACAGTGGGAGCGACGAGTGTTGCAAATACAAAACCAAAGGTAATGCTTTACTGAAGTGATTAGCATTTTAATCTAGAATATCAGTAGTAGTAGATAAAATGTCGGATTGCTAAAAAATTATAAAACACACAATTTTATAGAATTTCTTAGAATCTCAAAGCTTGTTAAGAGATTTAAATAAACCGAAAACAGTAAATTATCTTCAAAAATTAAAAACTTCCTGTGAAAATTCTATGGATGCTAAAGTATTTTTCCAGTATTTTAGTTCAACCGCAAGAATCTTGGTTACTTGAAACATTTGATTGAAATTCCAAGCATTTTAAATGCTTAACTAATTAATTCTGCAGAAAAGTAGTCAACCACATACTATACGCACTCGCACTGCAAATAATATAATTTGCGTTTATATTTGTTAAAGAAGTTTTATATTAATTAAACAGTAATAAATATTTTAATCCACATGGTATTACTACTTGCCATTTAACTATACAATTTTTAATAATTTTTAATATAACGTTCTTAATGGTTATTGTTGTTAATTTGTTTTAAACTGCTTTACTAGAACTTAAGTGTATTTTTAAACTAAAAAAGAGGTTCTCAATTTGACGTACGGCATGTGATATTGTTTGTTGTCATAATATTTGACTATGATATATGTATCTTTGTCCGAAAAAATCTCGGAACCAAAAATCATAAAATGAAGATTTAAGGTTACCTTAGGAAACAGTTCAAGTTTCATAAGAATCGGCTCGGTAGTTTGAGATATGGTACACCATTTGTAGTGTGAGGTATTCAATGTCAGTTTAATTACTGAATATGTTACTATTAACCATGAACCCTGTCCAACAGCGGTCTCGTGAAAGCCGCGTGCGTCGGAGCGGTGGTAGCGCGCCCGTGCCCGTAGCAGCTCTTACGCCGCTGACTCAGTGCGACGTATGCCAACAGGCCGGGGACAATACGGATCTCGTAAGGTTGGTGTCAAATTTATTACATTAAATTTACACATATAAAAATTTGCGCACTGAGGCCTTAGCAAGAATTTTACTATAGTCGTCCTGTATATTTTTGGTTACAATTCAGATTTTGACAGTTCGACTTTTCATATAATTTGTATAGTTTTATACGTATTCTATTTGGTTCCAAATAAGCCCGCAAATCGCTTTGAAATTTTCCATTAATACATCTATTGTTTCCTTTTACGATAGCAAATCGATTCTACGTATCGTTTGTGATATTGCTCAAATGTTGGAACAAATTTACAATTTAACACCAAAGTGGTTAACATAATAATATGCATTTATTTATCCATATGCAATATACGAGATATATAAAGATATACAATTTTGTTATGCTAAGATGCGACCCTACCGAAAGGCCTCCTCTAAATTTATATCTTTGCTGTCAATATCAAATTTTTGCCAGACATTAAATCGTTTCGGCGTATCGCTCTATACCTATGTCCGCGTATGCCCTTGTTTCTCTGACCTTTTAGCGACCATTCTCAGTCATCTTCCATCAGTAATATTATTTTTGTTTTTCCGCTTCTTCACTTCTCTGTTTGTCACTGAAAATAAATTTTGTCAACACTATGCACTTTGACATTCTATTATGTGTATATTGAAACAATCACGTGCGTTAACCTCGTTACGTTGCTACTTATCTTAACACTTGTTTGGATTTATAATCTTTTTATGTTTATGTATTTGCCTGTATTATGTCAAGGCTGTTTATTTAAATAATATGTTTCTAAAGAACATTGAAGGAAACAAATTAAAACAACAACGTTTTGACGAACTCGCGCTACTTGTGCGAAAAATTTGTATAGAACATGTGTAACACTTTTTTTTGTCTGTTTCGTTACAATTATCACAGCGTTCTATGTCATCAACCCAAAGCAATTATCGCCGGTCGGTCATAATATTGGGTCATAAGAGGCCCTCTAAACTTTCCCTAATAGACTGAAATGGTTAAGCTTATGCAATACGATACTAAATTATAATTTAAAATAGTAAAAGGCTGTTTTAAAGGGTTCTTTCTCTAGGCAAAATTTTTACGTATTTGTCCGACGTGTTCCACAGATTTTTTCAGCGAATAATGGTGTTGAATATTCATCCTTGTAACAAAAGCTTTATTTTGCCTAGTTCTTTTTTTACGTCCGGTTCTATTTCTAAATGCCTAGTGTTCGTAAAGAATTATATATCTGTGGAAAACTTAAATATTGTATCTACGCAATGTAGGTTAAGTCAATTTTTTTTTTTCAATGGCAATATTATTTTGTGAATATGTATTGTCTATTTTATAAAGCATTTAAACCACAACAGGATAAATTTTAATTGACTACCGGTGATCACGTAGTAGATGTTAAAAATGTCTTTGGTTAGGTTGGCCCGCGAACACATTAACTAAAATACTGAATTAAATTAAGTTTTATTACCACAATTTTTTTTTATATATTTTTTTTTTTTTTAACTAGAATAGTCGTTCGTTTCTACACTCAAATTGTCTTTAATTGAGTACATTGCTGAAGAAGGTGCATGGAAAAAACAAATGAAGCTCGGTAAAAAATGTTATAAGTAAGTATTTGTGTGTACAGGTGTGATGAGTGCCAGAAGCGGTATCACTTCACCTGTCTGGAGCCGCCCTTGAACAAGAACCCTAAAAAGCGCGGATACTCTTGGCACTGTGCCGATTGCGATCCCACTGTAAGTATTATTCATATTATTATATCATATGTATAATTATTTTTAATATAAATTATAGCAATTGTTTTTAAAACAAAAAACATTTATATTATGTAAGAAGGCGTCTAAACACAAAATAGGGAGAAATATAAATGTCGTGAGATATACATATTTATTGACAGTTATTAATTTGAATTACAGGACTTGGAAGATAACAATTAGAATGGATTACTAAGAATGAAAAGGAGTGACAAAATAGGCTATTATTATTCTATACTTATATTTTTTTTGCATCGTATTATGGAATTATGTTCTGAAAATATATTATAGCAGTTTGCTATACTTTTTTGTATGCGATATAGAGCCAGGCTGCGGACGGAACATTGTAAAACCATTTGGTATTGGATTGTCGTGTTATCATCGTTTCGTAGTAGCAATGTGTATCTTACTAAAATTAAGCAACTTCTAGTTATTTCTCATTTGTAATTTATAAGTGTTAATAAAAATTGCGACAACATTTTACATTGTGTTCTGTGTCAAATAAAATATATTAAACGTGTTTTGTTTTTTTTAATCTAATTAGTTTTCAAAATCGGTAATTCTTGATATTATTCCTAACAAAGAGAGCTTTATAGTATAAAGATTAGAATTATACCCAATAAAGCAAAACCTAAATAAAATAGTTATATTGTAGTTCAAACAATTAAATTATTGTTCACTGTCTAAAAATACTATCACTACTTGGAAATTGGATCAGTGATCGCATTTTCCTAATGTCCGTTCTATATACTAAAATCTCTGCTCTATTTTTTTTTTTTTTTTTTTTTATAAAATAGGGGGGCAAACGAGCTGCGGGACGACCAAAAAGGGCAGTCTACGCAGCCCATAGACACCCATTTTTAGTGGGTGCGTTGCCGGCCTTTGAGGGAGGAGTAGGCTCTCTTTTTAAACATTTGGAGGTCGTATCTCTGAGGGAAGACCCCCCCCGGGAGCCGATTCCACAGTTCGCTAGTTCGCAAAAGAAAATGCCTTGTGAAGCGGACCGTGGAAGACCTCCAACCATCAAGATGATGCTGGTGAAATTTGGAGGTCGTTCGGCTCGTACGGTGTTGGAAAGAGGCAGGAGGGATCAACCCAAACAATTCTTCCGAACACTCTCCGTAATAAATTTTGTAAAAAACGCAAAGAGACGCAATGTCTCTGCGTAGCGATAGAGAATCAAGCCGATCAGTAAGACATTGGAGATTGACAATTCGACAAGCCCTTCGCTGAATTTGGTCAAAAGGAAGAAGCTGGTATTTGGGAGCACCGGCCCAGAGATGCGAGCAGTATTCCATATGAGGTCGTACTTGAGCTTTGTAGAGCTGCATACGTTGCACCTCAGTGAAATACTGCTTAGCCCTACCCAAAACACCCAGCTTTTTGGAAGCCAGTTTGGCTTTTTCTTCCAGATGACTGCGAAATTGGACTTCTTTCGAGATGCCAACCCCAAGGATACTGAGGCTGTGTGACGAACTAAGGAGAGCGCCTTCAAATTGAGGAGACACGACAAAAGGATCTTTCTTGGCAGAAAACGAACAAACCTGAGTCTTTGTAGGATTAAACCTAACAAGGTTGTTACTACCCCACACAGAAACTTTCTCCAGAATCGACTCAATTTCTAGAACAAGTAAGTTACGGCTCTCATCAACCTCAGATCGAGACATGTTCGGATGGCCGGAATATAATGTGTCGATGGTGCTGTCGTCTGCATAGCAATGAATGTTGTCGATATTCAACAGGTCATTGATATGCAGAACGAACAGGGTCGGCGAAAGGACACAACCTTGCGGAACGCCTGCATTGATGGGTCTAGGATTGGAGCACGCTCCGTCAACTAGGACTTTAATGCTACGTCCTACAAGAAAATTTGCCAGCCATCGGCATAAGCCATCGGGAAAACCGTATGACGGTAGTTTCGAAAGAAGCGCCCTATGCCAAACCCTATCAAAGGCCTTAGCTATATCCAAGCTAGCGGCCAAAGCCTCACCCTTACTTTCCACAACTTCGGCCCATCTATGAGTTAAATAGGCAAGAAGAT
This sequence comes from Pieris melete, assembly GCA_963693345.1. Taxonomy (NCBI): domain Eukaryota; kingdom Metazoa; phylum Arthropoda; class Insecta; order Lepidoptera; family Pieridae; genus Pieris; species Pieris melete. Next base: position 3,227,550 of record CAVNZK010000006.1, on the reverse strand, counting down.
CACCAGCCGAGCGGCCACGGCGAAAGCCATACTGACGATCACTAATTAGCTGGTGCTCCTCCAGATATCGCAAGAGCTGCCTATTGATGATAGACTCCATAACCTTTGAAAATAAAGAAGTGATTGCGATAGGTCGGTAGCTGGATGGTTCAGAGCGGTCACCTTTTTTGGGAATGGGATGAACATGCGCAGTCTTCCATGAGCTTGGAACTACGCCCGAGGAGTACGAGAGTCGAAAGAGCCGTGTAAGCACCGGAGTCAGCTCAGAAGCACAAGTCTTAAGGACGATCGAGGGAATGCCGTCAGGACCACTTGACTTGTGGGTGTCAAGGGAGATTAAGGCCTTCCGCACACCAATCTGTTCGAATCGAACTTCAGGCATAGAAAACCCGCAATGCGGAATAGTAGGCGGTAAGGTCCCTGAGTCATTGAGCGTGGAGTTAGATGCATAGAGAGAGCAAAGGAGCTCTGCTTTCTCTTTCGCCGAGTGAGCCATCGAGTCATCCACCTTTCGCAAGGATGGTAAAGAGGGCTGACAAAAGTTTCCCTGAGTTGCCTTCGCCAATGACCAAAAGGCTCGAGTTCCAGAGGGCAATTTCGCGAGCTTTTCACCAATTCTGCCAATATGTTCCGATTTTGCTTTAAAAATTTCTCGTTTAAGGGTTCGGGTAGCTGCATTAAATTTCTTTTTATGGAGAGCTACATTGGGATCCTTTATGGCCATTGCGTGAGCCCAGATTTTATAGTACTCTAGCTTAAGACGGGAAGCCTCTTTGCAAGAGTGGCCAAACCATGGCCGAGATTTACCACGAATGGGGACCATAGAGTAAGGGATATAGAGTTCCATTGCTTGTAGCACCACATCGGCGACAGATTCAGCGCTGGCGTCAGGATCACTACCCTTGAAGCAGACTTGCAACCATGGGTATGCTGCAAAGAAATGACGCATGTCATCCCAATTGGCCGATTTGTAATGCCAGACACGACGGCATTCCGAAAACTGCGGGCGGGTTCGACGCCTAATTGGCACAACGGTCCGCACCAAGCAGTGGTCGGAGGACCCAAGTGGGGCATCCACAGCAACCTCATAGAAGTCTGGGTGAGAAGTCAGCATAAGATCTAATAACGAAGGCTGATGGTCAGCTCGGTCTGGTATTCGCGTAGGCGTTGTGACCAGTTGAGTTAAAGCATATGCAAGAGCGAAATCATGGAAGCCTCTTCCCGAATAGTCGGTCGTACGAGAATTTAACCACTCAGAATGATGGGCATTGAAATCACCCAGTATAACGACTTCAGCAGGCGATAGAGACAGAAGGGAATCGAGTGCAGTTTGGACATGTTCTATGAGTCGATCGACCTCGGTGTTGCCTCTGTGTGTTGCTCTATATTATTAGTGTAGATAAAAGAATATTTTATGACCGCGGTCCTCAAATGGGTTTCCTTTGTGAAGTGCCTGAGACATACATTTTCAAAATAATTCAGGAACATTTTCAAGAAGCTTGCACTTTGAGTTTAGTATAATATAGAGTCGTATAAAGCTTGCTAACAAGTTGGGCCACAATTACAAAGTAGGTTGCGAGCTCACTGTGTTGATACTTGATGAAAGGAGCTACTAAATCTTGGGCCCGAAAGTTTTCTTTGTTGCAAAGTTATTCGAACAGAACAATCAGTTATAGTTACGAGTTGTTGAATCTCATGTCTATTATAAGTCACCTTGTACTTTTTTTTAAGTTTTGTATAGAATAGGATACATGATATCGCCGCCCATGGGCACACGGCCAGAAGGCTCGCAAGTGAGTTCTCACATTCCGCGGCCTTAAAAAGTGGCTAAAAACGCTCGGTTGTGGAACGACAGACGTGGTGATATTTCATGGTGGAATTTTATAGACTGCCACGCGGGGTCTTTTGATGAAAATTTGCAGAGTTTGTAGGTACATAATAAATAATAAATTAATTGACTTCAAATACCTGTCGACATTAATGCACCAAGGTACAGAAATGCGTATCTCTCATAATCTCAACTTAGTAGACTTAGATTCCAAAAAAAATACGAACAAACATAAAAACATTTATTAAATATCCTTATTTGAGTCTTTGGAAGCCTAAGTAGATCGTAATGCCGAGTCCCTTTTTTTAAATCATTTAAAAGTTACAGGTCACCGGCCTCAAACAAACAAACAAAACAAAGCAACAGCTCCATGCTACAAATTTTTTAACACCTCTATTCATGTAGCTCAAATAGCTGTTTAATTTCTTTAATAACGCTGTCGTGTTATTTTTAAAATAGATAAATGTAATTGACATTTTTCAATTCAGGCTCAAATTATATAAATTTGCGCTAATGTCGCATTGGTAACTAAAATAACCGATGCATACACCATTTATCATAGCTAATACGATGCGTAACTAAAAGCTGGTTGACCTTAGAAAACGAACATGAAAATTAAAAAGACATGACGCTTGTTTCACCCCGAAGTGACATTGTATATATAAACACTAACCTTCGGATATGACATAAGTTTTCAACGCAAATTGTTCTCAATGGATCCTAATATTTAAGAATCTTTGAGAAATGGTATCAAGTTAAGTAAAGTAGTGAGACATGAAAATCTATTTACGGATATCGGATAAATAACGTATCTTAAAATACACGATAAAACTTTTGCGTTAAATTTAGAAAACGTCCCAGAATGAAAAATAAAAATTATACCAGAATGGATGACACAATGTAGCTCACTCCGTTGATAATATAATAATTCTTCTTTAAAGTTAAATTCGTTGCCAGATAAATGAGAAACAATATAAACATAGAACCTAAAACGGTAGTCTATCAGTTTTTTTCATTAAAGGTAAAATAAAATAAAATAAAATAAAATTTAGTAATAAATTCTTTTTTAGAATTTTGTGCCGCAAAATGATACTGAATTGATTTCTACTCCGTATATACACAACAAGTTCAGCATAGCAAGTAACTGTCATGCTATCATTTATCTGTGTCGCTACTGTAGCTTTTTCAATATAATTTATCTATCACGTACGAGAGACTACGCATTTCCGTATTTTTTTAAAGTTCACTTTCCAATAAAAAAATTACTGAAAGTTTTCGAATTTTATAAATAACTAAGTCAGATCATAAATTGAATTAGATAAATAATAATATAACTTTTGTTTGCAAAGAAAGTGGTACCACACAATCAGCCATATAAAAATAAGTCTGCAAATGTCATATTAATGATCATTATGTCTTAATAATAAGAACAGTTAAGTTATTTATAATTGTTACCTTGTGGTCTAAATACTCTCCCTATATAAAGATACGGACAGAGTGATCATAAAGTACCTAACCATTATACCTAATATTAATATTATCTATTTCTAATTTGAAAAATATGTCTTAGAGTACTTGCAAGTTGATTTTGAAAATTCATACTTGGTTATTCCTTTAACGTGTTTCCGATACAAGAAATCAGGCTTCAGTATTTCCTGCAATCGTGTTTTAATACCTTTCAAAGTCGACGTGGTTTTATTGGCTTTTGAAATCGCGTTATCGTCAAACTAGAGTTGAAGGTGCTGAGAAAAGTGGAATGAAATGAATCGAAACAAAAGGTGTAATATTTTTCTTCTGTTAAAGGTTACCGAATCACTGCATGTATAATATAACCAAAGTAAAATTACAACTCCGTATGGGTCTATGGATCATTAAAAGATACATACATTTCTGACCAGAGTAAACACTACCTGGATCTACTCTGATGTATGACTTAATGACAATGAATAATAAGGCTGTTTTAGCTCGTAGCGCTGTACTTTATTTTTTAAAGATTTTGGAAATAATTATAGCATACATTAATCAGCAATAATGTAGCATTGTTATTGTGAATTTTTCGAAATCGGCCCAGTAGTTTTTGAGTTTATTGGTCACAAACATACAACATCCTCTATAGAATATTAGTAAAGAAAAGGCGCTTAGTATATTATGAACTTCATATATCATCGTGATGGGGCGTAAATATGTTTCACTTAACACTTGAATTTATTATGAGGCTTGAAATATAACTAATTACTGTTCCGTTGAGAATCGAACGGAGGTTCTGGAAATGTATAAAAATCCCTGATTTACCCAAAAAATATATCCTCTCGCATACATTTAACTCCCTTTGTTCTTTATCATAAACCCATTGAAGTGTCATCTCCAGGATAGAAATATGTACTTGGAAAAATTCGACGCGAGGGTGGCACAAGAACGCTTTACGCTCTGTTAAATCCTATCTATTTAACTGGAATTCTTTATGTAAAAAGTGGATTCTACTATTTCATGTTATGTGTAATTGCACCGATAATTGTGGCATCTGTATGCCATTTGGGATAAGAATATCCTAAACGACATATCGAGAGATACTTGGATATCTTCTTAAGTTATATAGACCGACAAAACTATTTGATATATATGACTGTGAAATTGTTAAGAACTTACTTACACTTTTAATTACCTACCTAGCTGCAGCATTAATTTTTACCATTTTTAATTTAAATATCTAGATAAAACTTTTATAACTAGGTGCCCCTACATTTTGAGTGTTATATCCTTTATGGTCCAAAGATTTTGAATAAATTCTCAGTCGATCAATAGACCTCGCTCGATTGAATTTTAATAGCTTTACTCGAGACAAGTTATATGACAAATATCTAGGATTTGTAAACCATATAGTTGTTGTAATAATGCGCGTACTTGAAAAACGTGTGAGACATTACAATACACATATACCGTCGCTCTCAGTGCTTGAAAGAGTTTCTATATACAAAATTCAGTCCACATGGGCGCTGTTAATCCTCTTTTTTGAATAATTAAAGTTTCGTAAACACACGGAATAATTAGACAAAGCTGTTACAAAAGTTCGCCGGACCTGAATAAACACTACACAAAGCGAAATTTCGTGACATTTTTAAGGCGTTTTAGTATATTACAGAACACCTGAGTTTGTATTATAAAGGTTGTTGTGTTCGCTAATGCGTTCCTGCATAATATACGTATATAAGGTAAAAAGTTTATTTTTATGATACTACTAAATTTTGTGTATTACTCGTTTACGGGTTTCTAAACAACCGAATGAGTTTGCCCGGAACTTACTTTCAAAACATGTTTATTTTTTAAATTGATATTTATACTATTAAATGCACCAGCTGATAAAATTTGTAACCATTGCAAGGCAATTTTTAATTGGTAATTTCGCATCATTGGTCAACCCTTTCATGAAATTCAGTTCACGGAATGAATAAACTACTTAAAAAAAAAAAGAATAGGCGCCAAACGGGTAGGAGGCTCACCTGATGTTAAGTGATACTGCCACGCATGGACACTCTCAATGTGCTAGGGAGGGCTAGCGAGCCATGCGTTAAAAAGCGTTGTCGGCCTTTTAAGAATTTGTGTTTTGAAATACTTCAGTGGGCAGCTGGTCCCACATAGTGGTGTATTGGTTGGCATATGGCATAATGAGAACAGCCTTGCGATTCTGTAACTCACTTTTCGAACTCTCACAGCGGTTTTCGCAGCGGCAGTCGCGCTCAAATCAGTCGTGAAGCAGTCATTTTACGATTTGGCATTCTGATAAGGAGGGAGATTGTAGTTTATTGTTTATCAGAATGCCTAATCTAAGATCGATCATATTATATAATAACAAAATTAACAGTTTATTTGACACAAGGGAGTCATGGAAATAGTCACATTGGATGGAGATGACAGTATATACAGAGACAAATATAGCTATCAAAAAAGATATTTTTATTAGGTACTCTTTGATCATCGCTCCTCCCTTTATATTCCATACGTAAATGATTTAGTTTGATTAAAATTAAATGAAATTTTAGTTTGTGTTTAATTCGGTTAATTTATTTACGTACTTTGTTAATTACCAAAAAGTATTTCAATACAAACACCGTGAGGGCTGTAATAGGTAAAAAGTTAAAAAAAATGCAAATATTCGTTTAAACTTTTGATACGCTTTAGAATACAAAGTTTAACAATATGCCACTTTGTAGCGTAAAAACGAAAACTAACAAAGTAAACGTTTAAATATATTTTTAATATATTTACTACTTATTTATAAAATTACAACATATTACAAAATGAGGCTTGAATTCTTTTTGATCGATTCATCTATAAACAATACTACTATGAATATGTTATGGTTTTTTGCCTTGGTTATCTTCGCCAATTAGAAAACAATTTATATTTTTCTAAACAGCAGAAAAATAAAAGTGTGTTTAACACGGTACAACCATAGGAATTTATAGATTGAACTACTTTTAGAAAATCAAGTCATTGCCTGCAACTACATCTGTTGTCATTGGTTTATAATTGGATGTATATCTGACATTGATGTAACAAATCCTTAATTAAAAGTAGCGTGTCTTTATCGTATTATCTTTGTCTAGTATTAAACGTGCAAATACCTTTCAAAGCGACTTACATAAAGTCAAAAGAATCTTAAACACAAGCCTGACGAGTAAATCTCAAGATAAGTCTGATTACTCAAGTCAAAATGAGATCTCCGAGAAAGTCGCAATAATTGCTTTGAACAAAGCGTTGACTCGAAATGTTCGCTACTATCTCCATCTTATGTACGAGTACGTATAACGTTATTTTACAACTACCTATTTTTTGGACATTTTAATAAGATTTCAGGACCTTTTAGGTAAAGAAAATATATTTACTTTTATACTTTGTGTATTACAATTACATAGGTACATAGGTGTTAAATGAAACGAGTATTTTATTAATCACTGTGTTAATTATATTTTATTGTTAACCAGACAATGGCGAAAAAGGAAGTAAGCTTATACACAGAGCAAATCATAGATATAGATATGACATAGACAACAAGTGATGTATTCTATAATTTCTGAAGGCGCCAAATTTAAATTTTATCTAACAATAGGTTGGTGGACTCATTTTCCGCACTTAGACTCATAATTGGTCCGTTGTACGTAAAGTCCTGGCTAATTTAACCAGCCCAGCTCCTTCCAGTAGCACAAAAGTCTCCTGGGCACTTCACAGGCTTCACGGAATGACCTCACTGTTCCGAGGATTTCTACACGTTGATTAGCCACAACCTCGCGTTCCAGGACTACGTGGGTGACTGATTCCTCTGCGCTGAAACAACCTCTGCACAAGGGGCTGTCTGTCGCGCCTAGGATAAAAATATGTTTATTAATTACATACATAATAGTTTAACAATCTCTCTGCTTTTTTCAAATATATTTTTAACTTAACTTTAACTTCGATTCCTCGAGTAAAAAAAATACTTAATTTTAAATTTATATTACATGTTTTAACTAATCGCCATCCTGTTCGAAAAAAATTACCTCATAGAAACTCGATTTACCAAAAACAAATCGTTGTAAAGCTTAAATGAAAGCGCTATAGCAGAGAAAAATATCATATCTAAATGTCCTCTCATAAACAAATAAATTACCTATATTTAAACACCTTTGATAACTAGAACAATAAAAACTGGAAAAGGGAAATAGATACTGAATTGGTTACGGAATGTGTAATCGACGCTGGCCGGTGTCTGACTTAACGTTTTTAATTCGATTCTGGACTGAACACGGTATTGCAGTCCACTGTTACTGGAACTGAGATGCCTTTCCAATTAAGTAATAATAATAGGATTTTCTTCACCATTATAAAAAAATATGTATAAAAAATCTTATGCTTGTTAAGTTGTCATGTTACCGGCACAGCACAAAACTGGATATCCTTGGTTCATTTACAGTAGAAAAATTTGAGCTAGCAGATACAGAATGCTAGAAATTAGAATGCCTTGAAAAGAACCCATGAAAAAAAAGCTGATATGGGTTTGGAGCACGCCTTATATGGAGCTTCAAACTAAAATTGGAGTTACAAATACAAGACTTTATAATTTATAAACAGCTATTATGTACAACCAAGTCAAAGTCATCCCTTAGACAATGTATAATTTTCTAGGTACCCACGTGTTATTACCGGTAACCAGGATAAAATGCCGGCATTCAAAAATTGGCTTCTAATTTGCCTAGAACTTTAACGTACACTGTCGACATGTCATACATATGAAAGACAAATAAAAATGGCTGCACGTACACTGCTACGTACGCAAATACTTATAAGAATGTTTTGTATAAATTACATACATTTTTGAAGTTATACTTCTTTAGGCGCGTTATGAAAAATTTATGAGAGTGAAATTTTACGATGCGCGCAGACCGTGACACAAAATTAACAGAATGAAGTTGGCCACAGAAGATGCTACGGCATTGGACATAATTTAAAAACAACATTCGAATAATAATAGAATTTGTGTTACACTTAATGTAAGAGAATAATAATAAATATTTATTAATTTAATTTTTCAAATGTAAACTGAACTTTATTGACTATAATGAGTCCTTTTCCAGTCTTTGATTATTTAATTGTAATTTATTATTTGCATGCTACCAAAACCTATTTTTAATAATGCCAAAGAAGTATAACTTCTTACGCGCGTACATAAGTACACGCACCCTTTTTTTATGCTAAAAGCGTTGCTAAAGAGAAAATACCAACGGGAACTTAAAGCTTAAAAGTATTTGCATAAACGTCTACATTAGTAATATGTTATAATTACAAAAGCAAAAATCCTTCCTTTGCTTTTGATCTGTACTGCAAAGGTAAATATGTTTTCTCCCTATCGTGGGATTGCGAGCTATTTGTTTAGCTTTCGTTATAAACTATTACCCGTAGTCCCACGGGGCATCGTTGGGACGTATCATATGACGTTAGCTAATTTTCAGTTATTATTTATTTAGACTGGTTAGATTATAGAGTTCTTATTCCTAGATAATTAAGAGCCGATAAGTAATAATTTTGTGGTTTATTTCTTAAAGAGATCCCTTTGTTAAATGTTTGCTTCAACCTGAAATTTAAGTTACGTACTTACTTGATTTCTTTTTCGTCAGTCGTGTTCTTTATTACTGAAGGTCGTGTTGGTATTGTATATCTTCCTGTCTTCGGCATGCCTCAGCGCCTGTATAATATTAAGGCCTGTAAGAAACTGAACTTAATCGGTCCAGGCGGTCGGGGATTCGCCACGGAGACTCGTGCCTTTCACTGTATAAATATTATGTTTATACCATTTTAGATAAGTAACTATAATGGTATAAACATAACATTAATATTTGATTAGGATTTTACATGCTTTAGCTGTCTGATTATTTTATTAATTTCTACATAAAAAAATTGTCTACTTAGGGGCTGTTCAAGTATTACGTAAGCAGATTTACTGCAATTTAACCCCCCCCCCCTCCTCTTGTCAGCTAAAGTAAGCAAAGCTCTCAAATTTTTGTATGCATGCATTAAATGCATTTCGTTTTCAAGCACAGACAATCTGTGGGTAATATGTGTAAAAAAGTAAATAATGACTATTGAAGTAATCACCAAATAAGAAAATCAAAATGTAATAGGCAAACGGGCAGGAGGCTCACCTGATGTGATACCGCCGCCCATGGCCACTCATAATGCCAGAAGGCTCCCAGTGCGTTGCCGGCTTTTCAAGAATTGGTACGCTCTTTTCTTGAAGGACCCTAAGTCGAATTGGTTCGGAAATACTTCAGTGGGCAGCTGGTTCCACATTCCTTACGTAATACTTGAACAGTCCCTTACATATAAATTAAACTCATAAATCAAGATTCAAGATAATAACAACTGATTACTAAATTGTCACCTAGTGCCACATACTAAAACACCTGGTAATTATATGCCTTTATATAAACATGTTATCTAAGAACTCGTAATAAAGTTCCAAGGCTAAAGCGTAATTCGGTACTATCAGTATTGGTTCTCCTTAAATATAGCAATTATAATTGTCTACAGATTGCTCTCTTTATTTCTGTCCTATTGGGGGTTAAACGTAGGAAGCCTTTATTTGATTATTGTTATCTTGTTTAAGAATTAGTTTTATATTGTATATAAGTCACGAACGAATAGAATATGGGACACGTTTCATTGATAATAGTTTTCATTAAAGGTATGTTAGTTATCAGCCTGCTGTGCCTATCACAGTCTAAAACATGCCTGTTATCTCACATAACTTTTCCTTCATCGTACATACGAATAAAAAAATATAACGCACGCTTAATCACTAGGCTGAAATCCTTTTAAATATTATTTAATTACAGGTTAATTAGACAAAAATGTATTTGGTCTACAGTAAATATATATATATATACATATACATATATGTATACTATATAACGAATATATGCATATAATTGCGGTTGTGATATAACGATTTAACAATGCATAGTATGATAACATTCTATTGCAGTTCTTAACTGTAAAAATCTATGAGGAAAAATTTTTTTTCTAAGATGTTAGAATAGCAAGCTGTGTTGTATGTTCTTACTTGTTTGTAGAATTGTTTCCGACAAGCTTGTGCTAAGGAAATAGTTAACGGCGGATGTAGGTTCTTAGTAATTACTGTTAGTGTTCAGATCCAACTGTGACGTAATAAATTGTCGCAGTTCTGAAAGTTTTAGTTATAATTTACTAAATAGCATAACCACCTTGTTCAGGCATTTAGGCAATGCCCTAGTTATAGGTATACCTAGTTTCTTAAGGTATTAAATACGAAAATATTTATGTTTTTTTAGATAACTGTGTGACGAAATAAAGATATAATTACTCCCCGACCGGGATTTCCTGACTTCCTTTGTGTTTTTTTTTCAAATTTTAGTTTTGTAATAAGTCTTGTTACTTCTCATTTTATTTTCGTTAATTTAGTTATGTACTTTAATCTTAGTATTCCTTTTTTATTTTTCAGTACTAGAGTTGTCTGGAAGAAATCGCTTGTTAGGTTACCCGTTGGCTCCTTAATATCTGATTGTATATGTACTATTAATGCAACAAAGTGTAAATAAATAAACAAAACTCAGTAAGATTGTGTATTTGATAATAATTATCTATTTTAAATTAGAATGAATTATGGCAAAAAAGGCTTACGGTCTCCATAGATATTTATACACAAATGGACGTAAAAATGTGAGAATAAGCGTATTGAATATAATAGAAAAATAATAATAATTTAGTGGAGTTACATCAATATTTTTCTTTGACCGCTTTTTTGTATAAAAAAGGTGATGATATGTGCCTGACAGATGCCGTTGATTTGCGGTTCTCTGCCATGCCAGTTTCCTCGCAATGCGATTATTACTTTTACCGTACGAGTAAGCTATAATTCCGCATCTAGAAAACAAATCCATTGGTATACCGGGATTTAAACGCACGTACCTTAGGTTGAGAGTCGGCCGCACAAGCTACTATTGCCATACACAGCAACAATAAAAGTGTATTAACTAAGTTTTGTAAGTATCATCAAGTGGATAATTAGAATCAATAATTATAATTATTCGCAACAGAAACGCTCATGATTGCAGTTATTAATTAAATTATGACAATAATTATCACGTAGCTTCAATCAAATATTTGGGACATTAAAATCTCGATAACGTATTATTAAATTAGTATTCCGGTGTAATTTATCGTATTATATTCCTGTTTTATAAAACTATATCCGATAACATTCTTGTAAGAAACTAAAATGTCTTTCCTTTTAATTTCTATCCAAAAATTATTATTACATTAAAGCGATTTATTTAAAATCAAACAAAATATTATATTTTTATCCTATAAGCATAACTAATTCATATCTAGTTCTATTAATATTTCTTATCAAATCACGCTACCATTTATAATCAATGTCAATTACTTAACCCTTTTAAGTACCAAGTTATATGTGAGGAGATAGTGTGGTTGAAGCTAACTTTAATATCCTTAGATCGATAAACAAAACTAACCCCTATCGTTATAAAAACTAAATCAGTCTTGCTTAAAAGCAACTTTGAAGCTTTGTAGCTAGGTGCAACTGTCAACCCAATCCCCAGTTAAATGGCAGTTTTTCTAGGTGCGCAATTAATGCTTGCCCATACGGTGAAGGAAGACATCGTAAGGAAACCAGCGCATTTATAGCACAAACGGTGACACGCACAGAACGCTAATCACCTACTTATACCTGTATAATATAGACAGTAGAGGTCAAGAGCAAAGGTAGCACAATATATTTAGATTTTTTATATGTGGCGACACTATATTTATTTAACATTAGAAATAATAGGCCGCATCTCACTGAACATCATCAGGGATTGTGGCAAAACGTTTGTCGAGTTCTGTATAAAGACAATAAGTTAAAAGTATAAATTAAAAAAAAAAAATTCTCCAAAAATCAAGTTATGTGAGGTTTGTGGTCGAGTACCTACCTTTCGACAGATTTTAGATATTTTACACCAAATCCTAGGATTTCACTGCTTTTAACAAATACACAGTATTGAATAATTAACTATATAAATATCTGAGATATATCTTACATATAACATATTATTATCTTGACATTGTGCTATATTGCGAAGATACAATCTCCCTGGCAATAAAATGATGGCTATCATGATAATGTAGGTGTGATTTTATGAATGATTTTACGACTGGTTGCAGCAACTTATTTTTATAATTTGTAACCAGCTTGTAACAAAGTTGATTTAGTAAATCCTCATTAAATCTCTTCAGAAAAACAATACGGTATCCACCGTGTTTGTAATTAAACATATCCAAAATGGCTCGACCGATTTTTAAAAAAAATTGTGTGCACATCGGTTAGGTTTGCGAATCGAAAATATTATTCGTTACAACAAATTTTTCATTACCCTTAATGTTAAGGGTGGTCCAAAACTAAGCTACATTTTTAACTTTTAGACAAATTATTTTGTTGTTTTTTTTGATACAACATACAACCCCCAATTTTCACCCCTCTACGATCAAACCCTATTTTTTATGATAGTAGATAGTTATTTTTATTGAACTAAAAAAATGTTTCGTAGAAATAATATACATGGCAAAACAACGTTTGCCGGGTCAGCTTGTCATACAATCTTGGTGGATGTTCACTTAGTAGTGCATTGTTTAATCATATCTATTCCTGGCAAAGACATAAAATGACCTTATGTACGGTCAAACAGATAACAAGCGTAACAGTTACGGGTCATCTAAGGTTACGGGGAACTTTCCTATATTTCCACGATACACTGTAGCTATCACGATTGTACATATATAATATAAATCAGTTCGATAATCTTTCAGTGTACATTAACATCCACTTCTGGATTACAGCTGCACTGAGTTATAAAGTATCGTATAAAGCTAAGAAAAGTGAGCTTAAATTTTCGTTAAAGACATTCTCTCGGAAAAATGGTACCCAATACCCTTGTAGTAATATTTTTCTCCTTATCAAGTTTATGTCTGGCTGGAGATATTATTTTAGATTCCAACAAAGACGCCTGTAGGGTAAACTTATCTTGTGCGACATGCATCACAAAGAAATCGTGCACCTGGTGTGTCACAAAAAGTAGATGTACCCTGCAAGCTTGTGGTAACGACAATGTAATTTATCCGAGCGACGTCCCAGCTCTCATGTCTGGCCCGGATTTTTGCCCCAGAGTTGATGAATCTAAGCCAGTCACTATCAAAAGCGGGGCAAAGGAAATATTAGCTGTGAAAATTACACAGATTTATCTGTATATGGCGTTTACTCCTTGGAAATGCAAAATTACTTTGCGGGGTAAAGAGAAAATTGTGCCCGCGGTGCTCATTGGGGATAAAGTATATTGCGAAGTAATGGAGTTCACAAACGACACAGAAGATCCTTCGATTGAAGGCAGTGTTGCAGTCTTGTGGGATTACAATAAATCTTTTGACGGTTCACTACCGTTTAAAATATGTAGATGCGATTTAGATCCAGCCTGTATGGCCTGTAAGCTTTAAAATTGTAAGTTAATTATTGGTTAATAAATTTTAAACTTTAAGCTAATGCTTTTTGTACTGTATTTACTACTAGCATTTCTTAATATCGTAATATAACTGCATGTACATCAAGGAGACTTATTTAATAGTTGACGTCGAAAAGCAAATACGCGTAGGAGTCATACCTACTCTGATTCTATCTCCAGCTTTTATTTACAATCCTTCGTACGGCTAAAAGCATATAGCTCTATAGTCTATTGGCTTAACGGGTGTATGCCATTTAAGCTCCCAGTTCATATTTCCGACATCTTTTACTGGCATCGTCATATTTCAGTCACACAAATCCTTAATAAATAACACATGCGCAAATCATAAAATTTCTTATGAAAACAAAATAGATTTAGATAAGAAACTCAGGTTTATAATCCTTCAAATACATAAAGCATTAGAGGGTGCTTTGTAACTCAAAGGCTTTTTTCAGAGACATGTTAAAATTTCAGAATGTTTGGGCACACAAAGGCCTGGCTCATTTAATAGTTTGGACTTTAAGTTGGGCATAATATGTGCTGAGGATGCCCGTATCGTACGTGGAGAGAATTTATTTTAAATTTTTACACTCGTTAGGTAAACTACTTGTTCACTTTTTCGCATCTGAACGTTGCTACTAGTTGTAGACTAACAACGTTTCAAAGTTTTTCCGTACACAAGCAAGATAAACAGAACTTAGTGGAAGTTATTTTAACTTAGAACTCGCGAGTTATTGATTTAGGTGCCGTAAATAACAAATCGTTTATACTTGATTTATGCTTCATCAAGCTTATAAAAATAGTTATGGAAAGAAGTAAGATTCTGAAATCCCATTTGTTTTTTAAAAGTAAATTTACACAATTATAATTTAAAAGACACATTATTCCAGAGCTTTTCTGAGGAAATTGACTAGCAGAATAAATGAGAAACCGCACAAAACCTCCGTTCACTATTAATCAAAACGAGTTTTCTTGACTTCGATTATACATAATGCGAGTTTTGTTAGATCCCTTCGCTCGTAATGCAATTAGTGTGAAATAGTTTTTGTAGATTTCCTTTAATTAGCTAGGTAACTAGCAATATAATTAGACTTAGATTAAACTCTCCATAAAAAAATCTTTCATGTAATTCGTTCGCCGTTTATTGTTCTAATACATTTCAGGAAAAAATATTAGATCAGATCGATTCCAATGATTATTATTTTTAAGGGCATGGAAAAATTTTGGCGTTGATAAGTATTATCAAAGAAACAGGCAAAACTATCTGGTTTTATATCTCAGAATACTAATCAAATAGATTTGAAATGCAGTAGACGTTACATATTATATGTAGTTGTTTAGTTTTTTCATGGACATGACTATGATTGAAGACACCGAGTAAACATTACTGATGTAACCCCCTTTAACCTAAGGTGTATGGACCTTTCAACCACTTCACAAATTACATTTATTCTTTACAATCGGTTTGCTTTTTATTTAATAATTCATGTAGATGAATTACATCACTACGTATTCATCTGAGAAGTTTTCAAATCCCCCAGCGATGCACAGGGCATACTATTCTCTACATTTACGTCACTACTTAAATGTCCCTAATCTTTTTGACAAAAACAAATTCTTATCACTTTGATAATAGTGATGGGCAGACAATAAAATGCTAATATACATTATCAATACCACCAAACATTATCATTTTTATATTATATACGAGTACCTATTTAGTAGTTATAATAATTTATATAAAGAAATTTGATCCTTGTTAAGTCTATGATTGGAAAAACTTTTGTGCGTGTATAAATGTAAATGATTACATTCCTTAAAAACATTATAAAACTTTATCGCGTAGCTAATATTTTTATTACATTATTTAAATTTGATAAATTTTATTGGTGTTATTAAAATATAAAAATAATTCGTAACACCAAGTACTGTGAATACGTAGACACGTTGATAATATAACAGAAAAGTCAAGTTCATCTGGAAAATCTCTAGAATAAGAAATACCTTTTTAAAATATTAAATAAATATTTTAAACACAAATGGATTAGATATAGGTAATGTAGAAGTGTCACATTTTTCTTTCTTCTTTATTATATATTGAATTATTTAAATAAATATGTAATGTCTTACACTTATATATTAGTTAATAAGGATTTATGAATTATAATAATAATATTATCGAATTATAAATAAGAGTTCACTCTAAATAACCTTAATGTTACGCGTGTATAATGGTAATTGTTATGATTCGTAGTATTTTAAATACTTATTCATTACAGATAAATTATTTATATCCAAACAGATTATTGTACAGATAATAAGTTATTTTGTCAAACAATGCACACCTCCAACAGTTTGTGTTGATAACAGATATTATATCTGTATTTTTATTCTAGTACTTTGAAAAGCTATACCAGAGTCTCTTTTTACGTTTCGCGCTAAGAGGTGCGGACGCGTGCATCAGGAAAAATAATATTATTAATATTGTTACTTAATTGCCGTGAAGTGCCTTAAACATGAAGCAACTATGTACATATTAAATTACAAATAAGGATAAAACATATTCATATTAAAATTACAAGTGTCAACGAACAATGACTTACGGAACACATGTTGTTAATGCCGTTGGCAATATTACAGACGAAAAACTTAACAATTCCTCAGTAGTGAAGTGGTGGAACGTGCAATGGAAACCAATTCTTGCCGAGTTCGTATCAACGTTTTTACTAATTTTCCTTGGCTGTATGACATGCATCCCCCTAGACGGATTAGCAACTCAGCCACCGCTCTATGTGTCTATTGGATTCGGTCTGATTGTTCTATTCAATATCACTGCTTTCGGCCACATATCTGGAGCGCATATGAATCCATCGGTTACCCTAACATCCATGATTTGGGGTAAAACGTCTATTGGCCTCGGAATCGGATACGTTATTGCTCAATGTGTCGGTGCGATCGTAGGGTACGGGCTATTAATTATAGTATCGCCCTTTGATTTAATACCGGGAGCAATCTGTACCACTCAGCCTCGTGTAGACATGAATCCGTACCAGGCACTTATCGTTGAGATAATTTTATCATCGGCTTTGGGTTTCATTAACTGTGCCGTATGGGATCCGGTGAATGTGGATAAAGATGAGGCAAATTCCTTGAAATTTGGTTTCACCATTGCTGCGTTTTCAATTGCTGGTGGACCTTTGACTGGAGCAAGTATGAATCCAGCGAGAACATTAGGTCCCTCCTTATGGACTAACAATTGGAATACGCACTGGGTGTACTGGGTTGGTCCACTTATAGGAGGTGCGTTTGCTGGTGTATTTTATAAATTAATTTGGTACAAACGTTAAAAGGATGTTTTATATGATACTCAATAAGATTTCATAATTTTCTGCTCGAATAAACCATTCGACAGGTGTTATTTGTATAATAATATTGATTTGTAAAAAAATAAAAATACAAATCGAATATCGTAATATATATATTATATACAGTAGAACCTCTATAAGTCGAACATCAAGGGAGACGCCAAAAAATTCGAGTTATAGAGTTTTCAACTTATGGAGGATTTCGACTTAGGCGGATTTTGATTCGACATAAAGAGTTTTTTATTATTGTTGAAAGAGTACTCATTGGCAGGCCAAATTGTTCGGCAACATCTTTCTTTTTTTGACAGCTCTTCACAGCTTCGAGCACTTCTAATTTTTCAGCAAGACTCAAAGTTTTTAGTTTACGTTTCACAGCACTCATGTTAACTGTTGTACTAATTGAAATTGTACAAACACGTGTTTCCATGAGTCATAAATTTATTATTGTATACTCCTAAAATGTTTTCTAAGAAACAATAGTGTACTCACATTGTCGGCAAGTTCTTAAAGTCGGTAACTTATTTTTGTTCGAACAATAGAGATAATAAATTCCAAATGATCAAGTTGTAAAGGTTGTAAAATAAAACGTTCCTATGTTCGAGATACAGAGGTCAAATTTAATTTTTCGAGTTATAGAGTGAAAATATGTACCAAAATGGCTTGGAGGGACTCGGTGATTATTTCGATTAACAGAGGGTCAAGATTTCGAGTAATGGAGGTTTTGGTGTTTTAAGGGAAGGGAACAAAACATTTTTTCGAGATTTGGAGGTTTTTGACTTATCGAGGTTCGACTTAACGAGGTTCTACTGTACATATAAAATAAAAACAATATTCCTTTTATTATAAAAACATTATAATATTAATTAAATTTGTCATGACTGACTGGAACTGTACTAGAAAAACTGGAATCTCTACTATTAAAATTGATATTTAATTTAAGGAAAATAACAAAACAAAGAAGCTACGCAGACACAAAACAACGACATATATAGCTGTTTGTCTACAAAAACTTTTTATAGTCAAAATCGTTAAAATGTATAAGATTGTTCGTAATAGGTAATTAAAAAATGTACGTAGTAGCATAGTTTTTATTGTTTATTTGTAAACATAATAATAAATGCTAAAATACATCACATTTTTTATTAATTTTTATACATACCTCAGTATTTCTTGTCAACATTATTTGGAAATTATTACGATGTACGACATAAATATAAAAATGTATTAACATCTTCTTCTTCTAGAATGTTGTGAACATAGTAATAAAGTATATCGTCGCTAATAATAAACTATAAGAAATGGCTGAATTGTTTTTAAAGTACTGATAGTGGAATACATTTTAACAAATGCGGGTAATCACCGTTTCTTATTTAAATAGTTTGCTACAAGTTTTTCCATAACTTCTTTCACATGATTTCCTATTTCATATATTAATATGATAAAATCCAGGTGCTTAGCCTCAAATTTCGTCAACAGTATAATTATATTTTTATGTGCAAAGTAAATTCTATTTAGCTGACACGTCGATGTCGAATTGTTAGGAGACAGTGTGTATAATCCACAGGTTTGCCTATACTAGAACATAGATAGAAATTAAGGACGGTAAAAGATACGATGTGTTACATTCCTGTGTCTTTCTGTTAGTTTACGAAATAAAGTTATCAAAGTAAGTATCTCTAAAGATGCTCGCTTTGTTGGCCCCGCTAGTGGCAAGGCATGTAACTGGACTTGAGGTCAGGCGTGCAACGAATATATGTTTATGCGGAAAAGGAAACTAGCTCGTCCAAGACGGAAAATCGACGGCGTGTGTCAGTCTGAAGGCTGAGTCTACGCTCGCCAACACAGCCCAAAAAAAACCTTGAATACCAATTTTAGTGGCCTATCTTATGAAAGAATTTTATCATTTCGCTGGTAATAAAACCGCCGAGATGCAGGAACTGAATAAATAAAGCATTCAACTGAGCAAATGAGCAGTTGTAGACGAATTGTTTCTAAGTTTCAAGTACAAAGTCGTGTCGATAACTAACGAAGCTAGTATTGCGGCCGACATAATTAAATTGTGGCACATTAAGTTAGCACTAGTTTCAACAAATAAAAATTGAGTAGATCGGAAAAGCTTTTAAGCCGAAAGTAAAATAATCGGTTCATCAGGATCAGTTTAACTTGTATATATATATATACGTAATATTGTTGAAAGTGGATGAATATCTAATCATCTTATTCCAAGCATATGTATTAAATTTCGTATAAATATATATATTTATTTATGTCTATCCACAAATATCTGACATACAAAACAAGTCACTAGGCATCCCTGAGGTCGTAGGTGCACTAATAGACTTTATTATATTTATTTACCACATACTCGTTCCTACGACAAAGGATAAGGAAAGATCGCGAGGAAACCGGCATGCTTTAGGCTGCTTACGCACTGGCGACCATGGTCGCCGCGACCTGGCCGCGGCGGCCAATGAATTCTGGACTTTATATGGCCATCGCTATAGCCCCTACGCACTTAGCGGCCAGCGACCAGCGGCCACCGTTGGCCGCGGAACTAATTTGATGCCACGCGGTGCCGTCCGCATGTCGCGCTTGCCTACGGACCGGCGACCATGGCCGCGGCGGCCTGGCCGCGTCTATGGTCGCCAGTGCGTAGGCTGCCTTAGGCGTTACATATTTTGAATTCCTTAGGTTATAAGGTATTTAAAATTTGTAAGGAAAAAAATAACAAAAAAGAGAAAAAGGAACGTTTTTATACATTAGATAAATTTTAAGTCGACCAAAGAGTTTAATATAAAACAAAGAACGTTGATTTTTTTTTTGTTGATTATTTATGAGTTTAAGGTGTGAAATAAAAGCCTGATAAATATTTCAATATCAACCGAAGGTTGTATCAAATTCTCGCGTCATTAGGTAACTTTAAAGGGTAATTCGTTAGAGTGAGCTCGTCGATAAAATACGATTTAGGTAATTGAACGAAAAGTCCCAACTATTTGTCGGGCGGTTTTTGTAATGGCGGGTAAGGCGATTTATATTGTTTCTTCTTATAAACCGTTGTTTTTGTTGATCCAGCAACCCCAACCAAATACTATATTGTATCTATTGTATAGGTCATCGACGACAGTAATAACAAAACGCAAAGGTAAAAAAAAATGTTTTAATTGTGGGATGCAAGTTTAATAACTCTTTAAACTCACTTCACACTTACTGACTCCAATTTTTCTCGCTTTTTCTCCTTCCGAGACCCTTTCATCTTTAACCACTTCATTAAAAACAAAATTATCACTAACATTTCAAAAATCACATAACATAAATTTACTAAACATCTCAAACAATATCTTGTTAACCTGTCCTATTCTGATACTGAAAATATTCTTATTATGCAAAAATAGTTTAAATATAAATGTGTAGAAATCATTAATATAATTTTTTAAATATTGTTTACATGTTAAAAGGATGAGACTGGCTGCCCACAACACAAGGAATCCTAGTGTGTGGGGCCAGTGCACTTTACCTTTTCTAAATATCTTGTATATTGTGTTTAATAAAGTTTTTTCTTTCAATTAATATTGCGCATAATAGCCGATTAGTAGCATTATGGTAGTGACGAATCGACTGTCATTAAAGTGAAGAATGAAGAAATATAAAATATAACAACATACAAAGCCAAAGCTTGTCAGCGTTATGTAAATATGAGTACATAAAATATTATAGATTAGCCGCCCCCACCGCTCGCATCGATTATGTGTATTTTGATGTCATATAGTAATTGTTATATTCAAGTTAATTTCCATGACTTATATACTAAAATCTTCCAAAGAATCACAATATCTATTAGTGAAAACTGTTCAAAAGTCCGCACTGTACTTTAAGAGTTTATTGCGTTCATATACACTACTAGGGGACTTCATTCTGTCCTCACAGTTTTCACTAATTGCCCATTTGTTTCTTTCCATCACAGCGTAAACACTATTCGACAGAAAGAGACTAAAGAGTAATTTATACAGTGCATACTAGTTTACATTTTGTGAATAGTGGAGGTTGATTACCTTATCACCAATTTTTTATTTAAATAAAAATAAGTATATTTCTATATACATTATATATATGTTATACATGATACTTGTAAATGCTATGTAATAACATATCACATTTTCCCATATGTAACAGACGGTTGACGTACGGGGTTTGGGAATTAGATTGATATCAGGGTCACGTTGACCCTTGTCACTGTTATACTCATCACAAGTATGTTCGAAGCTTAAATTCGCTTCAAAAGTCTAAATCTATGCTGCTGCTGAAAATAATGTCATGCGTGATAATAATCGCGTAGATGATAGACATACTACTGTGTCATACATCGTGACTTACATCGTTTTTAGTCTTCCGGCTCTCTTCACCTCATCAGGAACTGTATGTCGCCAGTTATATTTGGTTCGGTGTCCTTTTTGATAAGCATTTTTGTTAGTTTCGTATTCTTTGGGTCATAAACTAACGATCGTAGAATTTAATTATGCTACCGACTGGTAATTATCGTTTTTTTTAAAGAACAGGCCCACGGGCAGGTGGCTCATCTGATGTTACGTGACCCTACTTTATTATTGTATATCCCTATATCATATATTATTATTTTTAGTCAAATTGGTTCGGAAATACGTGGTAGCTGGTTCCACACACTGGTGGTGCACGGCAAAAATGCCTTAAACAAAGCTCAGTTGATTATCTACTATTTGTACTCTCAAATATAACTAAGGACAGTTAGAAATACGTCCGTTACATAGGTCTTTTGGCGTGGCAAAAATCCTTATACAGAAACGACTATTACTTCGCAAGGAATCGAATACTATTGGCTATTATGGTTATATAAAATTATCGCATAATAGATTATAAAGTTTCTGTATTTAGTAAAACCTCGTTAAGAATAAAATAATTCAGAACTTTATAATGGACGCGAAGTTAAAATTAGAAGAAAGTTAGAATAGAAACAAATGACAATAATAAATAGCGTATAATTTTTTATTTGAATTTGGCTTTGAAATCATCTCACCAGCCATAAAATGGAAACATAGAAAAATTGCGAGTGCAACATAACCGTATTCCTTGTGAAAGAAACGGAATAGTTAATTTAGTTAGCAAATGGGTAGCAATTTGCAACGTTCGATAAATAATTACACACTCGGTACTTGTTGGAAAAATGTTTTGAAAGGACTTATATAGAATGTTCTTTAATTGAATGTTTTCCATGTTTTATTTATTATAAAAATATAGGGAACAACGATATACAAGGTAGGTTTTTCAACATGACAAAGCAATAAACATTAAATAATAGAATAGGGTTAGTATCTCAAAAATAAAGCTTAATATCACATTCAATCCTATATGAATAGGATTGAAGGTGATATTAAGCTATTTATATTATAACGTGATATTTATATTAATTAAAGGAAATCAATATTTTTACTCGGTTTTACTAAAAGGAGTCTTTCCTACCAGGCGTATTAAAATATTATAATATATATATATATATATATACTGAACTGCTCCACATATTTTATCTATTTAGTATAGTGATAACACATTATCACTGTATATATCATATAAATATAATCCCAAGCAGCAGAAAGTAGATTTTAGTATGCGTATCAGATATTTAATAGCCTTCTTCTTTAGAAAAAACATTACAAAATTTCATACCTACATGAAATAATATTTCATTATCGTGGGCGACTTCTAGATAGAGCTTTAATTTTAAGTAGTCTTTGAACTTAATTAAAAATACGAAACCATAAAAAGTCAAGTAAAATGTCGACAAAATATTTTTTATTTATTACACATTGACATAAGAGTACAAAAAATAAGGAATAATTCTTAATACACCCTACAGTTATGTTACTCATGAATTGCGCTTTGGAATTAAAGGGAAACTTAAAATTCAATTATTGTTACTTCTCAGAAAATGAATAGTTAAAGAATACTTAAGTTATGCTTTCTGATATTAACTTAACCATTTGCATGAAAGAATAATTTTAACTTTTTCATTAGGTTGTGAATAAACTTGGACAATATTTATGAAACAAATTGTAGTAATACTCAAATATTAAAGTGTTTAAAAAAAATAAAAAACGAGGTATATATTACCTCTGTGGCTGTGGATTGAACTGTCAAATAATGCATCCAACTTAATGCGTTTTAGAGTCGGTTATTTATTTCTGGCCACGTGACGTTTTACGATCACAAATCTGCGCCTTGTCAAAGAAGTAATTTACAATTTATACAATACAAATACGTAATATTATGTTAACTATCACATAGATTACATTCGATATCGACTACTTCAAATAGAAAAATGTACATTAATAAACTAATATCAAAAATAAACAGTTATAAATAGAAATATAATTACAAAACATATTTGTATCGAGTTTCATAAACAGGCTACGCATTCATATCATTCCTTTCATTTATGAGTATGGAGAATTAGAAGTCACTCGTTAACGAGCACTAAATTCAAAGTGAGTACTGTGGAATTCCAGCAATACACCAAGCATTTGGAATCAACGGCTAAGCTTCCATTTAGGGTGCGGTGCGCTTGTATCAAGCGAGAGCTGTGCTGGCCGATCGCTAAATGGAGCGGGACTTATCTCAATGGATTTCAAACCTAGAAACGATTGCTATTTCACTAGCCGAATTTATTTAGTAATTTTTAAATATATTAATAAATCTTGTGGGGCAATAAAGTAGGTGTCCTGGCTTCAGATTGCATTTTTTTTCGCTTTTGAAGTTATACTTCTTTAGGCGCGTTATGAAAAATTGATAAGAGTGAAATTTTACGATGCGCGCGCACCGTGACACAAAATTAACAGAATGTAGTTGCCCACGGAAGAAGCTACGGCATTGGACATAATTTAAAAACAACATTCGAATAATAAAAAAATTTATGTTACACTTAATGTAAGAGAATAATAATAAATATTTATTTATTTAATTTTTCAAATGTAAACTGAACTAAATTGACTATAATGACTCCTTTTCCAGTCTTTCATTATTTAATTGTAATTAATTATTTGAACGCAATCAAAAATTATTTTTTATATTGCCAAAGAAGTGTATAACTTCTTACGCGCGTACATAAGTACACGCACCCTTATTTTTATATGAGAAACGCAGTTAAATTAGCTTGTTTTTACAAAAGTCTCACCTGACGATACCGAACTTAAAAAATAAATGGTGTTTAGACGTAAATTGAGCAATTATAAATAGCTAAATACATGTAATTATCTTTTCGCTGACATACATACCCGATAAGGTCTACCAAACATACCAAATTGACTATTTACAGAATATTAAATATTCTGATTTATATGTTAAAATGTTTATAATATCATCGTATGAAGAAAGTTCACCTCTCTGTGAACTTTCTGCCCAAAGTTACGATGTCGGGCTACGTACTCAAATTTTCAATTAGGTATGTGAGCTGCAGCTGTTATGACAATTTACATGAAGAGAATTGCTGAAAGCTATCGTTGAGAGTTTCGTTGCTTGCATAAACTCTCTAATGGTATTTGATAATTGTCTCTTGAGTCTCTCATATATTCCATTGCTTCTAGCAATTCCTGATCCTTATAACATCATTATATACGAAGTAGAGCAAAGTTGTACTGTACTGGAGGAGGTAAGTTGACTACTTTCTATAAGTTCATTACAATTTATGTTTTTAAACTTTGATATGGTAAGGTTTTATTATGAGGCCTGTTCACTTAGCTGTGATTGACCTTATGGAATGTTACATGTATACTGTTTATCAGCCTTGCGATTCTGCAATTCACTTAGCGAAAACTGAGTTACAGAATCGCAGGGCAGTACATAAAATATAGAAGTTGAAGTATACTTTATTGTATATAAGCGGATTTCATTGTGTCTTTTTTATTGTATGAAATTAAAATCAAAAAATAATTGTAATATGCTTTTTGTAATAAATCCACCTAAAGTTTCAGAACAAGAGCTTTAGAAGTTCGCACTATATATCAATGAAACAGAAATATCCTAAAACGTCAATTAAAAGCACACGAAATTAATGACTATTGACATCACCTGTTCTCATAGATGTGAATTCATGAAATTAAAATTAATTCTTGAACCAGTTCTTATTTCAACTTAGCTGACAAAGAAAAAATATTAAATAATGGAAGAAAGTTCTTTTTAATTCAAGAATCGAAGAAAGAGAAATCTGTTCGCAAATCCATAAACGCTTTGTATAAGTTACAAACAATGTAAAACTCTTAACAAGATCTCGACCCTGCCTTTTTGTTCGACGAATTGCCAGTGTTTAAGAAAAAGTGCCGGTCGCATGGATTGATTTGAAACGATTTGTTCTTATACTTTTGCTATCATTTTTATATTTATTATAATTTGTTTGATATCCAAAAATATAGTAATAATTTCGAACAATGCCGGCTCTTCAACTCGGATTAAGCGGCTATTGTATACTAGTGGTGTCCGCGATATCATAGTGAAATTGGTAATAACGCATATTAATTTTTATTTACGACTATAAACATGTAGCCGCTTTAGTTTATGAATATAATAATATAAAATTACATTGTATAAGATTTAGGAACCCTTTTATATAAAAAATCCGTGCTGTGAATTTCCCAGCTCTATTTATCTCGTATATTAATTACATTTTTTTTTTAAGTTGTTTAGAACAAATTCCTTCTCCTAATTTTTAATAGCATACGCGACGCGTAGTTCGTGTGAGTGCATGAGTGAGAGTGTAGGTGCATATGAGTGAATGAGTGAATGAGTGAATGAGTGAATGTATTGTGTATGAATCTACTACATGTTAGGCCTTAGTAGTATCTCCAACTCTGCGTAAGGTGTATTCAGATGCCAGTTCTTTAACCGTTTTTTTACGAGACCGAGAAGATGTAAGGCAACCATTAAATTTATTGTGGATATAGTCTGCCTGCATATTGCGTCTTTGGTCATTGGTCCGATCAGCCGAAAAAAAAAATATAGTCGATTGCCACAATTCTTGTCAACCTTTAAATATAAAATGTAAGTGTTATGTAGAAAATATTACGTCAGCATGTCAAAAGGAAGAGACTAGCTGCCCACGACACAGGGAATGTGTAGGGGCTAATGCACTTTCTTTTTAACTTAATGTCCTTGTTTATTATGTATGATGAAGTTTTTCGTTTTTTTTATTTTTTTTTCATGTTCAGTTTTAATTTTTTGATTGTACTAGCCTTCGTTCCAAGTGCCCTATCTGTTAGGATTTGTATTTGAAAACAATTCCTATAATTGAAGCAAAAATTCACGAGCATTTTTCATAAATCCATTATTCAGGTAAATTTTTCAGGAATTTAATTTATTGACTGGTAGTTACGGTTGCCGCCGTGACGCGTCAAATCGACCGGCGATTTGCATATTTATAAAGGCAGGCCTTTAAAATTGTTTTTAATGCTCAGCAATTGGAAGCTTTATACATAACATTTTTATTCGCTAATTTCTTGCAAAATGGTGAGTTCTTAACACAGGGGCCGCGGTTCAAGTATTATTAAGCACTATAGGGGCCGGCGGGTCTTTGATTTTCTTATTTAGTGATTACGTCAACAGTAATTATTTACTTTTTTACACATATTACCCACACATTGTCTATGCTTGAAAACGAAATACATTTTCGAGGATTCCTACAAAAAATGAAAACGTTTAGGTACTATTATTTTTGCTTACTTTTGCTGACAAGAGAGGGGGGGGGGGGATAAATTGCAGTAAATCTGATTACGTAAACTACTGAACGGCCCCATAGTTGTTATAATATTTTTTTTTAAAGATAATTCACTTTCTCTTCATTTCCAATTGACCTAGTCCCATGCTAAGCTGGTCAGAGCTTTTTGTCTTAACTTTACGTATGCATATCATACTCATTGGCCCACCCGTTGGCTCCAGAGTCGTGTCGACTTTATTTTGGACTAGAGTTTCTAAGTGGAATAATTACGTAGTCCTTAATGTAAATGATAATGCGGTATATTCATTATTAATGTGTAAAATGGGAATCAAAGCGGCGAAACTGTTTCTAGTATAAAATTTGATCACAGGCCCTTCCAATGTTATTTATATATTCCGTTATTAATATATGCAGCGACCAAAGCGAACAGCTTTAAATGAAAATGAACAATCCTTTTATCATTAATATCCGTTTTGTTAATATTCGCGTACATTTTTCGTAATACAAACATTAATCCAATTTATACTTGAATGAAATAACTATAAATTACAAAAGTACACGGATTTTAAAATGTAGTGTTTTGTGAAAAGCGTTTATATTATTCTTGTAATTATGTTAGTACTAGTTCGAAAATGAGTTCTACAAACGTTGGTGAATGAGATTTGCTCAAAATGAGTAGGTACTTCATTTATGCCTCTAACTGTAAGTGTATTCGTCGACGTTCGTCGTCGTCGAAGTTCGAGAAACACATTATTTTCCTTACAATGTCCTGATATGTCAACCATTTGAGTGTCTTTTGGCAGTCATCATAAAATATTCCTTTAAATGTGGAGTTATCGAGTGAACACCGAACCAGTTGGACTTAGGTTCCTTCAAGAAAAGGCCGTACCAGTCATACCAAAATACCAGCTCCTTGGATCAATTTCCGGCGAAATAAGTGTCCACGGTTCATAGGCACAGAAAACCGCGCCTTAAATATTATAAATATTACAAACACGTGTACGCTCAAATTTCCAAAGTCAAAGTCAAAATTATTTATTCATTTAGGTAACACAATGTACTCTTATAGACGTCAATAAAGAAATACATATTAAATGCTAAATGCTTCTAATTTTACATTTACTGCCAGTTCTCAAATCAAGAGCGTAGAACGGACGATAAGAACTGGTAATAAACTCTCCGCCACTCTTTTTATACGCCAAGTTTTTTGTTATACACAAAGTTTGTAAGGAGCTGCAATCATTACACTATGTTCCACATGACATCTTAAATAATGAATAGTTAATAATAATAATAAAATAAAAACAAAGTCTTGCCTCCATTGAGCACTACGGGACTTCAAACAACATTTTATTATTGCAATAAATGTTGACTGAAACTCTATGGTATCTACACGACAAGAATAACAAAATGGTTAATATAATTAATAACGCAATAAATTATAGTAGTATCATCACGTATTACATGCTCAAGCTACATAAATAGCATAAGTTATTATGTATATACCTAATCATTTAATAAGATTTATTTATCTAGGTAGTAAATTTACACGTAACTGTACGAACGTAAGACAATTGCGGTTCTGTATTTATTTATTTAATATTTTTATAAGTGTAGGTTGTTTTATAAGATTGAGACTTAGTTGCGCGAGACGCGACAGTCCTTGGACAGGGTGCGGCGACAAAGCATCGCCATCGATATGACATCGTCAGGTTTTAGTAGGTACAGTGATTGTATGCCACATAACCCTCTCCACTTGCAATCGCCCCGTGTAGGGCATGCGGAACAGCATATCCTCAGGGTAAAAAAGGTGCCGTCTAACTCGAAACAGTTTTAATCTTCCTGAAATTGATACAGGACTTTTCATTGATTTTGACATTATCAAACACTTTTTTTTAAAGTTGTGTTTATACGTAAAGTAAGAAAACGATATATATCCAGCTATATTAATCTTACAGGGTTTTTCATTGCATTCTACATCGGAAGATCGTCACCAGGATAAGAATTACATATTCTATAGATATGTCTATTTATTACAATATAAATCAATGTCGCCGACAAATTGTTATTTTCGAACTTGCTTGTTCCTCTATTCTATTCAGGCACACTCCTGCACTATAGAGAATAGAGATAACATAAAGTATTATTCTGCAACAAGACAATGCAATTACAACTAGAACTAAAACTAAAACAACCATTTAATTTAATTAACTTTTATACCTCTCGTTACAAATAACTATTACATAAAACACAACTAAAAGTCTTACATAGAAAATAGAGTAACGACAAAACTAAAACGAAATTCTAAATTCAAATTTGGCAGCTGTGTCACCACTATTCAGATTGTCTTGATATTTTCGCTTCTGTAGACTTGTATTTTTATCTGTATTTAATAAAATAAACTATAGACAAACATAGTTTTTTTACATTATTACGTACAGTATGTGAGTACTATAATTATATATAGTCTGTTAGGCATTTGTCTAGCGTGAATGAATATTCTAGTATCGTGTTTTCAATGCAATGTGTTTATGCTACGTCACTGGCTTAGCATAATATCTAAGGCAGATTGAATTCTAAAGCAAATGTATTAAAATGCTTTACATAAGATACATACGATTTGGACAAATTATTTGCTTAATATACCGAATATTATTCATAATAATTTGTCTCCATCTTTTGAAATAGTGATGGTATCTTCTTTAGTATATATTATTCATTAATCTGACGAAACGATTTTTTTGATGTATTTGGATTCTTCTCAATTTCACAAGTAGATAAAACCTTTATTCGTATAAAGTTTTTTTATTCTTTTACTGATTTTTTTGTTTGGTTATACGTTGTTATTATGATAATACGGTTGACTTCTATATTACAGCACAAAGCTACACCAAATCATCCTGAAATTCGCTTTCTTCATTTTACTTTTGTTTTCCATAGGGGGGCCTACGGGACGCCCAAAAAGAGCACCCATAGATACCAATTTTGGTAGGTGCGTTTCCGGCCTATCTATATATGCCTTTTTAAACAGATGGAGGTCGGATCTCCAAGGGAAAACCCGCAACTAGAAGTCGATATAACAGTTCGCAAAAGAAAATATATTGTAAAGCGGACCGTGGAAAACTTAAATCCATCAAGATGATGCGGATGAAATTTTGAGTTAATACGGCTCGTACGGTCACGAAACGAGGTAGGAGGAATCTACCGAAACAACACTTCAGAACACTCACATAAATATACGTTTCTTCTCTTCTTCTTCGAATTTTTAAATAAAAAAATATTTTATTGCCTACCAGTATTTGAGATCTATGTAAAACCACAAACATCAAAATATTCATAGTTCAGATAAACAAATGGAAACACGAAGAAAATCTCAGTGATTTTATTCACTTTAAAACGGGAATACCAGTGCCGATTGCAAAATATATGAGTGAACTCGTTTCCGAGGTCGGTTCTTGTTGTCTGAAAACCATTTTTCTTCGATGTAACTGAGTGAAAATGTTTACCGAGCACAAAAACGTGCCAAAAGTGTAGATAGCTCTCTTATGAACTCATATTTATGCTCTATGATTTTGTAACGTTTATTAAATTGTATTCAAGAAAAAGTTGGCAGCATACAATGTTTTATTAAAAAAAATAACGTTACAAGCGGTTTACAAAGTATCCTAACCCTATTCGTAATATATTTAGACGATAACGTATAGAATACTAAAAACTCAACTAATAAATATTAAAAAAAAGGGTGCGTGTACTTTTGTACGCGCGTAACAAGTTATACTTCTTTGGCATTATTAAAAATAGTTTTTGATTGCATTCAAATAATTAATTACAATTAAATAATCAAAGACTGGAAAAGAAGTCATTATAGTCAATAAAGTTTAGTTTACATTTGAAAAATTAAATAAATAAATATTTATTATTATTCTCTTACATTAGGTCCAATGCCGTAGCATCTTCCGTGGGCAACTTCATTCTGTTAATTTTGTGTCACGGTGCGCGCGCATCGTAAAATTTAACTCTCATCAATTTTTCATAACGCGCCTAAAGAAGTATAACTTCAAAAACAACTAGGGCTGATCAACTGTCATAGGAGGACTACTATTCTAAGATCAATCGAAGCAGAAGTGTCTAAATTATGTAGCCCGCTTAGATTTTAATAAGTTATTTACTAAATCTCTATTGTATTGAATATTAGCTGCATCAAGTCGAAACGTGCAAACGCGCATCAGATTTTTGTCTTCGATGGTCCAGTAACTCTACCATAGGTTTTAAAGTCTGGTTGATTTTTTTAAAATAAATATTGTCAGGTAGCAATAGAATCCAATCAGGTGGCAAGTAGTTGTCGAGTTGTTTATGATGTTGTGTTTCTGTTACTTTTGTAAGGTATTAATAAACAAAGCAAGAACAAATAGGGGAATATAGACGACAAAACCACGATAACAATCGGATGGCCTCAAAGATTATTTATTTCACAATGACATTAACGTATCAATTTTTTAATTACGATTAAAATGATAATATCTATGTTAATCGCAGATTAATTTCTAAATGACAATGAACAATAATACTTTGTAAATTATTTGGATCGCTTTGTTGTTCAGTAAATTATCGGTACAATAATGACTTTCAATGGAAATTATGTATGCTATATATCTATACTAGCAGACCGGCCAAGCGTTGCTGTGGCTAAGGTTTTTGTTATATTACATAGTAGCAAACTATTCAAGGGAAACGGCAGGAGAACACCAGCCATGGGGACCACCATGCTTTTTTGGTGGTTATGCCATTAAATTGTAGCTTATGTGAAACGTTGGTACTTTTAACACAGCGCCATCTGTTAGAATTGTGACTATCAAATAATAATCATATATTATTTTGCAATAAAATAATATTGTGGGTATAAATTGAGATGTAAGCTATCCTATCTTTTAAGTTGGGTCAAACTACACACGGTGTGCAAATTTGATTGATATCGGTTCGGTAGTTTATCTATGAGGGTATCAGGGCACTACACACACATTTTAATGTAACAGTCGTAGTACGCTTAGTCAAGAGTACGCTTGATAAAATAGTGTATTTTGTCTGTAAAGGTTAAAGACGGTTAGGAATAATAGTTTTATTTTAATATTCCTTTGATAAACATTTGCCCACAAAATATATTTGTAATGCATCCGTCTCAAGCCGGTGTCACGGTGGTGAGATTTGATAGATATATTGGCGGTACCGGATGTTGCGGCGTGCACATCCTGGATGGAGCTTTCCCTAGTAAACTAAATTTACCAACAATTCTATTTGGAACCTCCACCGGCCTACGTTTATTGAATTTCCTATGATTATTTATTCGGAATTTTCTCTTGCATGTTGTCTGTACATGTAAACGAAATTTTTACGACCTCTTCACACTCGCTTACAATAATTATGAATAAGATGCTACGGTTGGTCTAAAAAAATTGGCGTTAGCGACTTGAGTCTTTCTTAGGACCTGGGACAACGGATCCCTCTAATTTTTGCTTTCCAGATAAACTTAATGGAGACTCACAAATAATTAATATCTAAACAGACGAAACAGTAGCTGTATTTATATAATTTCATAGTACAATATTATGCCAACATAGTACAATAGAATTTAATTCTATTTTTTCCTTATGCTAACAAAGGTCCAAAGTCCAAGTTCACACTTCAACTTAAAGGTCATCTAAAACACTTTTACCGCCAACAAAATGGTCTCAAAACTCGGAAACAATGCCAGCTTTCAAATTCTCATGAGACTCGGAAGGCTCGTTATCACAGCTTGTATTTGTTCACGCCAGACTGCCAAGTACCTACCCATATTCCCTTATTCACTCGAGACGTCAGCACACAAATGGAATCAAAATAGAGATATTATAGTAGTACAATTTAAGTATTATTCTATAATGTTGTAAATATGTTTAATTGTAATATTAGCCTTATTCTAATACTAAAAATCGTACCACTTAAATATTAAAAGATGACATTATCTCAAATATTTTGCGTTGTATATATTTGTAATAATTTAATAAGATATATACTAAATAAACTAACATTGTTGTTGTAAGTACACCTTCCACTAAGGCAAATGTTTTAAAAGCCGAAATTACAAAGCGAAATCCGAAAAGTCTGCATTAAATACGTCTCGTGTAAGCTGTTTGCTGTGCAAGTGAATGCACAGAAACAATCAACACAGACTAACGAGTGAAGGGTGTTTATTTCAAAGGTGTACAACGAAGAGTGGCTTTGATGAAAAAAATGTACGTTGTCAAACTCATATAGACCTGATGGTACATTCAAATCAAAGCGTCTATCTAGGTGTATTTATTTACAAAGCCATGTGAGAAAATAATTGGCAATTCAGGACTCCGCTTTGAAATGCCAGGTTGTTTGTTTATGTCAAATATTGTAGTTTTATAATCAGATTACAGGCAACATATCTAATCAAAAATCAAGGCTTACAAAACTGTTTACTACAAGAAAATGAGCGATTACTATAAATCTTCCGAAGTTGACCTATATAAAAAATCTCTTATCTGTTATATATTATATATTAAACCAAAAATATCGTATATAATTATATATACTAGCTGATCCGGCAAACGTCGTTTTTCCATGTATATCATTTAAAGTAAAAAAATATGGGTTGATCGTAGAGCAGTGAAAATTAGGGGTTGTATGTATTTTTTAACGTAAATAAAAATACATAATCATAAAAAAATAAAAACAGAAAAAAATATCTAAAAATAAAAATAAAAAAATTAGGTGTGTACTACCCTTAACATTTAAGGGGATGAAAATAGATGTTGTCCGATTCTCAGACATACCCAATAAGCACACAAAATTTCATGAGAATCGATTGAGCCGTTTCGGAGGAGTATGGCAACGAAAACTCAGACACGAGAATTTTATATATTAGATATATATATATTCTACCTAGAACAAACTTTAACTTGATTTTTCACGATTTTCTTGTACATCAAGTGCATATAATATAATTACTGATTAATGTGTATACAATAATATGTTGCAATTATTTTGTCTTGTCAGGTTTAATAATAGACACTAACTTAAAAGTTTATAAATTGAGTTCCTTCTCTGTGCCAATTAGTTTAGTCAGGCGGGCTTTAAGCTGATTAAACTCTATATATCTCTAATCTTTTATCCTCTATGGCCAGACCGAGGGCGGTCCAGAGGTCTCCTAAAAGAAACGTTGCGATTTCCGTTAATGTTTCCACCGTTGGTGGGTTATGCTAAAATTTATCTATAGTCAAGTATGTTCAAAGAGAGTTTCTTTGACGGTGGTATGTCTATGCCCCGTAGGAAAGAGCTACCCCTGTCCCTTCCAGAGAGGTATGTTAGGGCTTAAACTCTGAGCAGTCCTCTGTTTAAAGTTCGCGAATTTCGCGTAAAGCGAATTCAGCTCGCAATCAAATATACGTACAGTGGTAGTAGGAATAATTAAAACATTTCATTGATAAATTCTTTATTCAATAAACACGTTTTACTCATTCAACTCTTACAATACTGAGATTACACAACTTGTAATTACAATTTGATTCCGATTCCAAATATTTGGTTTAAACATTTGGTTAAATTATATTGTCATACATTCTTATTGGCCACATAAACGTAGGTTGAAGCCATTATTCTTTAAAATCTAATTCACAATTTCAACGATTATTTCAAGCTTCCAATAGATTTGATATTTTATTACTTAGAATTTAATTTTACATAATTCAAACAATTTACCTAATTTATCTGTTGATAAAAGCTTATGAATGATGAGGTGACAATACTATAAATGGTGGATATTATATTATTTTAAACTATAATAACTTACAAAAATTATGTACACTTATGTAGGTATTAAGACAGTCGATGCACCGTAAATTATTTTAAGCACACTCATATATTTACATGTAAAAATGAATTACCGAAAAGGATATTAACGATAGAAATATTTATGGAAAACGATAAGTTTAATGTTACCAACATATGAATATAATACATATATTTTATATAAATATTAATTTCCCTTTCTATGGTTACTAAATTAAGTCTATAATTGAAGATAATATGGAATGTCTAAAATGATTAAATCTATATGAGAAATAAACCTAAATAAATAATTGATTTAGAAATATAATTTCATAAATAATTCTTTACAAGGCACGCAATACGAACAAGTTATATTAGAGAATTTATATTAAAAAACAGTTATATTTGATAAAAATTCTTTTTTTCTAGAATCTGAGGACCTGGAAACTATTATAATGTATGAACACAAAAAAATATTTACCTAATAATAGAATGCGACTATAATAAAGAATCCAGGAAAGCAATTATTGAAAGCGGCTCAGAGCTCTTTAGTTATGATACTCTGTAGGCCCTACTATAACCTAAATCATAACCTACATACATTTAACAGTAAGGTGAAACTAGGGAATGTCATGACTTGACATTTCCCGACCTACGTCCAACTCGAAATTGCTTTTGTAGCCCCTTCACTGAAAGTATGGGCATGGTGACTTGAAGTTGTAGCCTAACAAGCACTTAGGGAGAAAACTTTACCTAAACTTGTATTGGGTATAATTTTAACTACGACCTCATTAAAGTAAGGGTCCCAAGCTAATAGAAGACCAATATATATGAAACCATTTCGAACAATAAGATTTTCCTTTATTTAGTATAGAGTTTTTAAAAATCTGGCAGTGTGTTTAGTGAAATACTTGCCAAATACGGAACAATAACTATCAAATGCTTACTTTCTAGACATGTAGACGAGATTCATTATAATAGGATTAATATCAAATGCTGTATTACGAATACACACATAATAATTGATAAATTCGCTATACAGTTTCATTACCGAGTTTTTTTTCATATACCTACGTTAAATAAGTTTCTCAAAAATGTACATATACCCCTAACATTACAATCATTTCAAATTTTACTAGGATAAAGAGAGCGTTAAAAGTTTACAAGTATTACAAAACACATGAATAAGTTCTTGGATTAAACGTCATGTGTCAAAGAAGTATATATCCACAGATTACAATAACAAAAAAACTAAAACCACAAACCGGTATTAAATTGAAATTTATTCTTCAATGATTCTAACAAAAAGGAAGGACATCAGTAGAACGGCGAGGCTGTGTGTCAATGCGCGGGCGTCGCCTGTAGCCCTTATATCACTTTCAAGGACGAAGGGCTCATCGAGAACGTGAATGATACCATTAGTGCACTCCACGTCCGGGCGGAACACGTGTATCCAGTGCCCGTTCCATTCCACGTAGTAATCTGTGCCAATTATTTCATTTCAATCAAGTGAAACAAATTTAACTAGTATGCGTATGACACATTTCTGACAAATTGATCATGATTTAGCTTTACTTTACGAGAATTATACTATCTATACATCAAATATTGCCTAAAAATTAGTTTTCATTCAATGCGGGAATCAAGATTCGTAAACGAAATATTAAATAAGGGCTATCACTATGTATTTTTTCTTTATAACCATAAATAATATTGAAAGATTTAAAAGCAATATAGCAATCAAATATTTTATTTAAACTATGAACAAACTAAAACGAAAGCCATGTAAAATTTATTTCAGCGTCTATAGATAGATTTTTTTAAACTCTTGGACTAAACGTAAAATAGAGTAAATAAATATTACTAGTAAAAGGTGTCTAAAAATGTAAATGGAAGTCCAAAGCTACTTACTTTTGTCCGACTCCTTGACTCTTAGTCTGAGTGGGTCCCGCGCTGTAGGCAGAACAAAGGGATGCGTTTCATTCGCTAGTACTTTGAGGTCCGAAATTGTGTATGCCCGACCCGCACGAATTAGATGTCTCTCCAATATCTGTTTGGTCTAAATAAAAAAAAAAAAAAACACATATTAGTATTTCGATAAAACAATATATTTTCAATTTAAATTTAGAATTCCAAAAACTATTTAGCCAGTTAAGTTTTATTTCCTTCTCGATAATCGCTAAGTATACTCGTAGTAAGTAGTCTATAGTTGCTGTTATACAAAAGCACATTTATTTCGTATAACATAATTTAGATTTTATGGATATCAAGATAATCCACATATTAGTATTTCGATAAAACAATATATTTTCAATTTAAATTTAGAATTCCAAAAACTATTTAGCCAGTTAAGTTTTATTTCCTTCTCGATAATCGCTAAGTATACTCGTAGTAAGTAGTCTATAGTTGCTGTTATACAAAAGCACATTTATTTCGTATAACATAATTTAGATTTTATGGATATCAAGATAATCCGGTTGCTACATTATTAAAAATGCATCAAAAGCGACCAAAAAATTAATTCACTTTACAAAACATTGCGGTTTAGAATTAATAGTTGATGCAAAGTTGGAACGGTGCGGCTGATGTAAATTATAAATCTATACTTAAAGTAATTAAAAACTAAATCATTTTATTCTTAGAAGTACCGTATTTTTTATTAATGAATTTATTCCTCGTTGTGACTAAATATTATAGGGAAGGAACCGTTTTAATATTTATATAACATGTACGTCTCTATTTTCGTGTCTGTCATAAAATGTTATGTCAATAAAATGGACGTATGTCTAGGACACGAAATAGATTTATTTCGATGTTACGCATAAATAATCTTATCAAAGTTGTCGGTATATATAATAAATAATAGTTTAAAAAAACTAAAAAACACGCTTTTAAAGCACATCAAACTAAAAAGTGAAAAATACTACTATAGACGAAAAATATGCCACAGAGCGCCCCACGCTTTTTCACAATAATACCAGTATTTTTTGTTCCTTACCATTTTCAGCCTAAAATAGGAATTATTTTTCACTTTTTAGTTTTATGTGCTTCAAT
This sequence comes from Pieris melete, assembly GCA_963693345.1. Lineage (NCBI taxonomy): Eukaryota > Metazoa > Arthropoda > Insecta > Lepidoptera > Pieridae > Pieris > Pieris melete. The sequence goes on along the minus strand of CAVNZK010000006.1, from coordinate 3,189,681 downwards.
AGCGTATTTTTTAGTTTTTTTAAACTATTATTTATTTTTTAGTTAAATTTTTTTATTTTTTTTTCGGATTATTGCATTGTCATCGATCTTTGACAGGTGCGCAAAATTTGAATAAAATCTGTCCGTTTAAAGTGGGTCAAAATCGAGTCCGAAGGAGTTGGTTACATACATACATACATAGATACATACAGGTGAAGCTAATATAAAGCGTGTAAAAACAAATGCTGTCTCAGTTTTAGCACTAACCGCTACCAAGGCTTAAATCCGTCTGTCTTTCAAATTATTAATATATTCGAGATTGTAAATAAAAAGTGAAATATGAATGTTTATGTAAAAGCTGAAAATGTAGCAGACATAAAATACAGACCATGTTGTACATTTTACTCACGCGTAGCATTTTTGCACCGTCACATTATTGTTTGACAAATCGCTGAGAGCTTTTACGTACATACTTTTAAAGTAAAACCGAATTTTAAAATTTCGAATGAGATTTAAGCAATGATGTAAATGTGTTAAAGCTAATAATTTCCCATACAGAATATTCATTATAGTACTATTATTTTAAGTGTATTACTATGGAGACGATATCTGTACGAATAGGAACCATATAATTTTGCTTTTTAAAATAAAATTATTTAAGTAATTAAATTATCTGAGGCTTATGCTAAGACATACAGTTTATAAGTCTGGGTATTATTTTTAATAACTAACAAACATTTATTATAAATAATATTTTCATGTTGACAACAACTTATTATACTATAACCTCTCTTTAGTATTTTACTTTTGACTTGAGTTATGTAACCTAACATTAGTTAAGTTACATATATATTAGTAAATTATTAGAAGCGTAAACCAAATGTTAGCAAAACAAATTTCCCACAGTCATAGATTGAAATATAACATTCTTGTTTTCGATAATGTCCAAAAGGTACTACACTTATATTAGTGTCACTTAAATATAAAAACCCTTAAATAAGATAAGTTATTTTTTTGTTAATCCATCGTCGTAACAAAGTGTTTCATTTAACATATTTACATGTCTACGACAACTGCCGTCGAACTTAACTCTTGCAAAAAAATAAATAAAAAGATTTACTCATACTAACATAGTACCCAAAATCTTCTTTAAATAATGCGTTGTATGCTGAGGGATGTTTTATTTGGAATTTGAGCCATGCGTGGTCCCGTGGCACGAAGTACGTGTAGCGATGCTCCAGGTCATTTAATTGGTGGTTAAACATCTGTCGTTTGCCGAGCTTGTAGGTTACACTAAAAGGTTTTATAATCAATAAAATAATTTTGGAAATGGAACGAAAAGTCTTTGTATTTCGAAATAATACAATGTGAGTTCTAAAATGGAATTGTATGAAGTTTTCGCCATACACGAGTTTGAATAGTAACACGATTCAGTAGATATTGTAAGTATAACAATGGAATCAATCTGGAACATTTCAAATATCACCGAATACGGAATAGAAATCAAACAGTGCGGTGTGCAATAAATTACAGCTTGACAAACTTACCCAAGAACGGTTTGCTTAAATATACTGTGAAAGATATTAATTATCATAGCTGTACTATCAAATAAACATTACAAAGTTGTTAAGTTTGAGAGAATAAATAAAATAAAAACGTAATTAAGGAAATACGTTTATTGTTCTATTTTCGTTTGTATTCTCATTTCTGTTGTTTGCTTGTAAAACAATGGGCATTCTTCATTAAATCACTAAGGTTTACGTAAATAAAAATGTAACCACTATATTTTTATTCAACATTCAAAATAGCTCACGAATTTTTAGAATTATTAAATAATACAGCCGTAAAAATTCAATTAAATTGATTTGTAATATTGTATTTAATATACCGTTGAGTAAATTTTATTTAAATTAGTTTATCTTGCAGTTACCATCATGCGTAAAAAAATGTGCAGAATACTAATCGCATTATTATTACTTACTTTAGCATGGGATCAGTCTTCATTTTCTCAAACACTGTAGTATATGGGACTCCCAGCACGCGGTCTATGATATGTACGAAGCCATTGGTAGCTGCTATATTAGGTTGCGTCACTGTAGCATTCACACCACCACCCTCTACAGTCAAGGTCTGATTGTTCCCAGCGTTCAATACATTAAAGTATAGGTACTTTCTTGGAAAAGCTGTCGGGGCTTGATATATCTATGAAAAAAACATTTTGCTATTTAAATTATATACATAATGTATGATATATGCTTTTGATTATACATTTTATTGTGCTTTAGTTTCTCAGTGAAATAACTTAATAACAATCTGTTAAACATAGATTAAATATAAAAGTTAAACAGATAAAATATGATAAGTATTGTTCAGTTCACTGTTATTTTCCGCTTGAGTAACTTCATGTAAGGAATTTTCACATCGAATAGCTACGAATTTCATGCTACAGCCGACCGGCTACGGGCAAGAGCTACGACGTAGAGCCCGAGTCAATATGCAAGGAAACATGGAGCATGCACAGACAATACGTCTAAATTAACAACGTTGACATGCTCAAAATCTATATCGTCCGGTCTTTAGACAAGCTATTCGAAATTGTCGAACCAAACGCTAGATATTCAACTCTTTAAATTACGGTCAAACTCTGTAAACGACTTTGTTGACTATAGGTTTCCTTATATTGTTCATGTAATATCTAGCCAATGGTTAAATTTTTTTGAATTATTTGGTATTGGATACAGGGACAACCAATGTCTAAAAGCTTTAAACACATAGTATCTGCTTAGTTTGAACATACTTTTTCTGGAAGCTGTTCCGAGCAGCAATAGCGAAAATATAATATTATAAAATACACAAATTGAATATTTGCAATTTGTATATGCGTGTCCACGTTAATGATGTTTAAAATATAATTAGATTAAATTCACTGACCTGATTCATGTTATTCTGTATAATAACGTCGAGCGGCAATCTCTCTCGTACCAAATGTAGGCTCAAAATTTCTCGCAGCTTTTGATGGTCCCTAATGATATAGAAATTGTTATTAAATAAGTCTTATAATTTAACAGATAACACATACATTATAAGATTTTTAGAAGTCGAAAAGATATTTGCATAAATAATAAAACAACACAATTGTAGTCGTATAAATACTCACACTTTGACTATCAAGTGTTTAATAATAATTAAAAATGACATGTGATTTGTGTGTTTATAGATTTCATACAATTTAAGGCGAAAATATTCCCCCTGTAATTAAGCGATGATGCCTTGCTTGATACAAGTTTCTTCCGGGCCGCACCTTTTGACACTAATGGTTGCATTGAGGTTATATAATCACGAATTAAAATGGGATATATATGTGTCATCATTCACGCAGATAAGAGCTAGTAACTTAAAAAAAAATACTCTGCAGAAAAGGAATCGTTTAAGCTTCATTACAAAAAATAATCGATAACCTTTTGTTTAAGTTGGTGAATTCTCGTAAAAATAAAGAATTTATTACTTAAAAATTTTGTTCGAGTTTTCGTCCAATTTTATCGTAACGATGATTGCAAGACAAAGTTTTCTTTCCGATTGCGTTAAGAAAGTTTACACAGTATAACGGCAATGTTAGCCTTCTAAATTAAATTGTTATGGAAATGTATTTTTAATGTTGGTATTTCATTCACGCTTTCTTTAAGTTATCGTATAAATACGTAAAGTATATTATTTGTTCATTAACCAAAAGCAAAAGGTGGGCATGGGGCTGTCACTGTTTAGAACACTAATAGAAAGTTATAGCTTTTATTATACTACCGGCCATCCCACCTACTACATGTGTGCGTACGTACTAGTTACCTTTTTAATTTTATTTCCCGACGAAATCAATTACTGAATTTACGTTTTTTACAAATTCCGGGAAAATTGGTGCAGTTTCAATAAAGGGAAGGAAAGGGGTGGAAACAAATGTTTGTGTTACCTGAGTATATTCTGAACACTGTTTTCATTCCAAGCATCGTTGGAGGGAGCGAACAGAGTTATATCTTTCGCCAGGTTGAGTTCGTTAAGGAACTGATTCTTTTCACCCAAATCCATTATTACTTCGTAAAATTTACATAGCGGGCCATCTTCCTTTTCCTGAGTATAGAAAGATAATTAAAATACAAGTGAGACATCTATGTTTTAATATGACGAAATGTATAAAATGTATAAATAAGTTTTAGACTCACTTCTTGCTAATTTACAAACGATTAAGCATCAGTTAAAGATATATTTGTCTTAAATGGTTCATTTAACTATTTTATACTTATAAATTAATTTTAAATATAATTTTCAAGTATACTGTAGTTAAAATTTTTGAATAAAAGTAATGTCAGTTAATCTCTAACCTGCAGTGTATCATAATTCTCAAAAAAGTTAAATTCTACTGCAAAGTCATGCAAAATATACTCACAATGCCCTAAAGTTGGTAATTCATGCAGGATCCAAGAGTTTGCACAAACATAATATGAAATTCATATAATACACATACAAAGTTACTATATGAGAATGGTAAAACGCGTGTATATTAGCGTATACATACTCCGAGGGTAGCATACGTATCAGTTCCTAGCACTTCAATAGGGCTGCCATAAATCGTATTTAAGAACGATTCAAACTATATTGGATTGTTGAGTAAATATACCCATTTCATATGTGAAATTGAAATTCATGCGAAATTAAAACCTAGTTCTGGAAAACGAAGAAAAAAGAAAATCCCGGCATGAATTTATTTTCGCGCGTGCATTTAAATGCTCGGAAAGCACTTAAACCTTGTTGAGTCCGAGCACTATCGAGGCGGGTTCTATTCGAGAGCTTACTTTAAAAGGATGGCAACCCTACCTTTAAAGCAAGGGCGTGCTCTATCAGGATTTATCAGTCTCACGTCTGTCTAGCGAGTCATACAAGTGAATTTAAAACGCCGGTCGAGATTTTATGACATGAAAATCTGGCATTATAGGCTTAAAGCGTTATGGTAATTAATGCCATCAGAGGAATTCATATTTTAATACTGTTACAATTTGTATTCCTCCCTAGGGACAAACATTTGTACAACAATGTAAATTAACACTGACCGTTAGTGATATTGTGTTATTGAGTTTAAATTGCGTTAGCTATATTAATGATATGACAATGACGATAGGAACATTCTAGAATATTAATGGAAAACGTGGAGTTGTCATGTTTAAAAAAGGAATCAGTTATGCCCCGAAGGCTTTCAAGGCGCGCCCCACAGTTCAAGCAAACATGTCACGTTTGCACCGTTTTGATGAATGACGAGTCGGGCGCATTCTATGAGTGATTACATAATATGAGTGTGCCTGACAATTGCAGGATGCAGTGAAGAGGTTCCTTATATACCGAAGTAACAACTTATGTTTTAGTCACATTCGTAAGTGCCTTAATTAAATAGTTAATAGGAATAACAAGCCTTACCTTATGCCATTATAAAAGTAAAAGATAATAGTGTTAACATAAACGTCATTGGTTTTTTTAATTATAATAAATACTTAGATACTAAGGATTTAAATGTATAATTTTTGACAGGTTAAAAGATAACTACTGGGTTTTAGCAGTTACCGCTTACCAATGTTTCATTTTGTTCCTCAGAATCACATGCAGACTAAAAAGTATAACTTTTCAAATGCAGAATCTTATAATAAAGGACTGATGGTTCTTACGAATAAAATATAAATTACATAATTGGTACGTGCTGAAAATATAAAATAGAGCATAACAAGGGAGAAAAAATATATTTTATTTTACCTTCATAGCCTGGTTCCCGAATAATGGAGCCAAAAGGTAACGAAAGATTCAAAAACTTTGTTATTCAATTACGTGCCGAAGACCGATCGTTTTAAAACAAGAATTGAATGAAGAACAAAGTAATAAGATCTTGAAAATTTAACGAAAAACTTTACAAAGAGCTGATAGAAACAATTGAATTGGAGTTTGAACTAAATATAGTCATTGACTGCTACAATATAACGCTTAATGATTACGATATTACCTACTTACTCGTAATGTATTCGAAGTTGATTGCTTGTTTAATATTACTAACTTATAGTTAGATGTTCCAAAGAACAATTAACTCAACCTTACAAACATACGTTAAAACGCACAGTCGCGTATTCATAATAAATTTTTGAAAGGTGTAATTATATTGAGACAGATGTTTGCTACTCCTGTTTGTAATGTATATTTTATGCCCAATATCGCATCACACTTGGCTAGTGTAGGGTAAGCCCTGGGTTCGAATGCCCATAAAACATTACGGGTCAGAAAACACAGATTAATCAACAAACAGACTCAGAAAAGTTCTCTTTTGGTTTCGTTACTACATCCATATAATCAATACATGTTGCGGTTATTAGTAATATAATAAACTCACCTTCAAGAAATCAACAACTGTAGTGTCGACGACCATAAGTGGTCTCTGAATGAGGTGTACAACTCCATTCTTTACTGGGATGTTAGCTCTCACAATCTCAGCTAAAACCACGCCACGGGTGTGTTTCGTATCTCCTGCTACCGTGTTTGACTTTACGTAAGCTGTAAAAATTTATTCCAATTAAAACGACGCATAGGTAGGTATATCATACAAAATAATGTTTGCAGAGATTATAACATTTAACTTAGACACGAAAAGGAATTGTAAAGCCGATGTTCGAAAACAAATGTTCAATTCACTTTTTATGTTGTTGGCTCGTAAAAACCTATGACTTAATATCAGACTATTAAAAAAAAGCCTTTTAAACATAGGTTTACTAAATAGAAAAAAAAGAGAAATTAAAATCAGACTATAAGCCATATTTAATCTCAAGTGAAGCCTTGTTCACAGCCAACATTAATATAATTAATTTAATAACACCGGTGTAACGAAGAAAATCCAATATAATTCGTAAATGAAATTTAATTAACATTTTAATAAATCTTTTATACATCAAAGACAAATCTAAAGTTTTATATCAACGCCACGTTCAACCTGGCGTTCGTTAGGTTAGTAAGTCAAATAATGACTTGAAACTGCATTCAAAAATAACTAAGCGAGTTATTTATTTCATTCGTCGAAGAGAAACGCATATAGATTGTTTCTGTTTCTGTGTTCAATCAGACGCGAAACGTATCTTGTTCTAGATAATAAAGGTTTATTATTGGTTTTATTCATCCTCTATTCTCTTTGTATTCATTAATTGCTTTTTATTGGATATATTCTTCCAATATCATTAAGGATGTCGTTAATAAGTGTAAATTATTTTACACACGATTTCCGAGGGTAAAATATAATGAAATGTATAATAATAATGCTTTGGCCTCCAAAACGAGAAACTTTCTCTGCTCTCTGTCCTGTACCACTTCCCGCCGTTTGCTGGCTTTCAGCAGCAGGTTCTCCTGTTGTTCCAGCACGGACCAGCTGCAGCTTTTGTATGCTTCCTTCACTGGCCGATCTTGGCCCATACTCTCAAGGGAACATTTTGGGTCGCAGAGCCAGCGGAGACAGTATAATACAAGAATCTGTGTGTAAGTCGGCCCACAGACAAAAAATACATGACATTCAACTTTGCCTTATTTAAATTCTGTTAAAATACACGGTACGCCAGTTAATAATTGAAGCCAACACTAAGTAATAGTATGCAATAACACCAAATTCACAAGCAGCATATTCTAATCATCTACAGTTCTCATTTCCCACAGAAAAATTACTTCAAACATATATTTCACATTTAAATTTTAAAATCCAAAGTGTTATTTTTTCTTCTCGAGTGATATTATTTATTCAAATCCTTAGCTTTGCATTTCCGCGCGCGATGGAAATTACAACAACTGAAATAACTCTGAATTTTTTTACTCTCCAAGTGTGCTTTCGCTCGTACGTCGGAAATAATATACGTAAATAATGTTGGGATATGTCTAAATTTCTATGAAAATAAAATTCATAGTTGAGACTTTTTTTCAAATATATCAATCTAACTTATGCATAATAATATTATAAAACGACTTGTTTAAGATGAACGTGCTAATCGTAATAACTGCATTAGTTGAAAAGCTTGTTTTGTGTGTTAATAGTCAATTTATTAATAACAGTTAAGGAGGAAATAAAAGTATACGCTCAGAAGTACAAGACTAGGCTAGAAAATCATCCTAACCATCTAGCTGTTCAACTCACCATACCGGAGTATATAAACCGACTCAAAAAACGAAGAACCCTGGAGCTCAGCAACATTGACTGAGCTAATATTATTATGTTAGATATTCCTAATGAGAAATATCACCCGCAAATTATCCTAAAACTCATCTGCTCTTAGTCAGAAGACTGATTGCACGATGCGCTCTATAAAAAATAAAAAAAAATAGTCAATTTACTGAGGAAGGTTACACGACCGAAGTAAGGCAGTCGAAATAGCGGTCGTAGTCAATGTTTTTAATAACGTCTAAAAGACAAATGGTTTAATTTAGGTTATTTAAGCTACGAATTATGTAATTTACGCTTTGATGAAAAATTAAAGGGATGTATTATTAAATAATCGTATAATTATGACTATATCTTTTTGTAGTAAAGTAAAGTAATTTTGTCTAAAGATAAAATGTTATGTTTCGTAACGTAACGTATAAGCTATAACATTAGCCTTTACTTCGGTATATTCTAAATATTATTAGGAAAATACATGTACATTTCTAAAGCATTTTGATATGGCGTGAAGTGCTTACAATGTAAGCACTCTCGTGCGTGCTTATATTTGTATTTACATACAAATTAGGTGTCAGATTCAACGATACACCTAAAACACGGCCATATATTTTGAAATTCGACTATAACTTGAATAGAAATCTTCAGTTATATTCACTTTTCTATATTGATTTATATGTAGCTCATAAATTAGTAAATTAAATGTTCGAAGTAACAGTGTTGTAAGATAAACTTTTGTATCAGATTATTTATCTAAAATATGTTCTATTACATTTATTTATCCTGAGAACGAGGTGTTGAATAAGCTCATTCATAATTATATTTCAAAGTAACTTTTAATTACAAAACAAATTTATTGTTCATTAGCTAATGAGTCCTGAACTTAAGAACTTTATTTACAGCGCCACCGTAAACACTAAGTTCTTTGTATTACGAAACTGGCATTGGGTTATTAATGTTTAAAGAGGGGCGTTTCTTCGCCCCTTATTTTCAACGAAATTTACAGTTACATAATGCTTGTAATAAAACAGTAATCTTGGTTTGTAGTATGTATTTTTAGAATTATTTGTTTAGTTGGTTTCATTGTCTGTTTAGTTAAACGTTTTAAAATAATATAGTTGAAATTATGGTTGCATTAAAGTACTCATTCAAATTGTAAAATTATTTCCAAACCTATCAGATATTTAATACATACCGCTATGGCCGAATTAACAAGCCACAGCCTAGTATTATAAAAATAGATCCGCTAGCGAAACTCTTTGTTTTCCGTTTATAGACACGCGTATTTAATTCGTCTGTTTATCCAAACATAATCGATTACGACTTATTTTTTACTACATTTAAAAGTATTAAAGAGATCCAGCTGCGCTGCAATCTCTCTCTCTTGGTCTCTGATTTCTGTAAGTTTGTTTTGTGCTCATTTTGCTTTTCTTCTGCTGTGTCGTCCACACACTCCGTTTTTTTGGTCTAAGGCAAGTCGGTGTTCTTACGGTGTTTTCCTTCACCGTAACAAATACAATAAAAAGTCAATTGATGCATAACCGTGCTTGTCAGGGAGTCGCTCTATCAAGCCCCTACCCCAAGACTGTTCGTAAAAGTATCAAAAACACTTACTCAACTCCTCTTTTCCATTCATCGCAGTGCTGAAGGATATGATGACCTTGACATTGTCGCTAAACGCCATGCTTTCGAAATCCTTGCTGTCGGGGGTCGCATGTGTGAACAGTACTTGTTGCGGTATCACGTGTCCATCGACCACTTTCGCGTCTATTAGGTCCGAACGCGTGGTAGGCTTTAAAACAAAAAGTAAGCTATAAGACAGAAATATTTTATCATGTATGTATTAACATTGTCATAATTATGATGCATATTTTCCTAAACAGAAATGCGGAATAAATTTTCAGCGCCGTCCCAAAATGGTATACTTTTGGTTGGTACACTAAAACATGAAATTCTTGAAACATTTTGGTAATTAATAGTCTTGAAAGTGTCAAAACTAGATTGTGACTTGTCTCTGAATGATGTAGTTACGTTTACATAACTACTATTTCAATAAAAAATTGAGATTTTTCTAAAACAAACAGAAACCTTTAATATATTAGAGCAACCCGTGAACATGTTTTTTGATATTCCTTTAAAAGGGAATGCTTATCTTTCATTTATAAGAGTTACAATAAGTATTAGGATTTTAAACTGCGGTAAATAGGAACTATCCTATTATTATAGTTTACAATATAAGCAAGAAGCTATATAGTTATAGGTTGTGTTTCAATTACGGTTTCCACATAAATAAAATATTATTCTTCTAATTAACTCCTAACCCGAGGATTCATATATAATTTCAGTTAAATTATCATGTTACGGGTCACTATGAATATTATAGCAAACTATAAATAAATCATAATGTGTAAGTACATTTCAGGGAATATTTTACGATAGTTTCAATCTTTATTTTGATGGAATATGCTCACGGGATCTCCCTCGGGTAAATTCCTAGGATTGTTGATAAGATATTAAAGGGGATACTTCTGGATAACCATTTTAGCAATGATGGAGTATGCGTTTAAACACAAGAATCATACAATAATAACACAAGCATAGATTTTCCTCTTCTTAAACAAAAATTATTCTACGAGTTTCATAAACACTTTAGTTTTTCACAATCTAGTTTAAAATGCTAAAATATTACCTTAAATCCTTCATCTACGGGAATAAAGAAAGTGTGTCGTCCGTCGGCGTTGAAAACGTCTTTCTTTTGCAGTTGATTAACTTTTTGCCGGAACGACCTAGGTTAAATGAACAATTTAACATAAATATTCATTAATACGCTTTTGTTCATACACTGTATTTAGATTTAGTTTATTGTGATAGAATAGAATTCGGATATCTTTATATTATGTCGAATATAAAAGAGCTTTGAAAAGAGTTTCATTATCAACTCGGTGGTTTGTCGTGCGTTCGAACCCGCATTCATAAAGTGATATGCCTTTCCGTGTGCTGCTACACTGCTCTTATGGTGGTAGCTGGTAGTAGGAAAGCATCACGAAGAAACCTGCCTAATATATTAACATTGACGATATGTATAATCCATTAACCTGGTGGGTTATAGTCTCATTGGCTAAACATTACAAAAATCGGAATACTATAATAGGCAGTGGATGTTAGCTGTATTAAAGATCACGGTAGTATAATAATAGTGTTTAAGGTACAGAACAATTAACAAGAAAACAAAAATTATATAATTTTTGCCTTAAATTAAAAGCGTGTTATTTTTTAACATCCATACAGAAGCTGTTGAAAAACAGATTTACATTATAAGTTCCGTCGGCGTTGGCTTAACAAAAGCGAGTCTGTTTAATCTCCCTAATCGGACCATAGCTCTTTAATATTTCCCAAATTAGACATTAATAACCTCGATTCCCTTGAAAGTATTAATAAACGTATCAAAGTGGAATTAAAAATTATTACCGTAAATTCACTAAAAGATGTCAAACTTAATTGTACACGGAAAGCGATGCTTGATTTACCTGTTTAATATTCCGCGTAAAATATTATTCAGTTGGAAATTAAAAATTGGTTTATTGTGAAGTTTTCGAGTAATTGAAATATACAAGAGCGTGTAATTATGCTAACGCATTTACGCGTGGTGCCGCGTGCAGATTGATTAATAATATTGCTTTAAAACTACCTCTTTGTAGCTCATTCCATTATTTGATTATAGCGGGTGCAATGGGTTTTAGTCATGTTTGCGGTGTCGTATTCGATTCTAAGGAAAAATATAGAGACATATTTCGGGTGAGACGGTACGAGGGCAAGCCAAATCGATGGCATTTTCCTTGTTTACGACTATAGATGCTTTTAATAAAACAATTTTTAACCGGGTTGAAGTTATGTATTTACAATTATTTTACATAATTTTAAATTTAACCGACGTTTCGCGTGCTTTACAGCGTGCGTGGTCACGGTGGTGACTTAACTAACTAATAGATCTATAATTTTTTATTAAATGTGTAAAAGTTATGTCAATAAAAGAAGACTATAGATGCTATTGACCAATCACAATTAAATCAATCGGAAATAATGAATCAAAACAATTAAATTATTTATAATGTAACAAGTATTTCGTATTTACTTCTCACCAGTAACATCATCTTGATATATGAGACAATTCTACATAATGTGTTCACCCCATACGCGGAGAATTATACTATACTATATCATATTATATTGTAAAATAACACTTAAAGAGGCATTTTCGTACGCATTCTTGCGTCGAGCGTTTTCAGTTGTTGTTACATATGATCCTACACCATTTTTTGCATAAAGTTTCAGTAATTTTTAAATTATATAGAAAAATTTATTCAAATTTAGTTTTACGATCGTATAATGTATATTGCAATGATGCATTAATGTTCATTTCACTAATACGAACACGGCAAATAAACTTCTAACTCGCTTGACTGCAGTCTAAATCTAATCAGAGTAGTGAAAAGTTGGTACGTTAACCCACGCTTAAGTAAATATGGAGTTTGCGATGTAGTTAACTTAAAGTAAAAGTTTTATACAGTTATGAATGAAATAATGGAAAGCTTTTTGTCTGCATACCAAGTTATTTAGGTTCGAATTTTTGGTTCGCAATTTATTTGATCACACTGTAACATTTAAGTACTAATTAATTGTAAAAATACTTGTAAATAAATCTTAGTACTCGTTCGACTGGTTACGTTCACTTTTTTACTATTTGTCTTAATGGTAGTACATATTTCGTCCTTACCGCCTTCTACTATTTTTAACGAATCAATGTTGTTGTCTCCAGAATCAGAGAATCAGGGTTCATTCTGTATTTCGTTGCGTTTGCGCGGTGATTATAAGATTTTGGTGAGTTTTTTGTTAATATAGTTGAAACACTTAATGAACTGATATTCATATATATTTTTTAATAAAATGATTCTTCTCATGCCTTGAATTAATGACAAACAAATAATTAACACTTTCCATTTAAATATAATTTCTTTATATTCCGTCATAAGTCGTGGTATAGTTTATTTGTAATAAATTTATTATTTTATTTTTTTGCACTAAGATTATTTGTTAATTAGTGAAATGTTTTGTGAATGATTAAAATTATAAAATATCCCTGGATCATAAAATAATTAAGATATATTTTTTAATCATTATGATTTATGATCCCCGTTAGATTGTCCAAATCTGTCAATTAATTCAAATTCAATATGCTTTCATAACCAGAAACAAATCATATACCTTTCAAAATTAAATAAATAATTGCAATGTTTACCTTAGACGATGTTGACTAATATCAAAGACATCTGAGTGTTCCAGGAACTGGTACGCATTAGGATTGTAAACAGGTGAACCAATAGAGCTGGGTCCATGCGGTAAAAGCGGTCGCAGTACTTGATCAATGACATGAAGAACCTAAAAAAATACAACATTAACCTATTTATATCAATTTCGGTATCTGTGGCTTTGTTTGTTCAATGTGATTTATGAAGGTTTAAATTACAAGACCTAAAGGCAATAAAAAGTAATGTATCACAATTCACAGATTACTTTTTATGCGCGGATACATATATACCATTATTAAGCTATTCATTTACTTTTCATGAAATGAACGAATCTGTTTTGTTTTAAACGTTGTAGCGACATCCACAATCTGCGCTTACAAATCGTTGCGATGCCGTCAGACCCTTAAAGGTTTGGTCAAACACCGGACGGGGCGGGGCGTCGCATCACCGTCGCGACCGATGGTATGGCTATGGTTGTGTTATATGGGTATTCGTTGTAGTAGTTAAACATATAGTTGGACGCGACGCGTCGCGCCCGGCGTGACGGCAGCTTTGTATTCGACTACAAAAATGGACATGGAAGAGTGGAAAAACTAATCGAACCTGTTCGAGCACTGTTTTTATATGATTTGGGCCATTACCATTACAAAATTGCGAGCTTGAAATCAGATATTGGGAATTAATAGGAAGTAATCTCAAAGAGCTTATTTCAAAATGCTCGAGAAATCACGCCGAGTGCGGCGGGTCGGCCGACGCGACGCTTGCAGGATCATCACTTCCGCAGTGTGACATCCACGCCGCATCACCGTCCAGCCAGCGTCGCGTCACCGTCCCGCCCCGTCCACTGTTTGACCAAACGTCATATACAAGTTCTGGACCTTAGCCATTGAGGCTTTCGGGTCTGCTTATAGTTACTACACTAGAGAAACTATACTACTACTGTTAGAGGAAAGATCTTAGAGTTTATAGCAGGCTCTGGAATCGGAAATTACCTTTTACTGTGTATTTGTACTCCTAACTCACTTTATATTACTTTTTGACAAAGACCTGTTAATGTATTCGTTTTGTATGTTCTGAATAAAAGTTTAATGGCACGGCTAATAAGATTTTATTAGTTGCGATGTATGTGAGAGTTGGAAAATTGCTAGTTGAAAGTTTATAGAGGTACGTGCGGTGCATATTAAGCGTAATGAGCCCGTGTGCAAATCACACTCAAAGGTACAAAGCAACAATTTGTGCCTCTAGAAATGTAATTAAATAACTTTATTCGTTATCTCGGTACGAACAAGCACCTAATTAGATGTTTGAGTCTCGCTTTGATTGGAATAAAATTCTTTGCTCTATTTATTTGTAATTTAAAGAGAACAGTATCACCTCAACGTCCGTCGTTCCACAACAGAGCGTTTTCTAAGGCAGTTTTTGCCGCGCACCACCACTATGTGGATCCAGCTGCCCACAGAAGTATTTCCGAACCAATTCGACTTAGGGTCCTTCAAGAAAAGAGCGTACCAATTCTTGAAAGGCCGGCAACGCACATGCGAGCCTTCTGGCATTGTGAGTGTCCATGGGCGGCAGTATCACTTAAAATCAGGTGAGCCTCCTGCCCGTTTGCCTCCTATTACATACATAAAAAAAAAAGTGTTATAATTTCCAATGCTTACATTAGTTAGCGATATAAACTTTAAATTTGTTATATTAAACGGGTAAATATGCTTTTCTATTTTCTATTCACCTTTTTCGAGGAGGTTAGAGAATAGTGTTACGTTAGTGTTAACAGTGCGTTCAAATGTCATGCATCTTTGGTATCAGTATAAAAATCAAATCGCCAGCATACTTTTAAGCCAAATATTAACGGTGTGTGTAAATTTCCTACTTGAAACACATGTTATTGAAAAAAATTAAGATACTATAAATTTCTATAGATAGTAAGTTTAAATTTTACTAGGGATTTTTATAACTTTACGCAAAATGTCCTAATAGTGTAATAAACTACAGAATAAAAAACCACTACTATTAAATCAAGTATTTTTCACATTCATAATTTCATCAAAAATTCTTTTTTAAATAAATGTTATCTGAACTATTTATAATGATTAAAATCGACTGAATGATATGATAACAACGCGCGATATTCCCTATAAATAGGGCATCGGCTTGATTTATATAACCTACTTGAATATATTAAATTCAATTCAATTAAATTAAATCTATGATTGTAAAAAGTATATAATAGCTAATTGACTTCTTATTGATTTTCCTTTGTATATATTGAAATATCGTCATAAACCTAATTCCTTTCTAACTAGATAAATAGTCTGTGATCTTTTCCAATGTCACGTTTCTACAGAAAACGCTTTCACAATACATTTCACGCACGCCCGTTAAATAACTAGAAGGACCGAACAAGTGTGAATATGCTGGATAGAAAATAATAGAAACACATAGACTACTTCATGCTACTAAGCTGACCCTGTTGCTAAGACATGAGCTACCGACATAAGAGAAACTCTTCAGAAATTAAAGATAAATATAGGCAAAATTAAGTTGTCGGGCGCTCATTAGCTGTTAAATCTATGTGATTTTACAATAAATGGATAAATAAAAAAAAAACTAATCTCTTTAAATCTGGACAGCGGCAGTATGCAATAAAACTAACTTAATCCACAATACGCGTATGCTAGGTTGATCCTACGACAGTCGGATTAACTTACTAAACTGTGTTTGCAAAATATTTATTTAGAAAGAGCGAATAATTCTCTGTATGACACAATTCACCTGACCTGAATTACTTTGTCATGACGTTATAACTTTATAAAACACAAAATTAAATCTTATTCGTAGTTTAAATTTAAGCCTTGATATATTGAGAAAAAAATGTAAAACACTTTTTATACGGTTTCTCGCTTATTTTGTATCTATAATTTGATTGTCAATTTGTCTTGAAAGATTGTCTCGAAAAGTCTTAATTTTATGAATTAGTACACCGGGTAGCAAATTTAACCTTAATAAAAAATTAAATTCATTTTTTGAATCTTATTCTCATAGAGACGGGATTAATAGCTTGATCGTTCGAAATTTACAATTTTGATATCGTTTTCTTACTGAGCATGAAGTACCTAATCATCTCATAATATAAAATAATTGAAGATTTTGTGTTTTTGTTTCAAAATTGTTTTAATTTATCTTTATTATCGCACATTTGCGTTTACATTTTACATAAACTGTTTTTTACTATATTCTAAAATTCCTAACAAGAAAGTTTCAATAACAAAACAATTTTGAAGTGGTTAGATATTTCGGTTTTAGTGAAACTTTGTATATTAAACGATATTCCAAAAATATACATATATAGCTTAAAAAGGAAGTTTCAATTGTTTTCAAGTGACTGACAAGTGACTAAGCCCCTTGACGATGTGAAATGAATAAAAGCAAATATGACGTGAATATTACCTGTCTCTTGCCGTTTCTATTGGTGGCTTGATACGATCTCGACACGTCTACTTTAGCGTTATTGACGTAAATGTCATCATGAAGTCGATCCCGTCGTCTCGTTACCCACAAGGGAGGGTTGCCGTCGAGTTCCGACGATATTGAGTAGTCCAAATTTGACAGGGTTGTGGCTAGATTTGCTGGGAAAATATTAAACTTTGAACATTTCCTTACTTTGGATTCAACTTCAAATAACGCATAAAATACTAGTACTTTTTATACAGAGAGGTAGTAATTTTACTGTTAAATCCTTTTCTTAATTTTAAAATATATTAATAGATAATATTTTCTCACAGACTATATAAAATATACGTCAATATTGGCAGGTTACGTTTTTTGCTATAGTCTATAGACGACGCATCGTCGAACACAATCTCATATTTTATTCACTCGCTGAATTAATTAATTATGCAGATTCCGAAAGGTTGGGTTCAAATAAATCTACTATTTTATCTTTCCAATATCCATTTTTAATGTATTCTTTGGAATTGACGATATTGTTTCTACAATACAGAACATTTTAAACAGTCCTTGATAAAAATATATAATACACTCTTCATAACTATAATGTTATGAATTACATTCTTTTTTGTTAAATATGTTTTGTCCCGTTATAAAAATAAGGATAAAACATTGAGTCATTATTTGAGGTAAATGGTACGATTTTAAAGGCGTTATTACTTCCACCAATACGTATACCAGACATGGACAATAGTTTAGTATTAAAAAGTACTTACATATGTGATATAGGACTAGAAAGTCATCCATTTCTCGGTTGTATTTCTGGAATGCGGCGTTAGTGGGCGCGAATAACGTCATTTGACGATACTGCAGGCTCGTGTTTGCCACCACATTGCTCTCTAATAACGCCAGGAACTGGAAAAGACGTTTAAATATTAGTCAATGGGACCAGATACAAGTATAACTAACCATTTACTACCAATTTTATGGCAAGGATGCATATTTAACGCGCAATTCACTATGAAATTTAATTCCGTACATCAATTGTTTAATTCATTAAGTAAATAAGGTAATTTAAATGGAATTCAATCGTATGATTATTTATGTCATAATTTAATAACATGTAAAATTGTAATAATCATAAACGTGTAAAAAATAAAAGAAATTCGCAAATCAATTTTTTTATAATGAAATCCAATTATGAACTTTTACTATCAAAAAGCGTTTCACTGATATTAAAAATAGCATAAGTAACTTAATTAATATTATTGTACTACTTCAACAATTATATCATGAGATATAATTAGTTCAATAACTTCTAGCTTCTTAGCCGCAGGTGTAAAATTGTTTTAATAAACTTAGAATAGCTTATAATAAACACATATGACTTCACCACTGAGTCATTGCAAAGCCTAGTACCGATCGTCTAATACTACAACTAGTAGTAATACACGACCAATATATAAGTAAAAAACACATTGCGTTTTATTGTATCGAACAAAATAGTGTGATAAAATATAATAATAAATAAAAATCGTTTTATGTAGATTAACCAAATAACATACATAATCATATTAGCAATTTGTCTAAGCATATGTTTGTGCACCAATTATTAATGAAGTACATTATGAGTTCTCTCGACAGCTCATAGCGCGCGATAAGTTCTATTGATTGAAAATATAACTTTCCTCGGATAGACTTTAAAATTAATCGTAGCCTCATTAATTATGGGCGCCGAAGACCGCGCAGTGGATCCTCATTCCGGCTAGCGTTTCGGGAATAATATAGAGGGAAATAATGTTCTGAAAGAAATTTAAGGCTCATTTATTATTCGGCGATACGACCGACTGAGTAGTGTGTTAATTTTTTAGTTCGGGTCTTGTACGTGATGCGTATTTTACATTCTTTCACTTGGAATATGATGTTTTGTCTCTATTATTGTAATAAAATTTAACAAATGTACAATGTTGCATTAGGGTAATATTTTGCTTTATTTAATAAAATATTCATGACACATGAAACTTAAATAGTAGAATAAATAACTGTAATATATATTCATAATATTATTTAATATTCAACTCATATTTGAGTTGTTTCTTTATTTCAGTTCATAAGAATAATGACTACTAAAATATTCTTACTCCACATATTCAAATAAACAGTAACAAATTCTGTGAAACAATAATGTGAATATAATCCCCTTTTTTATTTTGAAATCTAAATACAAAAAAGTTATATAGTTGACTTCGTTTATCAATCTTTTATTTTTGGGACTAACTAGACAATTATGAATCTATCAAGGCAGTGTTGACTTGGATTCGCAATCCTGAGGTTGTCAACATTCGCTCGTAGGGTGGTGGAAAACATCGTTTGGAAACCGCCATACTTAAACTCAAAAAGTCGGCGTGTATCAGGCACACAAGGGTGGATCACCAATTTGCCTATTCACACAAACAAAAAAATACAGAACTAAAAGGTTGTAAGACCAGGTATTATTTTTTATTACAATAGTACTAACAAGGTAAGACTGGATAAGCTTATTTATTATATCTATCTCTGTCAAGTTTAACATAGGTATAAAAGTAAAATTGGCCAAATCCAACTGTCGGCGTAGAAATAATGTCTTTTAATGACCTGAAAATGTACCCCAAATGATAGTCGTAAACTCAATAATACCAGGGGAGCATGACCTCTATAAATCCAGATTTTGGCAACGAAAATAGAACGCTGTAGAAACAAGGGAAGCTGGTTTGTACGGCGACGGCATGGCGCCGAATTCGTTTGACTAGACAGATTGGGTTAGAACAATCAGCTAACTTAACTAGAAACTTTTGTCCATTGATAATGTTTGGAACTATTTCTTTCAATGACCATGAATAATTGGAGGCGAGTAATTATTACAAATCTTTCAGTAGCCGAAATCATCATTTTCCTAAATAACACAGGATACATTTAGTCTATAGAACGGATTGATGATATTTTACCATGCGTTACCAACTAAATAGTTTACTTATTTTTTTTCACAAAATCACGTTAGACGGTCTCATAGGATGGACCTAAAAATAAACAATTGGTTGGATACACGAACAAATTAATTACATACAGAAAATATGGTTTTGAAAGTTGGCCGAAGTTGCAGGCATTTTCGCTTTTGCAATGCGTAGTAAAAATTGTTGTTAAATATAAAATGTAAACAAGAATTGTTTTATTTCATAAAAGCATTTCTATAACTTTTATCACGTACAATCAGGAAAATACAATATAATTCTTTGTTCAAGAGTTACTCATATAACGATAGCTTTGTTCGCGAAGCCGTAAGGCATAAACAGAGAGCCTTCTAATTAGAAAACACGAGGCTATGCGACGTGTGGCCGGCGATGGTAACCGCAGAGTTGTCCTTCGCTTGTAATGAACAATGGTTAGCTTCTAATAAGGCACCGCAATGGATGCAAACTTCTCTAAGTAGCACGCAGTGGATTTCATTAAAACATTTAAAATCGGTTTTAGGGTAAGATATACCGCCCATTCGGAGTATTATAATGTTAAATAAATGATTCACCGATCATATGATATTTCTTTCATTGGGTGAGTTTCTCTTTGTCCTTGCCTTCCTCCTCTTCCTTGTCTAATTAAACTTATATGAAGGATTAGACGCGACATTTTGCGCGCGGCAAATTGCAGATGCGTCAATCGAGTTGACTTGTTTTCCCAATCTTGGCGCTCTATTTTATCATTGTAAGGGACACTGAATTAAAAAAAAATGAATGAGAGTTTATTTTTGTGGTAGTGTCGACTCAAGATTAAATTTGATTCTTTAGATAATTAAAAAAATCGGTCCTTTGAAAAATACTCGTTAGATTGAATAAAATCAAAGCTTGGAATTGACTGAAAGCAAATTGGTGCCCTCGGTAATTTAAAGTTGAAGAAATAGTAACTTGCTCGGCAACATGCGATAATTTGATGTACGGGCTTCCCTACTCTATAATTTGAAGTGTTTATATATACACATTACACATGTCATGTGTATACATAGGTACATACACAGGTCTGTATCCGTCAATTGTTTTTTAAAATTCTTTGGACAATGATAGACTCAAAAAAACCTCTCTCAAAAAAGATTACGTACTTCTTTTCGAAATAAAAATTTGTGATAATTTGTATTATTGTATATAATTGTTAATTTACATATTAAATCACAAATTTTGTTCAAAGTCTTATTTCCTTGAGTTGCCCCCCTCGTGGTTATTTATACACTTGGTATTTTAAAATTTATCTCGGAGTTGACTGTACCTATCACTAAACAATATAACGGATTCTCTTTTATGTAATTTCTCTTATTATTATGCTAGGCTATATTTCTATTACGTGTGCATGTTAACATTAGGGTAACGTTTACTCGCCATATGTGTCAAAAATTAAGTTTATAAACGGCGGTCAACTTGGTGCAACTACCCCAATACAGTAGCGATAAAATCAGTTCGCACCCCTATGTTGTACTTTTCAATTCGCTTTTGTTGACAGTTTTGTATTCAAACGTTAAAATTGTATTGTTATACCCTAATCTTGATAACAATGCTTTCACAAATCGTTTTCAAAGGCTAAGTGTTAATCTGATTTAAACTCAGCGGGTGATAAATGCAGTATTATTAAAAACCTTAGCTGGGTGTCTCTTAAATAAATATAATATATGTATAAGGTGCTATTTATTTACGTATTTTTTATTGTTATTTTGAATTATATAAACTATAATCTAAATATTGTGTGATATCGCGGACGCCGCAATAAAACAGCGCAGACAAATTATTGCGTCGATTTCATTCATAATTTTTCTTAAGAGGTAATAAAAGCTTTCTGTACCTGACTGATACGAATTTCCTCACGATGTTTTCCTTAATCGTACCAGAAATGTTTATTGTGCGCATAAAAATCTATTGGTAAAGCGGTTACAAACGCACGACCTGGTTTTATGTCTGGAAGTCGCACGCTTTACCAAAAGTCTAACACGGCTCCAATCGTTAAAGAATTTTTTACTACGTCAAAGAAAAATTCCTGGATCAAGCAAACTGGGAATAATTTTTAATACTTTCTATAGCTTATAACAATTTAATGCACATTAGTTTTAATAGGAATTCGCGCAATATTTTGCCCAAAATGTTTTATAAACGCCTAAGTTTAAATTCGCTCGCTGCAGAATATGTCAACATTAAAACGTTTTGATTTACTAAAGATTTATTTGATTCAAGTTTATTCGTGAATAATATTATTTGAAGGCTTGCTACAAAAAAATGTGTTTTTTTTTTCAAATTGAGTTGAAAGTAAAAGTAAGGATTTTTTGGTAAGTAATTATCCCCCTTATTTAAAAAGTAATCAGTAGGCATTCTTTTAAATAAACTCTTTCGTCTCTTTCTTTCAAATTGTATTTACTCTGTGATAAAAAGGGACAGATTAGTACTTTCGTAACTTTCGTTCAACTTTTACCTGCCTTAGTTCCTACCAGTCAGGGCAAACAGTCCCTGGGTTTTCTACCCAAAGATTTTATACTGAATTCAATTAAAAACCTAGAAGGCATGCCTGTAATAAGACGCCCAGCCATAATGAATCAATATGGAACCAGCTGCCCACTGAAGTATTTCCGAACCAATTCGACTTAGGGTCCTTCAAGAAAAGAGCGTACCACTTCTTGAAAGGCCGGCAACGCACTCGCGAGCCCTCTGGCATTGAGAGTGTCCATGGGCGGCGGTATCACTTAACATCAGGTGAGCCTCCTGTCCGTTTGCCCCCTATTCTATAAAAAAAAAAATATATATAAAAAAGACCTAAGCTGAATCGAAAATATTCAGTTAAAGATTATCTTAACTAATAGCTGTTTTCTTATTAAATACATATTTAATACTCAAAAGATGCCGCGTTGGTTTTCCCTGAGGAGGCTATTGGATTTTAAATGAGTAATTAGCATAAAGTCACCTAAAAATTACGGCGTCCATCAACACGATTAGCTTAAAGTAACGAGAGGCTGGATGGAATATTTATGAGGCTCATCTGTATATAAATTATCATCTTTTATATTATTTACAAGAACCGTGAAAAAAATATTAAAAAATTTAATTTAAAGAAACGCGGTCCGCCCGTCCACTTGTTCAAGTTTTTCCTAAAATTCATATAATATTTAGCCCAAAGAGAGAGTGATTTTTAAGAATAACAATCTATCTAACATCTAAAATACAATAATAATGGTGATAAGTAAAATTATGATGACTTAATTTTTTACAACACCTGTACACTACTTTATCTTATGTTCATCTACGTGTTCTACTGTGTTTTACTATGACTGTATGTACTTGTTCTTTAGGCGTCATATATTCATTTTATGTCTACATTTTATAATATATTTTTTTGTTTTGCATGCATTGTAGTAATGAGCTATATTTATTTCACATTATTATTTGCTTTGTCACGTTTTATAAGTATTTAATTTGTTATTATTTATAATACGATGTAACCATAAAAAAAAACAATTCCCGTGGCATGTTAAATACATATATCTTCACATTGAATAATTTTGTGGATCACGTCCAGTGTCCGCCAGTAAATTGGGTTCAGTTTCACCATAGGCCACGTTCTAAATGTTATTTATGGTCAAGTATTTTTTGTAGAAACGTCAGCAGTAAACAATGGACGTCTATAATTATTATATGTATTATTCTGTACCATGAATATCCTTAATTCTTTAATTCTCACCCAGAATTCGTTCGAGTAAAAATCCACAATATTTGTTGGTCTTTTAGGAGAGTTACTCTGAAGTCTAAAGTCTTGCGTTCGAAGGTGAATAGTAAACATAGTGAGAAAGGCACTTGAAACTCGAAAATCTACATAAATAGGTACATAAGTGTTACGACTATATAGGTACTGTTTAATTAGATATATCAAAATATCCTTAGTCTACTACTGATACCAATATTTTTTTATGTCTTTAATACATTTATTAACCTAACCTTATCACGACTCAAAAGTGAACACCAAAGCGAAATATTTTTCGCCTTTCAAAGAAGATATTCTTTAGAAAACAAATTCATTTTCAAATTCCTAGTAACGAACGGAATTCTTTGAAAGCACATCAAGGTAAAATTAAACCTGACTTGGTACTAAGATATTCAAAGATATTTCATCTGTATCTAGTATATTGCGGAATCGTTTTATGCAGTAAAATTATTACGGCAAGAACTTTTCACTTTGCGGGTACAATTGCTTTCTGAACTTTGACAATTGGTTAAATTTGTAATACATATTTTTAAATTACAATATAGTAAATTAGTATCAATGTATCACTTATGTTATAACGATAGCAGTGTTAGTCTATTGGAATTTTGAGCCACACATTTATTCACCAGAGAGTTTAAATATTTCCTTTAAGTTAATAGGAATAGAATAGAAATACCTCCTTACAAATCAAATACAGAAATGCAGACACATTTCTTCATGTGCCATTATTATAAAATTTAATTAAATATCCGTGAATCACTCTCAATTTAAGTATCAAGTATCTAACTACAGTCAACTAAAACATTACACAAAAATATAGAAAAGTAGAAATATACCTTAAAGAATTTAATATACCTAAACAAACATTTCCTTTATACGTCTATAAATTTTAAATCCATCTGGACCATCTAGACAATGTGAGCCCATATTTTTTAAAATACAAAACCTCGTGAATCACTGATTTTTCCCACCGTAGTCGTTGTCTGAAAACGACTTCTATTTATTCCATTGACCTTACACCGCCACAGATCACAATACACAACACCAATTTCCTTTTTTTTACTCTGATACGTTTTCATTGCGTACTTAATCAAAGATAGAATCAATTGTCAAAAATCAAATGTCAAACAACCCATAACACATCGGACAAAAGTCTCATATTTGCGTCCTGATTGTCTGTAATTGACATATGTCAAACCACGCCACGTACTACAAAATACCGAATTAAATTTATTTGGATCACTGGGCTTAATCAGATTTGAATACATAAATATGTGTATAATATTATGGTGCCTACAGCTATGTCAAATAAGAAATATGTAAATTTATAAAATAACATTGACGCACTTCCGAGCCCTCTGGCAGCGGTATCACTTAACATCAGGTGAGTCTAATGCCCGTTTGCCCCTTGATGTAAAAAAAAACAAATACTAGATGAGGTCTATTACTATGGAATGATCATAGAGCTTGGATGGAACACAGCTTTTGTTGCGTAAGTTCTTAGTTAAACAAAACCGTAGGATAATAACTGCATAACATAAGTTCTTGAACATTGTAAACCTTTTTGTTGTGTTTGTATCACAAACAATCGTATAAGTAATATTTTCTTATCTTTTATTATTAATTTTATCTTTTTTATCTATAGAATTGTTGACCCTTAAAATTTCCCTAAGAAAGAAATTGTGCCCGGACTTGTGTGTTTACTAACAGATTTCGAGTAAAACTAGTTTTAAATGCAAATCCATGTTAAGAATACATATTATTCACCCCTCGTGGATTAACTTTGATACAAGCTGACGTTTGCACAAAGACTAAACAGTAAACACTGTATCATCTCGATGATAATCTCATTAATGTATTAAAAATATGGCATTTCTGAAAATTGTTACTTTATATTTTATTGGAGTAAATATCATATATTTTCTTTTATACAGTCATAAATATTTGTGAGGTAAGAATATATGACAAGAAGTATCGAAGTTTTTGAGATGTGTAATACTGGCTTATATCGGAATAACGCTAAGGTTAGATAGTCTGTGATATTAACTTCCATTTTAACAGGTGATCTTTTTTGCCGCGTACCACCTCTATGTGGATCCAGCTACACACTGAAGTTTTTCCAAAATAATTCAACTTATGGTTCCTAAATAAAAGAGCGTAAGTACCAATTCTTAAAACAACGAAATTGCGAGTCAGTGCGAAAGTCTAAGTGTACTTAACATCAACCTCAGCCGTTCGCCCTGTGTTCTTTAATAAAATATATACGTCATTCTAATTTTCAAAAACCAACCCAAGAAAAATAGCCTATTCAATATATTACGTACGAATTGAACTAAAGTAAACGTCGATAGACTCCGGCGATCGTCCTTTGCTTACTTTGGTTAAAAATTAAAAAGACATATTCATTACTTCAAATATAACATTCAGGTATTATTATCATGATTCTGAGTGTATTCATTAGACGAGTTCAGTTCAATACACAATAATATTGTTAGACTTAGTATGCGATACCAGAGAAGCTTAATTAACAGTTCAAACAGATAGATTACGAACCGATGCATGCGCTGAGTGAGTACGCACTGAATACTCTACAGATATAAATGTACTTAATCAAGACGTTGAACAAGAATGTGTTCAGATGAGATCCACAGATAATAGAAATAATATATCCTTATTCATAAGGACGAAATCAGTGTTATTGAATTTTTTAACTAATGTTTCGTCTCTCACTGTCAAATTGTGTTTACGCTGTGATGAAGCGAGATATATGAGTAGGCTGTTGCTTATAAATAAAGTTATTTGAGAAGTGCGGTTACTATCGAAGATCATCATTTTAGCAGAGATATATCATGTCTGGCACGACAAATATTCGTGTGATGAGTATGAATATACTTTTTCTTATTATTTTGGGCACATACAGGCAGCATCTAATATATAAATGGTAAGAAAATCTTACAATGACAATATAAATTATGTACAAATAAAAACTTTTAACTAATTAGATAGATTTAGTATATATATCTGACACCGGAAGATAACAAAATCCGCAAATTTATAAATTTCGTAGGATTCTAAACGAGAGATTAATTGTATTATTTTACTCCCACATTTTTAAAAGTTTATAAATTTCCTAGGAATTTATTAACTTGCGGATTTTGTTATATTCCGTTGACATATATAAGCTACTATTTAAATTGCTGAGCCAATGCACATAATAAATAATAAAGATTATTCAGATTTCAGAATAAATGATTAAGTACCGATTGGCCTATTTAAATAGGCGTTCGAATAATCCCGTTACAAATGAAAGAATGTAACAAAATTCAGCGAAAATAGATCCTTATTTGTGTTAGGACTAACAAAAAGGTTTACATATAATTTTGATCAAATTATACGCGCGCGGCCTGGCACGAAATAACATACCAAAGATGTAAAGTAATTAAACACAACATAATGTTAGCTTTCAGTTACATGAAGGTTGAATAATAACATAATATTTGATACGATAAAGGCCTTAGCGATATTAGATAGAATCGTATACTGTATGAGATTTTTATATGATCGAAATTCCTATTTCCAGCTTAGTTTAATATTTTGGAAATAATTAACTAATAATAAGACAAATCAAATCAAATTATGATTCCTAAAAGAAATAGAATGAATCTCAATTACCAAAGCAACAATAAAAATCTAAGGTTAATTGACTCGATCAGATGTTTGGATGTTTCGGGTTTTATCTATGTCACCAATTATGAGAATATTGATATTTTCCACCTCACCAAAGAATGTGAGAAAGTATTTAAAGAGGCGGGAAGACTCTGATTTTGTTTAAGCAGTAATTTGCAATATTAAGTATTATTTATTGTTTTAAATGTTAAATTTCAGTTTTATTTATATAGTTTTGTCTATTAATATACTTATTTGTTTTCTGTTTCGTATGTATTGTTTATCTTTTCTCTACGGTAGCTTTTCGCGTTTCCCGTTTTAAACCTTTTTATTTTAATCCGTTTTAAATTTAACACATAACTGTTTTTTTCCTTGTTTTTATTTAATGTTAGTTTTACTAAAACCTAACCTGAAGCTAATCAACAGGCGCATCCAATAATTGGAGTTTAGTCTAGTTTGTTTACATGAGAATTTTCACAATGATATCATAAACGAAATCTTTTTTAATGTCAATTCTTTATTAATAAAAAAAGGAATTGGTTCAAGAGCAGCTAATATGAACTTCCTATCAGGTCATGGTTACATCTCCCCTTTTAAAATTACAGCTGTCTGACATGTTATTAATGTAAGTTGTACTCAGTAGCATTTCATTAATACAAAATAAACATATAGTATAAATATAGTTTTTATATATAAATCTCGACTATATTCCGCTCAAATATTGCTTCTTAATTAAAAAAATGTGTGCCGTCACGGGACGCCTGGCAGATGTGAAACATCGATAATATTTTGTAAAAGTAATATGCAGAAAAGAACAGATTGTGATAGGAACTAAATATGTCATAATGATAAAATAAAATATTACGATTTTTTCCAGATAACGATGCTGATGATGATGATATTTATTGAATAAACATTTATTTTAATTAAATACAAAAATTTACGAATTTATTTCAAATCGTGACTACTGAATTCGTTAAATCATTGACTTCGAATTATACGCACTGAACACACTACTGCATATAGACTGTATATATATATATATATATATATATATATATATACCATCATATAGCGTGGACGCGTCGCCACGGCATGCGTCGCCACGCCAGAAATCGGTTTTACGTGCGGCTATAGATGTTTCACATCAAAAATATTCCTAAGCTCTGGCAGACAGACAAATTAATGCAACTGGGTTTCACACCAATTAACTTGACTCACATTAAAAAAATATATATATGAAAGAACGTCAGCGGTGGAGCTTCTATTAATGGATAACTTTACACCCGTCCATCAAAAGTTTCACGATCAATGTCATAGCCTAATTATTCGACCGATTTCCGCAGTTTCGTATTTCCAAGAGTGACGGCGCCAGGATGTCGCGACTGAGAGAGCCATCCCGTCGCCAAATATTCAGACTGTTTACATGGGGTCTACGAACTCGGATAATACAGATTATATAGAGGAGAAACACTCATTTTATTAAAAGGGAAAAACAAGTTGCGTTTGTTAGGCTGATTTTTTGTTTTAAATTTTAGTTTCTGGCATTTTTTTTATTTTTTTTACTTTTGTAATTAATAGGTATCGATCATAGTTTTAAGAAATTAATGAAAATCTTATAATAAAAAAAAATATTTTAATTTTATTTAAAATTAACTAAGTATATTGTCTACAGATAGTATGTAATAAATTTGTTTGAATAATTACTTTAAACTGTAAAACGTCATTGAATTAAGCGTGATTGAATTTGAAGGAGTACTACAAGGATACACAAAACATGTATATTGTAAATATTTCATATATAAAAATTACTTTATCATTCAAACCTCATACGAAATATAACGGTTAATTTAACTTAAGTAATATTGTTTTTATCTGCGTCCGTAATACGTTTTGCGGAGCTCAAGAGCCTCTCGTAGGACTTCAAAGGTTTTATTAAAGGGCAGGTACTTGTCATAGCTTTATTCATAACGCTTATTTCAAAAGGCACTTTATAATCTCTTAAACCCTTGTGACATTATGACATGAATTACGCATCTACGATTATCTTTTCGTCGGACGATAGTCATAATTAAACAAATTACACGATGTTCACTTTGTCGTCAGAAGAAGCTTTGTTTCATTGAAATTTGAAATCAAAATACTTTGCACACAGCCACACACAATTGTACGTAAAATTTAAATACGTATAAAAATACTATCCGCCATATTACCCGCGCGATTTTAGCTTAGTATGCCTCTCGTATGGCAAAAACGTACCCAGTTCCAAAAATTCAAAATTCATTTAATCATATAGGTAACACATTGTACACTTATGACTTGTCAGTAAATAAATACATATTAATGCTTCCAATTTTTCATTTAGTCCCAGTTCTCAAATCAAGGGCGGAGAACGTAATAGAAGAACGCAATAAACTCTCCGCCACTCTTTTTAATGGCCATTTTTTTTTTTAATATTTTTTTTTAATTATACCAGTATCCAGTCTCGATCAGGGTGGGTTATATCTATGGTGAAAACTCTTTTTAATAAGGCAATTTATAAAAAAATGGTGTCCATCATTAAGCTATCTATAAATTAAAACATTTATAGATTCTTATTAGCGAGTTTTGCAAGAAGTCAGTGCTTAGAGGTCTGCTATTGTAGGATTTTTTCTAAACTTGTTCTTAGACTTGGAAAACTTACAAAAAAATTACCTTCTTATTCTGTCCTTATCCCTTTCGTATCAAAGTGAAACGTGATACGCAAATAATGTAAGACAAATAGGCTAAGACCGCTTTTTTAAAGTAATTTACGTTAATAAATAAGTTACGTAAATAAATAAGTTACTAAAATAAATAAGTTACGTAAATAAATAAAGCCGTTTAAACATATAACAGTTTCTAAAATGGGAAATCTATTAATTTTAACTATTTATTCACCTTTTACGGTATTATTGTATTTATGCTATAATTAAAAGAAACAGATCAATAGAGGTAAACAGTCTAAAATTCAGGCATTTTCAATTAAGAGTAGAAATGCAAATAAGTATTCAACAAGTTAATACACTGATCAGTGCTTTGCAATAATTATTCGAATTCCTTTATCCAGCATTTATTTGGAGAATTTGAAATATTAATTCATGTTAGTCAAATTTGCCTAACCTTGTTAACTTAGTAAATTTATGTTTATAAAACAAAGTTTTGGGTTATAAATTTATAATGCCATCCAAAAATGTTATAAAACTTAAATTTATCCATATAACAATAAGTTTTATACTTACCTAAAGCCTTGCTTAGACCATAGCGATAAAGACACATGCCAAAACTTGTTTGAATATTTTTCTATGTAGTACATATTATAAAACTACTGGAACAATCGTTGATAAACCAGAAATGCATATTACAAACAGAAAAATATACACTTGTCAGTCAGGTTTTTGTTAAATACTCATTTAAAGCTATGATCGCTAAAGCTAAGATATTAATTACTGAAATCTAATTAGTTTAAATATTTTTGAGTTAATATATAAAGACTATAAAGTACAAACGAACCTTAATGGTCAAAGTCAAAATGACAGATAAATGGTACTGGTGTCATATAGACAGTCTTTTTTTGTGACATAACACAAAGTTATCAAGTTTAAAAATATGCAACAAAATAATTAGAATATTATTTAAGTTTAATTTTAAATAAAAATATCAATTATAACCAAATTTTGGGGTGGGGTCTACTTTTGTAAAACGTTACGATGCGGGGCGGGGATTGAATTACGCGTTATTGTTAAAATTATTTTCGACTTTCCAGTACTTTACCACATAATGGTAACTTTTAGGTATAAAGAGTCACTTGGTCACGAAACGTTTTACTATACTTGGGAGTTGGGTACAGAAAAACGTTACGGCACGTTATCCATCATCCCTTCGCATCTTACTTTGGTCATTCACTGTACTATAATTTATAACAACTAAAACACATCCCTAAACTTACAACTGTAGTCGCTGGATTTTGGAAAAAAAAAGTCGTTTTACGTTAAAAACGTGATCTTGCCTTGAAAGCCGAAATATGTATAACCAAAACCTAATCCAAGATCTTCAGGCCTACCTACACATGTCTAAAAATTCATTGAGGAAATATGTCTAGTGATGTAACGTGAAATTTACAATAAAACATATTTCCGTACTTTTGTTACGGTTTCCGCGATGACATACAAAAACAGTTATTACACATACGTTGAGGCACAATAGGAAGCCGTACTCATCACACATAGTTTTCATCTTACACAATGGTTATGTACATACTCTGAATGCTTGGAAGTACGATAATTTGTTTTATACGCGTAGTTGTCACTCAAACCTTAAATACAGTTGAAATAAATTTGAATTCAGAATATCTTTGAAATGTCATTACATTTTGACTACCATTTCGTGCTTACGTCATAAACTGATCATGGATCTACTTTCCATAGCGTGTTATAGTGTTATTGTAGTCCATATAGTAAAAGTATACCTACCGCCGCACGCCGTGCGTTTATATAATTTATAAATCCGATTAAAAAAAATAGCGCTATCGTATACATAAGTTAGATAAAATCTTATAAAACGTAACTATAACATCTTATCGGAAACACATATAAAATTATCTAACACTCTCATTTTCATGAGATACATACAAAAATCTGTATACCAAATTTATCATCGTAAATAAACTGAAATCCCTAATTAAACGTAATAACCTATGGATTAGTTAGTGTATAGCGCTGGCTAATTCCCCGAACGTAAATCAACTGCAGCATGGATATGGTACCTCCTGATTAATTTTGCACGAGCAATCGTCCCTGGCTATTGTTCGCTAGATCTGCGCTTCCGCGTTGAATGAAACATAAGTCGGCAGACTTTCAACGCCAATATGCCCTTTGTAGGTACAATGAATACAGAAGCGTTGGGGACGAACTTTATTGTTCCACAAATTGGCAATATATCATTTTATTCGATTGTTTTAGGGCACAAATCGAATTTGCTAAGGGGCAAACTGGCGCAAATCGTAAGGAATGTTTTTTTTTATATTATCAAATTACTTACGTATATCACAGTTAAAAAGAGTTTACATAACTAATTTATGTAAAATCTACAAGAATACAATGCAATGTTCATATAAAATGAACATAGATGGCGCTGTTACTGTTATGTTACACAGATAATAATGACTGAGTAGAAAATCAACATTATTAAATTTTTAAGTCGTTATATCTGGATATGTTTTTCGAAATCGCGCAACAATCGAAAATAGTAAAAAAATAATAAAGTTTATTTATTATAGATACATGCTCCTGATAGATAAGATCTATCTGTATCGTGGAATAAAGGATTTCATTAAATCTATTATGTAAAATCTGAACAATATGGGTTAAAATGAAAATATATTGAATAGCGTGACTAAGCATAATGTTCCGTAGCGGTTTCGGATCGTTGTACTAATATAATTATAATTTTAGATACATTTTCGTCTTATAAACGATACTTACGTTTATGTCCTTTGATTTCAGAGTCAAAAGCAGTTATCTTTAAAGAAGGGAGTTATTTTTTGTAAGAAATTTACTGAACTCTAAGAATAAGAAGCTGCTAATCTCTCGTAAAGGGCGCACTTAACAGTATATTAATCTATTTTGTGCTTGTTATACGAAAGATTAATATATATATATGTTTTCTTTGTTTTGTTTCTCATTTCTCCACCATTCAATCACAATGTACCACAGAGAAGCACAGCTAGTTCAATAATAAAAAAGATTCACGTAGATATGTACTTGCCATCAAATAAAAAACACTATTTTTAACAAAATTTGGTATAAATATAATTCCGAAGTAAAATCCAAAATTTTAAATTCCACGTTTCATGCTCAGTCAAACAGTTTACATTACTGTTATAGAAAGAACACCCTAAAACTTTAGATTTCTGTGCCAATGTAAAGCTAGTTATATGATTTATTAATAATTGTTCTACTTCCAGACATAAAGAGGTTTATTTTTTGCACACAAATGTTCACTGAATAATAACGTTTATTTAATATTAATACAGCGTGGTATGTCAGACCACCATGCGCCAAACTGTTAAAGGCAGGCCTGTGATACGATATCAATCAGACGCGCACGGCTGCATTCAATATGAACCGCTTAAACAAAGAAACTCTTGTATTTTTCACATTCTTCGCTTCTGTAGCTATTTATCAAATAACTAGGTTATGCGCTAATGTATCTTTTGCTTCGGTAATATTAAACGCATAACAAAAGCTTTGTCTTCTTCAGTCGCGCTCTTCATTTACGGTGTGTGTTCTAGTAGTACCGCACTTCTTCACTCTCCCCTGTCTTCGGCAAGCCTCTGCGCTTCGATGATGGTAAAACCTATGAGGGCCTTTACTTGATTGGTCTAGCGAGTAGGAGAGTTTCTGAAGAATTAATATATTTTTTATATGATACAGTTATCATGGGAAATTCTAACCTCGAAAATCAAAGCGACCTCAAAGGCACTGCAATGCGGCCGCATTATAGGTATTCGAAGTTTATTAAGTACCTCACCCTTACGATAAGTCTCCCGATTCTGTTAGTGGTTTGAGTCTTGAGTCTTGGGTTAAATTCAAAACTTATCGCGAACTATGATAAACCAATACATTTTTGACGTACGTGAGTCAATCTCAGCGCTAAGTCACATTTCTGAACCCTTATACACAACAAAGTTGTGGAGGATTGGTAAATTTCCATTTAATAATTATATGTTAAATGAGATGACTTATTTGGTATCTAGATAATGAACCATAGGATATAAAATTGTATATTTGGTTTTCACTGTATATTTTTAAGTGCTAAATTTTGTTAGATTTTTTTCGGAAGAGTCTGGTCACGCATATCACAGAAATGTTCTGATGTAGGAGCCAGCTTGTGTAAAATATTGCAAGAATAGAATAAGGTGAAATAAAGTTTTATTTATATATTTTGAATTTGAACTTCACATTTTTATACCAATCTTGTGTATTTTCCACAGCTATAACAAATGCTATAGAAACATTCTGAACCTCATTATTACCGCGACACAAT
The DNA here is from genome assembly GCA_963693345.1 of Pieris melete. Lineage (NCBI taxonomy): Eukaryota > Metazoa > Arthropoda > Insecta > Lepidoptera > Pieridae > Pieris > Pieris melete. Next base: position 3,155,247 of record CAVNZK010000006.1, on the reverse strand, counting down.
TCAATCCAATTCCTTCGGCTTTCAAGTACAACTGTGGTTTTCAATAACCGACTCTATCAAACGAAAAGATTGCTTTTATCTTTATTTCAGGCTAACATTTCGCTAGACAGCTAAAATACGTGTTATATTTTAATCAGTAGTTAAGATTGTGTAAGAGATCTGACTAAATAACCCAAAATATCACATTTTAAATTAATGAGAAGATAAATTATGACATAAAAACTCGGTCCTCAAATCTATATGTTGTAAAGAATTACGTGATAATCTAAAGCGAAGGTGGTGTGATGAAGTGGAGTGAACATTTCCTCTTCTTCCAAAAGTCCTCCAAACTTTATCTATTATATACGAGTATATTACGTTACTCTTATCTAACATGAGCGTCCATGGGTTGCGACAGCTTCCCTTTATGGCCTTTCCATTTGCCCCCCCCCCCCCTCATAACGAAGGTCCCCTGTGTCCCCCATAATGGAAACAGACAAACCCATTTCTGTGTCTGTTTTTATTGATATTTTTCAAGAAAAAGGGGTCTTCTGTTTTGATCCGGAACAACTATTCGTTCGCCATGAATCGGTGAACTAAGCCACGTAGTTCTTTATATAGCTGTTCTACATGGGTATTTGTTATATTATAATAATTATATTTGAAACCGTTATATTAAATCTGTGAGAGTTACACTCTGGTGCCATACGGGAGTTCACATCTACAAAGAGTGTTACTTAAGTTCTATCATAAACAATACAATTACGTTGAAACAATACAGCATAGTGAGGGGTTTAAAACAGCGAGTGTCTCCAAAGGTAACCACTAAGCGGAAGCCGTAGTCGGGCTGCCTCGAAACCGGAACACGCCCTTATCAGGCTTCCGTCAATTTATCCACTTTTTATGAAACACTGCATTCGCATTGTCCTTGCCCAAACTTTGCAAAGCATCCCCTAGTTTGAGTGTATGAGTCATTCGTAGATAAGCAAAAATTAACGCAGTTTAAAGAATAAAAAATTCACGGCGTAAACTCAAAATAGTTGTTCAATATACCAGTTACTTTTTTGTGAAGCCTCACGGAATCATCTAATAAAGTGGTTATTGCAGTATGGACTTCCATGCATCTAAAGATCCATGGGTGTGTTTCTGCGAAGAGACTTTGGCTTTGCCTTGAAATCTTCTCTTTCGATATGCCAATTAAGTACATAAGAGGTTTATTAAATATAATTCTCGCTACTTTAATTGGAAAGAGTCGTTAGATACATAAATTAAGTAAAGTAATTTAAATAAATTAAAGCAACTTAACCGGCCTTGCCCGCCAATTGAAAGAAAATGGTTGTAATAATTATATATTAGCACAATATAAATTTTATATACCTTACGAAAAGTGTTGATACCCATATATCAAAAAATATTGAATATAAGTCATTGATAATCTTAATTTCTAATAAATTTGTGAACGAACATATAACACTCACGAATCTTAGCTTGGAGGCTTAAATAGATCATCATATTCAATGATCAATTCCAACAAAATACATGGAGGTATATCATATATCTATTTATATCATAACCTCAATTTTTGAAGTGTGACGAAGACTGAAGAAGACTTCCAATGCACCAAAACTATGTACACGATTAAATACTTCCTTAATCACTTTTTATCGTATTACAAAGTGTTAACTTACAAGATGTATTTTAGTCCTTTTACAAAATCATTCATGAATTGATTTCGGTCCCAAAATATTGATAATACCAGCACAACAAAGGAGAGCTATTGTTATATATAAGGGGTCTTCATACAATCGCTAGTTGCTAAACATGCGTTATATTTACATCGCGAACAAAAAATAAGTCCGCTGTAGGGCGAAACGTTTTACTATGACAAATAATTCGAGCGAAGTAGGTTGCATTACGCTTCCCTGCTTATTTTTTGTTCAATTATCGTAACAATGTTTGTACTTTATATAATGGCACCGAATCATGGTTCACCGAAAGTTAATACCGAAAGCTTTATGATTTACGACACAACATTTAGGGACGATTCTGAATAGGATTGATGTTACATGTGTCTAATAGACGTAATATGTATAAAAATAGTAAATGTTATTAGCTTTATAAATACATATATATATATATAAGAAGTCACAGATTAAAAAACTGCATTGTATTGCATATCAAAGTCAAAGTAAAATTATTTAGGTAACACAATGGTACATTTATGAACGTCAAAAAAGAAATATACATTAAATGCTTCTTATTTTACATTTACTGCCAGTTAACAAATCAAGGGCCTAGAACGGAAGAGAAGAACTGGCAAAAAATCTCCAAAGACGGTAAAACTTTAACAAACAATTATTAACTCTTAGTAAAAGTTTTGTTATTATTTTGTTGTTGTCACTACGAACTTCAAACTGGTATACGACTATTTCAGTCGTATAAATAATTTTTAAACATTTAAAGATGTTTTAAATTAATTTGAACTATGACATTTAATTTTATTGGTATTTGTTATATGTATTCGAAGATATTGGAACAAAACTATTACTAAACACAAAATACAAACCCTTTACAAAAGAACGGAATATTTGCTGTAAACAAAATCTATATTGAGCTTCTCAAATATTTAAGAGCAGTCCAACTTTAAGTAGAAAACTAGAAATAGGTAGTATTGTTCAATGCATTTTCTTAGTTTAACTTTATGTATTGTTAGTTAGACTTTACGTATTGGTAAAAAGTAAAAAGCAATCTGATTATAGGTATAATATTCCGTAAAAAAGGGAAGGGGAATTTCCAGGGGAAAGGGACTTTACGGAATATTAAGTCTGTGAGTCTGTGAGTTATTTAAGTCTGTGAGTGAGCCAAGAAGCGACAAGGTTGAGCTACACACCAATAACCATATTTTGTCGTTTATATTTTAACTACCTTCAATAATGGTATGTGAATTCAAGATATTAAGAAATTCCTAAATTCAAATTTAGTTTAATTGTGGTTAATTGCAGTTTAACTCTATGGTTTTTTATAAGTAACAAAGATTCAATTTTAAACACCGCAATAAAAAATGAATTGAAAAGTTATTTGACACTAATATTGTGTGACACCTATGTTACAGTGAAAGAGTTCGAATACCTAGGCCGAACTAAAATTGCTTCATAAAAGTTAAACTAACGCTCAACAATGTTGCAAAAGCGATTCCAATGAATGTTACATCAAACGTACAAAGTTTGTGTATTCCACTTTACAAAATATTGTACATTGTTGACGTGTTACAAAAATGCCGATATTTGACCAAAACTTTGACTATACAACTGTCATTATAATGACATTAGCGAGAAAGTTAAGTAGAATGGGTTTAACATGCTACGTGATTTTAAAATATTCAGTATTAACTGGACATACAAGAATTTTGAAGTGTACTAGTGTGCATAAAAGTAACATGGTAAACCTACTTATTGTCCCAAGGGGGCTGCGCCAGCGTCGATGGATTTCTACGTGTTGGTATCCTTACCTCGTCAGGCTTTCCCTCCACCTACTTAAGACTCATGAAGTGATAATAACGTATCGAAGACTATAATAAAATATTTTCTTTGTATATTAATTCTAACTAATAGTTTTCGATTTATATCGTTGATTTCGAAAATATATAAAAAAACTTTTATTTAAGAGAGAAAAGTTGCCGAGTTATGAAAGTTATTAACACAGACAATAAATAATTTATCTTGAGTATAACGTGGTTCTGTAAACATAGTATCTTGCTCAAAGTGAGTTTATTCACTTGGAAGCTCATTAATTTTGATCGTGACCTCACCGTTATGCTTTAATATGTATCAGGGTGTAATGGACAAAGTTTCTAACTCCCAAAGAACATTAATGTGATACACTTAAATTAAATATCTTTGAATTATTACTGCTTTCAACCAACATCCAAAAATAACGGCGTTAATGTGTTTTTAGACTGAGCTTTCGTCTGTGGAGCAATTGAGATATATTAAATAATTTAGTTAAACCAAAATAATTACACTAAACACTGCAATTTATTTACAATTTGACACTCGCTCGTACGACGAAGGAAAACATCGCGAGTCGACGGCATGTGTATGGTACAGATCCCTTGTCTATTAGAAAAACAATTGATCACGTAATAGATACAAAAATCTGAGGGCCAGACCTAAAAGGTTGTAGCGCCACTGTATTATTCGGTAGCATACTTAAAGGTCCCGTTAAGTGGGACGTGAGGCGTGAAGGATTGTTTATGTCAGTAGACATTCCATAAGAGATGGACTTTACTATTTTACTTTAATAAAAAGTCACCGAGCTAAATTGCCTTGAAGACGCTTTAAAGATATTAATTATTATAAAATGTGATATGGTTCACCTACTTATTATCGAGGCTGAATCAGGTGTCAGTCACATATTAACCACAGTTATTATAGAAACATAAATTATTATTGATAATGTGTATCTATTACAAGATCAGCCCTGCGATTCTGTAACTCACTTCACGAACTCACACAGCGGGTGGGAGCACACAAAGGTGGGAGCTTGTAGTTTATTGTTTATCAGAATGCCAAATCATAAAATGACTGCTTCACGACTGATTTGAGAGCGACCGCCGATGCGAAAACCGCTGTGTGAGTTCGTGAAGTGAGTTACAGAATCGCAGGGCAGTACAATTTTTCAATGCGACCAGTGGCCTTTATCGGTCCCCAAAAATCTGATGTGTTTTCAGCTAATTTGACAAATGTGCTGGTTATGGGTAATAAATAATATTAACATTGATCTTATATCATAAAATTAATTGATTTATATTTGAACAAACTACGAACACTCAAAATACAAATGTTATATTTCCATATATTGAATGACCATGAATCAAGAATTTCGATATTAATCCATGAATATTTTATTTGAATAAATTACTCGTGTTAATAAAACACAAAACTGTATTGTTAATTGAATTAAGTGATTAAATTATAAATTTCACTAAATGTAGGCGCGTGAAATAGTACGAGTATAACAAATAAACATTGCTTTTCGTTGAACAATTTTGTTTTAACAATAATTTTTAGATTTAATAATAAAAAAATAATCAATGTAACCTAATATTTTAAACATTTATTACCGATCTTAATCATACTTCACTTAAGAAAAAAAATAATGAATAAAAACTTTCAATAAGTATAGATTAGAATAAATGGAAATTCCGTAGTACTAGCTGTCTTGATATGAAAATAAATATCAAGAGAGCTAGTACTAAGCCGCGATAAAAGCAATAACATAGAGTTATTCATCAAATGAACGGCTAAATAAACTTAAAGAGCATAGAGGCAGTTGCAAGCAATTCATTTAAATTGCAAATTCTCTAATCGGCCAGGCTATTTACATCGTTGAATGGAAAAGGAGCCGGGAAGCCTGCGGCGAGTTTCGCTACTTTACATAATATGTAAGTACCAGATCTCATCAAACCTTGCTTGTGACGTACAGTCGTTTGAGTCCACTGAAACATATATTTAATATAGTTTTTATCCAATAACTCAGGGATACAGGTACATTAGAGGAATTAATAATTACATTTCTGAGTATAATATTGAGTGAAACGTCGAAATTCGTGGAAAAGAGAAATATTGTACCAATGTTATCAAATAAACCAGTTCGAAATACATTCTGACTTTACGCTGGCGTTGATTCAATTCGTAGGAATTTGATATTCAATAAAATCAATTCAGCCTTATTAGTGAAGACTCATAAAGATCACGGCTCATCTACTTTCATTGGGGGAAGAGAACCAGCTATAAATTAGATACGATGACAGATTTAATGTTCCGTGGTCGTATTTGCTTTTAAAATTTACAAAAATCTCTCATATCGCTACCCTAGATGATTGAGTAGAGAGTTTAGTGTTCGTGCTAAATAAACCATGCCACTAGACATGGTTTATGAACCTTATCTTCCGTGAAATATAACGCGCAGATTCATAGACAAACAAGGTTTATGTAAATAATAAAAAAATACAAAGTAAGCTTGTATTATTGACATTTCATTTTTGTTACTATTTCAATCGTATAACGTAAGCAGAAGCTTATTTTTCCATGCTTATTCTCAATAGAAATATATTATTAAATACTTGAATATGAGAGAGTTTAATTGAATTTCATTATTAGCATCTGTTTATCCAATAGAGCGTTCACCGCAAAACAAAGGGTTAGGTCATTAAATGTAATTATCCGGTCATTGCGGGTAGAAAATGATTAGGTGGACACTTTGCGGGGGTTTAACGTGTAGCAGCCATATAAAGCGAAGGTAGGTAACGCGATAAGCCCTCTGTTGCTAATAAAGACAATAGAATGTACGCGTTTCGTCACGTTCACGATACACGCTTCAATTCATCAATATACAAAACATGTCACGATTTCAGCGTACACCTATTTTTCCTGACTCATCTCTCATATATTTCAACGCGAATCGTAAATTCCTGTTGTGTTATATAATATATAGTCTTGGCAACCTAAGAAAAATATGTATTTAATTTTGCAAATATTTTCATTGAAAGAACAAAAAATTTTGAGGTCGATAAGCGATATTACACTACTGTCATTAAATAAAACAGATATCGTATTACGAATAACATTATAACGAACTTATTCAGTTTAATCACGGTAGTGAACAAAAGCTGGGGTTGATTAAGCAATATTCATGATGTATCGTCGTTTTGTCACCACATAACTTTATATCGATATTTACAATAACTTTTTGTTTTAAAATACAGAGCGTACAAACCCACAAATTTATATGACGAATTATTATTATTGTAACAAAAATACGCTTTGATGAAGCTGTGTACAATTTTATGATAAACGTTGAAACGGCGCTTTGTTTCAGGGAACTTTGCTTACAATATCTGAAATGGGATCTTTTGAAATACACGTTCAAAGACTTCAGTGTAATTTTCAAAATTAGTGTTTTATCTTTATTACATTCAATACTCAAATACCTCTAGTAAATTATGCTGCATGCAGGTTATGTATAAACAGTGATATACTCGTATATCCACACGAATAAATAAATTAAACAATTCTAATAGATATATTATATTGAATATGTATTTGTGTTTTGACTAAAGCTACACACCGCATTTAAATATTACATAATATGAGGACATTCACGAGTCATATAGTCGTGAATGCGAATTGATTGCAAGATAATATATTCGATAATATAATTTATTATCGAATTAGAGAAGTATAAGTTAGTAAGGAAAAAATCTTATTTTTGACTGATTTCATATTAAAGTAAAATGTGGTACAATAATTGTTGTTATCTTTTTATTAACATAAAAAAATCTGGATCTTTCCTCCAACTTCGATTTTGTTCCCTTTGAAGCAGAAACTCTTGGGCCGTGGGGTTCAAGTGCACAGGCGCTTATTAGAGATTAAAGTTGGCGCCTAGTAGATAGTACCGGTGACCCCAGAGCTGGCACTTTCCTTGCTCAACGAATAAGTATCGCAGCGAGGAAATGCTGCCAGCGTTACTGTCGCCGCACACGGGCCACACGCCACAGCCACAAACGCCGCCACGAGAAGCTAGAAGCGGCTACAAAGGTAGCTGAAGCGCGCGACAGCCACTTGTGGCCGGTGGTCGACACTTGCGGTCGGTGGCTGCTACTTTTTTTAACCCTTGCCTGCAGTATCATAATGGACTCTGACGAAGAAGGTATAATTGCTCTACTTTTGATATAAAGACGTCGTCGTAGAAGACGAAACCATAGTTATTGGATACACAGAAAGACATTAAATATCCCCTCACCACGACAGGTCGGTAATCGACAACCATTGAACTATACATGATGAATACTTTTTGAATCCCAAATCGCAGGACGGGATTGTATCTCTGATATAAATAATTCTATATCCATATTTATCTACCTATATGAAACACAGACTACGTGCGTGCGTTACTGTCGACATCAGGTTAACTGAGGCAAGGGAGAGAGGGGCGCGGAATCGCGCGAGTGGCGTGTGGCGGCTTTTTGTGTCGGCGTTAAGTGGCCGGTGCGAGCCACAAGAAGCAAGCTGCGACGATTTGTAGCGTGTGGCGGCCACCGGCGCAAACCTGGTGCGGCGAGTCCATAAAATGTATGAAAATTACAGGAAATATGCCAGTGGCGGCGTTTTGTGGTTGTGGCCGGTGGCCCATGTGCGGGGACCCTTAAAGGTACACTGCCACAGGGACCAAACTTTTAAAATCTGTTTTGATTTTCTTTTTAATATTTTTAAATTATTTTTATTATTACTTTGTAGGTTAAGAAAATTGTAAATAATTATGAAATATGTTTAAACAAAAAAAAACTGGTTAAAAACTACATATTATAATGCATATGCCATTTCAGTTTTTTTTTCAGACCAAATAATATTAGTTAAAATCAAACTGTTCCTAGCTAATAAGCCTCTAAAAGTAACAAACGATTCTTTTTGGTATCACTTAGTTGCCGTCTAAGTTTATTAGTTTTTAAATGTTAAAAGACGTCGATTTACGACAGTGTCAAACGATGATTCATGATTGGAATAATAAATAGGCTGAGATGGTGAGCCCGCATCCAGATGCCTATATTAAATTCCACACCAATTGTTATTTACAGGAAGCCAGGAAATGGAGACAGGATATTTTTTACACCTCCCAGAATTACTTAATTAGCATGGCGTCTGTGTTAACAGATTCAGCAGGCGTTATTTCGTTACTCAATCTTTTTTCCTGGAAGTGTTTGCAAGAGATTTTTCTATAACGTTTGATAAATCTAAGAACTAATAATTGATTAATAAAATGTCTGTTTCTGTCGAATGCTTTACTGTGGACAGCTAGATACATCAACTTTTCTAACTTAATATTAATCATTAAAGTATTGATGAAAAATTTTTGCCTAAAATAACAAACTTTAAATACCTACAAAAAGCCTAAAAGAGAATTGCGTACAAAGATATCTGACAATTGAAACTTCGTTTACTTAACTGCCTTTGAGTTTCTCGGTGTCTGGAGTTACCTCGGTTTGGGTTATTAAAATTTTGAGAATTTTAGCACAATACGCCACGGTGGATTACAATTTAATTACGAATACCAAAGCGAATGCGCAAAACAATTTTCATTAGACATTTTTCACCGTTATTTTTGAAATTGATGATACACAAATTAAACTGTATCATTTCTGGCGGTATTCTGTAATTGAAAGTTAATTTTTATATGGTACTAATAAATCGTAAAATTCAGGAAGCTTCATTAAAGCGACCGTTATTGATAAAGGAGCCATTGTCCATAATAATTAGTTTTGAGTAAGCGGTAACTTGAGAAGCGTTGATGAATAAAACGAATTCATTCGGTTTTAGGCCATTAAGATATCGTTAGATATTAAGTTAACCGGCAGTGTATGAATCAGAACCTAGACTTAAAGATACATACGAATCCCTTGTATAAAAAACATTTCACCCATAAACGCACAATTCTTATACATTGTGATCGTCGGAACACCAGCAGATTTTTTTTAACAATTCATACTTGCACGTACAATGAAACAAAAACATCGCCAGGAAACCAGCATATTTAGAAAAATGTTCACCTACGAGTACATGCCAGTAAGGAATACAGAAATTTGAAGCCAATTGATCTCTTTAGATTTTTTTTATACGTGATAATAGACAAGTAAATGGGCATAACATATTGTCTTTCCGTTATCTTAACCTTAAACTTTATTACAATTAATTATAAGGTACAAAACCCTATATTAGACCTGGCCCTTTATACCACTTGGCGACAAGGTCCGTAAGATAAGCGGATGCAACCGTTTGAGACAGCTCAATTAACGGGAATTTAGCATATAAGTGGTGCGATATAATGATATGGTCTCAAATTGTAGATTTAAAATTAGAATACATAGACTATACCACAATAAACACAGACCAAATATTTATAACAAACTATAAAAATCTATATAGTAAGTACGGAAGCATTTGCGGTCGCTATACTAAATTACCTTCTTTTTTCCGTTATGTTGACAACACAGGAATAATCTTGATACTTTACAATATTGAAAAGAAAAAGTGGCGCGTCAACTATTTACAGTCTGGGCCTCAGACTTTTGTATCTGTTTGGTGATACTTTTGTTGCGTGCCGGTTTCCTCGCGATGTTTTCCTTCACCGTATGAGCGAATTTTAAATGGGCATATAGACAGATATCCATAGTTACACATTCGGTGTTCGAACCCACGACCTCAGGGGTGAGTGTCGTAAGCTGAAGCAACGGTTTTTTTTAAATAATACGGCTTAGTTACAATAATTAATTTTATAAAATTAAATGATAATCAAAAAGCAAATAAAAATTAAATTAACTGCCTAGTGCAGTTTGCATAACCGCCACGCCGGTTCTCATTTCGCACAGACTCTACCGAGATTAAAAAGCTGATGATTGATTAAGCGCGCTAATCTCAAAATACAAGTAGGTACGAAGTAAATAATGCTTTATGAGTAGGTATAGTAGTCTGTTTACTGAGGAAGACTTAAGAAGACTCACTTTACCACCGAAACAACGCCGGTGACAGCGCAGAGAACAGCTAATGTATAAGATATACTCCAGTAATAAATAAATAGATTTTCGTGTGTTCACTGGTCATTTTGGTACAAAGGGTGATTTGATTTCATTTCCGTTCTTATCAAACACTATTCCTTGTAGTTAATATTTGTTTGAGTTCGTGGAATGGGTATTGTAATGTTATACTGATTATTCTTTGATTACATGCTTTTTATAGAGAGCCTAGCGCTTAGGTGCGCTGTTCTCAACCATGAGGATTAGGTTTAAACCCGGAACACTAGAGATTTCTTTTGAAGAGTAAAATTAATTTTCTGTCAAACACACAAATGTTTTGTGATGTAGACGTTTGATTGTACTTATGTTACCTCTGAAATGAATAGAGCTACCTTAAGTCATCAAACATAACTTTCGTGCACTGTAAAGTTAATCTAAAAGCAAAGTAATGATAATACAATACTACTTATTGGCAAACGCGCTTTAATAATTATCATACATATTTAATAGACAAACAACTGTTTGCAAACTTAAACACATTCTACTTGAAGTTTCCTCTGTATAAAGTTTAGAATCCCATAAGTTTTCTTATGGAGTGACTACGTCTAAATTTGTGATTGCCCCGAGCGCTACTAGCTTCTTGAATTCTCTTCACTATAATTGTTCTCTAATTTTCATAATTATTATCACAAATTTATTTCATTAAAGGTTATAAAGGCACATCTGTAAAAAATGGTAATAAATTAATTAAAATCAAATCGATTAAAGCATCTAACTCTTAGTAAATAGTATGGCATTTATACAGTTGCACTTACCAGAACCGTAGTAGTGAAAGATGTTTTAAAGTAGAACAAATCGATGAAGTTGGTATAAAATTAATTAACCTGATTGGGTGAAACATTTGCTATATAATGAATCAGTAGTTTTTGTTTGTCATCCCTTTGTCTACGTTTGAGGCAGTTTTGTACGTTGATTTCGACTTCTCGACTTTATAATACAACGAAATGAATATTAATATAATATACTAGCTGATCCGGCAAACGCCGTTTTGCCATGTCATTATATCATTTATGGTTATTGTGCCTCACTCGACATACATAAGTATAGTGTGTTGCGGACTTTTTTTGTAGATATTTATAAGATCTACAATTACTTAGAACATTTTATGGTTTTATCTTTAATAGTTTAGGCAGGGTTCGCAAAATAGTAACTTTTTTGGTTGATTTTTTACACCTTGTGTCCGAAAACCCCTAATATCTTACGGAACCCTATTTTTGTTCAAAATTAAATATAGCCTATATTACTCGTGGATAATGTAGCTTTCGAATGGTGAAAGAATTTTTAAAATCGGTCCAGTAGTTTATGAGCCTATTCATTACAATCAAACAAACAAACAAAGTTTTCCTCTTTATAATATTAGTGTAGATGATACTAACCAAACATTTTTTAGTTATATTTCAGTATAGTTTGTTACACAAATTTTTATAAAACCTTCGCTAAATTTGATCTTAGTTTTATGCACAGATTACTATAATAATAGCCAGAGAAGATTTCTCCAGATATCCATCTTCCGAATCTAATGAATCTGGATGTTTATGAGAATATCCAACCTAGAAACTATAACCTTTACACGAGTAATAGGGAAACATAGGTACATAAAAAGGATTTCGATCCTACATTTTCGAAGTAAAAAATTGAGCTGAGTCTGAAATATAAAATATATAGTTAGTTGTAGAGTACAACTAACATCAATATTCAGTATAGTTTTACGTTAGACAAGGGTTTTAAATTAAGATAGATGTTCCACATGATGTCCCGACTCCCGCATATTGGGAAGGCCTTGTCTTGACCCAACTGAAAAAGGGTTGGGCAGCTTTGGTTTTCTTTACTTTTACAATATTTTTGCAAAAATAGGAAATTTCTAGAGGTTTAGGCGATTTTAAGTAAATAATTTTATATTTTAACATATATATAATGTTGAGACCTTTCATAATGCACAACGACTTTTTATGGTAGCACCACAGATTAATTATTGACACAAAAAAGTTACCACGTTTTTGTGTAATGTCTAAAAATAATCATCTCATTTTGAAGAAAAAATCGCTTATTACATATAGTAATCTATATCGTTTGGCATTTTAACGCTTATCGGCGCCTGAATATATCTAAATGCAATTAATTGAACCAGCGTATAAAAGGACAAAGAAATCGCGTAGGAATGCTCCTATTAGCATACCATAGGTGAGTCACTATAACCGTCCACTGTCTGCGCATGACATGCTCTTAACAAGATAAGAATTAACTTAATCTCATTAGAGCCGCAAGGGCAGCTTTTTAGCGCAAATACACTGCAGAGGATTACATTGAATATTGTCACGAACCAAGGATTTTTCATTGCATAGGTAAATTAAATTACTGATGTCGCACGCTAAAAAATGTAGTGAATTCAGCTGTTATAGAATAGTACCATAATAATATTTTTTTAGAGAACTCCATTGGTAGAGAACGTCAATACGCAAAATTTCTGCGTCTACGACGTAACTAAGGGCTTTAATACCATTACTGAGACGCATCGTTGCTTAAGAGAATCAAAGGCAAACAGTATTAGGACTTTTCAGTCTGAGTATGTTTATAGAGCGCTAGGCACACTAATCCGAATAAAACTTTCGTACGCCACCCCAAAGTAAAATTCATATAAAATTTTGATGGATTTTAAAAACTCATATGAACTTAAAAAGCTCTTTAAGTTTAATGAACTCAAAACTTACCGCAGACAAATGTTTTGCTTAAATTGAAAGTTGCGAGAAACTTTAGTAAATACCTGTGAGAGGTCTGCATCTTCCCTAAGTTTTTCCGCTACCGTCGGCTTCCTGTCGGCTATGACGCTGCCTAATAACATCACAAACATAAACACATTTCGTCCACCCATTTTTAAAGCATCCTAATACACAGTTTCACTAAACACACGCGGAATTCATCTGCAAAGTGAGGACGCGCGCTGCTATGGGGCACGCGAGAATAAATGCCGGATGGTTGCCGCGAAGGCAGGCGGTAACGCGTTGACGCACATACCTCCTTCCCGCTCACGCACAATGTGGTCACACTGGTCGTCGTGGCCATGGTCCATTCAAAAAGTAACGACTTAAGGCTTAGTCACTTTAACGGTTTTATCGTACTTTAAATAGGTGACCCTTTGCTAATTAAATTGACAGAAATGCAACTAAATTTATTTTGAAACTTATTGATTTTAGAACAACGCAAGCAAGTGTTATTTCTTATTTCAAAATTAATTCTACTGTAAATAACCATAATAGTTCAAGAGTTATTTCGTTGTTATATTTATACAAACTAACTTGTATAAAATATTTAAAACGTGTATTTTAACCAATTATATAACATGCAAAACTAAATTCACAATCTTTGTTTGAATTTGAATTTTTATTAGATTTTACTTATTACCCGCATATATTATGTCCTTACATTTTTTAAGACATAGTTACTAAAAAAATCCTTTAAAGACTAATTTATATAGAAAAAACAAAGTTATATAACAGAATATGAGTATTCAAAATACCTGTACTTTGATGTGTTTACTATTAATTCAAAATGAATAATTAAACACTTACCTAATTAAGATCATAGATTTTTTAAAGAAAGTATTTTTATTATTGTTTAAACTTTCCTTATTTATTATAATTTGAATTCAAAATAAATAAACGTAAAAATGCAAGGATGAAACGAGTTTTAATTCAGCAATATATGTTTACTTGTAATTGTGATAATGATTTAGATTTAATTCTTTACTTAAAATCTCGTAAAAAAAACTGAAACGCATCTTACTTTCCAAAAAAAAAATCTTGATTCTGATATACACTACTTAACACTAAGTAAATTAACTTATGTTATTATTTAAAGAGACTTAATCCTAAGGCGTTAGCTTCTACAAAAATATTATACACATTTTTGAATGCTATGGAACTGTAAATATTCAAACATAAAATAACGGTCTTGAAATATGGATTTATCCTTTGAAAATTTTGCTTCGCTTACCGCAAGATTTCAAAAGGCTCTCTGGATTAGTTTTTACCTGCTCGATCGAGAATAGGGGACGTGACATGCATACCTATGGCCCATTGTTCCTTATCTATAATCTTCCCTTAAGCACTTTAGTTTACACCCTTGTATTGTGTGATTATTGCATTTCAAGTTTGTACACGATGTTCTCTGGCGGAGAACCTTTACCTTTCATGGAGACATCTTGTCATTTTTTGTTTTGTTTTCCACATATTTATGTTCATAATTTTAATCATTGAATATAAATAGAACGAATTGTCTTATAAAGCTAAATTTAAATAATAATAATCTTTGGTAAGGATATTATAAAAATAATCAAAGGAAAATTAAATAAGATGTTTTCCATATACTGACGTTTTCCTTGAATATATTCTAGTGATAATCCGGGCTATCCGGATATACAATACTATGTATAGGTTCCGCCTACTATATATAGGTATATTTAGGTTCCGTCTTGAATTTTCAATGTCATACAGGTTACAATAAATTCTAATAAAAAGTTAATTGTAAAAACGATATTATTAAACTGTTTTCATTCACAAAAATTATTTGTCTAATAAAAATACAACAAAATTAAATAGAGTGTACAACTGTACAGTTCATTCAACCAAGATAGTTCTTTTTAGAAAATGACTTCAGCAACAAATATAACGAATCGATAGACGACGTTCAAAGTTGAAGATGCGCATTTATTTTGTTTAAAAGTTTATCGTTCAAGCGTTATCGGTACGCATTTTGGCCGAACGCCAGCTCAGCAGCCTCGGCTAACAACTTTATTATGCATTACCCGGTGTCGTGTTAACCTAAATAAGCAACAGTTCACTTGCCAAGTTTCGGCTTTACATTTTCATTAGATGATGGCTCTGTCATCACGCGCACCCAATTAACAGCCTTGCGAGAAGTTTTTAATGGTGATCGAGACTGAAATAATAATTGGATAATGCGTGATTTGAATAACAGCTTAGTATAATCATTCCTAAATAGTATTACGAGCAGAGACGGCTTTGTCTCAATGACAACTTAATTTAAGTGACACAATTTAAAATAGGTATACAATATACATATTATAAATAAGAAAAATCTAAAATATACGTGACTACTATTCCGTTGGCGCAATGATACAAAGTGAGTTAAAAAGCCACGAAGGTCAATCTTGTGCGGCTGCTTCTCAATCTGACACTTGTGGGTTGCGCCATCTTGGCATTGGACGTTAAAACCTGGTGCTGCACTACAACAGATTTTGGTCCCGGGAATCTATTTCCTCTTGCATTTTGCTCTTCTTAACTTGTTTTGTTTACTTTAAGCACTTTCAAAAATAATTACGATTTTTATTGTATAAAAGGTCCATATTTGTTAATCTAATTGCTAATAACAATGAAGACGGGTTCAAGTACCTGTTATATCTTTATATATATAATTCTTCTGTGAGTGTGTATGTCACTGAACTTCTCTCAAACAACTGGACCGATTTTGATGAAATTTTTGGTGTGTGTTCAAGGGGATCTGGGAATGGTTTAGATTCATAAATCAGCCCGGCAGATGGCGCTGCAGTCGGTACTTCATACTTTGTTATATATCCTAATCGCTTGAAATAGGTATAATGCAAGACAAAGTCTGTGGGGTCCGCTAGTACTTTTTCTCATTCTGTGTCATGTTATACAAATTTGTTCCTAACGTAAAATATTGTGATTAAAACAATATTGTTCTAATTTGCTATTGAATAGTTCCTTAGTAAATGATTATTTTATCCCTTCATTAGATAATCTTGATATATTTTCTATGACATAGGCTTGCCGCTAGAGGCAATCTGTAACAAAGAGAACCGGTCAATCGTACCAAATTTTATTTCTAATATAAATTATTCAAATAAACAATTTTAGGCATACACTATTACATATTTCTCTCTTTTATTCGGTTATGAACTGTGATAGATATAGTTTTTTACTTTGTCACTTATCAATCGACTTCCCTTGAGAATTAATAAACTCTTATACGGAATCCTATACATACGAGAATATTCTTCAACGAACCATAAACATGTACTGCAAATAATGGAGAAATACAGGGAGTTTACTATTAGCCACTTTACATCGCTTTTATCGATTATGCCACAGCGTTTGACACAATATATCGCGAGGCTATTTGGAAAGTCCTTAAAACGCCACATTAACAAGAACTATGTAAGTGTGCTGAAAAATAGATATTTTTCAGGAGGGACCGTAAGCCAAACTATAGACAAGAAGTCCAGATATACTGAGGTGTCAGACAAGGTGATCCCCTCTCACCAAGCCGTTCATAATGATACTACAACAAATTTTCGAACACCGTAACTCGCAGTCCGGAGGGATAAGAGTTAACAAGGATCGACATACCTCATATTCGCGGACGATATTCTCTTATTCGGTGAAACAAGTAAGGAACTAAAAAAGATAATGATTAACTTTATTTATTTACAGCCCATGCATGGCCAAACTTAGACTAAATATAACATAAAACTAAAATAAAATACAAGTAAGATGTTTACAAAATCTTATCCCCTTCTACTATTACTCTCAAATTACAGAATACTACCCCCCTACACTTCCCAATACATCGCTCTCCGGAGAGTAACCGAGGAAGAAAGTGAAAAAGAAGGCCTTAAAGTGAACGATAACAAAACTAAAATAACGACAAACTGAGCGGTTGCTACAAACACTGCATTATTCCGTTAAGGTAAACCGCGCAGCAACCCAATGCATAATATGTAAAAAACTACATATTATGCATTGTTAAACAATTAACATTCCAAAAAATAAGAACTTGAGTTAGAGCGGCGAATTAACATGAGCTAGAAAAGGTTTTGGTCCCTGAAGGAAATCTTAAAAGGGGCAATTTCCGCTTCACCTAAAGAAAATTGTCTTGGACTTGTCTTACCTACTCTCACATACTGCTGCCAAACATGTACAATACTCGTATAACAAAAAAATAAAAACCAAACTAGTAGCTAGAAAGCAATGGAAAGAAGCTTACTAGAAATAAGAAAAATACATAAGAAAAGCGAGAAAAATCTGAAGAAGGCGTTTACCCGTGAAGAGGTTCCGATCGATTTTTTTTTTTTTTTTAAATTTATTTATTAGCCGAATACAAAGTCCATTGGCAGAGTTCCGATCGACGGTACTAAAGGTTGCTAGGATATAGGATAACAAGAAAAAAAATTTATAAAATGTAAAAACTGTATACTATTTTTTTGTAATGATTGGAATTTAATTATGAATCCGCTTGTGACATTTCAGTTAATATCCTTTCATCATTAATTTCCTGATAACTATCAGTTTACTTACTCCATTCGCAAATCCGATTCAATTGACACCTTGATAATCCAAATTGGCCCTCGGACGGCGGAGCTATGCTCAAATCTAATATGTAAAATTCTCGTGTCACGGTGTTTGTAATTAAACGGTTAGGTCTGCGAATCGGACAACGTCTATTTCACCCCCCCCCCCCCCTAAATGGTAATGTTAATTTTTATTTTTTAGAACAATATTTTTGTTTTTTTTTATGACACAGCATACAAAAATACATACAACCCTTAATTGACCTGTCTACCCCTATTTTTTATTATAGTAGATAGTTTTTTTTTATTGAACTATAAAAATGTTTCCTACAAATAATATACATGGCAAAACAACGTTTGCCGGGTCAGCTAGTACACTAATAACACGTCGAATTGAAAACCACAGAGTACATCGTGTTGTCGCGTGTCCAAGTTGGTAGTTAAGTCTCAGTGAGAACATTATCTTTATTTTTTGTCGTCCCTTGAGATTTCTTTCAGCAAATCTGAGGTCTTTGTAAAAATACGACAAGCTTTTAAAAGGTCGTATATATTTCGTTCAGCTGAAGCGTTAGATTAGGCGGATCTACGGCTCAAAAGATTTATGAAGGCAATACTAACTCCGAATAGAGTAAGTGGGCGCACCAATAGAATACGAGATATTATTTACAAGATGTATTCGTTTTAATACTAGCAATAAAACTAGAATGTTTTGTACGGAAATATTTAAAGATTGTTTACCGTACAAACATCCAATTTTTTCTGCATTGTGGATTCTAGTGTTTGAATCTCGAAATGAAAGAGCAATAGGAAATTCACATACCTACATACTTCTGTTTTAGTACTAGGTACTCTCGAAAATAAAACCTAGGTCCTCGCGATAATCGCACTTAGTATCATCTAGCTGAGCTACAGTGTAAGATGAGAATTGTACCAACTTAATAATACTAAGCACAACATGATCAATGACAGAAACAAGCAATAAATTACTTCCGTCCGTAGAATGAATATTTAAAACTCTACTAGAATAATAACAGAATGACCCATATTAATTACCTACATTACCCATTTCGAATTAACAACAATGTTTTTTAATATTCCAGAAATTTTTCATATTAATATTAAAACTGCGCTCTTTTCATTTCATTTGTTTGTGAATTAAATTTTGTTTCTATGATTAGTAAAGATTTAAATTGTAGCTGGGTAATCTGAATAGACAACTGAGTAGCTTAGATAATATAATTTAATGTATTGGGAGATTTAAGGTGAATATATTATTTAATTTAATTATTAAAAAAAATAGTTAAACACTTAAAACAATAGCAATTACCGCCAACCTCTCACATGAAAAACAAGACTAGTACACAAATAAAGAAGAAGTGGAAGATCACGACCAGAACCCTCCAAAGAAACACAATGGACAGGCCCACTAGGACAGAGAAGGTGAGGAAGACCAAATGCACGCTGGGCAGACGATATCATAAAAGTAGCAGGTACTCATTGGTTACGTGTGGCAGAGAATAGAGAGTACTGGTCTTCACTCTTCTCTGGCGGAGAACCTTTACCTTTCATGGAGAGGGCTCTTGCTAAAAAAATATTAAATTAGATATTGTTATTATGTTATGTCAATTACAACATCAACGTCAAATTAAATCAATGACTAATTAATTATTTATATGTTTTAAATGAAACTACAAAAATGTAATGGATTTGAATATATTATTATTACAATCAAATTATTTGTTAATCATAATATCATTAATTTTAATTTCTTTTCTAGTTTATTTTGCATGCACACTTTTAATGAAACTATACTATGGAATGCAAGAAATAAAAGGCTTTATTTTATGTTATTTATTTATTATTTTATTATGTCATTTAATTAAATGGAATTTTTCGTTAACTTTTTAAAGTTTCGTGTTGTTAAAATATCTAGTAAATATGTACAGTTTGTTTCAATATTTCTTATTACGTGCATAAATAAAGATGTTGAGTAGCCAGGTATAAAATCCGATAACCTATTACCAAAACAAATGAGCATAGTTTTAGGTACTTTATATTATATATTGTTACCGAAAAAATCCACCAATTTTCCTTTTTAGCGCACATTGTGATCAAAGGACGAGCGCCGAGGCGACAAATTCATATCTGCTTCATGGGATACATTATTTCGCCTTTTTGATAGGTCACGTTACAAGCCATATTTTAAAAAAATATTAAGTTTTTAGAAACTATGTATTTACATTTTACAAATAGAGCTTACATAGTATATGAACTTGAATCTTAAATCTTACAATTTGATTTAAGTTCTCATGGTGTCTGGCATAGTAAGTCGATAAACTTCTATTTAGAAAACTCGAACAATGGTTATCGAACGTTTATAAGCGCCATCGGTGTGGTATGTGTACCTTTTTTACCTTTGGAAGAACCTATTTTAACGTTTATCGGCTGTAGTGTCGGCGCCATTAGTGTGTTTTGTTTTATTTTAATTTTAAAATAGAAGAAGATCGTAAGTCGTACTATATCAAATTTTACTAAGCAAAGGCTTACATTTCGTGTGATCTGTGTGAGTTTTCGAAATATTCTATCCTCTATGAATAATTATAAAATTATTTGCTAATCCTTATATTATTCCAATATAATTTCGACTGATTTTAGAGTAAATCCAAACCGTATATACAGACAAAAAATACCTGATCATACCATATCGATCTTCGGATGCTGCCGGTGTCAATCGGCTCCAATAACCCGTTTATTTAATTATGATATAACTTAAGGCTTCCTGAGTTACACTACAGCACACATTCAATTACTTGAACTAAAGACGAAAAAAAAATAATCAATAGAATAAATACAAAAACACAAATTGAATATTTTTATCTGAATTAACTATAAGCATATTAACACCCTAAAAAGGTTATCATGTACATTATAATTAATGATTAAAGTTACGAACAACCCTTGCAAAGCTAATAATCCAAATTTTAATTATTATTTCATGAGGTCTGTTATCTCTGCGTGCAGGAATTGGGTTACAGGTTAATTAAATCTTTAGTGTCTAATTAGAGTTAATAATTGTAATGAGTCGTTAAGTCGTCTAAAATTTCCTTAAGAATGTCTTTTGTTAGCAAAATACTATTAAAGTTTATTTATATCAAAGACGTTATCTAAAAGTGGCTGCGTTTTGTTATGAAGAATTTCTGTAAAGCGAGCGTACGGTTGTAGAAGAGGGAAATTGAAAACAAAAAGTTTTTACTATAAAAACAATTTGCATAAGAAATGAAGAGCATCTGGTTTTTGCAGCTTGAAAGAATACCGCGCAATTAGTTTGCAGGAACATAAACGTAACGAATTTTATACGTTTTAGTTATGTTAGTAATAAACCAACAAATTGTCGACCACTTAACTTCATCTCGTCCAAGATACCAAAATAACTCGTAAGATTTTCAGAATTATCAAATACTCGCAATATCTATTACTAAGACAGTTTAATCTAATTTTTATCATCCAGCCCATCTTGCATTATTAATATTTTTTGTTCTTATTATACAAGTGATAAATTAGTTTTCTGTGCCTGACACACGCCATCGATTTCTTAGTTCCGAATACCCTTACGAGCGTACGAGCTAGTATTAACTGTTCACATACGTATATAGTCCATTGATGCACCACCCGTGATTCGAACGTACGACATCAGGGTTGAGAGATGCACGCTCAAGCCTTACGGCCAACACTGCTCATCATAAAACTTAAGGGCCTTCGAAGCTTGTAACATAAAAACTTTTATTATACAAAAATAAATCTCATAAAGGCTTACTACCAATTGGTAATTAAACGTAAAATCGTTAGTGAAACAAATTTTCCGTATACGAATTAATTCATACAGAACAAATTCAAATTCACACGTTTATTTCGTTTAATTTTACATGGAAACAGAATGCCTAATCATTTGTTATTCAACAGCGGTTAGCGCTCAATCTGCATTTGGCGTACCTTTTGAAAATTCAAATGAAACCAGATTCGCATTCATAACTTGTATAATCACACAACATAATTTTGGTAAACTGTATTGTATATGAAGTGTAATGTATAATCAAAAATTTATTTGCAACACAAAAATATACAACATTTACAATATTTCTTAACCTACAGTAGTAGTAGTAGTAATGATAATAATTAAAAATTGATAAATATAAAATTAAAGCAAATATAAAAAGTTTGGTCCCTGTGGCAGTTTACCTTTAATGCTGGCAGCATTTCCTCGCTGTATTGTGATACTTATTCGTTGAGCGAGGAAAGCACCAGCTCTGTGGTCACCGGAACTATCTACCAGGCGCTAACTTAAATCGTTAATAAGCGCATGTGCAATTGAACCCAACGACCCAATGGTCTCTACTCCAAAGGGAACTAAATCAAAGTGTAATGTATGTTACTATATTGTAACATGTATACAGTATAAGCTTAAGAGAATCTTGGCTTCTTTGAACGCGCTCAGGACGCGTTGAGCGCGAGTATGTCAGGAATTACTGGTTTGAAATATAAAATTGTGTTAGATAGGCATTTGAACAGACACGTAGTAGTGTAATTATCGACTTTTTGATTGTGTAGGATAAAATATTAAAATATTTAATTGGATATTTGATGGATATATTCGATTTGGAGATCGACACCAATTATGTACTGGAATTCCGGAGACATAAATTTTACATTTTATCATAAAAATTTTATATTTTGTACAGTGTGGCGCATACCGTCAACCAGAATATAAATTCAATATGCCGAGTCACAGCTGTTAACTGAATATTTTTAACAATTCTAAACACATTTACACTGAAATACGATATCTCAAGCAAAAACTTTGATACGTATTGTTTAGTCACAAAATAAAATGTTGTTTAAATGTTCGAAAGTATAATAAATAGTTAAACCTAAACCACTATTTTTAGCCACGATTTTTTTTCCTGAATTTATGATACTTAAACTTTTTAAATATTATAAGTTTAGACACAACTGAGAAATTTATTGAGCAACCAGATTTATTACAAAATAGTTTTTATAAGGTTGAATATGAATTCAAAAAAAACTTGACGCATATTAGAAGGAAGATATCCACGTTTCGTGATTTTGGAACCATAAAATGTATTTATAGTATTTTTTTCGAAAATAAATGACTACATAATAATACTAAAATTTAAGTATAAGTAAGTATTTTAAAGTATGGCTATAAGTATCATAAGACCTTTTTTTGGATCATCAAAAAGTTTAATACATGTCCTATTTAAATTCAAACAGAGAAACCGAAGAATACGCAGAAATTAATTAATACTTCTCACAGCTGTATATAATGTACACATATTTAGAAAATCAGTACGCAAATGTTTCAATTATGAAAACTGAAACTAATTTGCGCTGAGGCTGTGCGCCAGCAACAAGAGCTTGAACTTTTTAATTAGTTCACCAACTTTCAAAGAAACATTAAAGCCTCCAATTGGTACCACTCCATTTATCACTTGCAGTAAAACGTGTAATCTAAATATTGCAAATACTATGTGAGTTATAATTATTACCGCTCCGTTATTAACATTGTTCAATTTACCATGAGTAATAATAGATGACTGATTCAGTAAATTAGCTATTAGTAGTAGGAGTAGATAATGCATAGGTACTAGTATTATAAATTAGTGTGATGTATGATGTCTGATCTTAATAGTCCATTTATCGAGAAACGCTTTCACTCTAACATCACGCTACTAATAATAGGAACTGTATCTCAGTTACAGACACAGTTACATAAAAATATCGCAAAAATGGGAAAAATATTTCTTTTGATAAATGACGGAATTGTTTTTCTTTCAACTTCATAAAAAGTACACGACAATCGTCTCTCTTTGAAGGTTGCTGTAACCTTTTTTATCACAATTAAATTTGTTTAAAAGTAATTAACTAAATAAACTGTAAATATTAAAATAGCTTCGTAAATGATGAATTCATTTTCGAAGTTGCTTTTAAAACATGATATCAATCCTTCAATATGTATTTCTTCACAAGTAATTAGGTTTAAATAACTCTTGACATTATTTTATTTCAACGGCGAAATCATAGTTTTAAACTCCGCAACTAAATAATATATTATAAGCATTATGCACAAATGTGCACGAGTCTTAAATTAACGCGCGGAACGGCTACATATAGTAAAAAATTCATATTATGTTGCAGAAATATATTATAGTCACATGAAATTGAAATAAAAACGTGGCCTAGAAACCCTGGTATGCTTCAACGATTTGGTGTAAAAACGATTTTATAATAATACGTCCGATGGCTATACATTTTTCTAACATACCTATATTAAGCTTGTTGCTGTTTTCATTTAGCTTATACCTAAGTACATTTATCTATGGATTGAATAATATCATTATATTTCGATATTGTTTTTATAACAATAAAATATTCAGCAACTTATTATATAATGTGACACTCACCGACTACAATTTGTCCAAAACGTAAATATTATCAATGAAGAATTCCTTAGATATCTGTTCGTGATAAAAGTCTATCAAACGCTACAGAATCAAGGCTAAATCCATAGGCAACGTTGGAATTTAATCAAAGACGATCAAACCCCAAAATTCTAGTTTACGGGATACAATTGCCTGTTACGTACTGTTACTAACAAATTAAAAACATGCCATTCGCTGCAAGTAGTTAATAGGAAACTTGTCCTTATTTTATACCTTTTAGAGTATAATTTACTTAAAAGATATGTGATAAAAATACATTTTATTAATGTCTAATTAATAAGCAGGATTTGTTTTAAATAGGATTCCGGATTCCCGCATTTTGGTTAAGACCACAATTATTGGTTCAGTATTGTAGGCTGCATTGAATATAAGATAAATCATTTCTTTACTATAGATACCGTCCCTCTCTAACTATGTTCCTAAAAGAAAGCCACAAGTATCTCCTTTTATTTCTTAGTCTTATAATAGCAGTAACACCTTGACCGCTTTGCTTGCAGGGTAAACATTCGCAGAATGACATCCGCGGTTAAGAGTGTTTTCAGGAATCCTTCAATTACGTGTAGGTGTATGTGTGCGACTTTTCTTTCAGACAATGGAAAAGAAGTACATCATGATATTCAAGCTTCTATGGTACTTCTTACATCGTACTTACCTTTCTGCTTACTTTAGGTTTCTCGATTTGGATGACGCTGCAAATGACTTAGTATAATAAAATGGTGAAATTGAAACTGAAGTAGGTACGTATGTCTTCCACACTCCCTGCTACGTTATTCATGCGCCGGGTAATCTTCATGGTATGTTAGAAAGGCACAGGTGTCACCACTATTTAAAGAATAGGAACGAGTTATGCGAGTTGAAGAAATCGAAATAAGTTAGGTGAATATAAAGCAAAATAACAATAAAACTTAGTGGTTTTTCTAAGGTTCTCGATAAAAAAAATCTTTCAAATGCTGTTTATTTTATTACCTAAGACAGGCGTTTAAAAATATATACACATTTTTAGTTCTCGAGTTAATTTAAGAAAAATGCATACCAATTGTCGTTTTAATTGCGGTAGTTGCCAGTTGCTACCAATAAGTGTTGGGCATCAGATGTTAATTATTACAACCGATTGGACTTTTAATTAACCCTAGAAAGATAATCATATTTTGTAATACGGAAAAGATAATCATGCGTAAAATTTACGCAAGAATTTGAATTAGTTGTAGGTCTAGGTTTAATAGTTTATTTTAATGAATTGTATGTTATTATATATACACATATATTAGAATTATTAATACTGCAGATAATTTTTTAAACTCCTTTATTTTTACTTAAAAAGAAAGAAAACTTTAAACGTGGTCCGCTACTTCACTGTCGGTGTCCTCACACGGAAGCTCGTCATCACTTTGCATAAGAGCGGCCAGGATTTCGTGTTCGTTTACATTGATACTCCCCATTGTGATATATATTTGCCTCAATATCTTTAAAAATGAAATTATAATAGTTATGATATAAAGTATACATAACATAACAGTACTAAAACTGTCATATAAGCCAAAATCATAAAAGTCACGATAAAGATAATCATGCGTAATTTTGACTCACGAGGTCGTTATATTTCAAAATCGGTGGCACTTACCTTATTGACACTTACGTCACGCGGCAGCTCCCAACGACGAATGAAATGTCCTAAACGCACAGCTATGGATTCGCGCTAATTAGAAAGATAGAGCAATTATTCGAAAACGCATGCGTAAATTTTACGCAGACTATCTTTCCAGGGTTAAACATTAACTCCCGGTCGGAATTGGTGTGATTTTAAATGCTCTTTTTAATCCGTTTAATATATGGCCATCAATAAAATAATATCAGTTTAAAAGTAGAGATATGAAACCTTTTCATTTTTTACATCTATAATATTTGTAGTCCTCTATTTCCAATATAATCTTATGTACTGATTAATAAAGGGCTAGATTATTTATTGTGATAAGATTAACAACTGATTTAACTGCCCTTGAAACTCGGTTCAAAACAATCACACAGTTTGTGATGGATATATATATATATAATCCATCACTTATTATAACTTGAGCTGTGTGTAGTAAAGAAATGTTTCCACCGGCTCTGAAACATTAGATTTGCAATAGTCAACGAAATATATATGTCTAATCCTCGAAGTTTAACTAAATGAGTGCGACTGTTATTTGACAAAGTTGATGAACCCTATAATTCACGTAATACGTTATACAGACCATGTCAAATAGGTCAAGCCGTCTAAGTCTAATGTTATGTCCGTGAGTCAGCGTTAAAAGATTACAAAGTGCTGGGAGCGGCATCTTATTTTAAACATATTCGACCCAATGAAAAATCAAAACGCCTGACGATTTCTATAAACTGTTATTTTTCTTAAACGTACTTCCTATTATATAATATACGTCTTATACAAATAGATACGAGTATGTACTAGTTTACATGAAGATATCGAGAAAATGTGTATTTATTATTGATACAAAATAATTAGTTTGTTTAATATTGCATTTAACAAGTACATTACATGATTATTCAAATCAATTTATGTATTAAAATTACAATACTCTGTAATAAATCTTCGCCTGATGATCCGTTTTGCCTGGTTTTAATTCAACCATTTTGTTTAATATAATAAAAGAGTTTTTCTATAAAATACTTATTCTTTAAAAACTAAATTTTAATAACATTATCGTTACAAATATGTCACAATTCCTAAATATGTGTGTTGTGTATGTTTTCATGTTATCAAACCGGGTCTAGTCCAAGAAAGCAATTAAAAGATTAAAGGGAGCATAAGCTAGTCGATAAATCTGAAAAAAAAAAATTGTTTGAGCATATTTCATACAAATAATATGTCATGTTACTAGCATAACAAACGTAATTTAAAAAACAATGTTTGTCTGTGATTAGTGCTACAGATTTTAGATAATACAAAAAATACCTGCTACACTGATGAGGACTAGTTTATATAAAAATAACAATTATTAAGACCTCTATTTATTTGTACGTATAAGAAATATAGAAATCATCTTTAAAATTTCGATACAGAACTATTGAAGCACACTCCTTATTTGTACGATACACAAGAAATTTTGTCGGTTATTCGCACATTAACAGGCGACGGTGAACGGTGGTGCATTCTTAAAAAAATCTTTCTCGTTGAGAGGGCTCTCTTGGGTGACATTGTTGAGCCACGTCAACCAAACATAATTATGTCTAGCTGGATCTGCGTCTATGTTTAATTTGGTTGGGCCTCGTCTAACTATTTGAGACCAGAGAGAATTCAGGCGCATAGTCATCTTGGAAACGATTTTCTGCCCTCGAAGCCATAAGTCGTGACTCTCTGCTGGATCCTTTTTAAGGTTGTAGAGGCAACCGCGGGCTATAATGATATAAATAATGTTACATCTATTATCAGATAACGATACAGAAAAATAGACATAAATAATCAATAATTACGTCATATGTACTTGTTAATTGATACATGAACACACATTGCCAGAAGGCTCGTGAGTGCGTTGCCGGCCTTTGAAAAATATATTCTCTCTCTAAAAATGTATTGTTGTGTATTGTAGTCATTGTAATTTAGCCTAATGAATTGTTATACAAATGGTATTATGGTAAAATTCATCTGCTTAAGAACCGCGTCGGTAAAGTAGGTCAACTGAACTGAATCACTGAGTGCACTGGGGTCTTGAGTTCGATTTCCAGAAAAATAACAGAAACTTACCCAATAGAGAATTACATGACTGCGTTTTAAGAAAAATCGTAATTGCTTAATAGTAATAGGTAAATAAAATAAAAGGAAGTATGAGTACTTACTTGGTGTTGGTATACAAGGGACTTGATCTTTAACCGTGTCTATTTGCTTCACCACAGCCGCTTTCCTCGTAGCGATAACGTCCCCATAGTCGTAAGTAATTCCTAAAGTTGAAAACACCTTACCAACTTCAGACGACGCCAACGAGTCGTAAAAATCTGGCGGCGTTTCTTTATTTGCCAAGAATTCAGCTCCATAGTAAGCGCTCGCAATTCCGGTGAAATTTCCAATTAATAGTTTGTAATCACCCATGCGTAAAGCTGCGTATCCATTATCTCTATCTTCAACACTAACCAACACTTCTTTTCTTGGAGATTGTTGTCCTTGTAATATTGAAGGCCATTGGTTAATTCCGTCAATTTTTTCATCAAACTTTCTGCCAGCAGCTGCGAGTAATGTCGGCATCCAATCAGAAATATGCATAAGACCATCCCAAACGTTTGGTTTCAAGCCCGCATGCCAAATGAAGGCTGGAACTCTTACCCCTCCCTCCCAGGGAGATTGTTTCCGGCCCCTAAAGGGCAAATTGACTCCCCAATTACTGTACATTCCTGTAGTGGGTGCACCATTATCAGACACGAATACGATAAGTGTATTATGAAGAATGCCCTTATCAGCCAACGCCCGGACAAGACGTCCCACACTGTAGTCAAGATGTCGCACAACCTCTGAAATGTCATATGGAATCAGACTGCAATCATTTAATGAAGTTGTCATACTTGAATATACTACGATTGGACTTTCTGCAAAAACATAATTATTTACACTAATATTATAAAGACCAAAGATTTGATCGGTAGTTTCCATTGAATAGGCTTCATAATTATTGGACTGATTTGAATAATTCTTTCCACGGTTAGATAAACATAGGCCTTACCTGCATAAAGTCGTCTATCTGAGTTAGCAACGTGTCTGCTGCCAAGCTTTTTGTATAGAGGTGGTTGCAAAGCTCCGCCAGTATTACCCGCGTGTGGCGCACACGAAGTATAGTGAAGAAAGAGTGGTGTGGACGAATTATGGCCAAATATAACTGAAATAGAATATAATTGTTTATTTACACTCAAGTATATATATAGTATTTACAATTTTCTTTACTTACAAAGTAATAGTAGAAATAATTAAAAGTAGTTGAAATGAAAATCAAAACAAATTTAAAAAGTTCGGTCCCTGTGGCAGTGTACCTTTAACGCTGGCAGCATTACCTCGCTGTAATAATATGTATATTTAAAATACCATAATTGTGGACTTTATTAAGCGAGCGGTGTGTTATAACAATATGAATATCACAGATAAATGCGAATTTTAATGTTCTTATACATTATAATTTAATGCAATGATAATATTACAAATACGATTTATTTTTTTATAAATATTTAAAATTTACAGACTAAACAGTGCAATAAATAAGTCGATAGAGATAATCCTAAACTGCTTTATTTTCGTTTACGAATTGAATTTAAAACTGGTAAGTGTTATAAGGCAAAATATAAAAATGTTAATCCTAGTTAATACTGCTAGTATCGATAATATATTATCATTAATAATTATAAAAAATATTAACTTTTTTACTTATTTGTTATTTATTCTAGTTTTATTTACGATTAAAATTCTACACTTCTAGTCAGACATCGGAAATATAACAATTATTTACACAGCCGCTTTTATAATTGCTATATATTTTACATTATAAATTAACGCTATTAATTTATTTCCTAAGCTGTTAACAAATGCATTACTATATTTCAGTGATTTATTAACTTGTTTACTTACTTTCAACAGCTCTGTCTGTTAGAGCGTCCACAACATATCGCTCTTCAGTTATTTGAGGTATATCGTTGTCGAATAAATCCAAACCAAACAAAAGTGTACCGTCAGGCCACTGAAATGATAAGATATTTACTAAAAAAACTTTCATGAAATATTGTTATTATGGCAATACTTACTTTACGAAATAATAGTTAGCGATAAATACTTTCGATGCGTTTTAATACATCGGGTTAAAACATAAACGGTTGTGAAATTATTTTAGATAGTTTTTAATGATTCCAACTTTAAAAGTTATGAAACATACTGATTAGTCACCTTCTCTACATTATGGTGTGACAAATAATCGATGAATCCTCCGCGCAGTCCATAATGGCTATCATAACCTCGATACTGTGGCAAAAATTGTTTGCTCGCCATTCCAAGATGCCATTTCCCAACCAAATGCGTATCATATCCTATATCCTTCAAATGAGCCGGCAACAGCTTCTCAGTCAGTGGAATACCTCGATCTTCTGAGTTGTACAAAGGAAAACCCTGCATTCCTAAAACATACGCTTTCAAAATAATTTTCTGCTACGTTGTTGATAAAGATAAACTATTTAGCGTAACCAGGTACAAAGGCAAAGAAGAAATTCTTTAATCGTAGTTGTATGTTTTAATAACTTTTTAAATGTAGATTTTTGCTGTGTTTTATATTTCCATAATTTATAACAAATTCATTATTTGAATTAAATATGACTTTGCACAGGCGAGAAACCGATTGATCGCTGGGGCTTATTTTTATTTACCTCTGTGCCTAAGAGTACCTGAATTTGGGAAAATACTTGAATGCCGGCATCGCACTTGCGAGCCTTTTGGTAGTGTGTGTCCATGGGCGGTGGTATACACTTAACATCAGATGAGCCTCTTGCCCGTTTGCCCCCTGTACTATAAAAAAAGACGCAAACACAGATGTCGCCTTAGATATTACGACAGACGTAGACAGCCTGCCGTATATGCTAGTGAGGTTTTAGGGACTTTATGCGTAGGCTTTCATGATTAATATTTAACATACCAGTTCTCATAGGATATTTTCCTGTGAGTAGCGCGGTCCTAGCAGGTGTACATATTGCTTCGCTGTAAAATGGTACCACGAGTGGCGAGAGCGTCAAGGTTAGGTGTGGAGATTTGGTCCGAGCCGTGATATGAAACATCATTGTGGCCCTAAAATAGAAGAAGTAGTGAAAGGCGTATACGGATACAATGTTAACTGTGGTACGTTTACAATGATAAACAATAAATGTATGTAAAGTGAACACGTCATTAAGTCCTGAAACAAAGCATATTTTAATTTAAAATTTACTTAAAAATGTCCTCACAAACATTCTATACTATATTATAGTATTAATTATAGATGAAAAGTTTCTTTTACTATATGTTTGTAACCAATAAACTACCTACAAGACCAATTTCAAAAAATCTTTTATACATAATGTAGAGTAGAATAGAGAATGGTGTACGTGGTCTATATTTATTTCCAAAATATTTGAAAATAATTTTTAATTGATATATATTTTGAATGCTCTCGGGATAGGATATTATAATACATACTTTAATATTATCATTAACATCTATCTAATTCAATTCTAATTCAATAATCAACAGAAGTGACATTATAGGAAAATAATTCCTAAGGCGTGGGTTTTGAAGTCCAAATGTTTTTTTTTTCAGAATTTATTTTTTTTAAATGTAACACATACATACGTCTAAAACAAAATATCAATTTAATTTCTAACTATTGCTATGTACGTTAAGAATAATTTAAATACTTTTCACATAGCATATATATTAGCTAGATAACAACTTTATTAGAAATATCACGATAATCCATTTAAATTATATAAAAATGCACAGTTTAGTTTAGTCTATGCGAGTAAAGCTGTTTGTAGATACGCCCATTGCAAGAGCGTTTGCTAACTAGGCATTTTACCTTAATATGTATAAAAGGGACCAGTTATTAATTGGTAATTTGTTAATTGGTTGGTAATTTTTTAATAACTTAAAATTATATTAAATAAATACGTTCTCAATTGTTATTTTCCATTGGAGTCATATTATTTAATTCTTAATAATAGTCAAACGTAGAATATATAGGATATTGTTTATCCAGCCCTTTATCAAGAAAGCAGGTATAAACATGACTGCTTGACTTTTTTTAACAAAAAAATTAGTTGAAAATTTAAATTCCTCGATCTTATGTCACAATCAAATTTCGTGGTAATTAGAATATAGAGAATCAACCACAAAGCACAATATACTTTGATACCTTTACTTTCATGTTTAGATCTGAAACTAATTCGTTTCCCTAAATGGTCCAAAAGTCATATTTGCAAGACTTGCATTTTATAAGCAATTATTGACTGTTATTTAACTTGCGGAATATTTACGTGCATGTAAGATTTTACATTTATATACATTTTTTTTTACATTAAATAATTGACGTTCTGCTAATAAAAATGTATTAGTAGTAGTTTTACCAATACGTAAAACCCGAGTTTTAGAATATATTTTGCAAAATACTTAGCCATAAAGAAAAGGCACTAGGTATATGTATAGTACGCTATTATGCTATAATTCCTGTCCTTATTGTTTCTTCACTAAATATACATATACAATCAACATTTATAATTAACTAGCTGACCTGGCTAACTTCGTTCCGCCCTACAACCTTATAATATCATTGTAACTTTAATTTAACTTATTTTAGGATTTCATTAATGTTAAGTATTACATTAATACAATTTTTTTGCAAATACAGAAATGTTTTATTGCTTGCCATTGCGAAAGAAGAATGGCAGTTTTACACATTAGGCTGCTGCCTCGAATTTCGCGGGCAGCGGGGCGGCAGCGGCTGCGGCGCGGGAGCGGCTGCGGCGCGGGAGCGGCTGCGGCGCGGGAGCGAGGCGGCCAACGCATACCTGTTCTCCAAACCAGCGGGCAGATCGCGCGGCACTATAGCGGTGTAGTGTTGTGTTCGTGGTTGTGTAGTCGAGATATTTGTTTTTATTCGCGAACGAAATGTCTAAAAAACGGCGACAACATCTTTTTGATTCAAATTTATTCCTAACGCTCGATTTATTGTGGGCAAAAATATGTTATATGCAAAAATATAGTTCCATATGGGTCTCCTTTCAAAGATTTCTGAAATAATTTGCTCTTGCACGTCCGAGGTATTTTGATACGTCACAAAAAATATGTACAGCACTATACTACAATGCATACGCGCAACGCGGGCGGTCACCGCTTGACTGGATTGCGCCGCTCGTTACCCGCCCCCGCGCCGCTGCCACGCCGCTGTTTTCGAGAACCGGTCCATTTGATTGTACGCATAATATCCTGCCGCTCCCGCGCTGCGCCCGCCGCCGCCCCGCTGCCCGCAAAATTCGAGGCAGCAGCCTATGGCATCTTCTCTCTAGCGTCAATATGGCGATACTGCATGTTAAGCACTTTCTGATATCCAACATCTTTTGATCAGCATGGTTATGCATCTCCTCATTCACCTCAAGATCGGAATTTCGTGAACTGACACGAATTCGACGTAAAATGATGCGTAGTTTTGTCAACAGATGGCACCATATGGTTTTTGCATTCGTAAAATTAATTAATTAATTTATTGTTATTCGATTACTTATCCGATATTTTGTTGCTTATTCTGCTATTCGGGACGGAAACAAATCCAACAAATCAAAAACCATTTCAATCGGTCCAGCCGTTCTCGAGTTATAAGTGTTGTAACAAACACGACTTTCTTTTATATATATAGATTAACACTATTTCTACTTTTTTTCTTTTACTGAGTGTCGGTTTTAAGACAATACTACTAAAACAGTTTTTACACAATTTTCTATTTTGCTGATAGTACCAAAAGTGGTAATTTAACTTATGAGTCGTCCATTCTATTAATTCAATTTCAATTTACCATAGAAAATATAAATGTTATTTTTATTTCTTAAACAAAAGTGGTTTTAAATATGTAAAGTAATGCTTTTCGTGAATTAATAACATCACGTAGTTTATTATATCATTAAAATAATAAAATGCATTATAATCTTGATAAAATATTGTAAACGATTAAGCAATAAAGGGCTTAAATTATTGTAAGCTTATTCACGCTATTATATAAAATTAATACCTAATATTTGTATGCGAGATAATATTTCGTAGAAGTAGTAGGAATTTTGCCACACCATTTAAATTTTTTTACCAATTTCTATCTATGTGCGCAATAAAAATTTGCTCATACGGTTAAGGAACACGTTTTAGAATCAAAATCGCAGAGGCCAGATCTCCTACAATCTGAGACCAACCCATATTTGGGTTTATTGTATTAATATTATTTACAACCAATATTTCCTTCAGCCTTCCTTATATTTTCCTAGCCACAATATTTCGTTACGATATAATAGTTTAATAAGAAAATAAATCCCATGTTACTTACCATATCATCAGCCATTATAAAAAGTATATGTGGTGGGCTAACATCGTTCGCTGACACCGATATAATCCCCAAAAGCAGCCACCATTGCCTGCAAACTCACATTATTTAATAAAAAAGTGTGTGTGTGTCAGCTACGACGCACGATTGGAGTTTACTACTTACGAACGATAAAATGGCGATAATGTTCTGTGGCTGTCGAAGATATTTTCATACTAAAGGTGGTAAGAATATATGTTTTTATAATATACATGTTTGTAGTAGTAATAAAACGTACCTATATCATCTATGCCCAAATACGATTTTCTTTCTGTGACCAAAGTTACCTTTATAGTAAGGTAAGAATAAGAATGAACAATCTTTTTAGTTTTAATTTCACTGACCATTACTATTGACAAAACTCTATGGCACGCTAGACACTCTACTTTTATTTTTTACACCTGTCAACACTGACAATTTTGTAACGTGGCTGTCAAAACGTGAATTCAAAATAGAAAAGTCTGTGTAATGTAATGTAATCTCATTCTTTTACACGTTCAATCCTACAGATTTATATGTTTGTCTCTTTCTACATAACGCCTCAACTTTTCGTGTTACACTTGATTTTACTCCTCATAAAATTTCCGTACCGGGCCTTATAACTCAAATCGTTTCTTAAGGAGTAAACTCCAAAAGATTGTTCATTCTTATTCTTCTCTTACTATAAAGGTAATATTTTGGTCACAGAAAGAAAATCCTATTTGGGCGTAGATGATGTAGGTACGTTTTATTGCTACTACAAACATTTATATTATAAAAACATATATTCTTACCACCTTTAGTAGGAAAATATGGTCGACAGCCACAGAACATTATCGCCATTTTATCGTTCGTATGGAGGAAACTCCAATCGTGCGTCGTAGCTGACACACAAATACTTTTTTTTTTATTTAATGAAATTGAAAAACTATAAAAACGAATAGTTTAAATCTCACAAATGTCAGTATTACTTTCTTAAGTGAAACAAATCATTTCCTTAAGCTTTTATAATTATTAAAATTAAAACAAGAATACTCACCAAAATGATGTTTGAATAAACATATTTCTTTAATCTATTAATGGCACATAATTACAAAAAACCCAATTTATTTCGCCGATAATTTCAAGACCGGCTTGCACAGCAGCTGAACGGATACAAAAGTAAGGAAAACTGCGAAAGTCCTACTACAATCGCAAAATTATTATGATTAAATTAATATACGCTATTGTTATTAGTCTCTCTATAAAAATATAAATTCTTTAATAAGTTGGCGATAGTTTTCACCTGGAAAACGTTTTGGTCCCTGAAGGAAATCTTAAAAGGGCAATTTCCACTTCACCTAAAGAAAATTGTTTGGACACTTGTATCTTACCTAATCTACGTACGGCTGCCAAACATGGACATACAACACAAACATAAAAACGGAACTATTGGCATGCCAGAAGGCAGAAGGCAGAAGCCAGAAGTGGCAAAGAGCGGGGCATATAGCAAGAAACGCAGATAAAATGTGGACTTTAAATACAACTGTATGGGAAGGACCAAAGGGAAGAAGGAGAAGAAGGCGCCCCAAAAAAGGTGGATAGAAGAAATAGAAGCGGTAGAGGGAAGCGAATGCAGAAAGAAAGCCGGACAGAGTCAGTTGGAAAAAGCTGGAGAAGCCCTTTACCCGTGAAGGGGTTCCGATCGACGGTACTGAAGGTTGGCAACCTTATAATATACTAACAAATTAAAAACATGCCATTCGCTGCAAGTAGTTAGAGTAGAATTTACTTAATGAGATATGTGATAAAATACAAGTTAATTATAAAAGAATCTAGAAGTCTTATTAATAGCATGATTTGTTTTAAATAGGATTCCCGCGTTTTGGAATGGACCACAACTAAACGACTATACAATTTATTACTAATTATTGGTTCGGCTTTATACGCTGTATCGAATATGTGGTAAATCATTTCTTTACTATAGATAACCTACCTCTCTAACTACGTTACTAAAAGAAAGCCAGAAGTATCTCCTTTTATTTCTTAGTCTTATAAAAGCAGTAACATCTTGACCGCTTTGCTTGTAGGGTGAACATTCGCAGAATGACATCCTAGATCAAGAGTGTTTTCAGGAATCCTTGAATTACGTGTTACGAATTACGCATACACCGCGAATGCGATCTTTTCTTTCAGACAATGGAAAAGAAGTACATCATGATATTCAAGCTTCTATGGTACTTCTTACATCGTACTTAGCTTTCTGCTTACTTTAGGTTTGTCGATTTGGATGACGCTGCAAATATATACATAATATATATAATAAAATGGTGAAATTGAAACTGAAGTATGTCTTCCACACTCCCTGCTACGTTATTCATGCGCCGGGTAATTTTCATGGTATGTTAGATAGGCACAGGTGTCACCACTATTTAAAGAATAGGAACGAGTAATGCGAGTTGAAAATATCGAAATGACACTATCAATAACTTAGTGTTTTTGAAAAATATCTTTCAAATGCCGGTTATTTTATTACCTAAGGCAGGCGTTTAAAAATATATACACATTTTTAGTACTCTACACAAATATATACACATTTTTAGTACATACACGTTTTAATTCCGGTAGTTGTTGTAGGTAACTAAATGAGTGCGACTGTTATTTGACAAAGTTGATGAACCCTATAATTCACGTTATACGTTATAAGACAGACCATGTCAAATAGGTCAAGCCGTCTACGCCTAATGTTATGTCAGTGAGTCAGCGATAAAAGATTGCAAAGTGCTGGGAGCGGATACTATTTTAAACATATTCGACGCAATGAAAAATCAAACGCCTGACGAATTTTATATACTGTAACTTTTGTTAAACGAGTATGTACTAGTTTACATGAGGATTACGAGAATATGTATATTTATTATGGATACAAAAAAAAATTAGTTTGTTTAATATTACATTACAAGTACATTACACAATTATTCAAATCAATAGCAATTAAAATTACAATACTCTGTAATAAATCTTCGCCTGATGATCCGTTTTGCCTGGACTTAATTCAACCATTTTGTTTAATATAATCAAAAGAGTTTTCATATGAAATACTTATTCTTTTAAAATTATATTTTGATAATTTTGTCGTTCCAAATACATATGTAACGATTCCTAAATACGTTGGTTATATGCATGTTATCAAAATGGGTTTAGTTTAAGACAGAAATTAAAAAAATGAAAGAGAGCATAAGCTTGTCAATAAATATGAAAAAAATACATTTTGAGCATAATTCATACAAGTAATGTGTCATGTAACAAACGTAATTTTAAAAATAATTTCACGTTTAAGGCATAATTTTTAAAAGTACTTTGATTAGTGCTACAGATTTTAGATAATACAAAAAATGCCTGCTACACTGATGATGACTAGTTTATATAAAAATAACAATTATTATGACCTCTATTTATTTTTACGTATAAGAAATATAGAAATATATGAACTATTTTCGCGATTGTATCGTAGGTCATCTTTAAAATTTCGATACAGAACTATTGAAGCACACTCCTTATTTGTACGACACACAAGAAATTATGTCAGTTATTCGCACATTAACAGCCGACGGTGAACGGTGGTGCATCCTTAAAAAAATCTTTCCCGTTGAGAGGGCTCTCTTGGGTGACATTGTTGAGCCACGTCAACCAAACATAGTTATGTCTAGCTGGATCTGCGTCTATGTTTAATTTGGTTGGGCCTCGTCTAACTATTTGAGACCAGAGAAAATTCAGGCGCATAGTCATCAAGTAAACGATTCTCGGCCCTTGAAGCCATATGTCGTGACTCTCTGCTGGATCCTTTTTAAGGTTGTAGAGGCAACCGCGGGCTATAATGATATAAATATTAATGTTAAATATCTATTATTAGATAACGATACAGAAAAATAGACATAAAAATAATAAATAATTACGTCGTATGTATAGGAGGCAAACGGGCTGGAGGCTCACCTCATGTTAATTGATATATGGACATTGCCAGAAGGCTCGTGTAAATTTAAGGAAGTACGAGTACTTACTTGGTGTTGGTATACAAGGGACTTGATCTTTAACCGTGTCTATTTGCTTCACCACTGCCGCTTTCCTCGTAGCGATAACGTCCCCATAGTCGTAAGTAATTCCTAAAGTTGAAAACACCTTAGCAACTTCAGACGACGCCAACGAGTCGTAAAAATCTGGCGGCGTTTCTTTATTTGCCAAGAATTCAGCTCCATAGTAAGCGTTCCCAACTCCGGTGAAATTTCCAATTAATAGTTTGTAATCACCCATGCGTAAAGCTGCGTATCCATTATCTCTATCTTCAACAGTAACCAACACATATTTTCTTGGAGATTGTTGTCCTTGTAATATTGAAGGCCATTGGTTAATTCCGTCAATTTTTTCATCGAACTTCTTTCTACCAGCAGCTGCGAGTAATGTCGGCATCCAATCAGAAATATGCATAAGACCATCCCAAACGTTTGGCTTCAAGCCCGCATGCCAAATGAAGGCTGGAACTCTTACCCCTCCCTCCCAGGGAGTTTGTTTCCGGCCCCTAAAGGGCAAATTGACTCCCCAATTACTGTACATTCCTGTAGTGGGAGCACCATTATCAGACACGAATACGATAAGCGTATTATGAAGAATGCCTTTATCAGCCAACGCCCGGACAAGACGTCCCACACTGTAGTCAAGATGTCGCACAACCTCTGAAATGTCATATAGAATCAGACTGCAATCATTTAATGAAGTTGTCATACTTGAATATACTAGGATTGTAGTTTCTGCAAAAACCTAATTATCTACACTAATATTATAAAGACCAAAGATTTGATCGTTTGTTTCCATTGAATAGGCTTCATAATTATTGGACTGATTTGAATAATTCTTTCCACGGTTAGATAAACATAGGCCTTACCTGCATAAAGTCGTCTATCTGAGTTAGCAACGTGTCTGCTGCCAAGCTTTTTGTATAGAGGTGGTTGCAAAGCTCCTCCAGCATTACCCGCGTGTGGCGCACACGAAGTATAGTGAAGAAAGAGTGGCGTGGACGAATTATGGCCAAATATAACTGAAATAAAATGTGTATAAAATACCATAATTGTGGAGTTTGTTAAGCGAGCAGCGTGTTATAACTATATTAATATCACAGATACATTTTGAAGTTTTTTTTTTAATACATTACAATATTACCAATACGATTTGTTTTTTTTCAATAAATATTTAAAGTTGCCAGACTGAATAGACGAATAATTCGATAGAAATAATCCTAAACTGCTTTTTTAATTGATTGATTGATTGACATCGCAAATAGGGTAGACCGAGGCGAATCGGATCACAGGGCGAATCGGATCAAAATTAGAAATGTGTTGATAATTCAAATATCACATTCACATAGAACGCACTCAACCGGCGTTTTGTGTCTCTCCATTTACTGAGCACCTCCCGACATAAGCAGTATTTCGATCGCGCTTGTGGATCAGTGGCAATGCCGCTCGTCAGACACTCGGTTTTTTGTGTGTCGCAATTTGGCGCTCATCTAAGGTTACGTACGAGCTAACATAAAAAAAGGACCATAATATATATGTGAATTATGTGCCAATAATTAAAATTGATCTTATTATTATATATTTTTACTGATTCTAAAGGTATTTAACACTATACCTTAAAATTTTGTTATATTTTGTGCACGATCCGATTCACCCCGAGAGTTGGGGCGAATCGGATATTTTCCTTTTTTTAGTTTTTAATAGCTAATTAAGAGAATATATGTATGATTTAAGTTTTCAAATATTTATTTCATAGGTAATTGTTACTTCTTACGATTTTATCAATAAAAATAACATTATATAGCACTTTAGTATGATTTACTCAACCTCAAAGAAAAAGTGATCCGATTCGCCTCGGTCTACTATATAACAATTATGTACACAGCCGCTTTTATAATTGCTATATATTTCACATTATAAATCTACGCTATTAATTTATTTCCAAAGCTGTTAACAAAGTTGTTGCTGTATTTTAGTGATTTATAAACTTGGTTACTTACTTTCAATAGCTCTGTCTGTTAGAGCGTCCACAACATATCGCTCTTCAGTTATTTGAGGTATATCGTTGTCGAAGAAATCCAAACCAAACAGTAGTGTACCGTCAGGCCCCTGAAATGATAATATAGTGAATGTGAACTAATATACAAACACTAATATACTAACTAAATAGTAGTTAGCCATAAATATGTACATTCAATGTATGGCGGACTATTAGAATAGTTATTAAACATATTGACTATTCACCGGCTGCACACTATGGTATGACAAATAATCGACGCCTCCCCCGCGCAATCCATAATGGCTGTCATAACCTCGATACTGTGGCAAAA
This sequence comes from Pieris melete, assembly GCA_963693345.1. Classification (NCBI taxonomy): domain Eukaryota; kingdom Metazoa; phylum Arthropoda; class Insecta; order Lepidoptera; family Pieridae; genus Pieris; species Pieris melete. The sequence goes on along the minus strand of CAVNZK010000006.1, from coordinate 3,114,326 downwards.
GTTCTTTGCTCGCCATTCCAAGATGCCATTTCCCAACCAAATGCGTATCATATCCTATATCCTTCAAATGAGCCGGCAACAGCTTCTCAGTCAGTGGAATTCCTCGATCTTCTGAGTTGGCCAAAGGAGCACCCTGCATTCCTAAAACATACGCTTTCAAAATAATTTTCTGCTATTTTGTTGATACAGATAAACTATTTTACGTTAAGCACGTACAAAGGCAAAGAAAAAATTCTTTAACAGTTGTTGTAGTTTTTAACAAGTCTTACCATTGTCTGGTAGATTATTGCTGTGTTTTATATTTACAGAATTTCTAAAAAATTAATTATTTGAATTTATACACTTAACAACAGATCCTGCCCGTTTGCCCCCTTTACTATAAAAAAAAGTTAGCTTAGACAAACATAGATGTCGTCTTAGATATTAAAACAGACGTAGACAGTCTGCCGTATATGCTAGTGAGGCTTTTAGGGACTTTATGCGTAGGCTTTCATGATTAATATGTGACATACCAGTTCTCATGGGGTATTTTCCTGTGAGTAGCGCGGTCCTAGCAGGTGTACATATTGCTTCGCTGTAGTACTGCTTTAAAATTGTACCACGAGTGGCGAGAGCGTCAAGGTTAGGTGTGGAGATTTGGTCCGAGCCGTGATATGAAACATCATTGTGGCCCTAAAATAGAAAAAGTAGTAGAAGAATAGAAGAAACGCGAGTACGGATATAATGTTAACTGTAGTATGTTTGCTAGTGTAGTAATCTCTTCGGACAAAGCTCTTCGTATAATTATGATAGAACTTCACTTACGGGTAAGTTCGTTTAATCATCAATTATATTATGGAATATGGCGTAGAGCGAGTACCGACATAGGTACTGGATTCCATTTCCGATGAAACTTTAAATACTCTAGTAACAGGCAGTTATAAAATGTATCTAGAAAGCAGGTGTAAACATGATTGCTCCATATCCCAGGTTACGGGACTTAATTACAACATAGTGTTTTTAACAAAAGAATGAGTTGAAAAATTACTATCTCCGATCTTATGTCACAAACAAATTTGGTGGTAATTCGAATATAGAGAATCAATCACAAAGCACAATACACTTTGATATCTTTACTTTCAAGTTTAGATCTGAAACTAATTTGTTTCGCTAAATGCTCAAATAGTCACATTTGCAAGACTTGCATTCTATAATAAATTAGTAGATTTATTTACTTGCGGAATATTTAGGTGCATATAAGATTTTTGTTACTTTTTTTAAATATCAATTGTTATGTATTAAATTTCTGGTTATAAAAATGTAGTAGTTTTATTTATAAGTAAAACTCGAATTTTAGCATATATTTTGCAAAATACATCTCCATAAATAAAAAGCACGTAGGTACGCTATTATCCTATAATTTATATCCTTATTGTTTCGTTACTAGATATACATATTAAACAATCAACATTTATAATTAACTAACATTATTTCTACTGTGTGTCGGTTTTAAAACAATACTACTGATTACCTGTACTAAATTTTATTTTCGTGAAAACAGGTTTTACACAATATAATTGTCTATTTTGCTGATCGTACCAAAACTGGTAATTTAACAGAGTCGTACATTCTATTAATTCAATTTCAATTTACCATAGAAAACTGTGGCCTACATTTCAAGAGAACGGATATTAGGCGACTGTGAAACGTGTGATATTATTGTACGCGAGTTATGTATTGCAACTTTATAATCTAATCTGTGGTGTAAATATTATTTTATTTCTATTTATATAGTTTCATATATGTAAAGTAATGATTATTGCGAATTAATAACATCATATAATTTATTATATCCTTAAAATAATGCATTATAATCTTGATAAAATATTGTAACCGATTAAGCTATAAAGGGCTTATAATTTTTTTAAGTTTATTCACGCTATTATATTAAATTAATACCTAATATTTGTATGCGAGATTATATTAAATAGAAGTAGTGGGATTTTTGTGATACCATTTAAATGTTTTTACTAATTTTTATCTCTGTGCGCAATAAAAAGTTGCTCTTACGGATACGGAACACGTTTTAGAACCAAAATCGAATCGAATCAGAGGCCAGATCACCTACAATCTGAGACCAACCAATATTTGGGTTTGTTGTACTAATATTATTTACAACCAATATTTCCTTCAGCCTTCCGTTTATTTTCCCAGACGCAATATTTCATTACGATACAATAGTTTAATAAGAAAATAAATCCCATGTTACTTACCATATCATCAGCCATTATAAAAAGTATATGTGGTGGGCTGACATCGTTCGCTGACACCGACATAATCCCCAAAAGCAGCCACCATTGCCTGCAAACTCACATTATTTAATAAGAAAACATAACCCAAGACGTATGAACTTTATTTACATTTCCTACAATGTTATTTGTTTAGTAATATTTATTACGAAGGCGACGATTCACGATATACGTACGTAATCTTAATCGGTTTAAATAAAAAAAACTTTTTACTAGACCACATTGTTTTCTTTATAAAGATTATAAGAGAGTGTATTACTTTTTACTTACTCGAAATACATTACGAATGCAAATAAGTGTATTTAACATATTAATTAAATAGATAATTGAAACTGTATGGTTTGATACATACTGTTTACAAGAACAAGAGAAGCATGATTTAAATGTATTTAGACTGACAGAATACTTGAAACGTTTGTCTTTACTTATGAGCACTGACTTTGGAAAAAAATAGCCAATAAAATTATTTATGCTTTTATAATTATTAAAATTAAAACAAGAATACTCACCAAAATGATGTTTGAATAAACATATTTCTTTAATCTATTAATGGCACATAATTACAAAAAACCCAATTTATTTTGCCGATAATTTCAAGACCGGCTTGCTCAGCAGCTGAACGAATACAAAAGTAAGGAAATCTGCGAAGGTCCTATACAATCGCAAAATTATTATGATTAAATTAATATACGCTATTGTTATTAGTCTCTCTATAAAAATTATAAATTGTTTAATAAGTTGGCGATAGTTTTCGTCTGGAAAAAGTTTCTGAAGGACATCTTAAAAGGGTAATTTCCACTTCACCTACAGAAAATTGTTTGGACGCTTGTATCTTACCTGCTCTCACATACTGCTGCCAAACATGGACATACAACACATAAATAAAAGCCGAACTATTAGCATGCCAGAAAGCAATGGAAGCCAGAAGTGGCAAAGAGCGGGGCATATGGCAAGATACACATTTTTTTGTTTAATTTTTGTATTTTACAAATTAATATACCTAATACAATCACAATATGTTACATTAGGAAACCGCTGTGGTTTGTATTAAAACTAATATTAGGATTAATTTTAAATTTGATTAAGATTAATATTAATTAAGATAAAATGTGGACTATAAATACAACTATATGGAAAGGACCAAGGGGAAGAAGGAGAAGAGGGTGCTCCAAAAATGGTGGATAGAAGAAATAGAAGCGGTAGCGGGAAGCGAATGCAGAACGCAGAATGACATCCTCGCTCAAGAGTGTTTGTAGGAATCCTTGAATTACGTGTAGGTGTATGCGAATGCGACCTTTTCTTTCAGATAGAAAAGAAGTACATCATTATAATCAAGCGTCTATGGTACTTCTTACATCGTACTTAGCTTTTTGCTAACTTTAGGTTTTTCGATTTGGATGACGCTGCAAATGACTTGATATAATAAAATAGTGAAATTGAAATAATTGAAAAGTCCTCGATGAAAAAGTTCTTTCAAATGCCGTTAATTTTATTACCTATGGCTGGCATTTAAAATATATACATAGCACAACTACTGCTCTGGTCAGTGTTACCGATGATATTCGCGTAGGCATGGACCACAAACAACTCACAATTCTCACGTTGCTAGATTTCAGCAACGCTTTTAATACAATTAATTTTGAAATTCTTGAGGGGTTGCTTAGGTCTATCAATATTTCTCCTCTTGCAGTTAACTGGATCTCTAACTATCTTAATGGGCGCCGCCAGTGCATTAAGACAAGCGATTGCATGTCTCAGTGGAGTTTGATTGAATCTGGCGTTCCGCAAGGTGGCGTACTTTCTCCTCTTCTTTTTGCTATTTATATTAACTCCTTAACTTTCCGTCTTTCAACCAATTTTCATTTATACGCCGATGATCTTCAAATCTACGTCCAATCAAGTCTCGATGATCTCCCACAAGCCATACAATCTACTAATTATGAGCTGGCAAAGATAGTGGACTGGAGTAAAAACTTTGGTCTACTAATCAATCCCAAGAAGAGTAAAGTAATAATTATTGGCAGCCCTTATTTCACGTCGAGAATTGATTGGGCCAGAATACCTCCTGTACATATCGACGGTGTGACTTTAAATATTAGCCGTACAGTAAAAAATTTGGGGGTTTTAATTGATCAAAATTTATCCTGGGAGCAGCATGTTAAAGAAGTTAGCCGCAAATTGTACGGTGCCTCCAGTATCCTTCGGCGTCTTAGTAATTTTCTTCCCTTTAGTACTAAAACCTCACTGGCTAAATCTCTCCTCCTGCCATTACTGGACTACGCCGATTCTTGCTCTTCCGATCTAAATGAGGAGTTGCTAAATAAACTGGATCGTCTCCAAAATTTCTGTATCCGATTTATATTCGGTCTAAGAAAGTACGATCATATCTCTGAGTTCCGTAAGCGGCTGGGCTGGTTACCCATTCGTCAGCGACGTGATGCTCATGTTCTCCATCTCTTATATTCCATCCTGTTCAACCCTAAAACTCCTTCCTATCTTAAAAATGATTTCAAATTTTTGGGATCCCATAACTATAGCCTACGCTCTTCCGAAAACTATATCCTTGAAATTCCATGTCATAACTCCTCCTTTCTTGGCGATTCCTTTAAGGTCTCTGCAGTTAAGCTATGGAATTCACTTCCAGTCCCTATTCGCTTAGCTCCTTCTCTATCTTCCTTTAAATTTCTTCTTTACAAACATTACCTGTCCACATCGTATCCCTAAGTTTAATAATAGGTACCTACTGAGACTGATCTTAATTTAGGAAATTAAAAATGATTCATGTGCACTTTATTATTAGTATTATTATTTTTTCATGTATTCTTTATTAGTTTAGTTTGTTTTTTGTTCCTTGTTTCCAACTAAATGTAATACTTGTATTTTTGCACTTCTTGCCTATCTTATGTAATTAATACTTTTTGTTTTCTCACAGTGGTTGCCTGGAAGAGATCGCTTGAAAGCGATAAGGCCGCCAGTTGCTCTCCTTTTTATTTAATTATGTCAATTGTACTATATTAATGTATATGCAACGAAGTGATAATAAATAAAAATAAATAAAAATAAAATATATATACACATTTTTGGTTCTCGAGGTAATTTAAGAAAAATGCATGCCAGTTGTCGTTTTAATTGCGGTAGTTGCCAGTTGCTACCAATATGTGCTGGGCATCAGATGATAATTATTACAACCGATTGCACTTTTAATTAAACATTAACTCCCGGTCGGAGTTGGTGTGATTTTAAATGCTCTTTTTAATCCGTTTAATATATGGCCATCAATAAAATAATCTCAGTTTAAAAGTGGTGATAAACCTTTTCATTTTTTTTTCATCTATAATATTTGTATCTCTATTTCCAATAAAATCTTATAAAGGTGTTTTTGTGATCTTACGGTCGCGACCCGCATGCCCTTCCTTTATGTACTGATTGTTATTATAGAGAGATTATATGTATATTATGATAAGATTAACAACTGATTTAATTGCCCTTGAAACTCGGTTCAAAACAATCACACAGTTTGTGATGGATTAATGTTATATAATATGCAAACTTGAGCTGTGTGTAGTAAAGTAATGCTACCACTGGCTTTGAGATAGTGATTTGCAATAGTGAAAAAAATATTTCTATCTAATCCTCGAAGTAGGTTTAACTAAATGACTGCGACTGTTATTTTACAAAGTTGATGAACCCTATATACGTTAGTTAATACGTTATAAGACTGAACCTGTCAAATAGGTCAAGCCGTCTACGCCTAATGTTATGTCAGTGAGTCAGCGTTAAAAGATTGCAAAGTGCTAGGCGTCTTATTTTAAAAATGTTCGACGCAATGAAAAATCAAAACGCCTGACGTTTTTTATATACTGTAATTTTTGTTAAACGTCTTCCTATAATACGTATACGTCTTAATCATATAGATATGTACTAAGTGTCCATGAGGATTGCGAGAATATTTATATTTATACAAAATAATTATAGTTTACTTAATATTGCATTACAAGTACATTTCATGATTATACAAATTAATAGCAATTAAAATTACAATACTCTGTTAATAATCTTACCCTGATGCTCCGTTTTGCCTGGACTTAATTCAACGATTTTGTTTAATATAATAAAAAGAGTTTTTATATAAAATACCTATTCTTTAACAATTAAATTTTGATAACATTTTCGTTACAAATATGTAACAATTCCTCAATATGTTTGTTGTAAAGGGTATTTCAACAAGAAGTTTGTTTTTCAATTGTGGCAACACCGAGAACGTGATAGTTTTGACATTTAGTTTTTGGCGGTATTCGTAGCAGGTGCTTTGGCAATTATTACAATGAATTCAATTTCGCTCGAAAATCGCATTAAAATAATTCAAATCCACTATAAAAATGGTGGTTCTGTTAAAGTTACATTTCGTAAAATTCGTGATATTTTCGGCCAGCATAATCGTCCTTCTGAGACCGCTGTTAAGAATTTGGTCGCGAAATTTGAGTCGACAGGCTCGGTACAAAATGTGCCAACACCAACACGTGTTCGACCGGGTCGTTCAACAGAAAACATCGCCGCCGTGAGCCACAGTGTTGAAGAAGATCAAAATTTGTCAATTTCACGACGTTCTCAACAATTGGGGTTATCCAAAAGCACAACATGGCGAATTTTGCGAAAGGATTTGGCTTTGAAGCCTTACAAGATTCAACTGGTGCAGGAATTAAAGCTGATCGACCATTCAAATCGCCGCAGATTCGCTCAGTTCATTCAGGAACAACCTGCTGGTTTTTCTGAAAAAATCATTTTTTCAGACGAAGCCCATTTTCATTTGTCAGGGTACGTCAACAAGCAAAATTGTCGCAATTGGGCTTCTGAAAATCCTAAAGCAATTATTGAGAAGGCTTTGCATACTCAACGTGTTACTGTGTGGTGCACTATGTGGTCTGGAGGCGTGATAGGGCCGTTTTTTTCGAAGATGAGGCTGGAAATGCGGTAACAGTCAATGGATCACGGTATCGCGAGATGTTAACCACTAAATTTTGGCCTATTATTGATGACATAGATATCACTGAAATGTGGTTTCAACAGGACGATGCCACATGTCACACAGCCAATGAAACGATCAATTTATTGCAAACCAAATTTCCCGAGCGCATAATTTCGCGAAATTCAGCTGTTAAGTGGCCAGCCAGATCGTGTGATTTAACACCACTGGATTATTTTTTGTGGGGCTATGTTAAAGACAGAGTCTATACGGAGCCAATCGAATCGATTGCAGCCTTAAAACTCAAAATCCGTGATGTCATTAACGAAATAGACCCTCCATTTTGCCAAAAAGTGAATAAAAATTTTGATGAAAGAATCAACATCTGTCAGCGTGGTCGTGGTGGACATTTGCCAGATATCATTTTTCATTCATAATTGCCAAACTTTTCTCTTTGTAATACAATAAAAATTTTATTCATTTTCCTCTAAATTCTTTGTTTTATTTTGTTTTAGAAAACAAAGTTCTTGTTGAAAAACCCTTTATATGTTTGCATGTTATCAAAACGGGTCTAGTCCAAGAAAGCAATTAAAAGATTAAAGAGAGCATAAGCTTGTCGATAAATCTGAAAAAATAAATTTTGAGCATAATTCATACAAGCAATGTGTCATGTTACTAGCATAACAAACGTAATTTTTAAAATAATTTCAGGTTTAAGGCATAATTTTTAAATGTACCTTGATTAGTGCTACAGATTTTAGATAATACAAAAAATGCCTGCTATACTGATGATAACTAGTTTATATAAAAATAACAATTATTAAGACCTCTATTTATTTGTACGTATAAGAAAGATATGAACTATTTTCGCGATTGTATTGTAGGTCATCTTTAAAATTTCGATACAGAACTATTGAATCCTGTTTTGTACTCTCCTTATTTGTACGACACACAAGAAATTTTGTCAGTTATTCGCACATTAACAGCCGACGGTGAACGGTGGTGCATCCTTAAAAAAATCTTTCTCGTTGAGAGGGCTCGCTTGGGTGACATTGTTGAGCCACGTCAACCAAACATAGTTATGTCTAGCCGGATCTGCGTCTATATTCAATTCGAGTGGTCCTCGTCTAACCATTTGAGACCAGAGAGAATTCAGGCGCATAGTCATCAAGAAAACGATTTTCTGCCCTCGAAGCCATAAGTCGTGACTCTCTGCTGGATCCTTTTTAAGGTTGTAGAGGCAACCGCGGGCTATAATGATATAAATATTAATGTTAATATCTATTATCAGATAACGATACAGGAAAACCGACATAACAATAATAAATAATTTCGTAATTTATTAGAAAAGCCGTTTGATTCTGTTAATACGTGAGTTCACCTTGCGCTAACAACACTCCCTTCGTCACTCACATCATTTTGGAAATCTAATGGTATTCTGTTAAGCAATTTCCCATTACGTCTTGACAAGCGGAGGGAGCTTGTAGTTTATTGTTTATTAGAATGCCAAATCGTAAAATGACTGCTTCACGACTGATTAGACCGCGACCGCCGCTGCGAAAACCGCTGTGAGAGTTCGAAAAGTGAGTTACAGAATCGCCAGGCAGGTGTCCCTTTCTTTTATGTAACAAGAGGCAAGCGGGCTAGAAGCTCATCTCATATTAATTGATACATGGTCATTGCCAGAGGGCTCGTGAGTGCGTTGCCGGCCTTTGAAAAATATATTCTCTCTTGTGTCAAATACGTAATTTATTATTTGTATTGTAGTGTAATGTAACTTAACCTAATGAATTGTTGTACAAAATGGGACCCAACTGGAGTCGAACATTTTATTTTTTTGTAATGAAATATATTTTGTCCATTCCTCTGCTTAAAAACCGCTTCGAGAATTTAGTGAGTCAACTGCACTGAGTCATTGAGTGCACTGGGGTGATTCGATTTCCAGAAAAATAACAGAAACTTACCCAATGGAGGATTATAGGACTGCGTTTTAAGAAAAATCGTAATTTCTTAATAGTAATAGCTATATAAAATAAAAGATTTATGTAAATCTAAGGAAGTATGAGTACTTACTTGGTGTTGGTATACAAGGGACTTGATCTTTAACCGTGTCTATTTGCTTCACCACAGACGCATTCCTCGTAGCGATAACGTCCCCATAGTCGAAAGTAATTCCCAAAGTTGAAAACACCTTAGCAACTTCAGACGACGCCAACGAGTCGTAAAAATCTGGCGGCGTTTCTTTATTTGCCAAGAATTCAGCTCCATAGTAAGCGTTCCCAACTCCGGTGAAATTTCCAATTAATAGTTTGTAATCACCCATGCGTAAAGCTGCGTATCCATTATCTCTATCTTCAACAGCAACCAACACTTCTTTTCTTAGAGATTGTTGTCCTTGTAATATTGAAGGCCATTGGTTAATTCCGTCAATTTTTTCATCGAATTTCTTTCTGCCAGCAGCTGCGAGTAATGTCGGCATCCAATCAGAAATATGCATAAGACCATCCCAAACGTTTGGTTTCAAGCCCGCATGCCAAATGAAGGCTGGAACTCTTACCCCTCCCTCCCAGGGAGTTTGTTTCCGGCCCCTAAAGGGCAAATTGATTCCCCAATTACTGAACATTCCTGTAGTGGGAGCACCATTATCAGACATGAATACGATTAGCGTATTTTGAAGAATGCCTTTATCAGCCAACGCCCGGACAAGTCGTCCCACACTGTAGTCAAGATGTCGTACAACCTCTGAAATGTCATTTATAATATCAGACTGTAATCATTGAATGAAGTTGTCATACTTGCTTATACTAGGATTGTACTTTATGCAAAAACATAATTATCTACACTTGTATTATAAAGACGAAAGATTTGATCGTTTGTTTCCATTGAACAGGCTCCAAAGTTATTGGACTGATTTGAATAATTATTTCCACGGCTAGAATCTGATAATAATAGGCCATACCTGCATAAAGTCGTCTATCTGAGTTAGCAACGTGTCTGCTGCCAAGCTTTTTGTATAGAGGTGGTTGCAATGCGCCGCCAGCATTACCCGCGTGTGGCGCACACGAAGTATAGTGAAGAAAGAGTGGCGTGGACGAATTATGGCCAAATATAACTAAAATAGAATATCTTTTAAATTAAAAATACCATAATTGTGGAGTTTATTAAGCGACGGCATGGTATAACTATATTAATATCACAGATAAATTTAAATCTACTAATAATTATATATACCTATAACATTATAATTTAATGCAATTATAATATTACAAATAGGTATGATTTTTTTTTTATAAATATTTAAAGTTTACAGACGCAATAACGCCCGAACCCAATAACGTATCTCAATCCATAATCCAACATCTGATATAGTAAACTTAATCCAAATGTGGTAACAAGTGTGCCACTAACCAATCGACGGATTGTAATAGCCTGTCGCTATCCATGGGTCTGTGGATAGACCTTTGTATGAAAATAACAATTGACGAAAGCTCGATTTCAACAGTTAATTATTTAAACAGATTTTAACTTACACCAGTTCTTTAAATAATTTAAAAAAAAGTGTTTGTTATGTTTTAAACATAACATGTATATTTTAATGTTATTTGTACGGTTTTATTTGGTTTCATTGATTATTTATCAAATACTCATATTTGATAAATAATCAATGAAACCAACTCGGTAAAATGGAACGACAAAGAGCACTTTATCCGTCGCCAAAAATGGATTGTCTTCGTAGAGTATGGTTATTGGGATTCAGATAGGACATCGATGGACTGTCACGGTCTGATCTCAGATTGTTTTCAATCTGAGAATGTTGATTGATTATTGGGTTCGGGCGTAAGTCGATAGAAATAATCCTAAACTGTTTTTTTAAAGCTCGTTTACGAATTTAATTTAACACTGGTAAGTGTAATAAGGCGAAATATAAAAATGCTAAACCTAGTTAATACTGCTATTATCATTATATTAATAATTATAAAAAATATTCACTTTTTACGATTAAAATTCTACACTTCAGTCTGACATCGCAAATATAACAATTATGTACACAGCCGCTTTTATAATTGCTATATATTTTACATTATAAATTTACGCTATTAATTTATTTCCTAAGCTGTTAACAAATTCGTTACTATATTTCAGTGATTTATTAACTTGTTTTCTTACTTTCAACAGCTCTGTCTGTTAGAGCGTCCACAACATATCGCTCTTCAGTTATTTGAGGAATATCGTTGTCAAATAAATCCAAACCAAACAAAAGTGTACCGTCAGGCCACTGAAATGATAAGATATTTACTATGAAAACGTTCATGAAATATTGTGAATATGGCAATAACATACTTTACTAATATACTAACTAAATAATAGTTAGCGATAAATACTTTCAACGCGTTTTAATACATCGTTATTAATTATTCCAACTTTAAAAGTTATAAAACATATTGACTAGTCACCTGCTCCACTTTATGGTATGACAAATAATCGACGTATCCTCCGCGCATTCCATAATGGCTGTCATAACCTCGATACTGTGGCAAAAATTGTTTACTCGCCATTCCAAGATGCCATTTTCCAACTAAATGCGTATTATAACCTATATCCTTCAAATGAGCCGGCAATAGCTTTTCACTCAGTGGAATACCTCGATCTTCTGCGTTGGCCAAAGGAGCACCCTGCATTCCTGACACATACTCTTTTAAATTAATTTTCTGCTACGTTGTTGATAAAGATTTAACGTTAAGTAGGTACAAAGGCAAAGAAGAAGTTGTATGTCTTAACAACCATTACCATTGTAAGGTGGATTATTACTGTGTCTTCCAACAAATTCACTTTTGGTAGTGTGAATGGCCATGGGCCACCGCCCACACCACCGTATACCACCGTGTACACTTAACATCAGATGAACCTCCTGCCCGTTTGCCCCCTGTACTATAAAAAAAGTTAGCTTAGACAAACATATATGTCGTCTTAAGGCTCGTTTACGCCGAGTCAACAAGTGCGAAAGTGCCGCATACTACACATTATGGCATTGGGCACCGTGGGCATGCTACAAATAGAAAGCAGTTGCGGTATGTGTCGCATACGGCAGCCTATTTTACGCCGAGGCAACATCGTGCCTGGATAATTTCCAAAACATTGTGCTGTTTATGGAGTGTTACTGGTCTACCTACTTGTTTGATCGAGGGGATACACCAAAGAATATGGCTGATCAAGTAACTTAAGCAGCAGCTTATTTACTACTACGAAGCCATGCAGCTAAACAAAGGAAGAAGAAACGTTGGTGGAAATGAATATTACTTCAGAATGGCCCACGGACTAGTTAGCTAACAAAAATTATTAAAAGCTTTTTTTAAAAACTTTACCAGAATGTCAACTAAGGACTTTAAGGATTTTTTAAGTCTAAATATTATTGGGTAAACCACTCCATGACCGGTACTTCTCACTATCCGAAACAAATACTAACAAAAACAACCTACGAACTGTTTTGTCGCAAAATGTCACATGAAATCTATTGTGCTCGGATACAAGCTGTGACAGTGCCACATGACGCAATGTGTTGACATGCCGCACGGTTCTTGCCACAACGTGCGACATTTTAAGTTTGTAGCTTGCGGCCTTGTGCGATACCGCAATGCCGCACAGTCTTCTGTGTGTCTGCCGTATATGCTAGTGAGGTTTTTAGGGACTTTATGCGTAGGCTTTCATGATTAATATGTGACATACCAGTTCTCATAGGATATTTTCCTGTGAGTAGCGCGGTCCTAGCAGGTGTACATATTGCTTCGCTGTAGTACTGCTTTAAAATTGTTCCACGAGTGGCGAGAGCGTCAAGGTTAGGTGTGGAGATTTGGTCCGAGCCGTGATATGAAACATCATTGTGGCCCTAAAATAGAAGAAGTAGTGAAAGGCGTGTACGGATATAATGTTAACTATAGTACGTGTGCAATGATAAACAATAAATGTATGTAAAATGAATACGTCATTTAGTCCTGAAACAAAATATATTTTTATTTAAAATTTACTTAAATGTGTCAATTATAGTATTCATAATAGACGAAAAGTTTATTTTTCTGTATGTTTGTAACAAATAAACTACCTACAAGACCAATTTCAAAAATTCTTTTTTACATAATGTAGCATTCTAATGGTGTACAGAGTAACGTGGTCTATATTTATTGCCAAAATATTTGATTTTTTTAAATTAATATTCATTTTGAATATCCTCGAGATAGGAGATTAGTATAAATAATTAAGTATTATCATTAAAATCCTTCTAATTATCAACAGAAGTGACATTATCGGAAAGTAATTCCTAAGAGACTGCGTGGGTTTTGAAGTCAATTGTTTTTTCTTAGAATTTATTTTGTAAATATACATACATATGTCTCAAACCAATTATCAATTTAATTTAATATAATAAGCTAGATAAAAACTTTATTTTAAATAACACAATAATCCATTAAAATTTTATAAAAATGCGCTGTTAAGTGTAGTCTATGCGAGTAACGCGCCCGTTGCGAGAGCGTTCGCTAACTATGTAGGTATTTTACGTTAATACGTATAAAGGGAGCAGTTATTAATTGGTAATTTGGTAATTGTTAAGTTGGTAATTTTTTTAATTACATATTTTATTAGTATTATTAGTATATAAAATAAAGAAGTCTCAATTTTTATTTTCTATTGGAGTTTTTTTTTTTAATTATTAACAATAGTCGAACATAGAATATATACGTATACGATATTATTTATTAAGCCCTATTATATGGCGTATAGCAAGTACCGACATAGGTACTGGATTCCATTTCCGATGAAACTTTAATTACTCTAGTTACAGTCAGCTATAAAATGTATTAAGAAAGCAGGTGTGCTCCACACCCTAGATTACGGGACTTTATTACAACAAACTTTTTTTTTTACAAAAAATGAAGTGAAAATTTAATATCTCCGATTTTATGTCACAGACAAATTTCGTGGTAATTAGATTATAGACAATCAATCACAAAGCACAATACACTTTGATGTCTTTACTTTCAAGTTTAGATCTGAAACTAATTTGTTTCGCTAAATACTCCAATAGTAATATTTGCAAGACTCGCATTTTATAATAAATTTTTAGTTAAATGATACACTGTTATTTTACTTGCGGAATATTTACTTGCATATAAAAAAATATTGTCTTTTTTATTGCTTTTTTGAAGTTATACTTCTTTAGGCGCGTTACGAAATATTGATGAGAGTGAAATTTTACGATGCGCGCGCACCGTAACACAGAATTAACAGAATGAAGTTGCCCACGGAAGATGCTACGGCATTGGACATAATTTAAAAACAACATTCGAATAATAATAGAATTTATGTTACACATAATGTAAGAGAATAATAATAAATATTTATTTATTAAATTTTTCAAATGTAAACCGAACTTTATTGACTATAATGACTCTTTTTCCAGTCTTTGAATATTTAATTGTAATTAATTATTTGCATGCAATCAAAAACTATTTTTAATAATGCCAAAGAAGTATAACTTCTTACGCGCGTACCTTTTTTTTAATACCAATTGTGACGTATTACATTTTTTTTGACATTTAATAACTGACGTTCTGGTAAAAAAATGTATTAGTTTTACCAATAAGTAAAACCCGAGTTTCGGCATATATTTTGCAAAATACTTCGCCATAAATAAAAGGTACGTAGGTACGCTATTATGCTATAATTTCTAACCTTATTGTTTCGTTACTTGATATACATATACAATAAACATGTATAATTAAGTAACACTATTTCTACTATTTGTCTTTTTAAGACAATACTACTGATTAACTGTGCTAAATTTTATTTCCGTGAAAACAGGTTTTACACAATTGTCTATTTTGCTGATAGTACTAAAAGTGGTAATTTAACTTATGTCGAGTCGTACATTCTATTAATTTTATTTCACTTTACCATAGAAATCTGTGGCCAACATTTCAAGAAAAAGAATGTAAGGCGACTGTGAAACTTGTAATACCTAGGTAATACTGAAAATGTCTAGAAAATGAAAAACGGCCTAATGTAGAAAGTTGCCAATACTTTTATGTAATCTCCGTTCCGCATTCGATTGAGCTACTGAGAAAAGCAATGGGCCCATTCTTCCTTAGGGGTCTCTTCTAAAGCATTTTCGTACGCTTTCACCGCATGTTCAGGGCTCGTAAAGCGAATACCTCGAATTTTATCTTTAGTTCTTGGGAATAAATGAAATTCGCAGGGCGCCCGGTCAGCCCTGCGATTCTGTAACTCACTTCACGAACTCACACAGCGGTTTTCGCATCGGCGGTCGCTCTCAAATCAGTCGTGAAGCAGTAGCTTGTAGTTTATTGTTTATCAGAATGCCAAATCATAAAATGACTGCTTCACGACTGATTTGAGAGCGACCGCCGATGCGAAAACCGCTGTGTGAGTTACAGAATCGCAGGACAGGACTGAATGGCGGATGACTCATTATTGCGACACCTGCCATAGTCAAATATTCAACAGTCCGTTTCGCGGAGTGCGCTGAAGCATTGTCATGGTGAAGGAGGATCCTGCTTCTAGGGCACTGCTGTCGAATTTTTTCCAAGACTGTTGTCTTGGCTAAGAGCGATTGATATACCAGTGTGCAGTAACTGTCCTTCCATCTTCTAGCACAAATGTCGCGAAATGATCTTTCCGACCAAAGACTGAGGCTATGATCTTTTTTCCTTGACTTCTTCCTTCTTACCTTAGTTGGCTGATCCTCAAAAGGAAACACCCACTGGAGCTGATTGTCTTTTGGTTTCGGGTTTGTAGCAATATATCCAGCTTTCATCGCCTGTGACGATGTCAAATACAGCATTTGAGTCACCACCGTTGCCTTACAATTATGTAACATTTGGCGACCATAGTCCATGCGAAGGTGTTTCTGGTCGTCGGTTAAAGTATGGGAAATCCATCTGGTACAAAGCTACCTGACGCCTAAATGTTCGTGTAATATTTTTTAACTTAACTCATACATGAGTCAAGTAAGCATTAGCATAGGCTTGCCCGTATCTGCTGAAAGGTAACTCGCTTATTTTCCTCTATCATGCGTCGCACAGCACTGATGTTATCTTCAGTAGTCGCTGTTAAACGACGTCCCTCAAGCGGAGATTTTGACAAAGAGCATTGAGATTGCTACAATTGTACACTCTTAAACACGTTAAACCAATTGTAAATAGTGGCACGAGATGGGGCTTCATTAAGAAATGCTAATCGCAGCCTATCATAGCTTTGTTGTTGAGTAAGCCCACAACGAAAGTTATAATAAATCATTGACCGAAAATTTTCTCGCGTTGGGTTCATTTTCACGTGTAACTAGAGCTTTTATTTAGCAGAGAGAACTTTTATATTTGCCTCCAATTCACAAAAACAAATGAATTCAAAAACTACATTAGATTACTAAGGAGTTCTAAAATTGAAATTAAAAAAAAGTTTTCATTAGCAATGTTTCTAACTGGCCAGTTTAGTTTTCAGTGTTACCCACGTATTATTGTACGCGAGATATATATTCCAACTTTATAATCTAATCTGTGATGTAAATATTCCTTTTCATAAACAAAAGCGGTTTTATGTATGTAAAATAATTATTATCGTGAATAAAAAGCATCATATAATTTATTTTATCATTAAAATAATAAAATTCATTATAACCTTGATAAAATATTGTAAAAGACTAAGCTATAAAGAGCTTATATTTATTGTAAGCTTATTCACGCTATTACATTAAATAAATACCTAATATTTGTATCGAGATTATATTTAGTAGAATTAGTGGGATTTTTGTTATACCATTTAAATGTTTTTACCAATTTCTATCTATTGTGCGCAATAAAAATTTGCTCGTACGTTTTAGATCCAAAATCGCAGAGACCAGAAGGCTGATCACCTACATCTGAGGCCAAGACATATTTGGGTTTGTTGTAAATATTATTTACAACCAATATTTCCGTCAGCCTTCGGTATATTTTCCCAGACGCAATATTTAATTACGATACAATAGTTTAATAAGAATTTAAATCCCATGTTACTTACTTACCATATCATCAGCCATTATAAAAAGTATATGTGGTGGGCTAACATCGTTCGCTGACACCGATATAATCCCCAAAAGCAGCCACCATTGCCTGCAAACTCAAATTATTTAATAATAAAACTTAACCCTAGTAATGTCTGACGTATGAACTTTATTTACATTTCTTATACTGTTATTTGTTTAGTAATAATTATTATGAAGACGGCGACATCTACGTAATCTTAATCGGATTAAATAAAAAAAACTTATTACTAAATCACATTGTTAACTTTTTAAAGATTATAAGAGAGTTAAAGTGATATCTTTAAATAACATACATATAAATCACTTTAATTTACTTTTTACCTACTCGAAATACATTACGAATGCAAATTAGTGTATTTAACATATTAATTAAACAGATAAACGAAACTGTATGGTTTGATACATACTGTTAACAAGAACAAGACAAGCATGATTTAAATTTATTTAGACTGACAGAATACTTGGTACGTTGTTCCTTACTTAAGTGAAACAAATAATTTACTTTATCTAAAATTTTTAGATACATATTAATAATTTTAAAAGACCTGTTATTTTAAAATTATTAACATTAAAACAAGAATACTCACCAAAATAATATTTGAATAAACATATTAATCTAATAATGGTACATAATTACAAAAAACCCAATTTATTTTGCCGATAATTTCAAGACCGGCTTGCTCGGCTGCTGAACGGATATAAAAGTAAGGAAAGCTGCGAAGGTCCTATACGATTGCAAAATGATTAAATTAATATACGCTATTGTTATTAGTCTGTATAAAAATTTTAAATTCTTTAATAAGTTGCCGATAGTTTTCATCTGGAAAAAGTTTTGGTCCCTGCAGGAAATCTTAAAAGGGCACTTTCCACTTCACCTACAGAAAATTATTTGGACACTTGTATCTTACCTACTCTCACATACTGCACACATACGGCTGGGAAACATGGACATGTTTGGCTGCCGTGTACAGCAAGATACACAGAAAAAATGTGGACTTTAAATACTACTATATGGAAAGAACCAAGGGGAAGAAGAAGAAGAGAGAGCCCCAGAAAAGGTGGATAGAAGAAATAGAAGCGGTAGCGGGAATCAAATGCAGAAAGAAGGCCATGGAAATAGATGAACAAAGCTGGAGAAGCCCTTTACCCATGAAGGGGTTCCGATCGACGGCACTGAAGGTTAGTAACCTTATAGTATACTAACAAATTAAAAACATGCCATTCGCTGCTAGTAGTTAGAGTAGAATTTACTTAATATGTGATAAAATACAAGTTAATTATAAAAAAATCTAGATGTTTTAATAAGCAGGATTTGTTTTAAATAAGTCTCCCGCGTTTTGGAATGGACCACAACTAAACGCTACATAATTTATTACTAATTATTGGTTCGGCTTTGTAGGCTTTATCGAATATAAAGAAAACCATTTCTTTACTATAGATACCAATAATAAGGAGGGAGCTTGTTGTTTATTGTTTATCAGAATGCCAAATCGTAAAATGACTACTTTACGACTGATTTGAGCGCGATCGCCGCTGTGGAAACTGCTGTGTGAATTGGATTTTTTTTTTCATCTATATGTTTGTAGTTCTCTATTTCCAATAAAATCTTATAAAGTTATTTTGTGATCTTACGGTCGCGACCCGCATGCCCTTGCTTTATGAACTGATTGTTATTATAGAGAGATTATACATTATGATAAGATTAACAACTGATTTATCTGCCCTTGAAACTCGGTTCTAAACAATCACACAGTTTGTGATGGATTAATGTTATATATGCATACTTGAGCTGTGGGTAGTAAAGAAATGCTTTCACCGGCTTTGAGACATTACATTTGCTATAGTGAACACAATATATCTGTCTAATCCTCGAAGTAGGTTTAACTTAATGAGTGCGGCTGTTATTTTACAAAGTTGATGAACCCTATCTATATACGTTACGTAATACGTTATAAGACAGAACCACTCAAATAGGTCAAGCCGTCTACGCCTAATGTTATGTCAGTGAGTCAGCGTTAAAAGATTGCAAAGTGCTGGGAGCGGCGTCTTATTATTAAACATATTCGACGTTATGAAAAATCAAAACGCCTGACGATTTTTATACACTGTAATTTTTGTTAAACGTTCTTCGTCTCTCTCTCTAATTTTATATTACGTCTTTTACAAATAGATATGTACTATGTGTACATTAGGAATGCGAGAATATACATATTAATTCTTTATACAAAATAATTATATTTTGTTTAATATTGCATTACAAG
Organism: Pieris melete; assembly: GCA_963693345.1. Classification (NCBI taxonomy): domain Eukaryota; kingdom Metazoa; phylum Arthropoda; class Insecta; order Lepidoptera; family Pieridae; genus Pieris; species Pieris melete. Next base: position 3,094,721 of record CAVNZK010000006.1, on the reverse strand, counting down.
TACATTTCATCATTCATGATTATACAAATTAATAGCAATTAAAATTACAATCCTCTGTAAATAAATCTTCGCCTGATGATCCGATTTTTTGTTTCAAATATGTAAACATTCCTAAATATGTTTGTTATTTGCATGTTATCAAATGTCGGGTCTAGTCCAAAACAGCAATTAAAAGATTAAAGAGAGCATAAGCTTGTCGATAAATCTGAAAAAATACATTTTGAGCATAATTCATACAAGTAATGTGCCATGTTACTATTTATGGTTTAAATTATTTTATTTTTCTACTATTACAGAAAATTAACAATAATTAATAGTAGTAGTCTTAACTGAATATCTTTACTTCAACATTACTAAACTGCGTAATGCACTAATATTTTCTTATGTTCCACTTTCTTCTAATAACCTCCTCTGTAGTTCCCTCCACATATATTTTAAAATTAATTAACCAAAGAAACCTTTAGAAACTGAAAATACCGTCTGCTCTTAAATTGGCTACTGCTAATACATGTAAATATGATCTTCCTTTTTAAAAATCAAAGTTACTAATATGAATGAATAAATTTTGAGTTGATGAAAAACCTACGTCAGTTAATTGTTCAAGGCAGATATCGAGAAACATAGTGCTTAGGCCAACTGGCCGGTCCACACGGATCATCAATAATAAGATTAACGTTCGTGGTTCTCTTTCTACGTGATGCTCCCAACCACATGAATATAGAGCCATTTTTATATCATTGGTCTGAAATAAAATAAAGCTGAATTTAAAATGAAACCGATATATAAATGTTTCTAGAAGAACATGGATCAAATAACGCAAACGTTATTTTTTCTCGTTACTTTTAATAAATGTTATTTATAATAATGCGGTATATATGCATATTTAACGGCAATTAAACTGTAACTTCTGCCTCATGCATGCAAGGGAATGTTTTTGATACAAAAATTAATTTTACCTTTTCCAAAAGCAGATCGCCGTAGTAACAAGGAAGCCCACATAATAATGTGGCTCCAAATGCGAATCCTATAATTTCAATGTTCATGTCTCGATTTGTATTACCCTAAAACCCAATAATACCAACATTACTCAAATGCTATGTATGTATTGAAAAAGAATATGACTTACCTCCTTAAGTTGATAAAAAAGAATCGGCAAAATAACGATCACAGCCTTAAAAATGATTTCGTGAAACATTTGCAAGCTCTCATTTGTTTTTTTCATAAAACTAAAAAACATGACAAATCAATTGGAAATTTATAACATATGTATCTCAAACTAAATCAAAAACATTAGGTATACTTATATGTCATGGAGAGATGTTTAGCAGCCAATTGGAGATTTTGAACCTCAAAACCCTTGTTTCTATTAGAATATGTATTCGCAATTCTTCTTCTCACTAACTCGAGTTGACCACATCCGTGTAACATTAATATGGGTCCCAACGCCGGACCAGCTATATACATTATAACTGCATATGAATAACCATAAGTAAATAGTGCAAACAGTAATAAACACACCGATGTTTCATTTTTCCAACGCTCCAAATTTCCTGGATAGGTTATATTATACAGATGAACGCATTGAAACTTTCCCGTCATTGCCGCATTGTGAACCATTGGTATAATCGCACTTAGCTGATGTACAGTAACACAATATAACCCCAAAGCCAACCAAATGTGCATAATCATTTTACCTCTTTTAGCATAAGCTAATACTACATTGTAGTCTTCAATTGCAAAGCGTTTGGCCCGATCATAGTCCTCTTTCATTTGATTTATTAAATCTTGAAAGCGAAATCGATGCCACCCCATGACAATGTGATATAAGGAGACGACAGTAAAAATAACAATTAAGACTCCGTGATAACAAGCCTGACTAAAGTTTTTATCCTTCAAATCGTGAAAAAATGTACTATATGTAGCGAAACTGACACCAAGCATAAATGTTCCATACATAATAATGAATTTTAAGAACCATTTCTTGTCTCGTGGTATGTTTGGATGAGTTTTGTTTAGCCTCATTGCTTTTAACATGGTTTTAAATATTTTCTCGAAGCGTAATTCGTCACGAGTATTCATGTTAAAGTAAAAATTAAAATTTTGCGCGCGTAAATATAAAATATAATAGAATTTTCTATTGAATACAATGCAGAATACTGCAAATTATGAAAACAATGAATAAATTATGGGTTATGTTCTAATGATAAAATAGTCATAATTTTACGGTGGTTTCGTACATAGTGATAAATAATGTTATTGTTTTATGATATTCAGATAAATTATAATACATATTTATGGATAAGCGTACCTATTCTTATCAGGTCGGTCACGCACTTGCGAGCCAATGTGAGTGTCCATGGGCACCGGTATCACTTAATATCAGCCTACTGTCCAATTTTTCCCCGTTATATCAAAAAAAAATTCGTGGGTATTAAGACAAAACACATCTCATTTAATTTTTATTTTAATTTTAGATTTTACTGTAATATTTAATCGTATTTCATAAAGTATATCTACATACACTTAAGTAAAATTCGTCACTTGGCCTAAGGTTTAGGGACTTCTAATATTTAACCCTAAACATTATATATAAAGCCGTTGAAAGCTTGGCAAATTACCCTAAAGTAGACTTAAACGACACGAAACGTTTAATTTTCTTAATAGCTTCTTGTAAATTCAAAAGGACTAAATAAAACTTAATTATTTGCGAGTCCTTTCCACTGGACCTTGCTTTAGAATATTAAGTATTTTTTTGTAATCGAGTCGCCTCTACCTTCTACATTATTAAAGTGAAGCATCTTTAGGCGCATGAGGGTAAAATTTTTACGGAACGTCACGAAGATGTGCAGCGTTTTTGTCGAAGAAAAGGGAGAGAGTTATTGAGACCGGTTGAGACAGAGTGAGAAGGGTGAATTCCCTTATAGAATTATTTTTTTAAATTTAAACTTCGTAAAGAGAATTTATGAAATATTAGTATTTTATATTTTATACAAAATAATTTATTTAAATCTCAAATGACGAATTGTAAATTAAAATGCCACGTGTATTTATTATCGAAGAAATAAATTTCAAAAATTAAATTTTTTATTTGTATTAATTTTCGACACTTAATATTTTCATGACAATAAAATTCCTAACATATCTTCCTTTTTCCCTCCCTCTAAGTCTCGGAAATATAAAGTTTTAGATTTGTATAAATATGAACAAGAGTTAAAAATTTGTTTTGCCAAAGAAGTTTCACTTCTGACGTGTGTTCTTTGTACGCACGCACTTTTTTTTTTAAATCTAATATTACTTAGTGCCTAGTACTTTTATTTTTTTTCTCTATATTGGAATACAAAATTTCATGTTACGATTGTTTTGCATAGAAGTTACATCGTAACCAGGGAAACAAACGTGATAGTATGGTACGTTTTATAATACTGCCGAAGTAGATTAAACTATATCACATTTTATATTTATTGTGTCAAACCCAGAACTATCACGCTGTAAGCACGTACCGTCTTAAGCCCATGAGCACGTGTATGTATTTTTAAATATAAAATCTGTATTAAACAATCAATCGACGGTCTAAAGTGCAAAGTACATAATATATGTAGTAATAATTGATTGCTGATTGGTGAGTGGAAGAAATTCGATTACGCTGTAATTTCGCTTACCGAGTAGCTGTCACTTGTCAGGTGTCAGGTGTCAGAACCAGCAGTGTTGATGTGTACCCTTTATGGAATTGTTCGCCAACCACGTATTATCGTTGTACTAAAGCTTTCTACACAATGTCCGTGCAATTTATATTTAGATTTTTAATTCAACATGATTTGTACGTCTCCAACTGCATTTTAGGTTTATGTATAAATTTGCAGAAAACTCTCGAATAGGAGAGACAATTTTTTGCATCTGTTTTAAACCTTTAAGGAAAGGGGGTGCTCGCTTACAACCCGAATTAAGTCGGCCACTAAGATTCAGAGTTGAAACTTAGCGCGAAGATTGACTCCCGTATAAATATATAAACATATCATAGATACTTAACACTATCTCAAATCTGAATCCTTTAAACACGAAGAAAATTATGTTATGTGTGCATTTCCGAGTTTTTGCAGAGTTTCAGTTACACGGTCTTGTATTCAAAACCCCTCAGAATTCCCATTTTGTATCCTTACATCCTAATCCCGTTACAAACTTCGAGTATACAATAAATATCTCATTGTAACTTTTACTTTACATTCATAAATCAAAATATTTCACTGTATTTTATCATAAGTATAGTAACAATGTCAAAGACATCCATGAATTCTCAGGCGCATTAAGATCCATATAAAAATGCTATTCGTACGATATTTTATCCATAATCGCTATCGCCGTCAAAATGAGCGACTTAAATTTGATTTTCTATAAAGAATTTAAAATCACAACAATGGCAATGAGATTCAATAGATCCTGGCCGTATGGAAAACGTAGTGTGTTGTGCAAAATCCAAGTTTTTTTTTCGTATTTCGTCAGCATTGTTTGCTTGCTTTTCCTTCTTTACTCTATGATTTTGCACGATTTCCCGGACGAAGACTATGGTGAAGTGGTTAAGAACGGGATAATTGTAATAGTTTCCACCTCTGTGGTAATCAAGTTTTTTATACTAATACATCACCGAGAATCTCTTGTAAATTTAATTAAAATCGTACAGAACGATTATGAGGAAGCGAAGCAATTTAACAACGACGATAAAACTATCATTTTGGACTACGCTCAAAAGGGGAAGGACATTTGCAAAATCTGGATAGTTATTGCTGCGGGTGCTAGCATGATGTTTCCTATTAAGGCTATAGTTTTAATGGCATATCACAGTTACAGGGGAGAATTTAAACTAGTTCCTATATTTGATATGAATTATCCTGATGTTATCAATGCTCATAAGTACGAACCTAAGATTTATTTATTGCTTTTTCTTTTGATATTTCCGTTTGATTGTTTCGCTGGGACCATGTACGTAGCATTTGATCCCCTTGTTCCTATATTTATGTTGCACATGTGTGGCCAGCTTCATTTATTAAGCCAACGAATTACGCATTTATTCTCTCAAAATGAGGCGGATATAAAAGAAAATTTGAGAAGCATAAATATAAAGCTGCAGTCAATATATAGGTAAGAACTTCGTTTCAGTCAACACGACTGAACGATAAATATTTTCTAAAAACTACTTGTATATTTATATTATTTGTTTTTAACACATTTTTATTTATTGTATATTTATATTATATTTTATTAATTACTGAGGAAAGTTCTCTTTTTCAGTTTTTTGAAAACCGTTCAAAATATATTCACCGTGCAATATGAATACAATTTAAAAACAACAACATTTTTAATACCATTTGCTTTTTTTCAAATCGTTCAGGTAAGTAAGATTTAAAATTCTTTTTAAAAGATATGTATACTAACAAAACCCTTTTTTAGTCTCAGAAAAATCGTGAATTCAATTTGGAGTTCGTTTTCTTCTTTATTGGGGCTATTCTACATTTTTATATTCCGTGCTACTACAGTGATATGCTCATGGACAAGGTGAGATGTATTTACTCTCATAAACAATATTCATTTCTTTTATATTGAAAAGCTTGACAATATAAAATATAGATGCTAGTCAGGCGCTAATTAAATATTTGTATAAGCGTCAGTCTGGTAGATAACACCAGGAACCACAATTCTTTCTCGCACAGTACACTAACTAGCATGCAAAAGTGAAAAAATCTTGAGTTATCTGCCGTATCATCAAAATTTTTAAATGTAGTGTCAAACCTATAGTCAAAAAGTGGCGCTTAAACATTTTAGCATTTCGTGATCATTTGTTTTTTTATTAGACAAGTAGGTGATCAGCCTTCTGTGCCGGACACACGTAATCGACTTTTTGGTTAAGTGTGCACATCGACATAAAGTCCAAAGCACAGCCGGGGTTCAAACCTACATCCTCAGGATGGGAGTCACACGCTGAGGCCACAAGCTTAGAACTTCTCTCACACAGTCTCACCTTGTAAATCTTATGCTTATGACAATTAAAGAAATATAGATACTGGCGTGAAGATTTTATTTATAGTTCTTAATATTAATTTGTGATAATAGGAAAAATATTGTTTAATTTTTGATAAATTCGTAATTAAAATAAAGAACGACTAAGTAAACATACTACATCCATTGGTTTCGAACCATAACGTTTCCTACAATGTTTGTTAATTTTTATTAGTCGTTTATTACCTTTCGTATCGTCGTAATAAAAATCAAACGTTACATATGCACATACCTAAACACAACATATGCATTATGACTTTATGTACCTACCAGGTATGAACAAATAATTGTTTTTAACAGAGTGGAAAAATGCGAGAGGCAATATATTCAAGCGGCTGGGAGCATAATGCAAACATAAAAAACAGAAAAACGATATTATTCATGTTGACCAGGACTACAATGCCGCTCGTTATCCGTACAATATTTTACCCCATTTGTCTTGACACATTTGCCGGGGTAAGGTCCTTCATGTAAACAGTTTGAGTAAAGAATATTTTTGTGAGTAAAGAAACTTTATTTTCAGATGACTCGCCATTCCTATACCATTTACAATTTAATGAACGCTGCATGGGGATAATTATATTTCTAGGACTCGATTAATAGTTGATATGTAGAAAGCAAATAAATAATTTCACCCCGGATCTTTCTGAAATTTTATTAGATATAAAACAAAACACGCTTGTCAACTGTACGTTTTGAAGTTATAATTCTGCTGAAATTTCACTCTCATCAATTTCAGCACCGTGACACAAAATTAACAGAATGAAGTTGCCCACGGAAGATGCTACGGCATTGGATATAATTTAAAAACAACATTCGAATAATAATAGAATTTATGTTACACTTAATGTAAGAGAATAATAATAAATATTTATTGATTTAATTTTCCAAATATTTACTGAACTTTATTGACTATAATGACTCCTTTTCCAGGCTTTGATTATTTAATTGTAATTAATTATTTGCATGCAATCAAAAACTATTTTTAATAATGCCAAAGAAGTATAACTTCTTACGCGCGTACATAAGTACCTACACGCATCCTTTCTTTTATAGATAACGAGTGTATTTTAGATATTGAAACGGACATAAACTATTTGAGGTCGCTTTAAAATGTTTCAAGATCAGTAACAATTCCGGGAATATTTTTCATTTTGGACAAAGTTTATTATGTGTGTTGGGAAATACAAAACGAAAACCACGCCTGGTAAAAATAATAAGACTGATGATGATACTGACACTGATAAAAACAAAACAAAGTATTTTTATCAGTCTCAGATTTGAAGAGGTTTATATTTAAATCTAGTCAGTTAAGAAATCTCAGAAGAAAGCGAACTATCAGCTCTTATAAAGACATCATTTTGAATTCGTTATAAGATGACTCTTAAACCAACAGATTACGAGTTCTCTTAATTTAAATAAATAAGTTCAAATCTTTATATCTACGAGAACAATAACCTATGAAAAAGATAGATAATTTTTTCAGTTTAAAATAAAATGCTAAATGAAAAATGGTTTATTGTCAGAAGTTTATAATTAATTGCCTTTACGTTTTGCAGACTCACGTCATCTAAATATATAATATTCAACAATGAAGGTTACTGTTTGGTTAATTACTATTTACAATATACAAAATAGTTATGAATTTATATTAAAAAATCCTCTTACTAAATAGAATCTATTTTTCCAATCATTACTTTATAACGACTGTTAGATTAAAGATTTTCAATGTACATTAAACAAAAAAATAAATATTTACAGCATACTGTCATTAAAATGTAGCACAGCGTTACTAAACACCTCTCTTAGCTGCTAACTAAACTTTACTCAGATGCGATCTCGTCAGCCCATATCGTCCATGTGTAATTATGCAAACTTGGCGCAGCTCTCAAGTCTCTGTGGAGCGGCACTTTCCTCGGAATTGTCCTTTTAATCTCGTCTTGTAAACGGGAGTACAATCTATCAGCAACATCGGGATAAGTGCTTGATAAATCCTGTGTTTCGCAAGGATCCTGCTCTATGTTAAACAGACACCGTTTATCTGAAAAGACAATATTTTTCATTAATGTATTCTTTTGCAAATTCCTTTGTCTTCAACACAAAGTTAGAGATAAAATGGGCTAAGTACCTTTATCCGGATAACAAATTTCACTATTATCATTCTCTGGACAGTCAATTTTCATATATTCCCTCAACTTTGTATTCTTTAATTTAAAAGGAATACTCATTTCAGTTATGACGGAGTATACAGCACTCTCGGTAAGAGCTTTTCTATATGTGGGAGGATCACAAGTGAGTCCTCTTAGTTCTCTTCCTTGGTGATTACAATGTTCAGTCACAATTGTTCCCGTTACTAATTTAAACTCGTCCTCAATGATAGCAGCGAATCCACTGTAGTCATCGATTTCGAATATAACATTGCGTTTGGAGGACTTATTAGAGATGATACTATCCCATAGATCAATGCCATCAATATCCTCTGGTGGAGTTGCACCAACTGCTTTTAATAATGTAGGCATCCAATCGGATACATGCATGTATCCTTTCCATATATGATTAGTTTCAGTCAAGTTCTTGCTCCATATCAATCCATTAACTCTAACACCTCCTTCAAATGGAGTGAACTTAATACCTCTTAGTGGATAATTGGATGCATAATTGACTGAAGCACCTGTCGTTGCACCACCATTGTCTGATATAAATACGATTATCGTGTTATCTAAGATTCCTTTTACATGCAGTGCCTTTACTATATCTCCGACACTGTCATCTAATTTCTTAACCATGCCTGTAAGAATGAAGAAAAAAATAATTGCCAAAATAATTTATATTGTCAATCACTATCAGCTTATCGAGTACTACTTTTATAATATTATTTCTTCTATGATTGTATTCTGTTTACGACCAAATAAAAAGGTATTTTGAATATTAATTGCTAACTGCGTTTCTAGTCATTCATGCTAATCTAATCAAATAAAATGACGTCGGTGCTCTTGCAAGAGGTTAAATGCACAAGGGTTCAATACGTATAAAATATTATTAAAAAAGAGGTTATTTCAGTACCGGCATATATCCTTCTTTGTGGAGAGGCAAGAAATCGCATGTCTCGCACGGTCTCCGGCGGAGCCTGTAACTGCGCTCCCATGTTAGCGGAGTGGGGCGCGTTGTGTGCTACCATTAGAAATAGCGGCTTGTCTTTATCGTGATCTCTTATTACTGTAAAGAGAAAAGATAAAGTATCTCGTACATATGCATCCGAGTCTCTTTGAGTTTTTCATGATTGACGCGTCTATTAATCCAGAGCGTAAAACTATAGTGGCGATTTTGTATAACATTCAAACAGGTAAACATAAAAAATTTTATTAATTAAATTAAATATTAATTATGTTAGCTTCAGATTCAGTAACCAAAAGGTATGTGTTGAATTTTGAAATAAATTTAGAATATATAAAAATACTAAAAATATAAGTTTACCTACATGTTTCAACAACAAATTCATTTATAAACTGCATTTACATTATAAGTCTTACCTACATAAGTAAATTATAACTGAGCAAATAATTAACAATATCATTAGGATATCGATCGATTAGAAACCTTTGAACCAAAACCTAACGATAATTCCATACTCACTTGACTTGGCTTCCGCATTGTAAAGGTCGGTGACATAACCTTTGGCGTCCCAGGCTGGGATCATATCTCTATATAAATCAAAGCCAGCGACATCTCCTATAGACCACTACAAAATATATAAAATATAATCAGTAATATTATTAATAATTTAGTAACCTTTACCACCTTCGAGGCTTAGTGGTTCACCCAAAATAAGGCACATAAGGAAACATTTGCAAAGTACCGTTTCTTAGTTCATAAGGTTAGGTTACTGAAATGACGATTTCTGGAGATAAATTTATTGAAAGTTTTTGGGACTTGTAGAAAGTCACAAGCATCTATGAAAGAAACATGGCTAAAATGTATTAAATATGTCTGTAATAATGCCTCATTGGGTGCCGTTTTTTTATACCTTTCCTAATCTTACAAAATAACGACTATTAAATTTAATATTGTACACTATTACTCTCGGGCTCTCTCCTTTTTCTTTGCAAATAATTAGACGTGACAAAACATACTTCGACTATTTAAGGCTTACAGTTTATTAATATTTCCTTCTCAATTAAATGAACTACTGAATACAATTACACATACTTTGCTATTAAGTCATATTCTTAATTACTTTATTATTTTAAAAAAATATGATAAACGCCGCCGTTTGGCTTTCAACAAATATTTGCTGTACATTTGGAGAAGCACACTTTTTTAATGCTTGTAATAAGTATATGTCACTTTTAATATATTTGTTATAAACAACCATAAATATTCGATAAACCAGTTCATTCAACTGAAAATTGTTTTTAGATATGGTCACGCAATCACGATATCAGTCAATTATCGTGTGAATCGAATAACACGCTTTACTAATGAGTGAAATAGATGTCGTTTTGTATTAGATCAATTATTGACTTACAGTCTCCTGCAATATATATTCATAGTAATCGATAAAACCGCCTCTATGACCAAAATGGCTGTCAAATCCGCGATGGGTTGGTAAATATTTCTTCTTCGAATGTCCAAGATGCCATTTCCCAACCAGTCGTGTGACATAACCTAAATCTTTGAAATACTGTGGTAGTATTTTATGCGTCAATGGTAGTCCTCTGTCTTCTCCATTTGTCAAGGGATAGCCTTGCATTCCTGAAATATGATGCTGATTGTACATCCGCGTCGAAAACATAAACGAAACTTCACATCATCGCACCATACTTTTTTAATAACTTATTTAATACCTTTTAATACTTTTGGAATGGAATTAACTTTAGATAGGTAAATAAAAGCTAATAGAAAAACATCAGAGGGTAGGTAGAATTACTTATTTTACACCTACCTACAACGTGAGCATATTTTCCACTAAGCATGGCTGTTCGCGACGGTGTGCATACACAGTGGCTGTAGTAGCGTTCCAACGCTATACCCGTGAGTGCCATCATATCAATATTAGGCGTTAAAGACTGATTGGACCCATGGAAACTGACATCATCCCAACCCTATCGACAAGATATAAGTTTTTATAAAAGATTTAAAAAAGAATCTATTAAGGTCTTAAATAGATTCTGGAGAAGAATTATACTGGAATGTTTGCTCGTAAAGATAATTTGTATAAAAAATCACTGTTACCCAAATATTTATTTTTATAAAATGGAGTTCTCAAAGTCATCACATGTTAGCTATTACTAACGCCATCTCGTGACAAAGTTTACAAGTAACATTTTCGCAAGAAACAAAATTTAACAGCTTTCTTATTTTTACTCCAAATTTAAGTAAACTGTTACCTAAAAGTAATAAATTATAAAGAAAATATTTTGCATATTTAATTACGAATACACGTCTAAAATAAAGTTTCAGAATTTCGGATTTGATTACCAGCTAATGAATCTTTATTTCCCAATAACATATCGACGACATGGTTCGTCCAGAAGGATTAAGTGGAATCGACTTGCGGCTTGCCCCATTAAAATTATTAAGTACAGACGCAGAAATGTGTTTGCCATTCTCTATTGGCATGTTATGGGAACTCATACGTATTCATATGCTAATCAAAGTATAGTTCAAACGCAAACAGTGGATAGGTTTCTTTTTACAATAAAAACTTTCTCGACTTATTGTCACTTTTGAAATTCGGTAGCTTAATATCACACTATTTTGACTGTTGTTATAAAATAAATGATGTATTTGTCATCTACAATACTGTTTTAAAATTATTTGGATGTAGTAATTTCTATAAATATTTTTATATTAAATATTTTAATAAATAATCCACAGAAATTTAATTACTTACCAAGTCATCAGCAACAATTAGAACTATATTCGGCCGGCTAAATTTCCCGTCACTCATAAGAAAGTGAAAAAATGATAATAAATAGAAAATTTTAATACTTAAAAAACACATTTTAACAAAACTAGAATACATGTATTACAATGGAGACATATACAATCAATACGACTGTCGATCTTATTGATAGTAAACAAACTGAGGCGACAACTTCTTCGAGAGAATTATGCAATGATATGACACAAGTATTAGCGGGTCACCAGACAAATAAATTTTATCCTCCATTTCACTATAGCTCCCTTGACCTAAGACCTTTCCAATTTTCACTCGCACTGTAGAAAATGTTAGTTATAAACGTTTTAATGAATGTATCTACAACTAAAAAAAGCCGAAAAACACAAGTTGAAGTTAAAAATATATTTTTAAATGATTTTAAATTTTCTGCAACAAAAAAAAACGAAAGATAAGATGCCCGGCTAATATATATTCCACACTAAGAAATTCAGTGGACTACACTATATCTAGGCTAAATGGTAAATTCTCTACCGAAGACTCCAGGATCTTAGTTAAGTTCCAGAGGGCTACAGCGGAACTGGGCATAGATACTATTTTGCAATACATACTAAACGTTTACCAATAATTCCATCTAAGTAGAAAGTTATATGCAGTCTATTAAATTACGATATTCTAAATTGGTTTAATTATTGTAAGAGTGACAGACTCATTGTTTTAAATTAAATTATTTATATTTTAGCCCAATTACTTTAATTATGATTAAAATCGTCATTGACTTACATTATATAAAAACAAGTTTTCCCATGTAACATATTATTACGAAAAACAACTTTGTTATATACAAGATAACATTGACACAATAGTCGCGAATAAAGGTTGGAAGATCGTTAGGAAGTCAGTCAGTTCGTAAAGACGTGTCCGTCTTCATGGCTCAGTGATAAAGCACTATGTCTTTTTCCAAATGTCTATTATTAATAGTTACTCAAGATTTAGTAAAGAATTGCAAAGCTGTCTATAAATAAAAATGTTTACCCCATGTCTGGAGCAGTAAAAACTTTTATGAATAATCAATATTTTATGTTTAAATGAAACAGACAAAGTTGTAGCAAAATTTATAAAGATAATAATAATATTCTTAATTCCTTCATCACTTAAAACAATTTATTGATATAAGATTGTCTATGTCACAACTAGTACAAAAGTTTATTTGAAAACTTAACTAGTATAGTATTATAATATTACAGGAGTTCATAATGGTTTTGTAAAACATAGCTCGTTAACATTTTGTGGATGCACGTTGGCAATTGTCCATTTACTTATCGCCTAGAAAAAGTACTTAATATGATTTATACGCAATAAATTATCAGTTATGTTTCTTGGTAATTACGAATATGGGCCTATCTTGTACCAACCTGAAAATTTTATCCTAAAAACCTACTATAATGTAGAGGTAAAATAATATTAAGATTATGCGCAAGATTACCAATCTAGCGCATCTGCTTTGATAATACTTTTTTTAGTATACCCCTTATCTAAAGAAGTTTATTTGCTTGATACATATGGCTGATTTTATGTTCTAAGATATGAGCTGGTATCCTCACGATGCACGATGTTTAGTGAGTTCATACTCACTCGTACTGTAAAGGTAGTTGGTCACATAACATCTACATATTGGTGCACAACCGGAATTCGAACCCCTGATCTGATATTCTAATAATCGCTTAGCTGGTATACCTCTTATCTTCTAGCCTTTTTGAATTTAGTTTTATTTTAGCAGCTAACATTAAAATGTATGTCAATGACTTAGTTTATTTCTATAATTTATGGTAGTGTATTTAATAATGACTCGCTCACGTATAAAGTTTTTCTTGTTTCTATTTTGTCGTTTTTATAGATAGTTGATTTCTACATATTTTTGTTACAATTGAGTTCGTGTCAATTATCAAGATAAGTATTTGATCATCCGATAATATACGACACAGTTTTCTTCAAATACTTTATTTAAATTTACGTTCTATTTAATTGTTCTTAGATTTGCAATCGGAGAAATGACATCAGGTATTTTTTGTTTAAGGTTTGTATTAAATAAATACATAATATTTTATTTCACACTTTGTAGTCACTTTACACATTTTATAGCATTATCAAACGTAATTTTAAAAAATTAGTTTACATTTAAGGCATAATTTTTAAAAGAACTTTGATTAGTGCTACAGATTTTAGATAATACAAAAAAATGCCTGCTACACTGATGATGACTAGTTTATATAAAAATAACAATTATTAAGGCCTCTATTTATTTGTACGTATACGAAATATATTAACTATTTTCGCGATTATATCGTATCTTTAAAATTTCTATACCCAACTATTGAAGCACACTCCTTACGACACACAAGAAATTTTGCCAGTTATTCGCACATTCACAGCCGACGGTGACCGGCGGTGCATCCTTATAAAATTCTTTCTCGTTGAGAGGGCTCTCTTGGGTGACATTGTTGAGCCACGTCAACCAAATATAGTTATGATTAGCTGGATCTGCGTCTATGTTTAATTCGGTTGGTCCTCGTCTAACCATTTGAGACCAGAGAGAACGCAGTCGCATAGTCATCATGGAAACGATTTTCTGCCCTCGAAGCCATAAGTCGTGACTCTCTGCTGGATCCTTTTTAAGGTTGTAGAGGCAACCGCGGGCTATAATGATATAAATAATGTTATATATCTATTATTTGAATAACGATACAGAAAAATAGACATAAAAATAATAAATAATTACGTCGTATGTACAGGAGGCAAACGGGCTGGAGGCTCACCTCATGTTAATTGGTACATGAACACACATTGCCAGAAGGCTAGAACCTACTAGCCTTCTGGAAAAGTTACTAGTTTTTGACAAATATATTCTCTCTTGTGTCAAATACGTAATTAATTGTTATGGTAACTAAACCTAATGAGTTGTTTCACAAAATGGAACACAAATGGAGTCGGAAGTTTAATTTTTTGTAATTAAATATATATAGAAAAATATATAATAGAAATAGGTATAAAAAAGATTTATGTAAATTTAAGGAAGTACGAGTACTTACTTGGTGTTGGTATACAAGGGACTTGATCTTTAACCGTGTCTATTTGCTTCACCACTGCCGCTTTCCTTGTAGCGATAACGTCCCCATAGTCGTAAGTAATTCCTAAAGTTGAAAACACCTTAGCAACTTCAGACGACGCCAAGGAGTCGTAAAAATCTGGTGGCGTTTCTTTATTTGCCAAGAATTCAGCTCCATAGTAAGCGCTCGCAATTCCGGTGAAATTGCCAATTAATAGTTTGTAATCACCCATGCGTAAAGCTGCGTATCCATTATCTCTATCTTCAACACTAACCAACACTTCTTTTCTTGGAGATTGTTGTCCTTGTAATATTGAAGGCCATTGGTTAATTCCGTCAATTTTTTCATCAAACTTTCTGCCAGCAGCTGCGAGTAATGTCGGCATCCAATCAGAAATATGCATAAGACCATCCCAAACGTTTGGCTTCAAGCCCGCATGCCAAATGAAGGCTGGAACTCTTACCCCTCCCTCCCAGGGAGTTTGTTTCCGGCCCCTAAAGGGCAAATTGACTCCCCAATTACTGTACATTCCTGTAGTGGGAGCACCATTATCAGACACGAATACGATAAGCGTATTATGAAGAATGCCTTTATCAGCCAAAGCCCGGACGAGTCGTCCCACGCTGTAGTCAAAATGTCGCACAACCTCTGAAATGTCATTTATAGAATCAGACTGTAATCATGGAATAAAGTTGTCATACTTGATTATACTAGGATTGTACTCTATTGATGCAAAAAAATTATTATGTCGTCTTTATAATATTATCTACACTTATATTATAAAGACGAAAGATTTGATCGTTTGTTTCCATTGAATAGGCTTCAAAATTATTGGACGGATTTGAATAATTATTTCCACAGTTAGAATCTGATAAACATAGGCCATACCTGCATAAAGTCGTCTATCTGAGTTAGCAACGTGTCTGCTGCCAAGCTTTTTGTATAGAGGTGGTTGCAAAGCTCCGCCAGCATTACCCGCGTGTGGCGCACACGAAGTATAGTGAAGAAAGAGTGGCGTGGACGAATTATGGCCCAATATAACTAAAATAGAATATATTTAAAATTAAAAATACCATAATTGTGGAGTTTATTAAGCGAGCAGCGTGGTATAACTATATTAATATCACAGATAAATGCAAATTTTAAAGTACTAATTAATACATTATAATTTTATGCAATTATAATACATATTACAAAAACGATTTGTTTTTTCTATATAAATATATAAAGTTCCCAGACTGAATAGAACAATAAATCGTTAGAAATAATCCTAAACTGCTTTTTAGAGCTGTGAATTTAACAGTGGTTAGTATTTTAATTATGAAAATGTTAAACCTAGTTCTGCTATTATCATTAATAATTATTATGAGTTTGATTCCATGGAAGATGGGCCGGGTACTGGTATAGGATGCAACCTATTCAGACACGCTGACCCCTGCCCATCTACATGGAACCAACTACAGAGCTGGTGCGGCTTGTGAAGCGGCTGAAAAAACTAAAGTATGCAAAGACAGGGGTCTAGGCTCAGAATATGATTTTGTCCCATTCGGTGTCGAGACCCTTGCTCCGTGGGGTCCTAGCGCTTTAAGGCTTTTTAAAGACATATCAAAAAGGTTAGTCGACATCACAGGAGACCGAAGATCTGGCAGCTACCTCGGACAAAGAATTAGTCTAGCGATTCAAAGGGGGAACGCTACCAGTATCTTCGGAACCTTGCCTAAAGGGACTCCTTTTAATAATATATTATAGTATGTTAAGGTTAGTTTTTTTTTCAATGTATATTATTTTAGTTACTATATTTTAAGGTTAGTTTTTTTTTATTATTATTTTAGTTTGTATGATATTAAAGTGTTTGATTATAAAAAATATTCACTTTATTATTCAAGTTTTATTTACGATTAAAATTCGACACTTTTAATCAGACATCGCAAATATAACAATTATGTACACAGCCGCTTTTATAATAGCTATATATTTAACATTATAAATCTACGCTATTCATTTATTTCCAAAGCTGTTAAGAAATTCGTTACTGTATTTTAGTGATTTATTAACTTGTTTACTTACTTTCAATAGCTCTGTCTGTTAGAGCGTCCACAACATATCGCTCTTCAGTTATTTGAGGAATATCGTTGTCGAATAAATCCAAACCAAACAAAAGTGTACCGTCAGGCCACTGAAATGATAAGATATTTACTATAAAAACGTTCATGAAATATTTTGAATATGGCAATACATATTTACTTTCGAAATAATAGTTAGCGATAAATACTTTCAATACGTTTTAATACAGATTCCAACTTTCAAAGTTATAAAACATATTGACTAGTCACCTGCTCTACTTTATGGTATGACAAATAATCGACGAATCCTCCGCGCATTCCATAATGGCTGTCATAACCTCGATACTGAGGCAAAAGTTGTTTGCTCGCCATTCCAAGATGCCATTTCCCAACCAAATGCGTATCATATCCTATATCCTTCAAATGAGCCGGCAACAGCTTCTCAGTCAGTGGAATTCCTCGATCTTCTGAGTTGTACAAAGGAAACCCCTGCATTCCTAAAACATACGCTTTCAAAATAATTTTCTGCTACGTTGTTGATAAAGATAAACTATTTAACGTTAAGCAGGTACAAAGGCAAAGAAGAAATTCTTTAATCGTAGTTGTATGTTTTAACAACCCATTAAAGATAGATTATTGCTGTGTTTTATATTTTCAGAATTTCTAACAAACTCAATATTTGAATTAAATATGACAGCACAGACGAGAAACCGATTGATCGCTGGAGCTTATTTTTATTTACCTTTTTATCTACCTACTTTTATGTGCCTGGATTACCTGAATTTGGGAAAATACTTTAAAGCCGGCAACGCATTTGCGAGTCTTTTGGTAGTGTGAGTGTCCTTGGGCGGTGGTATACAATTAACATCAGATGAGCCTTCCTGTTTCATATATATACGGTATGCTATATATGCAACCGAGGTTTTTAGGGACTTTATGCGTAGGCTTTCATAATTAATATGTGACATACCAGTTCTCATAGGATATTTTCCTGTGAGTAGCGCGGCCCTAGCAGGTGTACATATTGCTTCGCTGTAGTACTGCTTTAAAATTGTACCACGGGTTGCGAGAGCGTCAAGGTTAGGTGTGGAGATTTGGTCCGAGCCGTGATATGAAACATCATTGTGGCCCTAAAATAGAAGAAGTAGTGAAAGACGTGTACGGATGTAATGTTAACTGTAGTACGTTTGAAATGATAAACAATAAATGTGTGTAAAATGAACACGTCATTAAGTCCTGAAACAAAATATATTTTAATTTAAAATTTACTTAAATGTCGCCACAAACATTCTATACTATATTAAAGTATTATATAGATGAAAAGTTTCTTTTTTGTATGTTTATAACCAATAAACTACCTAAAAACTACCTAAAGACCAATTTCAAAAATTATTTTGTACATAATGTAGTATTCTAATGGTGTACAGAGTAACGTGGTCTATATTTATTTCATATTTAAAAAAAAATTAATTCATATTTATTTTGAATGTCCTCGGGATAGGAGATTATTATAAATAATTAAATATTATCATTAACATCCATCTAATTATCAACAGAAGTGACATTATCGGAAAATAATTCCTAAGAGACTGCGTGGGTTTTGAAGTCAAATGTGTGTTTTTAGAACTTATTTTGTAAAATGTAATACATATTATGTCTAAAACCAATAATCAATTTAATTTATTATTATTACTTTGTACGTTAAGAATAATTTAAAAACTTTCTACGTATTATGTATATTAGCTAGATAATTACTTTATTCTAAATAACACGATAATCCATTTAAATTATATTTAAAAATGCTCTGTTTAGTTTAGTCTATTAGTACCTAACCTTGGTAAATTTTTAATTACTTAAAGGTAATAAGTTCAATTTGTGTTGTCTAGTGGAGTTATATTATTTATTTATTATTAATAATCGATCGTAGAATGTATATACGATATTATTTATTAAGCGCTATTTATGTCGTCTAGCGAGTACCGACATAGGTACCTACTGGATTCCATTTCCGATTAAACTTTAATTACTCTAGTTACAGTCAGCTATAAAATGTATTAAGAAAGCAGGTGTGCTCCACACCCCAGATTACGGGACTTTATTACAACAAAGTTAAATTTTAACAAAAAAAGTAGTTGAAAATTTAATTTCTCAACTTTCGATCTTATGTCACAAACAAATTTCGTGGTAATTAGAATATAGAGAATCAATCACAAAGCACAATACACTTGATATCTTTACTTTCAAGTTTAGATCTGAAACTAATTTGTTTCGCTAAATGCTCCAATAGTCATATTTGCAAGACTTACATTTTATAATCAATTTTTAGTTTTATCATAGACGGTTATTTTACTTGCGGAATATTTATGTGCATATCACATTTTTTAATGGTTTTTTTTTTAATATCAATTGTGATGTATTACAATTTTTTTGACATTTAATAATTGATTTTCTGCTATGTTTAGCATATATTTTGCAAAATACTTCGCCAACTGATTACCTGTACTAAATTTTATTTCCGTGGAAACAGGTTTTACGTAATTGTTTATTTTGCTGATAGTACCAATAGTTAGTGGTAATATAACTTAAGAGTCGTACATTCTATTAATTCAATTTCAATTTACCATAGAAAACTGTGGCCTACATTTCAAGAGAACGGATATTAGGCGACTGTGAAACTTTTGATATTATTGTATGCGAGATTTGTATTGCAACTTTATAATCTAATCTGTGGTGTAAATATTACTTCTTAAACAAAAGCGGTTTTATAATCATTAAAATAATAAAATGCATTATAATCAGGAGAAAATATTGCAAACGATTAAGCTTTAAAGGGCTTACCTATAATTATTGTAAGCATATTATACACGCTATTATATTAAATTAATACCTAGTAGTAGTAGAAGTAGTGGGATTATTGTCATACCATTTAAATGTTTTTAACAATTTCTATCTATTTGTGCAAAATTTGCTCGTACGCTTAAGGAGCACGTTTTAGAACCAAAATCGTAGAGGCCAGAAGGTTGATCACCTACACTCTGAGACCAACCCATATTTGGGTTTGTTGTATTAATATTATTTATAACCAATATTTCCTTCAGTCTTCTGTATATTTTTCCAGCCGCAATATTTCGTTCCGATACTATGGTTTAATAAGAAAATATCCCATGTTACTAACCATATCATCAGCCATTATAAAAAGTATATGTGGTGGGCTAACATCGTTCGCTGACACCGATATAATCCCCAACAGCAGCCACCATTGCCTGCAAACTCAAATTATTTAATAAAAAAACATAACCCTAGTAATGTCTGACGTATGAACTTTATTTACATTTCCTATACTGTTATTTGTTTAGTTGGTAATAATTATTATGAAGATGACGACATCTAC
Organism: Pieris melete; assembly: GCA_963693345.1. NCBI lineage: Eukaryota > Metazoa > Arthropoda > Insecta > Lepidoptera > Pieridae > Pieris > Pieris melete. The sequence continues at coordinate 3,074,213 of CAVNZK010000006.1, read as the reverse complement.
GTAATCTTAATCGCTTTAAATAAAAAACCTTTTCAACTAGATCACATTGCTTTCTTTTTAAAGATAATAAGAGAGTGAGAGTGATATATTTAATTAACATACATATAAATTACTTTAATTTACTTTTTACATAATCGAAATTCAATACGAATGCAAATTAGTGTATTTAACATATTAATAAAATAGATAATTGAAACTGTATCGTTTGATACATACTGTTTACAAGAACAAAAGAAGCATGATTTAAATTTCTTTAGACTGACAGAATACTTGGTATGTTGGTCTTTACTTACGAGCACAGAATTAAGAAAGAAACAGCCAATAAAATAGTCATAAAAAATCTAGGATTACTAATTTCTGCAATTATTTAAACAGGTTTTATAACCTTAACCACGATTCGGTGGTCATTTACATGAAGTCGTAACGAAATTGCGACCCATTGTTTCTCTGTTTCGTGATTGAATACAATTAAACCCTGTCAATTAGTTATGACTAGTTTATGTTACTCATACCCCAGGAATTATCTTAATTTTTTTTTTTAATCTAATGAAATTGAAAAACTCTATAAACTAATAATTTAAATCTAACATATGTCAGTATTACTTTCTTAAGTAAAACAAATAATTTATTATAGCTACAATTTTTAAATACTTATTAATAATTTTATTTGACCTGTTATTTTATAATTATTAACATTAAAACAAGAATACTCACCAAAATGATGTTTGAATAAACATATTTCTTTAATCTAATAATGGCACATAATTACAAAAAACCCAATTTATTTTGCCGATAATTTCAAGACCGGCTTGCTCGGCAGCTGAACGGATACAAAAGTAAGGAAAACTGCGAAGGTTCTATACAATTGCAAAATGATTAAAATAATATACTTACGCTATTGTTATTTGTCTCGCTTTAAAAATTATAAATTCTTTAATAAGTTGGCGATAGTTTTCGTATAATTAACGATACATGGTGTAGGTATTTGATCAATTTCTGAATAGATCCTTAGATTTTCTGTAACAAAAGTTACATCCTTAAATTATATTTAGATTTTTAATGCTTTTGCTTATGAAATATATTAAATGCCAATCTTTTTGTAGCTTTCGATGAAATTATAACACATCCTAATAGAAGAGTTAACACAGCAAACAATATTTTCTTCATTTCCGAATAACACATTTCGACGTTTGTTACTTTAAAGTTTACAGCATGCTCAAAATATAGAACTACAAATTATAAATAATTTACATGCGCAAAATTATATATTTGTTTTATACGTGAAGGTCGTGATTAATGCGTATACGTATTTCTATAGATTACATAATACCTCCATAATTACGGGTTCAACTACGAGTATAGGGCCATTATTATTAGATTAATTTCCAGCGAAATAACAAATTATTCGGGTTCAGACTACTGATGCCAGTCCTACAGCTGGATGTAATTGTCTCAATAATTAATGTTTAATTATTTAAAATTTAATCACGTAAAATATGTGTAACATAATATAGTAACATCTTCGTGTATTCTAGTATACTAACAACGAAGACTTTTAGCTATTGTGATTTCTTCAGATGTCAAATTCACGTAACATCTCTTTACGGATGTAACGTATTTAATTTCGTAAAATACGACCTTGGCTGGACCATGATTTTTGGCCTTACTAATGAAGGCTTAATAATCACACTCTGTCATAATAAATATTTAATTGTCTTTGCATTGATGTTATAGTCACTTTTCAGTAAAGACTACTACTATGGCTGCTACGAAATGGACCTTGATCTAAAAAATACGATAAAGACACCAAATTTTCTAACGTTGTGAGTGCTTAGAAAACGATTTCGTAAAAACTGCGTTACGTGTTCATTGGCATTATAAGCTGCAAATTTCTTTAAATTTACCGACATCTTAAACTACTTAATGACCTTCAATTACACTAAAAGTAGGCACTTATATCGTAGTAGGTATGATTAATGAACAACACCAAATTTTTGTAATTTACAAAATTTAATTTAATTTATCCTAATAAAATTGTTTATGTAAACATGACTAACCTACTTACTGGCGTTACGATATTTGTTAATTCTAGCGAAAGATTTGTTGTTATAAAATCTTCTCATATCCAAGTCAAAGTAATCTAGGAAAGGGAGAAACAATGTTCGCGCCTTACATCATATTTTACAATGTAGGTAATTTTAAATTATCGAACCAAAATCTTGATCTCCACTTCCTCACTCGCTTCAGCAAAACAAATAACTCACCTTGAAATATTTTTTTAAATTGATATAGGCTTACAAAATGTTACTTACCTCACTTAAACCTCGGAAAGTAATCGGGTATATTGAGGTCCTTGGTGTCAGCTGTGGTTGTTTCATAATCAAAACACGGAGGTGGTCGTGACTTGTGACGTAGATTCGATAGTTGCTTGTACAGCAGTTGTACGAACAGTTAAATAATAATTATGTATAATATAATATGACTATTTAAAGAATCAATGCATACGTACAGTTTTACAAGAGCGCGTGTCGAGACAGACGATAAAACAATTATTAAGAGCTAGGAAATTGCATTCATCACTTGCTCAGTTTCTCTAACACGACGCACGTCGAAATAATTAAATGATGGGCTCATACGTCATCATTGACTATTAAAAAAAACATCTGTTTGGGCTCAATGGAAGATAATAACTAATAAGTATTACCCAAACGCGTCGAATTGTACGCCTCCTTAGGGATTTTTTTCTGTAGAGCCTTATTACTTAGGACGACGCGTTGTCCGGTTGTAGCAATATTCAACAATATGTACTAAGTTTCAATTTAAATGGTTCATGTTTGGAATAGATTAGAAATTAGTCGCACTAGTTTTGGTGTTTGAGACACGAACGATTAACCATTTTTTTTTTCATACATGTTCAAGGTTATCATGAAAGCAGGTTTTTAGTGTGTCCAATTTTTTATTTCTATTCTATTTTTTATAATATTAATAGTATTTAATATATTAACTAATTTAATTTATCTTCGAAGAACCTGAACTCGATTAGGCAAGTATGATCAGCTTGACCATGACCGCCAAAACTTACTTTGGTAGCTGTCGTTGTAAATATAAAGTTAAGCAATAATCGTAAATTATTGTTTAGTAAAATCGAAACAAATTTAAACATTATATTTTTATTTCTAATTATTACAACAATTTTCTATTTCGAAAACAGGAATTTAAAAAATTTATTTGATTTTCTAAGATCAATAGCGCATTAGCGGCCAGCGAGATAGATACATTATTATGAAATCGCTATGGAGCACGCGCACCTGGCCGCATGCAACCAGCGGCCCCATGGAGCTACGGCGGCCAACGACATCAAAGCGACGCATCTGCGGCCCGTGGTTTTTTGTTTGAAACGCGCTGTATTTGCACTGACGAATCTAGATGCGGTTTTGGCCGCGACTAGGCCGCTAGTGCGCTGTTGCCCTTATATATGCTTCTTTACATTCTAATAAGTAACACATAAATTGCAATTAGACTATAAAATGAAACAGTTTTATATTCCTGAAAATATTATTCCATTTACTGTTCATTCACACAACACAACACATAATTCGTTAATAACATAGAAATTAAAATATAACTAACACTAGTCTACAACATTTATTTGACGTAATACTCAATAATGTCAAACTCAACATGATAGATACTTAAAATATTAATAACTAGATTTTATTAATTATCAGGTACAAATTCAAAATTTTAGCAAACAGCAATAATATGAAACGAGTTGTTGGGCTAGTGGCTTCAGCGTGCGACTCTCATACCTGAGGTCGTAAGTTCGATCCCCGGCTGTGCAGCAATGGACTTTCTTTCTATGTGCGCATTTAACATTTGATCGAACGGTGAAGAAAAACATCGTGAGGAACCCGACATGTCTTAGACCTAAAAAGTCGACGGCGTGTGTCATGCACTGGAGGCTGATCACCTACTTGCCTATTAGATTTAAAAATGATTATAAACTTGATTCAGAAATCTCAGGCCTAAAATGGTTGCAGCACCATTGATTTTTTTTAAAATACATAATATGAAATATAATTAATAATTAATAAAAAATAACTGGATTTCTAAGCTATTTAAGCTGACTTTCACTTAATATATACATATATGACTTAGGAATTGCGCATACAGGGAAAAATGCGTTTAAATAAACATATATGCTAAACTAGTTGCAAAAAAAAAATTACCTTAAAACAGGAATAAAGAGATGTGCTTATACTAAAATTAGAAATAATGTTAAACACAATTAGACAAATTCTTTTAAAACTTGTTGTATTTCTTCAAATACATGTTGATTTAAAAATGCTATAATTCCATGCTTATTGCAGTACATTTGGGTATCCAAATTATCAGGATCATTATATGTTACAAGAGAAAAATCTGTGAAGTTTATTATGTCACCTCCCAATGATGATAAAATGCTATGTGGTCCACATGTGTCCCATCTGAATGTTGTTCCTTTTGAAACAATGTATGCTGTGGCTTCACCTGTAAAGTTACATTTCTTACAGTGAACTAATATGAAATTCCAGTTTTTAGAATTAGTTCTTTTATGATGTGGTGCGAATTGAACCTTAATATTAGACTTAGAATAATATCTCAAATAGCTTTGCAATGCTATCTTAATTAAAATACATTAAAAAAATTACCTAAAGCAAGTTTGAGCAGCTTATGACCTGCTCCTGGTACAGATTGTATTTCCCAACCTAAATCCTGAAACTTCTTTATTACATTTTCGTTTTCAGCACTACTCATTAAAATTATTTTTCTTGGTGAAGAAGTACTTTTTTCGTGAGAACATAATTTAATGTCACCATAATTTATGCCCCAAATAACCCTTCCTGTGACACTGAAATAAATTTAGACATTCAATTTACATACATCTATTTCCTTAATATGTATTTCATATTAGATTTCTTGTTAACATACAATTTCTATTGCTAAACAAAAATGCTAATGCCAAACTTGAATAATAGTTAAATAGTTTGGTCTATCAGTATAAATTAAATTGTGAATTTAATGAGAGTGCCCACATATTATGGAATAATATACATATTATTATCAAATTACCCATTGTAAAATGGCTGATTAATTACACCAACAACAGGCTCTCCAGTAGATCTTTTATATGCCCCTATAAGAACTGTGACACACTGAAGACCATGACCGGGTTTAGCTTCTCCACGGACTCCAGCAATAAACTCTGCTGTACCATCTACAACAACAATACAATCCACACTTAGTAGGATGTATATAATAATGTGTATCCATTTCATTGTATGTTAAAAAAATGGTTATTATTATTCATTACCAATTGGATCAATCCAGACTCCTAAATCTGAATAGTCAATTGGTCCAAGATTGGGAATAGTTCCACATTCCATATTTTCTATATCACTGTGGGCTGCTTCAGCCATACATTTAGCTGTCTCTTCAGGTAAAATTATTTTGAGTAAATCAATTGTTCCTTGTAAGGTTTCTTTCAAGGAAATTGTCACACCACCTATGTCTGAGCATTCTTCACCCCGTACATAATCCTTAAGCTCGGGTATATATGACACTATCAATGATTTGGCCGCTTCTTGGGCTAATACATCAGCAATAGTTTTGAAATCTTTATCAAATCGGGGATTAGCATCATTGCTTTTCTCAGCAATTAAAATCGAGTTGTTGTTACTGGCACAAGACCGAGCTATCCGAGCCGCTTTCTCCGAGGCAAAAATTAAAATCTCCAAGACATTTGACATTGTTTAGCCTCGTTTATCTTGCAAATGTTGTAAACTAGAATTTAATTTGTAACTAATTTAATAAAGCTATGAAGTAATGTACTGCGCTTATCGGCTACCGCCTACGGAATTGATTTTTCTTGACGCCAGATCTGGCTCCCTACTCACTACATTATTAGAACTAAATAAATAGTGTATTATTAATTATTATATCCATGCAGTTACTTAGTTATAAATGATAATTCAAATTAGATTATTGTATAATAGACAATAGTGTCATCGCGTTATACGCCTTGGATTAATGTTTTTATTACATTCTGTTAGAACAACAAAATACGGATGTCAATTGTCATTCGGCTAAGGACCTATAGACAATCGCTTGCTTTAGATAGTTGCCTAAAATATAATAAATTAGTTAACACTGTTGAACATTAATTACAAAGATTACCCTAATAATTGGTTTACATTGTAACAGCTGTGTAAGTTTTACTTGTTCGATTACCTAATAATCCCTACACTCTGCATTACTTATTTTGTCAGAATCGAAACCCTTGGCTACATACACATTAGCAATACAGGGGCAATCTACGATGAATGGGTGATTGTAGAGCATTAGATGAATGATATGAATAATATATTTTGAATTGGTCAATATTTTATTTCATTATAAAGATATTATGCATATTTATTTGCTAGATGACTCAGAATCTGAACTTCGACTTTTCTTTTTCTTCTTCTTTTTACTTTTCTTTTCTTTGTGCGTCCTTTTCTTCTTTTCCTGTAAAAGATTTTTATATACTCAATATTCATTACAAGTTGTAATAAAAGAGCAAAAGAATTCATGCAATCTCTTTAGATCTAGTTTTTCTATTGGCATTGCGTTAACATCAAATTATAAGAAATACTGCTATATTACTGTTTGCATTTAAAAGTTGGAATATAGCATAAGCCTGCTATTGGGTGTGGCATAAAACACTTCTTTTGAAGCTTCCAGCCTATGAGCTCCCCAAAAAATTATGGAACTGGACCGCTTGGAGCACCAAACTCGTCAGCGATGGAGCATGTTCCGACCTTAAACGCGTGAATGCTGGGACCCCACAAGGCTGTATCCTATCCCCGACCCTATTTCTTCTGCATATCAGTGATATGTTGTAACTTAGCAACATTTATTGCTATGTGGACGACAGTAAAGGAGATGCTCTTTACACTGACAAAGCAGGTATTTCCCAGGCAGTTGTCAATCAGTACCGGCATAAATTTGGATCTGAAGTTGAAACTCTGCTATGTAACCTTTTTGATATCTGTCACAGGTTGATGCTGAATACTCGGTGCACATCCTTCTGTTCTGATGGAAGCTGTAATTTCATCCAACTTTGACATTTCAGCATTAGGTGCTTTATATTGTTCACAGTGGTCAACTCTTATTGTTCTTCCTAATATCTGTAGGTAGATTAAATTATTATATTAATGTTTATTAAAATTGCAATACAAACAATACATTCTAATAAAGATGAAAATATAATTAGTGTATATAATGGAGATTTCTTTAAAAGCAATGTTAATTAAATCAATAACCTTAATTCCATTTAAATTATCAACTGCTAATATAGTTGATCTTTGGTCTTCATAACAGATAAATGCAAACCCTCTTGATTTTCCAGTTGCTTTGTCTCTTACCAAATTAATATTAACAATTTCTCCATACCTGTAAATTAGGAACATGTAATTAAACTTAATGAATGAGGAGCATATACTTTAAAAGTTTATAGTTATCCTTACTGAGAAAAAACACAAATAATGTCGCCTTCTGTGAGATCATAAGGAAGTCCACCAATAAATATCCAAGCGCTGTTTTTATACTGATCGTGCCAGGAACTTTTAGAATTGCCTGACAATTCGCGTTCACTTAGCTTGAGAACATTTTTAATATTTCTGAAAGTTAATAGAAACGAAATATAGGATGCTCGGTAACTATTTTAAGGATAAGTATATCGATATAAAAAGATACCATCTATATAAATACTCACGTCATAGGATTCATGATATTTTGTAATCCTACATTTACAAGTGGTAATTAAAAAAACATAACATTTGTGAAAAATATGACTGATAAACATATATTTATTTATAATGTTATATTATAGCCTATACCTTTTTTTTCGTAGACGGACTATAGTTCTATACTCTACTCTATCTACGGTTTTTTTTATAGTAAACGCACAGATATTAGATGTAATATACTAATATAGTAAAGTATAGTCGTATTTTTAATTAGACGAAGCCAACTGACAGTAGCTAATGTCACTTTGTAAAATAATGTTGCCATATTTAAAGTAATAGTGATGCGTTCAGATCTTGTTCAATCAAATGAATGAACAATGAGTGTGAATAGTCAATCATTTCAAACAATAAAAGAATATTATTTCTATTTCAAAATTGTATAAAAGTGCTTTGATATAAGTTAGGTACTAGTACTATGTAACTACAATCAGTTTTTTGACGTCTTATTACAAAGCGCGGCGCGGCGACTAGTGCCATCACCGATCATTAATTCAGGGGTTTTTACTTTGTCACAACACTATTTTTATTTCATTAAAAACTGACAACACCGTAAACGTCAGTTGATATCGTCTAATTAAAAATTCGACTATAGTCACTATTTAGTAAGCCCAATTTAAATGAACTTAAATCTCATTTAACACCTCTTTAAAAGTTAACAACGAAACCTTGTAACGGCGACAATAATATATATTATTTAGTTATTCGAAGTAAGGAGTGCACAATTACTTAAAATATTTTTAATTTAGATTACATATTACTTGTAATAATGTTAATAGACGGTAGTTATACAATTTAATTTCACTAATGAACCATTCTAAAAATAATAAACAATTTTTATTCTACTAATTCTTGAGTCCAGTCTGTCGCTGAACCCGTCTGAAGATAAAACTGACATAATATTATGTCAAACTTCAAAGTAGATTTATAAAATTGGCCCTACTCTAGTCTACAACAGACGGGACAAGCAAAGTACCACAGATCCAAACGTATATGTATTAATTATTATTGTAGCAACAAGTCTAAACATAAATATAAAGCCTATGATTGACGGGCGAGTAAGACCGTGGTTTTAAATACCGACGAACCTGGCTCGCGGCTCGTTGGTGCTGATCGATTAGCAAGCAAAACAGTCGCAAACATGTCTTGTTCTCTTTCCGATACGCGATTTTGCATGGCGAGCCGAGTAAAAAATATAGCACGACGACGAGCCGCGAGCCAGGCTCGGCGGTATTTAAAACCGTGGTTTTGCAATGATACACCGGCGAGCTTTACCGACGAGCCATAAAACCGCGGTCTTACTCGTCCGTCGATCAGGCCCTTTAGGTTATATTGTTTACTTTGGCTCAGTATCTCACTGACATAAAAATCCTCAAAAAAAATTGAAGACATTTTGTTCTTTCCAGTGTATGCATTTATGTATCATTCAGAGTAAAATAATAAATGAGGTATCATTCACACTGGAATACCATATATATTAGATATCTGTGTTCAACTGTATTACTATAATATTTTAGACATACTCATGAGCTCTTGACAAATGACAGTTGACAGTCTTAAATGACAATAAATTAAACCGATGTTCCGTTTGTACATATTATCAAGATTAAAATTTTGCTATTAGTAAATAAATAGTTTAATTTGTAAATTAATATTCAAATGGCGACTCCAACTCCTGATACTTCTGAACAATACGATCAGGTAAACCAACAACTTTTCTTCATTGTGTCTGTCTCCATTTATTAGTGTTAAGAAACACATTGATAAATTACCAGAGAATGTTATTTCTAGTTCGAAGATGATGAGTCTGAACAGCAATTGGGAGCTACAGCATCTGGGCGTAAACGACTATTCAGTAAAGAACTTCGCTGTATGATGTATGGCTTTGGAGATGATCAAAATCCATACACAGAGAGTGTTGATTTCCTAGAGGATCTGGTTATCGAATTTATTACAGAAACTACTCATAGGTATTGTGGACTATAATAATAATTAAAAAGCCTTAATAGCTTGTTAACTGATATGTACGAAATATACTTTTATATTTTCAGAGCTATGGAAGTTGGTAGACCAGGAAGAGTTCAAGTAGAGGATATAATATTTCTTGTTCGTAAAGATTTCCGAAAATATGCTAGAGTTAAAGACCTTCTTACAATGAATGAAGAATTAAAGAAAGCTCGAAAGGCTTTTGATGAAGTTAAATATGTTGGTGAGTAATATTAGATGTTCATGGAATGTTTTGTTAAACATTGTTTGAAATTAATAAATATTTTAACAACTAAAACCGGCATTCTTATATTATAGAAGATCAACAATAATATTGGCAGTTCATGTGATGCCCATGCTTCTAGAGTGATGCAAGTAATTTATTTTTTAAACACATCGCTTTTGTGTTTTGCACAATGTTACTAATTATTATATAAAAAAATAGGCTGTGATTAACATTAACATTTGTTGTTAGATATTTTAAATAAATAATTATAAGGGATTAATGGGAAATATTTTGTAGTTTTCATAATAAACATGTCTTATGTATCCGCAACAGCTAAATTGTGTAGTATTTGTAGAACAAAATGGTAGTGTATATAACACTGTATAAATTATTTATTTGTCATTTCAGAGTGATAACTTTAAATAAAAATTGGACAAAAACTGTAAGTATTGCTTTAAATTGTGAAACTGACAGTAATTAAATATTTCAGTTAATTTTATTTTGTTTTTAGTAGTCTGGATGGAAAATGATTGCTGTCCTAGAAAGATTCCTACATATGAAGTACTGTACTGCAGAAAATAATAAAGTTGGGATTAATGTAATATATGTTTTTGTTATTAAATTATATTATTGATGACATGTGCAAAGGTCATATCATCTCACCTTTGCAACGAGCCTTAGCATTAATATAAAAATGTTCATTATATAAAAATTAAAGGTAAATTTTTAACACTTTATTGAAATTGTGCATTTAAAATACAGAACATTCATAATAGTTATAAATCAAAATATACACAATAATCTCAAATTATGTTGCATAACCTAAAAGTGCATTTTACTTGTGATACTTATAAGTAGCACAAAGCTAATTCTAATGTAAAATTCTATTTAACACGACAATGTATAAATATTAAAAAACTACATGAAACATTATAAAATATGGATTCAACATGTCAGATATAAATAGGTGTAAATAAAAATATTTTCAGGTGACTAGACCTGTTAAAACAGCCAAACTCTACTTTGGTTTTAGAATATATCTCACAACAAATTGGTCAACATACTAAGATTATTATAATAAATAGGCCTGTTGGCAGTGAGTGAATGTTATTACTACTTTAGAACTATCAACTCTATAAACTTTAAAAATTCTTAATTAAGTAAAAAAGCAGAAGCATAAATCTTTAAACAGTCCTTTGAGGAATGCACACAAAATGCAATATAAAGAAGGCCTTATAAGGAAGATCTTAATTTGAGCCCCACCATACAAAAATTATACATATCTAAGGACACTTGATAAATTAATGTTTACAACATTATAAATATGAAATGGGAATAACAGCATTAGGGTCTAAATGTCTAAAACAGTTTTAATAAACAAGTAAAATAAGGCAAGTTAAATTGTAACCTTGTCAGTTCAGGCAATAAACTGGTAATAATTTGACAAGAACCATCACTTTTTATTTGAGGGTAATTGTTAAAAAAAACAGTTTTTGGTTTGTAGCACCAGATAATTTTTACAACATTCTACTTTGGTAAAAAAATGATTTCATGCAATACGACTACAACAATCATTTTTGTAATTATACGAATTTCATAGTGAATTATTTCACAGGGTAAAAGGCCATAAAATGTGATGTCATACTCTCTTATTAGCTATGGTCGTAATATTTTTAGTCTGTGGGTGGTTCCATGGCAGCGATAATAGTTTTCATGACAGCGGCAGCCGTAAGAGCAGCATGGGGTTGCCATTCTTTTCCACGTGCGCCGTCGCGATAATCAGATATACCTGGAAATAGTATTTTTTGCAAAATAAACAGTTCTTGTTCATTAACGTGTAATAAACGTTATATATATTAGACGTCTATTGGCAACACAATTTGATTCTGACAATTTATGGATATACTTTTACATGTCATCAAATGAGGCGGCCAATCGTCGTGTTAAACTAATTTATTCGTATTAAAAAAGTTAGAAATATACTTTCTAAACTATAATAAACACAAACGGCTTTATAAACCGACGTATTATAGAACTATTTTAGACTATTTATATCACCAACTTTACTTTGAACTTGCGTCCTGAAATTACGTCTTTATAGCGTGGTTTAGATTTAACTCAACAATTCTTGGTCGACGATGAAAACAGACACTTGCAGTTTCTTCGATGATATTCTTTCATAGCCAAAGTTTGTTGAATCCCTAGATCCATCACCTGTTCCTTTGAGTCTTCGATTTTTGGGTCTTATAAAATCCAGGAGTCGCACGTTCAAATCTCAACATTAGTCTTAAGGAACTCCATGAGAAGTTGTATTTTCAAAGCGGAAATTATATTGTATAGGTCTATAAAAATGACAATGTATGTTATACAAGTTCAGTAGTAAAAATCTATTAACCCGTTCGATATTTAATAACATCCTTAATATAACTGACAATTCTAAAAGCTATAACTCAATATACAACTGACCTCTAATAGATATAAAGCAATCCTTCCGATTGCCAACGACGCTGTCCAAGACGGCGTCGAGTTCGCAATCATAAGCCAAAGCGCGCGCGTGGCTGGCGAACGCGGCCCTCACTTCTCCCCCGCACGAGACCGCACGTCCCCCCGCTACTGGTGCACAATGCACGCGGGATTCGCGGCTGTAACAATAATATAATTTATTTAAAAAAAAGGTCTGGGCCTAAGATTTCTGTATCTGTTTCGTGAGCATTATTTTTCTAAATAGGTCAGTAACCGTATTAAATACAGTCCCTTTTCATAACAACGTTAAAATATTTTCATAGAAAGTTACTACTAATGTAGTTTTTATGAATAAGAAAGTTTTTGTTAAACGATAATAATATTGATATCATTCGTGTTATTCTTTGGTGTACGCGAACGTATACGTAACTGAAAGGTCTTGCATTCGATAGTTTTTTGTTTATATGAAAATTATTAAAATAAAGGACGTATTCTGTTGCAATTGATAACAATACTTTTGTTTGAATCTTTAAATACGAAATAAATTGTAACACCAATATAAAATATTTTAGTAACTTTATTTGCCGAGTGTGCCACGCCACTATCCTTTTTAGTAAAGAGTGAAATTTATTTGAATTCGAATTTAAATCAGTGAAAAATAACAGTAGGGACGAAATATAATCTTACATTTGTTCACCGGCTGGTGCAGGATGCGACACTTCTATAAATGCTCCATCTCCTACATCAACGCAGAGGCGATCTGTGCCTTGCTCTGGCGCCTCCCAGCGACCTGGCAGGTCCTTAAGACGCTGTAGACCTAGAAACAGAAAACATTACTTTAAATAACAAATTAAAGTTATTTGAAATTCAAGAATTTTTATTGATTGCAACTTTGAATTTCTTAAACTTTCTAAGTCCTTAAAACATAAAAAAAGAAACGCTTTTATAGAAAAAGGCTTACGTTACAAATCATAAAAATAATTTTATAATACGCTGGTACGGACTTCTTTTACCTTGTGACCCAAAAAAGTTCCACGTTTTCCCAGGGTTATTAATTTTCCAAGAAATTGATTTGAATATCAAAAAAGACCAGGTATGCAGACTTTTTACAACTTAATCGAATTTCGTAAGTTTGTCCAGTATTAAATACCTTCTTGTACATATGTAGTCCAAAGGCCATTCGAGTGCGCAATTCTCTGAGCTAGTTCTTGCAAGAGGAAGTTCACTGGTTTGTATGGCTTTACTTCGTAGTCCCACCCGCCTTTCTCGTTACGCTCTGCTTTTTCGCAGAATACATATACATATCTGAAATTATATTTTATTTTTACTGGAAACGTTCTAACTCTAGGATAAAAGAGCCTATGTGCCATTGATAGAAAACCTCATCAAGTCAAAGTAAATACATACAAATTATATTTTCTTTGTCTTTTTTATTTGCGTCTATTTTCTTATCCACTGTTCTGAGACAATTGATCACGTAGCTTAATGAAGCTGCGACTTAGGAAAATCATAAGGATAATTTGTATAATATTTATTTATAGCACTCACTAGAAGAGATACAGTATAATTATTAATTAATATTGGTTGTTATGAATGAAATACAAGGTAATTCCCAATAAATAGATCGGCGCTATGACGTTAATGAATGCATGAAATCAGCATTAATTACCAATTAACCCAACAAATTTGAGGTTAACAAGCACACGTTGGTTTCATGACAGTGTTGTTTAGTTTTTATATCCATTATAATTATGAGTAATGCAGGTTAAGCTCGATGTAATCAAAAGACAGTTCTTTCTCGCTAGCTGGAATGAGTGACGTTATTTGCGTAAGGAATTAACGATAAATTAAAGAAAGGAATGTCTTCTTGCTTTCTTTTAAACTAAACTTTTACTTAAAAATTACGTAATATTAGGTTCTGTATTTTCAAAATTGGAAGAGACCCGATGTATAATTAAAATTTATAAATTATTTCAGAGAAGTTGGTATAAAATGCTGACACGTATTGATGAATTCATTACATTATTATGGCAATACTGACAAAAACTACTGTTGTATTTTTCGATTTTAAATTGTAGGTCAGACATTTTATAGCGTCACCATGGAGTTGATGAACCGTTAAATTCGTATAAAACCCTGACGGTATTGTGTCGAGAATTCTTAATATGTATAAAGAAATATTCGATAACTATTAATGTTATTTCGCATATAAGTCAGTTGACCTACATAATATAAATATTAAATACTGCACTAGATCGCAAATGAAACATAATTTTTCTTAATGAATATACATAACGCAATTACTCTCGCTGTCAAGGCCCAATGATAATTTTATGTATAAATTTTACCTCGCGTACTAACCCACGGGGAAACTGCAGGTGACATTCCGAGAACGTGACACAAATGAAATTTAATTCAACATTTTATACTGCCAGACTTAGTCATAGACACTTAGATCCTTGTCTATTTTTATTAACAAATTATCACATAACAATGTGTATTACATACTAATATTCAGGAGGAAGACTATAAAAAAATTATACACGAATTGTTCTATAGGTATAGGACGGGTCTTATATGCAACATTTCAAATTATTCCTGACGTATAAACGCTTTTATGCATTAAAATGCTAGGGACCTTTTAATGTGTTTCACTTAATTCGCTTTAGAGAAAAGGTATTAAATATTTTTTGAACACTACTAGTAAAATAATGCAACCAATTACATACTTATCCGGTAAATCCTGCGCAGGAGTGGAAACAACGACGTCACCAAGGCGCACGTGTTTCTTATAATCCGTATAGTGAGGTACGCCACCACCAACGCCAACCAAGAATACGTACTCCACCTAAAACAATCATCTAATTTTAACACCTATTAAACAATTGTTTTATAATTACAATGTAAACATTCATGCCATTCTTATGAGTAACAGCTGTCCAAGCAATATTTTTGCAGAGGAATTTCTTAATTTTGTAATTCCTTTACAGCTTTCGATATTTTTAATATACGAGTATATTGGTAAACCAAAATTTCTACACTAAAAATTGTTGTATCCCGTATGAGGACAGACTTGACATACTTCTGGTAGGTACAATACCTGGATAAATTTGACATGCTGAAATTTTGCATAGGAAAAGAATTCTCATTTTTAACCATACAATTTATAAAACTACGCAAAAATCAAATGTAATTTGTATTACCTACGCTTCAACACAATTATTTTACAAAACAATAAGAAATACTGTATTTCAAGGTTATGGAAAGGTTAAATGAATTATCGCTTCATTGTAAGATGTAATACAATAGTTATTTAAAAATATATAAATTTACATAAAGCACGTTTGGAAGATATCTTTCGCCATATGGCCGATTGGAATGTAACTATATTCGATTCAGCCGTCTCTAAAGTTATTTTAGTAGGAATGCAGGCGTATTAAAATACTACTTTGATCGATTTTAATAGCTCTTTCAGATTATTGTATCAATCAATCAATTTAATCTACATATATTAATAAATAATTTGACTTATATATAAGAAGTATTTACTATTTTACTATTATTATTTCTATTCCTTATGCTTAAGGCATATTATGTTCACGTAAAGCTGTGGGTCTTGCGAAACAACAGTTGTTCCTTTTAGGTATTGTGCTTACAATGTGTCACCTACATGCCTCATTACTAGGACACACCTTTTCGTTTCTATATTAAAATATTATTAGAATTAGACACACATTAAAGTTTAAATGTATCAAGGACAATTTAACGTAAGAATGAAATGAAAACTAAATAAATCGGTGTCAGCAACAACAATATGCATATAAATGATGTGCTAGTATTATTTCTCCGAAGTTAATCTCGTCGTAATAGCTTAGTTTATGCAATTGTTGAGTTACAGTCGGCGCCATATTAGATAATTTTATTCCTAAGAAAACATCAATAATTTTATATAATATTATTAATGTATTCAACTTTGTCGCTATGCAGAAAACCAATTTGTTTCTTATATTTATTTTGACTGCTATTTGAAGACAGGCCTTGTGGTACCGGCTCATATAACCACCATTTCATATATATCCGTTGGTGTCTTTACTTATAGTACACAGGATTTTGGAAGGGACAAGAGGTCACCTATAAGGTAGACTGAAGATGTCAAAAACTGCGCAAACCGTCTTCTTAATGAAAGTACAAAGAGCCCTTATGATTCTATCATAATTAGCGCCGGGTTTAAGAGGATAAGAGGATTCCAAACCTTGACCACACTCAAAAGTAACAATTGACAGTAAAATAGGGGTTAGGTCGAATTAAACATCGTAATCATAAATGTTACCGACGTTGTATGGTACATAAAATAAATATGAAGGAAAATTCGAATGATTTTTCACAATAATATACTATATTTTCGCAAAACTATCTGAATGGCAGAACGTTTATCAGGATAAATGTGGTTGTCTGTCCTCACAGAAAGTACCAACGGATTATAATGAAAATTCAGAGGTATAGCTTGTACATAAGTTAAATCTGTAATAATACCTATAATTTTACCTTTTGGAATAGTACGCACAACGGACCAACCTCGAGTCTAATTGCGGAGAAAGGAGTCCTTCAACCCTACCTTTTGGAATATTCCAAGCAATCTGGTAGTAGTATTTCCAGCAGCAGTCATAGCTTCCCGGGTTCGTCCCACGGATGGCAATTTGGTGGTAACCACGCGATGAGCGCCAATAGTACCCAAGGTATACACGTTTGACTCCCCTATAAAAATTAAATATAATTATGCGGCCGAGATTCCTGCCATAGAATTATTAGTAAATAATAACTCTCTATTTTCATTATTATACATATTTACGTAAATGAATATCATTTCATAAAAATAAAATATGTTTATTTTGGAACATAAGATACATGTATCACTTATTCCACGTCATTAAATTCGAAGGCATCCCTACTCATCGGCAAAGAAGACAGAGGGTGTAGGCCGAGAGAAAAAGCCGGCGTAAAAAACTCTCGGTACTCTTTTAAAACAGCAAATCATCAAACAACACTTATTTAAAACAAATATCGCAAATTAATTAGAAGTAGCCTGTCTAGCACTAGTCCCAGGCCATTTTATCAACTAGATAATCGTTGACTTTATAGTAAGCCTTTTTACACAGCTTTTCTTTAACACATTTCTTAAATTTATTGAAAGGCAGTGATAAAAGAGCCTCTGGGATTTTATTAAAGAAGAGTATCCCTTTCCCCAAAAAAGAATTACTAACTTTAGATAGTCTAGTACGGGGAAATTGCAGCCTGCGTTTGTTCCGTGTATTAACATTGTGCGTATGTTCTATTCTAGTAAACTTATCACTATTTTTGTATACATACATAATATTTTCATAATTATATTTCGAGGGAAAGGTAAGTATATTAATTTCCTTGAATTTATCTCTAAGAGATTCCCTACATTTTAAATTATAGATTGCACGAATAGCCCTCTTCTGCAGGATGAAAATAGTTTCGACATCAGCAGCATGACCCCATAATAATAAGCCATAAGTCATTAAGCTATGAAAGTAACTAAAATAAACAAGTCTAGCTGTATTGACATCAGTTAGTGAGCGAATTTTTTTAACCGCGTAGGCTGCAGAACTAAGTCTCTTCGCCAATCCGTTAATATGAGGGGACCACTGAAGTTTTGAATCCATGGTGATTCCGAGAAATACAGTTGTATCATCCAGATTCAATTCCTCCCCGTTTATAATTGGTCTAGTATCCATAACCCTTGCATTTTTTGCACAAAATTTAATGCATTTTGTCTTTTTTGCATTAAGTAGAAGGTTATTCATACTAAACCAATGGACAATCGAAGACAGAGCATTATTCACATCGTCAAAATTTGTTATTTGTCGTTTGATTTTAAAAATCAAGGACGTGTCATAAGCAAACAAAACTATCTGATGTTTTCTCTCTACCATGAAAGGTAGATCATTTATATAAACAAGAAAGAGGAAAGGGCCAAGAATTGAGCCCTGTGGTACCCCCATATCTACTGCCGACCCAGAGGACCTCTTACTATTCACTTCAACCTTCCGAGTTCTTCCGTGTAAATAGGAAGTCAGAAGATTCAGTGCGGTATTCTTGATGCCATAGTGGCGGAGTTTCCCGATTAAGGTCTCGTGTTGGACACAATCAAATGCTTTGGATAAGTCGCAGAAAACACCTAAAGCGTCATGCGATTCCTCCCAAGCCTTAACTATATATCTATATAACTCAACACCGGCATCGGCTGTCGAGCGACCCTTGGTAAAACCGAACTGCTTATTATGTAATAATTTGTTTACGTTAAAATGACTTACCAGTTGATTTAATATAATTTTTTCAAATATTTTACTATGTACAAGTAGGTAGTACGGAAATTGGTCTAAAGTTACTGGGGTCGGACATAATGGAATAACTTTACTATGTTTCATTAGATCGGGAAACTCGCCACTTTTAATACAATTGTTGAAAATTATAGCTAGATGGGGAGCAATTACATCAATTATGCTACTAATTATTTTTACAGAAATACCCCAAAGATCGGTAGTGTTCTTAATAGCTATGGTTCTAAATATCCTCACTATATCGTCGGCACCAATGGGTCGGAATGAAAAACTGACCTTGCACTCGTTTACATTATCTTTGAGCAGCGATTCAAAACTTTGTATGGGGGAGTCGGGGAGTCCCAATAAAGATAGCTACAAAATTTTTCCTTACATACATTTACTCCGCTAGCAATAAAGGTAAAAAAAACAAAATGTCAAACCTTATCTAATGTAAATACTAAAGCATTAACTTTTGATTTAAAAACTTAAACGTCCATATTGTATGAAACATGTCATCCAATATTAAAACATTCTTGATACTTTTTAATATATATCAACCGGTTTTGATTATAATAATTTGCGCCACCAATACGTGACTCACGTCAGAAGTAAAGTAGGTAATATTATTGTAAAATAAACCGAACAGACCACAATAATCCATTTGAGGTAAAGCACGTATGTAAATGAATATTCTTCAATATTCAAGAATATAGATATGTAATACGATGTTAATAAGTGTACGGATAACTGTTCTTCTAATAATGATAATAAGCAATGGAATGGCCCGAAGTGTGAATAGTGCCCCAAATAATAGTGAACCTTCGATATCCTACAATCTGCCCACAGAGTTGTCGAGTGGAACCATTATAACAATAAATGGTAAACTTAAGATTGATTCCACGTAAGTATGCTTAAGCAGTTTTTTGACTTACAAAAACAAGGTGAACGAACGGCTTATTAACAAAGAATGTAACCTCCTTCGTGGCATTTAAAAAAATAAATAGTTTATTCATTCAATATCTGCTGACAGTTAGAAATTTCTTTAAGCGACCTTGTAAATAGATTGTTTTCCAACAAGATTCGCTCCTTATTTGAGTGAGCATCAAAAGTGAATTAATTTGGAACGAATATACTAATAATATTATAAGTCTTTCAAATAAATAAAAGTAACTTTAATCTCGTCATGGTGATTCATATGAGATTTAAAACATGATATTCGTTCTCTGGAATTGGTGAAAAAATTGAATATTAAATATCTCACAAAATTTATTAATAACTAATATCTTATACCCAACTTTTATAAGGCAGGAAGCACTAATAAGTGATTCCGCCGTCCAACGACTCTAATTTCGTTAGTCCAACGAGGTTAGCACTCTCGATTTGCTGGCTTTTTTAATCGATGCAAATAATGTCTAGCTTATCTAGCAGATCCTAAAATGCTGAATTGACTTACGTTCATGCCTATTTATGAATTAATGTGGTATACTATATCTTTTAATAATTGAAGGTTTTAATTAAAACAGGTTAAAGATAATGCTTTTGACGAAAAATGGTATTGATTATGCCTGCGGAATGACGTTCGTACCCCAAAAGGAAGTTGTTATACAAGACTCCACGGAATTCCCGTATAATATTCGACCTGCAGATGGTAATTTTTTTTATTATTAAATTAAAAAATATAAGATTAGCAATTATTAATATTGTCTGTGGTGAAAACCCTCTTTATGAGAGAGCTCTTCTGAGATTTCGATAATTATACGACTGTTCATATTTATAACTAAAACTCCATGCAGCCGGTCCATCATCTGAACAGGGCAAATAGTCTTCATACTAGGATAATTTTAAAATTTGATAAAAATTTCGAGACATTCTACTGCAAGCTCAATGCTCTTCTCGTGTTTAGTACTATAACGTAATTAATTAAAATAAAAAGGAAACTTATTAAAAAGAAATCTACAAACTACTTTTTTAGAATATGTATTACACTCCACTGAATACAATAGAAATAAACAATACCTGGAATATATATTTATAGTTTTTTTTTCACCTACTACAGTCGTCCTGTTACTTCAGACACACTAGTAAAGTACCTATTAGTCTTGAAGTATCAATTATCAATTATCAGTTTACACAAACTGAGAAGAAACTTGTTACAAAAAAAAATCACATTGATGAAGTGGGATGACCGTTTCATTTTACTTTTTCGAAATTATATTTAAAGAATAATTTTTTTAACACATTTGTTATAGATATGTCCTATTCAGTGGAATGTAATAAACATTCTTCATGTTTCATAGAACTGCTTAGTTTAAATTGATAACCTCAACAACCTCGCATATGAGTTCTGCACTTCCGGAATTCTTTGACCTTTTCCGGTTATAAACATGGCAGGGGAAAAACGTAGCTTTTTATTTTTATGTTAAATATTGTTACAGAGTCAATAACATATACGATATACATGGATGCAAGATCGGTGGATCAAACAATAGACGTCATAGAAATGTATTTTGAAAGTGATAACGCAGGTTTACTGACTCTAAATAGTTGCCCAGTAGATTCTCTAAGCAGTATTGAGAAAATTGTAATAAACGGCAAACAGAGTGTTTTAAACATGACATTCAATTTCCAGAAATCAACCTTGAAGTAAGCTTGAACTTAATGCGCAAACGCATAGAATTTCTGTGATATTTTTCTAGTCAATTAATAATTACGAGTTTCGGCTGGCCCGAAACTACTTTTTTTAATTTAATGTAACATATTTTAATAAAAATTTTGAAGCCCTTTCACATTTTTTATTTAACCCAACATCATACAGTATTCTGTTTAAATAAACACAGCGAGGTAGTGTCCTCATTTAGATTTTGTGTTCTTGAAGTAAAGCATAAGGAAAGATAAGTTATGCACGTCAATTGCTTATGAATAATACAAAACTTTACAAAATCACGTACTCAAGTTGAAACAATCGACCTGTAAAGTACATATAACAAAACTTGTACGTACCTCACGTTATAGGTTTGTTTACATGCGTGATTTTTTACGACAAGATTGTCCTACAAGGTTGCGTACTTCAATAGCGCACCCAAATACTTCCTTTGAAAATTGCCGTAGTTGGCCGATATTTCTTATCTATTCTTCTGTCTAACCAAGTATGACAGATTAGATAAAAGTAAATGTATGATATGTATATATAATAAAGTATGATAATGTATGATATAATAAAGTAGGGTTTAAATTAAGAATTTTATATATTAAGTAGTCAATAACTGGTTTTTCCACGATGATGTACATGCATGGCTGCCGATAACATTAACGATTATTTGGAGTTCTCTACTGGAATCAGATTAAGCGTGCGGTGTGGGTGCAAGCTGGCATGTTCGAAATTAACTATACGTGCGTAAGAGCTCAAACCGAGACCGCCGCAGGCCAACCAACAAAATATGAGTGTTAAATAATAAATTCTTAATAAACGCATACGCATAACGAAACTTGTAACCAAAATATGCTTTCCTAAATAAGCAGTATTGCGTCTCATAGAAAAGGCAATAGGAATTTTTGTGGCATTGATAAGGTTAAGGTGATTTTATTTAGACTCAAGGTGTCTGGTGTGTAACTGTGTTGTGTTCGGTTGACGGTAGGTACCAATATCAGTGTTTATTTTCAACATTACGTCACCTATATCAGAGCTACCTATAGCGTATTAAATCTCTCCTTGGTAGTTGGTACGCGTTGAACGTTCGTTAGAGTTTAGAAACAGTTATATCTAAAGAAAATTTACATTTCGTGCTTTTAAAATGCTAAAAGTGTGTTGGGAATGTCTTTTTGGGTAAGATAATTATTTTTACAAAACAAAAATATAAGAATAATGTACGGTGTCGTTAATTTTAATAATTTTTTTACTTTATAAATGTCTGTAATTTTATTTATTAATATTTACATTTAGCTGAGTGAACTTGAAGTATAAACTAGCAACCAATAAAATTCCGGATTCTAGGCGAACTTGAAGCATGCGCATTGCCGCATTAGCTACAAAATGTCAATGTCAAACCTTTTATAATGTATAATTAATAATAGATTCTCAGTATCAAAATGCCGAATGTAAAACAAAAGTTAAAACTGTTTTTAGCGATTTAAAATGTAAGATAAGTAAAAATTTAAAATTTGTACAGATAAAGTTTTTAACACAAACAGCTCATCAGTGAATTAAAGTACCAAGTTAAAAATAGGAAGTGTTATGTTAAATGTAAATAATTCTAATAAGTATTTATCAAAGTAACAGAATAATTAGAAGCCTGAATGATAAGTTAGACTATAATAATTAACACGTAATCTGTAAACAGGTCGCCCAAATACAAATGGGCATATTTACCCAAATGGGAAATAACTAAATAAAATCTTTTCCTCAACAGCTATTTCATTGCATAAACGTCGAGAGTATAAAAATAATATATTAATTTAATTTTACTGTTTTCATATAAAAATCTATTTTTAAGATCAAATGAAGTACATGATGGTATTAATGGAAGAACAGTGAATGGCTATCCATTAGGATCTACTTCACATAGAGAGAACGAAATGGCCTTTAGATTACCAAGACCACTGGAAAATGGTGATAATATAAAAATTGAGGGAATAATAAAATCAGATGACAGACAAAAGTAAGTTTCACATGGTTTGCCATTATAATTAACCTTATCTGAAGCAATATAATTAGGTTTTCTTTATCAGAATTTTATTATATTCTGCAATATGACAGCTATTAGTAAGCAGATTATGGCAGATAAACTTTGGTGCAATATGTTGTTAAATAAATGTTTTAATGAAAAATTTACTTTGAATTATAAATAAAAATAATTACAGATTTCGCATGGCATTGACCACAGGAGACAATTATATAGACAAGCATAATATAGCCTGTGAGGTAGAAGCAGATTTCCTCAATAATCAATTTGTAATACGAACAGTAGTAAATGGGCAAATATATGATAAAATTCTAGACTCTTCAAGAGGAGATCCTTCACCTACAGATATGTTTCCAGGTATTGATTATGTCAACATATTTTCCATATCCAGTAGTCTAATTACTAATAGATAGAACAAGTTTATGGTAGGTTTAGTTTAGAGGTTGTAAAAACAGTTTTAGTAGATCTTACAGATTTTAACACTTGTAGTGATAAGTAATAAATATCTTTTATTTTTTTACAGTTTTATATATATTGAGAATTTGTTTTTTTCAGACTCAGTACCTGAATTTATACTTGAATTCAATGTCAATGCAGAATATAACCAAATAGACATAAGTGTTGGTATGAGCTTTTTGTGTTCAGTTGATCTTAAACATAACTTGAGAAGTATATCACATGTATTGCTAAGTGATGACATATTAAATGTAAAAGAACTTTGCTTTAAATTTAATCAGAATCAATAATATAACCAATTGATTTATGCCATTTTTGCATTTAGATTAGTATTTGCATAAGTATTATATTATTAACCGACTTCCAAGGAAGTTATAAATTCAACATGTGATTTTTTGTACAACTTATATTATGAGGTGTTTTAAGTGAGTTATCAATCTGTTTATAATTGTTAAACAGCCTTAAGTTGTTATTACAAAGTGATCTTTGAAAATTATATAAATTCTTTAAACTATTCATATATTTAAAAAAAATTATACAATCATGTAAAACAATTTGTATATGTTATACTCACTATACCCATATATGCATTTTTATACTTAAAAGTATTATTAATAAATTATCTAATTTAATAATTATTTTGTATTGATGTTGATGTAATTTTCTATTTAAACTATTGGTTGGTAGAAGTTGTGTATACCATACAATGTTAAATTCTATTTTTTTACAAAAAAAAGTTAAATGGCTTGAAAAAAAGTTTAAAAAAAGGTTTGATCTACTTATAAACATTATATTTGAAAAACACTATATCTCAACATGCTATAAAAGTTATAAGATCAATTAAAATAGCCTCAACCCTACTAATTTTGTGCAGTTAAATCCCAATTGTCAGATATTTTTATTGTCTTTGTTTTTGTGTATGGTTTGGTTATGGAAACTGAAGCATTTATTTTAATCTGACAAAATATATGAAATATTACCAAACCAAGCAATGAGCGAATATTAGTAACATTTAGGTCATGTATGATTTCCAAACTGTTTTTTTATTTTCGTAGCTGCAAAATTATGTGGCTTCAATAAAAAAAGGTTTGATAAGTTTTTTTGTTAAATTAAAGATTTATGAATTAAGTCTAGATTTTTAGGGAATGTCGTACACAATATTAGCTTAAATTGTTGAATAAACTGAATGTTACAACAAGGCTTGGGTAATTATTCTTCTCAGATAATTATAAATGTTATAAAATTATAGAGACCTTTTACTAAAATACTGCCACCAGTATTTAGTAATTATTTATTGTATGGATTAAATGATTGTATGATGTAATGTGTATTTTTCTAATTCCCAAAAAAGGAAATATAATATAAGGTGCTTATTCTATGTGATATTATTTAAATCATACATATTCTAATTTAGACATTGTTAAAACAAAATTGAGTCACCAAATCATTTTAAACTGAATTAAAAACAAAGTTGCTTCACCCATAATAAAAATTGTTGATTGTGTTGCCTGATGCAGTGCCTTATAGAAGTAAACATTACTTACCAACTGTTGTGAATCGCACATATGTCTCTTGATTATCCATCATGGCGTCAACAGCCTGCTTTTCACAGTACAAGGCAGTCACTACAGCAATGGTTGGTTGCCGAGATGAACACAATGTTGGCATTTGTTTCACTACCTAAATTGAACATATATAGATTTTATAAAACATACTAAAATAAATAGTATATAAATAAAGCAAACATTAAAATTATATATACGTTTTTAAAACTGTGTAGCTGTGTTTCTGTTCTAGACAATGTGTAAGTTTATTATTCATTAAAAGTTATATAATTAAGATATTGTTTTATCGAAGTGAAATTAAGAGGAATGTTACTTATCAGCAACCACTATGATAATAATATAAATATGTTTTTTTATTTAATGTTTAGCTATCTAATAAAAAAGCATACACATAATATTTATAATTTTAACTTGATATATTATAGCATAATATCCTCAAAGGTTTATTTAAAGTATATTCTGATAACCATAGAATTTGTACCTGTGTATCAACACTGTGCTGCCGTATGTATAGACCATCTGATATTGGTCTAGTCAGACCCTTCTCTTCCAAAGACTCCAATGCATCTTTAATCTCTGCTTTGGACCATGGACCAGCTCTACAAATTAAATTACATGATATCTATTTCTTAAAAACCTTATTATCCAAAGCCAGAAAAGTTTTTTTATTGAGTAGGCACAACGCAGACACTTTCTGAGAGGCAGGCATTTCCCCACAGTAAGTTTGGCATAATGGCGTTGTTATTAAACATTAAGAACAATAATTGTTAGCAGGAATGGTTTTTGCTGTACAAGAAAATGAAGCATACACTTACGTGATAAAATCTTCTACAGTCAATGGATTTGGGTATGCATTTTCAATCATATCCAATACTTTTTGTTCCGAAAATTGAGTTTGATTGGCTATACTATCATCAATAAATGCTGAAATCAAATATATGTTTTAATCCTTTGATAGTTAGTTTTTGTTACAAGCAAGGTTTAACGGTATTGCTCACTCTAGTGTACACAAGTGAGAATAAGGTATCAGAATAATATTTGGTTCTTAGAGATATTATGTTCTTATTGGAGAGTTGTACACCATAATGAACACAAGGTACTATGAATATATCAACTGTGTATGTACAGATGTGGTATAATGTAGACTTTTCATACAAATACATAGCAAAAATAATAAAAATGCTTCTTATGTATAAACTAAATATACTGTTTTTAAATAAGTCTCAGTAGCCTACTTGGTACATTCAATATATATTTAAGCTTCAGTTCTGGGAGAAATAACATATGGCTAATAATGTACTTGACTGTTTTAAAAACCAGTAAGAAAAGAAACAGAGTTGCATATCTATCAATTTTTGACAAGAGGCAGTCTCTTTCTCCCAGCGCTGGTAGTCTTATTTAAATCTATGACTTATGGGTAAAAGTTTTTTAGTATTTCCTGCTTATGAGTTGCACATGATTAAGTAATAACTATATATTTATCACACTAAGTAACATGTTATACTTAAAGTGCAGTGAATAGCTAATGATTTTTGTATTTTAATATACATGCTTTATATTAAAAAATAACAATGGAGAAAAGTGCTTTTACAAAATATGATTATATGTTATGTTGTAAGTCTACTATTTCTACAAAAATTGTACGAGACATTATTTTATTTTAATGTACTTGTTTAATATAATAATAAATAGACGTGATTTATAAATAAAGTTATATTGAGAAACAAAACAAACTCAGTATGTTAAAATATAGCAGTTATTTGCAAAACTAAAAAACTCATGCAAACAAAATAATATATTAGATATATACATACTACCATTACAATACTTGTATACTATATCCTTACGCGGTATCACACCATTTGCCTCTGTCCATATAGAAAAAGATTAAATATATGAGTTTATGGATATTCAAAGTAGCTAATAATTATTTTTTGAGATTTCTTAATAATTCTTGTATTTGCACGAACCATAATATATTTGTAATTTGGTATAAAGGATAATTTCTATTGCTAGTATAATATGTACTTCATTTTAAAGGATAGATGTTTCAGGATGTAGCCAGCTCCTATAATGGTACCTCTGCCTTAATGTTTCAAGCACATGGCCAATGACCTAGACACCCTGGATTCTATTCACAGATGCAATTAAAATGATACAATATATTGGTAGGTAAAAAAGTCGATCTAGTTGCCATATAATAAGAAATAAAAATTGATCTCCTTCCCCATTGGAGAGTTCATACTTTAAACAACTTAAGATCAACAGAAGTATTTATATATTTCATATTAGGGAGCGTTCAAGTATTACGTCACGCAATTTTTGGAGATTATGAACCCCCCTCCCCCATGTTACGCGCCATAACGTTTTTCTGTACCCATTGACTGTTTATACCTAAAAGTTACCATTATGTGACGTAAAGTACTGGAAAGTCGAAAATAATATAACAATAACGCGTAATTCAATCGCCGCCCCGCATCGTAACGTTTTACAAAAGGAACCCCCAATTTGTTACGTAATACTTAAACTTCCTTATAAGATGTTGTTTCATATTTCGATATGAAAATTCCATATTTCGATATGAAAATTCCATGGTTCAATATGAAAAACCAACCTGGTGGCGGTGGACCTGTTCCCTCCAGTCTTAGCTCCACCTCCAATAATTTCAATAGGTGATATTTGTTCTGCATTAATTTTATTATCTTCTTGATAAAACCAACATAATCTGTAATGCAAAGTTATATAAGTAATAGAATTTTAATTAAAAAAATACATACAATAATTAGGTATTTTTTTTTAAGTAACATTCATATTTTAGTCAATATTGGTACCTACATGACTAATCAATTGCTCATAGAGCTGATTTTGAGACTGATGAGATGATATATAGATATTGTTTTTTGTAAATAATTTTAATACATCTAGTAAAGTTTCCAGTAAAATTGTATTAGCTGTTTACGATTTCAAAAATACAACAGACAGACAACATTTGTTTTTCATCCCCCTAAATGTTAAGGGTGGTCCCACTCCAAAATTTTATTTTTATTAATTAGACAAAACATTTTGTTTTTGTGATACAGCATACAAAAATACATACAACCCTTAATTATCACCCCTCTACAATGAACCTAAAATATATCTATCTTCTAAAATCTTATGACTTGAAGTCTTTACTCATTTATATCGAGAAAAATTCAAAGAAAAACCTATAAAATTTTCATTTCAGAAAACCAAACAGTCTGTGGGGTAGCATAGCAAAATGCTCCATGTTGATATGTACTAAAATGGTAGGCTAGGTAGAATCACAGTAAGAAGAAACGAAATTTGCAGGGGCAGCTAGTATACTTAAATTATTAGACCAATTAATCCAATGACTAAGAAACTCATCACAAATCCTATTTAAACATTTACATGAATATGACAAAGTCAATCCTCAAAGTACTATATAATAATATAATCAGAAAATGGTAAAACCAGAATTCATGATTAAATTGCTGGCTTATCATTCAGGATAGACTTTGTTATCACTTAATTTCAAGGCTAATGTTCAAGGAAAATATTTATAATTTATTAACTAAACCATAAAGGATATAAGAATTCAGACAAAATTATGATTTAGTCTTTATCAAAGCAAATTATAATATTCTAGGTAAAATATTTTATGGCCTTTAAGCTTCATATTAATGTATATAGGGTTAAGTATATTTTATGTCAGTAGGGTACCTTTAGGAAAATCCTGTGGACTTACAAGCTCCCTGAAGAATGCTTGAGCTTCATGTGGACATTCATGTAAGGAGACTTCAGGTTTAAACCAAAACCGTAAGGCTCTTGCTTCTCTTGTGTGTGTACCATTAGCAGCAGACACCAAATATACACAAAATTCTAACTGTGCATGACAGGGCTCTGATAACCCATTTTCTGTAACATTTTATTGGACAATTATTATTGTTGGATTTTAAAATATGGTTTAAAAAATTAATTTGGAGAGTTGAGTTATTTTACTGCACAAATCCTAATTTTAATTGTTGTTTTGAAAAAAACTTACCATAAACCTTTTCTTTGTTTATAATTATTCCAGTATGATCACCACCAGCAACATGAATTTTATCACTTGGCTCAGGTATGGTAACACTTTTTCTTTCAATCACCAATATGGTAGATGTTGGGGTTTTACTTTTTGGTGTCATGACTACTTTTTCTTCTGTTTCAGCCATTTTAAATTCTTGCAGACTGCAACTCTCTAAATCGTAAATTTAAATATAATACCGTGAGATCAGAAGTGACTCATAACTTTGTCCTTTTCGAGGCAAACGTCAGCTACACCAAGCTTTTACAAACTTAATAGGAGCCAAGGTTGATTTATAAGTAGGCACACACTACGATACAGTATAGTTTTGTATACTTTGACTACCGCAGATTGTTAGATAAATTTTATGAATATCGACATAAGGGCGACATGTGAATTGTGATGGTTTGTGAAGGACAACTAAATTTAAAAAATTAAATAAACTATAAAGAATTTTATAATTATATAATTTGTACTTACAATATAATGTAATTGATTTTAATTGGTTTAATATATATTACTTTAAAAGAGTAACTAATGTTAATCTAATAAGACGAGAACTTTTAATTATTTTGTTTTCATATACTAATTGTTTGCCGCTTGACCATTTTACTCCACAGATCAGTGATTCCAATTTCCAACTCCTACGGAATGTTCCCCCTAGAATCAACTTCAAATACCCCATTATGTCGATTAAAATTTTAAAGCCGCTAAAGTTTTAGTTGTACACTGGGTAATTTCAAATATTAAAGTAGTAACTGGAATAGTACTATTATATTGCGATCTTGGAGTGTTTTAGCTTTTAAATGTTTCAGTTATAGACACGCCTGGCATTTATATTTGGTTTAGTTTGTTCTTTGGAATTCTAAAGTTATTTTAAGGATTAACACATTAAGATACATTATTGAATGGCCATACATATTAATAATGAAGATAACAATAAAATCTAACGATTTAACTTTTATATTTCGTAAATTTTAGGCTTTTTCTTTAAACCAACATACATTATATTTAGAGCATTTTATACTTTTCTAACCATTGACCCATAATTTCGATCTTGGAGTATTTTAGTTAAAGTTACCCTTAGAATTTATATTTGGCTAAGTCTGTTGGTTGTGTTCAAGGCTGTGTGATTAGTATATATTGTATAGAGTAGTGGGTTTTTTTTTTAAACAAAGATCCCTCCTTCACCTTCAATAAATTACCCCCCCAAAATCCCTTTAAATACATGGACCCCCTGGAGTACCTCGATTCACCCTAAATTTGAGCGGAAATCCGTAAGCTGACATCACTGCATTAATTATATAGTAATCGTCTTTTTTTTTTTTTTGAGTTTATGGCCTGGTATCTAGACCTTTAGGCCACCATAGCCAGGCCATAGTAATCGTCTTACTGACCGAGTCACAGACATGATTTGTCAAAGAGTATTACTAAAGAATAGGGAAGAGGGACCACTCTCTGGTGGCTGGTCACCACCTAACAAGAAAAGGGTTAAAAAAGATTAAAGCTAAATGTTGTCATGTCCTCTCAAGCCCTTGAACTAAAACGACATATATATATAGTTTAGGCAGATCTATACTCGCTAAACAGCACGAGCTAAAGTTTAACTGTTTTGGCTCTTCAAGCTAAACAAGATTCCGTTAAAAAAAATTAAATCATACTCATACTATTATAATAATTATAAATAGAATATATACATACATTTTAAATGGGTTAAGAGTGCTCAAATGCTAAGAATAAGATTTAATAACGAGACTTAACGCGCTTAATTGGTTAAATAAAGTTTAACAAAAGGCTTTTATTATCATAGACATGAATACAAATACAATTATTTCATTTTACCTTATTACTACTAAGGTTATTACAGAATTTCATTAATTGTAATATAATTATTACTATCATTGTTATCGTTATTATATATTTTTGTTATTAATGGCTTCGAATCTCTTCGGATCAACCGTGGTAGGGACAAGAAAAAGATGGCGCGTAACCGAAAAACGTGACGATTTGCTACAAAATTTCTCCCATACGTCGATAAAAAATTCATTCCAACGCCGATAAAGAAGTTTGACTTCAAAAAGCAACATGGCGCGTAACGAAAAAATGTTACACTAAATTTTTTTCCAACCCCGATAAAGAAGTTTCACTTCAAAAATGTATTGGATTTTATCATACGGGAGTAATAGTTCGTACTAAGTTTCGTTTCTAAGACTCACCCCAAGACTAGATTAACAACTAATACTATACAAAAATAATTAAATGTAAAAAGAAATTATATTTCCATTTCGACGGCTATAATCGTTGAATAAAATCAATGTTAATTAATCCTCTTGGTAACTTGAAAATGTTAAAAGCCGTAGTTTCTGATCTGAAATCTTTAGTCTACAGCAATTTGATTATAATATGGTGTTATGTATTTAGAGCAGTGTTGCCAGATCAGATTTCCCCCTAGATTTAGGGGCTTCTCAACCGAGTAAGGGGCAGAATAGAGGGAAAGCATATTTGGGGTTTTTTGTAGGGGAAATTTTAAAAACACACCAAATACATTACAGGAACGTAATAGCAACAGAAAAACTGTTGCTATTACGTTCCTGATTTTAGAACTAAATTGAATTACGAACACATCGTAAGATTAGGATCCTGATTAACCTTACTAATTGTATATTCGTTTGAGCTGTCAAAGAACGATCTGATTTTAATTAAATACACATTCTTAAAAATCATTAAAATTCAGAAATAACAATAAACAATATAAATATAAATTGAAGGCATCCTAGGGGATTTTTAAGGGGAAATCAAATTAGTCTAGGGTTACGTCGCTGAGACCATCTGGCAAAACTGGTTCAGGGGTTCTAGCCATATTAGTGTCGAAAAGTATTCTACATACACTACCGCTTTTGCGTAATTGTACTGTCGAAAACGCTTCGTTCGTAGCCAAGAGGCATGTCGATACATTACCGCAAAGTCGACAGCGTAGATGCGAGCTGCTGTTCGTAGCACCTTCTTCCGTCATATTGTCTCTGGATTAAATGTATTCCTAATGTCACTTTTATAAACAAATAATAGTTAAAACTACAATATTATTGTAAATTTGCAATAATTGCAAATTCCAATTATTGGAAGCTGCAAAAGGGACATTAGAATGTCAGAAAGATCGGAACAATTTTCGATTTAAGTGGAATTTACGGAAGGTGCAAAGTAAATATATGAATTTTAATTGCATGTTTGAATTAATTATGGTTTGTTTCATGTTTTCTCAGAAATCTAAGGCTACAAATTTTGAATATTACTAATTATAAAATTAATACAATATTTTGAAATTGCATAATCACGATATATAATAATAAGAAGTACTCATACTTTGATATTTTTAGGATTTGACCTCACAACTAATCCGCAAAATGAAGAAGCAACATATTTTGTTACCGCTTAGAAGAAACAATAGAAATAGTACTGTGGATTGATAAATAAAGAGTGAAAATAAGGTTGTCTAGAAGTTGATAAAGAATAGAAGGATAGTCCAAGGAATTAAAAAACAATAGAAAAAAAAACGTAGACTAGTGTGAACACTGAAATTAGAGTTTGATTTAAGCTTTAATTAGATTTGGTGTTTGTGCTTGAACATTTTTAATGTCAATTTGTAAGCAGATTTATATAAAAGTGTAGATTTTATTAGTGATTTGCTACTAGTTGGAATTATCTCTGTTTATGTCCAACAAACAATTTCAGTTTAAGTTAGAGTCAAAGGTTGATTGTTTATAATAAATTTATACTTTTAGAAAGAGAGAATTGAAAAGCAGCAAGTACTCAATGAAATGAAAAGAGGGATTAATAAAAATGATAAAATAGAAACTTAGCCTGGTATGAAATTAAAACCCTTACTCAACCTTTGATTCCATATTGATGCTCCAACATCTTAGATATAAATTTAAGTTTGATGCTGATTTTAAGTTAATATTGTCTATTAACTTTTTGTTATATCAGTGATTTGCTACTACATAGTTAATTTGTAAATGCAAAATCTGTTTAAGTAAGAAATGAATAAACATTGTATGTTATGTATTTGTCAGTTTTATTTTTGGTAATTTACTTGTGTCTTCTTTAGTAGGAAAAGCCATTTAAGTGGTTAACAATATTAGTTTATTTTACAAATATATACAGATAATGCATATATGAATGACCCGTACCTACTAACAGTTAGGAATATTAAACAAATAGGTAGCAAAATAAAAATGTTTCAGTTATGGTTATTTTTTATTAAAATAAGGCACCAAATATCTTCCTTAACATAATGCAGTCTACATAGAAAAATAAGCATATTTAACAACTTATTAAAAAATACAGACATAACTACTGAACACACACAGGTGTACCAAATTCAATGCATTACTACCTAATGTATTAAATTATTCATATTTATATATGTATATAATTAACTAATAAATGTAAGTGTTAATTTGCAGCAAAGTCAATATCATGTTTGTGTGCTGTTATACAAGAAAAATTTCAATTCATAAAACCTAATGTTAGATGTTATGATGATTTCATAAAATTACTATGATACCTACAGTTACTATGAATACATCCTGGGCGATTAAAAAAACAGTGATTGTTTCCTTAACACAACAACTGTAAATAATAATAGTTATTTTAAAGATATAATTCTTCCCAAAATCTACAAATCCAGTTTGTTTATAATAATATCTCATTAACATTCCAAATACTGAACTTATTAAGATTAGATGTGGAAGAACATAGTTTCAATTCCTGTTTCCTGTTCTTGAGGTAATGCTACTTAACCAACCATTATTTCATACTCCACTTGTCTTATTTTTTACATTATTCATAAAATGCTTCATTCCACATTATCAAATTCATTTTCAGGTACATAATATAACACTTAAATTAATTAAAATATAAGACTTAAATAAAACTTGTCCATTTGTGTTTTTTTTAAATACTTTTAGTTGTCTTATTAGCTTCTCTTTTTCTGAAAAGAAAATATTTTAGTTAGTACTTTGATCAAATAGAAAACTGACAAACTAAACTGTAAGATCGGTCCAAGGTTTGTTCAATAGGTAAATTTAATATTAAAACTCTTTACTTAATTCTAAACTTAAAAATATATTTAATTTGTCACTTTGCTGCTTATTGTCAATTAAAGTTTTTATTAACCAAACAATGTCAGTAACTCCCAAGGGACTTGAATTCAAACTTCTCATTCATTAACAATATTATAATAACTTCTCTAGTATATTGACTTAGTAAATAATTAAAGAAAATATCTGCTTACCATTACTTACTGTAGTATTGCTCACTAGATTTTATATTTCCAAAGTTCATAAAGTATAAATCCACTTTATTTGATTAATTTAAATCATTATCAACTTCTATTATAATTACAATAAAATATATTTAGGACTTCTAATTATGTTCATTAGTGACTGCTTTCTCATCTGAAATATACAAATAAAATGTACAATCATTTTACTTTGTGATTACATAATATATGCAATATTAAATGGTATATGTACCTATTTTTCAAATTAAAGAACAATTTCATGAACTTACATGCAATATAAATATCAATAAAAGATATCCAATATAACTAGAATTTACTTCAACTAATTTGCTGATTTTCTTGATATCCTCATATTTATCTGTCTATTATGTTATCCTCGCATTGATTCATAGGAAAAACTAAAACTCTTAACTTAAAAATATTAACTCTAGTTTAAATTATTATAATTACACGAGAACGTTAAAAAAAGACAGATAACAAATTAAAACCATTTCGTTAAAACATCCAAAATATGACATGTTTTTAAAACAGTAGCCATTAAAGATGGCAATAGTTGTACTGAATTATTGCAAACAGCAGCTTTTGAGATCACGCTAAAACATGGCGGAGAAACGCCGTTTTTTCTACACTGCCGAAACATTAATTGGCCGTTGGCTACCGAATAGCGTAAGCGTTAATGTGTGTCTTTTCGTAGCACTGTCATGGCGTCGCTTATTGTATCCCGACTCACGCCTTTAGGGCCTAGGCTACCGACTGTCGACACGAGCTGTCATTTTCATACAAATTTAGTTTTCGACTTTCTACATACACTACCGTTAAGCCATCTTGGCTAGACCCCCAGAGGTGTATAATTAATATCTTTGGCTTAAAGGTCTAGATACCAGGCCATAAACTCCAAAAAAAAAAGTATAATATCTATAATCTAGATAGTAGATACTACTAAGTAGAAAGATAACTTCTGTGTAATGTTTTTACAATAATTTTCACGGTCATATTTTATAAGATAAAAATTAATAATATAAAGATCATATTATATAAATTTTTAAGATTATATATGTAAGACTGCGAGCATTGCGGTTGGTTCACCTTGATTTAGTAGCTTTGCAAAATGCAATTGAAACTTTGTTTCTTAACTCTTCTGTATGCTTTACGTGTAAATAGTGATCAATTGCGGAGTGTTAGTGACGATGAACTATTGCAACTCATAAAAGAAAAGGAGAAACTGGTTGTTGTATTTAGTAAGTACCAATTGAACATAAAAGAAGTTACAATGCAATATAATTACTTAAAACATTTTGATAACATTTGGTATAATGAATGAAAGCTGGGCTAAAATATGTAGACTAGTTTTCTTATTAGTATAAAACAAGCGCAGACCGGCTTCCCCTGAATATAAATTGTTTAAATATGTAAAACCTTTTTTTTAGACAAACCCAATTGCAAAGAATGTGAAAAATTAGAAAGAGTTGTGGATGATTTACAAGCCCATTTTGAAAAGCAGTTTAATGCTCTAACAGTTAAGGTGGTAAACAGTCATTTAGCTCGTCTTTATAGTCCAACTAAGGAGCCAGCATTAGTTTTCTTTAGACATGGTGTACCACTTCTTTATAATGGTATGTATTTCAAATTTTTATTATAATTAATCAGAAAGTCTTACCTACCAAAAGTATTCTACTAATTTTTAGATTAATAATTATTTTATTTTGAATTCTAGAAAAATGATTTTATAATTATCTAGAATATGTATTCATGTATCTTAATTGTGACCATATCTGTAAATTATGTTTAGGCAATATGAATTTTACATTTTAGGTGAAGCTGATGAAGGAGAGATGTATGGCTACTTAGAAAAAAATCAATCTCCATCAGTTAAAGAGTTAACAGATAAAATATTTGAACACTTGACACAAGCAGCAACTGGTGCCACTACTGGAGATTGGTTTGTTATGTTGTAAGTATCATTAGTAAAAAAAAAAAATAGTGGGTATACATAGTTTAGGTACATACCAACAGTTTAGGTAATAGGTATTTGGATAAAGTGTAAGACATTACTTCAAAAGACAATCAATATTCTCTAAAGTAACAATTATATCTGTATATTACAATTTACAATAATTATTATACACTACTAACAACTATTTCAGGTATCTCTTTCATAAATAATTATTATTAATTATTTAAACATATTAAGTCAAATCATAATTTTAGCTATGGAGCATCATGTGTAGAATGTCAAAGACTTCATGCAGTATGGGAAGGTGTTGGAGCTACATTGCATGGAAGAGTTAATGTAGCTAGAATGGATTCAAATTTAGCAGGAGCCCTTACTGCTAAGAGATTTAAAGTGACAAAGTTGCCAACATTTTTATTGTAAGCATTAAAACATCTTTATTGTAAGCTTGAAAATATAATAATATAAATGGTTTGAAACACAGGCAAATATATTTGTTTCTGGTTGATCATAGAAGGCTGATCACTTTTGACCACACTGCCTAAAGATTAAAGGAGCTATCACAGATATGTCTGCCTCATTGGTTTGTTGTTGGAATTTAAACACCTAGAGTAGGTTTTAATATTATATGTAACAATTTTTTTTAATAAAATGGCCAACAAGTGTATTTGAATAATAATTCCACATCTAAATTTTCTTATCAATTTTAGCTTTCGCTTGGGAAAAGTGTATAGATATGATTTACCAAAATATGATATCAAATCATTTGTTACATTTGCTCAAGACTGGTACAAAAATGTTAAAGGGGAGGCTGTACCACTATTGTCTTCACCATTGTAAGTAGAAAAGCAAATTATTAATATAGCATAAGTTGAGCTTATACAAGTACAATACTGTCAGATTTTTGCTTTGTATAACATTTCAGTAAGTTTGTTTATCTGTTCACAGTGATGATGTTGTGGACTGGAGTGTTGATATGATAAAGTTTTCAATAAAACTTGGGGTTGAGATATTAGCAAAATATCCATGGATCTGGCAGATAGGAGTCACAGGGTTTGGTCTGGTTGCACTGACTGCCATAATAGCACTTATGAAAGCTAGAAAGTCAAAACCTACGAAAAATGTCAAGAAAGATAAGAAAAAGAAATAACTATAAAAATATTAGTAATTTACTTCCACTTCTAAATCCGTCCATTTCTTACCAGATGGCATTTTAGTTAACAAAAGTTTTATATTTTTTCAGATAATATAGAATATACAAGAAATTTTTGTTTCGTTTTTGAAATAGTGTACTATAATCCTTTTTAAATGATTGTTTAGATTTATTTAAAAACTTTATTAAGTGAAAAAGCTCATTAAAATACATGACATACAATACAATACTTATCCATACATGTTTCATAGCTGTATAAGCTTGTAAGTAATAATGGCCTAAATAATTAAAGATAATCATACATCAGACATATAAATAGTTTATAATAATTATATATTGCACAAACAGTATTGTGATATGAAATGACATTATGTTTAATATCCACACAAATGTTAACAAAAGTAAGCAAAGTTACAACAAAATACTAATATAATAAATGAAAGGTTATAATAATTATAATACATACTATAATATCATTAAAATTTTATTGAGTAATACAAACTACGCAATGTTACTGGGTTAAACTGTGTCAATTGCTATATTTATTCTAAAAACAGATGCGGGATCGGACAATTGTGACCTTATAGCATTTTCAAATTTTTTAAATATCATAGAAAATTCCATTATATTCTCTGGTTTAGATTCTATCCATAATTTATCAAATTCAAAAAATAAATAGCAATAAAATCTATGAAATAGGTCAATGTTGGGCAAGTAATGTTTTGCATTGAACATATATGTTTTTGCTGAACCATCCTTTAATAAGTAATATGCCATTGAAGTTAAATTTATGCCAACAATTGCAAAAGTATATCCATATTTTGGATGTTGGGAGTGACTTAAAACATGGCTTGAAACTTGTGTGTACTGCGTAGCAAAAAATAAAAGATTTTCTAAGCCCAATAGACCCATTCCTCGGAAATCAGTTTTTGGGTCATCTCCCTGTGAAAAAAAGCACATTTCTTTACTGTAAGTATATGAGAGCAGTATAAATATACAGTCAAACCTGAGTATGTGACAAGTGGGTATGTGAGAAAACTCTATTATTTAGTAGTAGAGGGTATATAACCATCAATTTTCCCTCCTAAAACCTGTATAAGTGAGAAACATTAAACCCGTATACTACGTATACACATAAACCTCTATAAGTGAGATTGCTACTTGCCTTACTACTCTATAAGCAACAGTTAAAAGCAATTAACTTTTGCTATTTATGACTCATTCTTAAATTTCAAGGGCCTTTTATTTAATTCAAATCATATGTGTTATTTATTCTTTTTGTTTTACAGACAGACCCCTTCAGTAACTCTGTAAGCTAGAAACTCGGGTTAGTTAGAAACCACTATAAGATAAAATGAGATTGCGGTCCTTTGAGCTCACTTATCCAGGTTTGACTGTATTGTGTTTATTAAATATGATACCTGAAAGCCAATATCTTGCCACTGCTTTGTTATTCTATCTTCTAGCAGCTCATTAGGCTGTAAAAGGCTCCAAAGTTTTAGCAATTTTTCCTCATGGTTTGAGTTTTTACTATCATACTGAGTACACCTTAATTCTTCAATGTCATCAATTAACTGTCTATAGCTCCAAATCTGTTGTAGACATTTTCTAAATGCTGGGACAAATTTTGGGTGTAATTTTGTATTGATTTGTTTAGCTCGTAGAATTATATTTATTGATGGATACAATACATCATCAAAGTTTTGTGGTGTAAATCTTTTTTCAAAGACCACTGCATCTAAGAATGCAATAACCTCTATTACATCCCTAGTACGAGATAGCATTAATGAATTTTCTACATTACAAGTTCTTTGAGCCCCAGGTTTGTCACCATAACATATACGTTGGAGCTCGCATAAACGGGTAGTTTTCCTCAAAATCCACTTAACAAATGGTCTTATGTACCAATTTATTACAGACCAAAGATTAAAAAATACCATTACTACTCCGTATTTTATTTGTTTTACTTCCAATGCTTAGCAACAACTTTCCCTAACACTTGGTACGTTGGTTGTAGTGGTATCGTCCAGGCTACAACAATATTATATTCTTTAGTCATGTCATTTTTAACCAATAATTGTGTTAATAGCGTAAGTTATCGTAGATAGTTTTGTAGAACAATGTTTAATCAAATTATAAAATTCATTAAACATTGTACATTCATCACACTAAATTCTGTAAGTTAAAACATTGATAATGATAATTGAAGTCTGCCGACAATTTTTTTCATAAATTGACAGTTGACAGAACATGAGTGCAAACTCAAAACTCACTGTTAGTGACAGCAGTTCGTTTTAATGTGCGTTTTCCAATTACAGAGCATTATGCGACTTAGTGCCGCACAATGCCGCATAATGCTGAAGCTGAATTGGAAAGTGAATTAGTTTTCAAATGCATCAGCAGAGTGCGCTAAGTCAGTGTTGTAAAAAAAATGTTGAATTTGTATGAATTGAGTTAGCTACCTCATTAATGTATGAATAATGTGGTAAACAATAATAATTGGTTGCAAACTTTTTACGCTTATTTTAATCATCAAATTATTTCATTATCATTTTTTTTATTGAAATAATAGAAAACCTTTAAAGAATATAAGGTTTTAAAAAGCTAAATTAACAGTAAAATATTTAGTTTCATGTAAGAAGTTTACATCATTTACGTTGTGAGTAATATTTTTTAATGATTTCTAAAAAAATTATATACTTTTTCAAAACCATTGCAATTTTTTCTAAAGTATAATCCTGTAAAATAAATTTGTTTAGAGATCCGAATTTTAAAATAAAATTGTATTCATATTTTAAATGTGGAATATAAAAAAAGTAACTATTTATACCTTCATCCATACTAATATTTATTTTTTTTAGCAGTTTGAAATAACTTTAATTATTTTCAAAATCTACGACGAAACGAAAGCCTTACAAATTTTTCAACAATAAATAATATTTACTAACGAAAATTTCGATAAATGCCAACTTAAAGAAAAATACTGGTCAATTTTCTGTCACTGTGTTGGTATTGTTTGCGAGAAGCACGCGAGAGCATTCGTTTTGAGAGTGCTCAATTGTGCGAAGCGTTGCTGTAGTTGGAACACTCAACGTTGAGCATTATGCCGCAAAATGCGCTCTAGTGCTGTAATTGGAAAACGCACACTAAGTTGGACATTTTAGCATAGCTAGTCTAATTCATCTTACAGACTCTATGGCAAGATTTTGAGACGGGATGTCTCATGACTTAAAGGTCTTTGTTACCAGGTCATAAAATTAAAAAAAAAAAAAAACGGGATGTCTTGGCCTAAAGGTCTCGTTACCAGGCCATAAAATAAAAAAAAAAAAAAAAGAGACGGGACGTCCATAAAATCTTGATGAAGATGTTCATTTTATTCGTGGACGAAGAAGTCCCGACTCTGGATTATTTTTAAATTTACTATTTAAAAACAAAGAAGATATTCATTGAGACTTTGGAACTCGAGTTTTCATAATTTATTTAGTGCTCCATTATTATTTTTTTTATGACTGAAAGCTGAAATCTGGAAATAACGATTTCAGAGAACGAAAAAAATTTCATTACAGATTCATCTAGCGATGTTAGTCACAACCATTTTTCTGTAACGAATAAAGATTTTATTATTATATTATGTAAAATATCGCGTGGATACTTTATTACCAGAGAATGCTGAGTTTTTGTGGAAAAATATCACCCCCTTGATGTTTAGGTACCTTAAATATGGAAAAACTTGTTTTGATCGGCGAAGTGAAGAGCATTGGACCGATCATGACCGATAAGCCACAGGCGACTTTCCGAAGACAGGGGGAGTTGTCGAACGTGTTACAAACACGACCGTCTGA
This sequence comes from Pieris melete, assembly GCA_963693345.1. NCBI lineage: Eukaryota > Metazoa > Arthropoda > Insecta > Lepidoptera > Pieridae > Pieris > Pieris melete. Next base: position 3,032,351 of record CAVNZK010000006.1, on the reverse strand, counting down.
AGAAAAATCCATTTCTATAATTTATTTTATTATTATTAAAAGGGTAAGCTTATTTATTAAAAAGTTACCTGCAAATCGTTTGTGTCATTCAATAATAGTACAGATACCGGCAAACTTCTTGAGCATTAAACAAGGGAGTGGGGGAAAGTTTGTGCATCGTACAACAATTGGACGCAGCGCGGGGCACAAACGTCAACTAATTTACCAATCCCGTGATCGACACGGCACCCTCCCGCCGCCGCGCACCACCGCCGGCCGCCGCTCCCCTAAGGCTGCGGCCTCGAATTTCGCGGGCAGCGGAGCGGCAGCGGCTGCGGCGCGGGAGCGAGGCGGCCAACGCATACCTGTCCTCCAAACCAGCGGGCAGATCGCGCGGCACTATAGCGGTGTAGTGTTGTGTTCGTGGTTGTGTAGTCGAGATATTTGTTTTTATTCGCGAACGAAATGTCTAAAAAACGGCGACAACATCTTTTTGATTCAAATTTATTCCTAACGCTCGATTTATTGTGGGCAAAAATATGTTATATGCAAAAATATAGTTCCATATGGGTCTCCTTTCAAAGATGTCTGAAATAATTTGCTCTTGCACGTCCGAGGTCATTTTGATACGTCACAAAAAATATGTACAGCACTATACTACAATGCATACGCGCAACGCGGGCGGTCACCGCTTGACTGGATTGCGCCGCTCGTTACCCGCCGCCGCGCCGCTGCCACGCCGCTGTTTTCGAGAACCGGTCCATTTGATTGTACGCATAATATCCTGCCGCTCCCGCGCCGCGGCCGCCGCCGCCCCGCTGCCCGCAAAATTCGAGGCAGCAGCCTTATAGTGATACCTAAAAATCGCTTCTGCGACATTTGTTCAAGATGTTTGCCGGTATCTGTTTATGCTTAATTATTAATTCAATTAATGATATGAGGTTTTTGTAATAAATATTTATAGATATTTTTAAAAAAGCTTTTAAAAAAGGAAAAATTTCGGGATCTTTGATAAATATAGGTACTTTTCAGCTAGGTCGGAAATATATTTTAAGTTTTCCTTGCCCTTTTTTGCTCGTGTATGATGATTGGTATTCTTGTTGCACCGGAGACCGGACTCAGTTTACCTAATAATAGGGAGGTAATTAGAAATACTGCATTTATTTCGAACTTGTGTTTTATTTATTGAAAATTGTAGTTGATAACCTTTACATTAATATTATTTACAATACAACAATACACATTATTCATTTATATTACAATCTTTCGTGCGCATGCGTTGCGTGAGGATGCATGTATAAGACACTAATTTATGTCGAGCAAGTAATGAACCAACGCGTTTGAGTTTCATTTACTTAGGAAATTAATTTAATAATCATTCTAATTTATGGTAGCTTAAAAAAGGTTTAATTTAACATTTTGCAAATTGTATGGAAATCAAAATTTATAGTTTCAACTTTCAACCATAAAAAGCCTCAATAATCGTGGTATTATAATAATCGAATAAATAATTTGTATTCAGGACTACTTTTTTGACGAATTAAAAGCATACATTATTATTATTATGTTATCACTTTACAGTTTACAATCCGATGCGTATATCTTTTAGAAATAAAAATTATATATTATTATATTTAACTAAAAATATGATATCCAAAGAAATTACATTAATTAAAATTTAGACAGTAATAAGTAAAATAGAGCTTGAACTCCATTTTTGCATTTAAGATCCAGCAAGAATATCAGGGATTCTAGTAGTTCCTTAAATATTACAATTAAGCAGCACAGTACAATTCAATACAAAATACTTTTACATAATATGTTTCAAGAAAAATCCGACTATACTTCACGTCACAATTTTTTAGCCCGCATATTCAAATATTGTTATTAATTTTTCGCGAAAACAAAATAAAAGAGCTCTTCATTTACTATAAAGCTTCTATACAATTTAATGATATTTAATGATCTAATAAAACTGTGCATTTTCTTACATAAGATGGTTGTTGACTGTTGAATATTATTTAAAAACTACCAAAGCGTTCATTATCTCACTAATGTCTTTTTGGATGAACTGAATTACTAAATATACAATATCTAAACCTTACGCAGTACAAAGATTATGATAAGAGGTATCTATTTTTATACGCTACAATTCCATAGCATATATGCGTACAAAACATTAGGTACATTAAAATTTTGATATATATTAAAACAGCCAAGTTGCAATGCATATGGTGTATAGTGTCTTATTTCCCTTTCATATCTCTGGACACAATCATGTTTATACAAGAGCAGAAACGTTAAAAGTGACAAAATGTGGTGATATGATCTAAATGATTAATTGTCAAATATTTTATGTATTAAAAATTTTATGCTGATAGATGTTCCAACTATAAATCAATATAAACAGATTGCCGTAGACAGAGTCGTTTATATAAAGTTAAATTGTTTTAACGCTACTGAATAAAGACTTAACTTCATATACAGTGAAACCTGGTTAAGTGAGACATCAAGGGACCTGCAATGTCGTTTCACTTATAGAGGTATTCCACTTACCCAGTGTTTCAGATATACAGGTATAAATAAATATCTCTCTTTTACAGAGGGTTCCATTAATAGAGGTGAGAATACAGGTTATTCCAGTTATAGAGGTTGCGATCATTAAATAAAATAAAGTGTTATGTATGTAAATGAGTTTAAATAAAAAAAATTAGTACATACGTAAAGGTAATCATACAAATGTAATCAACAAAAATATTCAAGCACGTTTTTACACGTAATATGTACTAATATGGAAACAGAATGTATATTGATACTATTAAAAAAATATATAAAAATATATAATTATAAAAATATATAAAATCATAAACTTCAGTTTTTCACGTAATGATAACGATTGTAGCCTTCGTTTTGGCATTTTTCAAATAAACATCTGTATGATAGTAAAGCGAAACTAAAACTGAAGGTAACTGAAGCTCAAAATTACTTACGTACTTGGAATTACGTGTGGAATTTGTGGGTAGAATAAGAATGAGTAAACAAACAATGTTATCTCAGTTACAGAGGTTTATGCATATAAAATTTACTCGCTGTCTCAGTTATAGAGGTAACTATGACAATAAATCGAAAGAACAAATCCCAGATATAGAGGCTTACCTCGTCCCACTAACAGAGGTAATTCAGTGCCAAAGTGTTGGGACCTCAGCATGAGTTCCAGTTATGGAGGTTTCTCACTTATCCAAGTCCCACTTAACCAAGTTTCACTGTATATAATAAACTCTGGCGTTAACTAATCGGTCATTCGTAGTTGTTGCTGATCTTCATCGTTCATCAGGACAATTATTAGTGTAATATTAGAGAAAAGGTGATAGTTGATGCCGAGTACCACCAAATATGTATTTTAATCCCTTATAACATTACATAAAGAAAATTAAAGAATTATAATGTGCTTATGTGTGTAGTGGTAATTTTTAAGTTTTTTCGTAAAAGCGATAGGCGCTTAAGGATAGGACTTGGTACATATATATACTTAAATATCTAAGTGTGGAAAATTATATATTAAAATTTGTAGCAAAACGGTTGAGGGTTGTACCCATAAATTTAAAACATCATAACATGTATAGTTTATATAAGTATTAGCAATTGTAGAATTTGTAATTTCAACAAAATATCGTAAAGTTACGAATAATACATATTATCATCAAAATCATTCACCGTAACAAATGTCTCCATTATATTTTAAGACAAATATACATATATAATTTTGCAGCTTATAAAGCGAATGATATGTAATTTCACCTTAATATAAAGCGATGTTAGTTTTATAAAAATAGGAATGCTGAGTCTCAACTGGGAATTTCCGCGACCTTACCAATGTTTTAGTGTCTGTTATATTTGAAAAATCTAAGGAAATCTACTAGAACATACCAAGTATTAAGGAATCTAGAAGTCAGAAAAGTCAGGTAGGTCACGCATTTACACGTGCGGACACAATTAGAGAACCCGTAGCACGAACAATAGGTATCTGAATCAAATAACGTCGTTAAATATACGTAGTACTAGTAGATTTTAGGTATACAAGACTTTAGAAGCGCTTGAATTTTTTAGCGCAAACAAGGCCACGTAAGTTTGTTAGCAAATCGTAACTTCGTCCTGTAAACTAAAAACTGTACGAATGTACCTACTAATTGTGTCAACATCTAGTCAATATTTTTCATTCACCAAAAATTTACATTTTCGTACTGCTCGTATAATAATTTATAATGAAAATATATAAGTTCGTACTAGAGTTATTTTGAAACGATATGGATTATTAATAACAACTATTGATCATGATAAGCATAAAGAAATACTTAATTCATAATAGAATAATCAGCACACATTAATTAATAAAAAAAATATGTGTTGATGATGTCTTGGAAAGTTTGATAACGAAACACTTTTTCGCATTACGGCATAATCGTCAAAAGTGGCCTTTAAATGTTAGCTAAGGGCTAAGTAGACTTCGAATTAGTTCACCTAACAACAGATTTCACTCCACGCAATCACGCGTCAAAAGCTCCACGAATCAAATTTCGCGATTATTATTAAAGCTAGGTCGGTATACATCCAAAGTTCGCTCTGATACCCTTTAGACTACTATGTTCGCGGTCAAGCTCTTTCGTATGTTTTTTCGCCAGCAAAACAATTACGTACATAAATTAATTGAAATGTTATTTTATCCTTTAATATATACTATCATAATATTCAAAGCACAGCCAAAACGTGTTCTTATATAGGTACTTCCAATATACAAATTATAGGTAATATACAAATTACCAATATGCCTACTTAATTACTATTTTTAAAACAGTTGACACTTTGGTCCGCATAATTTAAGTGATAAGCAGTGGCAAGGTGCTTGCAAAATCTTTAATGATGTGTTTCTAAATAAGTAGCAATGTTACTCTTATTAGCAATATATAAATCATTTAAAATATAGAAGTTAAGCGTGCCCTTAGGAGCATTTTTTCATATAAATTATAGCTTCTGCATTTTGGGTTTTCATTTGTATTAAGCGAAGTGACAGAACACGATTTATTTACTTACGCAAATTCTTTTATCAGTAGGTTACAATAACTTTTAAAGGTCTCTTTGGGTCAATGTTCTAATTCGATAGCAGCTGCTGGACGGATTAAAATATTAAAAAACTTTGAAAATCAAAAGCTTATTTTGGAGATTAAGCCATGACTAAATTAACAATGACAACGTTTATGGACAAGCTCGTACGTAGCTTTGTAACTAAAGCCTAACTTAAGAGTTTAAAAAAACACTTTCACAAAGAAACAATCAGAAAAATTTAATACTATTCTTAGTACTATAGATTTATAATTATGTAATGTTCCAAAACCTTATGAGCAAAACGGTGTCATCGATTTATAGCCATGCCTCGAACTCCAAATTCGTTACCCAATCCAAATTGTAACCCTTTAAAGCAAGAACTACAGGTAGAGCTACAGATTGTCTAAGCATCTAACATAAGGCGATAAATAATCATAGATAATATTACAAATAAATGACGTGTCTGACAATTTTTAATTCATAAAAGTATATTAATATTATTTAGAATTTTCTTGGACGTTGTGAAATATAAGCTAAGCTAAGGAACAGTGTAGAGAGAGCAAATGTTAGTAATCATATCAAATTATTTGAGAAAAGCCTTAATAAATCATTTATATATATATACATATATATATTGCAATTAATCCTAATAATTAATTACTTGCCTATATTGCAGGGCCATAAAAACGAACTAAGCTAGAATTTTACATTGTTTTTTTTTCTAGGGTTTATCATTGTTTCAAAAATTAATTTAGCAAAACAAAATATTTTCTAAATTTCTTAGAAGGCATGTTCATGGCTTTAAATTTACATAAAGTACATCTTGATAAATATGGGGGACAAAGTAAATAAATGTGACTTAAATTCTTATTTTACATAATTCTTTTCAATAACTTTGTACTGTCATTGATTAAATCAAAGTTGAATAAACTTTATACAACATAACAATTTGAGCTTTTTAGTTTTTAATGTCTACAACTAATAACATACAATGAAAACCTTAATCTAAGCAATTAAACACTTTCTCAGTTTTTAATATAACGCTGTCGTAATAATGTCGCTCCATACGAAATCAGAATATCACATTGTGTAGGAAAGTGACTAGACTAAAATGCATGATACTACAACTATAATAATTGGTGAACAGCTTAATTAATTGTTTATAAAATTATTTTAATCTCTCATATAATATAGCTAATACTCATTTGGACTGAATTGAGGTTTGAAATAGATTTCTTTACTACAAGGATGATAAACCCATCAAGATATCAATCAATCTGCGTACATTTAACATTTATTTGTTCCCACATTATTCTATCATAAACATTTAAACGATCTTCGTCTTGTATAATTAATGGAACCTATTTCAAAACCTGTAAAAACTCCAATTGCACTAACATTCTATCACAAATATACCTTAACATTACGTAAGCAGCAACGACTCTTTTAATTGTATTTGCCTACGTAAATTTTGTCACAAACAGTTCATAGGTATAATCACAATCACAAATAGCATGTTTTGTTCATCAAAAATATTTTAGGATTCGTGATTTGCTCAAAGTACAAAACAGCAGTGATAAATGAGTAGATTTAGAAAAATATCGAGGTACATTTCGGTCAAATGCACCTCGTGGGTATGGATAAGGCAGCATTAAGAGAAGGCTTTGTAGTGGATGAAGAAAAATATGAGAAACACGGCATAGGCCGTCGGGAAAGTGATGCGCGCGATGACGTCAATAGTCTTCGCCACTCTGATTGGATGTGGAGGCTCTTTTTTACGGACCTGGACGAAACATGGCTGAAAAATATTAATTCGAAAATGAATGATGGCAGCAAATAAAAACTATAAAAACAAAAATGTATATACTAAATTGTATTTTACTTTACCATTAATAATAATATTAATATTCTTTAAAAAATCAAGATTTCGAAAATAAGTGTTTTAAAAATGTGAGCCCCCTTAAAATAATTTTCCAATGAAATCTATCCACGGGCGTTATTTATGTTACATAGTAAGTACCTAATGCATTATTATTACTTATTATTATTATTATTACTTATATGCATGTTTTGTGTTGCGTGTTCCTAAAAGCATAAAAAGCTTCGAGGTGACTGTAGAGTGTGAATACCTCTGTAACACCTCCGTTGTTTGTCGTATGGGTGCAAGATCCTGGTGCACCCGTACATGCTGTACAGGTCACCAAGTCCGCAGCACCCGTTGATTCACGCTTTTTATCTCCCTAGAGAAAACAATCAAAATTAATGTTTTATTCAAGTCTTAAAATTAAGCAAAGTGATAATGTGGCACAACTACAATTGTGCGCTACGCGAGGCTACAGGTCGTGAGTGACTGGTCGCTAGCTGAATTCAAAATGTTTTCTTGCTAATTAAGTATAATTACTAAATACACAAGTAAATGATAGGCTACTTACAGGCTGTAGCATTCCGAAGAGGCATTAAAACAAAAGTATGCGTTAGTTTTTGTGATATCAGGTCTAAGATGGTACGGTGGTTGGCGAATGGATTGATGTTTCAATGACATCACTTACAGCACCGCTCGTTCCCGGTTGGGGAGTTTCATTTCTCCAATGGAGGATGGCCATCGCCTCCTTTAACGATGATATTAAGATTTATTATGATAAGCTGGCTTACGGTGTGGTCGGCAAAGCTGCGTATGTCGCTCGAACAAGCTTTGGTGGATTGTTATTGTTCGTTAGCAATCATTTACATGTTTTAACCGTTTTTCACATGCACATCGTGATTTTGTGGTTAATTACAATATTAACTACATTGTGATTCATTTTATAGCCTATATGAGTTACATTATGGCAGATAAGCTATTTTATGGTAATTAACTTTGTAGATCCTATAAGAAAATAATAACACTACCTTAAGGCTTGGCTAAACTTGCTAATTAATGTATTAATTATCTACAAGAACTAAATTACGGCCTAAAAAAACAAAGTTTAAACTACAACATGCGATTTTAAAAATTGATTGTGATTTATACAGCGTCTGTTATATTTTCTTATTTTTTTAATATTTATGCTTTAGTTATGCAAAAGTCGCATCCTAAATCTAATAACAGTCCTACTTTATTAGTCCCCCATACAAAACTTACCTGTTTAAAAAATTTTAAACGAGAAACTAAGCATTCCTTTCTATAGCCTTCTCTGTGTAATGGAGCGGTGTAGTCTACTGAAAATTGCTATTACAAAGATGAAATAAATAAAGGACAAATAGAAAAATTTATTATAATACAGACAACCAAAAAAGTAGGACGTTTCTTTAAGAAAAAATATAACAGAGTGTTGTCGGGACAGTGCCAATGAGAATGGCGATATCTCTTACCAAAGGACTGGCCAGAATAATGCCAATTCTGCTGAGAACTGCTGGTAGACGCTGTGAACACATTATACAGACTGTTTGTTCACTCGTGTCAGATGGTCTAACGATGTGCAGAAGTGAAAGACTAGATTGTTGTGGCCAAACAATATTCACAAGAACACACTGAGTCTAACTTCATTTTGTTTTCACATCTATAACATCTTTGCAATGTTTTCTTTTTCGGAATGTTATTTACAATTAAGACATAAATTACGAGTACCCGCGGCCACACAAAATAGTCTTGAAATGATTGTGATAATCTTTATAATAATCACATTCAAAATTATAGGTATAATTTTGAAAGCATGCATTACTGGGTGAAAACATGCGAAATTTAGGACAAAATAAATTTATTAGTTTTTGTTACAGAGCGTGCGATTGTGGATTTTAAAAGGAAACATTGCAAAGATATAGGATATAATGCTTGACACTCCGAAAAAATATAAATCAACTGAATATATTAAAATAAAAACAATTAAACGTAACACAAAATAACGATTTTATCTAGTTTATAAAAATTTTAATGACTTAAGCCTTTGACATTATAATTCTGTATAAAGTAAGCACTTCTTAAAGTCTACCGTTTCATAGTTTAACTTATATTGGAAATATATTTAAACACATATTGGTATCATAAAAGTATATTTGTTTGGTTATTTGACAGAACATTTAAAACAATTAAGTTCATGTAGCACATGATAAATTGGTTACTATTATTAGATTCGCCGGTGTATATTAATCTATTAAGTCGATATAATTAATTACTGTTTTAACCCCTAAGTATTACTTATTACAACGTAGAAATTATCAAGAGTTATGTGCTTGCTGCTATAACTACTAATCACAGAAAGTTACAAAAAGGCAATATTTATAAATGAAAAAATATTCACCTGCGTAACGGGATTTTCTCCAGGTCTATACACGACGTTATGTAGAGGTCTTTTTCTTCCTACATAGTTGACACAAACGAACTCCAGTAGAGAAGCGTAGATGAAGCACATACATACGCCGTCCCATACGTTCATTGCCGTTAAATTTGAGACAACTGGCAATGTTGAGCGGAACCCGTTGGAGGTGGTGAAGAAATTCAACATTGTCGTAACACCTATAGATCAACATTACGGATTTACCATCATTCTGGTGTGGATTTATATTAAAAATGCGGTGTGCAGTGAAATTGAAACCACTAGTGTCAAAGCTTGTATAATTTGTCGAAATGCACTAGATTATGTGCCATGCAGATGTAAAATTAATAAACCATACTTTGTAACGATATAAATATGAAATTTAATTATAAATGGTCCAGCAAAATAAATAATGAACAAACCTATCATAACTCTAGCAGGTACTGCATTCCATTCCAGCCAAAAAGTAATAAACGAGGATGTCACCAAAATGATGCCCGGAATAAAAACTGTGGTGAAGTAAAATGATCGATCTCGCGTGAAGATGAGGTCCACCCTTAGGCAGCTGTAATTACCTAAAATACGAAGCAATGGCTACAAATTATATAAAATAAACGGTGATATCATTCCTTGTCTACATTTGTACATTGCCAACAACATAAAGCGCCTGTAAAGGAAGAGCGTGCTATCACATCTACGTACAGAAGGAGTAAAGACAGTTGCAAGACCGAGAACATTCCAATTGCCAGCCATTTTTACCTATCATGGAACGGGCTGGCACTGCGTTCCACTCCAGCCAAAAGGTGATGAAGGAAGAGGTCACCAGGATAATGCCAGGGATAAAAACTGTAGTAAAGTAGAATGCTCGGTCTCTCGTAAAAATGAGATCCACCTTTAAACAGCTGTAGTTACCTGTGAATTGAATTTCTTTCGTAACTTCTGTGCTATATTTCCCAATTGTATTAAAATACTGGATTTTTTTATTAACCAATTCTAAATAACTCCATTCAGTGGCCTTGTATTAATTTCTACAAACAAAAGTAATTGAAAACTACCACCCTGCTTGTAAGAGTAACGCGTGTTGTGTACCCGCATTGTGTTTCAGCATTGTGATGACTTTTTCAAAGTTAACAATCAACTAACACGTGCATTCACATACGTGCAGACAATAATGATAAAGTCAGATGTTAAGTGAAAATGGGTATGAGTTTGATTTCGCTGTTTGGTATTCCATCGCTCCTCGCTTACACAACACCGCATTTACTCATACATAAGCGGGAATATTACAATATAGCACCGGACTGTTTTAATCTATCCGGTGCACCTGAGTACCTTGCTCCTCAAAGCGTCTCTGGCAAAGATTACATGTCAGCTCTTCGTCATCCTCGTAAAGTGAAATACCATCAGCTGCTTGCAAAAACGTTAACGTATATTTTATTTCTTGAATTTTATAATAATTTAAAAGTTTTAGTTTAAATTGTCTTTAAAAACAGTTACGATATGTGAAAATTTAATGTAATGAAAACATAAACATGCGATCTACTGTTTTATAAAATTACATTGATTCTAACTACTATATCGTACTCTGGTAAGCCGCTACAATTTTGAAAATACTAAACTCTAATCAAATCTACCTAAGTTGCACTCAAAACTTTCACAAAAACAAGACCAAGCTGAAAAGAGTTAATCAGAATATTTTATCGATTGAGTATCCTCCCCTGTGCAAAGAATAAGGTTGTGCTTGTAACAAAGAAATGGATGTTGGGACTATGCTACATAATCGAGGTCCAAGTAGGCACAATTATACATAAAATACATATTGTTAATGTAAATAATTTCGTTTGAAGCAATGTTGGCATGTTCTGTGACAAAAAATGAACGTTACCTCTCCAACTAGCTTTTATAGGGCATGGTATCGTTTGGTTCTGAATTAGATAGGCATTCAGGGTTGTCAGTGATGGAGACTTCCGGAGTGTATCCTCGTCATTTTTCCACACATACGTTATTGCTGATTGCTCATATGAAACTGAAAAAACATTTGGATACATCTTAATATATAAAAAAAATTACGTGTCATGTTGTTTGTCCGCTATGGACTTCTTAACTACCGAACCGATTTAAATCAAATTTGCACACCGTGTGCAGTTTGATCTAACTTAAAAGAAAGGATAGCTTACATCTCAATTTATACCCGCAATATTATTTTATTGCAAAATATTTCTTTTTTATTAGATAGTCACAATTCTAACAGATGGCGCAGTGTTGAAAGTACAAACGTTTCACATAACCTACAATTTAATGGCATTACCACCAAAAAAGCATGATGGTCCCCATGATTGGTGTTATCCTACCGTTTCCCTTGAATAGGGATAGTAGTAACTACTATGTTATGTAACTAACCTTAACCACAGCAACGCTTGGCCGGTCTGCTAGTCAATTTATATATTTTCGAGAGAGATTCTTAATGTAGTAGGTATTGACAGCCCTCATTCCTCAGTATATGATATCTATTTACGTATAATAATGTACTCACTACTTTCTAAGGCGAATGAACACAATGGGTCATCAAATGGAAAAATGTTGAGCCTTCCTTGACACGACAAAATGAGATGTCGTCGCATTAAATAGTTGATTGTGCCGTTGCGATAGATACGCAACGCAAAATGCATTGGAATTATTGGATCCTGCAAGATAATGATTAAATACAATAAGGAATGTAATGATTAAAATACATAATTTCTCAAACGCCTCTAATTAATATATTTATACGTAGACATCGGAATGCCGCATTATTACGAATAACAGTAACGCATGGTTGCTTTTTGTTAAAATTTCTTTTTGAAATAAGACTTTAATTTGCTGACAAAGGGCGCGAAATCAAAAATCATATTGTGAGAACTTGCATACGTTTTTTTAATTATACATTATTTAACAAAACCGTACTGCAGTTCAATCTATTTTCTCGTCTAAGACTTGTATGCACAGATGAAGTAAACGTACTTTAAAGTCTCCATGCATAATGAAATATGTATCTGGTAACCAAATGTCTTCGTGATGATGTATGGCGTTCAGGAAGTCGTAATGAGACTGGTTTGAATAACGTAGTCGAGGATCGTACCACTGCTGTTGTAGTAGAAATTCTACTTCGTATTTCTGAAAGGAGATTAATGAATCACAAATCTAAATAGGTCAATTGAAACAGAAAAGTTAAGAAGAAAAACTTACGAGACTAGATTCATCTGGTGATGCTAAACTAAGAAGTAGCACGCTAACATTTACGGTGAGGACACCTGAAAACCAGGAAATATGATTACATTTCATGTGCCCTTTGAAACTACGGCGCAGCACTGAAGAATTCCCTTTTGCTTTGAAGAAGTTAAAAGCTTTTCAATACACTGGGATTTCATTCGTAAAACGCTCTACACAAACAAGTCTAACATCTCTGAAAGTAATAATCACACTTAATACCATTCAAAATCTTTTAAAACTGTACACACAACACAAAATTACATCTAAGATGTACATGCTGAAATTCACAACATTGAACAAAGTTTATAGTAAATAATATACCCGCAAGCGTAGTAATACAGAGTAAAATCAAGAAATTATAATTTTATTATAGTAAATTAAGAAAGCTTTTTCAATATTTGCATAGTCATTAACCTCGTAATCGAGAACCATTGCAGATCCGATATTTAAATTAAAAATGCCAATAAACTCTGCAAATTATCATGTTTGTGAAAAGAGAAAATCTTAACTTTTATTTATCTTACAGTAAAAATACCTTAATAGCATGCTGATCTTATTTATAATCGTAACGTAAGATCGAAAGGGGTGGTGCAGTAAAGGAAAGTGTCTTATACAAAAGCGTATGCTGTCTAAATTGCGTGGAGGTAAACATTAACGTGCATGTATGAGTGTGAACACAGTAAAACGCTCTAACATTTCTCTTTTCATAAACATAAAAACGCACCACGATCGTGCGACTGAGGCCGAAGCGAGGAGAGGCCGACTCTATTCTGAGCTAAAGTGTCGTTCGGTGTTATAAGACCACAACAGAACACTGGATCTGCAATAATTATAATTCATGTAAGCGTAGCTAAAATTAATTGTTTTTAAAAGGCGTTGAATCTTTTTATAAATTCTTGAGCTCAACATTTTGATAATGCTAATGTTATTAATCATTTCATTTCCATTAATCACACAAATAGCCACGCCTACATAAATATAGGTTAAAGCCGAAAATGTGGTAAATGCAGAAATGTGGTATATAAATGTTAATATTTACCGTCTACTGGCGGTAGCAGTCTTTTGTCGTAGCGGGAATTCTTCAATAGATTGTCCAGTATCTCTTTGTCCGATTTCCCCGCAGCAAAACTGAAACCGTATCTAATTAGTACGCCTTAGAACCATATTAAATTAAAATACCTGAGTGCGTCTTAAATAGATTTAAAAGTTTACTAGAAACACAGAAAATAAATAATTTTACATTAAAAGCATTAATTTATGATATTTCATACAACTTTAACAGTAACTAAGTAACTATTCAGTAACGTATTCAATTGACTATTGATTAAAGTTGTACTAAAATTAGTAATGCAAGGTCATGCGAAGGTAACTTATCATACGAATATCAACTTCACATATGTAAGATATATTTGTGAACATAGTTAAAAATAATTGCAATTATATAAATGAAGACTTTTCAGTTTTAATACAAAATAAGAACTTTCATATCAAACACATTATGCAGCCCTTTTTCGGCTACGTAACGAAAAGTTGGTAAATAATATTTTTTTTATTTCACCATTCGATAGCATTGTTTATTTGACTGACCATTCTTTTTTGGAATAATACTGACTATTATCCTTATTTCCCTGTACCCTTCAAATGTTTCCCACGACGCCAAATTTCCTTCCTGAATGATGTTGAAAAAACTAATCCTATGAATTGTATAAAAATATATTTTAGCGATGAACCTTAACAAATATAAGAAAAGTTATTTTCATATCTTGTAAGCATATTAATACTACTATTTCTTTTAAATTGTGCATGCTTCATTTTATTATTTCATTTCTATTATCACAGTAAATAAAAGATATATAGAAATTGACATCGATGTTTAACTTGTCCGAAGCGAGCTATAAATGTGAAAACATCACGGTTGAACTGAAACGAGGGAGTGTACGCTTGGCCGCCCTTCGCTTGTCCTTATTCCTGCTCATTTGTGCCATTCATATACCGGCCTACACAACTTGTGATATTTCTGAATTCAATGTTAGTAGGGTGATTTTAATGACATTTAATTTGTCTTCTTTCGCATAGAAGTTTCCTTTCACTTGTTTAGGCTATCGCGGAATATGCTTAATTAAGAATATCCATAGCGCTAAATCACCTGCATCATGAGAACCCACACATACACACCCTCGCTTACATACTCACACTTTCACACCATTACACAATACAGTCGAATTAGATATTACTTAGTTAAATGTATTTAATTATTTTTTATTGCTTTTCCCTTTCGTAAATGTTTGAACCTTTTGGTATATATTATGATACCATCTTTAGCTATATTTCTTGTAAAATTGTTTTTTGTTATATATAATGTATGTTAGCTGTAGGATTACGAAATAAATAGCAAATAGTGATCTAAGGGCCGCCCGACAAGTCGTTCTTAAGATTAATGATAATAATATGATTAGTAAAGATTTGATAAATGTAATTTCGTCATAAATTAATTAAAACTAAATGTTTCGGTCTATAATATTAATTTTCATAATAATTTTAAATTTAAATAATATAAATTATTAATACGAAATAAAGCTAACTTTCCGGCGTTTAATTTTAATAATCTTGAGTACGGTCGTTTATTAATTTTTACAACCTTGTCTTGCATATACTGTAGTATTAATTTAATATAAACCTATAATTAACTATATTAGAAATAAAAATTCAATTGTAACTAACTAAAAACTAAAAAGGTTTTCCGCTCAGCACCATAAAGCTTGCATTGTCCCTTTGTTTTTTTTATAATTTGTAATAACATAGTGTTGTATATTTTACTGCTCATAAAAATAATACTATAGTTTAGCTTATTTATATTCTTAGGAATTAAAGTTAACTGTTGTTTGTTTGACTAATATAAATGAAAGATAAAAGTTAAAAAATGTTAGTAGTATTTTTATACAAAATACAAGATCATGCGACTACTGCTGTATAGCACTGAATATTTTTCTCTCTGAAATAGCATAGGCACTTACATGTCGGATGTGAGTGCTGATACTCTGGTGAGCATCAGCAAGAAGGCTCCGGCGCGTGCCACGACGCATGACCAACCCATATTAGGACATCTGAAATTGTTTTCTCAATAATTATTCTTTCTCAAATCCATGCTTAAAGTGATGTCAGATTAGTTAATTTAAGGATCGATGAAGTCTAAATCTTCAAAGAAAAACTTTCTTTGAAGATTTGTGTACACTAGGTAGATAGCAATGAAGTATAAAATTTAAACTTCAAAATTTAAAATAAGCTGTAACAATCTGGACCGTTTTGATGAAGACTTTTATTAATAAAAACTAATATATAATTGTAAATTTAATTCATTCCTGAATCCACTTCAAGACACTAAACAAAATTCATCAGAATCGGCTGTATAGGAGTGAAATTACAAGTACACGCACAGAAGACTTATATATAAAGTACTTTTAACATAGTCTGAACTGACAACAACTTAACACCAATATACTAGAAATGCTTATTCTAAAATTTGTGAAATACTTTAAGTAGAATTTGAATTTCATCATTACAAACATACAAATTACGAATTTCCTTATTATTATATAACTAAGTATAGATACAGATTGAAGAATGTTTAATATTAAGTTTCTTTAGTTATCTGTATTATGCCGTACGCAAAGTGCAGTCTACTAAAGTATTTAATCAAAAACACTATTTTAGTACCAACAAGGCGAATCTAATAAACTCTGAAGGTAAACTATTACAATAACATCGAGTTAATACAAAGTATATTACAATGAATCATTACGACTTAGTAATATTTTGTGCTTTGTAAATGAATTGCACACTGCTAGCGTGTGGCAAGGTCAATTTTTTAATACATGATTTTATGTATACCTCAATTGAATACACGACCTAGTTTGGACTTATGACGTCAATCCAACTCTCAAGTGGTATAAAAAAAACTTGGATTTTAATAATATAGATAAAAATAGTTTAATGATATTTATTGTTTTTAATTATTGTTCGTATTTAAGTGTTTATAGTACAGAATCAAGTTCGTGGAGAATAGTGTTCAATTGTTTTCATATAAGAGGAGCAATGGGTAGTATTCAGGGGTTTAAAATAAGGATAGAATAGGTTCGATCACGGGTGTCGATCACAGCTTCGTTCGTACGTAGCAAAGAGTTATAGTATATATGTGTTTCCCAACCTTTCATGGCATTTCGTGTCATGCCCCCCCCACCCCTTAGCCTTACTAAAATTCTTATTTCCCCCTTAATATTAATATAGCCTTACTATATATTTTAATATCCTAAATTGAATTGCTCACTTCTTAAGACTAACTTAAATGATAGTTTTAAGGAAGACATTGCTTGGAAATTTTTAACGAAACACAGTAAGTAAATTTTAAAACATAATATGAAAAACTGAAATTACAAATAATTATTTTAAAAAAAAACAGCCCCCTTAACTATCAAATTGCCCCCCTCTGGGGCGTGGGCCCCACGTTGGAAAACACTGGTATATATTATATAGTATAATTATATCACAGGCAAATTTAGATATATTGTCAATTTTTTTAAGTTTTTAAACTTTTTCGTTCGTCGGGGCATTATTCTCTACGCTACGGTATGTATATTTAGATAAAATATAATTTATACAATTTGTAAATTATAAAGTAAAATGAATAACACAACGTTTTAAAAACGCAAGAACAACACAAAAAAATACAAAAGTACTGTATAAATTGTTATGTAATTTGTAAAAAAAGCTTTTACATGCATATAAAAATAATTTACCTAATGCATGAGTAAAAAACGAGTGTAAATGAGTGCAATTTATAAGCAAAGAGTTGAACAAGTGAAAGCTTTCATGAAAGGGCTTGTTAGTTCGTGCAAATAATATGGGTAAATCAGGGTATTTTTGTATTATTTTTGTTATAAGGCAAGGAATAAACAACCGTCAAAATAAAACATTCATTAAAACATTATTATTGTATTCCTAGAATGTATTCAATAATATTGCTTGTTTATTGAAATAATACAAATGATAAGTAGGTAATGCCTAATACACTGATTTAAACGCTAATTTTTAACATTAAAAAAATAAATAAATCTGTGGTGCAACCTCTTTAGGTCTGGGCTTCAGATTTATGAATCTGTTTCATGATCTTTCAATCTTCAAGCAAATAGGCAAGTAGGTGATCAGCCTCCTGTGACTGACACAAGCCGTCGACTTTTTGGGTCTAAGTTATGTCGGTTTCCTCACAATGTTTTCCTTCACCGCTCGAGCGAATGTTAATTTGCGCACATAGAAAGACTAGAAAGACTGCTCCAACTATTTTTAACATATTTACTTAATTATTCGAATGGTGGTGATCAAGAAGGTTCTTCTTATAACTTATTTAAAGAAGTTTTATATGAACTTAATACTAGAAAATTAAGGACAATTAAAAATAAAATAATCCTGGTAACACTGCATTCACAATTGACGCTTTTATTTCCACATAAAAAGAATTCAGGACATCTACAACAAATAGGCAACCAATTGAGGTGTGAAGTCTTTCAGATTTTATCCTGATATAAAGTTATATAATTTAATAGTAAAATAAAGATTAAAAAATACCTTCCTGCTGACTGCAGTATGTTGTCCTCATGTGAAAACACTCAACGTCTCCACGCCTTACTTTGCCGAGCTAACATATTGTCCAGATCTGAAAAAAATATATAAATCACATATAAACCATAAATAGATAATAATTTTCTGTCATTAATTAGATATTTTTAACGAAATGTTCCTCTAGATATTCTCTTATCTCTACTCTCTTCTTTAATATAGTGTCTTTTAAGAAGACACTTTAGTGTTTCCATATATAAACAATAAAATTAACAAGTGTTGCTAGTTTTATTATTAGGTAGATATAGGTATGTATTTTTTATTATTTGTTTTTACGTAGAATAAACCAGGATAGTAAAAACTGTAAAGAAATCAAGAAAACCTATCTATATGTTTATGCAAATATATAGATACAGATAATGAAGAAATAAAAAGAATTATAAAGTGCAGGAACATAATTTTATCTCTGCACTTACTGAAGAACACGTACGAGTGAGGTCAAAAACCTTTTGAAGCTAATTTAAATATAAAATTAAAGTATCTCAAAAAATTTATTTCGCTTATTTCAATAATATAACACAGTTAATTGAATATGGGTACAAATCTGAATTGGTCTAAGATGTTATGTCAATAAAAGGCATGTTATGTACATAAAATGCTCACTAATATTATTTAATAGTTACGAGTAAAGAATGAAGCCTTTTAAGAGTGCACTTGAACGGATATTATTTAAATTTAGCTTCAAAGTAAATAAGTACATTACTTTCATTTAATCGATTGGTTTTTAGATTGTTGTCCTTTTTAAGGCGTAAGTAGTTATTCTATCGAAAGGCGCATTTTATAGTTTTTTTTTTGACATGAGCTAAGCATTCGATTGCGTAAACTATATTCTTCTTAAAAATGTTAGTGTTTTTGTGAAATCCGAGGATTTGTAATCCTGGAAAGTTTTACAATCAATATCAATGTAATCAAAATGTTGAAATAACACCTAACTACACACTTAAACTTATCGAAACTATATACAATTTCGAAATTATAAAATATCAGAACTAATAAGTTCAATTTTACCTGTAACAACGAGTTAATTAAAGTAGTTATCAACTTCCTTTCTAGGCTCAACATTAATTTAACATTAATCTTATTTGGATCCTACACATAATATCAATATCTACGTGCCTTAATAAATTCGTGTTTGCTTTGAGTTGAACTCGCAAAGAGGCCTCAAAAAACGCAGCAATTGTTGCTTATCACGGCCATGTTCTCTCAGTTCTGCTATGGGGAAATTCGGTAGATATGAGTTTTTATTACTTAGAAAAGTAATAGAAGTAGACCAATTTTTATAAACTCGGTATTTCGACAGGACCAAGTTTATATATTCTAGAATCGGTTATGACTGTAAAGAAGTACCCACATTATTAAATTCATCCATCATAAAATATTCCACTTTATTCATATTGTTTATTTAAAAACAGGAAAAGTTTAGAAGAAGCGATAGTAGTAACAATTTAAAAATGATATCTCCCTGTTTGTACGATCGAAAATTTAGTTTTCAGGAAATACATACAAAAATAATCTATGTTACATCGTTAACCTCTCAATTGGGTAGGTAACATTAATTAAATAATGAGGTGTGTATAAGCCTTATGTATAATAAATGGAAATTGCTGTTTAACATTGTTATGAAATGACCTCGTTTATTTTGGGCGGTGTGGTCGTTACATTCGTTATTGGAAAAGTGGTTCTTTTCAAGCACTTACTAGCTGAAATGTTGGCAAGTCACAAGATCTGGGTTAGTGTTAAACTGACGAACTGGGCCAACTAGAACGGACACTATTTATTCCCTTGCAGTAAATGTCGCGGAGACAAATTTTAATTGCTTGTTTAACGGATGTTACGCTTATTCTAATAAAAACATTTTATATTAACTACGACTAGCGATGTTTATTACTTGGACATTATCACATCTCAACAATATTTAGTTGACAAATGTTCCAAGGCAAATAATTACTCATGTATAATAAAAAATCTTTATTTTTCTCCCCTATAACATTTGAAACAAACAGTACGATTACAATTTAAAAGGTATTGGGAGACTGTTTTCCAAAGTAGGTAAGAACCTGTGGTATGGGTAACCAGGCTTCCATTCCACAGAAAAGTTATACTGAGTCATAACAAAGAAGTATCTACATATATGAGTAGGCCTCAGGTATAGCTTTTTCATTGTGTTATATTTGTATATGTGTTATATTTTATTAGTGTTTTATAAGTTTTAAAGCTATTGCATAGGTTTTTTCGCGGGCTTTAAGCGCGGCGACCGAATCAAGAAATTCTGTAACGAAATAAACCTAACACACGATGTCGTAATATAGGTGCGGTCAATACGCGTTAGACTGGGACAGAACGCATATTGCGTATTCACATTTCTCTGACGAGATCGGTGACGTAGCGTAAGCGCGGCCGGTGCAAATAAAAAACTTACTTCAAAGAAAAAAAATCTGCATTGATAAGAAATAAATAAATAATTATAATTGTTGTAATTATAAGTTGATAAAAATGCTATGCAATAGCTTTACCGCGGCAGTCCTCGAGTGCCACACGTTTTATTTTTTTTATTATTAAAATTATTAAGACCTGTTAGTTAAAAGATAAGATTAAATTGCTGTTTTGCTTGTCAGAACTAAACGACGAATCGACAAACTACCGCAGAGTTGCTTAAGTAGCAATAAATGTGTCTGCATTTAAGTGCAGAAGTCTGTCGTATTCAGTGGTACGATTGAGTGCCTTTAATGTTCCTTAAGGGCCTTTACCCTTCATAAACACTGTTATCAACTGGCTTTTGTCTGAAACTTCTATTGTTCCATTACACAAACTTTTTGTTACCAGACTAGGTCAAACAAACGCAATTTTTTTGACATATCCACATTTAATAAAATTAGATATACGGGCTCTTTGGTTTGCTTATTAGCGATAAGGCTATGCATTACTTCTGTACCTACTAATTTTAAAATATAATTAGTATTAGCAATCAAGTTTAGCTGGGAATCGAACTCATACGATACGCCAAGTGCCGTGTTTATGGGCAAACTACAAAGGCGGTAATCAACAAAAAGAAGGTTCAGTTCGTTATTCGTAGGGTAACTGCTATTCACATTTAATATGTACACATTACTTACATATTCTTGTAAATTAGGCCGACCCTTTACTCTGTAGCTCTTACGATGTACAAACAACATTAAAATTTGGGACGGCAATTAGTAGAACCCAGCCCGTGAGTGAATATAATCTTGTAATCTATTTAAGAATCTTGTGTATTTGAATCGTGTATACAAATATATTTTTTCTTTTAAATATATAAGTTCTGTTTTTCTCATCTGTCGTTTCCCGAAATTTCTGTTGGTGTTATTTATAGACAATAGAGTGCCGTGCCGATGACAATTAAACATCGATGAAATTTGACATTTTCCTGCTCAACGTTTCAGTTGTTTTCTATTATCTCGAGTTTAATTTTACTATCACTTATTTATCATTATTAGGAACCATATATCTATACCAATGACAAAGACTAGTCGACATGAGATACATAAATTTTACAGGACTATTATGAGACGATAAACGAAGGAAAACGAATAAACGAGCAAAGAGGCAATTTTGTAAATTTTAATAACTTAAACATAATTTGCTTGAGACGTAATTGAACGAGCAAAAGCAAAGTTTGCCCTTATTCGTGCCCTACGCTTTTCATGCCAGTAACAACGGTAATTTACGCCATAAATTGTAATTTATGTAAAATTTTGCTAAAGTATTACTTCAGTAGGTTACTTAAATCCGAGTTTCACGACAAATACTTTATCATTTTTATAATATTATGAGGCATTAGGGAAAGAGGACGTTTAATGCATCTCAGTTTAATGGAATAATGTTATTAATAATAATGTGTATACAGTTTTTTTTATAATCAATCACGATACATTTTACTACAACCTAGAATATAATGATTGGTTGAATGAATGGTTTCGTCTGTGTACCCACATTTTTATAATATATGAAATGAACAATACTTCCCTTCCACTCTACTTGGTATCGTTAATTGTTGTTTGATGGTCCGTAACCCTCTTATGAGACTTCTTCCTCACTCTTTCCCTCTTATAGGATCCTAACCAATACAATTATTTATACACCGTGACCACGCGGGCTGTAAAGCACGCGAAACGTCGGATAAATTTAAAATTATGTCAAATAATCAAACATAATCCGGTAAAAGCTTTTTTCTTTAAACAATTATTTATTTAAAACATTGAAACCTGACTCGCCTCCCTTTTCCAAATGCAGGTCGTATTATTTTATTTTCCGACCATGCAATGCGCAGAGGCGATGAGAACTTGCGAAAACAGATCGTGGTTGGAAACAAAAGGTCGCGAGGCTCAATACTGTACAGGGTAATAAGAGAGGTGCTGGACAGAAACTGTTGGAAACAGATAGCTCGCGCCAGGTGTTGCCTTCCTGCGCCTCTCAGATATGAGCTACGCACTGAAGAGAGAGAAAAAACGGAACAAGAACTCCATGTATATAGATTGTAAAAGAAGCTTCATCAGCAGATATATTTATAGTATTATATAATATTTATAGGTTATTAGTTGTGTGGCATTGTTGTAATAGAAGTTGCGGTTGTACCAACCACATTTATGCGTGCCTTCACAACATTAAAAATGCTTACTCGAGTAATTCGATAAAAGTCGACTAACAACACTTAACAAACAAAAAAGCTATATGCAGAGACAAATAGATTAACTAGTAAAAGTCTAGGTTGCTTTAACTGTCGATAGCTTCTTAGCAAGTTTCAAGGGGACTTTAGTCAGCATTCTTCCAGCTTGACCTCTTAGGCTCACGAGCCCTTGGCTTATCAAAACTAGCTATTATATGCTACATTAGTATTTTCTTGGCAGAATTTTTGGATTCTCAGACGAGGTTTTCCAAAAATTTTAGGTACTTTGATACAATTTGAGGCGACAGTTGTGCTTCTTTTTATGTTTACTATTAATATTTCCTTGTATTAAAGAAATGAGTGTCCGGCCAGCATTTCTTAAAAAGGATAATTGCATATTATATAAAGACAAATAATCAACATAGCAACGATTTAAGCTAAGATATATATATATATAACACATGAGTTAACTTGATATATTTGTATTAGGAAATTAAGTTAAGGCTTAAAATAAAAAAAAAAAAATAAATATATATATAAGCATGGATACAGGACACATTAGTATTATCACACGTAATATATATATTACGTGTGAAATTATAAATTTACTTAAAACATCGAAAAGATAATAATCTTGCTGTTGACCTACCTTTAATAACGGTTATATTGTCTGTGATAAATTCTTAAACCTTTTAGTCAGCTTTCTGGCTTCTATTTCAGGCTTTCTCGCTTCGGGCTAGCGGAAACACTAAGCAACTCATATTTTACAAATAATACTATTACCAATACATATACGTATATGTAAGTGAAATTCTCAAATAAAAAAAGACTTAATTAATTTCCATAATGAAAATTCTTTGAACAAAAACTTATGAACAAAATTTCTTACGTAAGTTCAAAAAATGTCATCCTTATTTATTCTGTGAAAAAGAACTTTATATTTATTACTGTGTTTTTATTTAACTTTCTTCATAAATAACAAGTACTTGGATCAATTTGGCGTCTGTGAGAAAACCGTGTCATGAGTCACGTACCTACTTATTTACATTAATAATGAGAAGCGACGCGACAACCTTCCCCATTATATAATCTATATAATTCAGACAGATGCGTTACATAAAGAATAATATTAAGTACCCTAAAGTATGCAATGATATTTTAATTATGAAATCCCGAAATGAAATTGTACATTAATTACTATAAAAGGGTAACATCATTTTGCACCTGTTTGTAATAGAAAAATATTTTGAATAAATTTTGACTGAATAGCTTATGAATTTATAGAATGGAATCACCCGAAAACGATGGAGGCGTTATGAACTTATGAATAGTGTTAAATTTTAAATATCTACTAAACATAATATATTTAATGTTTTTAGTTCATTAAGTAGACTCTAAGATTAAGCTCACTCGGGCTGTTCTATTGATCACCAATTCCACTGAAGTATTATGTGATACTTGAAATCACCATTCATCATCTCCTCATTATCGTTACCGTTTACTTTGTAACAAACAAGCAACCGAAGTATTTCAAATAATATTTTTACTTCGAATCTATAGAAAATAATAAAAAAATTATACAACTAATATCTCTGTAATATAAAGTATCATTATTAAATATTTTACTCATAATAATAATGTCTCAAAATTTAAATTTAAATGAAAATTAAATCATCTTCTACCATTTCACGAAGTTAATAAAAGTGTCTTAAAAGAAGACTTTAAGTAACACATAATATTTAATTAATTGAACTAAATAATAAATATAATAATATAGATTACAATGACAATTTCCATACGAGGCTTTCTCGACCTTAGCTGTTTCTATTTTTATTTCATTTGGCGCCAATACCACTGATGATATCAAAGGCTTTACTTTATACATATAGATTTTAATATTTTTACCGAAGATGTAAGACAAAAACATGATAATTTTGTTTTGAATAAACCCTTCTATTAATCTTAAACTCTTTATCAAATGTTATAAGCGATTTGCGTTTTGAGCCTTTCAAACTGAGATAATAAGTGTTTTCTGAAATAGAATTACAAAAATCAAGTATAAAACGTAGTTATTTTTATTATTCTAAAGTAAAAAAACTTTAAATTTGTTTGCAAAAAGACTTAACTAAGACTAAAAAATCATATTTTATTGCAAACTGTTTTAATTTGTTGTTTTTATTGTAAGACACAGTGACAAGATTGGCGGATAATATACTTTTCTTAAAAAATCCTGAGTGGTCAACACATACTGAATTGAATTGGTAATATCTCAATCACCGGGCTAAATCTTATATTATATTTGTTAATATTTGGAAAATAAAAGCGTTTAACACACACCACGTTGTTCCAACAGTGGAAAATATTCGTGTCAAGTTAGACAGCCATTTGAAAATGATATTAGGTCGCGAAACCTTTTAAATGTAATGGGTAACCGTGTAATAAAAAGGCAACAGTAAATATTAACCCTTCAACCAATCCCATTTAAAGATTTGTTTATTTAATAATTTTAGGTACACGATTACTGAAGGTTTGTAACCGGCTTATATACGTACTATTGATTTTCTTTATCTCGTTCTGTAAGAAAACTAGTTGCGACAATTTCAAATAAATATTCCTAAAAAAACATCTTGCTGTACTTGTAAAATAGTTTTATTGAAATTTTCAAAGTTCTATAATTAAATATTAAAGAAGTATGATTTGTGTTGTAATGTACACGTTGCGGACATTTCCTAACTGACTTTTTCTGTACGAATCGCAATTATCGTTATGACTAATTTTAATTTTAAAAAATATTTATGATAAATGAAATGGCTGAAAAGTGTAACAATTTACTTGAGCAGAAGCGGTTAACCTCTGGTTTAATCACAGACTTTTGTGTCGGCTACTCAGTGCCTCTTTGTTATTTTTCAAATTGTTTCTTTCATAAGATTTCCGGAATTTTCCTCTTATTAAACTCTGTTGCATAAAGTATTTTTTAATTTTATTTTTAGGATTCCTAAAATAATGAAGACTTCATTTCAAATAAGCGGAAGAGGAACAACGAAGTTAATAAAAGCGGTTTATAAACCTGAATCTTTAATTACAAGTGCTATACACTACAGTTAATATTAAAATATAAATCCGCTAAATATGTAGATCATTGTTACATTACCACATCGCATGGCCGGTCGTTGTAATTACCACGAAATCCAAGTTTGGGGGCTGTACATCCTTTATTTTATCTTGATTGAAAAAACTTTTTATGCAATTTTGATTCCATATAGTTTGTGTTATAAAAATGATGAGAAACTTAGACTCCTGTATTCGCGAACTCTTATGTTTATCTCAGTTAATAGGCCCTTATAGATGTTTTGCTATGAAAGTATCAGGTGAAACCTAGAGAAAGATGGAGGTTTTTTGTAACAAAGAATTCCAGTACTATTGTACTACTGTATCTACGGTAAAGTTATGGTTATAAAGACAGGCTGGTACTTTGTTTCCATTAAATCGCAATAACACAATGAAATATCACTTCGTGACACAATACATTATTAATTAGTCACTTTAACAGAAGTGTAGTTTTTTTCTAGTAAATGAATTTATAAATTCGTTTTAATCTAATTTTACTTTCCACGATCAAACTTATAAACTTTACTTTTGAACATTCCTGTATCCAAATATAATTTAAAATAAAACAAATTATTAGTTTAAGACAGATAGTTTTTGCGTGAGGCAGGCTACATTCATGACAAACATTTCAGCAACTTTTCCCCAATTCCCCAGAATGACTTTCAACAAGTTGCATTTACGATTAATTGGCTTCATGTCACAATTTCACACTTCAACGCTTTTAAGTTTTTACGCCAATTAATTCTGACAGTGTATTGATGACATGATAAATAAGGAAAAATGTTTATTTGAACCTTGTTGTTTGTTTAAAATTCATTTTTTCTTTTTACATTATTGCTTAGTTTGATATAACTATGGGGAGTTATACACGCAGGCCATAAAGCACGTAAAACGACACGTAGATAGATAGATAAATGTATAATTTTAGCCGGCAAAATTCCTGTTACGTTGGAAGGGAAGGCTAAATTAGCCTCTCAGAACCTTGGTGTGCTCAGTAAGGCGAAACGGTCCTTTACTCCGGACCATCGCTTATAACTCTATAAAGCGCAAATTCGGCCCAACATGCAGTAGGTACAGTCCTCATCTATGGGGGTTCTCCAGAATCAGCTCCTTTCATTTGACCGTTGACCGACCGGATTGATCCGTTGGCGTTGCGAAAGCATGTGAAGTCTTTCAGCATCTTCAAACATGGAGAGTGATCAGAGGACTTGCTCAGATTAATACCTGCTTCTAAGTTTTATAATCTGATGTATTGACATCTATTATTTATTTAGATTAATCATTAATCACCTCCTCGTCCGTCGTTCCACAACTAGGCCTGGCCTTATTTAAGTTACTGCCGCGCACCACTACAATGTGGAACAAACTACCCACTGATGTATTTCCAAACCAATACGACTTAGGGTCCTAAAAGAGCGTACCAATTCTTAAAAGGCCGGCCACGCATTCGCAAGGGGGTCCCTTACTCCCTCTGGTATTGAGTGTCCATGGGCGTACAACTTAACATCAGATGAGCCTCCTGCCCGTTTTCCCCCTGTTCTATAAATGCAATGCCATTTCTAATGGCATACGATTCATAATACACAGAAATAATAATTAATCAGCTATGGCACTGTCGGACATTTATTTATAATAATTAATGTCCGAAAGTGCCATAATGAAGATATAATAAATACGAGTAGAATTTAACGTCCCTAGAAGCTTTATTCCCAAGTGATTGTACATTTAAGTCCATTTCATATAACGTATTTAGTAAATGAGAACAAAAACACCAGAGCTTTAGCAATACCTATAAACAGTCAATCTGTCAAAGTACGTTTTCGTAATTTGACAGATTGACTGTTTATACAGTGGAATTTCAATTACCTAATTATGATTAGTGGACGTTAATGATCAGATCGAAAACCATTATGATTTCATACTCCGAATGACAGTATGAAACAACGTGTATTATGCATATTTGTGTATAAATCAATAAATGTTATAGCTATTGGATGTTTTAGGATGAAATTACTTTTATTCTAAGTACATCGTCTAAGTAGTTAGAAATTATATTTCTGCGATGTCCTTAACTTGAAAATATTTTTAATTCCACCTTACCAAAGAGGATGTTAGGAAATATTTAAAGAGGCGGGAAGAATTTGACTTTGCTTAGCAGTATCAACTTAGGTTTTCTTTGAAATATTGTCCTTTGTTTAATGTTAAATTTCGGTTTCTTTTATTTATTTTTGTCTGTTAATGTACTTACTTTTACATTTTACATTGCACCTCTTTGCATTTTGTATAAAGTGTTCTACGGTGATATACGACCTCCAAATGTTCAAAAAACGAGTATACTCCTCCCTCAAAGGCCGGCAACGCAACCACTAAAAATGGGTGTCTATGAGCTGCGATGACTGCCCTTTTTGGGCGTCCCGCAAGCTCGTTTGCCCCCGTGTTATATATAAAAAATACTTATGTTTTCTGTTTCATATATATTGTTTATTTTATATTTTGGCCTTGTATATCGTTTAAGTGTTTTGTCTTATAACATGTTAGGTGTAAGATTACTAATAAATAAATAAACAACAGCGAAGGATTGCTTTAATAAGTTTTCTTGTGTTATTGAAATTTTACACTGAATGATCATCCAAATGCACATAATTAATTAAATATTTAAACGTTTAGGGCCCAACTTATTGACCCCAATATCTCTGATGGTTTATTTTATATTTTGGCCTTGTATATCGTTTAAGTGTTTTGTCTTATAACATGTTAGGTGTAAGATTACTAATAAATAAATAAACAACAGCGAAGGTTTGCCTTTATAAGTTTTCTCGTGTTATTGAAATTTTACAATGAATGATCATCCAAATGCACATAATTAATGAAATATTTAAACGTTTAGGGTTGACCTCAACATCTCTGACCTCAACTCTACAAAACATATACTATGAATGTAACCAGTAGATAGAAGATATATACAGCTAGGCTGAGCTTAGTCATTCGGCTGGTTTACTGCGATGATTTAGGACTTAAATGTGATGACACTTGAAGAAGCGTGTAATACTAATGTGAAAACGCGTAATTTGTCACGCTGGTGAGTATGTCGGGAGTGTGACCAGTTGTGGAGTGACGCGACACGACCGCGTCTTCTCGGTCACGGACGCTAGCCAACTTGGCAACATTGCATGGCTAATTTTATCGATCTCTCATTGCTTTTTTACAATGTCAATTTTTGTATTTAGGAAATTGCGTTCATTTTAATGTAACAGTTTTTAAAATTTACTTTGTTAATTAATCCATACAATTAAAGTTTAGTTTACATTTCTTAGTACAAGTATTAATAATTGTGTTAGTATAAGTTCTAATATTAAGGATAGTTTAGTTAGTGTTGTTTGTACGCCTCATTTAAGGGTAAATGCTTCCCCCATATTTTTCCATTTCTCTTTCTCTTGAGCAACATTCATACAGTTATCAGTCCATTTTGTTGTTTCAAGTGTCCAATTATATTCGGCTGAATTAAAGTTTCACCCGTGATAAATGTTTTGAAATTCAGTTAAATGACACGATATAATTCTATAGATCTTGGGCTTAAGCTTCATAGTGTATATGTTTGATAGATAGATACAATAATACAACATTTAAAATAAATTCCACAGATTTACTTGATATTGTTCATCTACCCTTACACGCGGATGGCAAATTTTTTATATTTTATATTAAGATATCACGCAAGCATGTAAAATTTATACGAACATAACAAATGACAGTAAATGATTTGTCATAGCCTCTCTGCCCTAGATAGCACCTTCGAACATGCCGGAAAATGAATAGATGGTCGATATTTCGATAACAATCATTTGCGTTCCGTGCCAAATTTCCTATGAATAAATAAGTAATAATAAATAATAGTCAAATTTCAGGATGACATATCTGCGAGAACGTATATCTTGTTTAATATAAATAAGAAAAACTATAAGCTTTTGACAAATTTAATACAAAGGTGAAATCAACAAATTAAGGTCTAGAATGACAATAGTTTTGTATTCATACGCTTATTTACCTATGAAACACGTACTTAATATAAATATATATATTTCTTTATTGGCTTTGATATTTAGATGATTATCCTTCCGAGAGAATAGACATAAAAAAAAAATCCGAGAGGATAGACATAAAAATGTCATTGTTTGTATGAACAGTGTTTATATTCTTTCTACGGGAAAGGATATTAATTTATGTTAAAAATGTCTCATGTTACACAGGATTTTTTTATACATTTTTAAGACTAATATGTAATTTAAAACTAATTTACTAAAAAGGTTATTTAACATAAGAATGTATCCAATAACACTACTATCAGTCTCTACTAAGGGAAGTTTTTTGTGTTTTAGGTTAAATAATTTTGAAATTTGAACCTTATTAGGGTTTTTATGTCAAAATGCTACAATCAAAGGTGATTACAAATATAACTAAAGTATATCGAAAGAGATATGTCATTTAGCAGTAATGTTCGATATATTTATTTAAATAATAGTTGTAATGCAAAAATAATGTATCTATGCACTATTTTAACTTATCCGCGCAATTCTCTTAAAATGATGTTCACAGTTATTGCTCTTACAGAACAATGTATAGATTAGTTTTAATATTTATCATACAATAAATCATTATAAACTACTAAGCTCAAAACTATCAAACATGTTATGTATCAACATATTATGCTTAAAAAGCTATTAAATGGAAGTGTGGTTGAGCAAAATTGCATTGACCCTGATTATGCATAAAGTCACTTAAGCGAAGTAATGCCCAGCAGCAAATATAAACGTTAAGCTGTACCAAATAACATTTCAACGGATCACTAAAATATGATGCAGAAGCACTTAATTTACATAAATATTGAAATTAAGGAAATAAATACCAACTCCGGGGAAATAAATACAGATAATGCAACTTTCTCTACAGCTGTGATACTTTTTGACATTCAACACCTTTTGTCTTCAGTCACCGTGACCACGCACGCTGTAAAGCACGCGAAACGTCGGATAAATTTAAAATTATGTCAAATAATTGTAAATTTATAATAATACATAACTTTAATCCGGTAAAAGCTTTTTTCTTTAAATTTGTACATTAGTCAAATTTTTAGTAGACTGCGGTAAAATTTTCAAAGAATCATCTTCGATGAATTGATTAAAGCTTCTAATTAATTACAAAAAAATGTTGAAGTGGAAGTGGGCGGGGCAGATGGCAGAAGGAATAGAAAAGGGGACTAGAAAGTACGAAACTGGTGCCCAAGGTACAATAAACGCAAAAGAGGAAGACAATTTAGAAAAGGGATAGATCAGGTTAAAAAAACAGCAGTTGGTACATGGCAGAGAGTGGCAGAGTGTAGTCATGAATGGCGGGATTTCGAGGCCTTTGGCATAAAAAGTCACACAATAATTTAAAAAGAAACGATTTGTTAGAAATATAAATGTGTTTCATTGTAAAAGTATCTGAAAGAAAAGGCTATTATTATTATTAATTAATTTTAAACTCGATGTCAATGATCTTATATGTTTACACATTCATAAGCTACGCCTGCACACGTCATCATAATTTCATTAGTTCAGCTATTTAGTGGCTCCACGAGGGATTAATAATTCATATTTCATTGATTGCCAAATTAGGAATGTTTAGCGTGTCATTCCACCTTAGTTACTTAAAAAGTATAAACAATATCACTCCCTTAACTTCGTGAGATAATATTATAATACATCAAGAATCCGAAAGAAAGCTAAGATTGTGCGCTTGTTTTTATAAAAATAATAAATATTATTCACACTACAACAGAAATACGGGGGAAAAAGTATTAACGTCCATTTCTGACCACGTTTCTCGAAACTGACTGACTTTTGACGTGACTCGAAACGTTCTGTCATATAAATAAAATAATTAAATGTGTAGTCACATTTGGTAAATAAGCTGTACTAAAATAAAATAAACATTGATTAATATAGCCAGACACGAAATCTTAGGCTATTGCTTTTAAAATGGGCGGTAACAACATAAAACACGCGGTGTTCGGGTAAATTACTGCAAGAATGTGAAATACATCGGTAAAAATACATTCCCTTTACTTCTACTATGGCCAAGTTAAAGTGAAATAAAGGACTGCGTCATTTTATAGCTAAGAAACTTTAAATACACATAGATAGATTTGGTTAACTAAGGTAACAATATTTGTAGGTATTTATTTGTAATTTAAGTCATTGAGGTAACGGTTTAAACTTCAAAAGTACGCAGAAAATAAAATATGTAAAAAAAACAGTCGCAATGTCCACCACAATCACCACCATCAACAACGTATTAAGGTCTGGTCCTCAGATTTCTGTAACTCTGTGTCTGGTGATCAACTTTCTGTGGTAGACACGCACCGTCACTTTTTGAGTTTAAGGCATGCCGGTTTCCTTACGAAATTTTCCTTCACCGTACGAGCGAGTGTTTAGAGCAACCATAAAATAAAAAATAAAAATAAAATATGTTTATTTTGGAACATAAGATACATGTATCACTTATTCCACGTCATTAAATTTGAAGGCATCCCTACTCATCGGCAAAGAAGACAGAGGGTGTAGGCCGAGAGAAAAAGCCGGCGTAAAAAACTCTCGGTACTCTTTTAAAACAGCAAATCATCAAACAACACTTATTTAAAACAAATATCGCAAATTAATTAGAAGTAGCCTGTCTAGCACTAGTCCCAGGCCATTTTATCAACTAGATAATCGTTGACTTTATAGTAAGCCTTTTTACACAGCTTTTCTTTAACACATTTCTTAAATTTATTGAAAAGCAGTGATAAAAGAGCCTCTGGGATTTTATTAAAGAAGAGTATCCCTTTCCCCAAAAAAGAATTACTAACTTTAGATAGTCTAGTACGGGGAAATTGCAGCCTGCGTTTCTTCCGTGTAACATAAAGACAACATAGACAGAAAGTATGTTAGTGCACAGCCGGGATCGAGGCCACGACCTCAGGCATGCCAAAGCCACTAGGCCAATACTGTTCGAGTTAAGTATATACTAATGTAAAATGTATAAAAACTCAATTTACTTACATCAATTAATCATTATTACTGCTTAACTATTTGTATCTTCCCACAACAGGGTAACGGAATCCTACTTTACGAGTCACACAGTTTATGTTGCTTAGAAATGTTATTCTGTTATTGTAGATAACGAGCAAAACCTCGCAACGACGCGACGCAAAGCTGTATTTAAAATGGTAGTTTTGTAGAAGATAATTTTTGAAGTTATATTTCTTTAGGCGCGTTATGAAAAATTGATTAGAGTGAAATTTTACGATGCGCGCACAAAATTAACAGAATGAAGTTGCCCACGGAAGATGGTACGGCATTGGACATAATTTAAAAACAACATTTGAATAATATAATTTATGTTACTCTTAATGTAAGAGAATAATAATAAATATTTATTTAATTTTTCAAATGTAAACTGAACTTTATTGACTATACTCCTTTTCCAGTCTTTGATTATTTAATTGTAATTAATTATTTGCATGCAATCAAAAACTATTTTTAATAATGCCAAAGAAGTATAACTTCTAATGCGCGTACATATGTACCTACACGCACCCATTTTTTAAATGTGCCAATCATGGCCATCTATAATGTCTATGGTACTTATTTTGTCCGTATTAAATAATCGACTAATGTTATAAGATTATTGCAACTGCATCTGAACGACAAAGTGGCCAGTGTGAAATTTCCATAACTTTTTAATCTCTGGTAACATTTTTTGACTATAGCTATTACAACTATGAAACATTTGCATACTCCATTTAGGTCTACGTCAGTTAAGGTGTATGAATTATTTATAGCTTGATTCGACCTAAATACCAGAGTCGCCAGAATGGCTATGAAAGCCTGTGCCTAATATATTCTATTGATCTGTTGTTCATTACACACTTACTGGATAGGAATTTTAAAATTAAAACCGGTGTTTATTCGCCGTTACCAATATCAATTTGCTTGATTATACCAGTGGATAAAAATTACAAGGGAAATAAGTCTTCTATAAATATGTTCCGATAATTGTATTATATTAAAGTGGTTGCGACCTGGTATCTAAAAACGGTATCAATTTCCTAAAAACTTGCAAATATTGGGCATCGATATACCCATGTAATTTACAAAATGTTTGAGAAAAAATGTAATAACAAATTTTTAACGCTGAATACTTTCTAAATTTAGATGATTATAATAATAATAATAATAATAAAATATTTATTTGTTTTCTCTCACACAAAAAATACAGACACAAAATACAAATTTCAGCATTAACAGGCAAAATCTGTGTGAGAGACTGGCGACTGTACTAGGATACCTGTATTACAGATTGCCAGTCCCTCCGCATCCGGACCGAATGGAATTTAAGTAGGTACATCAATTTGATCGAGAAACTATTACAAATATTACAAATATTACAAATATACTCACATTTAAGTGGGTGTATGTGATGGTGCATGTATGGTTTAGTGTATGTAAGTGTTAATGTATGTATGTGTTAGTGAATTTATGACTTAGTGTATATATGTCTTAGTGAAGCATACATGAGCATGGGTGATAGTGTACCTATGTACTCGTATACATAACGTGTTAGTGTTAGGTATTAGCTGAGGACTACTAACAACTTCTCAGTCCCCTCGTAGTCTAGATTTTTAAGCCATTTGACTGTAGCTTTTTTACACTCATATTTAGTAAGCGGATATATGTTGATCAACCTGTTTATCTTGTTATATAGGTGACAGCCCATAAAACCAAAAAACCTTCTTGAGAAAGCTGTGGACCAACGGGTATCTGAGGTGCAGACTTTATATTTGCATCGTTTGTTGTCAATCAAAGAAGGATCATAGCGAGTTATGGAGTGTTGTTTGAGCACAGTGTTCAGTATAAATAGTTGACGAACACTCAACACGTCAGATAAAAGATATAGATCTTTGGTAGGGTAAAAAAATGGTTTAGAATAACTTACTTTCAATAACGCACGCTGAGCCCTCTCCAGTTTTATAAGATTAGTTTTACAAGCCCCTCCCCAGACAGTAACACAATAGCTTAAAACGGATTGGCAGAGGGATTGATAAACCATTTTAATTATCGATTTTTCAGCAATATTACGGAGATTCTTAAAGGTGAAGATAAGTTTCCGAGTTCGCGATAGTAGCAGGTCAATGTGGTAGTTAAACTTTAGCGTGCTATCAACAACGACACCTAGATACTTAGTATTGTTGGCAACAAAGATCTTTTGACAGTCACAAGAATCAGTATCAGAACATACATGAGCAGTTAAACCAAGGTTAGTACTAGAACCAGGAGTTTTTATATAGAACGGTATACATTTAGTTTTACTGACATTGATAGTTAGGGCATTCATTCTGAGCCATTTGTTAACAACGTCGAATCCTCTTTGAGCAATGTCGACAGTATCTTTCCAGCTATCACCATGAAACACAAGTGCAGTTAAGGTGCATATTCAATATTAATTATTTTAGTATATCTTAATAAGTAATATAAGCACCGAGTGTAAATTACTAATAGTTTGTTAGACGTATATTTCCCCACTGTTAATTGCGAGCAACGTTTCACTAGCCATATTTCTCCCTGCGGAAATACGCAGAAATTTCAGTTTTTCGCTTTATTTTGTTAATATATCTGAACCATTATTAAGTATACATATAGTAGGTATGCAAGGTTTTAAGGCACCAAACTTTAATTTTATACATGTTGTGATTTATGGTAGAATTGGTAACTTCATCATGTGACTAAATTGTTAAACCATTTTAGTGTGCTTATTCTAACATTTCATGAAATACAATTGATCTCTGGCTTAAAATGAAAATTTTGGAAGATGTCAGAATATGGTATAGTATATTTTGATAGCATTAATAAAGAAACAAAGGCAAATATTGTACACGTAAAGTGAACCGTGTAGCAATTTGGTATGATATACACGTACGAGCCACACTAAGGAGCTTATGAGCAACTAAGCCCCGAGCTACGAACAAAGATAGTATCGAGCGAGGCAGCTGTGAAGGTGCTATATGTTCTAACATTGGTATAAATATTTGAGTGAAAATATATTGAAAATATAAATTTTAATGATACCGAAAGATTGATAAAATGTACAACATATAAGATATAATAAAATGAAGGATATAATACACAAGTTCAGACTAAAACACATCTTACCTACACTACCCTTTAAGGCTAAAAATATGACTGTTCATTAAAGAAAATAATTAAAAACTCTAAATTTAAAAAATCATCCCCTTGCACGTTATGTTTTACTAACACACCGTCTCAACATCTAATCTATGCTACAGATTGCCAGTCATGATTGTTTTTGAATATCTTGTCAAAAATTGACTATAAACGATTCTAATATCAAAAGGCAGAAGGGAATTTTATTTTCTCGTGTTTCGTTAGATGGAACGATTTTGAGAGAACCAATATAGGCCAGAGCGCGTCGATGGTCAATTTAATCTTTTTGTTCGAACCAACTACGGGTGAAAATTGTAAGCGCAACCGAGTTCGAAATTTCGCCCGTTACATAATATGAAATATGAATAAAGCACAAAATCCATACTGCTTACTGTAAATATTATTTATTTGTATTCCAACCTTGTCTAGTATTAAAAACTCGTATCATAAAAAAGTACTCGCAATCAGTACTTGCAATTTTAGTTTTAATCTGGAAATTTTAAAACAGCCTTAAAAGGCTATGGAGCATAGTTATACAAATGTGTATATACTTTATATTTGTTACAGCCGTTTACATATATTATACAATTTGAGATCGGTCATGCCGTTTTGCTTTAATACTTAAATACTACGTAGGGAAATACTTTCATTCACCTATTAATACATAGTACTTATATGTATAGTAATATATGTGAACTTAACTAATGTTAATAGTTTGTCCGTTTATTAACATAATAAGCTTTTCGCTACGATCAACTACAAATATTGATTTGCTCGTAGCAAAAGGTCTACGAGGCACGCGGGCTACGAAAGCGTTGGCACTTAAAGCCGTCTAAGCTTCGACCGACTTCACGGCGCTACGCCACCACCTAAGCCGATACATGGGACTCTAACAATTCTACCTAAACTACGTTACGTACTAAAAATCTACGTTGGAAGAAGTATTTATATTCGTACGATTACCCTCAAATATTGTATGTTTTGTCATTATTAATCTTGTAGTTAACTATTTGAACAGCATAGAACGTTCAGGACTAAGGCTTTAATTATATCAATATTTAGTCCCTTTTTATCGTCGTATGAACAGTTTAATAAAATAATTTACAATTTACGATTATTCTAAAAAAGTCGTCATTGAAAGTGTGGACAAGTCTGAATAATATGTATTTGGACTTTGAAAAGGACGGTAAGAATACCTAGATACTAAGATTACTGACAGACAGACAAACGTATACTTAGATTTGTGTCTGCATACATATTACTAAAACATTTTACAAGAAAGGAAAAAACACACAACTAGAATTGTATTCCTATTCCATACCATGTTAGTAGTAAACTAGTTCTCATTCGCTTTTATTTGCAGAAATGCTGTTGTTATAATGCAATGTATTTCAGCATCTCAAGCTCTCAAAGTTTTAACAATGAAAACTTCCCGGCCTCCTTTTTTTTTGTTCGGGGTTTCCACTGAGTTTACTCGTGACAACCTGGCATTTTAATTAAAACTTCATCGACATCATAAAGACGTATTTATCTTTAAAATATCAACAAATTGATCTTAAAAAGAATGTATATTTTGGTAATAATTAACTATCTTATTCAAAATATGTTTTTTATTAGTTACCTTTTAATTAAACATTTTATTATTTTTGTTATAATAATTACAAAAACATTACCATTTTTTATTATATCTGTTAAGAAAAATTAAATTTTTAAAATATCTCACAAAAGCTATTGACCACAAATTAATCTCGCGTCTATGTTACCAGATTCACTGAATATGGGAAGTTGAGAGGATAAAGACTACTGTACTGCTACTACCCGGGGATCTAAAAAACGCTGCGATGTGTTTA